>JAVJIX010000010.1:9425000-11825000 GCA_036785185.1 Paratrypauchen microcephalus | reverse complement strand
GGCTAGAGAGGTTCACGTGGTAATAAAACCCTCTTCTGATTGGCTCTCTGCTTTTGTCCTTGTATTTTTCCCGCACCAAAGCTTCATCAAACTAAGGCACAACTGCGCAATTGAAGCTTTGGAGTGTGCGACCAAAATGCCGAAAAGAGCTTATCCTTTTACCGAAAGCTTTTCTTCACAGTATAAAATTCACGTCGGGCAAAATGAGCTCTGTCAAAGCGGAGTCTTTGGGAACAAATACAGACAAGAAATCTACGGTAAGCACACGTGTGGCTGCATTAGCCTGTGTTTAGCTTCTGTAGCCCTTAGCACTGCTAATGTTTGTAGCTCTGCTTTTTTTCCCAATTTATGTAGTTGCCGCAGCATTTAACTCTCTTCTTGGCAATAACTGTAGATGAGTTATTTAACAAAACACTATTTGAAAAGGTTGGTATTGTTGTTGTTTTATTTGCCTTGTAAAGTGCACTAAACGGCTGCTTAACCACAGGACCCCTAGGCCAAGTTTCTAAAATACAGTATTGTTTCTGCGCTAGATACATACATGCTTTTGTTTAGTTATTTTATTTGTACCCTCAGATAAAACGAAGAACCTGCTTTTTAACGGGGCCAAGGCGGTGATGGGCAAAATATGGACTGCCGAGGATAAGTGCACAGCCCAAAAGCTCTCTGAAGCCGAAGAGAACACTGCCTGTAGCCAGTCCTTGCTGAAGGGACAGACTCTCATTGGACAAGACGGGAAGCTAACAAAGGGAATGTGTGCAAAAGGTCAGCAAGTTGTATTTTAACTTTAATAATTTAACTCTTGCATGTAAATTATAATAATATTTCAGGCTGCCCAGTCTGCTGTGCCTTTGTATCTCAAAGCCACTAACCACTCCTGAGGATAGTGGGGTACAGATCTTGGTCAGAGGAAAGTGATTTGAGAGGGGAGTTAAAGAGGCTGTTTTTGTTTATATTTTTTTTATTTACAACTCCATCCTCAGACCTAGATCAAAACAAAGAAACCAGTATTGATTGCCTGTATACAAAGAAACATGAAATCAATCAATCAAACATTTATAAAGCGCTTTTCATACAAAAAATGTAACACAATGTAAGTGCTTTGCAGTGATTAAGGATTAGAAGGTTGACTTTTGATCTGACACAGGAGAAATAATTTTCTGCATTTGACCCGGGGACCATCAGTGATCTGAACGATTATCTTCATATTTACTGTGTGTGAACTGTGCATGAGGATTCACTTGTGGACAGTTTTACATCTCATGTTTATTTACATCTTTTTACTTTGCTTTGCAAAATGAAAAGATGTCTATCTTAGAGCATCTTTTAACATGTATTTTAATTAGGGCTGTCAGTTTAACGCGTTAATTAGATTAATTAATTACACTGCTAATTAACGCGTTATAAAAATTAATGCAACTATGAGCGCAATTCAATGCGCGCACATTTTAAATTTGGCGTGCGGGGCCTTTGAACGGCGAGTTTATTTATAAAAATGTGACGGAGCAGATCCGTTTCTAAGCCCCCTGTCCCCGCGGAGAGCACGTGAAGACGCCGGGGAGAGCATGTGAAGACGCGCGCGCCCGTTTCCGTATCTGCTGTGCTGCGCGCGCTGAACCCCTTTCAATTCCCCATAACCTCTCCAGCGTGTTCTGTCGTGACTAAGGGTGCACACTTAAAGGGATATGCCACCCCCAGGTCAAATTTGGGCATCTCCCCACAGTCCAGAGACTAAAATAAGTGGTGGAAAGCGTTTTCCTGCTCACCCAGCCATTGTCCGAGTCTGTCGCCACTGACCGCCGCGGTATCTGCAGCTCCTCCGCCTTAGACTGGAGTCTAACGTCGCCAGAGAAAGATTTCGGCCAAAAGGAATTAATTTGCTCTATGCGTTTCCCAATTACTTTGTGTGTAGTGCGCATTCATATCGAGTGCAAATAAATGTGCAAATCAACACGGAGAGCTTGCCTTGGTCATTTTGGGTGGGAACTATTTTCCAGTGCGGAAGAATACAGCCGTATCACGCACCACGTTGTGCAACAGGGGAACTCCCAGTTACGCACCAGGAAGGGAGTTCCCCTGTTGCACAACGTGGTGCGTGATACGGCTGTATTCTTCCGCACTGGAAAATAATTCCCACCCAAAATGACCAAGGCAAGCTCTCCGTGTTGATTTGCACATTTATTTGCACTCGATATGAATGCGCACTACACACAAAGTAATTGGGAAACGCATCGAGCAAATTAATTCCTTTTGGCCGAAATCTTTCTCTGACTACGTTAGACTCCAGTCTAAGGCGGAGGAGCACCAGTTACCGCGGCGGTCAGTGGCGACAGACTCGGACAATGGCTGGGTGAGCAGGAAAACGCTTTCCACCACTTATTTTAGTCTCTGGACTGTGGGGAGATGCCCAAATTTGACCTGGGGGTGGCATATCCCTTTAAGAAGCGTTAGTTTTGCCCATCCAAATCACGCTAAACCCGATCATTTACTCACCCCGCGGTGCCGCCTCCTCCCTCCTCCATGCGATGGTCCGGACACATCCGCGTCGGTAATCCAGTTTCGCGGGTTCCGGGGGTCAGTTGAGCCATGAGTAATTTACACTGACAATTATTTGTATTCTCTGTATATTTGAAGCTGTGTATATTATTTATTTACATTGCATGAAAGCTACTGTACGTGCTGACGTACACCAGAAATATTTGCCATTTAATAGGCTAGTGGAATGGTGTAAATGAGCTTTCAAATGAATGTTACGTAATGTGGGAGGTGAATGGGGGTGTACGGCAGTCTTGTCTTGGTTACACTGGAGGTAACGTGCACTGAAAGAGTGAAAGACTGAAAGACTTAAAGGGGAAGTGCGTGAAGAGGCCCTCAGTCGTCCAGGTAGAATCCATGATAAAAGGAGAAATTCAATTTGTCAACTGGACAAAGTTTGTTTGGTCGAAAACGTTTCGCCGCTCATCCGAGAGGCTTCGTCAGTTCTGGTTCTAGTGCTGGTTAGACCCTGTTTAGAACCAGAACTGACGAAGCCTCTCGGATGAGCGGCGAAACGTTTTCGACCAAACAAACTTTGTCCAGTTGACAAATTGAATTTCTCCTTTTATCTTTGAAAGGGGAAGTCTGCATTCTTTTCACTGTACCACTATAAATCACACCTTTTTTGCACTGTGGGAAAGCACAATAAACCACCTAAAAAAATTATTTTAAAAAATGCGATTAATTAATTACAAATCCTGTAATTAGATTAATTTTTTTAATCGCCTGACTGCACTAATTTTAATATATACATATATATATTCCCTTGTCTTACTTGCCCTGGGACTGGGCAGACATATCTGATGCTCTGTGCTGGTTTCATATGTTTCTTGGAATCTGCCATTGCTTTTTGATAACAGACCTTCTAATTTGCACGCAACGTATTTGGACTTGACACCGGTTTAGAGATTTAAATTGTAAGCCACTAGATGGCACCAAAGTGTCATTTAGACCGTTTCCTGCCCGGTGTTGGCGATAAATCCTCATGTTGTTGCCCCTATGTGTTTAGGTCCATCCAGTGGAGTGACAAACTGCTGTGTGTGTCTGAAAAGCCAGGGCACACGGACGCCATGCTTCCAGTGTGACCGTGTGGCCTGCTCCTCCTGCACCAGGCAGTGCTCCTGCTGTAACAGCTACTGCTGCTCCGTTTGCACAACTATAGAGTAAGTTTAATGTGTAGAAACTGTTGGGTTTGACTTTTATTATAATAATAATAATAATAATCGTAATGATGATGATGATGATGGTAACAATAATATATGTTTGTAATGGAATTATTTCAGCAAATGGTAATTAGGCAAAGATCTCCAACTACTTTCCTTTTTCAGTTACAGTGGCAGATATGATGAAGTAATATGCTGTGGCTGCTCGACGTGAAGGAAAACCAAAGGAAAAGACCATGATACTTGAACATTTGTTGTGCCTAAGGAGTTATAATTGTGACTGCTTTTTATACTCACCACTCTTTATATATAATGCAAATGACATTGTGTATATATTTCCTGTACATTTTATCTGACAAGTCAAATAAATTCAAATTTATGTCCTTGAATTCATTCATTCATTTTCTTCCGCTTTTCCATTTTCTGGGTCGCGGGGGCAGCAGTCCAAGCAGTGTTCTGCTGCCCAGAACACAATGCAACACAATTGCAATTGCATTGTGTATGTACTTTGAAATATTTTACTATTTTTGCTTTCTCTATCCTGTAAGGTGGGGGGGTCTAATGTGGCCTACAAGGTATTTTGTGCTGAACTGCGATTAAACAAACTATCAGTTCATCCTCCTGAAAAGAACAATTTATAAACATTTTAGTGTCTAGCAAAGCTATTCATGTCTTCATTTTAGCCCGCTGAGGAAAAATCATGCTCATGTATGACACTATTTACACTGCACCCAAATGTCCAAGCTTTTCTTTCTTTAAATCTGAAAGCTCACTTAACAAAACAGTCTGCAACTGCCTCAATTCGAAGATGGATACAGAGTTCTCCAGTATACAGTTAAGATAAAAGTCTACAATACCTCATAAACGTTGAGTTTTTGCATGTCAGCAGAGGGCAGCATACACCAGAACGTCCTTCAGTCGCCAAACTAGTAACATCAGTGACCACGTTCTCGGGATGGGATGAACTTGATTTACATGTCGAAACTGCTCTTTGGCACTTAAGGAATGTTTTCGCCCTTTATTTACAGTAGCCTATGTAAGATTAATTAGGTCTGATGCATAATTAAATTGCAATCTTTTTTTCACCTTGAGATTTTGCTATTGAATTTATTAAAACGGCCCCCAGAGGTTTTACATGATTGGACTTCGGCGGCAGCAGACACTTTGGCCAGCATACCCCCTGCTGTTTTGGGTAACCTTGACGCAGTCATCGCTTTCTGTTGACTCATTATGTCACTATAGGCTGCGGGCTCAGGTATTGTATGTACTGTATAATGAAAGTTTTTGGCTCTCGGTACTGTAGGTATCACTCCTCCTGTCACACTGTGAGAGTGCTACATTTGCCATCATTATAAACCACCTGTGTCAGAAATGGATGGAAACATTCTTCTTTGGAGCTAAAAGTTACGCTTGACGTTCTTGTGAACAGACAGCTGCTGGCTGTTTGGGAGCAACTTGAAATTATGTATTGCATAGAGAAGATCTGCAATATTGTGTAGCCAGAGACCCTATCATCAAGTAACTTCACACTTTTTTCAAGTTTTCAATATTTTCTTTTCTGAAGAGTGTACAAGCTTATGTCATATACAGTAATATCACATGTATTGGTTGATCCCAAGCCAGTATAATCTTTGTTCCTGTCCTAAACCCAGGTTTTAATAATAATAATAATAATAATAATAATAATAATAATAATAATAATAATAATTTAGCGCTTTTCATGATAACATAAAGACGGTTCACAATAAAGTAACACTAAAACAAGGACAGGACAGGCTCACAGGTGAAGGTGTTTAGTGAGACTTCATTTTATGGTGAAGAAAAAATACTAAGTTTTTCATGAGTTACCAAACAGAAAATAATTATTTTAATAATTTTGGCAAAGGCAACATACATTTTTAACAGGGACAATTTGACCTGTCCTTGTCATACAATGTTGTATTTAACAGTAGGCTACTAATGTAATCAAAACATTTACATTAGATTTCGTCCCTTACAATTGCTATGTCCACAATTCTCACATTTTAGTAATGCTTTTCATGCCAGAAAAAGTTAATAAATTATCAAGTTAAAAGGCCAGGGCAGCTCTTCACAGCTTCCGCCTCTGCTCACTTAACTGTGCAAAGATGTGTTTATCTGTGTATCTTCAAAACAGGAGGCTGCAGCTGTTGTTTTCAGCACATCTCCATTCGAGACACCCAGAGGAGAGACAGAGGGGTCATGCTACGCCCTTTTCTACTGAGTGCTCCTCTCCTCCTGTAACATGTATATGCCTGGGTGTGTGTGTGAGAGAGAAGAAAGGAGAAGCAAAAGAAAAGAGGGGGCCACATCGTCACCCACTGAGCCCCAGACAGCACCAACTGCAGTGGGCCAGCGGGGGCACGTGGCTTTGTCTTTGGCCCATTCTTTTGGGGACCAGCTGTGGTCTGAGTGCGCCGTGCGAGAGTCGGGCCCAATGATGCTGCTGCTATAAATATGCGTCAACGAGTGTGAGTAAGTGACAGCTGTACAGTGGACCAAGGACACACTGTCTTGGCACTGTCAGGGCGAGCCACTCCAAAAAAGGCAAGCCGTGTGTGTGTGTGTGTGTGTGTGTGTCAGTAGTACAGAGAGAGAGAGACCACTAGTTGATATGTGCACATGCAACAATCAATAAAGTAGGCCTATAATGTATCATACAGTCTATTTAATTAAACTAACCAGACTTTTGAAGTAAAATGTACAAAGGAAAGGCAATATTCTATTAGGGTATATTTTACCCAAAAATTGTTGCCAGTTGTTTTGGCAGGTTTAAATTCGATGGTTGCAAGTTACACACCTCAAACCCATTAAGGGAATAGCAAGAAAATATTCAACAGTTGTCACTAAAAACAGCTGGAATTAACAATAGAGTATTTAAGAAGCAACACACGTATATAGGACTGTTATTGCTATGTTATTATTTAGATTTAATATTGGGCCAACTTTTTTCTGGTAGGGATTACATGTGTGGATGTCAATAGCTTCACCCAACAGTCTTTCCTGAAAGTCAAAAGGAGTAAGTGGATGTTAAGTGTATGCACGGCTGTTCATATGAAGAGGGCCAAAACAACCTGTGCATGTGTGTTGTCTGTACACAAGTGTGCGCATGTGTTTCCTCTGCCCTTTTCAAGTGTGACCACCTGTCTTTTGTTAAGAAATAAATAAATAAACGCCGGCCACACACCAGCTGTCCCTGGCAGTCCACTCCACCCCACCCAAACTGCCCCCCTCAGAGGTCAAGGGCTCCCACCGCTGGCCTTGTTCTTGAGGTGCTTGGACATTCTCAACTTTTCCTGTCCTTACCTCTCAACTTCTATACAAGTGCCTCCAAGTCTGAAAGCCAAACACGAGCAGCTCACAGTGGAATTTTTTATTACACCATCGGGTTACACACTGCACACATCTCTACTCGTCACCCTGCAGCTAAGCCCTATCACATGGCCTTGCTTTTTTTCCCATGTAAGAAATGCGCTTGGATCTCATTGGGGGCAGATGTGAAATGTTGCTGCCATTGTGCTGTAACTGCTGTTGCCTATGTGGATGGGTCCTTATTACGCTGAATGATCTTGGGAGGACATTGTTTTCTTTCTGTTGCAGCAGCCTGACCGACCAGCGCCGCCGTGTAGTCTGTTTGTGCATAAAAGTACGTGCCGGGGAGCTGGGGGCCAGACAATAGCCTGGCTTGAGCTACTACCCACGCACACAATGGAGAGAGGCAGGGATGAGGCTGAGGTTCTGGGGGCCATGCTTTTTGAAGGGGGTTAGACTTTTGGGGGGTAGGGGTAGTTAGGGATGTGTGGCCCTCTTCTCTATATGGTGTTCTCAGAAGTAGGGGTGAGCTGGGGTACTGGAGGGGGGAGGGTGGTGGGAACACGAGAACATCCCTTTTGGGCTCACGTCTCAGAGCAGCTGGATTGCTTTCATGGTGCAAGCGGGGAAATAATTAAAACTTCTCTCTATTGTAAATGTCCAGTGAATTGGCATTAACACCCCCACAATTAGACACACATATTTGGGGGACTGTTTACCAGTAAACAATAGTGAATGAAGGGAATACAAACATTTGATGGTAGTTAGATCAAATAAGATAGGGTTAGGGTTTATCTCTATGTTGAGTATTGGCAACAGGCTCTGGACAATGGGGGCCCATCCCTGGAATTGCGCTGTCCTTGAGTTAATGTTTTCAGTGGGAGAGGGCTTGTAAAACCAGAAGTATTATCACATTGTGTTGTCTGTGTACACACTGCAGAGCTGCCCACACATGCCGTCTGGATCACCAGAGTTGCTATGTCTAAGAAGATACTAATACTTCACAATAACTTTTACCATTATGTCAGAAAATGATATGCGCTGTTGAATAAATAACACAGACAATGTACATAGGTTCCATTTAATTCTATGCATTTAATGACTAAATCAAGATTGTCACATATCCACAGCACACGCACAAGCACACTCCAAAGAAAAGCACATACGGTTAAAAGTAAAATGCCACTAAGCAATGTCAATTCTGCATAAAGATTGTCCTCTAAATCTCTACAACACTAACACTGAAGCAATTGATTACTATAAAATAGACTTTTCTTTTTAAAAAAATTATATTAAATTCTAATGGCACTTCTACAAATTCTATTAAAAGATTTTTTTTGTTGGACATTTCAAAGTTATTCTTTTTTCACCTCCAACCAAATTACTCAGTCAAATGTTGCACAAGAAGCAATGATGTAATAAATATTTCATGATTATACACAATTTCACAGTTGTAACCTGCAGAGCACATTATTCCAGTATAAAGTGTAAAGATTGATACAGCATGGACCAGGCCCTCCGATTACAATCTCGAAGTTCACAAAACATTAGCTGAGGAACTGAGCGCTCCCAGTAGTATAGACTTGAAAACAAATAAAAACAAACTGCTCGTCAAACAAAGAAAACAATGGTCAAATCATCGTGTAATCTCTTCAAAAGCAGCAAAACGCCAAACTCTACATATGTCCGGATTCACATATTGATATGATAGAATTGTTTTAACTTCATGGGTCACTTTTAGTTGCAGTCAGTGAAAGGGAAATAGAAGGGCTTCTCCAGATACAACACCTGCTTATGTTTCTACAACAAGGCACGTGTGGTGACCATCCTGGAAGTATAAATAAGAACGGACCACTTATCAAATAGTTACACATTATTAGTTCACTACTTCTTTACAAATGTACACAAAACTTTCACCACTATAAAAAACTACATTCTTATTTGTTGTGATTTAAATAGAACAATGATTGACTAAAATTATTCGAGCTTAAAAGGCATTATCAGCAGTGTTGTGAAAATTATGAAAATAAGAAGCACAGAATGTGCAAGGTAATGTATGTCATCTCCGTAGAAACAATGCAAGTTTATCTCTGTCATGCTTGAATAATAGAGGAGGGGTGGGGACTGTTCTTTGATGCTTTCGAACAATACACCTGTTTACAGTCTCCTTGGTCTCCCTTTGCTTAAATACATTTCTCACATTCCAATGGCTCCATTCAATACAGAAAAGTGCAAAGAGAGAGGGAGAGTGTTTCTTCTTTCTTTTTTTTTTCTTTTTTTTTCTACCCCTACAGCTACAGCAGAAGTGATACACAATGATCCCTTGAGAACTACCTGGGACTTTGAGGGGAGGGGGTGGCAACAATGGCCCGTATTGTCCCAGTTCTATAGGTATCCAGTGGCGATCGGTGTGGCTGTGCTTGTGAACAACTGTTTCCTGTGACAGAACAGTGCTCGTTCTTTTTATTTGTAGTGACGGCGACGTTCAAATTGTACAAAACAAAAAAAGTCAGCTGGGAAGACACATTAAGAAAACTGCAGTCTCCAAAGAAGACATCGTACATGTTGTTATAACATGGAAAACAAACAGCTCCATAAATAAAGAATATATATTTACATTAAATATACAAATTGTACGAAATAGCAGCCTAGGCAATAGTGTTGAAACTATATGCATGCTAAAAACAAGTGCTTCTCTATGTCCTGTGTGAAAAAGCTCCCATTCTCTCAAGGGTTTTCTACACAGCATATTAAAATACAGTAACTGGATTTGCACAGAAAAAATAGACAGCCCCAATACCAGTTAATGAGTACCAAGTTAGCGGTCAAGACGTATAGTCTTTCAAAGAAATAAGAACTAGACTAAGAGTAAACCCTGAACCAAGTCAAACTAATAAATAAATTCTGATCAAGTGTTTTCAGGAAGATTAGATACATTTCAAACACTTAGTGCTACACACCAGGTGCTCCACACAGCATCTGAAAGTCACCTAGCACAAGAGTCTCTCACCGGCAGCATCAGCAAAGACGCCCACTTTATCAGTAGTCACGTAACACATTCAGCTAGAATTTATTTAAGGGTTAATTAAAAGGAAAAAAATGTAGATTTCAAATATTCTATGGCACTTGGAGCATAGCTTTGATTTCTTGAGACAAGAATAATCCTTCAGTTTTAGTCTCTTGGGCTTGTTCTAAATAAAACTGGTGCCACACCAGGACAAGGCCACTTAACCTGGAAGCATTTAATACAATTCAGACTTATTTATACATTCTTAAAATTCTCAAAGACACTTCAAGGTCAATTGGCACACCAGAGGAGATGGTTAACCCCTCCAGGTTCATATTTAATTTGATAAGCAGTCATTGAAGTAATCTGGATGTGTAGGCGCCAGTATTAGCAGACATCCTCCTTATAATGAAATAGCTTTTGATGAGTAGAAAACCATTTCAGCAAAATGCAGAAACAACTAAAAAGCTTTAAAAGGGGAAATAATTTCTTATTAAATCCTTAAATATGCATCTTACTTCATTCAGTTCCCATAATTCAAAAAACAAAATCCTTCAATTTTTTTTTCCAGTGGTCAGACTTCATAAGTTTTGCTGCCAAGCGATTTGAAATTTCTCAGAACAGTTTGAAAAATAAATAAATAATAATAATATTATTAATAAAATAATGCTGGAGTCAAAAATCATATTGCTACTTGTGGACGGTAAAATCTCCCATAAACTTGAAGTCTTACTTTGACGACTGCATTAACCTACAGTGTTATGATCACATCCAACTATTACAATAAGGATGCCTTCCTTTTTACAAATAAACTTAGATAAGTTCAACAGATTGACACCAACAAGACAAACAAGTGCATCATCTGATTTGTTCAACACAGACATGAATCCAGCTCTGAATTTCACAGCACCCATGTTGTTCATAACAGTCTGTGCGCCCTCTGACCACTAGCGCTACCATGACACAGTTCAGCAGGAAATCTTTAGGGTTGCTACATCTTTAATATAATCCAGTAAACTGTGAGTTTGCTGCGGTAGTTGTTCAGTAGTATTGACTGTATGAAGAGGCTTTTTTTTATGGCACTAGAGAGAGGCATTTATCCAATGGCAAGAGTTTTAACAAGGCCACAATGAAACTTCCTGATGTGGCGGTACAAGTCCCCAGACTGTGTGAAGCGGCGTTCGCACCATTTACAGGCGTGGGGCTTCTCGCGCGTGTGTACCACTGCGTGCCGACTCAAGTTATGGGAGTACTGGAAGCTCTTCCCACATTGGCCACAGGTGTATGGCTTCTCGCCAGAGTGGGTGCGCTCGTGCCGCTTGAGCGTGTACATGCAGGAGAAGGTCTTGTTACACTGCATGCAGGTGGGGACAGAGCCATCGGGGGAGAGCTTGGAGCGAGGCCCGTCCTTCTCGCGGAAGTGGGAGCTGAGGTGCAGTTGCAGCACATGGGGGCTGGGGAACACTTTGCTGCACAGGGGACACACACACACCTGTTGGCCCGGTGGCAGAAGCACCCCGCTGGAAGTGGAGATGTCAGAAGAGGCCAGGTCGTCCTCTTCTTCCTCCTCACTGTCCCCCAACAGTCGGCCCCTCCTCTCCTCCAGCTCGCGGCCCGGGGCCCCTCTCCCCCCACACGCCTCCCCCTCGTCGTCCATCAGGTCCTCCTCCTGGGAGAGCAGGACGGCCGTGGAGCCGTTGTTGCCTGGGAAGAGGGCAGCGAACCCTGTCACCACCGAGCTCCTGGCACTATTCCCAAAGCGCTGGCTCTCAGGGCTCATGGGCTCACTGTCCTCCTGCTCTGACAGCAAGTCGTGTTCGTCTTTAACAAGTGGCTCAGTGCCCTGCTGCTGGCTGTCGAGGGCCAGCTGTCCCGAGACGTAGGAGGGGTGTAAGGGATCTTTGCTAGACAGAGGCTTGAGAGACAAATCCAGTGCACAGTCCATGTCATTTGAAGCTCGGGACCTCTGGGACAGCGATACGGTGGAACTACTGACATCAGCTTTTGTTTTTCCAGCTGTTGGGTGGCAGGGCTCGGCCTCTGCTGACACATAATTGACACCTACAAGATCCGGGGACCTGCCAGAGTGACCATTTGCCTTCTGCTTGCCCTGTGTAGACCTGTCACAGTCAGTGACAGGCAGCTTGACTTCGCCGTTGTCCATGTCAAAGTCTTGTGCTGCGGGTGCCCTCAGAGCCCCCTGAGACAGAGCATGTATCTGTCGCCGCACGAGCTGCTTACTGTGCAACTCACTGTCGGAGGAGTTTTCTCTGTCCAGACAGCTCAGGCCCAGGCCTTCGCCCATTTTCTCCTCCAGGCATAGCAGTTCCTTATCTTTAAGCTTGCCTTTACACACTTTGACGATGTCGTACATGTGGAGGTAACTCGCCGCTGCCAACACATCCTCCACAGGCAGAGTGCTGAACTCCAACTTTCCCTCATACATAAATTCAAGGAGCAGACTGAAAGCCGGGGCTGTCACAATGTCACTGTTGAGATGCACAACGTCCCTTTTGTCTAGCTCGTCCCTGTAGAAGAGATGGAAGTACATGCTGCAAGAGGCCAGCACTGCCCTGTGTGCTTTGAATCGAGCCTCTCCGACAAGAACAGTGCAGTCACAGAGAAAACCTTGGTGACGCTGCTGACTCAGACATTGCAGCAACTGGCGGCTATGGTCCGGGAACTCCATTCTTCCTTCATAACCTGAGGAAAACAGGAAAAACAGGATACTGGATAAAGTCAATGAAGCCATGTAAAGGGCACTGTACACATGTGGGAGACAAACAGCTCCATCTTTAGAAATATAATAACTTTTAATATTAGGTCTATTAAAAGTACCAAAAGACAACATATTAACAGTATCGACTTAGTTGGCAAGTGTACTCTAAATATTTAAAATTAATAAAGTAGTTTTTCCAGAGGTTTCAGGACACACAATGCTGCGCTCACCCATGTATTACAGCGTACCGACCCATGAATTACAGCGTAAGCGGATCCACTCTCCCCGAGGTCTCCCAACAAGAGTAGCGTTTGTTCGGTGTCCGTACTTTTTCCTGCGCGAAGAGAAACGAAAGACACGCACGGGCACGTTTTTTTTTGCGCACACAGCCCTGATGTTTACAGAACAAGCACCGAACGACACTGGAAACGCCAGGACTGGTCCACCGAGAAGGAAAACACGGAAAGCTAACGCGTAAAAAATAAGAGCAGTGCGGAGTGAGTAAACTGGCGCTCTGTTTGCTAATTACGCTGCAAGCTGTGGAGTCAGCTGCTCTGACATCACCGCAATGGAAACGCTACCTCCAGCTGTGCTCCCCTTTATGCCATATGTTAACTTAGGGCTATAAGCGCACAAAAAACGAATAGACAGTGGTTCAAAGCCACATTTCACCACGATTTAAACTTTTTAAGTGAAAATACTATTCGCAGAACTCGTGCGTAAAAAGGATAATATGTTAAAATGGCTATAAAGGGCTGCGGCAAAGTTTCCAAATTCGCACATTAACTGTAGTTGGGCTTCAAAATGGATTTCAAAAGTGCCCTACATAAAGATCGCTGTAAAAGTGAGCCATGTCCGTGTTGGGAAACGCTGTCCTCGGAGCCTTTTAAACAGCGGAGGAACTCATTGAACGAAACGGCGAAAGAAGGGACAGACTTTAACTTTACGCACGCCTAAATACAACGAGAAAAACAGAAAAGCACTTACATTTGTTCCTCTAAACTTTGTCGAATTATCTTTTTTTATGTCAACCCCGTTGTTCTTTCATGATGGATGGCCAGATGTTTCGCTTCTCCTGCTCTTGTCTTGAGCTTCGGTTCCGACCCTGGCAAGGCAGGCTGCACTCAGCGCTGCTGTGTGTCAAGCAGGTTCATAATGGCACAAGTCTCGCGATATGCCCCCTCCTCCTCCTCTCCACCTCTTCTTCATTGCCAGTGGCCACAGTAACTTTGCACTACTCTGAGGATTCACACAGCGGCAGCAAGTAGCAACTGAGTGCCCTGCCAATTATCTTATTAAAACACCTGCAAAGACCTGGTACACTTTTAACTTAACAGCAGTGTGATTATGGTTATTACAATGTATTAGCACATGTCCACAGGCCTGCCTATAAAGTGGACTGTACTACATTACTCTAATTGACTGAGAAATACATAGATATGTTTGGTATTTTTATTAGTATTTTATTTCACTTTTTATTTTTTTAATCAATAAAATGGATACATTTTGATTCCAGAATAAGTTAATTTTAGGTACCATGTAGTTTCATTCTCTTCCAATGCTATCACTGTTCACTATGTATCACTATTAAGGAAAGTGCAACTCAACTCAACTCTTGTTTAAAAGTAAGTTACAATTTAAACAGTAAAATAATGTTATTAAGGTAGTTTCAAGCACCTTTTTATGACTGTCACTGGCCCGCATTGTGGATTTGTTGGTTGGAGCTGGCATATAGTTGAGAGGCAGGGGCTGGAGGTTGCAGCTGCTCCCCTCTCTGCACCCCCACGCCCCTCCCAACTGCCTGGGTCACCTTTGCCCTGTGTTCCAGCTGCCGTGTGTTTTGAAAAGGCCATTTGCAGCTCCTTACAGCCCCATGACACAGAGGGGAATGAGCAGTGTGACAGGAGACGCCAACCACTGGTCCAAGGGGCCTCTGGCTGAAATTCTTATCCACTGACTTCCATGTCACTTATAGATTGGCCATCACCAGTGAGGTTTCCTGCTCTATTTTTATGCTATAGTTGTTTTGATGCTGAAGTACACGTTGGTGGCACACGAGAGACATTTTTTTGTTGGCCCAGTGGTATAAGATCCACAGCATGCAGAGAACTGGACGAGAATAGGCATAGCAGCGCTGTGTGTTCCTGTGCTGGCAGAGGTATAGGCGCCGTGCAGTAGCGGAGGGGCTTGTGTTCACAGGGCAAGACAAAGCAGTGGTTGTGCCTGGGGACCGTGGCCTCAGAGGCTCAGTGCTGTGAAGGTTCTCACACAGAGAAAAGATAGAGGGAGAGAGAAAAAGAGAAAAAACACTTCCTGAAGCTTCATTCTTCCTCTCTGCAATCATCAATGGCATTCTCCCCCTGACCCACTCCTCTCACCGACAAACAAAAGGACTCGCATTCCAGTGAAGCCTGACCGGCCAACCAACCAGCCAACCAGCCAGTGCTCAGCCTCAGCACATCACTCTTCTGCTGGGCCAGTCTGTGCTGCTCAGGCCAGTGCCCCTCACACACCTGATGCACGAAACATACATCATTGTAAAGCAGCTAGAATTACACTCTGATGACCCCAGGTACATTTACTTGGCCAGTCAAAATCAGATAACTAAAATAATCAGATAACCAAGTAATTAGAATTAGGCCTATTTACATGCACAAAATAAATCTGATAATCAAAAACACCAGGTGATGTTGTACAAGTTCATCTGTGGATTTTAGAGTAAGGAAGACAAAGTACAATTAATTTTAAAATGTCTCTCAGTGTCTTAAATGTCTTTCAAAATTTATAATTTTCTCTCAGCTTTGGTCTTTGCTCCATTCAGTTGGCTTTTTTTGTATTTTCTTCATCAAAACGTGCACAGGTGAGAAAGACATCAGATTACTCACATCTGAAGTAATTGTTTACATTTCAACAGTCGGATAATGATCAAAGAAATCATGAGGTGTGTATGTAATCATAGCCAGGACTTGTAAACTTTTAAACAGACCATGGATTAAAATGTGTTCAGTTCAAACTAATGCAATTAATATAAACCTAAACTTGTATTTTTCTGAAGATTTATGTGCGGTAAATAGAAGCAGACATAGACTGGGAAAAGATGTGACAGTACAAGCATTGCACTGCAGTTGCTTGGAGATTCAGAGCCGATGAAAGCCCCCACTTCCTGGTATGGTGGCCCTGATCCAATTCAGCTTTACATGTTCTGTAAGACGTTAGCAGGTGGAAATTAGCCATTGATTAAAATGCTGTGTTTTTATATTTATGTAATATAAATTCTGGTTTTAGTTTAGTCCTGTAATAGTTGTTATTTGTGAACCTCCAGCTACTGCCCTTTGAAATTATGCATAACCTAAATTAAATGTAGTAATAATAACGCTGTTATTATCATGCCAAATGTATTTTTTATGCATAAAGCTCTCATTCATGTTACCTGCTCTGCTTGTGTGCTGATTTTTGTGTTGGTTCAGTGTTAATCAGTGTAAAAAAGCATAAAATTTTGAAAGTAAAAGATGTGTCTTTTTTCAAAACTGAAATCCAGTTCCAATCGTTCATGTAAAGGAACCGCTCAAAAGAGCCAACTCGCTCACTAACGTCACATCAGTAATATTTATTTCATAACACCTGCTCAGGGACTACAGGTATAAATTTGCATTTGTCCTATTGCCTGGCAAAAGCGTCTTTCTTTGGCTTTGGTTTTGTCTAGGTCTTCTACTGTACAAATGAAAAAAGCATACCATAGTATTTGTACTGAAAATAAAGCTAGTACTGCATGTGACTGTATGCTATGATTGTGTCCCAGAATATGTTTGTACTGTAATATGGAAAGGCTATGGTTCATTTGATACTGAGGGTTCCTGACTCTTTTTAACAAGCTTCTTGGCCTGTCCATACCTGCCCCACAACTGGTTTAACTCCTGCCTCTCCAACTTTTGTACTTTTGAATGTTGATCATCAGTGGAAGAATGCTCAAATTAACACTGATATATGTGTAATGATCCCCAAAGGAGCTCAGGTTTCCATTCATTAGAACACTTATTACCTTACTTAGCACTCGTAATGTTTCCATCTCCATTTTTAATGCCACATGGGAATTTACAAATACACCCAGGAATTCATTATGAAAAAAAGTTGGCCTCTTTCTGATCCTGAACCTTAGCCTTGGTTAATGTGCCTTTAAATGCCAACTGTATTAAACCTACATCCATATAATGAAGAAAGCTAACATCAGCATACGTTGGCAATGTTTTACAATTAGATGTCCTGTAAAATATATCTCCATAAATCAAATTACCACTGTGTGCTGACAAACGAGAAAAGGACATGAGCATTGCACCATGCATCCCGGACAACACTTAGGCCTACCTGTTAAAATGTAAAAAATGATTTTAATATAATTTCCCTGGAGTTACAAGCAAAGTAACTTCTAGCAGTATTCACCCTCTCTTCCATCATAGCTAAATAATAACAGATGTCTAGTAACACAATTAACCCATAAAACACAAGCAAAACTGTGTATCACAGCAAAGGTCAAATAAAAATAAAACTGAGAGAATCTACAGTTTTGGTCACTTAATATGATTAGGGTTGAAAATTATCTTAATTCTCTTTTATTAGGCTATTTATAGGCTATTTATTTATTTAAAACAACAACAGTGTACAGATAACACTGAATATAGACTCACAACTGAGATTGTTATCAAATGATTAATACAATAGATATTCTTTATCAAGGCCTATTTCAGGAAGTTGAAAACATGATTTACTTCCATTTTAGACCAGATGTTCCTCATGCGTACCTAACAGTTGGCTCTCCATGTCCCCCAGCACTCTTTTTCAAGATTCAAGATTCAAGATTCAAGATTCAAGATTGTTTATTTGTCAAATGCAAGATCAACACAAGGTCAACAATGCAATGAAATGCTTAGGATCAGAAGAACCTGTTGACTTGCTAAGATAGTCGAGAAGTACTAATAGCATGCAATAAAAATACAAGGGAAAAAAGTAAACTATAATAAAACATGTAATAAAATATAATAAAATACAAAGGTACAGGTAGGATTAAATAAGGTATAAGTAGACTTTTGCACATAATGTAATATAGTATCATTATTGCACATGGATTTTGTATTGCACATAATATAGTATAGTATAAGTATGAAGCAGGTTATTGCACAGGTAACAGTTGCATTTACAGTGATGTAGTGACATACATGATATATTCATGTAGAGCAGCAGCAGTAAAACATATTATACATAATGAAAAGTAGTTTTGTGCAGTATTATTGAGAGTTCAGTATTATTGAGAGTATTATCCAGAGTTTCCAGAGTAATACTGAACTCTCAATAATACTGCACTAAACTACTTTTCACTATGCATAATATGCTCACTGCTGCTGCTCTATATGAATGTATCATGTATGTCACTACCTCACTGTAAATGCTACTGTTACCTGTGCAATAACCTGCTTCATAACCCACGTGCTATACTTATGCTATACTCTATTATGTGCAATCTGTGAAATACTCTACTTACACCTTATTTAATCCTACCTGTACCTTTGTATTTTTTATTATATTGTTTACCTTTTCCCCTGCACTTTTTGCAACAATTTTTAAAACACGTACTATTATTGTATGCTATTAGTACTTCTTGACTATCTCAGCGAATCAACGGGTTCTTCTGATCCTAAGCATTTCATTGCATTGTTGACCTTGTGTTGATCCTGCATATGACAAATAAACGGTCTTGAATCTTGAATCTTGAGAGTTCAGTAGTCTGACAGCTTGGGCGTAATAGCTGTCTTTGAGTCTTTTTGTGCGAATGGAAACCACAGGTAGAGATAAAACAGCCCAGGGTTCAGCGAGGCCATGCAGGATTGGCTCCACTGTACACACTCTTGTACAGGCTTGGGGAGTAATGGAATATAAGGAACGCCGTTAAGTAAAAGGATACAAATAAAGGTAACTGTATTCCGCTACAGTTACAAGGAAAAAAGACCTACTCAGATTACAGGTACATTTACTGAAAATGGGGATTATTTAGCAGGATTACAATTTGAAAACATTTTGTTATTTATTTTTTTCATTTAAAGCTGGAGATGGAGGGAAATCAGAATAAGCTGTCCAGACATGCGCGCACACTATGGCAGTACTATGGAACAAACTTGCAACTGGCACGGCTTCGACCGAGCAGAATGCATTTAGTGGGTGGAAATTTCAACATTATTTTATTTTTAAAGAAGACAAAGGGATTTTTTTCTTAATAAAGTGAACTATGTGGTCAAGACTTGTGCATTTTCACTGTAGGACTATAAGCTACTGTTCAAATTAGCTTTCGTCAGTTTCTTTTATAACACACAAAATTTTATTGTTTTCTTGTTGTTTTAGGATATTTGGTGTTAAAGTCATCCAAAAATAATTGAAAGTAATTAAGTTACATTAAGATAAGCAAATATAAGATAAGATAAGACTTTATTGATCTCACACAGAAGAAATTCACTTGCCACATTAGCTCCAGGCAGTTTAGCGTAAGGAAAGTTAGAACAAAATGTGCATGCAGACAAGATAAGTAATAGTAATAAAATAAGTAAATAAGAGAATATAGAAAAAAATGCACGTTTAGACTATATAGTGGAGTTATACAGTCTGATAGCAGTGGGGATGAAGGATCTGCCGTAGCGCTCCTTCTTGCACTGAGAGTGCCTCAGTCGGCTGCTGAAGGAGCTGCTCTGCTCCTCTACAGTCCGGTGCAGAGGGTGAGAGGTGTAGTATTGTATGTGTATGTATTACTGTGTATGTGTATGTATTACTTTAATATTATGGTTCTTGGATTATGTTACTGAATACATATTTTAAGGGCTAACTAATAACTGTACCAGAATACATTTCTAAAGTAACCCTCCCAACCCTGCTCTTGTACACACTCTTGTACATTCTCTTGTGCACACTCTTGTACACACTCCTGTACACACTCTTGTACAATCCTGTACACACTCTTGTACACTCCTGTACCCACTCTTGTACACTCTCTTGTGCACACTCATGTACACACTCTTGTGCACACTCATGTACACACTCATGTAAACGCTCTTGTGCACACTCTTGTGCACACTCCTGTACACACTCTTGTGCACACTCTTGTACACACTCTTGTGCACACTCTTGTGCACACTCTTGTGCACACTCTTGTGCACTCTCTTGTGCACACTCTTGTACACACTCTTGTGCACACTCTTGTACAGTCCTGTACACACTCTTGTACACTCTTCTACACACTCTTGTACACACTCTTGTGCACACTCCTGTACACACTCCTGTGTACAGGAGTGTGTACAGGAGTGTGTACACACTCCTGTGCACACTCTTGCACACACTCTTGTGCACACTCTTGTGCACACTCTTGTACAGTCCTGTACACACTCTTGTACACACTCCTGTACACACTCTTGTGCGCACTCCTGTACACACTCCTGTGCACACTCTTGCACACACACTCTTGCACACACACTCTTGTGCACACTCTTGTGCACACTCCTGTGCACACTCTTGTGCACACTCTTGCGCACACTCTTGCGCACACTGTTGTACACACCCTTGTACACTCCTGTACACACTCCTGTGCACACTCTTGTACACTCCTGTACACACTCTTGTACAGTCCTGTACAATTGTACACTCCTGTACACACTCTTGTACACTCCTGTACACACTCTTGTACACTCCTGTACACACTCTTGTATACGTTGGTGGATTTTTTTTCAATGGGCCTCGTGCTGCGCCTGTGGCGAAGATAAAGGGTCGGCGCTAGGACCCGGGAGAGCCGCTGCCACAGAGGCTTTGCAGACAGCGCGTTTGGGAGGTGTAGTGGAAGAAAGGCAAGAGAGAAACGGAGTAAATGAGAGCACTTTTGGCCAGATTGTTGAAGGACTTATCTACGTAAAACACCGCCGAAACAACTCACTATAATGACACGGACACGTTATTGAAAGGCCCGTCCAGGTAAACGTCCGCGTTTCCTCCGCAAACTACAAGAGATCGACAGCTAAGACAGGGTAGGTCCCCATTGTACTTAACATGGGATGCGGTTATTCTCACCCAAGCTGCCCTGCTAGGCCCCATATCCTTTTCTGCCGCTAAATGCAAACCTGACATGAGGTACTTTCCGAACTTGACACAAAAAGTTACTTCGCAGGCCACACGGGCGCGTTGAAAGTGTGTAACAAAGCCTAGCGCATAGCAGCCTTTTCACAAACAGTGTCTTGACTCCTCAACATGTTAACCATTCATTTTTGACAATGACCACTTTGAAGACTCAGCCCTCTGACCAAAATATCTGCAGCTGTACTGGTGCAAACAGCTCACCTCTACTGGAAACATCTTTGGCTGTTATGACCAGGGGGCAAATGAAAACAAATGAGCTCCACAAGTACCTCATTCATTGTTATGGGCCCAACAGTCTTTGCTTACCTGTTTGCTTTGTGTGGCTCTGTGATGCTAATGTAATGATGCCCCACACCTGTTTTTGTAACTTTTATTTATATTTTCATTTCCTGTTCATGTTTTTCTTCAGATATATCTGTAGTTTACTTTCATTTGTTTATCTAGCCTACATTATGGTATGCAGCAGAAATTGTGATGCTTCTGTAAACATTGCAGCAAATATAACTCTTAAAACTAGACTTTTGGCCAATTATCTTTCCTACAGACCCACATGGACGCAGAGTACTTGTCTCCAGTATTTGAAACTTGAGTGTCAATGTGTTTTGGTCATCAGACTACTTTTGTCGACTGTGTCAATCCAGGGGGGGACTTGGCATGTGATCCAGAGAAGACTCAACAGGCTGGCGTAATGACTTGCTTGCTCTCCTTGTTCTATTTAGAAACTACCACCTCCTGCCCAATCCCCTCACAGGCCCATTGACACAAATGTGCCACCAGTTACGTCCAGAATCCAAGGAATGTTGTTTGAAAATGTGTCCCTCAACACAAGGTTTTTTGTGCCCAATTTTCATATGTACACAATGTTGTCACAGAGAAGGATGTACTTCAAAGGTTATCATCTCAGCATCATATGACCTTGTCGTAAAACTGCAGTCATCATAAATACATTTTGCATTAACGTGCAGTAAAAACCTGAGCAGATGAATTGTGTATGCTAAATTGGCATGTAGTGAAAATGATGTTGCTAATGCTACATGTCCATATGTTGCTAATGCTACATGTCCATATGTTGCTAATGCTACTTGTCCATATGTTACCCAAACATCAAACCCATAGTTTTGATACACCATGGTTAGCCATTGCTGTTCAACTTTCAAGGTTACACTAGCAGCTACAGCTATAAGCAGAATTCTTATCATTAGTGAAGTGTTTTCAGGGAACTTAAAATGGGAACTTGGCATAGTTTCATAGATACTCATACTACTTCCATTGTGATATTAAAACAGAAAACAGGTTTAAATGTTGACTGTATGCATTAGAAGTGAGCCTTATTTGACTATGACCTGAGCTTACTACAGTATAATGTGGACTGACTTTGCTCTCCGTTGTTTACCTGACTGGTAGAAGCTGAGATGTATATTGATCTGTGATGGAGGAAGTGGTTGGTGATGTGGCTCTGAATCTGACTCTACTGCATGCTGTAAACACATGGCTCTGGCCCTGCGACATGCTCAATGTGTGGCGTCTTTTCTGCATGACACTGATTTGCATTGAATGAACCAACCCTAGTGCTGCAGTACACAGATGAATGATTGAAGTGCCAGTGACCGTGGGCCGGGCGGCTGGACCATGTGACCCACCCGCTGTGAGGGTACTGGGTTCATTCAGTGGCTGCAGCACTGGCAGCAGCCCAGGTCTTCCACTCAGGCCGCAGCAGCAACAGGTCTCTGCCATTAAAACAGCAGCGCTCTGTTGTGGCTCCAGAGTCGCTCTGCATGTGCTGTACTCTCGGTCTGTTTGTGTGATGTATCCAGTGTGTATTTAATGTGTGTATTTATGTGTATAACCTTGTGTCATTGAGGACACTCAAAATGCCAGAGATCTCCTGCAATTTGTATGATCTTTAAGTCCCTCTTTAATATGTGTTTTTTCAAGAACTCATCAGACTCTCCCTGCCCTTAGGTTTGACACAAGCACATCCAGTAAAGATAAACTAGATCATAAAAAATATTTTTAGTATGTGATCTGCTGTGCAGTACATGGGATTTTGTGATGTGTATTTGTGCCTGGGGCCCACTGATATGACTTGTGAGCTGTCCATAGTCCCATCCACTTCCTGTTGTTGTCCTAGCAGTGTGCTGGATGAGGCAGCAGACAACAGCCCTGTTTTGATGGCCTTACTGCAATGGGCAGTAGTGGCCTAATTGATTTGAGCCAACAGACAAGGATTTCCTGCTGCTGTAAGTGACTTTTATGTGAACAAGGCTCAGAATTGATCATTCCTTTGCTTGTCCTCTGCATTCAAAGCAGTCTTTATGTCATAAAGAAGTGGTGCATGAATGAAAAGGTTGAGTGTTTGGGTTATGATCGCCCGCAGGTGTGTGCTGATACTGAATAGCAGGCTCTTCTATGGAGTTACACTGAATTTGGAATAGATCAGATGACTTGCAGTGCAGTCAAATGCCATACATCGTCCCTATTTTATTTATACTCTGAGAATTATTTCATATATTCAGCAAATCCTTCTATGGGGTGCATTTACATATGTCCTCAAAGGATGACCCTTTTCATAATGAATGTAATGAGAAAACAAAGAAGAAAAAAAGTTTTCCTGGATCAATAGCAATTACATACAGAACTGACTCTCAGTGCATGTTTTAAAGCATCCTTGGGATTTCACATTTGTTACAAATAGCACATTGATTTAATTTAGATCCAGTGCTTATTGGTATTCTACTTTCTACAGGTAACCGCACTGACCCAACCGCTGTACACCCTTGGCTCCAGCACAGGGCTGTGAAGAAATTCTGGAAATCAAAGCTGTGTCTCTGTCAGCGGGAATCCTGGATCCTCAAATCTGCCAACCAACATGACCAATGTGGTGATCGTCAAGGAGGGGTGGCTCCATAAAAGAGGTGATTTTTTTTTTTTTTTTTTTTTAATAAATAATTGTAAACAAAGCCTATGTAATAACCTGTACTCTGAAATTGCATTTTTGTTTTCTATGTCAAGTAGACAGAATTAACTTTTTTGCAATATTTTAAGTGCTTATGTGACATATTCAGGTTTTATCATATTACACGCCCTTACCTGAATTACATGTTAACAGATACAGTAAGATATAGTGAGCACATATGAAATGCACTGAAAAGCTCCAGATGCAGAATCCTGGAGGGGCCTCACTCTACAGTGTTGTGTGGCGTGGTGCGGCTGTGTCGGGCGTGAGCCTGTTGTTTGGACGAAAAAGCATTCCTTACATACCTGCTGGCTTTTAGCAGCTTTATGTGTGCCTTCAAACTGCAGCAGCCTTGCTCGCCCCCTGCACACACTGCTACCACCGCCAGGGGCCAGAACTGTTTATAGGGATGTGTGCCAGGGAAGCGGGCCTTTCTGAAGAATGGAAACTCGGGCTCAGTGATGGGAGCAGGTCACTGAAGTGAATTCCTCCTGCATGAAATATATGGAGCTCATAGCACAACAGGCTGCTGTTCAGAGAGAAGGCTCACAGTCATTAGGATCAGCTGACACACCCTGCTTCTTGAAGAATACCACTCTTGAACAGTAGAATTTTAGTGGTTAAATTGATTATTGACATTTATTACCTTATTATAATGCTTATAACTAGTGCTGTAAGGAGATTTAAAAAAATAACATATTAATTACAGGATTTGTAATGAATCTAATTAACCGCTTTTTAAGAGCGAGAGAGAGGGGGAGAGAGAGAGGGAGCAATAGAGAGAGAGAGAGACTGAGGCAGAGAGATTGAGAGAGAGGGAGAGAGAGACTGAGGCAGAGAGATTGAGAGAGGGAGAGATGGAGAGAGAGATTGTGCGTGAGTGATCGAGCGAGGGAGCGAACAAATGATCCCACTTTGCAATTGAGTTTGTCAGTTTTCATGTGGTCGCTTTGCTCATTCGTTTCCCAAATTCTGCAAGCATGGTTTGGTGAAGTGCGCAGTATCACCGACAAATGGAACTTGTCCAGACGTGTTTATCGTTCAAATGATCAGTCAGGCTGGAGCAGCTTCGGTGATCGGAAGATTCTTTTTGGCAAAAGCTACAAACCACCGCGTTTTTGTTGATTGTCCCGTCTTCGTTCTTTTTATAAATAAACTTACCGTTCAAAGGCCCGAGCAGTGATTTGCTCACCGCACGCCAAATTTAAGATGCACGCGCATTGACTTGCCACTCATAATTAATTGCGTTAATTAGCTGTGTAATTAATTAATTAATCTAATTAATGCGTTAAACTGACTTGCTACTTATAACCTTAAAACACAGCAATGATCCATGTTAAATTTGGAAAGAATTTTTTTTCCAGCTAGTTCAGATGTATGTTACTAGCATTAGTTTTATGTTCTAGTTTCCTGAGAGTGTACAATTTAAGGCAAAGATGAAGATGCAAGCAGAAATGAAATGATTTTCAAGTGCACAGTAGTTGTAGTCTTGACATCCGTTGAGCTGTTGCTCAGTAACCCCAAACAAACAGGCTTTCAGAAGCTGTGTCCTCTGAGGTGTCCTCAGTCTTATGGGAGGTCTCGTCACTGTCACTGGGCTGGTGCCCTATTGCCACAGCACAGAAGCCTGCTGCCTGTGGCTCTGTCTGGCTGTCCATCCGAAGGGCAGACCCCCGCTCATCCTGGATCTGCCCCAGGTGCACCTTCACTCTTGCGTTTTGTGTGGTGGCGCCACCCAAGTGACTCACATCACTTAGTGGGCATAATAATGACCGGCTCCAAGTGTACAGCATCCTCATTACTCCCATGTGTGTTCCAAAATACTAATTGAATTGTTTTCTAAAATGACCATCAACGTTCCTCCTACACAAGATCACAAGATCGAAAAGACAATCTTTTATGCCTTAGCACTGTTTGACAAAACATAACTCACTGACTCTCTAGTTGATAAATTGATGATACTTGACCATGCTAACGTTAGGAACTTTAAAGGTCCCATGGCATGAAATTTTCACTTTCTGAGGTTTTTGAACATTAATGTGAGCTCCCCCTACCCTGTTTAGGCCCTTCCCCCCATGGCTAAAAGTTGCGAAATGTCTAAACTGAGCATTTGCGGTCCTTTTCTGCGTTACACAAAACCAGTGTTGAAATGGGCGAGTTCGGACAAGGCACCTTTTTGACGTCAGATCGGCAAATGCAGCTCCAGCCCCTCCCTCTGTCTCCGCTCAGCGTCCCTGTATATCCCGCCCATAGAGTTTGGACTGTGAATGCGCTACGCAATGCGAAATGCGTTTTTTTATTTGCCTGGAGGCACATCCGAGTGTTTCTAGGCTCGCAAGTCCCTTACCCGACCCTCTGGACCTCTGAAATACCAGTGGTTTAATTTTATTTTCTGTGTAAATATGCTTTTTTTCATTGCAAAGTCTCCCATCTGTCTTCCTGTGTTAAACACGGAAGCGAGCAGACAGCGGTGCAGAGCTGCGCTTCCAGCGGGGGAAACCCGCCATCCACCGCTCCTTAGCCAATCTCTCTGTTCTTCTCATTTGCATTGAAGCAGCAACACTCAGAATGAAGCATTTTAGACACATATCTAGCCTCATGAAGACTGTCAGAGTCATATCTCATGCAGTGAGTGTTGATTTTGAAGAAGGATTCATTGACAGTATTAGGGAACCATTAAGGAGCCATATAAAAGCATAAAGAAGTACCATGTCATGGGACCTTTAAATAGTGTTACTATGGTTTTCTGTCATCATAAACCTTTACTTAAAAAAAAAAAAAAAAAAAAGGTGATACAGGTAGGGCTACGTATGGTCGCATTGGACTGTGTAGGGTTGCTTAAGGATGCAGCCATTTTTTACAAAATGAAAAAATAAAAAATAAATTTGCATGTAAATTGTATAGTGTATCAGTATTATTTGATTTGTCAGCAATCTTTTTTTCTCAATCTTAGGCCTGTAAGAAAAGGAGAATGCACAGAGTACAGTTGTGTACCCTGTTATTAGAGCTGCAGATTCTCAGCCTTGAAGTGCTCCGAACGCGTGTCCCAGACACTGACATGAGCTCATTCTGAAGGACACACCTTCAGACTTTCTACAGCGCCTAGATTGTGTGCCTTGGATGATATATTGTTATCTGTTCATGAAGGACACTTCAGAACTCCAAGTCAAAGAAGTCAAGTAGGATTATGCAGGTCCGCTTGTGCGGCTGGACATGCATATGCAGAAGTGTGTATCAACAGCATGTTTAGACATGGACCCGCCCACAGGACACTGCCCAGTGCCTTCTGTGCCGACCACATCACAAGTACAGGCTCGCAAGAACACTGTAACTTTGTTGTTTCTATCATAACCAGTTGTTATGTGTCCCCAAATGGTATCTCCCTTTTAGCTCCTTCACATTACACACCCACACACATCCAATATGCCTGTGCCTCTAGTTGCTTCACAGACCCAGAACCATGTTATTTCTTTTCACAAGTGTGTTTTTCCAAAGTTTCCTTCAAAGCCAGAGCATCATTGGACATCAAAGCGGCAGATTGTGGGTTCCTAGTTTCCAGGGATGTGCTGGCTGCAGCCAAGAACCCAGTGAAGCTCAACAGAACAGCGCTTGCTTGTCCTCCCCTCATCTCTGGCCCCTGTTTGTTTGACTCATTTGCTCCCTGACAAGTATAAAGAGCCAGCCCCCTCGTTAGGCTAACGAAGGCCACAACAACTGTTGGAATTGGTAGCACGCTCAGCTGGCTCCACTGCGTGAAAGGAGGGGTGAGCAGTTTGAACATTGGTACAGATAGTGAGGGAAATGTGGAGGGACAGGCACAGAGAGAGAGAGGAGAGAGACACAGAAGTGTGCAGTGTCTTTGTGATGTTCCCAGAACATTGCTCAGTGACCCTGTCGGCCTCTACAGCCTCGGCTTTGCAGCTCATCAGCTGATTGGCTCCTGCAGCAGTCATGTGCTGAAGGACACCCTCAGAGCCAAAGCGCTGGTGGTCCAGGAAAGTCTTACAGAACTTTACAGTGATATTGTGATGATCTGGTCACATTTTAGTAAAGGTTTAAAAGAGTGGATGATTTTGTATTTGCTCTTGAGTTTTCATTCCATCTTTGGGAACGTAATGTAGCTACACTGGTGCCATCATTCAGGGTGTCTGTACTTTGCACAAGTAAAAGTATGTAAGTGGTTAACTCTTCGAACATTTAAGTAAAAGTTAATGTCTAATAATTGTTTCCACTGATAGCTGACAAACACGTGCACATGTGCAGAATTTTAGTTCCTAGAAGGTTTGATACTCTGCTTTGCGATGAGAGAACTAAAGGTTTGGGATGAAATAGTTGCACTGTGAGTAACTGAACCTCGTCAGTGAAATGTGAAATGGCAGATTGATCAGGGCCTGGGCCTCTGTAGCAGGGTCCAGCAGCAGAGGGCCTCACATCGGGAAACCAGGGCTCTGGCTGGGCGTCTGGCCCTCAGCCTCGACCCCCTGCTCTGGGTAATAGGATGCAGTCCTTGTGCTAAATGTGGTGGAGAGAAGTAAATGAGTGCGATGCAGCTGTCGGCAGCCGGGCCGGTTGGTGTTGTGGCAGGACCAGGAGGCGGCCCTTGCCTGCTGTGTGCTTACTTTTGTGTGCAGAGTCCGCCTGCTCATGGCAACTGTGTGTCATGTCATTTTCATGCCTTAGAATTAATACCATATCAGATTCACCTTCTCTTTCCTCTCTGTGTGGATTACTTTGTCAGGGTATGCTCAGCCATCCACAGTGCTCCATCTTTGCAACACAGCTCCCAGTTGCTTGGATAAAAGCACTGCTGACAAATAAGGCACATGGCGGAAGCGGCTGTGGTCTGGCGAAAAGCTCCTAGTGACTAAACATCAATCACACTGGTACCTCTGTCCTGTTTAGGGAGCAAACAGGCAGATAAAAGAGATGCTCAGCTGTCCGCTCCCGAGTGGATCCTAGACTCACATATGCATTATATCCTCTGCAGCTGACAGTGATGGGCATATTTCACATAGTTTTCTGGAGACGTCTGACTTATTTTTAAAAGGGCGTTCAAAACATCTGCATTGTACTTGTTTCGGACACACTTCCTCTTTCTGCTGGTCTGTGAATGTTCCACCTACATTACACATCTATCTAATGTGCTCTAAATACTGTGTGTTTATTTGTTTGCCACACACTAATGCAGTTAACTAATCCATGGACCGCTTGTTTGCCCAGAGCGAGGGGCAAAACTCTGCCCTGTGGCAGGGGGAACTTCCCACAGTGTCTCTATGGTAATCAGCAGGTGTCACTCACCCCAGAGAAGAAGTGAGGGCTTTCTACTAGCGTGAGAAAGAGGGGCAGGCTCCATCGTGCCCCCCTGCTCTCCTGCTTTTCTTCCTGCTGGGATAGCAACAGCAGCACACAGAAGAGGGATGAGGGGAAGTGATGGAGGCCAGGGTTCCCCGCAGTTTGTTGGTGCTGCTGCTCAAGAGCTGGCAGCCAGAGCCCGAGTACAGCTGTACACAGTGGCTTAACAGAGCAGGGAAGCAGGAAGTCTTAATAAAGACGTGGTCCAACATTCAGACTTTCAAGAACACTCTTGACCACATGGGCCACATGTAGCGTAAGTGTTTGCTGTCAGACCCATAGTACAGAATTATTGAAGGGTGATATTTGCACTTACGGGGCTCCCAGCATCAGGGAGTCCCAACTCCTCTGGAGCAGGGTGACCCTCGGCTCATTGGGATGCAGGGCGCAGGGTGGCAGCCGCAGCTGCAGCCTACAGGCAGAAGCAGGCAGAAAAAGAGCTGAGGGGATGGCGGGGGAGGCTGAGGAAAAACCAACAAAAGAAGTGCCCCCCACCTCCCCTTCCTTGCTTTGGAGTTCTAATTCCCTAATCCTCAACCTCCGCCGAGCCCCCCCCATCCTCATCCGATTCTCAGCACTCACACAGTTCATGCACTTACCACTGGCTGCCTTCCTCTCATCCCCAATTCTGAATGGACAGTGCCAACAGCAGCCTCACCAGGAAGTCCAGCCTCTGGGTGTGGGCACAAACCCAGTCTGTGTTTTTTAGATCTCCTGCTCTGCTGTGCTACATTCACTACGTTGTCCATTTTATGTAACTTCTGAAACATAAGAAACACTGAAAGTATCTTTCATCTAAAGAGAGCACATCACTGTTCGTGTGGTACCATTGATTGGACTGTGTGCCTTATCCTTTTGGGGGAGTGGCTGAATGCTAGATGAAGCAATTTATTAAAGGCCAACACAGCGCAGCAGCTGAGATCTCAGCATTCCTCTTGTTCTCATGTAGAAACAGGATGCCACCGGAAACAGACACTAACCTCCATCATCTACTCTTTACATTGGTCTAATTCTTTCAGTCTCATGCATATACTCTTATGTAGTCACACTGACTTACAAGGGGTGTTGAACTTGAAATGCAACTTAATTAAAAAGTTCTGATTAAGTCCATGAGTGGTGTTGATGCTGTGACTAGACGTTTTTGCCTGTGCACCTGTTTGTGTGTGTGCTAAGTGCGTACAGTAAAAAGGGTGTGGCGGTGGCATTCTGGAGCTGTCCACATGCGAGGCCATGCAGCAGTTGGTAAATAAAGATGAATTCTGTTGTGTTTGGCACCAGCTCTCTGTTCATTATTTTCCACTTTGCCCAGCGCACATCCCAGGCCTTAGCAGCTGCTTGTCATGTAAAGACACTCTATCAGACCCTGACAGCTCCTCCCATGCACATAACTGTACGCATGGCTCAGGCACACTCCACTTGAGCCTCTCCCCGCGAGTGGCACTCCTACATATGTGGGCAGCATATGTAGTGATCTGTCTCACTAGCACTGCTCTTTGCATACTGTGTAGCCCCCCCACCCCCCACCCCCAGTTCTTCCATTTCTCATGAGGTGTCAGATGCGTCTTCGAGGCCCATTTGCTGCGTTGGTTGAGTTGGGCCACTGATGTCACCCTTCACTTCAGAGTTGTGTTCACTCTCAAGTGCAGATAATTTACTTCCTTATAGTGTATATGTAGTAACACTTACAGTAAGGTCTAATGCTATCTAGGTTGTGGTCAGTCTGTTTGCCATGTTTCCTGTTATGATGAACTTGTTGACATCAAAAGGTTGTTGTAGTTTAACGGAAAGATGTGATATTAAAAGAATATGGTCTGTCTTTGAAACCATTGTCCTTTTATCAGCAGTCTTAAAATGATTATAGTAATTTTTATTGCCACGGAAGTGGAAATCTCATACCTTTTGCGGTATGGTGCAATGATGAAACATGTGAATGAGCTAATAAATAATAATGGCATGGAATTTATCTTTTAATTGGTCATAAAATCGATGTACTTTCTAGTGAATGTTTTTGATAAAACATTTTTACTTACATCCACGTCTGCTCATTTCCTAAAAATTGCTTTTCACTTTGCAGTTGCATGAGTGTGTGTTTGTAAAGGCCTGTGTGAAAAGTAGAACTGAATAAAGTCAGAAGAAGAGGAAATGGGTGTAAATAGGAAGCTGACAAGGGTCATCATTGTTGTTTATATCCTCAGAGCAGACTGTTTGTGGGGGCTGAGGCACTGCACAGACAAGCGGATATGGTGCTTCCACTGCAGTCACATGACCAGCCTGTGGTCACAGAGTAGGAAGTCTTGAGATCCTGCTGTCTAGAGAGGATTGATTGAGTAAGAAGAAAGAATCATTCTAACACAGACATACACATTTTCCACCAGTGATATCATGTTATTTTGCACGGTCAGACATGGTGACTGAAATTCAGCATATACATTTAACATTATAGTGTGCTTTATTAACAATTTTGTGTTCTTTTTTTTGTGCAGTACTTAATTTATTTTATTTTATTTATTTTGCGGTTTACATGATCATGATAATTTTATACTTTATTTTACCTTTCCGGTTGAATCTTTTAACTAAATGTATACAGTTGAATATATTATTGTAAGGTATAGAGTAATTGTTGAAGCCCTAATGTTCTTCTTACCCTAATGTCCTTCTTATATTATTATTATTGAAGTTCTTTGAGCATTTCTTCCAAGTCTAGTCGACTGTGCCATTGTCAGGTTGGAGGCTTGTTATCTCCTGTGTGTACTGGTCACACATGTCTTTAGTGTGCACTGGCTTGCCTTATTACTGAGGGGATGTGGGTCAGACAAAACTTGACCACTGCGAGCCAACAGCTGGGGCTCAGCTGACATCAACAGAGCTCTGGAGAGAGGACTTGCTAGATCACAATATCAGTAGCATGGGAGACATTTTATTTGATTCCTGTTTTGAGGTTTACTGTATTTTATAATTACTGTATCTGTTGTTTTTGCTGAAGCATCACTGTAGAAAGTGTGGTCTTTGTGATAAATGGCAGTGCAAATGTTGCTTCCCCAGAGAGAAGTGTATACGCAAAAAGGGATTTGAAAATTGATTGGTGTCTACAATAGACAAATTACTCATTATGGTAATAGTGAAGGTGTATGAGGGAACTCCAGCACATTTCTACTGTGTTTATCATTTCTACCATGTTTATCAATTATATATCCATGGAGTGACGTCTGTGCTGGCAATGAAGTCTGTCAAAAGTTGATCTAATTTAAGTATGAGCTGTGCATGAAAACACTTACGTTGCATAAAGTAAATGAAAAATTTTCTACGACACAATGACAAATGCAGTACGGGATTGGACATCTGCTGTTTATTAAGACTGAAGTTTGTAGCATTTTCTACAGATGTTAGCTTCACTGTGGTAATTGGTGCCACCTCTTTGCCAGTTGTAGCGAATCAGGTGTTTTAACAGTTGAATGTTTGCTTTGGGTTTAGCGGCTTTGGAGTTTCGTGGAAGTCTGTGACAGAGGGGGACTTATGTTGCAGTTTAATGTCAGCCTTGTCAAAAATTGCTGTCTTCCTTTTACCCATATGGAACATGTCCTATTAGCAGCTAATGCCATTGCTCAGAAATATCAACTTCCTCCTGTCTTACTAAAGTGACAAATTCTGAAAAAGGTCATTTGTTTTTGTAAAGCACTTGCCCTTTCATCCTTCACATCTCACACATGCCACACTTCTGTGTCTGAGGAAATGGGGCAATTAAGGACAGCTTGCTCCAGCTCTGCGTGGGGTTAATATGCGGCACCGTAATTAAAAATAAATTGCACTTTTCCCCTGTATAAATATGCACGTGCCACTCTATTGTGTACCACAGCCTTGTTGTATGTAGTTGTTTTTTTTGTTTTTGTTTTTTTGTTTTTCCTCTTTTTTGCCAACTGCACAACATCTGGCCCAGCATTTCCTGAAGCATCACTAGAATAAATTGAGTTTGGTCTCCCCCTATGTGAAATTAATTTGTATGATGCAACTGAATGAGATGGACACGCATGGCCGGGGCTTACGGCTGTTGTGTTGTGGAGCAGAGGAAAAGTTAAGTTTAGAAAAATGTTGTCAAGAGTTTACGTAAGAGTTTACCTAGCATGGTTTCAGTCTGAACAATAGAATAAAACAGAACTAGTGAAAGAAGTTAAGAAGTTTGATAAACCACTGATTTGATATTCAGCCTAACCATTTCACCAATGCCATAGAGTCGTTTGCAAAGACAGCTGGAGAAGGTCCTGGCTCAACAAAATGCTATTTGTCCTGCAGCTGACCTCCATTAAAATAAAGACACTTACAATATGCCCATTTTAGGCAGTGTTGAAGAGCATATTAATAACGATTGAGGAATTTAAACTGAAATGAAAGCTCTGTCTGTGATGTATTGATGTTTGTTATATGAAACAAACCATGTCTGTGTTTATTAACCTTCTTTATCTCTTTTCTTATCATTTGGCTTTTTCTAATTTAAAAAATCTTTGTCTTATCAGGGGAATATATCAAGACCTGGAGGCCGAGGTATTTTCTTCTCAAGAGCGATGGTACGTTCATTGGCTACAAAGAGAGACCACAAGATGTTGACCAGCTGGAAACCCCCTTAAATAACTTCTCTGTAGCACGTGAGTATTTGCCTCAGGGAACACGTTCTTCCCTTTTGTCTTTTAGTGCATGAAACTGTATTTGGCTTCTGTGTTCTTTCTTTGAACTACCCTATTCCTGAACAAGGCTTGACTTTTTTTATATATATATATTTAGGCTTGGGAACACATCCAGAATTATTTTCATTATTATATTATTCTGACTAATGATATACAGTTTTTTTATGCTATTGATGATTTAATTTCTCCATTATGCAAAAGTATATTTGCAAGATTGTTAGTCTAAATATCATTCTCGATCTCAGCTTGTGGCTTCCTAAACTCCATTTTAACACATGATGACAAAATAACACAAGTGCCCAGAGCAGCTTGCCCCTTCATCTCCACATCAGAGAAAGTTGCTGTGATAAGCTGTGCAGATGACTGAACACAGCAATTAGAGAGCATACTGTTTGTTTAACAAAATGTTTCCTCCGCGACACTCTTGAGTTATTGAAGCTATTAGTCGCCTGAATTCAAGTATTTATCTGGGCTCTGCTCCGAGGCTTCATCTTCCTCAGCGGTGGCTATGGTTTTTGTGACCCCAGCTCAGGGGACACATGGTGCGGCACTGCTGACGGGGCGACTGCAGCTGGATTACACACTCGGCCTGATGGAGCCATGTTGGATCTCAGTGGTGGTCCATGCCCCTGTCGTCCATCTATCAGACAGAGGGCACTTTGTGTCACTTTTTGACATATTTGCTGACATGTTTCATTTGCGAACAGATGTTAATATGAAGAAAGTGCAGATGGAAATCATGGTTTCTTATAGCTCTTATTAAACTAATGTGAGTGATTGTTATCAAAGTGCTTGCATGACATTATTTGTCTCAAGTGTCTCAAGGGGAACTCGATGAACCATTGTTTTAAGGCTGTTAATTAAAATTAATATAATGTTTTTTTTACTCATAAATTATAGTTGTTTAAAGTTGACAAGTTGAAGTTCTTTTCTTTCATGAGCACACCCGTTCTTGTCCAAATAGTCCAGCATTCAGGGTTGGGGTGGCGATAAAGATAAATTGCTATAACAGTGTGTCTTTTTTTTCCTGTGCCTCCCACTCTCTGGCCCTTCTCTGCACCACTGTCTCCCTGGCTGTGGTCAGAATGCCAGCTGATGAAGACAGAACGGCCCAAGCCCAACACATTTATCATCCGCTGCCTGCAGTGGACCACTGTCATCGAGCGCACCTTCCATGTGGAGACCCCTGAGGAGAGGCAAGAAAGACCCTCACCCATCACAGCTCAGAGAGCAGTAAACCGTAATACATTTAGCTATGCAGATGTGCATTTACACCTTGACCAACATGCGCATTTACTTATTATGCACCTCCCGCAGAAATGGTTCTAACTATTGGCAGAGCTCACACTTGAAATTGCCTTCCTGTTGATAAGCAGACAATTGCGTGATTGGACTGCTGGGCTTGCATGGTGGTAAATGGGCTGATGTAATCTCTTTGCTGCCTGTGCCCCCTTCAGGGAAGAATGGACTAAAGCCATTCAGGCAGTGGCTGAGGGCCTGCAGAAACAAGAGGAGGAGATGATGGACTCCTCTCCCGACCCCATGGACATGGAAGTATACCTGACCAAACCCAGACAGAAAGTGGTACAGCTATATTTCTCTGTTGCTGCAATTGCTGCTGCTTATTTAATGTTTAATTGTATCTTTTACTAAAGTTTCTATTTGTTTAAAACTGCTTAACAAATGATTTTTGACACCACCTTTCTGTCTTCTGTAGCTTAGCACAAGATAGCATGTCCTTTAAGATTTCACAGCCCCCACATGTGTCATGACTTAAAGATCCAGGGTCACTGGATTGGATGTCATCCACATAACCATTTCCACCGTTCTGTTTAAAAGTGGGTTCAAGGGTTAACTCTGACACTTATAGGCCAGACCATTACAGGAGTGGAAATTGCAAAGTGGATGAAATGCTTCTGTGTTGTTGTCAGTGTGATGGCATTCCTGGTTTAGTACAAATTTGCTAATGCATCTTTTTGTAACTTTTCCTTTGACAGACTATGCATGACTTTGAATACCTCAAACTTCTGGGAAAAGGCACTTTTGGCAAAGTTATCTTAGTAAAGGAGAAGGCCACAGGACGCTACTATGCTATGAAGATCCTGAAGAAGGAGGTGATCGTAGCTAAAGTGAGTGGTTGTTAAGGAGTAAATACATTCCATCTAAACGGTTTAAGAAATGCACAAGCATTCATTGTTTCTGTTCTTCTTTTTCAAGGATGAAGTAGCACATACACTCACTGAGAACAGAGTCCTCCAGAATTCAAAGCATCCGTTCTTGACAGTAAGGAGCCCCTTTGCTTCCATTCCAAGTGTATTGAAAAGCTTCACAACGATGAGGTGAAGAGTGACCAATGTTGTCACCAGGATCACTGTTATCCAAACCAATACAGGGATATACTACAAATAGAAATACATTTAAGAAATTGATAAAGTTTAAAATCAGCTATGTTCTGCTGTGAATATTCTTGTTCTTGCTTCATAGGGTTTGAAATACTCATTTCAGACACATGACCGATTGTGCTTTGTGATGGAGTATGCAAATGGGGGTGAGGTATGCCAGTTTGAACCCTAAATCATACAGTGGTTTAAACATTTCCATTCTTATATCCCATTATACCCCATTTATGCATTCCTCTCTTCTATCTCTTTCAGCTTTTCTTTCATCTGTCAAGAGACCGGGTATTCTCAGAGGAACGAGCACGGTTCTATGGTGCAGAAATAGTGTCAGCATTGGACTACCTGCATTTGGAGAGGAATGTAGTCTATAGAGATCTAAAGGTAAAACCTTGACTCTGTGTTCCCTCCCCAATCTCTGTCATTTCCCACTAGGCTAGATATAAATAGGTCTTTCTCCATCCATAGCCATGCCAGTGTCCAGAGTGTATTGCAGCTACAAACAAGACTCTTGACACAGCTAAACACTAATGAAGTTAATACTATTGGCTTTATTCTGGTAAATAAGGAGTATGCTATGTTTCATACAGCTGATACAGTAAGCTTTCTTAGCTCTGAAGGGTCGTGAGGAGACTTTGTATTTTACATTATTTTTGTGTTCACACATCTGTATCCCTGGAACTTTCACTTATAAAATTATAGCAGCCAGGTCAGCACAACTCTCTCCCCATTCTCTTCCTCCCCCTCACCTTACTTCCCCTGGGTTTAAGAGGCAGGCTCCCTGCCTGCTAGGGTTCTCCAGAAAATGCCAGGGTAGCAGGATTGGAGGATGTGCTGACTCTGGACAGCCAATGCTGGCCACGTGTGAGCTACAGCTGCCAGGTGACTTTAAGTGAGAAGATGCACAGAGTAAAGCACATAGTGGTATGAAAAGCCTTGAAATGTGTCATGACAAGAAACCATGACATTGCTCACACTTTACATTACAGTTTTTCACAAGTTGTTTTTTCCACCTTGTTTTTTGCATGTTCTGCCTTATGTTATTCTCCTTTCACATTATTTTTATCTGTATTCATTGTATTACCTTCTTGCAGCTGGAAAACCTTATGCTGGACAAAGATGGACACATAAAGATCACAGATTTTGGCTTGTGTAAAGAGGGCATCAAAGATGGCGCCACTATGAAAACTTTCTGTGGGACACCAGAATACCTAGCACCTGAGGTGACTTGGTTTTTCTAATATGTCAAAGCACTAAATTGTTTAAATGTATCAATACGCTAATTAAGTTTTAGATGAACCAACACAATGTTTATGGTAAACTGGTTAACCAAACTGTGTGTATTGTTGGACATCAGTGAATGGGAAGCATGTGGAAGAGAAGGCAGCTGTTTCTGAATGCTTTTCTAATCTCCAGCTGAAGTTTAAGATGCAGTGATTGCTGTATGCCCAGGGCGGCCCGCTCTCATATTTGCTGTGTAGGGAGGGGTGTGGTGACACCCAGTAGCGTGCAGGTATGACAAGTGTCAGAGAGGAGCTGAGTAACACGATACTGTATTGTAGGCCAGTGTGTGAGTGAATTTGTTTGCAGCAGCCCCTTGTCAGTCACCATAAAAATGTTTACCGGAGGAAGTTGACACAGTTGCTGTTCAGTTTTTTTTAGTCTCCATTTGGTATTTTCTGTTTAGTGAAGGAGGCGGGGTGATTTTCTTACAACACTTCATGAAACGTGAGCTTCTGGCACTGGAAAATCCATGTTTATTACAGCTGTTTAGCGTCACAGCCAAGCTGGTGCGCAACTGTGGCATGTGTGTAGTGCATGCTTTGCAACAGGTGTGATCTGGGTGTCACATGCCTCTTGGAGAAACATAGCTAAACTTTTATTAGTCAATTTAAAGTCTTTACATTAAGACTAAACCCAAAGGTCTATACCAATTTGTGTCCAATCACCTGGACAACACTAACTCTCTTCCTCTAAACCATGTTTAAAATTCCCCATAGTCCACCTGTCTATTCTGTCTGCGCTCTCCACAAAGCAGCACAGTCTCTGACAGCTCTGGCCTCAGCAGCAGAGAGCAGGGAGACATCAGGGGGCATTTCCATGGCAACAGGGTCGCTGGCAAGCGTCTCTATGGAGGGCAGGCCAGGCAGTGTTACAGGTTGTTCTGCAGTAAACAATGACCTTGTTGTGTGCGCTGCACAGGAATGCTGTAACGTCTGGGAATATTCCACCCAGTGCAGGGGTAAGAGAGGGAGGGGGTCAGAATCTGCAAAACTTCACCATTTACCCTGTGGAGTAATGGGACAAATTCACAGTCACTTTTATGAAGTACTTGCAAATGCAAAAATATTATTGGTTGGAGGAACTGGGTGTTGGGGAATACCTTTTTTGAAAAGCATGTGAATAGGAGTAGTCTAACCTCTGAAATAAAAAATCTAAAAATCCTAACCTTGTAGGAAAATTGGCTGATGTTAATCAAGTTTGTTGGCAACAAAAATGCAGCGCACAGGCTACAGCCATAGAGCAGCAGCAAGTGCTTGGTCTTGCTCTCTCCTCCCCCTATGTGCGCTCCTTAGGGGCAGTGTAACAGTATTAGTTTGAGACTGGGGCCCGAGCAGGCAGTCCTGGTTACGTATATGAGGGATGAGCTTGGCTCCTGTGCTCCTGGCAGCTTCACAGCTGTGCTGCTCTTCTACTTATATGGGGCAGCTGCAGGCCCAGCTGTCGCACGGTGTGAATCACACGACAGCAGCGCTGGAAATAGAGACGGCCCAGTAATCCTAGCCCCAAATGGGCTTCACGTTACTCCCCCTGCCCTCTGAGTCCTCCTTGATGCTCAGACTCACCGCAGCACCAGGCAGCATGCCTGGCAGTGTGCGTAAAGTTTTTGTTCCTTTTATGGACATCAGACCATCTTTTTTGGCCTTTGAACTTTTGCCCATATGTAATTCTAATTAATCCATATGGCCATTTTACTCGAGGCTTAATTCTACATCTGAATTGCTGAATATGACTCTTTGTGAGGTTTAAAAGAACAAACTGTACTTCTTGTCTTGATTTCACCTTCCACATCCGCCTGGCATGGTAGAATCCAGTACATGTCCCGAGAGAGCCTAGAACAACTCTGCTCAGCAGCACATTAGTCATGCAACAGGTTCTGCTGTTCAGCAGCACAACATCCTAAGAGTTTGTCTCATTTAGAATTAAACAGGCCATATCACAACACATTAAACAAATGTATTTGTAGTTGATGTTTAGTAGTTTGTAAGATAATATAGAACATGTGGTCTAACATTGTCTTGTTTTAGCTACCCATATCTCTGCTTGTTGACCTGTGTATGGGTGTTTGGCTCTGAGATGATTAAATATGCAGGGCTCCAGGAGAAACTCAATCCATGCTCCTAATGTGAGTTGTGAGTCAGTGTTGGCTAATGCTGCCTCCAGAGCCTAGATCCGGAAAGGAAAGAACAGGTGACTTTGGTAGTTGTAGACGCTGTAGTTTTCAATGGTTTTTGATGGCATCAATAGTACAGGTGCATTTACCAGAAAGTTCGTGTAACGTTCTGTATTTATTTATGCATTCTGTATAAAGCGGCAGTATGTCAGTTGTAAAAGCAATAAGTCCAAAGGTTTACTGTTCAATCTGTTGCATATAATTTTGTCCTTCACTTGAAAACTTCACCCACCTTGCCCATATGAATAAGGACCAAAAGAATATGTATTAGAGCAGGGGTCTCCAACCTTTTTTCTCCAGTGAGCTACCTTTACAAAACAAAATGCCAGAGAGATACCAATTTCAGCAGTCCCAAAGAAACTGAGTAAATATAAGAGCCACGGCAAGCCATAGATCGGGAACAGTTAGATGCTTATAAACCATTATCCATTTATCGGTGCACCAAGTTATGCAATTATGCATCAAAATGATACATTTACAATGGTAATTCAGGAAATTTTACTTATCCGCAATACATAGAATTTAAAAATCGCTTGGCGAGCTACTTGGAAGGGAGTGGAGAGCTACTGGTAGCTCCCGACCTAAAGGTTGGAGACCCCTATATGACCCCTATATTAGAGAGTCTCATTTTTTGTTATTGTTTAGGTGTTAGAAGACAACGATTATGGCCGGGCTGTCGACTGGTGGGGTCTGGGAGTTGTAATGTATGAGATGATGTGTGGAAGACTGCCTTTCTACAACCAAGATCACGAGAAACTGTTTGAGCTCATTCTCATGGAGGACATCCGCTTCCCTCGAACTCTGGGCCCGGAGGCACGCTCACTTCTCTCTGGCCTTCTCAAGAAAGACCCCATGCAGAGGTCTGACACTTCTGTTATTTATTATTTTATGAACTTATTTATTTATTTACAAAACATTAAAAAATATGCATACATTTACTTCTATGAAAGTCTTGTAAGGGAAAGGAAAGGTAAGGGAACTCTGCAGAAGCTACTATAGCTTATATTATCCCATACTAGCATCACCCTTTGTTTCCTCAGTTGGCATTCGTCTTGTTTTTCACACATTCATACATTGTAATAGTTGCATGCATCACAAATGCATAATATTTGCATTTTTCTAACACGTCAATCACTATTAATGACCATTATATATTAATTATGTACATGTTTGTATTAGATTATTTTTAGTTGTATAGACTTGAGTGTTATGACTGAGTATAATGTAGTAGCCATTTCTTTTTCAGTACTACAAAACAATCTTTAAAGATTGTTTTGTAGTACTGTCAGTTCCATCCCAAATCTCCGGCACTATGTTTTGCTAAAATGATTAGCATCTTTGATACAGATAAACCTTCCCGTTTAATGTTAATGCAGTAATATTAGATAGTGCATACTGTAGCTTTCAGTGCGCTGATGTGGTCTTTCCAATTGTCTATCCAGGTTAGGTGGGGGACCTGAAGATGCTAAGGAAATTATGCAACATAAATTCTTTTCTGGAATTGAATGGCAAGATGTATATGAAAAAAAGGTGAGTATCTAGATTTTTGACTGACACCACACATAGCTTAGTGATGTAAGGGGCTATCAGGAAACATGAGCAGATGACTACTTTCTACTAGAGGATGGCCCTGATATGTTATGTTAACTTTTCTTCTCCTCAATAGCTGGTCCCACCATTTAAGCCCCAAGTTACCTCGGAGACAGACACGCGATATTTTGATGAGGAGTTTACGGCGCAGACCATCACAATTACCCCACCAGGGCAAGGTAGCGTCAAACAACCATATATTACATTCATTAAATGCTAGTTTGAAATGGGTGCAAAAAGTATAGGAAGCTCTCTTGGGAACAGTCTGCCCTCTTCTGGAAAACCAGTGTCCCTATAATACTCTACAGCATTCTCCTTTGACAAAGACTTTTATTATACCATGGTGATGATAATATCTGCTTAAACTTGTTTCCTATCCTTTGCGGCTGGAGTTTGTTGTAACAGTACAGAATGTTTGTATTCTGCTTTGCCTGACAGTCTTTATAATACAGTGTTCCCTCGTTTATCACGGGGTTTAGGTTCCAGAAATAACCCGTAATGAGTGAAATCCGCGAAGTAGGACAACTTTATATTTTACAATTATTATACATGTTTTAAGACTGTAAACGCCTTAAAACACTGGAATTAACGTTTTCTCACATTTCTCTCTCGTTTAAACACTCAAACTTTCATAGATTTTCAACAAAATGTATTAATAGTGACGCGTGGGGGCTCCGCTGGGAGCCCTGCGAGGGGAGCGGAGACATGAGTCACTGGATCTGCAGGAAGCACCGCGCTCACTGCCACGTCCCGTGACGCGACGCACACCAACCCCTTGGAGAAGTGCGCGTGGTCAAATCCGTGACAGAGCAGCACGACCGGCGCAAGGCCGGGGCTGCGAGCACGAGATCGAACCGCAGCGCCCGGACCATGCCTCCCCCTCAGGACCGCGTCCTCGCAGCCCGAGCCACAAACCGAACACGCACAAACAAACGCAAGAGCCGCACGAAACCAGCAAAGAGCCGCACGGGGTGATTTAATCCTGGTTTAGACCTGGTCTAGTCCCGGTTTAGTCCAGGTCTAGACCTGGTCCAGTCCTGGTTTAGTCCAGGACCAGTCCAGGTTTAGCCCTGGTTAAGTTCTGGTCTAGAACTGGTTTAGTCCACGTTTAGTCCTGGTCTAGTCCTGGTCTAGTCCTGGTCTAGTCCTGGTCTAGTCCTGGTCTAGTCCTGGTCCCCCCCTGCATCCCCCATCTATCAATCGGCAAAAGTCTACAGTCTCTTAGCCAATCAGGACACAGAACACAATGTTACACTATAAAAAAAATGTTACACTAAAAAAAAAAAAAAATCAGTGAAACAGCGAGGCCGCGAACAGTGAACCGCGATAGAGCAAGGGACCACTGTACAAATGTTGGGTGACTTTGCTATCACACTAAAATGCTAACTAACATACATCAATATAATGTAAAAAGGGCAGGTATTGGCTTTGACTGTACTTAAGAATAAGTTTAGTTTTATCATTAACTAAACTGATAATCTTTACTGATTTCCAGATGACTGTATGGAATCGTTTGACAGCGAACGAAGACCACATTTCCCCCATTTCTCCTACTCCGCCAGTGGGACGGCCTAAAGCACCTCTCATACATTCCTTTTGTCCCACTTCCCCTCTCTCTTCTGCACTCTCAAAAGACTGGGACCACGGGCCTGTCCTCCTCCCAGCATTGTCTGCAGATGCCGCTGCTGGATGTCTGCATATTGCTTTTCACAAGGAGGAAATGCAAGACGTAACAAAGATAACTGTGGTCTCTCCGTGTGGCTCTGAAGACTGAGCACAGAGGCTTAACACTAGCTTCCATTCCCGCTTGTTATGCTGTATCCTGAGCAGGTATCCATACATTATAATGAATGTAATCACTTCCAATCAAAGATTAAAGGTAAGAAGTATGGGTTACAAAATTTCAAACAGGAGGACACTGAACAGGCCAATTGTGGACGAAACATTTTGAAGTGTTTGAGTGGGTGAAATTGTCCTTTTTTGAACAAGTACCATTGAGTCTTTGAGACTTCTAAAGTGAATGTATCATATCAAAAATAAAGCAATTGATTCTGCATACTTACCTTTTTGTAATAATGGCTGATTCTCCGAAAACTGAAACACCATCTTCAAGAGAGCATGTTTGAATGCTTTTAAAATGAGCCTGCAGCCACAAAGTGCACACCAGTATTTTATACACTCCTAACCAATAGTGTGTAAAAAGTTCAGAAATGATGGCATGCAACAAATGCAGCAGTTGTGATTCCATGTTTGAAAGCCCCTCATCCTGAGAAGGGCTCCTTGATCGCTTTATTAAGTGCTTACATTTCTTGATGCCTTTTCCCCTCAGTGCTGCCTGTGAACAGAGCCTGGCTGACTGTCTGACCAGAGTCTTTTCAATAGTCTTTCAGAGCCCTCAGTCCTCTGGGACGTTCTTCAATCTAGTATTGGGGGGGTTTCCACCCAGTGCATTTACTGCAGCCTCAGTGAGGTCACTTTAAACACACATCAAGGAATACATTGAAAACTCTCTTTCAGCATGTTGAGAAACGCGTATCTTTGATTTGCTTTTTATGGACCCTATGTCCTTTTCTGAGCTCCTGTGTTATTTATGAGACCAGCATCAACTAAATGAGTTTACTGTGCCAATGATATGCACTTTACTGCCCCATGGTGATTGTATTTGGACTATTTTGCATGTCACGGTTGACTAAATTAGCTTGTTTTATAATGTAAATTTAAGTTGTATAGGACTGATGATTCCCCTTTTTAAAGTTGACTAAGGCTAAATTAAGGCTCATGGGAACTAAAACTAGTATTTTAGTGTATCATTCTAAGGTTTTTAAAACCCCTCAGTGTTTTAAAGATGGAAGATAATCAATTTGAAAAGTGCATTGTCACGTTATTGAATGTAATGTTTTTTATGATGTTTTTACTTTTGTTTGCAAGCTGTTTTTTACCTGATTGTTACTTATTCCTATGCACACCCACTCATTGCTGTCTTCTTCTGATAATAGGGAAATTCTTTTTTTTTTTTTACTTATTTTTATTCCAACTTTTTGTACCTACCCTGTCATATTTCAGAGTATGACGACACCAGCTTTAGTAAACAAATATAAACTTTGTACACTGTTTCGTTCTTAAAAATAAAGTGTCTTAACAATGAACCTGTGTTTAGTGCTCAATTCATTTACATACTAGTTCTTCACATGTCCTCACTTTCCTCACTTGATAACTGTGGCACTGGCAAGTGTGTGGCCTGGGTGTGTCTTGCCCTGGGTTCGCGTTAGACTTGTTCAGGTCTGTGTGGTGGTGTACAGCTGCTCCGCGACAGTGCGCTCCCTCGGGCCAGGGGCAGATGGCGCACTCTGGAGCAGATGTTGACAGCCAGAGCTCAGTCTGTCTGAGGCCAGCTGCAGCACCAAGGCCTGTGGTGAGACCCGGTGTGACACTCGCCTAACAACTATCCCTCACCAAACAGCGCATGGTGGCAGTGCTCTGGGCCGGTGCTGCGCCACGGGCCTCCCCTGAGCCAGTATAGGCCCTCCGCTTTGTGCTGCAGGAGACTCACTCCCCAAGAGCCCTCCTCTCCTTTGTATTAGACAGAGACATAGACCATCACCAGAGGCACAAGGCACACACCAAAATAAACAATGACTCTTTGTCAGTTACAAGAGTAGGCCTAAATGCGAGGTAGACTTGCAGAACATGAAAAGTACAGACAAATGTGAAAAACATGACCCATGTGCAAATCTAACTGAGGCCTGAGGGCACGGGATTTTTGAGACAAAGGTACAAACAGGTTCAACCTGTCTAGAAAAAGACAACCTATTTACTTACTACAATGTAGGCCATACAGATAAACAGATCTCATCTTTATTGCCCCACCTAAAGATAAGGCAATATATCACCATATTTGGACAGGAAATGATCACTTTTGAAGATGGCTTGAAAAGCTTGTATATTTTACTAAAACTTCACTAAAGAGATTTCACTTAACGTAAGCCTTCGTCATATAAAGGCTGGAAAAGAAAATAATCTTCTAAATTAGATCAATAGCGCCATCTTCTGGAGTCAGTTCTTATACGCATAGTTTATTTTAATATCACACACACACACACACACACACACACACACACACACACACACACACACATCTAAATATAAATCGCGTCTTCCTTTTTTGTCTTCCAAAAAACACCTGTGCCAATAACTTGCACACTATTGTTACTTATATTGTTACTTATTAACCTGGAGGCAGAATATGTTTTGTGATTACCAAATGTTTTTATTTTCAGCTTGACTGTGCACGGTGCGGCCTGTTACAGCGGCACAGGCAGTGGCCCCCTGCTGTCCTGCGTGTAAAACATGTACATAACATGAAAGTGAAGTATTGATCAGGATCAGATTGGCCGTAATGGGAGACAGTGGGCGTGGCTTGTGTGCGGTGTTTGTGCAGACAGGAGTGAAGCTCTGGGTGTTTTTGCGCATGGATCTGTAGTTGTGTGGTTCCGCCCGTGGATCCGTGAGCGTGGATCAGACTCGTTCCAGAGCGTGGGGCTGGTCAGGAGGCGTACGTCACCCGTGGGCAGGAGGGTTTCGACTTGACATTCCCACAGGAAGAAGAAGGAGAGGGTGTGATGATCGTGTACCTGAGCTTTACTACCTGCTGCGTGTACTTGTCGGTTGTCGAAGTGCGCTTGTTTTAGGACGATAACCCTGGCTTTACTTGGGAGCAAAACGGAAGAGTCTTTTCAGGTATGTCGCTGTTGGAACAAACGCGAGGAGGAGAAGCTTGTTCCAGTGGTGTTAGTCGATCAGCCCTCTTCACTCTTACCGAAGCCTTGTTTTATTTTCTGGCTACACTTACTGAACAAATGATTACACCTGGCCAGGGGTTACATCTGCGCCATGTTATATGTCTTAATATGTGGTCACTATCGCCGTGACAACACAGTATCAAGGTTACAAGTCCATTCATGGCTTTCAGCTTCCTGTTTTATGCAACACTTTAGAGGGCTTTTTCTCATTCAAAAGATTATTCAGAAGATTATTTTGTTAATCACTACCCAGCAGGTTTCACTATCCTGGGTTTGGGTTTCATTTATTGTAATTTATTTTCCTTTGTAGTTTTGATTCTGTTTTAATTTGTATTCAGTTATTGTCACTATCTTGTGTGTAATCCCGAATGACTCATTAAAGGTGTGCTTTGATTGCACTGCAAGGAGTAAATAGTGTAGTGTCCTCTAATCTTGAAGAGATAGTGCACTCAGAAGTTAAACCTTTTGGTCAGACGCTGGATTTGATTGTCATTGATGTGTTTATGTTTTGGCAGAATGCAGAGAAAGTCCTGACTCGTGGCCCTAAGATGAGTGTGACCTCCTGGTTCCTGGTGAGCAGCTCCGGCACTCGCCACCGGCTGCCTCGGGAGATGATCTTTGTGGGCCGGGATGACTGCGAGCTAATGCTTCAGGTAGAAACTCACTATAACGTTTACACAGCAAACAGCGGCCATGTGTCACATGAGTCCTCACCTCTCTTCACTACACTGTGTGAATATACCCAACAGAGCCAGACACGCTCTCAGTGTTCGTAATTGTGACTGTGTAACCAGTCTAACGTCCCTCCATTCACTGTTGCCCTGACACCCTCTTAAACAAAGACTTTAACATGACCAAAGCATTCCTCTGTGTCAAATTTTCCATGCAGTACATTCCTGAGCATTTTTAGAAAACATTTGTAAAATCGACCAGTGCTCCACTTTACGCTGTTGTTGTTTATACTTCTTAACAAGTTATAGGCAGAAAAATGTTCCCGACCACAGCTGCTAAATTGGAAAGCTTCCCATAATCCAAATTTGGCTGTAGAGACCACAGACTTAAACTCACTCACAAATTATGCAGTAGCCTTCTGATGCTATGCAAGTTCTGTGTTCTGTTCTGCCATAAGATAATGTGTAACATAAACATTCTATGATAGTTTATGGGATAAATTCAAGGTCATATATAAAAGGATTCTCTCCATGGCAACAATGTGTATGTAACAGTATGGACTGAATGGACTGGTCAAAGATTGTGCGCAGTGCTGACAGTACTGCTTCAATCTGTGTTATTCTTTATGGTGAAGAGGCCCAGAGACACTAATGAGCAGGAAATTGGGAGTGGAACCAGCTTATAGTGAATCACATCCATTGTTAACGGTCAACAGACATTCATAAACAGAATAAGAGCAAGTGTGTGTGTGTTCTGCTTCATTGCTGTTATTTATGTGTCTCTTTACAGTCTCGCAGTGTGGACAAACAACACGCTGTGATCAACTACGACCCAAAGACAGACGAACACATGGTGAAAGACCTGGGCAGCCTGAATGGGGTTGGTATCAGTATCCAAGTATTTTCATTCATTTTCTTTTACCTTTGTCTTGTTGCCACTTCAGTGCACCCAGTGAAGCCCTCTGTGGAGCAATAGGAGAAGCAGCTCTTTGTTTTCAGAAACACTGGGTTATATGTGCAGTTGTTACTACAGCCAAACTAATCAGAGCAGAAAAGTGTAGATTTGTCCCTGAAGTCTGACTTCCCCAAACATCTTTGTTTTGTCTGCAATAAACCAACTATTATCATGTATGTTTACCTAGGACACCTTAGTTTATTCAGAGTTTGCTATTGCTTACTTTATTAATATAACAAAAATATGTAAAATGTACTGCTGTTGCCTGGCAGATATGTTTTCATACACAAATAAATACTCAACAAATAAGTTAGTAGTTACATTTAATGGATTATGGAAAAAGAGCCAAATGCAAAGCGCCGTACACTTTCAACAGTTCTTTTGTGAATGCCAGAAGGTTTCATAGATGTTTTCACCTGGAATGACTGTCTAGTAATCAGTGGCCACAACTCTTTCTTTTTTTTTATTTTTTTATTTTTTGCAGACTTTTGTGAATGACTTGAGGATCCCGGACCAAACCTACATCACACTCAAGCTCTCAGATGTTATTCGCTTCGGTTATGATATCCTTTTGCCTGTTAATATATTCATCCTTTATTAGTTGTCCTTTGCCTAACTTTGACTAGCTCCACTTCATTTGTTTACAGCCTTGTTACTAGGAAATGCTGAATGTAGCAATCATTGGTATGGTTGAAAAAGTGTTTTTTAGGCAGTGATGTTGGGCTGCTCTGGTATGTTAATCCCCCCAGTGGTTTTGAGTCAGGGGTTTGAGATTATGTCCCACAGCAAACTGAAAATCTGTTGCACCCTTTGTCCCCTGTGCAGCAATCTGTGAATGTTGAAATCAGGTTGAGATAACTGGGATAAAAGTAGTTTGTCAGATACAATTATTGAGTTTTTCTGAAATTGATAGGTTGGTATTGGCCACAGCTATACATTCAGTTCCTTCCTCATCCATGTGAGATGAGGGTACTTGTGAATTTTAATTACACGTACAAGAATTTTCTAGATTAAAATGATTAAAAAAAAATCTTTCTTAAATTTAAATTCATTTTAATTTTCCTTGACTCACCCTGCACATGTCCATGTCTATATCTTAGAGAAAAGTCAACATAAGGTACCAGAGGAAGCTCTCAAAGTAAGTTGCTTTAAATGCACATTGTAGTGGATGCATTCTATTTGTAAACTGTCCGCATCCTTACTTTCTATATTAACACTCATTTCCTCGCATTCCTCTTTGGCTGTCTTTAGCATGAAAAATACACCAGCCAGTTGCAGCTGGGTATCAAAGCTCTGGAGGCCAAGACGAAGGAGAAGCTGCTTCATAGTCCAGACAAGAGCAAGGATTTTGTCTCCAATGCCAAGCTCCAGGACAGGACTGACAGGAAGGCCCACTCGTGTACAGGTACAAGTCTTATTAGTAGTAGGATTAATCTAATCCTACTATTAGAAACTGTATCATGTGGTTTAGGCCATTGTGACAATTGAGATGAAGCCATTGTTTGCACTGGCTCTAGTGAGCCTAGTGTCTTTAGATTTGAAAAACAGGCACCAGGAAGAGGAAGTCTTGTGTCCACATGGTCAGCTTGTATTTGTCTGCTTGATCCCTGGATAAGGACCCTTCTCTATCAAGCGCTCCCCTGTCGTGCGATTAGACTGCACATGTGATCTAATGAGTCTGTGCTGGCTTGAATAAATAGATTTTCATGTGCCCATGTTGTTGGCGCAGCAGTTGGAGTGCGCCTACATGAGTCAGGCTTTCCCAGAGCAGTTGAGGTTGAAGTCATGCAGTTTTATCTGCGAAGGCCACGTCTGGACATGGGGAGCTGGAACACATGACCTGAGCTTAGTTAACTACAATAACCAGATGTTCCCACATGCACTCTTTTTATACACTTTGATTATTCATGTGAGTTCTGCTTTTATCTGGTTTCACTTTTTTTCCCAACACTTGCAGTAAGACGATGTAGGTTTACATTGTTTGCTCATTGTGTTTCTCTGTGTATCATTCACAGTGGAATTCAGTGTTTTTTTCCCTTTCCATGGAAAAGTACTAATGCCTCCTGTTCCCTGGTACATTTACGTAGAACACTGACACTTTTAGCCTGTTCCCCCACTGCTCTGTACAACTGGCCACTGTAACTTCTTTGTGGTTGGGTCACTCAGGCTGAAAGAGGCCACATGATGTAGCCTTGAGTTCTTGTCGCGTGCAGTGTGCCAAAGTGATATATAAATGACTGTGTAGAACTGCCTCCACACACTGATAAGCAACACAAATCATGCCTACAACTTTGGTTAAATCTGCCTTTAAGGGAAATAAATATTTTTTCTTACAAATTACAACTGCCCTCTGAACACAGTACATCTGTGAGCTGAAAGGAAAAATGAAAAGGTTGGTTTGTCTCTCCCTCTGTGCGCCTTTGCTCATTTTCCCATGAAGCTGCACAGGATGTGAGTGTCCAATCTCACAGCTGTCTGCTCTGAAGTCTCAGTCTGAAGTCTGAACTTGTGCAATGTTGGTTAAAAAAAAAACACTTAAGAATATGAACTACAGCCATACTACAGTACAAGCCTTACGTTATTAGTGGAGAGTCGAGTAATGTGACAGGACTGAAGCATGGCACTTGAATGCTGCCGCAGTGTTGTTGTTATTTTATTTGTGTCCTGGGCAACAAGCTCTGCAGATGTTTCAGATATTAGACTGCTGTTTATGACTGTTTATCCTGTGGATTAGAATAACATCCAGAATCCAGATTATGCGCCCTGTCTGGCACAAAATACTACTTATGCAATGGTATTTCATAGATTATAGTACAGTATATTAAAGAGTGGAATTTGGATAAAAGATCAGTGATTATCCTCTAGACTTTTTCTTTTAAATATTAAGATTAGCTTCATATTATATTATATTCTCCCACACAAAATGGATTAGGTTTGGGTGGCTTTCATATTGTCTTTGGTATCAGTCTGACCCCATTTCCTGGTTTTCAGAGTTCTCAAGGGAGTGTGAGAATTTAGATGGTAGCCCTCTGTAACATTATATCACTGTATTGTGCAATATTCTGTTACTACAACCACTTGCGAGCAGCAAAAGCGACTTATATAAATGGTATTCCTCAAATACCCTAGACTGGGCAAATCCACCTCAGTCTGGCCATGTACTTGGTTGTGTTAATTTGTTTGTGTTTATCCTTGTGTTTGTCTGTTTTGTTCCTAGCTGCTACAGAATCACCAATATCGAAGCCCACCCCTCTGTATGGTCAGCCGTCCTGGTGGGGGGAAGATGAAGACCCTGAGAACAAGAAGTCGCCCAGAGGAGGGAAGCAGCCAGAACAGGATTTACCGGGTACAGGCTCAATTATTGTCATTTATTATGGTTATTATGGGTTCAATACTTTTAGATTTATTAAATATTGTAGGCATTCTTTGCATGTCAGTGGTGTTTGTCCCAGTCGGTGTAACTGAAAGCTCAATGGTGGTAATCCAGAGGCAGGTCTCTGGCTGCCAGTTGGGGACAGTCAGCTTGTACACTCCATGCCAGGCGACTGGGCAGTGCATGTGTGCTTTGTGATGGATTAGCACCCGTTAAGCCAGTACGCGGAAGGGAGGCTAACTGTAGGCCTCATGTTGCCTGGTCTGAAACAGATTATTCCTGATCAACTAACTTCTCCTGAGCTCTGATCCTTACCTCACATTTGGCAGCATTTAACTGTCACCCTAAGGCTAGATTACTTAAGTGTTTACTACATTGTTACTAGTGGTACAGACCTGTGATGTGTTTATGCTTATTGTATTAATAACTTATCAGTTCATATGTGTGCGATATGTAATATGCATTATTTTTATTTCCACAGATTTAACCAAAGATTCCCCCAGATATGAGCTCAATGGCTCACTGTCTGACAGTCAGGCAAAGTCCATTTTCTCTTGCCGCCGAGAGCCTAGCTACTTTGAGATCCCAACCAAAGAGCCCCACCAGTGTCTGGGAAAGAAACCAGAGGCTCCAGTGCATGAAGTCCCCACAAAGGACATCCCCGATCAGCCCAAGAGCGTCCTTTCCACCCCGACCCCTCCTGTGGTGCAGAGCCATGCCTCTTTCACTATAGAGTTTGATGATTGCACACCGGGGAAAATGAAGATCAAGGATCACGTCACTAAGTTTTCATATCGCCCGCAAAAAAAGCTTTCCCACACACAAACTGCTGCTGCTCCCACTGAAGTCATGTCAGCAGAAAGTAAAGTAGCAGACTGGCTGGTGCAGAGTAATGCCAGTATGATGAGGAGGAGGTCACAGGCTGAGGACTTGTACAGTACACTCAGTGATCCCTCCATGCAAAAACGACTCTGTAAGTCACTTTAAGTTGACCAGTAAATTAACAAACCTATTGAACTAACTGTTGTTTTCTTTGACAGTAAACTGGGATGACGGCACACACAGTGAATCTGGCATCCCTGGGACCAATGGAAATGACTTCCTTCCATCAGATTTTCAGTCTCATTCCCATGTCTCTCGACACCAGAGCCATTCTCCTCCAGAACGCTACACATCTCCTGAATCCGAGGAGCCCACCTCCCGAGAACCACATTCCTTTCATGGTGACACCAAGACTGAGAGTAAACAGGCATTTGTTATTGAAATTTTTGACAACAGTCAAAGAAAGAAGCGCTCTCAATCTTTCACTAATAACACTCCAGCTCCTGTGTGTGGACTCAGACCTGAGGTGGAGAGGTCCAGGAGAAGCCCCAGCCCGAATGAGGAAAGGGCTCCTCCCACTCAGCGCTATACTGTGCCTCTAAAGGGCTGTGACTCTCCAGGTCTTCAGAGGGCAGGCTCGCTGAGGAGGGAGAAGACAGAGGAACGCATCAGCACCAGCTTCTCCTCTCGCTCCACCTCCTCTGTCTCCACACGGCCTTTCAGCAGTGTGGGACGGAAATCCAAACTGGCCCGGGACTTTACTGCAGAATTTCTTAAACAAACAAAACAGAACATTGCTGCAGAGAGAAAGACTACCAGCCCCCCAAATGTTAAAGCCAATTTACCTGTTCAGGACCCCCAGAGCCCGCCACCATCCATCACTGCCAATCACAGACCACAGACCTCCTCTCCTATCCACCATCCTGTGCCCCTCAACAGCACCGTGACATCAGTGACACAAGAAGACAAGACCGCTCAGAGCAGCAGAAACGATGAGGAGGACAATCTGAGCGACGCAGGCACTTACACCATCGAGGCAGATGTGCAGGACAAGGAGCTGGAGGAGGCCCGCAGCAAGATTGACAAGGCAAGATCGACCATGTCATTTTGTCATGTAGAATAAAATATTATAATGAGCATCATAACGTACCATGATAACCAGCACCTATTTGCAGTCCTAGCTCTCACTATTCCTTCACCCATTAACTCACAATGCTCTGTTCCCGGCAGGTGTTTGGGGTGCACACCAACCAAAGTGAAGTCGAGGCGTCAACCACAGATAGGCCTGTTATTGTTAAAGACAGTGAGGAACATAGACAGAATAGCACTGGGCAGGTGAGGGCAGGGCTGTAGTGTGGTGAGGGGAAACTAACTGAATCACAGGGCAAAGTCGATGGATCAAATTAACATGAGTGGAGTGATGAATCAAGTGTGTTTGTTCAAAGACTTGCAAATGATATGGGATTCTGCTTTTTTTATTCAAACCTTGTGTATGCATTTTTTTTTTTATTGATGTCACCATTTCAAAACCAAAACTAACTTACTAAACCTCTTTATTATTGCCATCTGTCCCACTAACCTTATGCATAGCACTGGTCGGTAATAACACTGGTAATATATATTTTTACCTTTAGCAGTAACCTATTAATAATATAATATATCCTGCAGATAAAGACCCCTAAGTGGATGTCTTGCTGGGCCAGCTTGGCAGACAGCTATACAGAATGCCCTCCCTCATCTTCCATTTTGGACTCTTCTTACCAAATGGAGCAGTCTGGTGGTGGTAAGCAGTCTTGATACAAAAAAAACGTGATTTGTAAATATTTTTTTTTATTTATTGTTGTACATTTGAATTTATTAAAGTAAAATTGCTCTATTCTTAAGGTTTCAGGCACAAAGCCACACTCAGCCAAAGCCTGGTGAGTCCGGGGATTCTGGACCATAGTGATTCCAGAACCTACCAGGCTTCAACAGGAAATAAGGAGGATGTTCAAACCAGCATCCATGTTCAATATGACATGCAGTCCACATTTGACATAGAGAAGAGTGCTGCTGCCAGATGTCAGGACAGTCTTCTGAGGTTATCTGTTCAAGATGATGTTGAGCCGGATAGCTTAAGCGATGCCAGTAATTCAGGAGATGGTTCTATCATTGAACAGAGGAGGAAACCCCTACAGGATACAGAGGAAAAGAAACTAGATAATCCCACACTTCAGTCCAAGTCCACATCATTTTACATCGGCTCAGAGGAGAATGTGACACAACCTGAAAACACCACAAAAGCAGAGAAGAAACACAGTGGGAAAAGCTTCTCAACAGCCACGCTGACAAAGCTGAGAGCTGGCCAAGAACCAGGGAAAGTTCGTCCCAGTATTTCAGCTCCTCTTTTTGGGAACACCGCTGTGGGGGAGCACTCAGAGGGTTCAGGGGTCACTCTGCTGAGACAGGAGAGCTTCACTACGGACCGACCCAGCACTGCCCTGCTGCCCCACATCTCCAGCCTGGAGTCTGCACATGGCTCTGCCTCTCAGGACACTCACTCGTATCTCAAACAGACGGAGGATGTTCTGGCTACACTGGAGGCAAGGCTCCAGGGAGGACACATAGCACCTTCTCCGGGAATGGATTCTGCGGAGTCTGATGTGGACACATCCAGTTCTGTGAGCCAACAAAGTAACCAGACCAAACCACCCCCAATCAGTAAAAAGCCCTTCCACAGGGAGAGGTCATCTGCCAGTATCACCAGCCAGGACTCTACTGTCCAGTCCTCGGTGTCAGACAGAACAGAGAAACAGAGAAGCTTCAAAACGGACACTTTCAGGAAACCTGCAGGTTTGAGGAGCAGTGTGGGAAAACATGGCTCCACAGACTTAAGTGACGCCCACCACAGCTCCAGTCGACAATACTCAGACCAGGAGTCACACCACACCCAGGTGAGCAGGAAATACACGGTGCCCCAGCAGAAGGAGGAGAGTAAGAGCACCAAAGTGTCCCAGGCTCTGAATCGTGCCAACAGTGTGTACGCTCCTCGACCCACGAGGGCGTCCATGCTCCGACGTGCTCGACTCGGAGAGTCTGACAGTGAGTGCACAGAGAATGACAAAGTATCCCGGGACGCTATTAAGCAACCTCAGGAACCTAAAAAACTCTCCCGATGGGACATGCTGGCCATGCCTCGTAAGCGCACTAGTTCTTTTAACACTCTAAGTGACAATGAAGCATCATCGGGCCCCCAGGGGACAGTACGGAGCACAGGATCCTCTAACCGCAGCACAGACGTAAGGGGCAATACTAGTCGCAGATCGTCCATCTCCGGAGAGAAGCCACTAGAGCGGCCACAGAAAGCTGCTCTCAACAAGGCTCCCATCACCCGAATCCGCGCCAGCAGTGCCAAGTATACCAGCAGCACAGCAAGTAAGTTCTGGACTCGGCAAACTAAACACAGTTTACAGTAAATGCACAACCTATACAATTGTCCATCAGAACAAATTTAAAAACACAACATGGAATGCAGCATCTAATATTCTATTTGATATTGTTGACAAATGGGACTGTGGACCTCCACTAACTTTTAACTTTTAAAATAATTGCACACTAACAATATCTATTCTCAGTGAGTCTAATGATTTCCTAATTATATAATCTTGTGATTTTGATAATCATGGTTATTATTCTGCTGTGGAAGGCAATCATTTTTTTATTCAAATTCAGATTTGTAATTGGTAGAAAACATACTGCTTGTTTGCAGGCAAATGTTGACTTCCACAGTCAGGCAGTGCTTTAACTATGCTGCTGAGAGCACTGCCGTGACTTTTGTCATATTCTTTGTGGCTTTATTCTTTCATGGTTCTGTTTTCTGTTTTCCTTCTCCCACCTCCTTGTCAAACTCAAACTTCTCAACAATGCAAAGGCTCAAGGAGGCGGCAGAAGGGCTCAGACTATACTTCTACCTCAGATGAGGAGTATGACTCCAACCAGAACACTCCTAAATCCAAACGCTCCCAACCCTCCTTAGCTTCTCACAGCCTGCACAGCCAGCCCCGCCCACTGCCTGTGGTCGCACTGCACCCGGTGGCCCGGACCAAGGACTCAGAAGATGAGAACAATGAGGGGGAAGCCTACCACAACTGGTCTAATCACAGCGCAGAGATTGCGCGGTATGAAAAACTATGCTATATCACTAAACATATCTTAACTTAAAAATAAAAGTACTGGTGTTATCTCTACGGCAGTTTAAGTCAGGACCTAGCAAAAGACCTTGCCATTCTGGCCAGGGAGATCCATGATGTCGCAGGAGATGGGGACTCACAAAACCCTGGAGCAGAGAGCAGAGCACCAGTTTCTACTGTGGCGGCTCATCCACAGGTTACTACTGAGTTGATTTTATTTAGTCTTGTTTTGATCTTATTCTGACCTTGTTTTCTTTTGCAGCTCATTGGGCATATTCCAGAGACTGGCTTGAAAACTCAAAGAGGCCGCCCAGCAAATTCTGCAGGTTCAACTGAACCAGTCCGTAAATTAAACCACCAACAGAGCAGCAGACAGCGGCATGAGAACAAAGAGGAGGTGAGAACATGAGGTGCCACAAAAATGTATGTTTAATTTTAAACACTTTCATGTAATGTTTTTTTTTTCTACACTAAGGTACAAATGGGCAATCAGCTGGATCCTGTGGCTCACATCATTAACACGATCAGAGAAAACACAGAGGAACTTAGTGAAAAAATAAAGTGAGCTCTTAAAAGTGATGTAACCTTCTTAATAATGTATCAAAAAAAATGTCTGAGTACTGAATGTTGTTCTTGCAGGGTCCTGTTTCAAGACAAGATGGACATTTGGGACGAAATCGAAACAAAGATTTCTGCTGCTGATGATATGCCAGTTTTGAAAACCTCAAATAAGGTTGGTTTGATCCACATTATTTTGATCTAGATAAAGCCAGTGTCCTTACAATTTAATATTTGTTTTCAGGATATTGCATCAATTTTGTTGGAGCTCAGAAGAGTTCAACGGCAGCTTGAAGGTTAGTAACTCATTATTGGCTAAAACAAATATTCAATCTTTGTATTTATTTAATCTTCTATGTATTTATGTCCAATATCCTTTTCCCCTCAGTCATGAACACAGTTGTGAAACCCAGCGGCCAGCTCGAGGCCACCAGAGCGTCCAGTGCATCGCCTTCTTCTGGAGTCCGTCGGTCCAGAGTTGTGTCGTCACAGAACTGGAGGACCACCCCGCCTGTGTCCCGAAGAGGAGGGGGGCCGAGACCAGGGGGCCAAGTCAGGAGTGTTGCCATGTCGTCTGATGATTGCAGAGAGGGCTACTTGGTCTGAGATAGAACACTAATACACACAACACACACACGCACTTTAAGCAATGGTGCTCAACAGCTGTGCATTTTATTTCCAAGGAGGAAGGGAGATGGGGTACAGAAGTTTTCCTTTACATTTTTTTACTAAAAAAAAACAAAACAAAAACGGTGAATCGGTCAGTCACCACTACCCCATAAACTGTCTATAGAGAATCCACCAGTAGGGGACAGGACAGTAAATCTTTCTATAAAAATAAAGTCTATAATGCCTGCTGAACTACTTTGCTGTAATTCAAAGCTAAGAATCGCTCTGAGAAATCTGTAAATTATCTGAACGAACATTATTATTGTTAAGATATCATCAACTTAAGGGTGTAATGGGAGACTTTAGTGCCAGACAAAATGCTTTTCTATGAGATTTTTCCATATTTTGTCATTAATGTTATCTGTACCTTGGTTGTGTTGGCCCTATGAACACAAATGAAGAGTTATTTGTTGGAAGTGTCTCAGGAATGTGTGGGCTGAAACGAAGGCGGGGCTTAGTTACTTACCAACTCTAAACTCCCAACGACTCTGGGGAGGCTTTGGGCTTCTTCTATTTATGTATTTATATTACTTGTTTCAGAGGCCTTATTTAGACTATTGCTAAATTGTTTCTTCTGTATTTTTTAAAGAAGGCACAAAAAATAATTTCATTTTGCCCACGACAATCAAATTCTGGTGACTGATTGGTCAGTTCATGCACACAGCAATTCTTTAACACTACGGTTGAATGAGGATTCTATGGTAGGAATCTCCCTCTAGTAGTATCTTTTATTAGTGTTTTGTTAGTTTGTATGTATGATTTTTTTTTACTTCATTAGTTTCTCAGCTGTTTGATTACTGTGTCCTATGGATGTATAAATAAGAATTACCTCTCAGTGTATTCTTTTGCACTAATTGTGTACCACATGACCACCTCAAGATGACTTAAGTGTATATCTGTATATTTTTTTCCCCTCTTCCCATTTCTGAATGTAACTTTATTAGAAATGGGAAGTTTCTGTAAGTGCCCCAAAGCTGTGTGAAGGAGCTCTTCTGTCACCAGCCATATAGTTGTTTACAGACGAAACACTGAATGTCATTTTCACTTTTAAAAAATTAATTTGCTGCTATTTATCTGCAATGGGATTGTATCAGCTCTCCGCTTTCCTCCATTAGGTGTCAAATGTATGGCTCTTTGTGTTTGTTCCATTTAAGTAGAAATTGTGAGCTAGTACTATTCTTTAATTATTTGTAAGTAATTGACGGGCTGTACATTTATTTCTTTACAAAATAAAATCTATCAAAATGAACTTGATGTTTGCTGGTTCGCTTCATTGCAGTCAAGACTACTTGTGTGAATCAAAAGCTGAAATGAAAGTCAAAACAGGAACTTCACTCCTAGCAACTGTAATATGACTCACTTACAGATGGAGCGCTGAACAGAAAGCTTCACTTCACTTTTGTTTTGGAAAATACTCTGTAAGTTACTTTTAATGAAATCACTCAAAATAGATATGCTTTTTATGCAATGTCTAGTGTTTGTTCCTGTTCATGTACTACGATTTTGTTCTGTAGGTGTAGAGTACAGAATGAAAATGCCTGTCACAGCTTATGAACACCTCCATGATGAAAATGTCTCTTCAAAGGTAGGTCATATAAAATGTACTGTACAATAATTAGTTATTTATCATTAATAATTGGAACTCTGACTCATTACAGAATTTCAGATCACTGCTAAAAACTCACCTGATCAAATGTGCATTTCCACCACTTAGTATTGTTCTTTTTTCCACTGTCTTTTCCTGTTTGTTTTAAAGGGTCTTTGTATCCAAAAGTATCCAAAAAAGCACTACATAAGTTTGATTATATATTCATGCTTTCTGTAGAAGCCGACCAACTGTGTGATGCTGGCTGTAGTTATGGCCTGTCTTACTGTTCTGGGCATCATACTCGCCATTGCTATTTTGGAGAGACCATCCGGTTCTGACAAAAGTGATGGAGAAAAGATACTTCCGCTGGACCCTTCTGTTGACAGCTGCAGGTAATCGATCATTCTCAAACCTTTGACCTGTTTATACTGTTTATTTTACATGTTTACATTCAACTTCCTCACTTCAACTTCATCTTCTGCCTTTGAAACTTCTGCACTTGTTTTGTGTCAATATTTAACCTTAAATTTACTAGCATGGACCTTGTGGAGAGTATCCCTGTGTATATGGAATATAATGACAATGCCACGTTCGGGCTGCCGTTGGAAACTGTATGGGAAGATCTCATCGCCATGGCAACTAAACAACTAGATGTGGTGTCCTTCTACTGGACTTTGACTGGAGCTGATATCGATGTGAACTCCTCTTCTGCAATCCCTGTGAGATCCCAAATATAATCCAGTAATAATTATAATAATCATAGTAATCATAATAATCACCACACTTTTGGTACCACACTCTATTTGCCACAGTAAAGCATTCACTTCACAATGTTTATTAAGATTTAGGCTTAGTAACTACTTAGTAACTACCCCAACCTTAACTCCTAACCCCTAAGTAAGTAGATTCAAGATTCAAAGCTTTTAAAGTCATATGCACAGTAAAGAAACATGTTTCCCTGTACAATGAAATTCTTACTTTGCTGCCCACCCTGGATGCCAAGAGCATGCAAACAATTTAAATAGATAGTAGTTACCAGACCTGAATTATTATTAATAAACAAGTATGAATTAAGTTTTTTTATGCTAAGGCTAATTAAGGTGTAGCCTAGTTATTATAAAATGGTTTCTTTAACATAATATGCTGCAGGGGAGTCACATTCTGACAGGACTTGAATCTCTGCCTGCAAGAAATGTTTCTGTCCGGGTATTGATAAGTAATCCATCGGTGCATACAAATTCCACAGATTTGAAGGACCTCCAACAAAAAGGTCTGTACGTGCCTTGGAATTATTTTATTGTGCTTATATATTCTCTTGAAAATATATTCTTCTTTCTTTCAGGAGTCCAAGTGAGGGAGGTGGAGTTTGGTCGTCTCACACATGGTGTCCTCCACACTAAGTTCTGGATTGTTGACAGAAAACATCTCTTTATTGGGAGTCCCAACATGGACTGGAGGGCTCTCACACAGGTAACAGGAAAACATATGCCATCTCTACTCTTTTTTGTATTGACGATTATTATGAGTTGTTTGTGTTTTTTCTAGGTAAAGGAACTGGGAGTGGTTATCCACAACTGTTCAGATTTAGCCATAGACCTAGAGAAGATTTTCAACTCTTACTGGGAAATGGGACTTCCAAACAGCACTTTACCTAATCCCTGGCCCTCAAAGTATGACACAAACATTACCAAATCACACCCTCTGCTGGTGAAAGAAGATAATATAACCAGCCAGATATACATATCCGTGAGTTCCTAAACTTTCTGTCTAGTTTTCTTAGAAGCGAAAGAGACTAGTTCCCAAGTTTCTGTTCTGTTTTTTTGAAGGGTTCGCCTCCCCTCTTCTGTCCCCTGACCAGGACTCTAGACTTGGATGCTATTTTGACCAGTATCTCTGAGGCTCGACAGTATGTTGATGTGGCTGTCATGGAGTACCTCCCACTGATTCAATTTGAAGATCCCCAGAGGTAAGCCATACTTTTACATTGTCAAGTCTTTTGCATGTCACTTTAACATGTGTGGTTCAACAGATACTGGTCAGTCCTTGATGATGCCATTAGAGTTGCAGCTTTTGATAGAAAAGTAAAGGTCCGGATGCTGATCAGCTGTGCGAGAGAGTCCAATCCAATCATCTTGCCCTTCTTACAGTCTCTAGCTGCTCTTGACAGTCATATATCCCACATAAGCATCAAAATAGTAAGATCTGACAATGCATCATATAAATTTAGATTAGAACAATATAAGGTGTTAACTTATACATCTTTCTTTTTGCAGAAACTTTTCATTGTGCCTGTTGGAAACCAGACTGATATACCATATTCTAGAGTGAACCACAACAAATATATGGTGACTGATAAAGTAGCTTATATTGGTAAGTTTTTTAGAGACATTGCATGTCTTAAGTCAATTATTAATGGAAAATTCTTGTTTTGCTGTAGGCACTTCCAACTGGTCTGGGGATTACTTCACCAGCACAGGTGGAGTAGGCCTAGTGATTTCCCAGCATGCTCCTCACTTGATATGGAAGAAGTCTCTTCAGAGCCAGCTCAGTGTTGTCTTTGAAAGAGACTGGAACTCACAGTTTGCAGTGTACTTAGATGAACTCGGTCACCATCCTGATTGTGCACTAGTGACATAACACATAACACATCCTATTCTGAATTGTTTCTTCAACTTGTTGATAATCATTTCTGTTTTGAAAGGCAAAATGCTTTGTTGATTGAAGTCAAGTCAACACATGTGTAGATGATTTTAAAGTATATATTTCTAATGTATATAATCATTGTGAAATAAAATGAACCTTGAGATATGCATAGGCAAATGTCACTTTTGTGTCCGTGGAGTCTATGTAGTACCACTTTTATTGTTCCCATGCAAATTCAATTTTAATCGAATAATACAATTTAAGTAGCCAACCTGCCCCATTGATTTTCCTTTGAAGAGTGACTCCTCCTCAGCAGTAGGGGGCGTCATTTCTGTAAATCCTGACAGGGCGGAGCTCCGGTTCTAGTACGTGTGCTTCAGATCAGGCTCATGAGTTAGCTTTAGGCTTCTGAACTAACGCTTCATCACCTTTTAAACATGGTGCTCCTGGAAAATGACTCGGTAAGTACACTTCAATCAAATCCTTTGACAATATGTACTCTACAATACAGTTTTCACTTATGTGGTTGTATTTAAATGTAGTCTCTTCACAGGCTGGGCACGGGCAGGCTAGCATGCGGCTCAAATCATTGCTGAGATGATTACTCGCCGATTTAATGCAGATTTAAAAACAACAGCTTTAAAATTAGTTATGAATAAAGTTCTTGCATAAATCGTTACTGTGCCCAGTGTTGCAGATGTTTATATTGTATTTCCTTGGACAATTGAAGATTAGTTCAACATCCATTTGTACATGAAACATAGGCAGTCCACTTTTCTCAGTTCTGACATGGAGTTTGTGTAACTTTATTATTATTTTTTTTACAGTTTCTTACAGAGCTCACACGCCTGTTCCAGAAATGTAGATCATCTGGTAGTGTTGTCATCACACTAAAGAAATGTAAGTACAGTTTCACAACCTTTTTAACTGACAATAATGCTAGATGGGAAATAATAATGCGTCTCTCAATAAATGAGCACATGGTTAGGCTGTGCAATTAACCTTTAATCCAGATAGATTCAGTCATGACCAATTGTGAAATGATCATATTGGGTCATTTTAATCTACAGATTCACAGTCAATCCTCTGTCTGTGAAGGCATGTTTGGAGCTGAGTTCAGACTTTGGAGGAAGAATTTTTACTATTTTTATGTGTTGAATGGAAATTAATATTTTATTTTTTAAGACCAAATTAAATAAAAAGTTGGGATGGATCAATATGACAAACGTACAAATAACTTTTTCCCTCTTTGAATGCTCAGTTCTATTATACAGGAACTAAACTGTATGTATGTTTTCTTTTTCAGATGATGGTAGGACAAAACCTGTTCCTAGAAAAGGCCATTCAGAATCATTTGAACCTGTAGACAATAAATGTCTCATCAGAGCGTCAGCTGGAAAGAAGAAAATTAGTACAGTGGTGAGTTTTCCTGTTTCCTGCTATTATACATATGAGCTACATTTGTGCTATATGATTCTGATTCTGTTACTTCTGCCATCAGGTCAGCACCAAAGAAGTAATCAAGTTTCAAATGGTAAGTTTGACTTGGTCTGAATCTCAAGTCTAGATCAGCATGTCTATTTTCTTTGTTTCATAAAGTGTATGATTTGATTTGGCAATTGTCTTGAGTGATGACTGTCTCCTTCCAGGCCTACTCTAACCTGCTTAGAGCTCACATGGATGGACTTAAGAAGAAAGATAAGAAAAGCAAAAGCAAGAAAACAAAAGCTACACAATGACTGCTGAACTATGATCACCTTAGGGGTTCCTAAGCTGGCATGTATGTCCTGTCTGAGGGAATTGTTCACAGTTTAGGACTGGACATACAATACTTTTCACCCTGTGGCTGCATGATTCACCTGTCATGGATTCTACAGTGCCATCTGTTATTTTTCAGATCTGAAGAAGCATGTCGACCACTTTGATTTATTTTTTTTTCCCCCCTCAATTCTTTCAGCGTGTTAAATATTCCAGAGGACAAAATGGCTTCTTTAGTATTTAAAAGGTTTAGTCCCCTATTTATGTAACTTTACAGATGACTTATTTTGGAAGTTATTTGTGTCTTAAGTTGTTTTTGTTTTTTTAAAAAAGCAATGGTGTATAAGGAAGGAATGTGGACGCAAACTCATTTTTACTGTACATCTTTATTAATATAGATCAACACATAGAACCTTATTTACGATAGATGCTACTAAAAATGTAAGACTACAAAATGTAAAATGGCAACATAATGTCCCCATGAGGCTTCTTTCAGTTTAAATATTTATGTGAAATTATCAAAAATGAAAATATTTTCTAGATTACAGAAAGGCATGTTTTTGAGTACAGACCATACACTATTGTAAATAAATTGTACATTTTTCACAAGGCAGCAGAGTTTGATTTTACATGTAGTCTGGAGATAGAATTATGTTAATGAATAAAAGTGCTCTGTCAAAGTCTTTTAAGTGTGTATATCTATGCTGCTAATGGAGTAAACAGAATAATATAGAAAACAAATGCACATGTTTTTGTACATGAAAAGCAGGAGGCATCTCATAGTGCCGTGCTTCTTTTTTCTGGTCTGTCTTTCGGAGAGAGGGAGAGCTGATGTTGCCTGGTGCTTTCTTCTTGATACCCTTGTTTCATGAGACCCGTGACATATTGGAACATAGTCTTAAACACATAAAAAACTGTCAAATAATACATTCAGTTTTACTGCAACTATGGGTTCAAGCTGGACTGAGAACTATTCCCTAATGTCCAGTTCCCCAGACTAATTTGCTGAAATCGTATTTATTTTTCATTGTTTTTCTTAATAAATTTCCAGCCAGAACAGACATAATATTTTGAAGTTGACCAGAAAATCATTTTGTACTCCAGTGTTTGAAAGGTAATAAACACACAGCTTTATACATTGCATACCTTCCATGCTTCCTCCAACTCTGATGTCCACCTGTCCTTCAAAATAGGCTGCACTGCACAGATGAATTCTGTTCCTACATACTACAAAACAAACATATGACAGATGTGTTTTTATTAGAATTCTATCCGTAGGAGTAGATTTTCTGATGCTCATAACAGATTTTTTTGGGTCTTGTGTCTGTAATACGTTTTAGAGCATAATAAAAACATATTACAATCCTTGAAATAGGCCACTTACATTGTAATATTTGGGTGGTGCGTGGTAATGATAATGGCTTTTCCCTAATTCAATAGCCAGAGCCTCCAGCCGTTCCAGGTGGTCCAGTCTAGCCACACTCTTCTCAATAAAAGACATGACTCTGGCAGATAGAGAAATGAAACAGGATGAGCAGTCTGTTATTGATCCCAGTTAATTGTGATCTAGTGTCTGTCTGATATGCCCATGTATATTCTGATGGAAAGGTTATACAGACATTGCCAAGTTTGTTGGCTTGTTGTGTGTGTGACTTGCACAAGTGGTCATGATATTTTGCATGTGTACTATTCAATTCAATATGTGTAGAATCCCTCAGTCGTCCAGGTAGAATCCATGGCAAAAAGAGAAATTCAGTTTGTCATCTGGACAAACCCTTAGCAAAAAGAAGTTTATTCAAGTTTACTATGAGTATACTTATTTTATACTAAAACTAAAAAAGGAAGTATACTTGAAGTTGACTTTTTATAAACTATATTTTATATACTTATAGAATAGTATAGTAAAGTATACTTGGCTTATACTGAAAGGTATAAACAAAGTCTAAGACTAAGTACATTTATACTAAGATTTACACTTATACTTTAAAACTAAAACATATACTTTTCCTTTAGTCAAGTCATTGACTCGTGCTTAGCATTTCATTTATATATTAATATAATATAATGCTGGAGTTTAAAACTTAAGAGTATATAGTATGTGTGCTCAATTGCATTATCTTTATGCACCTTGTGTGCACTTTTTCCTTTTATTTTCCTCTAGTAAGGAACTATTTGATTTCACAGGTCTTTGTTTTTGTTTGTTTGTATGTTTGAAAATATATCAAATTTGTTTTCAACATTATGTCTTGTGATTTTGTAAAGGCATCACTCTCTTGTGTACATACAGTATGAGTAAACTTTAAGAGTACTTTAAGGAGTATATTTCAAGTATATAAATAGTGAGCTACAAGTAATATGCCAAGCAAACATAAAGTATAACAACAAGTAAACAGTAGCTCAATTGGTAGAGCGTTTGCCTAGTGAACCCGGGGTTGGCGGTTTGAATCCCACTATTGACGGGTTGACGGCATGTGACCCAGCTCCCACAGCCTGTGGGGGGATTCATGGGGGCTGGTGCATTGTGTTCTGGGCAGCAGAACACTGCTTGGACTGCTGCCCCCGTGACCCAGAAAATGGAAAAAGTGGAAGAAAATTAATGAATGAATGAACAAGTAAAGTAACCAAAGTTTATAAAAGTATACTATAATAAACTAAAAATAGGAACTTGAAGTACATAACTAGTACAATGGCAGTATATAGATAAGTGTACTTGTGGTATACCTAGTATATAGATGAGTGTACTTCTTGTATACTTTAAAGTGTACTTTTGTAAACTTAAAATTAACTTTAAAGTATACTGTACTTAAAGAATACTTTTATAAACTTAAAATGTTCCAATTTAGTACAAAAAAGTATTAAATTAGTATACTTTCTAGTACACTAAAAGTACATGGTCTGTAGTATACTTTCTATATTTACACTTATACTGAAGTATACTTAATAAAGTAAACTTTAAGTATACTACTTTTTGCTAAGGGAAGGTTTATTTGGTCGAATTCGCAGCGTCAGAACTGAAGAAACAGCTTGGATGAGCTGCGAAACATATTTGACCAAATAAATTTTTGTCCAGTTGACAAATTGAATTTCTCCTTTTGCCTATTCAATTCAGTGTTTCTATAAAGACAACGTGAATGCTTTTCCAAACCACTTGGGTTCTATGATTTTAAATCCCTGTTTTGTAACTTTCTATTGCACTGAAACCTTACGCACCTCTACCCCTAGAATATCCCTAGAATGTTATGCAGTGTTGCTTGAATTTATTGCATCTTTACCAGTGGCATTTTATTGTTTGAAATTCTGGACACTTAATTGCCAATTATTCTAAAATGTAGTCATAATCTAACTACCATCCTTATCATAAAACCCCACAGGATAATATCCTGTTATCATAAGATATTATCTTCACTGTTGTCATCCGTATTATCTGGACTGAGGAGCCATTTGGCCTTATCACTGCTCTCACACCAGGATCATGCTGGCTGGGTGACACATTTTGGTGTGCTGTGCCAGGCTAGCCTCTGCACCTTTAGGTCCTCAGGCGGTAATTGGCCTTATGTTGAGAGCAATGGGTGCTGCGGAACACAGCAGACTGGAGAGTGCTTGTGGATAATGCACTGTCTGTGAATAACATTGACATCCTGGTTATTATGTTCTCGCATAGTGCACTGCTGTGATGTATGACACAATAAGCTTTAATTCTCAGTAATCAAAACAAATACGCCATTGCTTTATGCAGAGTGGAGCTTTTCAGAAGTGACTGCACATTTTGACAACATATGCCATTCTCCAACACTGTATTGTGACAGTGATGATTCCTAGTACAGCGATAGACTACTGAATACCTCTTTTCCTTGAATATAAAAGACTTCAGGAAGAGTAGATTGTTTCCACGGCAACAGCTAATAGGTACCCAAATAAACAAACCACACTGGGTGCACTGAAAAGCAAGACCTGGGGATAGCTTTTGTTGATCCGACAAAACACTAAAAATGCCATGTTTTAGAAAGTTGAAAGGTGAACTATGTAACTATTCTAGTGCGGGCCCGCCACTGACCAGTCTCTATGGAAACTTTATTGATAATTATTCCCTTAAATTACATGCGTTCCTACTATGGGGAGGGTCTCATCTCCACAGATCTGATCTGTAACAGACAGATCTACCATCTGTCTCCATAAATATCACTTTCCTCTGAAATGTTACCAGGCCAAAGTGATATTTATAGAGACAGATGGCAGGCCCCGTACCAGACAACTTACATGCAAAATAATATCGAATATTTGAGGCTTTGTGAGGTGAATGTTACCTTAGCCCATGAGCTCGGAGTTCCCGGCTAGTTCTGAGTCTCTCCAGATCCTCCACATCACGGAAGAGGAAAAACACATCCTTGCACTCAGGATGGGTCTCAAACAACCTGTAACAATATTCCAAAAACATAACTTTCATGGACAAATTTCCAAACATGAGGCAGTGCATTTATCACAGTCATTCTCAAACTATGGTGAGCCAAATGGCACTTGACAATTTTAAACTATTTTATCAAAGACAACACAACAGATCAGTGAAATATAACAGTTAATATGGATCATTTTATTATTTTTTTCCCCCCATTGGATTTATATTGCACCTTTCAAGACCTTTCAAGTGCATTATTCATTCATTCCATATTTGCTGGTGATAAACTATACTGTAGCCACTGCTGCCCTGGGGCAGACTGCTGTAAGTGAGGCTGTTAATCTGCACCACCAAACCCCCCAACCACCACCAACCCTCATACACAAAATTCATATTAGGCAATGTGTGTGAAGTGTCTTGCCTGAGGACACAACACAGCCACTGACAAGATTGGGCTTTGAAAAGCTACAGCAGGCATGGCTACAACTGAAACATGGGGTCTTGTTCACGAGTGAGAGAAGGATGGAGCGGGGGATTGACAGGGAGATCGGGGCAGTATCTCCAGTGATGCAGTTGCTGTATTGGACTGTATTGGTGAAGGAGATTTACCAGTCAGTCTATGTTCTACCCTCACCTACGCTCATGAGCTTTGGGTAATGACCAAAAGGACAAATAGTCGAAATGAGTTTTCTCTGCAGGATGGTTAGGCGCTCCCTTAGCGACAGCGTGAGAAGCTGAGTCACATGGGAGAAGCTCGGAGTAGAGTCGCTGTGCCACATCGGAGTGGCTCGGGCATCCGGGTGCTGCCTGGACAGCTCCCTGGAAAGGGACATGTCCCACCAGGAGGTGATCCCATCAAAGATCCAGAACATGCTCGAGGGACTACGTCTCTCGGCTGGCCTGGGGTCCCATCGGAGGAGCTTGAGGAAGTGTCTGGGGTGCGGGAAGTCTTGGAGTGCCTGCTTAGATTGCTACCCCGCAAATAAGCGGAAGAAAATGGATGGATGAAACTGAACGAGGAGATTTCTGCTCTGAATTCAGATTCCTTTGCAAGATTCTTCAAGTGTCCTAAAATCAGCCAAAAGCCATTCACTTAACAGCTCTGGCCTTTTGGTAGTTGAAAAAAGAGGAGTCTACAGTGATGTTCTTTTGTAGTGATGATTATAGATTCACTTTGCAATCACGGCATATTGGGAATTGGGATTCTCACACCAACTGAATGTTGATTATTCTGTACATGATACTTATAACTGTACATGATATTAGGCAACTGATTATGATTAGTTTGCATGCATTTCTTATGACAACAGAAAAAATATTGTTGGTGAAAGCATTGTTATATGTCAGAAGGGACAGCTGGATATGTTGAGAATAGGGAGATTCTAAGGATGAGTAGGAGGAAAAAGTGATGTGACTTGTTGTGGCATCACTTTTAAAAACAAATTTGCTATTTTAAATCCAGACCTACAAATCACTTAATGTATTTTTATAGTATGTTCTTTAAAGACCTGTGCCATTTAATCTCCTCTTCACATTTGTTTATGTAGCAGCTAGACTCAAATACTTATTATAACAAGCATGTAGCCCTTTTCTGGTGTGAGTGATATAATTACTGTTCAATCACACAGTGGGAGCAGTTCTTTGAGCCTGGGGGCCCGTGGGTGGCCGTGACCTACTACAGGCTGTGTGTTTCCTGATAAACACGCTAAGGTCAAACTCTTCAGTGCTTTAAGTCTTCCCAGGGAAAGACCATGACCTATAGAGATTTGTTACCAATATTTCATGGTTGAATATTTCAGATGTTTTTTTTAGTCCATAAGAGACTGTATTTGTGTCATTTTTGATTATGATTAATTTGCATGCATTTCTTATGGCATTTAACCTGCAGCCATAATGATGCAAGTGGTTAAGATGTGATCAGAAGTGATGATGGGGGAGGAGTGGTATCTGCTTCCAGCCAACAGTGGTTTGCTCCAGGGTTCAACAGATGTGAGGAGCAGTAGAGCTGGATGTCCACGTACTACCTGAAAAGGTCACATAATGTGTTGCTGTCACAGTGGCTCCAGGGACCTGGGGCCAGTGAGGCTGACCCTTACAGCTCTACAACAAGCTGATAAACAACATGTTTGTTATGCGTGTTTTTCTTTTCATAACATAAGGGGTAAAATGTTAATTTCATCAGTTTAACCACTGGTACTTACAGGCCAATCTTTCATAAGCAATAGTCTTTAAGTCTATAAAACTACAAGCCAATTCTAAAAGCCCTTTATTTAGGCTAATGAGTCACAGACCCTGGTATTTCAAATACAAACAAGCTACTAGATCTATGTTATAATAAAAATAGATTACTAAATAATTCAGAGAAGGCTAATTGGTCTCTTTTAAAGATAAATGAGATGTGCATGGCATGACCTGGCAACCCTCCGTTTCCCAACACGTTTTCCCCACAGTTAATTCTTTCAATACTCATATAAATAAATATGATCTTACAATCTGACACAAATGTGACTGACTGACCTGCCTTTTGTCATTGATAGTGCCAATATGTGGAGCATAACAGTTGATTGGGGACTATTGACAGATTTTCCATGAACAGTTATAGTTCACATTGAACATAGAATACATGTATGTTCCTCTAGCGCCTTTAACCTAATGACATTTTGTTCAACATTTCAAGGGAAAATAGCCTACGTAGGTTTATTGTGGACGACATACAATATCCCATAAAGTGAAGGCTGTCTTACCTGACAAACATAATAATCCCAACTTTAGCGATGTCATCTCTGATAACTTTCCAGGAGTCTTTTATCATCTGAATCTGCGCGTCGCTGAGCTGCGCTGGCGCATCCTCCGCGCTCCTGTCTCCAAAGTCCAAAGATTTTGCCGCCAGACCTGAAATAGCGCAACCCATTCTTCATGGAAAACTACTAACGACTGTGTACCTGGAGCGTTATAGTAATGCAATATTAAGTAACACTGTATTGAAAGATGTGGAATGTCGTTGGCATCTGGTCAAAGCGTCCAGCTCCTGGTCCGACTCTCCGCGTGAGTGAGACAGTGTCAAAGCAGCACGGAGGACACAGAGACAGAGGACACGGGGCTTCCGGTGGAGCGCAGACTTTCACTGACTACAACAGAGCTGAAGGGAAGCGCCGGGACTGGATCACATGTTGTCTCCAGCTTTACAGGGTGGAAGAAGCACTAACAGTGAACGAAAAGTGTCTGGGTTCGTTTAGCTGGCTAAATTATTCTAAAATGAACTACAAACTCACATAGCCTAATTTTAGATAGCAAGCAATTGATCAAGGCTAATCAATATAAACAATTCAATAATAATTTGAATGACTTGAGGGGTATGATAACAGGAGAAGTTCAATTTGTCAACTGGACAAAGTTTGTTTGGTTGAAAACGTTTCGCCGCTCATCCGAGAGGCTTCGTCAGCTCTAATAAGAATACTGGTAAGACACTTGCTTATATCTTGCTGTAGGGAGGAGCTAACTAGCTAACTACTTTCCGGAACTATCTCATTGGTTTCCGTCTTTTGTTTCTCTGGCGTCTAGCTAACGATCCCTATTCATCCCTACACGCCTGTTTTTCCCACCTCTGGCCCTGACCTGGCTAACCCTATTGTTTCCCTGTTTGCTTGATCTAGGCTTAAGAATGGAATTGTAGATGGGATGCAAATTATGTCTGACTCCACCATTTCTGTTCAGAGAAGGATTCTCTGACGCCAGAGAAACAAAAGACGGAAACCAATGAGATAGTTCCGGAAAGTAGTTGGCTAACTTTGTCCAGTTGACAAATCGAACTTCTCCTGTTATCATGGATTCTACCTGGACGACTGAGGGACTTTTCACGCGACTTGAGGGGTAATTTAATTGATGACTGCATGCTTTGTAAATAGTTTTATATAATAGATATAACCCTGAGCCATGTGCAAAATGTCTTGAAAATATGAAAATTTTACCACATGATTAATACAATAAAAGTGCCATCTCTTTTTGTATTAACATAAAGCAATGACACGTTTTATTTAAAATAATATATTTTTTGAAAAACAAAAATAAAAAGGTGATAGATCAGTATTTACATGAAGCTCAAAGCTCCACATACAGTTTCATAAATACGCAGTACTGGGTAAAATGACAAATAACAGCTCCAGTGATGTTAATGTGCATGTGGAAGCCTATTGTTCTGAGTCCACAAACATAAAACAAAGTCTCTTTGGCGTCAGACATAAGCAGCAGACCCTCCATCTGATGTGGCCCCTTTGTGTTCCCCTGAAAGCCTTACACTTGACATGGTTAGAGCAGTGCTGCTATAGTGGTTATAGCAAATGGCCAATAATGGTTTGCAACCAAATAACAGGATCTTATCCTGCTATTACTGAGGCTATTTACAGATTTACATAACTTTGTACAGCACAGTCTACTATCCATATTTACAAATCATTAAATAATACATTTCCCTCATGGTGGAAAATGAAATATTGTCACTCAAACTTATTGCAACAAATATGCTGCTATGATTTAATGTTTTAAGAGCTTGAACTTAAACTCAAAAACTTTTCTCGTAAACTTTTCACAATATTGCTTTCATTCGTTTTCCCTGAACTGAGGGCAGCCCCAGAGTCCGTACTGGCATGGGGTTGGCTCTCGGAGTCTCTGGGGGCCAGACACAGCTGGCTGGTTGTGTGAATGCCCCTCACAGGGCGCTGCAGGTTTTGGACTTCGTGTAGGGGGTGAGGGCTGAGCATATGATCCAGAGAGCTCCACCTGCACAGGACTGAATGACCCTTAGGTACAGGCCAGTCCTCCATCCCAAACCTGCCCCCCTGGTGCACTGGCACAGACTTAGACCTGGGACAGTCTGCCAGGGCTTTATGGAGGTCAGAGAAGCTGCTGTACTTCAGTGAGTCCTTCTTGCTTCTGTTCAGGGTGCTGTCCTGTGGTGCATGCACCAGTGTGCTGGACTGGGACACTGTCGATGAGTTGGCCTCACGATCCTGTGTGTATTTGGAGCGTAGCTCCTGAACATCGGGCCAGTGGAAGTTCTCAGACTGAGAGGTATGTGGAGAGGCCAGAGTGCTGTGAGAGCTCAGACCTGAACTGGGAGTCTGCACTGGGCTAGGAGAACTCACTTCATGGATGACTGCTTGAGTGGAAACATTCAAAGCCAATCTCAGGTTTGGCTTACCTACAAGAAAAACAACAAAAGTGTGGTTTATTTGCTTTTTACATGTTAAAATCACTGGAAATGATTTGGCACACTACTTTACCATTTTTTCGAAACTGTGTTCTTTCTTCTTGGACAGCCGGCATGCTTCTCTGGCCAGGTTGAGTTGCAGTGTCTTGGGTTTTTTGCCACTTCAATGGCTTATTATTTTTGATCCGCTGGCTGTATTGACGTGCCAGCTGAAAGACTTTGTTTTTCACCTTTCCCATATCGTGGAGAATTTGGTCCTCTTCCATACTTGTACGGAAATTGATGCTCTTGGGTAAATGATGTGGACTGAAATGGTCCTGGTCCTGTTCAGAGTCTCGTTCAGTCTGTTCCAGGACAGATGGAAAAGAAGGACTGGGAGTAGGGCTATGGGCTGTAGTATGAGGCTCAGAGATGTCTTCTCCTGGACCCTCTAAACTGACATTATGAGGGGTTTGTAATAAGAGATCTTCAGAATGCTCTACAGTGTGCTGAGCTTCACCTTCCTCTTCCTTTAAATCTATTTCTTCCCAAAGCTTGAGCATCTCTGATGAGGGTTTGAAAACATCATTATTGCCATTGGTTAACATTGTTTCAGTGTTTTGATTCTTGTCCAATCCAGGAAGATCAAATACAGACCAGGAAGTGGGTCTGTTTCGGGACAGTTCTTTTCTGTGAGGTGGTGTGGCCTGCTCCAGTGGAGCACTGTTTATCTGTTTGCTCAGATGTCGGACCAGCCCTGCTGGAATATAGGAGAGACTCTCCCTGCGTTTGATGCTGAAGTTCACATCCTGGTCCTCAGCATGTTCATAATATGTTCGGATTTTGTGGATGAGGAGTCGATCCTGCTTAGAAAGAGTGGACCGATGTTCTTCTGTAATGAAGTCATTTAGCTCAGGTTGCTGAGATGACAGAAGTGGTTCTGGAGAGGTAGTAAACACTTGAGTGTCCTTCTCCAGGTCTAAACACACAGAGGAGCTTGTAAGTGGCTCATTATCGGTCAAAGGTGAGGAACATGCAACTGAACCCAGGTCCTCTGAGATGAGACTGCTCTGTCTGGAAATGCTGTTAATGTAGCGCTCAGCTGTCACACTGGCCTGGTTCAGCATGTGTTTACTGTGTGCCACCATCTCTGGCTCCTCCTCTGACATCTCTCCATTTGTCAGAACATTTGTCTCCTCCACATGAAAACTGGAGGAGTCACTTCCTCCTTCCTCTTCCTCCTCTGCAGTCTCCTGGGATGTGTTGTGAGGTTCTGGGGTGCTGGTTTGTAAGGACTCTGGTGTGTGACAGTATGGCACCTCAAGAAGATGACTGTTGTTTTTGGGAGAAACAAAGTCGAGGGAGCACAGGTCCTCCACAGTGACCTGAAACAACATTTACCAAGTGCTAAATGTACAAAGTCAGGGGAGAAGGATGGTAAGACTCCATCTGCTAGTAATATAATTTTAGTAATATAATCTGCTAGTAATATAATTTTAAAGTAATTTAAAGTAATTATAATTTTCACAATGCCTAAGTTTTGGCAGTTCAAAGTTCAAAAGCTCAAAGTTCGCAATTATTCTGCATTTACTCACTAAATAAATAAAAATGTGTATCAAGCAATTTAAGACAACTCTAGGAATAAATATACAAGTAGGGATACAATAACAGGAAAGCAAAGTAAAGCTGGCCAATTGTTTTCTTATAAAATGTATCCAAGTTGTCCAAAGGTATCTTTCAGTTTGAACTGAACATTGACAATCCATTTAAAAGACAAGTGATAAGGCCAAACAACTCTGAACAATAATTCTCTGCCAGCACAGATTACATGTAAATTGTGGGGGGTCCTGTGTAAATGCTTTATTATGAAGCACCTGAGTCGTGTGGTCGTCTGTCCCAGCAGCAGCCTCATGCCTCTCCCCCAGGCTCTGAGGCTCAGTCTCCTCTAATGGGGTTTCCTGTAAATTAGCTGCTTCTTTATCATCCTAATAACAAAAACAAAACAATTGTTTTAGGACTCAATCATTTTTTATTGCATTAGTGGATTAGTAGAATTGAAACAAAACAAAAAGACATTGCAAAAATAAAAACCCTGGTTGAAATGTATACAAGGAAATTTGAGGGGAAAATTTATTCCGTATATTCATTTAAAATACAAAACAAAACATGCAAAATATATCTATTATATTTTACACAATAATCTAAACGCTTGCAACAGTGTTCACATACATAAGCAAATGTAAGCAAGCCATTTGGTGGAGTAGGTGTTAGTAATGTGCTGTTAAAGTGAAGAGGGAGTGGGACAAGGTGTAATATGCGAGCACAGAGCACAGGAGAGGAGAAACCCAGATTGACAAACCCTCACCATTGTGAAGTGAGTAGAAAGCATAGCCCTGCTTCTAGACTGCCAGCAGGAGATGGCCGCCAGAACTGAGCTGGCAAAGTCAGCTACCTGGTCGCCCCCCATCAGACTATCCTCCTTGTAACTGTCCCCTTCTTCGTCCTCATCTTCCTCAGCCTCCTTTGCCTTGTCACAGTCCTTTGCCCCGTCAGTGGGACAGCCTGGACTCTCATCACATTCGGGGGTACTTAGCTGCTCCCTTGAGGTAATGAAATCCTCCACACTGGGCCTGCGGGCCTGGGGCTCACCTAGAGGGCAGCCCAGCGTCCTGACACAGGAGATGGGCTGGAGGGGACACCTGTCTCCCAGCAGGGCACCCTCACTGTCTGCGTGCTGCAGCAGGGAGTCACAGACATGTGGCTTGTTATTGCAAGACCAATGTAGGAGCAACATGGCAATAGCAGAAGTGCAAATGGAACAGACACATAAAGCAGCTTCAGCTCTGAGTGAGATATGATTTTTAGCTTAGTGAGGATTAGGCCTTTTCATTTTGAGTTGAAGTGCTTTTGAAGTTTGCCATTTTTTTTTGTCAAATCCTTAGAAAAAGCATATCTCACTACAGCATACCGAGCTAAAACACTACCGTGGCACTCCAAAACAGTCTCGAATAAGTAGAACAAGTAGAGTAACTATATTAGGGTCTATATTAGGGTCTTACCTTCAGTATAGCTGTTTGGCAGACATATGAGAAGAAAAACAAGAAACAATTAGATGAATATGATATGAAAACATATTAATCCTGTACAATTATGGTGAGGACACAACCTCTGGGTCCACCAGCAAGGGACACAGAGAGGCAAGAGTTAGTCAAGGCCAGACGGATGGGAGGCCATGATTAGATAAATACCAGAAATATCTCCCTCTCACTGGCTCAAATAGGACATGATGCAATTAGCCAGGATGTGATGACCTATTCCCTCACCAAGATGGGAAGGCTGACATGAAAATTGCTTCTTCATAACATTGGTGAAAAAACTGATTTGGTCTGGGAATACACAGAGGCAGCTTAAACAATAGAGAGGTTTCCACTGTTTTAATGTGTGCACAGACTATTGAGTGGAGGCTAAATCTGACTTTAGAAAGAGCCTGTGAAGGACAAAGCTTTTGACGAGAGGAATACATTTATAATAGTTCATTATAATGTGTGGGTGAGAGTGAGTGTGTCTTTTGATCTGCTTTCCAGGTGTCTTTGAAAAGCCAAAGCCAAAGTGTAATGAGACCACATGACACAAATTCAACAACAAAAAAAGGCTGTAAAATCAGGCCCAATGAACAGCTGAATATATTCACATACACATCCTGGGATGTAAAATAACATGCTCACCTTTTGCACTTCTAAAGATCTGTTTAGCAGGTTCTAGAAAGAAAGAAAGAGTATATAACAACATACACTTTAAACTTTTAATATTATACATTCTATAATATAATTATAATATTTTATAATTATAATTTTTATAATTATTGTTCTATACCAGATCTCCTGCGTCCAGTTCTCGTGTCCAAGTGGAGGTCTTCAGTCTGATCACTTGATTTCTTCATCCTCTCAGGGCTGTAGTTGTACTTGCCTGGATCTAGACAAAACAGAAGTTAAAAGTTCTTAACATAATATATTTTTATAAACCGTTTATGAACTGCACTGTCATTGTAAATTTAACAACAAACGCTGACATTCACGAACATCCTCCTCTTTCCCGCTAGTTTGTATCTAATATCCCTAGTTGCCATGACAACAGGGTATTGAAGATTTTGGAGACTTTTTGGTTCTTAATACTTACAATTAGCATTATCCAACAAGGCTTCTTTGGCCTAAAAGCAAAGACAGCATGTGATTAAATACACCATTCACATACAGTTGCTTATATATGATGCATGTCTGCGTAGGATCTTGTTATTTACCTTTGGTGGAACAATGGTGCTGTGGTTTTCAAGTATGAGCCTCTTAATATTATGTGACCAGAGATTTTTCTCTTCAATAGACTTAGCCTGTAAATTAAAATAAACACAAACATGGTACTGTAAGCCAGTATACTTGTGCGAGAGGTTTGTGTCGGAACAACACAAACCATACATTTATTCAGGCTGGGACTGATACACATTACCAGGCTTTGAACACAGGTTTAACAATATTTACAGTATATATACACCGGTATATATATATTATACCTGCACTGTGTGGGGCTGCTTAGGGTGCTTGAAATGGATGACACTGAAGAGTAGGGGATCTTTGGCGCTATCAAGTAGCATTAAAGTGGAACACTGAAATGCAGAGAATAACAAAAACTATGAATATTAGACATGGGTAATAAATGTACATAATACATGACACCCCTCTATAGTTAAATACTATTATAATACTACTACATTACGCCATAGCATTATTTAAATAAATACAGCCAAACATACTGAGATGTGGGTCTTGTAGACATAGTTTTCTCCCCGTTTCTTGGTAATAAGGAGCATCTTTTCGAACAAGAAGAGGGTCCGCGTGTTCTTGGCCCGGAGCACGTGAAAAGTGCCCTCCAGCACCAGTTCTCCACAGGTAGTCAGATCAGCTCCCTTCCAGTTGATGAGAAGAGACTGGATCTCCTGTAGACATACATATAGGCACAACCTCAGCACAATACAGGATGGATTAATGTTTTTAAAGCATATCTGCGCAGACACAGACCAGAAAGGTAACATGCAGAAAAACAGTAGTTTGCACTTGAGACAATCCCACAACAGCATGTCAGTCTGATGCTTAAAAGCTTATAGATCACTTCATTCTTTCTACTTCAATGATGTGGACATAATCAATAAAGAAGGCCAGCAGACCCCCATAGGAGTGAAAATGTACAAGATTTGTAAAGACGAGTCTTAGCAGATAGATGGAGCATATATTTTTAGCACAAGTGTGTCTGAATTGACCAAAAACTTTCTCTGGGCCTCACCTGCACTCTGACCGCATGCTCATGTTTTCTCTTCATATCATTTATATACCAAGCCACCCCTGTCATGGTTTCTATGGCCTCCTGAACCACCTCGCATCCCTCCTCATCGGGGTCAAAGTGCTTTGCGATTTCCTAAACATACAATCAGATCATTAAAACAATTATGCATATTTTTATGACTATACTTTTATATCTTTAAAATATGTACCTGAAGGAGCAGGTGATATTTGAGGATTCTCTGGACTGGTTTGAGCAGGTATGAGCCTAGTGGCAGGGAGCGTTTCAGAGCAGCCTGTCGATCTTTAAAGAACTTGGCCAAGTTTTTACACCTCATGCAATCTGTAAGCGCTGCTACTGAGCTGAAGAACAGCATGCATCAGAATGTTAACAGAGATCTCACCAACCGGTAGTAAAAATAAGCCAACACATGTTTTGAGTGAAAGTCCTTACTTGGGGTAGTTGTTACAATATTGTGTATATATTTCAAAAGATTCACTCTGAAAAAAGAATATAAGAATAATAGTTAGTTACAAATATTATACAAATAAATACATAGCCATAGTCACAGCTCTTACCTTATCTACAAAACATTGGGCAATTGCCACAGGGTCTCTCTGACACATGTCTAATGACTGCAGAAGCTCACTGGAAAGAATAGAAAGAACAACTATGGCAAATGTTGGAATTTTGTTACATTGTAGTAGTATTCACTGTCCACTAGTTCTTTGGAGAGGATGTTTGTAGTAGCATAGCACCATCACTAGAGGGTAGTATTTCTTTATCCTACATCAACCATTATATTTGAAATTTCCCAAAATGAACGCGCAAAAACAAAAAAATTGTATATAATAATAAAATTTCGTTTACGTTCTGTCCTGTTGAATGTATTTTGTTAATAACCACAAACCTGTGGTATTGCATTGGATATGAATGCATCCATTGCAACAGAATCCAATCATGTAGCTAAACAACAAATCTATGTAAACCACATCAATCGAAAAATCTATAATTCCAAATTGTCATTCTGAAATATGCATTAAATACTGGTATTCAACTGTAACAGACCTGTCAGAAGATAAACGTGCTGACATACTAATTAACAGTACAATTCAAGAAAACTTGCTTCAAAAGGTTTATCTTGAGTTGCTCATGTCAATATTTGGTCATGCCATGACTGCTTAATGTACAATACTTCAGACGGAAGGGGCTGGAGTAACACAATATTCATTCGAGTTAAGGTCAGATAAATCTAAGGTGACATTTATGGCTCTTCAGAGAATAGAGAAAGCTATAGGGTGCAGTGGAGTATACACTAAGGTCCAACTGTACAGAAACATTTTCTTTCTTTAGCAATGTTGGTTTGAGCAAGACCAGTAAAGTTCAATTGGTGAAATATGAGAAGAATGTTAATGTTCGTTTTGGGTCAGCAAGGAGTAATGGCTGGCATTAAATGATTAAACGTAAAGCGAGAGGATTCAGGAAGCTTAGCCATTCTGCAAATGTCATTTGTTTTTGACATGCTTTAATGTTTCATTTAGATATTGCTGCTGTGACTCCATTGTGACAAAAGGGAATTTTACCTGTTGAACACATAGATGTCTTCAATGTTTCCGAACAAGGCACACACCTGCTCTGGTCGAATAGGAAGGTTGTTTGTATCAATGATATGAGCCAAATAATCCTGGAAGAGAAAAAAACAGATGTCACTTCATTATTGTGTACATGTAAGTCAATGTATGAGAAGATCACATTTTAGTACAGAGAGTAGATTGTACATGCAGGGAAACAGCGTGCTCATTGTACATCCTTTAAAGCAGTTATGATGTGTGGACTGTTTTCACATGACAGTTTTTCTGCTGCAGACCTGGCATGTGATCTAAAGCTCTGTCCAATATCAAGTCGTACAATATCAGTGTACCTTAAACATTTAATCGTTCATACAAAGTGTATTGGAAAGGTTCCTTTTAAGGCTTTGTTCAGTCGTCTGACTGTCTGACCTGCTGGACCCAGACTGTAAACGTCAGCGTGTGAGCCCCCTCCCAGGAATCGTTTACTCCCTTCAAACTCCGAAGTATTCTGTCCAGATAAAAATAGCCAAAACCTGAGTCAGGCATGCCAACATCTGGATGATTGCTCGCTCATTTGCACAATTACTTATTCATTCATGTGTTAAAACAAACATTGTGTAAAACTGCAAATGCCGATAACTAAGTAATTACTCTACAGCCAGTAAGAGGCTAAGGATTTCTTATTAATTCAGTAAATTATTTTTATTAAATTAGTCCCACATGACATGAAGCTACAAAAAAAAAAAAAGCACTGGAGTATCTACAGACCAGAAAGGGGGTTTCATCCAAACCACAAAACATACATTACAAAATTATTAAAAATAATAAAGTATAACTTTTAATAGACTCTACAATCCGCTTACATCATTGTTATAATGATATAAGGCGATTGAGACTTATTGGTAACAGAGCAATACAAGTTCAACGTGTCATATACGGATAATATACATTAAGTGCATTGAGATTTAAAAACACACACACACACACATTATAATAAAATGTCATTTTCAACACAAAATAATAGTATTTACTTTAGTACCATTAAGGATATAGATCAAGACAATTCTAAAAACTATTCAGAAAAAGTAACATTTTGTCCTGTTTATGTGATTTTTGTTTCAGTGTCAGCTGCTTTAGACACTAGTTTATATTATTTTGACAACTCTAGTATCCACGACCTAAATATTATTCTTTGGTGCAGTGAAACAAAAATAGGGACATAAAAAAATATCTGGAGAATGATCTGTTGGAGCAGCTCCATCCAAGACATGAAACAACTCTTTTGCAATAATCCCGAATATGCAAAGCTTGGGTGTGTTCAGACCAGGTGCTGGAAGTGTTTAGTTATCTGGACTAAACAGCTGTTAAGTAATCTCCACCACATCTGATCTGAATGACAATATTTACACACCAGCAGCTGCTTTGGTGTCCCAAGATCAGGTAGGAACTGCGGATTAGTGTTAAAGACACAACGCTAGGCTGGGGAAGGGGGATCACACGTTCACGGCACATTCTAGGCTTGGTGCAAAGTCAAAATAAGCAGCATGGCATCAATTTGATCTGCCCTTTCTATGTAATTAAGTCAAGACGCTGGATTTATTTGCAGTAAATAGGTTCTGAAAGAAAATCCACCAGCTATGCTTTCATCCATGTTGGTGTTGGATCGGTAGATGTATGTGCGCCTAAACCAAAGCACAGAAAAAGACTGCAGGAATTTGTCAAAAGCAAGCAATTTTTCCTTCTCTCCAGACTAGCAGAGGTGCGAGTAGCTTTACTGACCGTCACTCCACTGCCTCTGTTTAAGACATTACTGTCAGGGGCAAGGGGAAATGTTTGACAGCTGTTAAGAATAAGAATGATGTAGGGTCAGAAGGGATCGCAGTCTGGATGCTGTTTGTAATCTACAGCACGTGATAACAGACGAGCTGCCAGTAGAAACAAGAACCATCCATGGACATCCTGCTTTCCATATCTAAATGAGGCCAGAAATGAGAGTCAGCCGGCAAAGATTTAAAAAGTAGTAATTTGAGTTTGAATAGAACCAGACATGGTACAAACTGCAAGATGATTTATACAACACATTGAGCAGAAAATAAATGGCTAAGCATATCTGATTTCACAAATACCAGATGTTTAACACACAATTGTAAACTGGTTTGTTTACAAGTGTCAAAACTGAATGAGACACGGACACACAATGCATTGAGCGGGTTAGACGTACCAGACGCACAATGCACATTTATGGTACTAAACAGAGGGGCCTTTCTTTACTGTGAGCTGCTGTTACAACCAGTCTCCTCTATGGTCCAAATTGGCACAGTAACTCAAAAACACACCGTAGACATTAAGTCAGGGTGTAATACAGTATTAATTCAAGTGGAGCACACGTTTCAAGTACACAGGAAAGTCATGAGTTATGCTCATTTATTCTCAACAGTTGGCTCCTTGTGAATTCTTGGCTACAGCAATGCAAAGGAGATTTTATTTTCACTAAAAGTATAACCCACCTCCACAATACTCCGCAGATCTTTGACATACATGCGCTCCGTCTCGATGATCTCCATGACAACCCGGTCGACGTATGTCAACTTGGGGTTAGGCGCCATGGCGTCAGTTATGACAGGAGGAGGTTGGAAATGCCGCATGTTGCCATTGGATTTCCGTTTGGTGTTATTATTGTTCCACTGGTTCACATCTTTCCAGCGGTCTGTACCCTCTGGCTCCGCGGCGTGCTGTCCGTTACAATGAGCGGGACTAAGTTCCAGGTCGATGTCGTCCTCGCTGGGGATAGGCGGCGTGGAGGAGGAGGGGAGGGCCACAGTGCTCCCAAAAAGACTGTGACTGTCCCGGGAAGATCCGGAGGACAGGGTGGACACCAGGCTCACCGGGCGCTCACTCTCACCTCCAAGAGGGTCCATGCAGATTCGGGTGTAGCAATCAGGTTCTGTGTGGGGCGGGTCATGTTCAGTGTGGGGGAGCGGTGCAGACAGCTGAGGAGACTCTGGAACGAAGGGAAGACACATTTTATTATGTAGGCGTTTGATAACACCATTGACATTTAAGATTATATCATTAAGCTTAGGCTTAAGGCTTAAGCCTTTATTGGTCTCACACACAATGACACACAGTGACACACGGGAGAAATTTGACTTCTGCATTTGACCCATCCTTTTCAGGAGCAGTGAGCAGCCATCTTTTTTTTCCGGCGCCCGGGGGGCAGTACCGTGAAGGGTCTTGCCCAAGGACCCACACTGGTTAGCTCATTGCCCAGGGGGGGATTTGAACCCACAACCCCCAGGGGGAAAGTCCAGGACTTACCAGTTGAGCTAACCAGCTAACCAACACTCATGTGTTGAGTGTTAATTTGTTTTAAAAATTGGCTGCAAAAACAAGGGTGGACGAAGGAAATAATGGTAAGTATGAATTCAAGATCGCAGTTCAAGATCGTCCTACGAGCAGAATTACTGACATATGCTTTTGACGTGACACAAGGTATAATTATGATACATTTTTTACAGGTGCCTTGTAACAGGTGCCATTTAGAGTTCAGATTTACAACAGTTCAGGTCACAACTCATAGTAAACACTGTACTTCTGTTCTGTACACAAGTCTTAGAGAAACATTCCAATCATCCAATTGTTTACTGACAGGAGAGCTGAATGTCACACCTAATAAAATTATGCTATTAGTACAGGACAAAAGACAACACTTACAATGACTACATAACTGATTCTAGATGCTTCATAAATGTGGCTTTTACTTATTAGTATGAAGTTGCAAATTTAAGTTAGATTTTACAAGTTCTTCTCTCATCTTTTGCATTTTGAGCATCTGTAGACTTCCACTGTCAATGCTTTGGTGAAACTCTGAAACACTGCTGCTGTTATAGTAATGGAACACGCAAAAATAATTCATTTGAATTGTTAACTGGGCCTTTTATTGTAGTAGCCTTTTATTGTAGTAGCCTTTTAAGAGTGCACACAACTTATATAGTGTAATATTCAAATTGCATATCACCCCACCAAAATATATTAAATGGATAACTAGCATAACGAGAAAAACAATGAATAAATTCATACTAAAATCTGAAGTTGAAGTTTAAATCAGCAACAACTGTCAGTAGAACAGTTTTGTTATAATTTTTAAACCTCAAAATCTTGTTTACGTGGAAACCAGTTATTACAGACTGTAGCCAGAAGAGGATATCAATTACTAGATTAACCTGAACGACAACATCAGACTTCTTTCTTGTACTTTACACTGAATAGACTATTGCAGACATCAATAAGTGACAGCTCACAGTTCTGGATATCTAATCAGGAACTAAAAAAGAGGTGGGATAAAGAAAGGGGCCCAGCTCAAATCATTACTGACATGACCTAATTACTTACTACACTGCATATTCTATGGAAAACCCAGCTATTTCCTCCTGTCCTCCTCCCTGCTGCCCGCTCAACCTTAGAAAAACAGTAACATTGATGAACAGACAAAAAAAACTAAAAGAACTTTTGTTTATATGTCTTAATATGACTTTGTTTAAATTTAAAAGAAATTGAATCCACATATTGGGTTTCACATCCTTCCTTGACAGATGTGAATTTTATCTACAACATGCTTCCTAAATATATGAAGTCATAGCACAGTGAGAGCAGGGCATGGAATAGCCCCTGTGCAGTTAAGGTAATTTCCTTGACATTGTGAGGAAATGGTCAAAGGTTTTCCAAAAGTGTTGAATAAATTGTGCTTTGTGCCTTGAGACTAATAAATGGTTTCATGCTTGCATTAAGATAAACATTAAGTAAAACCGCTTAAGTAAGTGATATTTTCTAATGGGAATGAGGGGATGAAAATGTGTGATAATAAGCATTCTAGTATACTTCTTATTCTCAAAATACCTGTCTTCAATTTCGCTTTTATAGGGGCCATCTAACGTTTATAAGTCTCAGTGGAGAGAATTATGGAAAAGGGGAAACAGTAGTATTTGAACACACATGCAGTCTTATAATTTAGAGTCTAGTGACTGGCAGGCAGCTGGATGATGTTGTTCGGTTCATTCAGTGCAGTTTATTCACAAGGTTCACAGCATACAACTTGGCATCCACAGTCTTTCCATGAGTCACACTTGAGCTCATGAGATTTTTAAAACTACACTACAAACAACTGTCCCAACATCATCATTCCCATGTTAAATCTCCAAGTGAGAAACAGCTGGCGAGCAGGAGGCGACTAGCACTGCAGTAAGTCATGCGTACGGGGACACATCTGAGGCACGGCGGTCAGTGGCTATATCGTGGTGAGCAAGTACAAAAGTATCCGGTTCCTCTCTGGTTCAGTCTTCTGGTTTGGAGTTGTGCTGTCTGGCATGTGAAACTCCCTTCTCTCCCACCCACACCCGGTATCCCGCTATAATAAAGCACTGTTGTACAGAGCGGTGTATTGCCAAGTGTAAAAGGAGGGGGAACAACACAGCTATGACAACTAAGGACAACCCAAAACCAACATCGTGTTAGTGGAGTTTCCACAGGCTTGCAGTCAATATGGCCTTGCACAGAACCTTGACCTATATACCTATTTGCACAAAGAAATAAACTACTAGAGGACTGCAGTACAATGCATTTTATGTAGTTTTCCACGTTTACAACATTCCTAACTATAACAACCATTGCATGGCATATTTCCAAGATAAAAAATTGTAACATCAATGCCTTGTAGAAGGTCTGCAGACTGGTCATGGCGGCTCTGTAGGGCAGTATGGCAAGAAAATTTAATCATAATTTTCCTTCCACATTTTTGACTGATGATGACTATTTTAATTTATTCTTTACAAATAAATAATAAATAAAATTGGCTTTCAATAATTATTTTATGCACAAAACAAGACTGATCAGTGCCATTTAACACAAAAATAGCCACATCATTTTTCTTTACCAAGTCTGAACTCTGCTCCAAACCACATGCTTTTACAGACAGAGGGTTGACTGTAGACCTCGCCATTAAAAAGACCCAACCATTTATACATGATGGAATCTCAATCTTGATTGAAATTGCACAGTACTACCAAAGTATCACAAGCCTTCATTTCTCATGCATTGTGCCTACTTTAAAGTAGCTAATCTCTATGGCTGGGCTCTTGTAACTTCCACCATAGCCTTCATTAACCACTTGACTTTGCTTCTAGACATTATCAGCAGCTGATAGTACACGTGTTCCAGGGAAAAACCAGCACGAGTGACCCACTCGCCCTCTTTGTTGATACAGGCCAAGCGGAGGAATGCAACAGCCTGGTCAACATGTAGGTTTAAGATAAGCCCACAGCCTGCATGTCCTTTCCATCCTGAGCAAGCAGAATGCCTCTTCTGAGCAGCTATTATCAAATGCCTGATGTTCCACGCAGTCTATTCCAGCATCTGCAAAACATTTAGGGCTAAAGTTTTCTGGAGAAATGAAGCAAGGCTGTGCCTATTACCGTGCCACCATGTTGTCAGAAGTGGGTCGCTGTGAAAGCTATAAGGCTGGCACTGATTTCACTTTCAAATGTAGCAAATGGAAATACAGCATTGCCCTATGCCCTTGTATGGCAAAAGCCAACCGTCAACACTCGAGTTTCAATAAAGATACATTATTGAAACCTTAATTTACAGTGGAAAATTAATAAAAACTACACATTCCTTTCTATAAAGGATGCTTCTCATAATTTATTTTGAAACACTCAAATGCTACTGCTGTTCTGGTCATGACTGCAAAGAAAGGTCTATAAAAGGAAACAAGCATAACATGAGCGATGGAGAGTGGCTGTAGAGTAGCTCAAACCATATGTTCATGCGTATAACTACCAGTTGGCCCAGACCATAAAATGTAACATCTGCACACAAACATACACCTCAGCCGCCATTTTGAAAAAGAAAAAATCTGTAAGCTTTAAGTAAGTGCTAATTGTTTTCAAGTGGTAACAGTAAACACCCCAAGTGCTGGGTAAACATGAGCAGTGCAGTAAAGTTCCATACACAAGACCAGTTCATGGAGACAGTTTAAAGGATGTATTTGGCCAAAGACAAAGGTATAAAGTGATCCATAGCTTGATTTCCCCACTCACAACACAAAGTGTAATAGTTCAGCAAACTGCAACACAGGCTTTTTGTTCCTGTGCTACATCAATGCAGTCTTTAACTGACAGAGACATAACCATTAACCAAGCTCAAGGATACAGATAGTGTAGTATCTGTGCTACATTACAGATGGCACCTTCACCACAATGGTTTCACTGTACACAAAAAGCCTTTTTACTGATCTTACTATAGCTTAACTGTCTTATAATTTTCTATACAGAGATTCAATATGTAGCATTGTATAGGAATCGTCTTTAAGAAATGTGACCACTTCATTGCATACATTATAATGAAATATAACGTATAGATGATCAGGGCAAATTAATTACCATACAATAGTAGTGACTGTTGTTGTAGTGGCTGATGGTCAAGACCCAGTGCAAAGTTAAGATACATTTTCATTGTCCAATGTTCAAAGTTCAAAAGTGTACTTTATTGTCAATTCACTATGTAACAGACATTACACAGAGGACTGAAATTGCATTTCACCGGACTCCAAATGTGCAATTTAACTAAACACACACACGCGCGCGCGCACACACACACACAGACACACACACACACACACACACACACACACACAGCTACACTCATGACATAAAGTGTACACAGGCATCAACAATAAATAGACAAAAAAACATACAGGCAAACATATACTCTTCCAACAAGAAGGAACATTTGAGGTAGAATGAAATATGTAATATGTAAGGTATGTAAGATGCTTACATGTTGTGCTTAAATAGGTAATATAAAAAATATCAGTCATATAATAAAAAATGCTACCCTTAAATATAAATACAAACACTTCATGCAACAGTTGAAAAACACTGTCCACAATCTTAGAAAATATTTTATGATATCATATTAACTATAACAAAGATACTAAGCCAGTGTCAAAAATACAAAAATAAATAAATAAATAAATAAATACTGGAATTCTAAAAATTCTAATCTTGAACCCCTGGATTGTCATTCTTAACATTCCTGCTTCCTGGCAGCTAAACTGTGGTTGACATTAACAGCACAAAGGTGTGTGTGTGTGTGCCAGGCGTTCAACCTTCCCCGTTCTTTTGTCCAGTGAGTGAAAACAAATCCCCTGAACAGAGGCAGACATGAATGCAGTTCCGCTTTGATTGTGAGCTCGCTCAGGGTACACACCTGACCTGATGACACGCAGGTGAGTGTGGGGGGCAGACAGAATCATCTTTGAACACTCAGAGGGGTAATAATGAATCAGTCTACAGCTAAGAATGTAAAGTGTACCCCAACAAAGCAGACAGTTCATAAAGTCCATATATGAATCATGGCGTTTAACAGGTAAAGAATTCCAGGCAGCACACCTGGTTGTTTAAAAGGTTCCACCGATATCACAAATAAGATAAAACATTCCACTTCTGGTTGGATCAAGCTCAGAAAATTGCACAACTATTCAACTTATTATGACACTACTCAAAAACATGATCCAACACAGCATCCTATTGCACATTTCTAAGTACACATTATCACCTTCACTGTTAATTCTTCTATGCCACAACATGCAGCAATGATGTAGGCAATGGGTGCATGTGTCTTCACCTGGGCGCATGCAAAACCAGTCGCCACTCAGAAACCAATGCAAATCTGTAACCAAACTTACTCTGGTCCTTTCCTTTCTTCCACATCTAAAATGGCCCTATGCACAAACCTATAAGCAGGCTTTCATTAACAGATGGGCATGACAAAGGGTGCAGTGTATGACTTCATAAGATAAACAGAAAGATAATTATATAGTAGTTATAGTCATTTACAGTATGCCACAGAGCAGTTCCTCATCATGAATAAAGGCTCAGATAGCAAGCAACAAACTTTTTTTTTCTTAATAATGTTGATGTATTGAGAGGGAAGAGCATGTTTCTTCTATTGATAAGATATAGATATAAGCATATTCATAAGAAACATCCAAAAAGGAAAGTTTACAAATGTTGAACCTGATTATTTCTAATAGTGCCCAGGCCCTTCACGTAGCTATATCAAAACGAAAATCAGCTATCAAGATATTTTACCTGTCCTTAATCGTTTTAAATATTATAGGCCTGTAGAATGTTATGTCATCGGAAACCACACAACACAACACACACCAAAAAATACAACATTGTCTTAATACTACTAATAATAATACTAATAACCCAAATTATTATGGTTGAGCAATATACCCATAAATGAAATGCATTTCTTTCCTTCATACTGAACAATCTCCTTGAACATAAATAATACATTGGCAAATACACATCTGCTGAACTGCTCCAAACCACATGCTTTTACTCACTGGCTGTAGACATCTCAACTCAATTCAACGCACTTGATGATTACAAATGAGTGCCCTACTGTTAATGTGATCACACTTTTCATATGTCACATACCTTAACTTCTGTCCATCTTACATCCAGTTACATCCAGAAATATATAAACCACAAAAACTCTATCCTCTGCCCAAAGGGAGACCCTTACATTGGACAACACAGACATGACACTGTCAGTGCCCAGCTGGTCTGCTGACGTTTTGAGATCTAACCAAATAGGAAGCAAAGTAACAGGAACAGCTCTATCTCTATCTAGGTTCAACATGCAAATAAACATCCTAAAAGTATAGAGCAATAGAGAGGGCCTTTCTTACCACTAGGGAACACACATAGGATTCAAAAACTGGCCTTCATCAGTACCTGAGACATATTGTGTGTTTTATGAATCTTACATTACTACTGTCAAACATACCAGGGAATAAACAAGCCATTGCCTGCAGTACCACTTCCCCCAGGCCCCTCCCGTTTGAATCATCCTCACTGACTCACTGATCAAACGTCATGACTACAGACTGCAGAGTATCCCTCCAGACACTACCTGGATATAACATTTGTAATAATATTCACTGCTCACAACGTTGATAACTTGATTTTCTCTCCCTTCAGGATATGATTACTTGTGCTAACTGTGTGGTATGCTGTTATCAGAGGTCTTCAACTTGTATAAAGTCCTTCACAACGTCGCATTGAAATTCTTTCCATGTCTTTTTTTGTGTAGACTCAAAAGTGCCACAAACAGAGCCGACAACCCCATTACTACGACATACAAGATCCTGGGTCCTAATTGGCTGGGTAGTAGGCTCAGTTAAAAGCAAGTGCTCTTGAGTTGACAGCTAATCTGCTAAGTGATCTGTCATGGCTGAGGGCGCACTGGGCGACCTTGTATCCCTTAGGGGACAAGGAGAATCATGCTTTGCACTAAATCTTAATAAAGCTTTCCGGCCCTCTTCACAAACCGACACTCAGCTGTGGATGGAGAGAGTCAGCGTTTTGTCCTTATGGTCTTTAAGACTCCTCCCACTTTGCAGTGGTGAAAAGACCCTATAGGAGGGCAGGAGGCAGCGGTAGAATGGGAGCCTATTGGGATTAGGGCCCAACTCCTCAGAGGCCATTATCAAACAGCATGAGTCGCAACAGTGGTAAATGTACTATGAAAGCAAAGGGCCTGGATAAGTGGGCCAACTCAGTACAAGATAGTATTTCACAATTTGATCTGAAAGTAAAGATTGTCATTCCAAAGTGAAGTGGGGATTTTCCACAGTGTTCAGAATTGTGTTGAAACTAAATGTACTGTTTACATGTAAATGGCATGCATATGGGCAGAAACTTGAGACAATTGTCCAATCAGCAATTCAGTTTCATAGTTCACTTCACAGACGCATATCTCTATGGGAAATAAGTTTTTGCATAAAACAGGAAAATGCTGAGGTTAAACCATTTAAAAACCAAAAAACTACTTTTTAACTTAAAAAAACGCATGTTTACACCTGTCATAGAAACAAAATTTACCAGAGATCTGTGTTTGTTAGTTAGTATTATCATTACAATAATGCAAAGAAAGAATACATAAAAATATTGAGCTAAAAAAAATATTGTTCAATTTTTAATTTACTTAAGATGGTAATCACCAGCCACTGTATGTTAATAATTAGCTTCCTGTTAGATAAATAACACTGGATAGGGCCCACTGAGTACACCCAAGTTCCAAACTGGCACTCAATGCATGCCAATGGTTGCCCTGGGAAAATTTGTGAATTAATTCATAATGGCTGATGACATTTGGTGATGCACTTTTGTGAGAATGCATGAAACCACATCACCCACAAGGGTGACAACAGGCCTGAGAGTGCATTCTCAAAGTTGCAAAAGGACAAAACCACTAAAAGTTCAAATTTGATCCTATGAACTCTCCCTGCGCTCGACCCTGGCTTCTTAAAAGGACCCCGCTGTGCCAGCTGACCTCAGACCATAGGCATGTGATGATCCACTTAGGAAACTCCTCCATCCACACGCCCCCTCCCTCCCCTATGCCCGACAGATCTATTGAACTTCCACTTCCTCTGAACAACACACTCATATGGTGCTGATGGGATGCCCGAGGTGTGAGCCCATTGTAAAGTTTAGCAGCAATTTGACATTTATTTACTTTGTCCACACAAACCAGTGGTCAGACAGCTGCTAAGTGTGGAGGGAGCTTTTTTTCCTAACTAGTTTTCGTAAATGCGGTGTCACAAAAGCCGTGATGCAGCCCTTCCTGTTGTTCAGGGGAAGCACAAGCCACCAACCATGAAAACCAACCACATTTCACACTAATGTTTCTTTCTTCTCCTAGCAAGAATCCTTTTGTAGAAGATATATCATTAACATTGTGAAGATGCAGTTCTGTTTTGTCACCAGTGTCTGAACTCCAACTGCATCACCTAAATATTCACAGCATTACATGGCTGCTTTGAAACATAACCATTTAGGAGGGTTGATACGGCAGTGTGTAGATTTCAGTTTGCTTTAATGAGGTCATCAGATAGACGAATAGAAAAAGCAGAGGCGCGACTAATCCGAGTAATCTACAGAAAGCACTTTATTGAGGAAATGCCATATTAGGAGACTGTAAAATTATTAACCTAATTTATGGTAGTATAAGGGCAAATCCTAGTAAATCCACATTGAATGGCTGGTCAAAACATTGGATAATATACTAACCTAGATTGTTTAAAGGCAAAAATGTTTAAATGTAGTGTGCATTTAAACAAGATTTTGAATTATCCTAGGGTGGATAGTGAAGTGAGACTAAAGCTCAAAGCAAAATGATGATTGTTCAATATATTTCACATCACATGTTTTATCCTCCTGTACCCATTGGGAAGGTTGTAGCAAAGCAATGCAGTTCTTTATGGGAGCAGAGGTTGAACGACCGGTGATTAACTCAACAGACAATTATCCACTGAATGGTTCTAGTGAAGGAGCTCTATTAACAATCCACTCAAGAGATGCAGCCACCCTTACCATCATCTATCTACAGGACAGGCCCATGCTCAGCGGTGTGGAAAAGCTGCAGTGAATGGAGATGATCCATTGGTGCCCCAAGAACCCCACTGGAGCAGTACATTGTGCACAGTGCATACACAGCTACATTCCTGTCCAGGGTGAAATAGGTCACGGCTAAGTCAGAGCAAGCAGTGGCCTCAAGTTCAGACACTGTCCTTAAAGGAAAAGTAACGTTTTTTACAATCTGAGCCTTATTTCGGTAATAAAACAAGTTGTTTTACTCACCCATAGCAATTTGGTGTCATATGGAGCACTTCCGGAGATGTTTTAGATTTGCGATCTCCATCATGTGAGTTCTCGGGGCACTTATTTGCGATCTCCAAATAACACAAACTTTAGCACTTTTCAAATCATAGAAGCCCAATGTCTTATCCTACGATTTCGTGTGGTCAAAAGTGGCCTGTAATCCGAGATTTAGCCATAGTTTCGAGTAGATGAGGACGCCAGTGCGCATGTGCGGACTGTGCTCTCAGCTCCCGGGACCCAAACATGAAACGCAAAGCTGTAAACTATGCCTAAATCTCGGATTACAGGCCACTTTTGCTTCAAACGAAATCGTAGACTAAGACATCGGGCTTCTATGATTTGAAAAGTGCTAAAGTTTGTGTTATTTGGAGCCCGCACAGGGCATATTACATGCTTGGGGAATATATTATATGCCCCGAGCTATGGCTCGAAGTCGCGCTAGGCTAAACGTAAATCTAAAACATCTCTGGAAGTACTCCATAGGACACCAAAGTGCTATGGGTGAGTAAAACAACTTGTTTTATTACCGAAATAAGGCTCAAATTGTAAAAAAAACTTTACTTTTCCTTTAAATTGACTCCATAGATTCTCTATAGCTTATTCCACTACAATGACTGCTGAGCACTGTCCTACACGGCTGTCTAAATAGGAGTGCTTTACGTCAATTGTTCTGAGAAAATTATGTTTAAGTTTTTGACTTTTAACAGCTGAAGAGACCTCTGCTTTGCTTGAAGATGGGCCACGAAATTCTCAGTGGTGTTATCTCAAGACTACGGCAATTCACAAAGTCCACTTGAAAAGTTCTGAAGCTCAACGGTCACTAACCTCTTTGTTTGCTTTCATTGTGGACCAAAGGCTTTCTTTAACTAGTCAGTTACAGTAATTACTCCACAGACCCCCTTCCCATAATTGGTTGCTTCATTGCTCCATTGGTTTTACAAGCCTATATAACATCTGAGATTATGCACTGGATTGTCCTATAGGGGTATACATATTTTCTAGTAACTCAAAAGGTTATTCGGGCCAAAACTGAACCACAAAAAGGGTAAAAAAGATCTATTGACATGTTGCTATTCTTCGTCCAAAGTGGAGGGCTAACGCCAAATGTGTTCAGAAAACAGAGGAGGCGTGGGGGAAGGAGAGGAGAGGGGGACAGGCCAGAGCTAAGTGATACAAAGAGGCCTGTGTCAATGCCCGGGATCTGTGGCTGAAGATAATAAAGGCTAAAATAATATGTAATTTGGGTGGTACTTAGTAATACAAAGTTAGTAATCTTGTGCCTGTGATTGTACTTTTATGTCAGGGTTTCCGTTATATAAAAAGGGGGTTTGTCCGGCTTCACATTGCACAAAGAGCCTCTCTGCCAGCCCGTACAGTAGGAGGGCAGAACAGCTCGGCTCTATTTCTCCCTATTCTTTCACTTTTCCATATAGTCCTTGGTTTCCCTGCTACGAAGGCAGGAATGTCAGCAGTTTCTGTGGGAGATTTCGTAAGAATGAGTCACTGATAGGCCATAATCTTACCTTCCCCCATTGGGCCCTGGTGGAGAGCAGACTGGGACCCCTCTGGCATGGCACTCTTGCCTCTGCAGCTGTGAACACAAACAGAAGTGGTCAAACATGTGAAGACTTACAGAATAAACAGTATGGCTGTGTGGATCTTCACCTCCACTCATTTCTTTCGTGGAGGGTTTTAATGCCTAACTCACTGGACAAAAGCAAGAAAAGTGGCTGGAGTTTCATCAGGCCTTATACAAAGGGAAATTCTTCCCATTCCACTGCTCGCTACTCTGCATTGGCTCATGCTAGCCCCTGGGTAATTTAAAGAGAGCTGAGTAGAGTGACTGTAATATGAAATCACAAACTGGCAGTGACGAGGTTACTGTGTGAGAAACACATTTATAAAAAAAAATAGATATTCAGATGACAGTGTAAAAACTGTAAAAATAAACAATATAACTATTAACATAGTATATTAATGTTAATGTTTACATTTTCTAGGTAAATTTATGCATCCAATTTTTTTTCAAATAAAAAACAATCCACCAAAAATAATATTGACAGCTGTTCAAAATGTCATATGCTAAGCAGAGTCTTGAAGCACTTGAAAACAAGTGTCTCATTAGTGCATGTTATTGCTACAGTCAGATTACCGGTTCACCCACTCCACCTACTCCAGTAATCCCTATGCAACTCTAATGATGAGTCCTCTCCCTGTAGACCACTATGGTGCCAGATTCTCACATCAGTGCCTCTGCTGCTCCTTCCAACAAATTAACATGGACAAGCATGCATAAGAACTCAAATGTGTGTGTATGTTCTCCTGGTGAGCCTGTAGCCTTTTAAAATACTATATTCTTGGGCCTGTGAATCAGAGAAGGATTCCTCAGGGATTAGGATGAGTGAACGACCAGTGAGATGGATGAGTGTAGTGGGCTGCTGTGGCCAAAAGAAGTCCAGTTTGCCTATTAAAATGTTGCCAATTAAAATGTATTTTTGATGGCTTAAGAGAAATCAGATCTGTGATCACTAATGTTATGCTTCTATGTAAAGGTCAGTGTTTTATGTCATGATTGGGTCTTATTGTGCTGTTTCTGTCATGTTTCTCCTAAGAATTGTCATTGACAATTTGTCTATTGTGTGAAGTTGTCTTATGTTGCTTCTATCTCTTTGACCTGCTGGAGACTACAGATGTAAAGTAGCCTTCGGGCTAATTCTGGCGTATTTACAAGTATATGTTCATGAATATGCATTGTCACTTTTAAATAAAAAAAATAAGAAAATACAAGTCTAATGTTGAACTCAAATATCACACACTCTTTAAAAGATGAACTATGTAATATATCTGCTGGAGGGTCCACCACATGCTTGTCTCCGTGAAGAGGTTTTTGTTTTGCTTCAAATGCTCCACAGTATGGCATTAAACCCATCCAGGAGTTTGTATTGCTCAAAAATACCTTGAAAAACATTGGTGTAAGTGGTGAGGCCTGATAACTTACCTGATCTGTAACTGACCTGTAACTTGTCTCCATGGTGATTGATATGATTAATACCATACTGAGGAATATTCCAGCCAAAGCATTAACACTTTCATGTAGACAAGTAGGTGGCAGACCCTCCACCAAAAAAGTTACATAAGCCTCTTCTCCACTGCAAAGCAGTTTAGCAATACACAGACAGCGCCATAGAAGGACACTTTTGCTGCTGTTATTGGAGCCCGAGCGTTTGGCCTATGCCGTACAGTAAACAGGTGGGATGTGACAATCCCAGTCATGTGACACCCCGAGTCATGTTATCGATAATTATTGATCCAAGAATTGCCCATCCTTACGAGGTTCACATATATATTTTGCCACATGTGCTTCACTACTGCTGTGCTGATGGTCTTCCAATGACTACCTGGAGACGTGTCTAGCCCTGCCCCCTGCAAGCCGGTCCCAGGTCCTAACCGCTACACCCCTTGGAAGGTAGTACCTCCAGCGGTCCCTGTGTGACCCCTAAAACGGTGTAGTACAGATCGTGTTAGCAGTGGAAACGCTCAGGTTCTGCACTGTATCGCCCCTATGGAAACGAGGCTAATGTGTACCTTTAACTGAAACTAAATGAAATAAAATGTCAGATATTTTCATATGCCATGCATCAGCACAAATATCACTGGTATTAACAGCAAAACAAGGCATCTCAGCTTCTGAATTCTTGAATAATGAAACTTTCTCACGGTCTCAGACCTGAGCCGATTGATTTTCAAGAGACATGCACGCCAAGTTTGTGTGACATGTAATGAGAAATGTTCAGGCTCTAGGGTGAGCTTTGAGTTAGTGAGTTAGATGCCTTCTTAATCTGAAAAACTCAGCTAATAGTTTAGGCAATCAAGAATTATGCTAATCCGTTCTAAATTCCTAAAAGGCGAGACTACAGTATTTGACCTCAAAACCTAGATTGACAGTGGAATGAGAGGGATTCCAGTGTGGGGATCCTGGTGGGGTCAAATTAAAAAAATGAATGCTGCTGACTATATATCTTGAAAATGTAACTAGACACAGTCATTTGGTGCTTCCAACAAACTAGAGGAGCCCTTTAAATAATAAAAAAAAAAATTCACCCAACCCAACCCCTTGTGCTTGCACTAACTGCAATTTCACACAGATAGTGGCATTTGGTTCCCAGGCACAGCTGATGACTACATTACCCACGGTATGAACCTCCCACAAAGTAATCTACAACTGGACACTTAATAGAAAACAGGTGCTGAGGAGGGGGCTAATCTGACGCTTATTAACAGAAAGACCAGCCATGGATCACTTCTTCAGCTGCCAGATAAACTTCCTTGTTCCTCTAATCACCCGGATTTACACTGATCCAGGAGTCCCAGGGCCATCAAAACACACAATAAATGGACAGATGTGGCCCCATGGTGACTCTTGTTCAAATAAAGATATTGAGAGCTCTACAGCGGTGTTAACAGCTTTGGTCTGGGAAAATAACACACATACACACAATAGGTCAGGCTTGAAAAGTCAAATATAATCCATGGGGGATGACAACAGCCTCGACAGCCCTTCAGTGTTATTGGAGAAGTGAAAGCACTAAACATGTCTGCAGAGGAAACCAGAGGAAGGGGAGACTTCTGCTCATCGCTCCATACAACTTTCACTGTCTCCTCTGGAAGGGTAAGAGGAAAATAAGGAAGTAGAAGAGCTAAACATAACCCTACCATACCTGCAGTGTTCACAATGACATTAAATATTGATAATAGATCCATATATTTTTAAAAGAAGGTGATTTATAACAATTGTACTATATTCTTTTCCTGTTGCCTTTCTAACCTAATTCTAAGAGGTAATCTTTTACTAAAGATGGGATGAGATTTCGCAATATCAAAATAAAAAGGTCACAATATAATATATATAATAATATGATATGATATATTAGACAGCTGAACAGTGCACAAATTGTAATGACGATTTGCCAAGGAATCTATGTTTGGCAAGTAATATGCTATGATATAAATAGAAAAAATATTAACAAAATGTTCAAAGTATATTTATGTGTGAATTTTGTATTGTTCTCATGGACCTAATACTAGAAATAGACTGATACCTCAAGCCAATATTTACCTTTTTTAGCATATTGGCTATGGAACTTAAATCTCCAGCACAGGCGGACAATTTTAGTTGACAAGCTGTCTAAAGAATCCACACAAAGCGTTCTTTTTAACACTTTAATATGAAGAGATAACTGCACCAAGGTGACTACACTGTTCTCTTATTAATCAAATTACATAATTTGGGGAAAATAATGAAAATCTGCCCTATATATCAGCCCAAAAATATCGCCAGCGCTTATCAGCCATCAGTGGCTTTACATTCTAAGAAATTTGTATCAGCTTCAGCCATGAAAAAAAAAGCATATCGGTCGATCTCTACTTCACACCATCTCAAAATAATCAAGGTTTTAGCCTTCCTTTAACCAAGAAGGTCACATATTAAAACAATAGTACCAACCTATGACATAAAAACATTGTGCTTTGTTATTGTCAATAGTGACACACAGGGTAGTAAGCAGCTCCCACTTAGCTGGTTTAACTACTCAACATGAGCCATCATCCAGAGTCCGTTACAACAGTTAAAGGGATAGTTTGGGTTTTTTGATGTGAATCTGTATGGCATCGCATCCCCTTCAGCAGTGTTGTGCATTAACACTGACTTATCGCTGACAGTGTCCTGTGAGCAGAGTTCTGCCCGGTTCTGGAGCTGACGAAAGTAGGTCCGGTAAGCTAGCTAGGACAGTTAATAAAGCTTGTTTTTCTTCTCAAAATGAGTCCTATCACTGCGCGCCTATTATTATTAGCCTGTTCACTTGTAAACATCGCCACTTCTAAGCGAACAGGCTAATAATAATAATAATAGGTGCGCAGTGATAGGACTCGAGAGAAAATAGCACCAAGCGATTATGACTTCTGATTTTTTCGTGGACAACTGTTTTGTGATGCAAATATATCACTTTTTGGACAAATATTGTTTTGAGAAGAAAAACAAGCTTTATTAACTGTCCTGACTTGCCGGACCTATTTTCGTCAGCTCCAGAACCGGGGCAGAATTCGGCTCTGAGGACACGGTCAGCGATAAGTCAGTGTTAATGCACGGCACTGCTGAAGGGGACGCCATACAGATTCACATCAAAAAACCCAAACTATCCCTTTAACTCTTTAGCATTGTTTTAATCACAAATAACAAATATAGAAAGAAAACTAAAAATAGGATTGCAGCACATTCCCTTTGCACCTCTCACCGTCTGCCCAAACAAGGCTCTTAGGAATCTCTATGACATAACCCTCCAGAGATGCAGACAGAGTGGGGTGGATTTCTTTTCAAGTATCACCAACACCGGCGATATTCACGCTAAAATTTAACCTGACATGAGACAGTGTGCGTCGGGTGATCCTGGCTCAAGCCTTAACAAAGTCTTTATTATTTTGGCATTGGTGCAATATTTATGTTGCCTGACCTCTGCCTTACCCTCTTACCCCCCATCTACCCCAGCAGAAAGACCCTCTGACAAACAGCCCTTTTGCTTTCCCACATTACTTGTGTGGTTTGCCCTGACGCAGTGCTTTAAGAGACTAACAGCTTTTCATTCTCTGGGGAAAACAATAAAAATTGTCCAATGCTTTCTCTCCAGGCTTTAGTAAAAAAACAAAATAAAAATTTCTGCTTTCCCACACTTGCACGAGCCACCAATTTTGGTCAGGCTGCATTGTGATGCGTGATGCTTAGATGTCGGGAGAGAGTAAATCCCAAACCAAAACGAATGCATTCTAAGAAGAGATTTGCCCATATGGCACCAGTGCACTTCTAAAGAGTGCTTAATGGCAAAATAATCATTCCCTGCTGTGGTGAAAGAGAAGAAAGTTCAATTTTCACCTCCTCATAAAAGATCCAAAAGTACATATCCTCACAATTGGTGGAGGCCACTTTGAGTGTGATATCAATTTAAAAAAATTCCAAGATTGAAGACCTGTGTTGTCCATGATGGCTCAGAGAATATAAGAGGGGAACAGAATTGCACAGTAATTTTAGAAAGCTGCCCTTCAAATAGAATTGGACCACTCTTAAAGGTGCATGTCAAACCATGAGCATAGAGCACTTTGCAATTAATCAAAATTAAAATGGCAATTTGATAGAATTACAAGAATTTAATCAAAAATAGAAAAAAATTCCTTCCATTCAGAATATCTGGGCTTATTCTACCTCCCAAAATCTGATGCAAAACCACTTTTTTAATCTACATAGGCCTTTGAACAAACTCACAAATTACTAATACATACACATATACTACTACATTTTAGTAGTAGTATAAAAGTAATTGTTTGATATATTCACGATTTAACTTATTTATGCCATAATTAATCAGCCTTACATCAACATCAAAGTTTGTCAATGAAAATTAAGCCTGACCTCCCGTGGGTGTCTGGAATGCTAAATCGCTCACACTCTCCGCTTTCAAACAAATAAAAGCATTGTCAGGTCTGGTTAAAGTTAACCTTTCCAGTCGCGGTGTAATCTTAGATGGAAATGGCAATGGCTGGAGTGAGGAAAAAGAACCAAAGGATTGTAAAATGTTAATATTTAGCAGAGAAATCACAAAAAAATCTCTATAGTGAAAGCCAGGCCTGCTTTCAAACGCTGGTAATGGTGTAACAGCTGCAGCATACCACGAGTGAAGTGTGATGTCAAAGCTCCAAGACACACTCAAGCAGTTTCCTGTCCAGACCACCTGGAAGAAGAGAGCCGCTCCTGGCACTGAAAAGAAACATTTATCTACAAGATGAAGTTGAGGCGTTATTGTTTTAGAGGTCAAGTGAGGTCAGAAGAGCAAGATGGAACTTTTCACTGGTAACTGATTGATTTTGTCCTATTCTGCCAGACATAACCCTGACAGCTGGTGGGGTAAGTCACTGCCCTGTTGGAACCTATGAACAGGCTACATTTGAAGCACCGTAGTCTCTCAATAGGGTGCTCAAAAGAAAAAAACAAAACAATTGAGTTCCAAAGAGCACCATAGGGGGTCAAATTGGATGAATACAGAGGAAATGGCATTGCAGCACTACAGTAAGCACACATCTCAAAAATAGAGGGAAAAAAGTACACTGGCTAAAATCAGATCAAAGTCCAGTTCACAGAAAGTGGTTTCTTTCAAAACAAACAGCGCTTATCAGACTGAAACTTCCCCCCCTCCGGGATTTCAGAGATCATCGGTGGTGAAATCCAGGAAAGACAGGGATTATACTTTTTGAGCAATACAGCTAGGCTAGTGATGTACTGGATCGTAATCTGGCTGAGGTGGAGATAAGGAATGTATAACGGTGCTGCAAAGTCTTACTCAACAGGCGTTTCAATAAAATAACCGGAAATGAAACAAAAGCAGCTGGTTTTGAAAGACAGGCATGCAAAGAGATTTTTTATAAAATTAACAACTTTTAGACCTGCATAATACTATAAGCAAATCATGGAGCATGTCAATAGAGTCTTCTCGCTAACTTTGGCTAACATGTCGTAAAAAGTGGCAAAAAGCTCCTCACGAACCAATTAGGCCGAGTTTCCCTCCGTCAGATCGTCTCCGGTTGCTAATATCGTGTTAGGATATTCCGTTAGTTTGTTCACATCACATGGTAAAGCCGTAGAAACACGCACAGACACATCCCGGAGGAAGGCAGATCACAGACTGGCTCCGCGTCCCACGGCCACAACACTGGAGCGTTTGAAAAAGTGAAGAAACCGTGACGCGTTCAGGGGGGTGGGAAATCTGATGTCTACACTTTAAAAACGGTGAAATGCAAGTTAGTAACTACAACTTTATTAATGCTAAAAAATATTAACTATCTCTCTATATTATTATTATTATTATTATTATTATTATTATTATTATTATTATTATTGATCAAAGGAGAAGTTCAATTTGTCAACTGGACAAAGTTTGTTTAGTTGAAAACGTTTCGCCGCTCATCCGAGAGGCTTCGTCAGCTCTGGTTAGCTCTGACGAAGCCTCTCGGATGAGCGGCGAAACGTTTTCAACTAAACAAACTTTGTCCAGTTGACAAATTGAACTTCTCCTTTGATCATGGATTCTACCTGGACGACTGAGGGACTTTTCACGCATTATTATTATTATTAATTGGGGGCTGCTTTTTTTGGAAATAGCACTGGTCAACAAACAAAATGCTTCCGGAACAAAAGCAGTGAAATTTTTCTAGCTTTAGGTCACTAATAAAGAAAAAGTCAGAAGTGCTGATTGGCTATAGTTTCCAAGATATAGGCCTAGTATTGGGTCAAAATAAGAAATTTATGCAAAATAAGGGAAAAACGGTAGTTTGTGTCTACAAGCAACCAGTTCTATCTGAAAGCCTGTCTGCACATTCAAATACATTCATTTTAATATGTCTGGAGTTTTAACATAAAATATATTTTGATTTCACATAGGAGAGATGCCTCGAAATTGTGTGCACCTGATGTCTTAAGATATTTCTTGTTTATTTCTTGACGGATAAAGAAGTGCAAGTTAAACATTTTCAAAATATAAATATTTTTAAGCAAAAATGCCTAAATCTATTGTAGGCCTATAAACAGATGCGATTTTGATGTAAAACAATATCATTAAATATCTTGAATACATTAGCAAACATTAACATAGGTATCAATTGATTTTCAGTTCATCTTATCAATATAAATGAGATTTAGCCACTTTTATCTCGGAAGTAGATCCGAGTCCAAAAATTTGTATAGCAGCGTAGTAGTATTTAAATTTCCATATCCCCAAAGAAAACAGCGTTTTGGTGTCCACTGACAGACTGACGGCCTTGTGAACCGCCATAACAAATTGTAACCTTGACTATTACATTTATGGGGGTCAAGTCAGAAGAAAGAGTGTTTAACAATGGACGAGCCGGTTGAATCAATTGCATGGGTGCTGATTTATGCGTGTCTAATGAAACAGAAAGGGGCGGGTTTGCTTTGTGTGACCCCTTATGCCCCCCGTCTGACGCCCAAACCCCGAAAAATATCAGGCAAACCACAATAACGTATACTAAAAAGTATTATTTTTCAGTTCATCTTCAGCGTCAAGTCTTGATGGCGTAGTTGGTAAAACAAGTGTGCCACCTGCTGGGGAAAAGTATGCATTGCAAGATTCCGCAACACAAAAATGCACAAGACCCTCGAAGAACCAGAGTGAGGCTCATACTGGCCTAGTGCAAATCTATTTTATTTTATTTTATTTTTCTTCTGGAAATCGTTAAAATAAGCCTATCAGTTACATTGGCATTGTGAACCAGGCACAGCAATTCATTTCGAGAGTTACCAACTTTTATTGCTACAACCTTCATCATTTTAAATAAGCAGCACAGTAAAAATGTGCTTTCTATTCAACCAGAAAAGCAGGTCAGTAAAACCTGAATACAAAAAAGCCTGTTTTACAAAATAATACTAATATGTTAATGAGCACCTCAGACTATTGTGACAGTGCCTTGTTGACTACACCTACAGCCTGTCTAGCTGAAATTATTTGCATTAGGATGGTTAGATTTGCAATATGCAAAGTTCTGATAGATTGTGGGTGTCTTTTCCGTTGCAAGACACTTGTGGTTAATATTTTATTTACTAAAAATGGTTCCACATCTACAAGGTCATATGTACAGAGGCTTGAACGTCTGAAGAGTTGGTATGACAAGCGAGCTTATAATATGAAAAACATTTTGTTCATTGCGCATATGTCAACAGTTTAAAAACATAAAATATCACTTTGTTAAAATATGTACATAAAAGCTTAGCCAAGTGCAGTGTGTAACAAAGTGATAAAATCATAGACGTCATTAAAACTATCAGTAGCTTGAAATTCTGTCATCCACTTACACACTTGTCCTTAACTAAATTATTTGTTTATGGATTTTAAACATGTATTCTGCATTCTACCTGAGACGGAAACATATTCAATGTTACGCTACTGCATTAAGCCACGTTGCACAATTCAAACACAAGACATATTTAAAAGTTAACTCACTTTTGTGTGTTTTCTTAAAAAAAAGGATCTGCATGATGCATTGATGCAATAATAACAGAACTTCTCCTTGAGCATCCAAACAACATTAACTATTAAATCCTCATCAAGCTGAGTTCGTTCTTGAGCACTAAGGCTGGGTTCAAAGGTCATGCACTGGGGGTCAGATGGGTTTGGTCGTGCTGTTATACACCAAATGATCCCTGTCCTCCATTGAAGAGACTGGGATGTTGTTAACAGGCACGCGGTGGTGTTGTACAGACTTCTTCTTTCGTTTAACCATGCAGTACACCATGATGCACAGTAAAATGAAAATGCCCAGTCCCAGAAGAGCTGCTATTGCAATAATACCTGTTTAAAAATAAAACAAAAATGATTTACTAGGAGCTGGTAATATGGAGACAATAACATAAAAGGCAGGAAAGAAGGCATCAGTAAATCACAGTGGTTAAAGTGACTCAGTGAACTGGAAAGGTGAACTGGAGGAGGACAAAGCTTTATTGGACTGCAGGGATACACATAAAAAATGTTCACTTTACAGGTAAGGTTAAATTTTAAAAGTCTCAAATACCTGTCTGACTTTCAGAGACCCTGGGTTCAGCTTTCCTTTCAAACACGTCTTTTTCTGAAAAAAAATAATAGAATTGTGAAATGTGATACTCTTAAAATATGTTCAAAGGAGTTTGCTGTTGCTGCACTTTATATTACATTATATGGAATTAGTTTAGCAAATTATTGATTTGTGTTATTACATAATATATATACATACATATACACTTACATAAAAACACACACACAGGGGTTGGTACATTTGCATAAATTTGGAAATACGTCAACGTGCTGATGAACAATCAATCCTCACCCGTTACTCCTCTGCACATTTTCATGCATTGTTCCTTTGTGTCAAATCTGTTTTCATTCCCCTGGCAGCCACCGTAGTTGAAGCGGAAGCAGTCCTGTTTCAGAGGGTTGTAGTACCACTTGGAGAAACTGTCTCTGCAGTTTCCAGTGCGAGGGGGCTCTGTGCACCTGACTGTGGAAGCCAAGCATTGAACTGTTTAGCAGTGATAATTAAGCAAGGTGTAAAGTGACTGCAAGTGCAGCACGGATCGGGACTAGCATGTGTCGCGCAAGACTTAGAAAGCCATTAAAATCAATGTACCCTACCACACTGACCTCTGAGGAGTGTGGGTGAGGTACGGATCTGTGGAAAGTATCCACAAGAAGTCTATTTTTGCCAGACACTGCAGGGGTCTGGAGCGTTTTTCATGTTATTACATGTAATTATCATATGAACCCATGTGAAACCGCATTGCTTTGGTCATATATGCACTGCAGTTGTCGTAGTTGGTGTAAAAGGCAACCTGCAAGTAACCCGCTCCAAGTACGTACCACACTTGCACTCAGTGTAAATCTGGCAGTAGATTTCCAAAAATGCATTATTGCAGCTGGTTTACCTTTATTTTCATCTAGAGGGATTTGTAGGAGAATGCTGAAGTTGTCAGCAACTTAAGAGGGAAAAGATATACAATTAAATTAGTATTTTCTCTGATATATATATTGTTAATTATTCATATTAATATTTACTTACAGTCTTCACAGTTTTGTTCATCTGAGCCATCTGTGCACTGTGCTCTCCCATCACACTCTAGGTCCTTCTCTATACAGCAGTCATTTCCACATTTAAACTCCCCTTCAGTACACGGTTGACCACATTGCTCACCTGAGGCACACCACAAAAGAAGTCACTCCTTATACATGATGTACATCAATATTCTGTTAATTTCTATTTGAGGGCAGATTACCTCCAGTGGGCAGTAGGCGAGTTTTGCCAAGCTCTACAAAACATAATAGTCAAAATAAAATATATTTTTGTATGAATGTCATCAAAAAGAACAATTTATTAATGCATTGAATGTCTGGTTTACAAAACAGTGCACTTGTAAATTTTGTGACATTAATTTTAAGATAAATAGCAATTTTATGAGATCCAAGCAGTGATACCTCTGCCAGAGCAGGCTTTGGTGCATTCATCCTTGCTCAAGTAGTTGTTGCGGTTCCCCCTGCAGCCTCCAAAGATGAACTTCTCACACTTTTCTGAAGCAGCATTGTAATGCCAGCGAGGGAACGATCCACGGCAGGGCCCCACCTTCTTTGGAGCCATACAGTGGTCTGGTGGGACAAAAAGTATTTGTGTCATTTAAATGTTTATTTTCCTACATTTTTGAGGAATCATGATACAACTAGAGCAAAATTAAATGAGAAAAGAGAAAGATCGAGAGAAAGAGCGAGTGAGAAAGCGAGACAGACAGAGAGACAGTGGATACAATAAGAAATGTGTTATAGAGCCTTATTTTTTGCACTATGGCTTTACTCATTTACCATAAAGTGACTTTTTCTGCCATGTAGTCTGTGGTCAGGCTTAATGGAGCAGTCCCGCCCACTATGAAGTTAGCTCCAATTCCAGAAGTAAATTTTAAATTTATTTTGAAAAAGTTTTCAAAAAATATATAAATATTAAGGGTTCAAAAGCATAGTGGAGCTACAAGATATGTGGTAACTAATACACATAATGTGTTTATTTTAAGTATAAAAAGCACTTTTAAAATGCCAGATTCTGCAATTTGCTTTAATAACTTTTTTGTCAAGACATTATTTGTCCCCCATCTATAACTCCTCAAACCGAAATCAAAACAAACAAAGAAAACAATAGGGATAGCCGGGTCAGGTTCAGAGGTGTGAAAACACCCAATATGGCCCTGAATGGTTCTGTTAAAAAGACCCTATACTCAGTGCATATTCAATAGGTCTAGGTAACTAACAAAAACAAATAGGTGTGTTAGTCTCAGAGTAATTTCATTATAGTTAGCTCCTCCCTTCAGGCAGATATAAGGCAGTGTCCATCAGCATCTGACCAGATCTGACGCAGCAGCTTGGATGAGCTGCGAAACGTATTCGACCAAATAAACTTTTGTCCAGTTGACAAATGGAGTTTCTCCTTTTGCCAAGGATTCTACCTGGACGGCTGAGGGATTCTACACACAACGCAAACTAATGTTGAGCTTGTGCATTGCTCCACGTCTGTGTAACATCTATCAACTGGACAATGTCAATGTTTCTCATCTTAAAACCTGCTGACATTTAAGGATGTCTCGATTTTAACCACATCCTAGTCTAGTGATATTTGTCATATGCGCATAGCCCATGATTAGAAACTGAAAACAAAGAAGTATTGAGCACTAAAAGGAACATAGTGCTGACCATGTTCATGCGGTTGATGACAGACACAACTTCTGTGTCACAAACAGAAATGAAAAGCCACAGCCACAAAATAACAGCTGCATGTTCCTATATAATCTATGACCCAGTTGAGGTGATATACAGGCCCATTCTTAGAGCCATCTAGGGGAAAAACATTAATGTTTAACCAGAGCTAAGTAAGCATTTCCTATGAAGGGCTCTATTTTATAAACCACAAAGACAGAGTTTGCATTGTGAGTTAGTAAAACAATGGTTCTGAAGAATCAAACTTGACATCTGATTGCTTTTAGTTAATACTGATGAGTACTCCTGGGCTGTTTGTGTAACCCAAGGTGAAACCAGAATGACAGGTTTACGTTGAGGTGGGGGTGGAGAGAGTGGGATGTCAGAGAGGCAGTAAAATCCTTGGATAGTAATTCTGACTTTTGTTTTAAGAAAAAACATGTGCTTTGTGTAGAGTAGGTAGTACAAGCTTAAAAGGCAGAAAGGCTTAACAACTTAAGTCTATATGAATCTAAAAGTGCAGAGCTAATCACAGTATAAAATAAAGTGTATCCGTACATCTCATGCAGTTTCATTACTCAGTCAAAAAAAAAGGAGTAGACATGTTTCAGCAGGTTTGGTAACAACTAACATGGCTCACTCGCAGGAAATATCCACAATACAGAAAAGACAACCTATTGTATACGAACAAATAAGCTTCACTGGGCAAAGGAAATAATTCAATTGGGCAGTTGTATTTGTTCTTTTCCTTTGACATGGAAGAAAACGTCTTATGTGATTAATGTTGTGTATAAAGTTTTGTTTGTATGTTGTATTTTGCCCTTGTGATTTTGGTCCATCACATAAGTGTAAACATACGTTCAGATTGTTCAGGAGTTAAGACCAATACGGTGACTTGGGTCGAGTCAGCCTGACCAGCAGTATCCGTAACAGTCAGTCGAAACTTGTACACTCCAGAAGTCAGGTTTGACACAATGATCTGGTCCTCAAAATTGGTTTTCTACAACAAAAAATGTTCATGAGATGAGATCCTTTTAAAGATTAAAAAGGAACAAAGGACAGCAGCCTAAAAACACATTATGTTGTGCACCATACCTCTATTATAGCATAAGGGTACGGAGACAGCAGGGACCACTCGTATTTGATGATCTTCTTATCGTCTTTGCTCTCAATTCCATTCAGTGTCACACTGTCCTGAGGTTGAACAACAAGATCCAAGCCACCATTGGCTACTGGTGGAAGGTCTGAATCATCTGTGGGGGCATCACAATGAATTTGAGTGAATGGATAAAACATACAGAGGTTACAGCATTCTCTAAAAGAAACAATAGAATGACACAATGTTAAGCCAACACAAGGGGCTTATGGCGTATGTAAACACGCTGAAATGAAGACTACTGCCAATAGATCTGTAGATAAAAACTTTGAGCAGAAAATGTTGTTTAATTAGTTACTCTGGCTTGACTTCAGGGCATTTAATTACAGGAAACATTTGTTATATATGTTTGTAAGATTAGTTGGCTTCGTCTTTGTTTTTTGGGAGTTCTTGGTTTATACTAGTTTAAGATAAATTCCCTTTAATTAAGGTCCTCGGCTCTTACCTGGAGGGACCTCCCGTTGAAGATGGCTCTCATACATACTGTCCAGAATGTAGTTGATGTAACCCTTCTTTCGGACAAAGCGACACACGTATTTCTTTTTATACAAACAGTCGAATAAAAAGCAGGACTTGACCAGGCCCTCCTCGTCTCCCTTATCCATGAAGGCGACATTGCACATGGGCGCTTTGCAGCAGGCAGCTACGCAGTCCTTGTAGCTCGTTAGTTTTGGTGAGGAGAGAAAAGTGGCCCCATCTTTCACAGACTCATCGGCATCGAGAACAAAATCATCCCGGCCCTTTTTGAATTGAGCTAAGCATTCTTCACCTGTAGCCTGGGCAGCGCACAGATCTGCTAAAAACACAAACAGCAACGACCACACTCCCACGCGCGAACACATTGTAATAGTCCACAATCTCCTCAAAAGATCTCCACAAACTGGTCACCTTCTCCAAAGCCACTCTGCTCTTTCGGCTCAGCAATCGATACTCCAGCGGAAAACTTCAGTGAGTCGACGACATTACCTGACTCACCTGAGATATAGGAAGTGAAATTCCACCTCGGGGATGCCACTCCCTTCTTCGTGCCTGTGGAGAAGTAAGGGGCTGTTCTAACCAAGTCATCCAACCAATTCTGGCGCTTATCATTTAACAGGAACCGTGCGTTTCACACACCCACATTCTTTAGGAAGCGTCTTATTCGAATATTAGCCGCACTCTTAATAATCTGCACGCTAGACATCATTTATCGTACTTGACAGCCCTCTTTTTTGAAGTAGACTGTGTGACATCATTTTACGAGTAACGACATTCAGATTAGGCTATAATCGACATCTCCTGCGAAAATAGTACTAGCCTATACACAGATGTATATTTTAAGCCTCTTTATATGTTTAAAAGGTTGATTTAAGGGAGTTTTATGGTCCACTCACCTATTATTACTAGAAGTTTCAGCCATTGCCCACATGAGGGCAGTCTAGCTCCATTTATAACCAAATAAAAGGTCAGAAATCACAATCTCATTCACTCTAACCTTGTTTTTGAATAGGCTTGATATTTTATTATAGCTGACGTATTTGATTCTGAGTTAGATCTAAAGTTAAAGCATCTTATTACTTAAAATAATGGCGATGGTGGTGATGAGACTCTTCTTACTTTGAGTTGTTTTCACCAACTGATGAGTCACTGAGCCTATTGCAACTCTCACAATTACTAGTATATACTAACCAAAAAAAACGACTCTTTTACACACACAGTCTATTACATAAGTGGTTTGACACATATGCTTTTGGACCATTTGTTTTTTTCTGTGTTTTCTGAGAAATGATCTAATCTGAGGACTCTTTTATCTTCTTACAGTGTAGATGCCCCAGACTGTGGTGACTGTGCTTCTCCCACCTGTAATGAGTAATCTGCCTTGTCTGTGGTAGTTATGACACAAGCAATACTCGGGAGATCATTGTTGTTTATATTTCAACACTGCAGAAGCCTTACAAGACAAGATGAATGAATTTGTTTGCCTTGAAAGGTGAGCTGCCTCATGACACTCAATAATTCAGTGTTTGTAACATACGGTGCATAAGGGGTTGAACATGCGTAGCTTTGTCTGACCTGCAAAATAGAAAGAGAAAAGGCCATTATTTATACTGGAAAGTGATGTGTGGAAACATTAGTCTAATATCTGTTAATCCACATTGAGTCAAGAAACACAAACTGTGAATTTGGGACTTTTTCTTTTACTGATGTCACTTCAGACACGTTCTTGACTTTTATTTGACATCAGACTTCTAAGAGCCATAAATAGGGATCCATAAAATATTTATATGTAATTGAGCATGCCAAACTGAACTTCAAGGCTTATTAAACGTACACTTGATAATGTTTGTTCTAAATGCGGCTCGCACCAGAGAACTTGGATTGGCTCCATGTATATGAATAATATTAGAGCGTAGTTATTTTTTTTTATAGTTAATTAGATTTGACTATTTATATGATAAATGTTTATATAGCAGCAAAGCAGTTGACAATTTGTATTATTATTATTAATTATTTTGTATTATTTTTATGTTCTATTTTAACAGGCATAGAATAATTCAGTATATTTCCTAAAATAGTTATGACTTTTGGGATATATATATCAAATGATGGCATTGTCAAAAAAAAAAAGTTGCATGTTATGTGTAAGTGTTGATAGTTGCACTCTTACCTTTCCTCTTTTTATTGGGACAATTGACCTATGCTACCACACCTGCTATAACAAAGAGGAAGAGAGCATAAAGCAAACACGCACCAACACACACAGGAGGATATCTCATTACCAGGCTCTTGATAGTACAGCCAGTGGGTGTTGCAAGAGGAGGAGGCAATGAGAGCGAGACAGCGAGAGAGAAGACAGGCACAAAAGCACAGGCTATAGTGTTGAGAAGAAGAACAGTGAGGTACATACCAGGAACATCCATGCAGGAGCCACAGTGAAACCAGGGAACAGAAGCGTGTTTGTGTGTACAGCACAGTGACAGCCGGGGAAAGGCAGGAGCACCAGCTTTCGTGTGTCCACGGTTCTCCTGAGGCCGTGGCAGTCAGAACCATGGCATCAGAACCGAGCGCCCAGTGCAGAGTGATGTTTCAGACAACAGACAAAACAGAGGAGCCGGCACATCGCAAACTGGGCAAACTCACAGTAAAATACAACCGTAAAGACCTCCAGAGGAGACTGGACATCGAGGAGTGGATTGATGACCAACTACACCTGCTTTTTGATTGTGAGGTAGGACCCATGCTTCTATACCTTTAGATCTCTCAACTGGTAAAAGAGCATAGATAATCTGAGCCCCACTGTGCCTGCGGTAAACTATCCATCATGCATGAGCAGGACAAACACATTACTGCAGCCAGCAGGACTAGTGTGGGAGGCTCAATCCAATTTGGCACAGAATCTCCCATGTGTCACAGGACTGACAGCATAGACAGCAATTATGATTTAGATAAGAGATTATAGTAATGTCAAACATTATAAAAATCTGTGTTATGTTGATTACTGAAATATATCTATATAAAACTTAACATTAAGTAAACAATAATTGTGTGCATCTCCCCGAACAAATGAGTAATAAAGGCAAAACAGAGTAAGCAATAAAAACTACACAGAGACAGCATTCATAGAGCCTGTTATTCAACTTTTATATTCAGCATTATGGTGGCATTTGGGAAATTATGACAGAACAATTTAGAGACACATAATAATTACGATTCTCTACAAACAACATGCCCTTTGTAAAGACCATAATATGAAAATGCCTCTAAGTTATGTGCAGTAGTGGACCTATTACAAGCACAGTTATATTTAATATACTTTATATGGGACATTAGGGCTCCATATCACTTTAAACACATCATTTATCTCTCTCTCTCATTCCTGTACTGTATATGGGATACAATTCAATTATGTTAGAGGCTCCATATTGATTTGCTTGGCATTCTGTAAGGGGAAACCATGGCAACAGATGTCTCCTCACCCACATGAAGCGGAGTGGCACAGTCAGGGCGTCTGCGCTGAGCCATGGGCTTCCCAATGCTACTCCAGATCAAATGACAGGGCCACCTTGTGTTTGTGCCACACATGCAGGCAAAGTGTGCTCATCTCAATTAGGGACCCTGTAGTGCAGAAGTTATCCATTATTTTTGTGAATGCCTACAACAAAGATACAAGTGGAAATGTGGTGATAAAACAACTGTAAAGCAGATAAACAATGTCTTTATATTGTTGCCATTTGACTATTATTAGCCCACAATTGCATCCCTGAGAGACTGTCTTTTGGTAATCATTAATACTATTTGTGAGCCAAGTGGAATAACTTCTGGAGTGTGTAGAGAAAAAAAATGAAAAAAATGAAACATCTGATGTATTTTCTTATGATGATGTCCCAGAAACAGTTGTAGGCTATATTTTGTCCCATGTCCAAAATGATAAGCCTATTTACATCCTGTGTTGTAAGGTGTTACTATTTTTAGCAGATTTTTTAGACCATTTCCTAACCAAAAATAGTCATTTGTGCATGAGTGACTTGCGTAGAATTACCCTTGCTATCCCTGCTTCTTGGCCAGCATGATGAATTTTGCATAGGCTCAGGGGAAGGTTACTTTGTTGGTTCTCTGAATCTTCCGCGTGGAAGCATTTACCATCAGTCCCCTGTGTCACACTCTGAATTATTTAGCTGCATCTCTAATTCATACAAGTGCTACCTCGGTCCAGAGCGCCCACTGCCTTTACAAACTTCACACCTTTGAAATAAATAGGAGCATGTTTCAGTACTTGAATTTAAGTATTCTCACATCATGTGAGAATACTTAAATTCAAGTACTGAAACATCCTCCTCAGGGACTTGACGAGACTAGACTGAGATAGTAAGAGGGAGTGAGAGAATAACTGAAAAATGTAATTCATATTTATTAACAATTCAAAGTTCAAAGTTCAAGTTCAAAGTCAGCTTTATTGTCAATTCTGCCATATGTGTTCAACATACAGTGAATCGAAATTTTGTTTCTCTCTGGCCAGGTAGTGCAAAAAGACAGTGTACAAAATACAATATGAAGACAAAACACAACAAAAAACTATCTAAGACAGAGATCTAAGTTAAAACTAAAGTCTACGGTCTAAAATCTTAAAACAGTGCAACATAATAAATAAACTATACTATATACAGATTTCCAAAGTGTGCAGTGTGCATCAAAAATGTGCAATGGAAGATACAGCAGTGACTTGGTCATGTGCAGTAGAATGTGCATAGGAGTTAAGATAAAATAAAAATAAATGTGCAACAGTAGTAATTCTAGTGCAGTAACAGGAGTAAACAACAGTACTAAAATTCCAGTAGTCAATGTGCAATAACAGTAGTAAACAATAAAATTTCACTTTGAACTTTCCAAATACTTTGACAGCAAATGAGTGGATCATTTTTATAGCACAATGCTAGAATCATGCTTGCTTTGTATTCAACAGCGGAATCAGCAGCACTATATAGTGGAGAGCCTCAGTTCAAATACAGTTAAGTGTTGATACAATTTCTTCAGTGAAACCATCAGGTTGCCACAGCGATACAAAATTGCTTTAGATCTCAAGGAAACTCATCTTATTGGATTTGATAGAATACGTTAAATGACAAGTCATCACGGTTACATGCTGCCATCCCGACATACTGCCACTCAGGCATTGACATCTAATTTCCGGAATGGCAGCATTTCCATTTTTTAGGAAACGTCCCTGCACTCAGACATTTTTTTCTTTGATCAGAGTGGCAGCTCTTTAGCTTTTCTTTTTCAACATTCCGCCATTCCGACACACAAGGTAGCCTAATTATTAAAAATACGTGAGCCTATTAGAATGAGCTATACATAGAGAGCATGAAAGCTTTCAGAAATATTTGTGTGCATAGGATAGAAATCTGTGCATATTGGCTGTAGTTGAGCATAAAATAAATATTCGTAAAGTCTCTAATGAGTCCAGTCGTACATAAAATGTATTGTGTATTTTATCCATCAGAATACAAATTGAAAAGTTACGACATCAAGTGTGAATATGAATTCACAGACGCGACTCTACTGTCACTTCAGAGGCATTATTTATTGAGCAGAAGAAACATTGATCGAGATGCCGGACTTTTGCGCCACATATGGACTGAACCAGGACAAAACCAGGTCTGATCCCAGGACTGAACCAGAAGGACTGAACCAGGACTAAACCAGGACTACGCCAAATTATGAGTAGGTTGTCAGAATGGCGGCCTGAAAAAGTGTCGGAATGTGGCATCAAAAAGTGTCGGAATGGCGGCCTCAAAAAGTGTTGGAATGGCGGCCTCAAAAAGTGTCGGAATGGCGGCCTCAAAAAGTGTCGGAATGGTGGCCTCAAAAAGTGTTGGAATGGAGGGTTGTTGGAATGACAGAATGTCGGGGTGGGGGTCTATCAGACGGGCGGTAAGTTGGAATAAGTGTTGTTCCCCCTCAACACAGGGCACAAGAATCACTGTGAACTTTGCTCTTAAGGTGATGGATAGCAATAGTCTATCAATATCAAATCACACAAGATACATATACTATAACCTTCCCCTGCACCACAGTCAATAAAAGGTTGCATTATAAAGCGAAGAGATCAAGTATTGATAAAATGGTAAAAGAATTGCTGGGAGCTAAACCCAGTTTAGTTTATGTTAATGAGAAAACCCTGTTATCCAAAATCTAGCCAAGGTCATAGGTCAACAAAATACATTTGATTATTTTTAACAGCAACTGCACAGTAACCTGAGAACTACTTGTGTTTTTGGTATGAACACGGTAGCTGCAGTTGTATTTTCATATAAATGTTTTGACATGATTATTGTTGCTGTATGAATTTAGCATACATATGACATTAAACAGCCTGGTCAACACACTGGGCCTATGCACACTGCACATATAAAACCAATTATTACAGGACATAAAGTGCACAGTACATGGCTGCTGCAGACATCAGCAGAACACACAGGTCCAAACTGGCAGCATGTATCAATTAGAGCGGGCACTGGGGACTGAGACGAAGGTGGGCCCATCCATTCTGCCACTCAGCACTTCCACATTGATTAGCTCTCTCCTGGTCCAGAAAACTCCTCATCCACATCAGCCATGAAAACTCCCCAACCGTAAAATATTCCCTTAAAAAAGGAGTCCCACTTGTCAAATATGAGAGTACACCTGCTGACGCCAGATATCGTGCTTTCAGACTCCTCTTTCAGGGCATAGAGAGGTGTGCATAACATAGGGTCTGAATTGATTACTTTTTACAAAATACACAGCAATTTAAAATCTAAATATAGACAGTCGTATATACAGTTAAACAGCCCCCCCAAAAAATTATTCAGTATTTACAAACATTTCAAGGTTTACTTTTCATGTAAAAACATTTGACCAGTATAGGGCTTAGCACTGGTTTAATATATTACCTGAAAAACATTTACACTGGGAGGAATCACTGCTCCATGCTTGAGCTAAATGCCAGCTGAGCAAACCATCCATGAAATCAGACAGTGACATGCAGTAAAGATGGCCTCCCAGAGTCTCTTACCATTCACGGATGATCAGTTACATTACTGAAATGAAAATATAATTTAATGCAAAAATTAACATTGGTTTTACATTTCATTCAGACAAAAATGTGTGATTTTTTTAACCTACTTATCAATGACAACGTTCCTTTCTTATTTACAGGAAGAGGAAATGCCAGAGTTAGAGATTGACATAGATGAACTACTGGAGCTTTCAGACGAAGGGCAGAGGACTAGATTGGAGGTGAGTCCATGTTAAAAATTATTTGTTTTGCTCCAGTGATTTCCAAATTATTCAGTCTTGCCCTGGCTTGTTTTGTTATTCATCAATGAAGCTCCAATCTGGCCAATAAGAAGCAAGACTCAGCTTCCTGACACCTGACTGCTGACTTTATGGAGTTTTATAGCTTAAGATTTGACCCAAAGTGGAATCCAACATAGCAATATTTTAGAATAGGTCAAGGTTCAGTATGTGCTTATTGTGTTTGTTTTCTTGGTAGGAATTGTTGCAAGAATGTGGAAAGCCAAAAGAAGTAAGTGCAATTACTTATATTCTATTTATTGTTCATGGTTATTGTCTTAAGTGTTATTCACTTCTGCTTTACAGGATTTTATCACCGGGCTGCTCTACAGGATAAAGGGTCTACGCAAAATGTCTGGGCCTTTGAAGAAATAAATTTAGGTCAAATTATGAGTTAATACAATGTGGCGCTTTTGATCTTCCCCCATCTCCCTCACTATGCTGGATGCCTATAAAGAAGAGTTAAAATAACAACAGGACTATTTATGTTGGCAGTCCTTTTTTCAGTAAACACTTTTTCTTTTTTGTACTTATGTTAAAAGACTACTACATTTTACATTCACAATAATAATGCACATGTGAAAAGATGCACCAACTATACATTGTTTGACAGTTTTGTGTACAATTTAAGTAGTTTATTTATGTAAATAAATATTATGTTCTCATACTGTAGTCTTTGTCAAAATAAAACTACACGACACCACCTACGAATGACATCATAGTACCATCTGATTTATTGATAGAATACAAATAAATATAAACAAAGGCATCTGACTATTCTATATTCTAGTCTATTCTTGTATATAATAACACTGCTACCAGAAATGCTTGCAGTTATTGCTCTAAAGCTAGTACATTGTTGTAACATCTGACAGTATGCAGTAGACACAATGAAAAGACAATTAGCATATGATTTTAGAAAGTGAGTGGCAAGCAGCAAGTCAAGGCTAGGAATAAACAGAAAACTACAGCAGCAAAGTCCATTAACTATGCGTCCATTAGCCTCATCCATTTCCTGTCTATGATTGTGTACGACATGACCAAAAAGGCAAACACACAGTAACGGCCTCTATACACGCCGTAATGGAGCAGGCCCCCTAGAGAGGCCGGTAATTAGGGTTTCTCCTCAGTTAGCTAGACGGTAATGCTCAGATCAAACCGCAGTATGGCCTTCACAGCCACATGCTATGTCTTTTGTGCTTCCATTACTGCACTTTATACATTAAAATTTAACTGACATATGGCCCATTTATACTTTGGAATGCTTAAATTTAGTCAAAATTTTACTGTACAGCAAGAAAAAAAGTTAATGAGCACATCAATCTCTGGGACAAATATAGATGACAAATACCTGACACCTTCAGTTGTGACAATAGGATGGGAGTACATCTTACCAGAGCACTGTTAATATTCTAAAAATAGTCCTCTGGTGACAAGTGCAAAGTGCATCTTTGATAAGCTTTTGTTGCCATCCGGAAATGGGACACACAAAAAATGGCAAGATATTTGAATGTTGGTGGTGTATGCTAGGCAATCTTGCTGCTTACTGTTAACACTAATTAGTTTAAGTAGCTGCTGATACAAAATAATATTTTTTATCATTTACAGTTTTTGATTTACATGTTGAACTACTGATCTAATATTATGTGGCATACATTATCTATGCATTATAAGGAAGTTGAAATATTTGTGTCAACTAAAAGCACAGCAGCATTGGAAGTTACTCCAATCACAATTATTAGGGCACTTGAGTCAAACAATGACTAACCAGCAGAAAAGCCCTGTATCATGTCTTTCTCTTCTTCTTTGGTGCAGTATAGTTGGAGGTGCGATGTTCCATCCTATCATATTTATCATGGCCTTCCCTAGAGACATAATGGAGAGGGGATTGATAATTCATCACAATAAATACTTTATATTCATGCTGCTTAGCAGTATGGAAGCAGCCTGCATACAGTTATCTGGGTCGTGGTATGCATTTCAAATCAAAGGCATCTTGCTTTAGCTTTAGGGCATACATATTTTCATTTGGGACTAACAAGTGACAAGAATCATATTCTAATGGATTTTCTGTAATGGGCTACCTGAAGCAGCGGTTGCAGTATAAGTCTCCATCACAGGTGTGACACCGAAGAGTAGCATCTTGGTTACAGATGCAGCACCATGGGAGTTCTTCGTCATCACTGTCTGATTGCTGATAAGAAATGGCTGTTGTTCTATTTTTAACTTTAGCTGCTGGTGCCTGGAAAGAAGTGATAAGCAATTTATATATTAAATAGAACCATTGTAACTAGTTAAGTTTACCTTTTTAGAGATAACTTTCTTTTCTGTGTTTCTGGGCCCACTCATTTCTGGGGGTATATTGTAGCCACTGGCCTCATCTAATGCAGCTTCTTCTGAAAGCTAGAAAAATAGCATCATGGGAAGGGAAGGTGAAAATGATGCACCTTGTTTGTAACCAATTGGTATTACTAATCAACATAATATTAGAATGGGAGTTCTTTGGGGAAAATACGAAACCTGCTTTAGCACCCTCATAACAGCTTCCTCCTCAGTCTCTTCATCACTGTCAGGGCATTGAAAGTCCTCCCTGGTAACTACAATGGACAGAGATGTAAGCATTGACACTATGATAGACTGACAAACCAAGTCTTTTAGGCTATACCAAAATGTATATAATGGATCACCTTTGTCTGGGTCCTGTCCTTTTAACTCTGCTAATCTTTTTGCCATTTGCAGTATCTCATCCTGGGTGTGCTTCTCTTTCTTCAGCTCCTGCATGGCCTCCTCCAGCACACGGGTCTTCTCAGCCTCTAATTGCTTTGTGTTCTCATTATTTTCTTCAAGATTATCCTCCAAGGCTCTTGCTTCAACTTTGTTTAAATCATTCATAGACTCCAAATTTACACCTGCACAGATTGTATACATTTTGTATTACTTTGATATTCAAAATCTTGATTATTGGGATTAATACATTATGTTTAAAGAAGAGAAACCAAATGGCCTACTGCTTTCAGGGTCTGTTTGTGGGTTGTCAATGGCAACTTCCTCTGTTATTTGAGTAATCAGATCATTGGCTTGTTCAGTCTGTGTCCTGTTGTCTGGAGGCTTATGCACCTGCAAATATATGAGCTCATCAACAATCCTATAAATACAGTGAAAAGATTAATGCAAACAGATAACAGATTATTTGTAATTTAGCTCACAGGTGGAGGAGCTTGAGATGGGAGAGACGAGCCCCGTAGAGCTGCCAAGCGGTCCTCCATTTCTTTAACAGAAGGAACTGGTTTGCTTGGAGCTTTCAAAGCAGCAAGACGAGACTCAAGCTCTTTGTCAGATTGGACGGATTCTGAAGATAACACAAGTTTAACTTAAATATATAATATTATCACAATAGCATCTTTATCAGTAAATATACTAAGAAATACTTTGAGTTGTATCCCGTTTTAGTTTGTGTAGTCTCTCAGCAATGGCCTGATCTTCTTTACTGAGATCTTTAGGGATAGGTGGGGCAGGTTTGGCATTTATACTGCATCCTGGAGCCTGTGATGATTGACCTTGTTGTTTAGCTTCTAATGCAGCAACACGTCTGAGAATAAAACAAAGTAACATGTTTATTTGTACAATGTACTTAATTTTTTTTTATATATATATTTTTTTTACTTTCTATAATTTTCAGGTGGAGACCATCTATTGTTGCTGTTGTTGATTGGAGTATTCCCGGTACTGTAGCAGATACAGGAATGCTTAATTAATTAAGATAGGTAGGCTTGTGGAATATTATGTCCATGTTCAGATTGATCCGTACCCTGTCAGGGCGGTGTGGCACTGTTTGCACACTTTTTGTACAGTGTTGCCACAGCGAGGCACCACCGCGCTTAGAGTCAAACAGCTGGAGCATAAGGAGCGGCTGCAGTTTTTACAGCCCAGCTGAAAGAGAAATGACACGTAGCATATCAGTACGCTTATTAATTAACCACTGAATACAGATTAAAAGGAGCAGAGCACTTACCTCCTTTTTGAAGAGACTGAACTTTGATGTGCACGAATAGCAACGATTCTCCATTCCTATGCCCCTTTAAAGTCATGAGACAGCCATCAAAGTATTTAACGCTATTACCAAATGTGTTTAATGTGTATAATTGTATACAGTAAAATAAGAGCCTTTAAATAGGATACTGTAAACGCATTCCTCTCTCAAAACAGGAAATGTAACGGAAAACGTAAAGTGACGTTGTTGTATTTCCTGTTTCAGATTTGTCCAATCAGCGTTAAGGAAACTTTGTCGCGGTCCGTGTTCAAAAGAGAACGGACCGTTCAAGTGTTTATGCTGTTTGGAGAAGATAAAAACATTGAAATTGGTACGAAACCGCCAATTACACTGACGATTACACTGGTCCTTCGAGCCGGAGTTGGGTTTCATCTTGACACTATGGAGTCAGCTTCAAACAACCAACAGCAGACCTCCGTCCGACCCAAGAGAGACTCCCGTCCACCCGTCCCACCTGGCTGATTACGATGTTACTCTCCTTCCCTCTCAGCAGTGTGATCCCCAAGCCTCCTCACTTCCAGTGGGACAATGCCAGTCTTTGTCAGACAAACCCAGTCTTTCCAGAGGTGGGAGTGCATCGGGCTACCAGGCCACTACAAGTTAAAGGAAAATTAACGTTTTTTACAATCTGAGCCTTCTTTCGGCAATAAAACAAGTAGTTTTACTCACCCATAGCAGTTTGGTGTCAATTGGAGCAGTATCGCAGAACTTGTGTTGAGCCGTTCTGTTCTACCAATGATCCCGTATCCGTTAGCGTGAGTGCTCGGGCCATTACTTTGCGGTGTCCAAATAACACAAACTAGCACTTTTCAAATCACAGAAGATCGCTGTCTCAGGGTAGACTTTTAGTGGATTCCAAAACGGCCTGAAACCCGATATCCAGCTATAGTTTCATTTGATGACGTCATCAGAGAGGACAGTGCGCATGCGTGAACTCAGCTGTTTTGTAAACACAGCTAGTCCGAAAGAAGCTAACACTGCTCTGAACTTTACTTTTCTGTTGCAATATCGGGTTTCAGGCCGTTTTGGAATCTACTAAAAGTCTACCCTAACACAGCGATCTTCTGTGATTTGAAAAGTGCTAAGTGCCCCGAGCACTCACGCTAACGGATACGGGATCATTGGTAGAACAGAACGGCTCAACATAAGTTCTGCAATACTGCTCCAATTGACACCACACTGCTATGGGTGAGTATAACTACTTGTTTTATTGCCGAAAGAACGCTCAGATTGTTTAAAAAAAAAAAAAAAAAACGTTAATTTTCCTTTAACGGAGGTCTGCTCGGAGTTCCCAAAGGAGCAAACTACAGTGGTACCTCACCTTACGAAATTACTTCGTTCCAGAAGTGGTTTCGTAACGTGAATTTTTCGTAAGTTGAGTAGCTATTTCAATCAAAAAGGCCTGATTCGTTCCAAGGGTTTTTTTTATAGTGTAACTTTTTTTTTATAGTGTAACTTTTTTTTTTATAGTGTAACATTGGTTCTGCGTCCTAATTGGCTAAGAGACTAGACCAGGACTAAACGTGGACTAAACCAGGTCTAGACCAGAACCAAAACAGGTCTAAACCTGGACTAAACCAGGACTGGACCAGGTCTAGACCTGGACTAAACCAGGATTAAACTACCACGTGCCGCTCTTTGCTGGTTTCGTGCGGCTGGTTTGTGGCTCGGGCTCCAGAGGACGCGGTCCGGGCGCCGCGGTTCTATCTCGTGCTCGCAGCCCCGGTGCCGGTCGTGCAGACCAGGACTAGGGGTGCTCCTCGCGCGGTGCGTGCTCCTCGCGCGGTGCGTTCACGTCTCCGCGCTGCTTCTGGAGTCGTGCTTCCCACGCTTCACTATTTAATACATTTTGTTGAAAATCTTGCGTGTGCGGCGCTAGAGCTAAGAGGCAGAGAAAGGTGCTGAGCGGGGATAACAGCGGGGCATGCATCTGAGCGCGCATTATTCGAATTTTTGAGATTTCGCGTTTCGTAACTTGAATTTTCTTTCGTATCTAGAGACCAAAATTTAACGTGAAGGCATTTCGTAACTTGGATTTTTCATAGGGTCTTTCGTAAGGTGATGTACCACTGTACTTGAAACTATGCCAGACGTCCAGACAACCGTACTGGAGGAATGCATTAAAGGTATGAAACTGGCTGACCTACAAGAGGAGATTGAGGAAGAAAGGGAAGCAGATTTGGAAGCTAACAGGTTGGATGCACAGCTCAGAGAAGGGCAGAGACTACAGGAGGAAGCACAACAAGCTAAAGAGAGGATGGGATTTTAAATTCTAAGCCCTTAGGCTACCTGTCGTCAGTTGCCTCAGACCAGGACCCAGTCACGCCTAACCTCCTCCTCATGGGCAGCTACGTCTCATCTCTGCTTCAGGAGGTTTATGAACCCAGTGATTTAGGAAGGAGGCGCTGGAGGCACAGCCAAACCATCGCTGATCGCTTTTGGTCGTCTTTCATCCGACATTACCTGCCAGGGCTGCAACAACGCAGCAAGTGGAGGAAAGATGGCAAATTACACCTACCTTTGCCCAGTCACCCGACTCATCCTACTACCACCTCTTGAATACTCGGATGAGGACATCTCCGCATAGACTTTCTTCTGACTTTCAATTGCCACGCGGACAGTTGGGGGCGGCTGTGTCCGAAAGCCTATGCACTCGATACTGACTTTTACAGAGTTCCTGTGAACGCCCCAATTGCGAAATTGACACAAAACTAACTTTGATCTTTGGTGAAGATGTCTAATCTATATTATCATTTTGAATGTGTTTTTGAGGATATATATTTCGCTAAAATCCTGTGTTTGTTCCCATGTTAACTTTGCCCAATTAGTACCTCTCATTTGTCACATGATGATTGGACTTGGATTTCTGCTCTGTGTTTACCTTCATTTATATTCGGTTGCCCATGTTTATTGCTTATTCCCTATGTATACATGTCCTACCACACCCACATATTAAAGCTGATTAAAGATTCTCTTACTGGAGTCTGTCTGTAGTGTTCCCACCCAACAAAGATCCACCCCATATTTTACACAATCCTATAAATACAGTGAAAAGATTAATGCAAACAGATAACAGATTTTTTGTCATTTAGCTCACAGGTGGAGGAGCTTGAGATGGGGGAGACGAGCCCCGTAGAGCTGCCAAGCGGTCCTCCATTTCTTTGACAGAAGGAACTGGTTTGCTTGGAGCTTTCAAAGCAGCAAGATGAGACTCAAGTTCTTTGTCACATTGGACGGATTCTGAAGAGAACACAAGTTAAACTTAAATATATAATATTATCACAATAGCATCTTTATCAGTAAATATACTAAGAAATTTAGTTTGCGTAGTCTCTCAGCAATGGCCTGATCTTTACTGAGACCTTTAGGGATAGGTGGGGCAGGTTTGGCATTTATACTACCTCCTGGAGCCTGTGATGATTGGCCTTGTTGTTTAGCTTCTAATGCAGCAACACGTCTGAGAATAAAACAGTAACATGTTTATTTGTACAATGTACTTTAAATTATTATTTATTCTTAGAGTCAAACAGAAGAAGAAGAAGTGACTTTATTGATCTCACACTGGAGAAATTCTTCTCTGCATTTTAACCCATCCTATATATAGATACATGTATTAGGAGCAGTGGGCAGCACACACATTAGGGCGCCCGGGGACCATCTCCATGATCTTCTTGCTTCGGTTTGGTCAGGACCTAAGCTGGAGGTACCTATGGTGCATGTTTTGGGTTGATGGGGGAAACCGGAGTGCCCGGAGGAAACCCACCCAGACACGGGGAGAACATGCAAACTCCACACAGAAAGGCCCAGGCGACCCGGGGATCGAACCCAGACCATGCATGCAAACTCCCCACAGAACACACACACAGAACACACAGGCCTGGGCGACCCGGGGATCGAACCCGGAACTTTCTTGCTGTGAAGCAAGAGCGCTAACCACTCAGCTACCGTGCCGCCCGAAACAGCTGGAACATAAGGAGTGGCCGCGGTTTTTACTGAAAGAAATGACACGTAGCATATCAGTACACTTACTGCAGTTTTTCTCCATTGGTTTGGCTCATTTCTTGAAATAGAAATTGCATTCTCAAAACAACATGGATAAATTCCCAAATCATTGGGCCATTGTTCAGAACAGAGTGGATATTCTCATTGATTTAATCAAATTGCACTTGTCTTAGTACATCTCTTCAAATCATTAAGTAGCCTACAGTTAGCAGTCAGCCTACATTTAGCACAATTTTCAAGTGAATACATCTTGTTGATCTAAACTGACTGATTCCCAGTGAAATGGTCATTCTCTCCAAAACATGTCAGTGTTATTTCATTGTATAAGTCATCGCATGCAGAATAGTCTGTCCAATTGTCAAAATTAGTCAGGAACATAGAGTAAGAAACTGAATACCATATGAATTTCTTGGATCATCCCTAAATTTATGACAGCAATTGACAGTCAGGTGAAATTAGAATTTGACTTACGAAGGGGGAACAGTATACAGTATATGATGCTGTATTCATTTTCTTTACAGTATGTGTGTGAATAATGTAATAAAAATTACAATTTCCTTGCCAGTATGAGTGAAATGTGTGATGTTGAACCTTGAAGGCTACTCTTTTGGTCTTACAGTAAAAAAATTTCCCTCAGTTTTATACGCAACTGTTTTCTGTTGGCAAGACAAAAAATGTACAGTAACCAGTACCAATGAAGGACTGGGCTACTGCAAGACTGACAGGTGGGGAGGATATTCCATGGTCCTTGTCCCTGAGGGCTATTCCAATGGTCCTCGTCCACACTGACAAAACATCTAAACATATTGACTTGCAGTGCTTACACAATGCCAAAGGGACGATGCATTTTGGGGGCACTGACTATTAGAATGAGAAAGAAATTTAGTTTTGACACATAAGTGAACTGTTTTGGGAGAGATATGAGCTTTTGCAAGTAAACCAAGGTGTGCTGAACCATCCAAGTAATGTTTGGCAAAGGTACGAAGAGTGTTGAGCTTGTCCAGTCTGGTTGAAGAACCGAAGCCGTTGAGAAGGATCTTTGCATTTTTGGTGGCACTGACAATTTACTTGACAAAGGAATTTGGTCTGAAACATGAGTGAACTAGCCTGGGAATTCCCAGGCCGCTTCCGTTCGTTTCGAACTGGAAGGCGAATATAGGCCATATCTCACTTGTGATATGGTCAGGTGTTAACCAGACTATGAGTGAACAGCTTTGGGAGAAGATATGAGCTTTTGCAAGTGAGCTGAAGTATTGTGCTAAACTATAAGACCGTTGTGCCAAATTAACTTAGAAGTTCATTTGGCAGTTAGTTTTGAGAATGTAATTTCGGTTTCAAGAAATGAGCCAAACCAATGGAGAAAAACTAATTAACCAGAGAATACAGATTAAAAGCAGTAGAGCACTTACCTCCTTTTTGAAGAGACTGAACTCTGATGTGCACGAATAACAACAATTCTCCATTCCTTTAAAGTCATGAGACATCCATCAAAGTATTTAATAACGTTAAATACTTGTTAATAAATAATAAAATAAAATAAATAATAAATAAAATAATACATTTGACGGAAAACGTAAAGTGACGTTGTTGTATTTCCTGTTTCAGGTTTGTCCAATCAGCGTTGAGGAAAATTGGTCGCGGTCCGTGTTCAAAAGAGAACGGACCGTTCAAGTGTTTATGCTGTTTGGAGAAGAAGATAAAAAGATTGAAATTGGTACGAAACCGCCAATTACACTGGCGATTAGTTAATGGGCATGTTGTTGCTAGAATAGACAGCTTTTGTTTTTTGTTGTCTAACAAATTAGTTATCTCCTTATTGGTATGCTATAACATTAGCTAGCGTTAACTTGCTCACACAAAGCTAACTATCTGCTGTAAAACTGTTTATTTAACGTTAACTTGTGTACAGTACATTGCGAAAACATAACTGATGTTTGTATAAATCTGCATGTGGTACTTTCATATTAAACGCTAATGAATAATGTAATAGAGTTGTAACACAATAAAATCCACGTGTTTATATTCTATTTACACAGATACCCTGTTTTTAAAATGGCAGAAGGGGGAGATGTAGAATGGGAACTGTGCAAAGAAAACATTCAGCCACTCAGGCGTGGAAGACACATTTCAGTATTACAAGAAGCCCTTGCCCAACATCAGGATGGATTCAGTTCTGCCATCATTCACCAGAGACAGTAGGAGCCTGCAATTATCTTTGTAGATTTGAGTCACATTTTTATATTTGAAAGTATTTTAATATTTTACGTATAGGTCTTTTGAAACAGAACTAAGAATGTATGATGGAGATGACCCACTTGACGTGTGGGATAGGTAAGTATAATTAAATTTGATGTTCAATTTGAACTCGATTAATTAATTGTTCTCACTGACAGGTATATCAATTGGACAGAGCAAACATTTCCTCAAGGAGGAAAAGAAAGTAACCTTACCACACTACTAGAAAGAGCTGTAACCAGATTTACAGAAGAAAAAAAGTATCATAATGACCCTCGTTATGTTGACTTATGGATCAAATTTGTACGTGTACTTTGTTTTTTATTTTTTGTTAATTAACATTTATTCATATATTATTAATATTGGTATGTTTAACCAGGCAAAGAACTGCTCTGAGGCCTTGGATATTTATCGGTACATGCAAGCTCAGGGAATTGGAGATTTGCAAGCCTCATTTTATATTGCTTGGTCTGAAGAACATGAGAATCAAGGCAACTGTCGCAAAGCTGATCTGGTCTATCAGGAGGGATTCAAAAAGTTTGCTGAGCCTCAAGACAAGCTCACACAGTTTCATAAGTACATACTTTTAATCTAAATAAAATAATAGATATGTAAAATATGCTTTAGTGATGTAATCATCTGTATTGATCTTCAAAGAGCTCTGCAGGCACGTGTTTCCCGTCAAGTCTTGATGAACGCAAAAGAAGACGACAGTGATGATGAACCTAAACAGCCTGAGAGAATGTCTTTGGCTGATCTGAAACACAGAGGGAAAAAAAAAGCTATTGTTCCAGTTAACAGGACTGGAACTGCTGTGAAAAGTAAACAGTATTTTATTTTTGTAAATGTTATGAACTAACATAACAGAATATTGATGTAGATATGGTTTTGCTAAGGTGTCTCTGGAGGTTTACAGCTGCAAGGTGCTCCTGTCCTTGGAAATACCACAAATAGCCAATTTGCAATCTTTGATGAAAATAAAGTTCCTGATGAAGGTCCATCAGAACCAAGATTTGAGCCATGGGCGGCACCACCATCTTCTTCAAGAGCCAAAGAAAATGAACAAAGACCACAAAAATGGTGTGATGTCAAGGTAAAAGAAAACCATTAAGAATTTGTATTGTTTTAATTATATGTTTTGATGTTATCAAAACTGACTGAGGGATATTTCTTTTTTTAATTAGATGCGCCAAAAAACGAAATATGGACATACTGTTATGGCACCACCACCTGCCAAACCAACATTTCAGCCATTTGTGGAGGAGTCAGATCACCCTCCGACATTGTGAGTTATTCTTTTTTCAAATATTTAAGAAAAGATTACATTAAAATACCTAGTAATTAATTATTTATTTTCCTAATCCACTAGGACCCCATGCAAGATCAACCCATCCGTGAACACTGTATTATCAGCTCGAAAGCCTTGCAGAGAAGAAACACCTCTGAAAAGACTACAAGAGCGGCAGCAACAGCAGAAAGAGACTGAACCAGAAAAAGGCCAGGAGCGGAGTATGTACTGTAAAGAGCTACTGCTTAGCGGAGCCACTGAATTCTGCTTTGAGGAACTGCGAGCTGAGCGATACCGTCAGAAGATGTCACAAGATGTCAAAGGTCAAAAGAATGACACTGTTACCACTAATGTAAACTAATCACATTGTTTTTGAATGTTTTAAAGTTTAAAAGTTCAAAAATGTTATTGCAAAAATGTTATTGTCATTTTTAAATGCATTTTTATTAACTAAGCAGTATTCATGCTGTTTGCTATAAATACTACAGTTTTTTTTTGTATATACTGTGTCATTTGCTTGAAGAGAAAACTGGCAGCTTCGTATTGCTATACATAAAAAATGTGTAAATCTAATCATCCCATCGTCCATTACTATGGTATAGTGAGATGCAGTAAAAGTTCATTAACAAAAGCAGAATTGCCTACTTCATCCATTTTCATGGGGCCCAGATAAGTTGCTGCATTGTTTTAAGGAACTGTAATATAATTGTAAAATACACAGAATGGCATTGATGTTCAATAAATGTCTGACTTAAGTCTTCTGAGATGGCTTTTCTCTACTGGGATCATTGTGTTACCCAAACGTTAACGCTTGTTAACAATGTTTATGTTAGAAAACTAAACATTATTATCAGAATATCAAAAGAGCAAAAAGTGTTTGTGTATTATCATTATCATTGTTGCTCCTAATTTACTCAATTCCACGCAAGGAAGTAGAGTATTCATTGAAAATAACACGGTTGGAGATGTCCCCCACAAGCTCAGAGACTAGAGTGGTGGGAGTAAACCTAATCTACTGTGATGATGGGATCCACTTCACACAGGCACAGCTTGTAGGACAGACTTTGATGAATGACTTGAAGATAGGTAGTTCACTCATTAGCAAGTGAAATCTATTCAGTGCAGTCGTGTGCTAAAAAGGACCCAGTAATTTCAGTGGCCTATGTGGAAAGTTGCAAGCACTGAAGCCAAATCATACTGAAAATCTGACAAGAAACCACATCCTCTTAATTGGTGAGTTCCCAAACTAATTCATAGTTCGATTTTGACTTTGCAAAGTGAACCGCTGAATGTCTGTGATAAATGATAAGATATGTGTTGCACTCCCATTATAATAACACAGCATAACCACATCATAACAGATCCTTTATGCCGTTTGGCAGGACTTATTAAAAGCTCCCGCCATGAAAGCAAGCAGCCAGTGATAGCGGCTCAGACAGAAAATCCATAGCCCACTCTAACTGCAGCATGACCAGCAACCTACCTTTTCCTTAATGTGCTTCAGACAGGCCCTCGGAGAAGAGTTTTTGTCCAGCATTGTTACTTTGACAGACAAGAACACTCAGGATTTCTATGGACCATGTTTTACAGTGTGCTGTTATACCTATTTGTGTTTACATGCACCAGTTAACAACAACTTTTTCCATCAAGCTTTCTACTTTCTTTTCTTTTCTACTTACTGACTTGCTTTCTTTGAAGTCTAGCAAAACACTCTCAGTAAACACTACATTAAAAGTGCACTAAAACTACATTTATGTACAGTCCACCACATGCTGAATTGTTTTGCTGAAATGTTCCACAGTATGGAATAATATATATATTCAAGTACATTTTAATTGTTCAAAATTTCCAGTAACATGCATTTTTACTGTGAATGGGGTCACCTCTCCACAGACATGCCCTGTAACTAAATAGAGGCACTTGCTTGTCTCCATGTAGATAAAACAATTTAATGGCAAACTGTGGGATATTTTATTCTTCATGGAGATTTTATAAAATGTTGATGGTGCAGCCTCTACCAGAAAGTACTAATACTGTCATTTTGATGCACATATCTTTGTAAATTTACATGTTAATAACAGATAAAATGCCAGAAAGCTAAGTCATGCTGTGTGATCCTCCCAAATCTATAATCAAAATTTTTGTAATGCAAACATTTAAGAGGGTCACTAGTACACCCTGTTGACTCTAATTTTAATGACACCATGGCTTAACACTACCATTATCATTATAAACCACTTCTCTTCCTTCTTCTCAGTTGCTGAATGGATGTTTTTCCTGAGTCATAAAAATGCTTCTCAGTGAGATATCATTAGCTGACCTCATGACCCCCCAAGCAGCTCTCCTTCATAGTGGCTGAGCACAGATAGTAGTATAAATGGCGTGGCAAAGATAGTATGAACAAATAGTGGTTCTTTGCAGTAACATGAATTGCCACCATTTATTCTGCATTTCTTGCTGCTTACAGTAAACCAAAAGGAAAAGTTATGCATGGTTTTAATATAATATGGTAAGGCTAATAAATATCTTTGACAATAATGCTGACAAGTAAGAGGGAGAGAAAGGGAGGGGTCGTGGCTGACAAACCCCCAACAGGAAAAATCTGTCATTGTTATGCAGATTGGTTTAGTTGTAAGCTTTTTTCACCTCTTGTCATTGGGATTGTAGAATAGCTCATACACATAGTACATGTATGCCCCAAATCTTGATGACATTGTAAGCATTTCAACCCAGTTTGACCCTGATATTTTTCAGCTTTGTGTCTGCTATATCAATTATTCAGTGAATGACTGAGCTAAAAATGGAATATTTGAAATAACGAGGATGCTATTTGCAGAACAAACTTAATTGAAAAAAGATTTTAAGTCATGTTAGTCTCAAAAAGGATGACAATTGTACCCTCTACAGAAATAGTGCAGAAATGCACATCTTTTTAAGTCATCCATTCACACATACAAAAATGCCTGCTATCTTCTGCCAAGTCTAATCCTGTCACAAGATAATTCATATTGGTGAGTGTTAAAACAGTGCAACCATTACTCATTCTACATGCCAACTACATGCAAAGCAGACGGGTAGAAAGACAGTGGCAGCGTCAGGCTGCTGAAAGGTATGCCAGGTGATGGGTGTAAAAGGAGCTCTTCTCGCCTTACAGTCACTGGAAACCGTCTTTAAAAAACACGCTAGCACACTCAGGCACGGTTACATGCTGCTATCAATTCTGGGCTTTTGCAAAAGACAGCCGAATGAGGGAGTGGGAGGAGGCAGGGAAGGAGGGAAGTGATAAAGGCACCAGGAGGAGGAGGAATAGAGAGAGTGGAGAGACAGCGAGGTGGGAGGGTGTGAGAGTGTGTGTGAGGCACACACAGAAGCCACAAGACAGGGATAGTAAAGGAGCCAATTGTGGCCATCATATTTATCTAATTTCTCCTGGATGTTGCCTCTCTTCTCTTCATGGCTTTGCCCCTTGCTTTGTGTAAACGGTTGTTCTGTGTGCTGAGGAGAAGACACTGGTGCATGGACCACCACGCAGCCAGCAGCACGGGAGCCGGTGATGAATCAAGCCCAACAAAGAGCCTTTGAGATGGCCGTGTGCGCTTCTGCCTGGAGGGAGGAACGCATCAGGCTTTCCCAGGCAAGCGGCAGCCTGCAGTGTGCGCTGGCTTGAGCTCCAAAGCCTCCATCCCCATCCTTAGCGGAGCGCCTGTGAGCGGGCAGTCACAGTGCATGCGAGTGTGTATGTGCTCACCCCACATCCTTCCCAGAGGAGACTTCTCCTCTTCACTGGACAAGGCAAGGTAAGGTGGAAAGACAGATTTTACCTCTTTTCCACTGTGGAGGCAACGGGGTGAGAGGGGGTGGGGGAGAAAGCAAAAGAGGCTTAACGTCATTGATAGAGCATTCTAGTGTGGGCTGTCGGCAGGCATTAAAGAAGGGAATGTAGACAGGCAGCGAGCCTTTGTGTCCAGGTGTTGATGCACTATAAAGATTTGTGGATGTATTCAGTGATGGACCGCATCTCACAGGCTTTCACCTTCTACTAACCCCTCCTCCTTAAAATCCCCCATGTCCTCTGCCTTCCTCAACCTGTATGTCAAGGTAAAAGATACAACTATCCACTTAACAGTGAAGAACTAACTGTTTATATATCATTGGTGCCACAGACAGTAGCTTCCTGTTTGTTTCTGATGTCAAGTCTGGGCTGCCGGTGATCCTTCTAATTCAACCAGTGTATGAGGTTCAGTGCATACAAAAGCAAGGGAAAGGAACATAGGTGATAGATATTGTAAGTAAATACAATGCATAAGAAACCAGTTATACAAGAGGTTGAGCATAAGAAGTAATGTTTGCAGTGTAAGTGTGAAGGAGCTGGAAAACAAAGACACAAAATGGATCATATTTAAATTGAGAATTGCAATGCAATTGCACTACTCTGTGTATATACCCTCACATAAGCCATATACCTATGTACTTAGATGACCCAGCTGGTAGCTAGTTTTATTAAATGCTAAATTCTTTGTGGAATCTATGCATGTAATTAGTTAGTGTGCTGAATCCACTTAAATGTGAGCTTACTTTCAAAGAAATTTACTAAATGAAGAGTCAAGCTGAGCAGATTTTCCACCAAGCATGTTGTGAGTCATAATAGAGCTAACTTCCCGGGTTAAACTCTGTCTTGGCCTGTTGTAACATATCCTTTATATGAGGTCAAAGTAAATTCTGCACTGCAAGTGTGAGTGGCATGTGAGTAAGGTCCTACAAGTCTAAAACTGCCTTCTTTGTGTGTCTTGGGTGACTTTTTGATATACCGGAAAAGAGAGACAAGGTAGAAAAGGTGAGACATGACTTCTGAATGTTGATCTATTGCCTCATACCCTTTGCTGCCTTATTCCAGATACTAAAAGCAGAAAATTGTATTTGTACAGTGGGCTTGACAGTAATCAGGTGTGGGTTGTTTATTTTTGTCACATGGCCTGTTTTCAGAAACGTCAAGTTATGGTTAAACAGGGGGCAGCGTGCATCACTGACTATCTTCCCCACTGGCCACAAGACACAAAGCACTACGGATTAAAACAAACTCTGAGTCCAAATTAGGGCAACGTGCCGAGTCCCATCACTTGGCTCCAGCAGCACCCACACAGGGAGACAGAGCGGGACAGTGGGGCTGGTGCAGAATGATACTAGCATGGATACTAGCAAAGGTATTCCCAGGTTAAAAATGACAAGTGCTTTGGACAAATACAGTGAGGTCCGGGCTTGGAAAATCTAAATCAAAGCAATCATAGGCTTGCACTGTAAAGCCTGCACTGGTGCATCAATAAATTAGACCCTAGAGAGACGATTTGGGCTCGTACTATTGGTCCAAACAGATCACACGTTTTTATCAGTGCAGCGTCAAATTGTTCAAAGCACTTTCGATAGCCAAGGGAATGTTTAATTAAAGAGAGTGTTGGTCAGTGCAGCATAGTCTTTACCCCTCTTATCTCTATTCAATACATACATTTACACAGAGTTGTGTCAGCACTAGTAAAGGCCATCCCATAAACTCTCACAGCTCTATAGTACAAGTGTTGCTTTTACAATGTCATCATGTTTAAGGAAAGATAGAGGCATTGCTTACAACTGTGTGATTGTTGCTAGCCAATGTGCTCACCGAAGGACAGGGCCAACTAGTTTTCTTGTCCATTGGGTTGTCTGGGAGGATCAGTGTCAATATGTATCAGCTGACAACATGATGTATGGCTTCTACTGATGCAAGTGTCTCATCTTAAATTTTTCTTTACTGTCTGCACAGAGCAGTGTAACAGGTTACAAACTGTACAGACAGAGGTTGTGCAAAAATCACTTGCAAAGTATAGTGGCTTTTAATATCAGTCTCTCATCCTTACAATCTTGACCTTCTTTTTTATGTGTTCTCCTGTCAATATTAGTCCAGGCCCATTGCATGAATGCCTGCTGCCCTTGAACAACTGACATCAATCACTCCTCCACGTGTACATCGTATTTTATATGTTACAGAACAGTGTGCTTCCAAACCCAGAGACTTGTTTCTTAAATAAAATAAGTCAAACAAGAAGTCTAAATGAAATCTATAACATACAACATAGAATCAAGGAAGTAGTATTACTGTGAGTGTAAAGAACAATAGGTTATGCAAACCTAACCTTCAGCATTATACTTAAATGTCAATATAGGACCAAGCGATAAATAGCTAGTTACAAATACTGTAGAGCCATCCACAATTCAGATGTTCTTGTGAGTTAGCCTTGATTACATTAGAGAGTTAGACATGTGGAGACTTGCTATGTTCTTTTACTCTGCCAGGTGAGCCACCAAAATGACCCTGGGATCAATTTTGTATTAAAGACACTATGATACTGTTTCAAACAAATCAAACAAAAAGAAAATCAACGAAAGACTATTTAAAACTCTTGTCCTTGGCCACATACTAACACTCTAAAGCGGATGCATACCTCTTCAAAGTTCCTTGGGTTGCAAGCATTCAGTTGTGCATGCCGTATTAGAGCCTCAGTATGAAATATGCATGAAAACAACATTATTCCATGTTATTCCATGTCATTGAGCACAGTTCATTACATCACTTGTCAGTTCCTATTGGCGACGCCTTCATGTGGACAGAGGTGACTCCAAAGGGAAAACACGCATCAACTTAAATAATAAACATGGATATTGCACTGCCCAGTCATGTACAAAGCCCATGTACCTTTCCCCCTCAGATATGAAATTCTATGTTGAGTGTTTTTTACAAGACATGACCGATCCAGGAACCCCCTTGCCACCCCCTCGAGAGGCAGTCTCATTACACTCAAAGGGCAAAACGGTCATCGTAATGAAGCTGATAGAATAGCCCTTGCTGCTGCAGAGCACAGTCCAAAAACAGTAGTTAAGACCTCCATGTCATCTATCCTGCGTGAAATGCTGATGCTCCCACTGTAATTTATTATAGCTGGATTATATTTATAGATACACTGACTTATATGAGCAAAAAGAGGATTATGTCATCTCAATTGTCTCCCATATTCATCCCCACTATTTTTACACAAATCCTGTGCAAAATAAACACGTGCTTGGCGCTATATGCGAGGAGCAGAGTGAAATGATGTGTCCTAAAATTAGATCAGTGGAAGCCTGTAATCCTGGCAGCACAGTCACCTGAGCATGTACCACAATCGCTACCATTTCTATATGCATGCCAACCAAAAACATAGAGCTGGAATCAGGGCAAATAGAAAAAAAATTATTCAACAGCAGCAGCAGCAGCAGCATTGAGCAAATCCAATATCTCCCTCATCTCTATCCCCTCCCACTCGCCCCACAAGTCCTGCTCAGAGTAGCTGGAACCTCCATAGTACGTCTATGGAAAACATATGGATGGCCTGCTTGGGTTTAGGTATGGCATGAGAGGCATGACTGCTCTGCCAGGTGAAGATGCTCCATCCGGTCACGGGTAAGGCCTTGATTTGAAGCATTCATCTGACAGCATGGAGAGTGGGAATTTGGCTCTGGGCTGCATTGTATTTAGGGGGAGGAACTAAAGGTGTTGGCATGCAATAATTTTTTTTTTGTTTTTTTTTTTAACTAAAGCATTGGTTAATATGCATTTTATACAGGCCAAATGTGAAAGTGATTCTTAAACAGAATACAATTTTTTGATATTATAATTTCAAATAATAGCCTCTTCCAAGGTTTTAGTTTTTCATGTTGATTATCAGAAGCTTAAGAAAGAAAACGCAAAAAGAATCATTCACAGAATGTTTGTAATGTTGTCAGATTTTTGGTGTGGTCCTGGATCACTGTCTGGATGCAGGGTGGGACCCCAATTCTTTGGCAGAGGCTCGCAGTATGAACTTGTTACATAACATGCAAGCTGCAACTACGTCATAGGGTTGTCAATACCCAAAGTAATCCATAAGTAATCTTAAAAATTAATATTTGTCATATCAAAATACTGATGTGCTTTTGGTTCAAGTCCAATGTAAATGTCCCTGCAATGTAAATGCCACTCTCTCCTTATTTCCTCTCTAATCAGTATTGGGCGAATATTAACAGATATCCTAATACTAAAAGTGTGTTCCAGAATTTCCAGCATTTGCACTATTGAGCACTCAGTGTAAAGGAGTTTGATATCATCTAAGTTTTCCTTTGCATGTGCTTTCAAAGATGGAAACACCCTGTGTACAGCAGAATTTCCGAGTGACCTCATCCTTTTTTGGCTGCTGATGTTTCTGACAGCTGCTGGCCTGAGTTTTTTGCCTCAGCACTTTGATAGATTCAAGACAAACCACTAAGGCATAGGGTCAAATCCCTGCAGTTTGTGTGTGACCAGAAAACATGATTATGCACCCTGCAAGTTCAGCTCTCTGCATAAATATCACAACCTTCAAATCAATAGTGCATTGTTATCAAGACAATCATAAGCTCAGCGCAGTTAGTGAGATCAATATAAAGCCAGACACATGTGATTAAGGCTTGTTAATTGATAATTGCCTTCACTGAATTACTGTCATCAGGAAATACATCAACAAAGTGTGTCATTGTGTTTTAGTTTGGTGCTAATATCAAATATCAAATAAAATTTTCTGGCAGCTTCAGAGGTAAACAGTACTGGGATGAATAATGAATACTGTTGTGTTCTTGCCTGCTTTGAACTGATGAGGCTTGATAAAGTGGCACGCAAATGCATCTGTCCTATTTGTATTGGTATCACCCCATTATTGCTGGCAGTGGAGAAGTGTAGCCGTTTGCATTTCACTCATGAGTAAATATTGACTGATCTCCTTGTAAAGGATCCATGAGGGCTCTGTGTAAATGTCTGTACAGACATTGCCAACTTCTGAACTAGGACTGCATAGTTAGCATAAAGTGAGGAAGATGTTGAATGTTGGAATGCTATGTGCATTACTATGTGAGAAGCACATAAAACACAGTGACTATCTTTATATGTTTTGTTAAAAAAAAGATGTTGTAAATGTTCACACCATTATTGATAATAAGGCATATAAACATATCCACAGAAAAAATATGAAGTTTGGTATGGTAGCAAGTTGATTTTAGTTTATGCAGTAGATGCTCTCCATGACTCTGTGTACTTGCCAAGGATTAGGATAGGCATAAAGAATAACCTGTCTTGTGACTTTCTGTGTCAGGATTATTCTGTTTACATCACAAAAAACAATTTCCTCTGTATCTGTCTTCAGGGATGGTCATATTTTGCCTTTCCAGAAGTGATAGTTTTGACTAAAATTGGATATAATGTTGTCCCCCACATATCCCAATCCCACTTTCACAGTATAATCTGCCTGTCAGATAGAATTAAACCCTTCCTCAGCACACATTTTGTGTACATAGGGAAACCACAGACTGATATGTTTATGCAACACTTAGCATATTAGCTCTGTGATTGAAATATCCTCGGAAAGGGGGTGGCATGTTTCCTCACAGGGTTATCTCTACTCCCTCGGTCCTCCTCGTGTTCTAAAAATGAGGCTGGCTTATGCTAGTGTGAATGGGCACACCCCCTCTTTACCCTCCAGTGTGTTGCAGCAGTGGCGTGGTTAGTCACTGGTTTGGCTTATGTATTGGTGTAGATTAGAGGCGTGCTGGTCTGAGGGCGGAGGTGCTGAGAGCCCGCTGAGCTGTGGACGCTGCAAAACGCATTTCCTCTGCTCAAACCCCTTGACCGAGCATGATGGGATATAGTATCTGGATCTATCGGGGCACCTTGTAGGGCTCTGCCACTATTATTTTACACTCAGCACAAATTTATGTTGTGATAAGCAGGTGGGATGCACTGGGCACACTATGAAATGGTGTTAAAAGTAATGATACAGTAGAATTCAAACATGAGTGATCATCTCTTACAGCTGTGCAGCCCAGGAAAAGAGATGTAATGTATTATTTCCCTGCATTGAAAGGGAACTAAAGCTGAACATATAGTAGACCACAATCTGCCAAATGCAGAGCCACCCATCACAAGATTAAGTGGCTACCCATATACCCACAATCAAGGACACAATATCATCTAATTAAAAAGGGATATGAATGATAGCAGTGCTGTAAAATGGTGTTTGCAAAACTTGTATATAGCCCATGCACATTGGGCACTTTCTGTTAATGCACTCTGAGCCTGTGGGTGACGCCAGGCCAGGCAGTTTCAAAAGTAAAAGAAAAGGGCAATGATAAAGAATAAACTGTAATTGAACAGATAACTTTCAAAACAAATAGTCAGTAAAATAGTCAGAACTGGAACAGTTTAAATGCCAACCTCTGAGAGAGTCGGAGTGTCCATCTGAATAAACAATCACAGCAGTGACCAAATAACAATAATGACACAATCATTTGTTTTTAAAGAATGTTAATATTATGCCACCCCAACAAAATAAACTATAAAGGTAAACTATAATATTTTCTATATTGTCTAACTATAATATTGTATTTCCTGTATTTACTGATCACCCAGGCCTGAACTGAACTGTATAAATAAAATGGAATAAAACATTCCATTTGCATTTTTTTTAAACACAGAATACATTTAAAACTAGGCCTAATAGCTTTTTTTTTTCTTTTCAGGGATACAGTGAAGTGGGCAAGCTGTGGCCTGTGTGGAACTGAGCATGTTTCGTAAGAAAAAAAAGAAGAGGCCTGAAATATCAGCGCCTAAGAACTTCGAGCACCGTGTCCACACCTCTTTTGATGTGAAGCGAGGATGCTTTGTGGGGCTGCCCATGCAATGGCACAGCCTCATAGAGAACCTGCGGAGGCCTCGGCCAGTGGTGGACCCATCCAGGATCACAGAAGTAGAGCTCAGGCCAAAGAAGGTACACGATAAACACTCCCAATCCCAGAGCACCTGAAACTGGACCACCATGCCATCATTAGGGTTAATCTGATGTGCATGTTGTATTGATACACTAGAATAGTGTAAATTCAGCAGAGAAATGTCTCAGAAAAAGCCTGAGATGACATCTTCTCCCTTCTTGGGGCTGGGCTAATGACCCTGCTGTGTACACTGACTCTACATTGTTGAATGCTGGGACCACAAGATTTATTATGCCACATAGGCAATTAATAACAGTGTACAGAGCATTCACACAGATGTCAAGCAGAGATAAAAAGTGCAGGTACAGCAGCTGTACAGCAGAGGGAATGCCAGTGACTGATGCAAGTCTCACTGCTTCTTTGTTTTGCTGAGCATAGTGTCACAGCACTGTATGGCAGAAGTACTAAAAAACTAACAGCAGTTATGACTGCTCTGCCAGTATTGACACAAGGTAATTTGATCACCATCATATGAGCTTTGGAGTAGGTATAACATGAGATGAAAAACTAAAATGAAAGTTGCTTAAATGCCTTAAATAGAACAATATATACTAAATGCAGAATAATGTACAATTTAAATGTCAGTTTGTTGTTAAAAGGTTTGCATACAGACACTGTGAAGTGATATGTCACCTGATCTGCATGCCCCATGTCTAGTGGCACTGAACAGAAGAAACAAGAGACGCTGTTGACTGACCGTGAGCTAAATATGACTCTACCGTTAGACAAACCTTCAGCCACCTCACAGTATTCTACCAAAAAAACACAGCTGCCATTTCTGTCTGGGCAAGTTTTGCCTCTGTCTTTTCTCACCCATGATATCTAAAATGGCATTTAAAAACTTCAGAAGAACCAGTGTATTTTTAATTACTGAAACATATATTTAGTGCATTGCCAGAAAAAGCTTCAGGGGAAAAAAAAGTCTTTGTAGTGTGACAAAGATGTCCTTAGTGGATTCGCAAGTCTAAATTTAGCATGCCCCTCAGCTCTGATTATATCACACTAATTATTTCCCATGGTACTAATATTTCTATAATGTGATGATGACACGTGCCTCGTTGAGATAAATCATTTGGCTCTTTCAGACCATAGTGCGTGGGAGCATGATTGGTCACGGGGACTACATCTCTGCCATGATCAACGATATGAGCCGCCTATCGGTGACCAGCTCAAACTCTCTGAGGAAGAGCAGTCCCTCCAACCGGAAACGGGCCCAGTCTCTGGGTCGACTGGGCGAAGAGAACGAGGGCGACACCTACCAGTATGAAAGCCTAACTCAGGACGAGGACGAGGACAATGATGCTCAGGACCAGTGGAGAGACAGGGCCAGGAACATTCACAGTGAAACCAACACACCTTATTTAGGCATGAAGAAGAGCATAACTTTACAACCTAATGGGATCTTACCAAAAGCTAAATCTACTTATGAAGTTAGCATCCCTCATGAAGGACCTCAACCTCCTCAGACTCAAAGTATCCAGGCACCTAGTCACACGGCATACATGAGTGCAGACATGGGCAGCCCTCAGGAGCGAGTCATCTGGAAGAGGGATATCCCACTGCCTAGAGGACTGCCACCACCACCCAGACCTGTGGCCTGTTTCTACAATCCTGGCATGACTGTTCAGCAGCCTCCACAACACTCAGAGCAAGCTACTTCAGAGCTGCGACCAGCTCCCCCCATGTACATGCACCCACAGAACAGCCCGGGGAGGCCCTTCTCTTCCTATGATCTTAAAGTAAGTCCATATATTATTCATTTACACGGGCTTATTTGTGCAAATAATGTCTGCATCATATCATCAGTTCATTGTGAATTTTGATCTGATTACATTATTTATGAAGTGTTTGGGTAATTAAGTATTTTATTGATGCTGCCACTCACACTTGAAAGTACTGTATGTTTATTCCACGCGTTGCGGTTTATACTTACACATATAAACAGTATTCACATGGGTCGTATCAGGCAAAGTGATGTGAAATAGTAAAGAGTTGATTAACATTCTCTTTAAAAGTAGGTCTTGATCTGCAGCAGGCAGTCGGCCAACAGGCTTTCATTGCCCTCTGTGTTATCTTATCCTGCAGACAGAGACGTCTGTGAGGTATCACTCGGGCTTCCTGCCCACTGGCACAAGCAGTCCTCTGGTGGGAGGTGGCATCAGGCCCCAGAGGACGGTGCGGTCCTCAGCGAGCTACACCCTCGGTCTGTCTCCAAACATGGGACTGAGAGCTAATGTCCCTGAGCCATTCTTAAGACATTCAGGATGTCCCAACCCCCCGTACCCTCTTCAGGACAGTCCCTCTCAGCCAAGACCCTCTCCCACGGGATCACTAGCCACCAGTCCTCCTGGCACTTGCTCTCCTGCCTTCAGGGTGTCTCAGCACCCATCACCTCGGCCACCTCCAGACCCACCCAAAGTCACCCATGAACAGTTCAAAGCTGCTCTGCAGATGGTGGTGGACAAGGGCGATCCACGCTCTTACCTGGAGAATTTTGTGAAGATAGGAGAAGGTTCCACAGGGGTAGTGTGCATTGCCACCGAGAAGCACAGCGGCAGGCAGGTGGCAGTCAAGATGATGGACCTACGGCGGCAACAGAGGAGAGAGCTTCTGTTTAATGAGGTATGGGACTATTTCTACACTTTTTTTAAACTTGCTTTATCTAAATTAAGTTGTGTTGTTGTAAGCTGTTCTATCTGTACAGTTTTGGCAAGTGAAAGTTTAAGCCTTTATGTTTTGTGGAGAACAAAATAATGACAAGAGATATCACTGCAGGGACATATCCCAAAACATAAAGCAAAAGATGAAACCAATTTTATTTTTAATGAATGAATATATTGTTGATTACCGTGCCCATTAAATATAGTGCAAGTATAAAAATAAATAATGGTACTGAAGTATTTGTTTGAGTGCATTTTACATTTTTTTCCCAGCTCTTTTACCAGTTTAGTAATAGCCAAATAAAATCTGACATCATGTCATGTGGATTATATTTAGACTCAAATCCAAAAGCATGTGACAGATTGTGGAGGCATCCAGTTTTTTGTTTACCATGCACGAATAACTACTGAATTTCTAAAAATCCATTGGCAAATCACTCTTGTGTCCATTTAATATTGCTTTTAAGCCTCTGGTTTTATACTGTAGCAACTGCTTTCCTGCAGGTGGTAATTATGAGGGACTATCAGCACAGAAATGTGGTGGAGATGTTTAAGTCTGCCCTGGTGGAGGAGGAGTTGTGGGTCATCATGGAGTACCTGCAGGGGGGAGCACTCACAAATATCGTGTCCGAAACCAGGTAAGAAGCATCACCAGCGTCTGCCCAAGTCTGTGTCTGCTGCAGACTATTATGAGATCATCGCTTATAACTCCAGCTGCCACAAGGGGGCAGTATAGTATCATCTCATAATGTGCAAGGACATAAAGACTCCAGTCATCCTGCATTGTGTTTGAGAGAGAAAAGGAGAAAAAACAAATACAAATTCACTAGGCTTTTAACTTAAAATTTAAATAGTGGAATGATATTTTAACTTTTGGAGTTATCACATTTTACAAAACAAAACTAAAACTGTCAATGTATTATTAACACATGGCAGACTAAGTCATTATAGGATAACCATGGGGTCTGTTCTCTTGACACAAAGCGATGAAAATGTGTCTCTCCAACTAGATGACATTTAAAATAAGCCAGCTGCCACAGCAAGAGCTTTCAAAGCTATATGTAAATTTAATATTGACAAAACAATTCTCCTTTTCCCAAGTCAATGGTGATGTTGGATTAAACAGCCAATAGAATTAATTAACATAATTAATTAATGCCTCATATCTGAACTGTGATGCTTAATTTGTATTTGAGTAAGTAAAAACAGTGTAAGAGCTGGTTACCTGAGCTTTCTTTTAAATGCTTTAGGACCTCCTGTTGCCGATATGACTCTACTGGCTCACCTGTTTATATGATGCACGTTTAAAATCGTACAGTTTTATTAGTCACTCGGGATGTGGGAGTTGTTGATCTGAAGTCTCTGATCTGTCTTTAATCGCAGTGATTCATGAATTTAACTTTCCTCTGAGCCATGGATTGGCATGGTTTGCACTGTAAAAGTGTGCCTGCCAAAAGCTCAAATGTTAATGTAAAACCTGTCTGTCGGTGTGTGCTTGAGCAGGCTGACTGAGGAGCAGATTGCCACAGTGTGTGAAGCTGTGTTGCAAGCCCTGGGCTATCTGCACTCACAGGGAGTCATCCATCGGGACATCAAGAGTGACTCCATACTACTAACACTGGACGGAAGGGTACAAGCTCTATTTTGCTTTGTCCTTAATAATTAAGTGTCCTAACAATGTCAGTCAATTATCAGCTACTCAAAATACTCAACAATGTATTGTATTTTTTATTTAAAAATAATATTATTAAATCCAAAGCAACCACTAAAAATTACTACTGAAAGTGAATAGTACAGCACCACTACAACAACTTTTTTCTGTGCAGGTTAAACTTTCTGACTTTGGATTCTGCGCTCAGATCAGTAAGGACATCCCTAAGCGTAAGTCTCTGGTGGGGACACCCTACTGGATGGCTCCTGAGGTCATCTCCAAATCTCCATATGGCACTGAGGTGAGAAGGCAGCGTTTAAGGTTCCTCTATGTGGGCAGTAAGTCTGGGTCTATATTAAACATATGAGCTATTTACAACTAACCTGTGTATGTGGATTCAGGTGGATGTTTGGTCTATGGGCATAATGGTGGTGGAGATGGTGGATGGAGAGCCTCCGTACTTCAGTGAAACTCCTGTTGCAGCGATGAAAAGGTTGAGGGACGAACCAGCTCCTAGTGTGAGGAATGTCAACCAGGTATGCAGATTTAGTATTTACAAAAATATTCTGCAAGTAAGATTTTATTATATCTATTTTATACATTTATTTAATGTGTAATAAATACCTATAGTACTATTTCTAAAATTCCATTTGCTTCTAGATCTCTCCTGTTCTCAAAGACTTCCTGGACCGCATGCTCACCCGGGACCCCCTGGAGCGAGCCAGTGCCACTGACCTGCTTGAGCACCCATTCCTGCTGCAGTGCGGCTCACCTCAGTGCCTGGTCCCACTGGTGGAGCAGTACCGCAAACGCATGTCCCGCTGCTGACCACCCTATAGCTGGCTGTCACTTTCTTAGCAACATCCACCTAAACTGGAGGTCGAGATGAAGAAATGCATTAGGTCTGGCTCCTCTGGCAAGACATGGACCAAACGCTCCTGGAGGGAACACAGGGAGATTAAAAGCTGCTGCCCAACCTGGCTATGACAGGACTTTGGTGCATGGTCTTGGGCATGACAAAAGCACTTTAGGAGGAAGTACAAGGCAGCATGGTCATATGTCACCTCTCAGCTTGGGTTGATCACATTAAGCGGGAACACAACAGCACAATGCAGTCAATTGGTCAATAGGAAGATATCTTCATACATGTATGGAACATCTATTATAATGTTCATACTAGGTATTCTAGAGGTTTGTGTGAAGGAAAAACCTCCACACATGCTTTGATAAAATGAGACTATGGTGACTGATGGATTACTCTCCGCATGGACTAATAGATGTGCACCTGGCCCACTGGAAATCCTTGAAAATGTACCAAACTGGGATGTGAAAGACAATTCTCTTTATTAGCATCACAAATAGTAGAGAAGGGTCCACCTGCTACTATTGGGCTAATGAAAAAATCAGTACAGTATCTTTTCATATTCTTTTTTTCAAAAGGTATTGTGAGTTGTTTGTATGATGTGAATTTACAAATAAGGTTCCGTTGTATTAATGAAGTATGAAGTGGCTGAACAAATGTTGTAAATACAAAGAATGATTACTAGGTCAGATACACTGCAGTAAATTATATAAAGTTTTAATTTTCTGTACTGATATGTGAGTCTGTGAGTGCATGTACTGTATGGATGCGAGTGTGGTGTGAGACCCTCTTTGTGTCAGACTTTTTAAAAAACCTGATGAGGTGTGTATGTGCAGCTCTGGCAAATGTGTATGACAGTATTTGCATTTGTTGGCATAGGATTAAGCACACAGGCCTGGCATGTGATGCTGCAGGACGTCCACCTGCTCCCAAACACTTTGCACATAGTCTTTGTATTCTGACACGGATACATGTATTTCTATTTCTGTGTGGGTCCTTCATGGCAAAGAGAATTTAACATTAATTTAATTTTGTACAAATTAATAAATGATGCATACAGTCTCCTTGTGTACTTTTTATTGTATTTATTGTATTTGTATTATATATATATATATATATATATATATATATATATATATATATATATATATATATATATATATATATATATATATATATATATATATATATATATATATATAAATATTTTTTGGTATATAGCAGGTATATTGCACACTGAATATGTAAGAATATGTAAGACACAAACACATTTTTCAAAACCACAAAAGCAATATTTAATGTGATCCCAAATAAATCTGTGGCAAATTCAGCGGTTCACAGTCAAAACATAGCTTTGGAAATCTTAGATTTACAAGTACAAGTAAAATATTTATTTGTAAAATATAGAGCAATGCAAAAGCTATTGCCTAAACAAAAGCCAAAAATATGAAAATGTATATCACAAAGCATTAGCCAAGACAAATTTAAGTGCCATAAACAGCAATTTCAGTCCCTTGATAGTGTCAGTATTCTAATCAAGAGGGAACTGAGAAGAGCAGCTTTCAAATTCACACCTAACTGCACTGATGCTGTCAACGCTAGGCTGGCTGTTGACCTGCTGGTGTGTGTGTGAGAATGGGAATGTTTCAGAGCGTGAGATGCGGCCCCTGCCCTGAGAGGAACAGTCCAACACAATCTTCATGAACTCTGGAGCTGTGAATCTCCGCAGCAGCCTTGTCCCTAATCCCACAAACCCAGGTGTGCGGCTGGAATTTTTCCCAGAATCCATGTCTCCTCTGGCAAACAGCAGTTTGTTATGTTTAGTGGTGGGACCCAGGCTCCCTCTCTTCTGCTGCTCTCTCTTGCCTAATGTGTCACTATCCATGTCACAACTCTCCTCAAGTGCTCTCACAGCCGGGCACTTGCTGGTTAAAAGAGGTTTTGGCATAGTTTTGTCAGCATCTTTTATAAGGGCCCAAGAGTTCCCTTGGCTGTCCCTCTTATCCAGCAGACATCTCTCATCCTGCAGCGAAGCTCTCTTCAATCTGCTGGCTGACAGGCCCAAGTCACGGATGTCGCCCTGATATGACTGCTTTCTGCCGCTCACAAGGTCCATGTTAAATGACTTGGCTTTACCCCAGGCAGAGGAAGGTTCTGAGATTTGCTTTTGCTGTGCATTGTCCTTGCTGACATTTTTCTGGCTGGTTTCAGGCACAGAGTTCAGTGTTTTAGCACCCTTCACCTCTCTGAGCTGGCAGTTTTGCAGTTGTTTGGCAGCAAAGAGGACACTCTGGTCCACTTCATTTTGGCATTTGTCATTCGAAGAAGGTAGACCCCAGCTGTGGCGCTGATTATCATCTTGAGATTGGCTCCTGGGACATCTGAAGCGGTTCCACAAACCATTACTGTCTCCTGTCTTCAACTGCTTTTGAAACAGAGTGGGCAGTTGGTCATCTGTGCCGTTTAACTGTTTGGAAAATCGTTCCAGCATATATCTTGGTAATTTGTTTGGGAGCCGAAACTCTCCATTCTCACTGTTACTAGTCTCAGTGAGAGGCTCATCTGGGACAATGTTTCTCCTGCAGGGGAAATTTAAAATTTGGACACAATGACTGTGTCCAAAAAAGTTGGCTATCTCTATAGCCGAGTGGCCAGCATTATTTGTCCTATCCAGTCTCAGTCCCAGCCTCTTGAAAGCCCGTACAAGAAACTCCAGAACCTGGCTGTGGCCGGAGAAGGCAGCGTACATGAGAGCGCTGTTTCCCCAAGCGTCCGTGATATCAGGGTCAGCACTGAACTGCACCAGAAGCTTCACAACATCCAGGTGACCCATCTCACAAGCCAGGCTGAGTGCTGTGCGACCATCCTCATCCTGACAATTCACATCAGCCCCCTTCTCCAAGAGAAGATGAGTAAACTTGGCCCGGGAACCAGGGTCTTGCAAACAAGCTGCGTGCATGAGTGGGGTGCGACTATTCTCTGTTTTTGAGTTAATAATGCGTCCATCAAGGGCATCCAGAATGAAACGTGCAAGGTGAACCTTGCCTCCGTACATGGCATCCAGAAAAGTCTTAGTGCCAGAGCCCTGGCGTAAATCTTTAGGTCGCATCATTCTCAGACAACCACTTGTGGAGCAGAGCTGAGCTGAGACTGAAGAGAGGAGAAGTGCGCAGCGAGTTGTCACGAGAGTGTGCTTACCTCAGAGTAAGCTTCAGTGAAAGGCTGCCAGCGCCTTTTATACCTCACTCTCCACATGCCCTCCCCACGTTGCCAAGGAAACAAATGTCTGAGAACCATTATGCAGTGGCAGCATCTATTCAGCCCAAACACTCTCTGACTGAAGAGAAATATAAGCTATTTGGACAAAATAATTACTTAAAGAAATAGCATGTAGTATTTTCACATAAGCACAGGCAGGCCAACTAAAGTATATATTTATGGTTAATGATAACAATTATTAAATATATACATGAAATAGAATCAGATGAATGATTAATTATGCTCAATATTATGCATGATATTGTATCGTCCCTGGCCACAGAAAATGCTACATGATAGACAAAATTATTTTGGGCATTTTCATGCTATGGTGAAACAAGCCTCATGCATTATTCTGTCTTTACTTCATCAAGGTTGCTGCATGAAAGAAACTACTGAAGACTATTTGAATGAGGGGGGAAAAAAAGTTATAATTTATCTGCAAATGTTTTAATGTAACATGTTATGATTTATTGTGCTCTTTTTGTACTGCTTCTTGGACAGGTTGTCACTGTAAATGAGAAGGTGTTCTCAACTAACCTACCTGACAAAATATTGAATACATTTGCTTATAAATTTGAATTGGTAAAACAGTGCATTGCTAATACAGTTAAGTGGCTGCTCTCAGACTTTGATCTTTCTAATCAGTAAGGTTACAAACAAGCCTGAATATCAAGTATGTTGGAGACAATTAAATGGTCTTTTTTTTTTTTTTTTTTTTTTTTTTACAGCAATGATACAGACAATTACAATATATTTTAAATAAGATTTCCCCAGGATGACAGTTGCCTGTGTTTTTACTAGGCTAGAACTAATCAACCCATGTATCTCAAAATCTCACAGGTTGGCCTCTTGAGACTTTATTCTCATTTTCAAGAGAGACCTCCCACTCTGAGAATAATAATGGATTACAAAACATCAGTTCTAAAAAAAAATATTGTCCCAGTTGTCCCACTTAACTCTTTTTCAGCAGAGTGGGGAGACAATGGGCAATATGGCAAACTCTTAATGTTTACATTGTGGCTGTCTCTGGCTCCTCAGCAACTCAATTTTCCTCAGGTAAAAGACAGCGTCCATTCATCTTGACATAGAGAGAATTCATCAGTCGACATGACACTCTCTCTGGCGTATTCACTGGAGACAGCAGCTCTGTCAACACACATTTTTCATTATTGTTGGTTACTAAGGGGTCATCTTGCTATGAGAACATAACTAGAGTCTGTGAACATAACACATTGTGTTAAATAAGAATAGACAGAGTTGCATACTTTAGCAATACTATAAACATATATGTATGACCTTATATGACTTGAACAGTGTCCCATGACGCCATGACCTATTGACTGCAACAAACAACAAACTCTCATAGACATTGTTCAGTTATTTAACTTCTTGTATTTTTTATATTTTTATTCTTGCATTTATTTATTTAGATTACATTATTTTCCAGTAGGAAATAGTAGGCTCGTGTTGTTGATGTTAATCCTAAAATTATGAATCATCAAGCCTCATATCAAATTTAATTCTCATTATTATACAATAAAAGATGGTCTGCAATTATTCACTCACAGAGAAAATAAATCGACCTGATGAAAGAAGAAATACACTGAATATTAATAACCCACGTGTTAATTAAATAATTGCATGCGATAAGATGAATTGTTGATGCCTCATTGAGCGCATGCTCAGAGTCGGCCTGGTGCGTTTTGTGAATGTCTCATTTGACATTAAACCGCGTGTCATCATTATTGACTGTGTATAAAGATCGTTAAGGTGTTTTCTGAAGCCTTAAATTTCTTCATTTATAATTGGCCACTTGGGATAACGCACAGAACTCCGCTAAATCTCTTAAGGTTTGTTTGAGCCAAAGCTGGTAAGTGGAAAGCAACAGTGTCCCTTGGTATGTAGGCCTACCTGAGTTAGCCAACACCAGGGACTAAATTAACCTTCGAACCATTAATTTAACCATTGTAACTAAATGTGTTTTCTTCCAGGTGCACGGGCCTCCACGGACAGCTGCATCATCCCAGGCTCACCTCACATGTCGGCTATACAAATCAGAAAACAAGCATATGTGCAATTTTGCTTCCAAAACATAAAGGTGCATTACGGAACTTTTCAGGAGAAGTGCACCAACTTGTTACTTATTACTGTCTTTTACGCAGACATTATGGCAAACTAAATCTCCACGAGAAACAGGTGACACCACCAGGTGAAAACAGATTTGTGGAGAGACATGAATGAATGAATGAATGAATGAATGAATGATTTGCTCACTGTAAGAATGTGTGTTTCAGGGTATTTTATTAGGAATAAAAACAGATTATTATTTTTTTACGGAACAAGAAAATGTAAAATTCAGTACTGTATTACAGTACAATACATTATAACTCCAGGCAAAGCAATAACAATGCACGTAGACAAGCTGGTTGTGGTCCCCCCCACTGGAAAAGTTTTACACTTCTGAAAAAAGAAGAACAATTATTTGAAATCTATTAGATTAAATATAATGCACAACCACAATTTTAATGAATGCATTATGTTTGAATCCTAACATGTATTAAAGTTAGAACAATTTGTTGTAATATAAATTAGTACATGTAATGGTCAAAGCTACGTTGATACCCTGGATTTAATTTGCGTATTTTTTCCTCAGTGTCTTCCTCAAACCAGTTATTGTCTTAACTGTGTTCCCCAGACGGTTACATAAGACTATAACACTGGTGCATCTGTAGCTTGAGGAGTGGGACATAATGGGCTAACAACTCCCGCTGAGACACTAAAATAACTAAATCATAGTGTTCACTTTCAACAAGAACAAGTGTGTGCCCGTGCAATTCTCCTTAATACCCTCTGATTTGTTACAAGGAAGCAGCATCCTGTGTGTGCTTGGTGATTATAGCTGTTGTTGTTTTTTCCAGGAAAAGGGGTAGCAGCTGGCTTCCTGTCAAGAGCAGAACCATAGCAGATCAGTGGCAAGGTTGAAGTGGGGTGAGAGCATAAAAGAAGACAAATGTCAGGTGAGACACTTAATACTTCAATGAAAGTTAGCCTAAATTAGGAACTTTTGTGCTTTTTAAATTGACATTTCCCCCCCAAATGTGCAGTGACAGTTGGTTGAATTGGTCATGAGGCGGGCCCTTGTCCATCTCTCTTTTTGTTGTCATCAATTATCAGGCCAACTAGCCTGGCCGAGCAGATGGTAAACTGCAGGCTGTTCCTTTAGCCCTCACAGACACTAATATCAGCTCTCAGTGAGACAGTTGAAGCAAACAATTAGTAATCAAGCTGGAACTCACAAAGTTTTGTTTATATAACATAATGTCTGACCTCTGCAGAAGCTTGGCCCTTGGAGCTGGTGGGTCCAAAATAGTGACTTGTACTGACACATTAGTTCAGTGGAAACTGGCTAAACAATGAGTATTCTCAGCAAAAAATGTATAAAATTCTGGACTTGTTTGGGGAAAAAAATCCAAAAACTGAGGGTAATGAAAAGGAGAACCTGGAGAGTCTGAGGTGGGTAGTTTTGTTGCTGTACAAATCAGAAATGAGAGATGCACATCATTGTCAGTGAGCAAACAAGTGATCATGAGTTGAATGAGATAAATGAAGTAATTATGAGATGATAATACTGCAGTAGAGTTTTTGCAACAAAATGTAGAGCTGTGTGTTGCATTTAAAATTGTGATTTCAATCAAATGGTGATTTTTAATCAATTCCTAAAATGTTGTTGTCAGAACGACAATAGATTACCTTATGTTCAGAATGAAATGTGCTCTTGCTCTGCCCCTTGAAACCTGGAGCAAAGCACTTTTCATATGTGAAATATATTTGAGTTTAAACCAAACCATATTTCTAAATCCATAAGTAAAGTTCTACTAATAGAATTTATTTTGGTGAACATGCCCAGTGAAATGTGTTTTGGTGCCATTTTGTCCTGCACCACCTGCCCCTCTCCTTATTTTACCAGCTGTGATAGGAAATTTCTTTCTTGCATGATGCTGAAGAAATGGACAGAGAGCATCCTCTCCATCTCCCATGCGACAGTAGCTATTTGTGGCCTTGCAGCCATGCTCACTTCTGACAGGTCAATAAATTGTACAAATGGATAACAAATGTATTTGTTTGATAGCCTGACTGCACCTGGACATGTGAGACATACATGGAGAAGTGCACTGTCAAAGTGACGTCCACTGCTCAGCCTTGTATTATTTATTTATATTTATTTACACAGTTCTTTACAGTCATTTGTATGACTAAATTACAAAAAAACCCATTCATATATATATATATATATATATATATATATATATATATATATATATATATATATATATATATATATATATATATATATATATATATATATATATATATATATATATATATATATATATATATATATATGTATATGTATATATATATATATATATATATATATATATATATATATATATATATATATATAAAATGTGCTCCTCACCTTCCATGGTGATTGGTCTTTCACTCTCATCCAGCTCGGGTCCTCTACCAGAGGCCTGGGAGCTTGAGAGTTCTGCGCAGTATCTTTGCGGTTCCTAGTACTGCACTTTTCTGGACTGAGATGTCTGATGTTTTTCCTGGGATCTGTTGTAGCCACTCCTCCAGTTTGGGGGTTACAGCCCCGAGTGCTCCGATCACCACGGGCACCACTGATGCCTTCACCTTCCAGGCCTTCTCCAGCTCTTCCTTGAGCCCCTGGTATTTCTCTAGTTTCTCGTGTTCCTTTTTCCTGATGTTACCATCGCTTGGTATTGCAATGTCCACCACCACGGCTCTGTTCTGTTGCTTATCCACCACCACTATGTCTGGTTGGTTCGCCATCACCATTCTGTCAGTCTGTATCTGGAAGTCCCACAGGATCTTGGCTCGGTCATTCTCCGCAACCTTCGGAGGTGTTTCCCACCTTGACCTTGGGGTCTCCAGCCCATACTCTGCACAGATGTTTCTGTACACTATGCCCGCCACTTGGTTGTGTCGCTCCATGTATGCTTTCCCTGCCAGCATCTTACACCCTGCAGTTATGTGCTGGACTGTCTCAGGAGCCTCTTTGCACAGCCTACACCTTGGGTCTTGTCTGGTGTGGTAGATCTGGGCCTCTATTGCTCGGGTGCCCAAGGCCTGCTCCTGTGCAGCTAGGATGAGGGCCTCTGTGCTGTCCTTCAGACCAGCCCTCTCCAGCCATTGGTAGGATTTCTTGATAGCAGCCACTTCAGTTATGTTTCGGTGGTACGCCCCATGTAGGGGTTTGTCCTGCCATGATGGTCCCTCCAACACCTCTTCCTCTGCACTCCAGTGTCTGAGGCATTCCTTGAGCACATCATCTGTCGGGGCCTTGTCCTTGATGTACTTAAGGATTTTGGATGTTTGATCCTGGACAGTGGTTCCCACACTCACTAGTCCTCAGCCTCCTTCCTTCCGGCTCGTGTACAGTCTCAGGGTGCTGGATTTGGGATGGAACCCTCCATGCATGGTCAGGAGCTTTCGTGTCTTAACGTCTGTGGTCTGTATCTCCTCCTTTGGCCAGCTTATGATTCCTGCTGGGTATCTGATCACTGGCAGGGCATAGCTGTTTATTGCCTGGGCCTTGTTCCTGCCATTGAGCTGACTTCTTAGGACTTGCCTTACTCGTTGCAGGTATTTAGCTGTAGCCGCTTTCCTTGTTGCCTCTTCAAGGTTGCCATTTGCTTGTGGGATACCAAGGTACTTGTAACTGTCCTCAATGTCTGTTATTGTTCCCTCTGGGAGTGAGACCCCCTCTGTGTGGATTACCTTCCCTCGCTTGGTCACCATCCTACTACATTTCTCAAGCCCGAATGACATTCCAATGTCTGTGCTGTAGATCCTGGTGGTGTGGATCAGTGAGTCGATGTCTCGCTCACTCTTAGCGTACAGCTTGATGTCATCCATGTAGAGGAGGTGACTGATGGTGGCCCCATTTCTGAGTCGGTATCCGTAGCCAGTGCTTTCAGTGATTTGGCTGAGGGGGTTCAGACCTATGCAGAACAGCAGTGGGGACAGTGCGTCTCCTTGGTATATGCCACATTTGATGGACACTTGCGCAAGTGGCTTGCCATTGGCTTCAAGGGTGGTTTTCCACAACCGCATTGAGTTTGCAATGAATGCCCTTAGAGTCTTATTGATATTGTACAGCTCCAAGCACTCAGTGATCCATGTGTGTGGCATTGAGTCATAGGCTTTCTTGTAATCAAACCAGGCAGTGCACAGGTTGGTCTGACGGGTTCTGCAATCACGGGCGACTGTTCGGTCAACCAGGAGTTGGTGTTTGGCTCCCCTGGAGTTTTTGCCGATGCCCTTCTGTGCTGCGCTCATGTATTGATCCATGTGCCCACTTATCTTAGCCACCATGATGCCTGACATGAGCTTCCATGTTGTGGACAGACAGGTTATTGGCCGATAGTTGGATGGGACTGTACCCTTCGAGGGATCCTTCAGGATCAGGATCGTACGCCCTTGGGTTAGCCATTCAGGGTGAGTCCCATTCCTTAGCGGCTGGTTCATTTGTGCTGCCAGGCGCTCATGGAGAGCAGTGAACTTCTTTAGCCAGTATGCGTGGATCATGTCAGGGCCCGGTGCTGTCCAACTTTTCATGCCTGAGACTCTTTCCTGAATGTCTGCCACTGTGATGGTGACTGGATCTTGTTCAGGGAGGTTGCTGTGGTCTTTCCTCAGAGCCACCAGCCATTGTGCATCGGTGTTATGTGATGCCTCCCTTTACCATATGCCTTTCCAGTACCTTTCAGTCTCCAGCCTTGGTGGGTCTGCTCTGGTGTTATCCCCCTGCCATTGAGTGTACACTTTCGAACAACCAAACCGAACCGGTTGCGAACAACCGGTTTATTCGTCTGGCCTCGTTATCTCGAGTGTACCTCTTTAGGCGGCTGGCCAAGGCTTGTAGCCTTTGCTTGGCAGTTTCGAGTGCTTCAGGTATGGGCATCTGGCATCTTGCTTTTTCATTGCACCTTTCTGGGCCTCTGACAATTGGCTCACTTCTCTCCGCACCTGCTTGATTTTAGCCTCTTTTCCATGGTGGGTATTGTCTCTCATGGCTCCCAGCACCTCTAGGATCACTGCTGCTGAAGTGTATATCAGCTCATTGGTTTCAGTGATGGTTGTGGTAGGGATCGCTCTCAGTGCTGCATTCACATGTTCTAGGAGACTTTCAGATGGTACTTCACTTAGCCTCTGTAACTGGCGTCGGGGTTGCCTTGTGTTCATTCGGGCCATATCGGGCCATATCTTTCAGGTCAGACGCTGCCTCACTCAGCGTGATACTTATCGGGGCTTCGTACCCAATCTCTGGTTGGGGAGTTAGTGTTAGCTCCCCTCTGACCTGGCGTCCTGGCTCCTTGCCATAGCATTTGTGTTGTACCTCGTCAATCTCTAGTTGTGATAGCAGTTGCCGTTTGTGGATGTTGGAACACTGAGCTACTAGTTGTTTGGCCGTTAGCTTGGACTGTGGGTATCGTATTAACCATTCATCCCACATCCTGTTCATGTAACCCCTCTGCCTAGGGTTACTGGAGTAGTAGCAAGCACACCTTGTTTGGCTGGTGACGTCTGAGCAGGCATCTTGTAAGTTTCATTGTCTCTCGTCATTGTATGAGCTGGGCTATACCGTGAAGGGTCTTGCCCAAGGACCCACACTGGCTTGCTCATTGCCCCTTGGGGGGGGGGGATTCGAACCCGGGTCCCCCGTGTCAAAGTCCAGTGACTTACCAGCTTGATATATATATATATATATATATATATATATATATATATATATATATATATATATATATATATATATATATATATATATATACACACACCTATATATACAGTGGTACCTCACCTTACGAAGATCAAAGGAGAAGTTCAATTTGTCAACTGGACAAAGTTTGTTTGGTTGAAAACGTTTCGCCGCTCATCCGAGAGGCTTCGTCAGCTCTGGCCCTCATGCTGGTTAGACCCTGTTAATATCTAGCTGCAAGGGAGGAGCTAACTACCCTGAACAAAGCTCTGCACCTATCCCCGCTACTCTCTTTTGTTTTACGAATTCCTCTGGCGTCTTGTATTAGCATATCTATCAGCCCTAGGCGGCGCTCACTACACTGAAATAGCTCTGAAACTATCAACTAATCTGTCTCTTTGTATTTCAAATTTCTCTGGCGTCCAATTCCCTATTCAAGACAACGACCCTCTCCACCCCTCTGCAATGGCTTGTCTGTCCTAATGATTCTTTGTTTGAGAATCGAATTATAGATGGGAGACAAGTTACGAAATTAATTCGTTCCAGAAGTGGTTTCGTAACGTGAAAAATTTGTAAGTTGAGTAGCTATTTCAATGGAAAAAGGCTGATTTGTTCCAAGGCCCCGATCCAAGTTTTTTTTTTTATAGTGTAACTTTTTTTATAGTTTTACATTGTGTTCTGCGTGTTTCTCACATTTGTCTCTCGTTTAAACACTCAAACTTTCATAGATTTTCAACAAAATGTATTAACAGTGAAGTGTGGAAGAGGGAGGGGGGAGAAAACCTAAACACAGCTCAAACCTGTCTGTCTCTTCCGGGGGCGCTCCACAGCGTGCGACCCGGGTAGCTCCTCGAGCAGTTTGGCAAAGCAAAGTTTATCCGTGTGTTTGGTGTGTCATCTCTTATTTTTGATCAACAATGTGGTTACTCAACCTGGACTACTTGTTGCTGTTGTGTGGACTCTCTCGCGTACTCTTTGAGTCATGAGACAAATGAACCGAGTGCGCTCCGGGGAGGAGCCCTCCTGCGGATTACCTTTAGCCGGGAGTCTTTACTTCAACTCCGGCTCTCCACGAATGTCGTGCCTCCTCCAGACATTCCACCGGAGCTCCGCAAGACGACTGCCAGACCGGGGCGCCGCAAATGGGGAAAACGAGGCGGAATACACGGGAGACTCAAACACTTGTCTCTACAGGACTGCCGCAGGCTACCTGCCCTGCCTTCCATCCTGCTGGTGAACGCACAGTCCATCCGCAACAAGCTCGATGAGCTGGAAGCTTGGGTCACGGTCAGGCAGGAGATTAAGAATGCCTGTTTACTTGTCTTCACGGAATCCTGGCTCAACGAATCAAACCAAGATGAGGATCTGTCTCTGAGCGGCTTTGGGACTCCACTCAGACTGAACCGCGACAGGGAAGTAACCAGCAAGACTCGCGGTGGTGGAGTGTGCTGCTACATCAATGAAAGGTGCTGTAAAACTGTTGTTGTGCGGGAGAGGATCTGTACTCCAGACATTGAACTTTGATCAGTCTCTCTTCGGCCCTTTTACCTGCCACGTGAGTTCCAGCAGCTGTTTTTTTCTATTGTGTACGTGCACCCCCGGGCTGCCGCTGCTGCCGCTGCACAGCTGATTGGTGACGTCACGCACCGGCTCGACACAATCTGCCCCAACGCCCCAAAATTTATTCTGGGGGGCTTCAATCCCACGAACACATGCTAGAGCAGGTCTAGACCTGGTCTAGACCTGCTCTAGACCTGACACACGTGTCAGAGCGCACACTTCTCCCCCCTCCCCCTTCCCCCCCACACTTCACTATTAATAATTTTGTTGAAAATCTATGAAAGTTTTAGTGTTTAAACGAGAGACAAATGTGAGAAACGTTTAAATTCAGTCTGAGAAAAGCGTATAATGTGTGTGGCTGAGCGCGCATTATTTGAATTTTTGAGATTTCGCGTTTCGTAACTTGAATTTTCTTTCGTATCTAGAGACCAAAATTTACCGTGAAGGCGTTTCGTAACTTGAAATTTTCGTTTGTTGGGTCATTCGTAAGGTGAGGTACCACTGTATATATATATATATATATATATATATATATATATATATATATGTGTGTATATATATATATATATATATATATATATATATATAGTTGTTTTTTTTGTTTTTTTTTTTTACAGTAGTGCACCTTTGAATAAATGCAGACTTTAAAAATAAAGCCAAGGTTTTTATGAAGCTTAGAAAAGGGCAGATGGTGACTCACTTGCTGTAACTGTGCAGCAGAAGGTTAACAAGAGACTGTCTCTGCAGGTTCCAAACTGCAACATACAGGTACCTCTTACTTTAATCACTGTTAATATATATACACTTATATGTGCTGTTGTTCCACAGCATTGTATATTTTGAAATCAACTTGCATTTGTGAATCCTACATCAAAGCCTTTGGACAATACAAGGTACTTTTAAATGGCTCAAAATCTGCAAGTGGTAATATAGCTTTTGTGTCCCTCTCTGCAAACTGTCTCACACTAAGGCAGATGCTCTCACCCCTGAGAGGTGCAGGCTTAAATGGAAATATCACCAGGCAACAGGCTGCAGACCATCAAACAGGGTGATAAAACACTTTGTTTCATAACTAATTGGCAGATGAGTGGTGTCTGCTGCTGCTAATGTGCCATATTGTCAGTGTATTGTCAATGCATTATGTGCCTGTGTTTATGTATATGTCAGAGTTACGTATATTTGGATTTGCATCACAGAGGTGTCTCTCAAACCCACTCGGCTTGTACAAGAGCTGGAACACATCCCACCAGAATGCTTATTAGTTATTGTTTTCATTTGAATCTCAACAGTTCAACTATAAATTAATGGCATACTATGGAATTTCATTACAAATTATTACAACTCTAAATACTACTATATATTTCGATATATTTCGACTCTCAAATGCGATGCAATTTACCTCAGTCTTAGGAACAAGAGTGGTGCTGCGTAATCTTATGAGCATGCAGGCTGAGCAGGTGGTGCATATGTGGGTGGTGTGGGTGCTTAATATGCATCCAGGATGCTCTCCACTTCAAGCCAAGATGGACCAGAGCATGACACTTGTCTTATACACACAAAGGGAGGCAGAAATATATGTTCACTGTCGATTACATTAAGTTATTTGCATTACAACTTATGGAAACTTGCATAGAGTAATTACCCTTGTTTATAATTTTATATTTCACATATTACACAATTTAAAAAGTCTGTTCTATATTTTAAATGTGAGTCTAAACTTCTCCATTGTTACTTGTATTGATTTGACTGTAGTAAATCAGATTGTGGTGTCTATGGAGTATAGACACCAATCTTGTCTATCTTCTAATCTTTTAATCCTTAATCACTGTAAGGCGCTTTGTGTTAGACTTTTGTATGAAAAGCGCTTTATAAATAATGTTTGATTGATATATAGCATGACTGTCTTTTTTTCTACTCTTTGTCAGCTAATGTAAGGATTTCAGGAGGTTAAGACATCGGCCATCCCCCTCCAACCAGTCCTCTTTTCATTTTGTCTTGTATAACGGAGAGAGCCCAGTGATTCAGGGCTGACTGCTCTCACATTCAGTAGCTCACAGTTCATTTGTGCATGAGGTGGCAGGACTCTCAGGCACAAGCTGTCTCTCCCCTTAATACTCTCAAACTATCTGGCCCATTCAGATCCCTCAGAATGTCAAACTTAGGGTGCCGCACCCCCTGTAAGTCAGAGGAATCAGATAGATTGCTCTAGCTTGAGTCAGTCAAACTGTGCGCATTAATAAATGGCTGCAGCGTGTGTCTAATTGGAAAGATAAGTTCCCAACAATGAGCGTAGCCTCTTTCATCTGATTCACTGTTTGTGAATGTACCATTAGGTTCCTGGGCTTTTTGAGTGTTTTTAGGCAAATAATTGCTTTTTTTCTGCCATGTTCTGCTATTGTTAATATGGTTTGGAAGAGCTCTTGATTCCTCCAAGACTTGAGGAGAAAATTAAGTGGTATTATGAAGCACGTGTGTCAGAATGTGTCAAATCACAAAGAGCAGGAAAAGTTTGATGCACCAGGCAGTCACAATGCCTTTTCATTCTCTAATCACAATGAACACTGTATTCCAGTTTCCAGGGCATTTTGTTTCCAGAAAAAAAAAGAAAAAAAAAAGTTTACACTGAAGAACTGAAGTTTATTTTTGACATATTTTATGATTAAGGCACATTGACTTAGTGGTTTCTTGCTTGTTCAAACTCTAATAGCCTTTATAATATAAATAATAACTACTGGCAATTCTTTAGTAAGCTCTTCATTGCAGTTGAAAACACACTATAATTTTTATTCATATTCCTAAAATTAATTGTCTGGAATTGTTGATTGTTGTTTCTAGTTATTTATAGTAATAAATCACACAAATATATATAGAAAAAAAAGTAAAATTATTGCCAAGGTTATCCACTGAACAGCTGTCAAATTTAGCTGGTGAACAATACAGTATTATTCTTGTTAAATGGAAAAGGAATTGAGACCTTAACTTGTAATACATTAGAAACAATTTGAATATTATCAAATTAGTTAATAATTTTGTATTGTTGGACAATGATGCTCTGCTTATAAAACAGTCATCTTGCAGGTTACATAAGAGGGTAGAAGAGGCATTAAAAGAATTACAGTCGGTAAAATATAATTAGACTATTAGAGAGACTACCAAGCAACAGACTAACCAAGGAAAACATCTCCATACACACAAGCCCCATCCGCTTTTTTGGCATTTTGGTCAACAAGCTCTGGGAAGTGGGCCCCTACACACACATTAACAGCCTCGGCCACATCTGCAGACAGTGTATGCATCTTCTGGTGCTGCTCTTTCAAGGCGTCTTGATTGAGCTGTGAAGGCAAAGGTTAAAGGGTAAACATGGCCTGTATGGTGCTGAAAAGGACAGTATGACACAATAGAATTTACATTGCCAGTCTTTTTAGATCTCAATTGACTTTTTGATTGATTGGAAGTGCTTGGACAGGCAGTGTGGTTCGCATCTTGTGTGTCTTCTTTTCTTTCCTATTTTTTCTTGATTTCAAATGTTTTTTACCATCATCCATCTGGCATTCACACATCAGCATTTCTACTACCTAACACCTCTTATTCTCATTTTTTCAAGTGTCAGAGTTATTTGAAGCAAGGCATTGTCACCAAACGTGCTTTGACATCACTTCCAGCTGTGGAGCGTGTCTTGTACGTTCTCATTTTACTTATGAATGTGTATACTTACTGTTTCTCACTGCAGTCTGCACTCGGGGAATCAGCTGAACTGACAGATGGCCACTGTGACAAATAGGAAATATTCTGGCACACTTTGTCTTATTGAAGAAGCTGTTTGTATATAGTTTGTATGCCAGAAATTTGCCCACAATCTCACATAACACCAAGTTGTTTTTTAGTAGATGTAGGTGTTTTTAGATGTAGCATTGACTCAATAGCTCAATATTGCACCAGTTCAATCTTTTTTTTTCTTTCATCAGTTCTTATTTTTGAAATTGGCAGTAATGTACCACAGAATAAATGATCAGTTTTCATGCATGCCTGGACTATATATGAGTTGGGTAGATTATATTGTGGGGATTTTTGTGTTTCACTGGATGAGGCATTTATCTCTGAACTTAAACATGGCCAGAGGGGTTGAACAAAATATTGCATAATAGAGCCAGTGTCTTGGAGGTCTACTGACACACACACACACACACACACACAGAAATGTCATTTCAGTAATGACAATAAAGGTTACTTTGTACTTTTATACTTTGATCCGCTTTGATTTCACCGTAGTGATGTAATGACCTAAAGGCCACTTCAAATGATTCACATGGAATAAATGCAGTTATACAAGTTTTTTTTTATATGCACTCATTATGTTGCTCTTGGATGAGTACCTGGTTGGTCAGGGCTTTGATCTCCTCCAGTGTAGCTTCCTGTTTCTTCATCAGTGCCTCTTGCTGAGGATTCACATCTGGGGCCTATGACAGTGTTTTAATACAACACAATTGATTAGTGGTTTAGGTTTAGGGTGTTGGACTGTGTCTCTACTGTATCAAGTGTGAGATAAAGGCTGTTTGCAAGTCTATAAGTGGTTTGTGGGCTCATGTTTCCCCCTGTGAGGAAATGTGTGCATATCTGGAGAGGAAAGCACCCAAGAGAGGCAACCAAAGGAAGGCAATCAATACAGTTAAGAGCCAACAGGTTGGGCCTGTCTAGTTCAGTTACACAGCCATCAGTGCAGAGGGCCATTCAATACAGAGGCTGGGCTGATTAAACAAGTGATTGTGTTATAAATACTGGCTACAATTAATGGTCAGGAGCTGATTAAGTGGATCAAAATGAGCTGCAATGTGACCCTTATGTGAGCGAGGAGCAAGCTATTGGCAGAGCCCAGTCAAAGTCGATGGCAGAGGATCAGGGTGAAGGGACTGGATGTTTAACCCTGATACAAGAGGCTGAATGTTGATCAGCCAACATGAGTCATTGTGCACACATGGATTAGGCAGGCCTCTGTAAACAGCTTCTGAGTAATGGGCAAACCCGGCCTATGGTCAGGGCTGTTGCACCCTGGGTAAAGTGTACATGTTTATGTTGTGTGGGCGCATGGCTGAAGGAGAGTGTTAATGTGCGCACATGTATCAAAGACATGTACCGCCGCATGCCTCAGATGCTCTTTCTCTCTCTGCTGTTTTTTCAGACTCTTTGTAACCATAGTTACACAGAGCAGTGGATGAGTGAGTGCTGACTTTAATGAAGAATAAGCAACATTTCTTTAATGTCAACTCTAGTCAAAACACTGGTTTATACTCACATCAGATAGACCATTTTCATCCAGATTGTCTGTACTCATTCCCTTTTTCATCCTAAAAAAGTATTGTGTCATATCAATTAATTTAATTTAATTTAATTTAATCAAAACAAAAACTGGGCAATAGCTTATCTCATTTTCATTTCAAGCACATTTAATATGGAAAGAACAAGCAAAACTGACTACTTACTTTGTGTTTGCTTTGCCTTGAGCTTTCTTCTTCTCTTTGGCTTCACTGTACAGTAAAAGAATAAAAATAGTTACTTACACAGTGACAATTTAACAGCGCAACAGTGCTTTGACTAAATGAGTCAGTAGCTGCCATGTGTTATTATTATCATCACATTTTCAGAAATGTACTTCATGGCCTATGTATTACGTTAATGTATACTTTTGTAATTCCTGCTGTATTTCTACCTTGTATTTTTACTTTGTTTTAAGAAAATGAATGTGATTATTTATTTGTGGACTGGGGGCTGACCACTGCGCTCTTTTGTCCCCATAGACAGCTGCTCAAACACCTGTGGGATAAAGCTTGTCCCCAGATAACCATCGTCCAGGACAGACATGGGACAACAAACACTGCCACACTGCAGCCTGAGTTGACGCATTCATCATTTGAGGTATTCTCTGTCTAAAATGTCAGTTACTTCATCAGCCTCACAGCACCCACACACCAACATATGAGAGCAAAGATAGGCGCAGCTCAGTCCTAGTGTGTCCTGTATGTGTTATGGGTGTTTGCGCACCTCTCCAGGGCCTTCAGTTCACTGCTGTGTTTTTCTGATGCCAGCTCCATCAGTTTGGACAATCTCTGTTCAGTGAAAATGGAAAAAAAAATCTTATTTGGAAATGATTCTTGACGGTACTGTTATTTCTAAAGTGCGTTCACACCTGTCTTGGTTGCTCATTTGGTTTGGTCCTGGTCTAGTCCAGGGTTTAGTTCTAGGTTTAGTCCCAGTTCAGCCCTAATTCTGATGTGATTAAGTGTGAACGGACCCTTAATTAAAACTAAAACTGTTTTGGCTGAACTGTGCTCTGTAGTTGTTTTACAAAATGCTATAACGTAAAGTTGTTTGTTTGTTTTTTTTTGGGGGGGGGGTAAAATTTAGTAGTAGTAGTAGTAGTAGTAATGGCAGTACAAACCTCTGTCGCAAACTGCTCTTTCTTCTTTTTGATCTGGTCATACTGATTGGTCCACAAACTCTGCAGGTCATTGGTCATCTTCTCCTTCTGTTCTTGCACACGCTCATTCGCCCCTTTGGAGTCGCCACCTGCTCCTGCCCTGAGAACACAAAACCACTATTAGCAAAAGAAATAGATCCACTGCAGCCTTTAAAATCCAGTGCTATTAATGTTTACCGTACTTTTCATAACATTTCATAAGTAAGTGACAAAACATTAAAACTTTAGTTAAAAACTATTACTGCTATTGCTAAAAGAAATAATAAAAAGAAATCACTTCTTGACAGAATTCTTTTTCTTGATGACCTTGAAGGTGTCAGAGTATTTTTGAATCAGGTCCTCTCCCTTTTTCTGTAGCTTTTTTTCATTTTCTTTCAGCTCCTTTTCCTGTCGCTTGACGATTTTCACATAGTTTTTGTGCTGTGTCAGTTCTTCAGTAGTCACAGTTTTAATATCTGCAGCATCAAAACAAAGTATGTTTTGACTCGCTCCTTCAACAATGAAAAGAATAGACGTAGTGATCATTACCATCAGTGCTGGTGTCAGGCTCCTGAGATGTTCCATTTTCTACAACAGGAGCACTCACAACTTGCTCAGTGGTCTCTGCCTTGACCTCCTCCGTTTTCTCCGCCTCTGCTGTATCCTCTGTAGCCTCAGTCTTTGACTGTTCTGGAGTTTCTTCTTTTGGTTCATCTCCAGATTCTTCTTTCTCTTCAGGAAGAGTCTCAGGTTTCTCCTCAGACTCTAATGCAGGTGTTTCTTCTGCCTCAGCTGGTGCACTTTCTGTGGCAGCGTCAGTAGGTTCTGCCACAGGTTCCTCTGCAGGCTGTTCTGGGGCTGCTTCCTGGGCTGCTTCTTCTTTGGGAGGTTCTTCTGTTGGAGGGGAGTCCTCAGCTGCAGTATTTTTGGTCTCAGCACTTGGGTCTGCAGCTGCTGGTGTTTCTTCTGTTTTTTCTAAATGAGGTGTGAGAATCAAAGTCAGTCGTCATTACCTGTTGGATATTTTTCAGCTTGTTCTATGTTAAAGTGAGATTCAAGTCTATCTACTGCATGGTATGATATCATGAATAATATAGTATGAGTAATGTTGTTGGCCTATGGGTTTAGTTTTTTAGTTTAGTTGTTAGGTTTTATTTTATTTATTATTTAACCAAGAGGACTTTAAAAGAACGTAACAATAAGTTGAATATGCCAGCTGTTAAATTTAGTGAATTAATCTGAGCATACTGATTATATTAGAGCATGTAAAGTAAATATTATGATTTGCTGATTGATATTCTAATCATAGAAATAAAAATCATACTAAATATGAAATACTTTCCATATTGTATAATACACTTTTCCCCTGACAATATTGAAATGCACTTGTATAGCTTGATAGCCCTTGCTTGTTCCAATTTCCAACCCAAAGCAGAGGACAGAAAAATTGTTAAATAAAACATTTTTGGATGCCTCTTGTAAATAAAACAAGGATAGTAAAAGTTTGCAGTTGACATGCCAAATATTTAACAATATTGTAAGTGCGTGAAAAGTCCCTCAGTCGTCCAGGTAGAATCCATGATAACAGGAGAAGTTCAATTTGTCAACTGGACCAAGTTTGTTTGGTTGAAAACGTTTCGCCGCTCATCCGAGAGGCTTCGTCAGCTCTAATAAGAATACTGGTAAGACACTTGCTTATATCTTGCTGTAGGGAGGAGCTACCTAGCTAACTACTTTCCGGAACTATCTCATTGGTTTCGGTCTTTTGTTTCTCTGGCGTCTAGCTTAACGATCCCTATTCATCCCTACACGCCTGCTTTTTCACACCTCTGGCCCTGACCTGGCTAACCCTATTGTTTCCCTGTTTGTTTGATCTAGGCTTAATAATGGAATTGTAGATTTTGTAAGTGGTTACCTGCTGGAGGGGCTTCAATTGCCTTGGGAGTGGACACAGGGGCAGCAAGGGGCATCTCATAAGGGGACACGTAGTCAGCAGATGACTGTGTGGGCACAAAAAGGACAGACATTTTAAAAGCTCGCGCATCTTATTGGAGGCTAATGTGTATCATTAAGGATTAGGGAAAAAACTGGATTCATTTGAAAAGACTATTTGTCACCTCCTTTGGTGTCTTAGTGGTTTTCTCTGTGCCTTTTGTTGGGTTAAATAAGGCATCCGTGAAGTCTAGGACAGGATGAAAGAGAGATTTGAATAACATACAAATAGGATTTTGTATGAAAAGCTAAATATACATGTCCTTATGCTGTGTAAATCAGAGCTAGCTGGCACCATGATGAGATTTATAACATGATGAACTAATGGTGAACCTGCAAAAGCAGCAGGGATGTAGTCCTTGACCTCGATGTACACAAAGAGAGCGGGCAATGTAAGGGGCATGTTGCTTTCGCTGCGAAGGCAGATGTGGTGGAACCCTGCAAGGCACAAGCCCCAGAAGATTAGAGACTTACGTGGTCCTCAACACATGTCCCAGGCCTCAGGCTCTTCAAAGATATAAATGAGATGTGCTCCAAATGTATTGATCCACACTGACCTGATTGTATGGCATCAAGAGGAATTATTCTGTGTCCCAAGAATTTACCATTCTCCTCATGAGCCACAATTCTCAGAGATGCCAATTCTGGGAGTAAGATCTATCAAGAACAATAACAAGGTAATGAGATTAGAGAGTCATTACCATTTTAATAAAGCCATGTTTTCATGGTCACGCACCTTTTCAAAAACAAAGGGCTCTTCATTCCACACTGGGTTTATGGCATTAGGTGTGGTGGTCCATTTGGTGCGGTATTTTTTCTTGGGGTCATTGGGCAGGCCAATCACCTCCACTTCCACTCCAGTTTTCACATTCTTGTCTGATAGAAACTGTCCTGAGTAAATCTGTAGGGGAAACAGAATATATCTTGATACACACATAACCTACTTCTTTGTATTAGTCAACAATGTGTCCCATTGGACTGAACAACTCTCAGGGGATATAAATAGCAGTTTTTCAATCATAGAGAAATACCTAGAACCAGGTATTAGTCACTGCAGGAGGCATGTGTGGACAGCCAAAGAACATAAGTTCAGAGCACACTTACACCGGATGTCTAAGGTAAATAAAATAAATAAATAATAAGATACCAAATACTGAACTCGCCTTAATTGTCAGTGTGCTTGCCACAACTGTGTCAATCCTGTCACAAAAAGGGTCAAACTTCTTGTCACTGCGGCGCATCACGTCATGTTTGAGAAGGTACCCAGTCCTGCCGTTGTACTCAAACATAGCCATGTTGAGTTGCATGGGGAAATCTAAAAATAGACAGATGAGGTTTAGGATGCAAAGCACATCCCAGGTCTGCAAGCTCTAAGTGATGCAACACTGACCTCCAGTGGAGACAAACAGAAATTCACCTTCACAACTCGCCACAAAACAAAAGATTGAACTTTTACCAGTACTTTATAATATAATTTTAAGACATTTTTTATTCATATAAATTTACACTAAATTTATTTCACTAAATTCATTATATCACTTTTAATCGTAACATTTTTTTTTTGTTTTTCTCTCTACCCATTGTCTGGTAGTTGAGCGCCACCATCTGGCAGCCCGCGGTCCAGAAAGGTTGTGGATTGTAATTGGATGAGTCCATTCGTGTTCCTTTGGGGTAGATTCGACTCATCTGTCTTTTGTTATACCTAGGAAATGCAGTTAAAGAAATTGCTCCATTATTGTTGACATTTTACAGTACAAACAAGTAACTTTTGTGGCACATCTCAAAGGATACTCCACCCATTCAACTGCACTTTTGGCAATCATTGCTTCCCCTTTGGTCTCCACAAAAGATGAGATGACGTAACTCCTGTTTTTCTCTGGAAAGATGGGACAAGTTAAATAACAAGCACAGCTAGTTTGTATGACGTAAAACCATTTCATTCCCTTATTAGATTTTTACAAATAAACCATAATCATACTTTTAGCATGTTCAAAGGAGACAAATTTGTTTGGCTGGATGTAATTGACTATTGAAGACATAGCCTCGTATGACGTCACTTCCTGACCAGCTGTGCCCTGTAGGAATGTGACAAAAAGACACCTCAGTTCTGCACATGCAAACATGTCAGAGCACATTATTCCAGAATGTACCTCATCTGATGTCTTCATTTTTTCCTCATCCTGCTCCTCTGTTTCCTCTTGCTCCTCAGGATCCTCCTCTGAGTAAAACACAGACTGTCAGCCATAACTCACTATAACAGAGTAATTATGGCACTGTCAGTTACCTGGGTTCTCTGAGGCAGTGGGAGGGTTGGCGGGGTCTGGGGTGACAGCGGTTGGATCAGTGGCTGGTTTCTTGGCCTGTTCTTTGGGCTTGTCATGGCTGCCCTTTTTATTCTTGATCAAGATTTTGCCCATGAGCTCCGATGGACTTGGGATCTGCAAGCCTGGCTTCAACTGGAATACAGTTTTTTTTAAAAAAAAGATGGAAATTATGTTAGCAGTTGTTATGTCTTGATGTTTTCTGTCAATTTTAAATTCGTGAAGAGTCCCTCAGTCGTCCAGGTAGAATCCATGATAAAAGGAGAAGTTCAATTTGTCAACTGGACAAAGTTTGTTTGGTCGAAAACGTTTTGCCGCTCATCCGAGAGGCTTTGTCAGTTCTGGTTCTAGTGCTGGTTAGACCCTGTTTATATCTAGCTGCAGGGAGGGGCTCACTACACTGAAATAGTTCTGAAACTATCTCAACTAATTTGTTTCTTTTGTTTTTCGAATTTCTCTGGCGTCTAGTTTAGCATCCCTATTCAAACCTAATGACCCTCTCCACCCCTCTGCCCTGGCTTGTCTGCCCTAATGTTTCTTTGTCTGTTTTTGACTTGGTTTGAGAATTGAATTATAGATGGGAGACAAGTTATGTCTAACCCCCCCATTTCTGTTTAACGACGGATTCTCTTTTTTGACAAAAATAGCCTCTTTAACTCCCCTCTCAAACCAGTTCTTTTCCCTGGCTAAGATCTGAACCTCACTGTCCTCAAACGAATGGCCCGTGGCTTCTAGGTGAAGATGTACGGCAGATGACGGTCCACTCTGGCACTGTGTTGGTACATCCTCTTGTGAAGTGGCTGTTTTGTTTCTCCAATGTAGCGCTCACTGCAGTCTTCACTACACTGAATGGAGTAGACCACATTGCTTTGTTTGTGGCTCGGTGTTTGTCCTTTGGGTGTTTGTGGGTTTGAAATAAACTGGGATTTCATATTGTCTGAAAATCCTCTGTAGTTTTTCCGAAACGCCTGCCAAGTACGGAATCGCTACCCCTTTCCTCCTGGGTTCGGATTCTCTGTTGTCTTGTTTCTTGCCCTTGTTTCTCTTGGTTTTGTTGACAGCCCATTTAGGATATCCACAAACAGTCAAGTCAAAAACAGACAAAGAAACATTAGGGCAGACAAGCCAGGGCAGAGGGGTGGAGAGGGTCGTTAGGTTTGAATAGGGAGGCTAAACTAGACGCCAGAGAAATTCGAAAACAAAATAAACAAATTAGTTGAGATAGTTTCAGAACTATTTCAGTGTAGTGAGCCCCTCCCTGCAGCTAGATATAAACAGGGTCTAACCAGCACTAGAACCAGAACTGACGAAGCCTCTCGGATGAGCGGCGAAACGTTTTCGACCAAACAAACTTTGTCCAGTTGACAAATTGAATTTCTCCTTTTATCAATTTTAAATTCACTGATTTATCTCACAAGATATTACTAAGGCAGAATCTTTCCTTTGATCCTTGGTTCTACACGCTTTGCATAAATGTTTGTCTCTCAAGTATAAGTAGTATAAAGACTTAAGTGCTAAGTCGCTGCTCTACTCTTCTGTTCTTAGTTGGCATATTAAATAATGACAAATAAAATGTTGTCTTCACAGGCTTAATCTTGGCTGATGTTGTTTGAAACAGAGACAGAGTGTGCAACATCCCCCCTCCCCCTGGACACACTCACAGCTGTGAGAAGGTAAGATGGACAGACTGTTGATATAAATTATTTGGATTGGTTACAGAAGGCAAGGAGGGACATAGCTCTCAGTGATATGATAAACTACAAACTTAGCATACTCTACATAGCTGTCATGCTGATGCAGTTATACACAACTAATAATAAAACTAGATTCACTGGAAATTGTGGTGTGTTTAAAAAAAAGCCTGGTATGAGAGATGCCTCTACTAGTGTGACTACAGTAGTGGGCTTTGCTGCAGTACACTGACAGGGTATTTGTCCAGGGGCTCTGTTAGGAGGGCATCTCCAAATATGGTTTTGCAGTAGTTGGCCATTTTCTCTTGCTGTTTGACCCTGTAAGAAAAGACACATCACTTTCAGGATAAAGGTAAAATGAACCAGCTAGTACATCCTAAAGGAACTTTAAATGCATCTACTTTGCTATTCTATAACATTACTACTCAATGTTTTTAAATATCCCCTTACGAGTCGACATGGTTTTCAAACGACAGAATAACAGGATACTGAGAAGTCTTGAAGGCACTTTCGTTTATAGCTTCAATCACGTCCTGTAAAAAAGAAGAAAAATTGAGGTCAAGTTAGATTCCCAGACGATACAAGAAAACAGAAAATAAAAAATGTGATTATAGTTTATGGTGACATATGATACATAGTTTGAACTACATCCTCACTGAATCACCTATAGAACTGCCAGTAAGCATAGGGGGATTGCCGTGGAGACTGCTCGGACCTTAAATGGAAGTGCAATGTGAGAGGGTGAGGGAGGAGGTGTCTGTGTGCTTGCTCTCTAATATTGTAAAAGCTAAGATTGAAAGCTACAAAACTTGATATGATCTAACATGAAGCTTATCTAGATATTGGCAATACTAAGATACATTTCAGTCTGTAAGCGTAGATTTACTGAGGTTTATAAGAAGCTGTCAATTTGACGTAGCGCACAACCTTTTCACGGGAAACGTGTTCTGCCAAAGACTAGCTTTTACAGCATGAAAAAATGTAATAAAATTACCTTAAAGAGGATCTCAGTCGTCATAGTGAAGCCGTGTGTGATGATGGGCTCTTCATCTGGGGGTTTGCCTTTCCAACAGTCCAGCTCTAGACAGCGGCAGCCGGACAGAAGGCACTGGCGGTACATCTCAGGAGAGGACAGGCCTGAGAACTGACCCGCTGTGTAAAACCAAGAGGAATAAAACATTAAACATATCCTGAAGGTGATCAAAAAGTCCACATGTGCCATTGGTAACCTGTCAGGTAAGTGTTGTGGGAGGACTTGACGAAATAGTGCGGTAAAGGCTGAGTCATGTCATGGGATTTGGCGAGCCTGTCCTGCACTACGACTGAAGTCTCAGACCCCATCAGGTAAAACAGAAACCCCTCTGGAGAAATCAGGCCTTCACAAAACACACAGATCTTGGTATTTGTTCAGGTGTATTATATTTGATACTACTGTGGTGTAAAGTGTAGGACCTCTGTTTGCATTGCTGGAGACAGGTTCATATTTGTCAATCAAAGCTTTGATCTGGTCCTGTCGTAAACGAGGAAACAACTCTTCATTGAGTCGAGAGTCTCTCTGCTTTTCGTTGAGGAACTTGGTGAAGTTCTCCTTGGTCATGGTGGGCTTGTTGGAACTAAAGGGACATCAATAACACCATGTAACTATACGTTACACTGCATCTTGAGCACATGTCTTTCCCATTGAACATTGACTTACTAAGATGTAAAAATCTCATAGATATCAGGCCTTGGGCAAAGGTGAGTTATAAATGTCCTGAAGGCCGCCTCGGTGAATGCATCAGACTTTATGCTGTCATACTTCAACATAAAGCATACTCCAGTTTACTTGAGTATTCTGATATTTAAACATAGTCTTACGCTAAAGAGAAAACATGTCTGACCTTTCCTTTGGGGAGGTGTGCTGCTGCCAAGGCACCTTCCACCCTTTTCTTATCAGCTGGGAACATCTTGTAGATACTGATTAAACATAGAGGGAGCGCATACTGTATGTAAATCATGAATTAGACAGCAGCTCATACTACCCACAGTAGTACTCACCGTTTCACCGGGATCTTGCCGTCTTTGTTGGTTTGGAGAGAAAGGCACATGTATCTAAAATTGAAATTACATAATATAACATTGGACTGTATGTTAAAATTGAAGATCTTTATCACTCACATTTTGTCAAAGAAAACTTGTCGGCATGAGTTGTTTCTTGCAGCATTGTAGGCAATTGCAAGTATGTCATTTGCCCAGTTCTGGAAATGCAAAGGTGATGAGAAATTTTAGAGACAATAATAATTTTATAAAAGTTTTTGACAGTAATAATCACCACTAGAAGGGCACTAATGTTGTGTACCATACAGTACTAAAATTGGGTTAATGGCTATTGATTTAGAACAGAGCTGAAATGAGTTTTCTTTGCAGATGATTGAATCAGGATACTGCAGTCATAAAGTCTAATAAGGTCTAAAAGCCAGAGACAAGCTGACTAATGACAGGAAATGAAGCCACACTGTGTAATGCTGGTGGCAGCGGTTGTTTTTGCATTAAGAAGTATAAAGAGGCAGAAGTCAGAGCAGGAGAGGGAACAGTCTCCTCAAATCACACAGACTGAGCTGTTTTTTACCTGCACCACTTTCTCTTTGGAAGCAAAGAAGTTGTGATAAGTGAGATTGACGGTGTCCATCCCTGAGACTATGGTCAGAGTTTTAGCCAGATGGTTGCTGTCTGGAAAGTCCATGTTGAAAACATTGCGCACTTTTGGGTGCTGTGGGCACAGAAGCGTAAAGAATAATAGTTTATTCATGTAACATGTATTCAGCTATTACTTTATGAATCATATCATTTTTAATACATATCTCAGAGAACTCTTGCAAATGTTGAAAGGACCATGCAAAGATATGCACATTTACAATGGCTCACATTACATAACACATAGCATGTTAACATTGCCAGGATTTGTTTGTATATTTTCAGACCTTTGAGACAACAAATCCTCACACTCTCTCCCCCAAACCCCTCTGAGCTTTTAGAACATTTGAGAACGTGCAAGTTTTAAAGATGGGATCAAATGGTGCATAAGTGGACTCTCTACAAGGGCCACAAGCAGAAGACCCCACCACTGAGAGCTCTGGGCGCAGGCCTGGCTCAGAGGATGACTTTGGGTTGTGTTCATTTGTTTGTCTGCACTGTGTGTAGAAGGTGTACATTTACAGTTTTTGCATTGCAAATGGGCATTCTACTGGAAAAAATGGAATTGATTCTAAGTTTGCCTAAACACACAGATTTTTTAATCGTCCCCTCTCTCTTACATAAAATATAATCCAGTATACTTTACCTTAGGAAGTTTGGCATATTTTCCAACTCTGGTATCCCTGATTGTAGCCACATCCAGCAATGTGGTCTCCTACAAATAAGAAGTAAATCACTATTTGAACTGAAGTTTGTCTTTTGTAGAATATATAAAACACTCCTAATGTATTTACATTATAGTTTTAATTATTCAGTCATAATCATTAAGTGCATTTAAAGTAAATAAAGTACTATGGGAATTCAACACAGCCTTATTTCTTGCAGACATCTGTTTTATATGATTACCTTGCTTTGGTTGATCCAGTAAATGTAAAATCCTTTTGAATCCATCTTCATAGTGACCGGACTTGTCTTGTTGGAATCCTGTCATTTAAATTTGAGAGTTTATTTGGCATTTGGCATTTAATTGGCAAATGATGTAAGTAACCATTAGTACTTCACATCTGTCACTGGTACATTACTTATCCAGTTGTTGTATAGTTTTATCACATTTTTAATCCTTCACTCACCTCCGACCACTTTATGAACCGCTCTCCTTTGACAAGGTAGTCCTTCACCTCTGGCCGATCCAGAAAATATCTTTTTTTATTCATCTTGAAGTTGGAGTTTTGTTTTCACTATTTGTAAAAAGTTAAAGTTTATTTTAAATCATGATTGCAACTACCACCTTAACTACCCAAGTGCCAGCATTCAAAGACATCATCAAACAAAGTTCTCAGGACGCACCCAGACAAATATGCCTTGCAAATGAATCTCACAAAGTCACGTGACCACAGGAAAATGTTCACATCTAGAAAGGCTTGGGTCAAACAATTACCCCAGGGCAGCTATGGCTGCCTTACGATCACTGAGTATGGACTGAATGAGTAACACATAGTGAAGTGCTTTGGGTTTGAAAGGTGGATTATATCCAAGGCATTTATTATTATGAATTATAGTTCAGTGAAAATATCTTATAGATATAATATGATATATTGATATTCACATGCATTCTCACAGGCTGTTTTACTTAGACCTATTAACAAATTCTTTGTTTCTCTCTTTCCTTGTTTTTGGCCTGGTTTGTTTCCATGACAACCAGGCATCTACAAACACAGACAGGTATCTGGGCTTTCCTGGGACAGCCTACAGTGTGCAAATTCAGCACCACCTTCATCCTAACTTTCTGACGCTCACATTAGTCTTAATTTGCCTAAACCCATCAGTGGGTGCCACAGGCGGCTCTTCAGTTTGATGCTGTGATTTATTAAGGCACAACACTGACAACTATATTTGAATATCATTTAAATATGGCTTCAAAACTGACTAGGCTGCTGGTATATCCACTCACCACAATCCAGACCGCATTCATATTCTTAATAATCAGTCTTGATGGTTGGTCATGGTCTTGCAGACCGTCTTTTGCTAATAAAGTTTGATAAACGTAATAAACTTAATTCCTAGAGAGAAACTGATGAGCTGCACCGCCAGACAAAACTGTATTTACATAAGTAGCAACTCTCAGTTCATCCATCACTTAAATTAAAGGACAAGTGCCATAGTCTCTTTAGCTGGCGCAGGTGCTTGTGCAAAAATGTCCAGGTTCATAGTGTCCCAAAATTAAACATTTGGATTTTTTTTTAAACAGTATTTAAAATTAGGCTTTATAAAAAATGTTGAGAAAACTTAGATAGCCTATATTTATTCACGAGTAGCCTAATAACCATGCATGTTACACATATAAATATAATATACATAGATATTTAAATGTAATAATAAGATAATGAAATAAAATAAAGTTGGTTGAGTGCAAACAAACTTAGTAATGCCCCAGTAGCACACATGCACGTGTGAGAGGCAGTCTCTGCAGTCCTTTGTGCTTTGGTGGGAGTTTGTTGCGAGTCTGCTGCTGCTGCAGCTGCTGCTGCTTTAAGAGCCACCGCCCGCCCCCTCTCCAGTATTTTTAGCTGAGCCAGCCACTTCATTTACTGGATAAGACAGACAGTTGTGGACCGTGTGATCTCACTGAATCTCTTTAATAAATGACATCAAATCGCAGATTGCGGATGCGCCTTGGGCCTACTCAGTCAACTGTTCGTCGGAAATGTCTCTGGGGATAAACATTTGTCATGCCGCTGTCGGATGCTGAGACTTTGGATGCTGGATGTCCATTATGAAACGCAGTGGTGCACTGGCTGCTGCTGAACGCGAGGCGCAGTGGATCAAATGAATGACAGAAGCGCGGTGTAGCTGCGAAACGGCGCTGCGCTGAGAGGACGTGCTCAAGGTGGTCCTGCGTCTCTCTGCCCTGGCCCCCTGCTGCCTGACTTCTCTTGGACTGTGGATAACAAGAAACCTTCAAGACGGAGGGGGTGGTGGAGCATCGAGGGAAAAACAGGGGCAATATGAGAGAGAGGGACTTCATGCCCAACATGGAGAGGGGCAAACCTGCCACATACACGGGGGACAAAAAGGCTAAGATGGCAGCTAAGACGAACAAGAAGTGGGTCAGATTAGCCACCGTCTTTGCCTATGTGCTGTCGGTGTCCTTAGCAGCCATTATCCTGGCCATTTACTACAGCCTGATTTGGAAACCGACCAGCGCATCTTCTTCTGGGGGTAAGCAAGTGCCAGGAGAGGTCACCGCTAGCCCCAACATCACCACGAACCTGTCCACAAGCAGCAACGCATCCGAGTGGAACTCTACACAGTCAAGACTGTCCCTGAACCTAAGCAGACAGGACCCTGTCACGCACGCGTTTCAGTGGGATGATAGAGCCGAGACAGCGGCGCAAACTGCGCACCCCCAGCAGGAGGAAGAACTGCTCGCGTCCTCCCAGGGTCACACAACCGCGGAGAATGTATACCCAAGCGGTACACATCCAGGAGTAAAAAGTTATCCTGACAGAGAGGGGACGTGGACAACGGAAGAAGAGGACAATTCTGAGCACATAAATACAGATTCTACTTCTGCTCCCCCAACATCAGCAACGAGAGGAGGCTGAGCAGGCCTCCTGCCCAGCACATCCTCCGCACTCCGGACATGGAGCGTTTAGAGCGCCGCGGGTCGGATCACAGCTCTTCCTCTGGAACTCCTTGTGGATGCTGGACTACACTCACTGTTACTGACGAGAGGAGACCTTCTATGAACACTGTTCCCTATCGACACTATGCGTTTTGTTTCCAGGCCATCTGTATGCCTTAAAATGTTGGCTTTACCTCGGACAGCTGAGGCCACTGTCCCATACCCTGCCTGTACACGGACATGTCATACCCTTATCCCACCTCCATGCATTTGGCTTAGGCTACCCTAATACTGCATTGTTACATTTAACATAGGCTGTGTTACCATATGGATCTGACCTGGATTCCCAATAGAAGACCCTTATAAGTTATGCTCAGGTATGTGCATATAACCATGTAAATGTATTGTGTATTAAACATGCACAGGGCTGGTGTACAAAATATTGGCCTTGATGGACTTCTAGTGTAATTAGCAGGTTTTTATTAATGTACAGTAGGTACAATGAATGACATGATACAAATAAACATCTTTAGGATTTTTTCATTTTTATGGTTTTATAACACTTATCTGTAAACCATGCCCTACTGGAGACATTATCATGTATGTTAACAATATTATATTTATTTAGCGCCAGAACGGAGAATATATATTCAAATAAATGGAAGGTTTTTACCTCACACCTTAAATGCCTTGTTTTCGAAATTGTCTTTGACTTTCTTTAGGCTACTTCAAGCCCACATTTATTGATTGTTTTAAAAATGGTTCAAAAAAGTTCAGCACAGATTCTGCCTAAAATGCTAGTTAGTGACAGCTCTTAAACTACTATTTCGACTGGTCTGATGCTGTCCATAGAAACATACATGCTGGTGAGCCAATGCTCTATAAAGCATTTCATACAGTTACATGTGGTGAACTCTGAAGTGAAAACAAGCCCATACCTGTGTGCACTTTCACAGCAGTAGCAGCATATGAGGGAGGCGTATTGATTGAAGAGCTCTGTTCTAGCATCGTACAAAACACAACATATTACACAATAGGGCCTCATGCTATTTTGATCCAGCACCCTCTTCTGAGCACACAGTTTGGCTTAAAAGGCTGTTTTCTTCAGTCATTCACAAGCATCATTCAGTGTGACACTAAAACCATAATGGCCTGATTTTCTCTTTGATGCACACTGTGTCACTATTTGTCAGTGGGTGACAGATTTTCAGAACCCTTGCCAAGGTATGTGCGTCTTATGGCTTGAACATGAAGTCCTATTCATCAGTGAAGACAGTGTGGCCATATGCGGCACAAGGATGTAATACACAAGTCAAGGCGAAGCTGCAGTGGCCCTTCCATGCAACACAGCCTGACAGATTTGCCGTTTTCAGTGGCTCTCCTGGATGCGTGTGATATATGAAAGAACAATGGACGACCTATTGATGAGAGAGTTCATCACAAGTGACAGTTATGGCCTGGAGTCAGGATGTAGCAGGTGACCTTATGACTCTTTAAGACAGTCACCAAGATGCTCCATTATATGACCTAATACCAGATCTATCATGCCTTGCATAAAGGCACATAAAATAAGATATTTTCTGCAGCTTGGATTGTTATGATGTCAGCACATTTAAATTGGTATCTGCCATCAGATTTTATGTGAGGATTGACTGATGACAAGCAGAGGGCATTTCAACAGCAAGATAAACTCAAAGTCACGAAATGCTTATGTGGATCAGATATTCTCCCAGCAGTTTCATAGGGTGCAACAAAAGGTCAGAAATAGTTGCTAGTAGTTTTTGCTAATCAAAGATGTGGAATACTACAAACTATAGTTTCAAAAAGCACTGATTTTATTATCTTAAATTAAATAATAATTCATATTTATGAAAATTCTACACTAAAGTTACTTATTTTTCTGTTACCGCAATTAGCTTGCATTTCAAAAACAATATACAATATTTATATGATAATATTGCATAAACAACCTATGTACAATTCTATGTATTTATCTCTTTACTATATTTGCATGCATAAACATCAGCTAAGTCATATTAAGTAACTGTAAACCCTAAAAATGTACAATTTGCATGTGAGGTTACATAAAATAGCCGCACTTAGTGTAATCACATTGGCTGTGGAGGTGTGGCCATCCTGTCCGTTCAGCCCCATGTCTGAAGCTGAGGGGGTATGACTGACCATCACAGCACCAAACTGCCTGTAGAAGGTTGTGTCAAGGTTGTGATGCCTGTGAGATCTCACTTTTAATAAAATTCCATCCATCAGGGATAATGAAACACCTCTAGAGCCAGGGATTAAGCCTCTGAAAATGACTGTCATCGGTGGGAAACAGAGCTTGTGAGCTTAACAGGAGGTGTCTTTGTGGGGCTGTCGGGACATAATTAGGATTCGTAGTTTGCCCAAAGCCACTAATTATCTGGGAAAATTGTGCTGCACAAACCCTGTTTAAATAGAAGCAAAATTAATCTATCTTTGTCTGGATAACAAATTGTCAGATTGTTGATGTACTATATTACATCCAAAAGCAAGAAAAGATTGGCATGATGTGTAAAGGTATTTTGATTTTTGGAGAATTATTTATCAGTAAATTAATCTACCTAACACAATATGGTACCATTTCAGCATAGACTTAACAACAGGACAACGCCATGGCAGAGTAAAGTGGACATAATTAAAAAAGTATGGCCTATGGGAGGTTCCACCTGTGCTGGGGAAGAGCTGTTTGCAAAGTAACAGGCCATCAGGGAGTTCATGTGAAATTAATCAAATCACACTCGTGTCCAGGCAGTAGAGATCAGGTCCAGTGGACCGTGGCCTGCTCTAATACACTTGCATGTATTCAACATTTCTGTTACATCTGTGCTTTCCCTGTGGAGCTGTGGTTTTGAAGAGGACACACAAATCCATCAGAGAATTAATCTGTAAACATCTGCATGAACATGGAACTAAAGAAGAAATCCAACCACGCCAACCAGTACTGAAAACAAGCTTTATTGATAGTTCCATTATACATTGTTCTACAGAAAATTAGGCAATGTGCGCTTTTTGAAATTGCACAAACAAGTGAAGGCGCAAATCACACCTCTTACACAAGAGGGTGTAAAAAAGAAAGACATTACAACCACCTCTTCTTGCCATTAAGAGGATTTTAGTGCCTCTGGATGACACATTTAATCCATTTAATTTACTACTAAAATGTGGAGTAAGAATCCTACTGTGTGACAGCAGACTAGCCTTTTGCATGTCATGTGTGCTCCTCCTCGACCCCTGATTACATTTTAAAATAATCACAAGCTGAAAAGGTCTACAGCCACTATTTAAAGTTACAGAACTGTTTACTATACCAGGCTATTTGAGGACGAGAGCTCTGAAGACTTCCTATCAGAGCTGAAATTTAAGGCTAAAACAACATAGTGTTAGGACAATAAATTAAATACAGTACATTAATAAAACAGTAACATTTTATCCTTGATAACCAATTTAAAATAAATAACATTTCTTCTCTGCTCAGACTGTAAAATATTACCTCAACAAACATGTGTCTAAAAAGCAAGGCACAAAGACTGAATACTGATGTGTAAGCTTATTAAAATAGTTTTCTCTTCAGTCTTGACAGTATCATTCCCATTAACAAGTGCAATAGTATCCCAGTGGATAGTAGTCAAACCACAGATTTGAGGCTGGGTATTTTAGGACCAGCTTCTGAAGTATGTTGATTGCCTTCATTAATGCAGCGAGAGCGTGTGGTTTAGCATTAGCGCTCGCCTATTTACTGTAAGTGACGCACTTTGATATGAATAATAACAGAACTAGTTACTTCAAAATAAAAATTATCTTTTGAGGAAATCCAAATCAAAATTTTGCACAATATTTCTTAATTGTCTAAATCTAAGGCAGAACCAGGCATTTAATCAGTTGTGGCTGTTGATTAATCATAAGGCTACTTGAACGATTTGCTTGCCACCTGATTTGTACCTCGAAGTGTCCATACTGACGTAAACATTCAGTGTTATTGCACTCAAGCAGCATACCAACATACACAAAACACACACAACATCAGTGTAAAGTGCTTGGATGTCATGACTATTTAAACAGAAGAAGTAGAAGTGAAATCACCATCATCCGAATGCTCTCTGCTCCGTGTCTTAGAATGAGGGACCCGCCGCATCCAGGTACAGAGGCTGTGATTTGGTGTCCACATCTGTGAAAGTCCCTCTCAAACTATTTTCCCATGCTCTCTTGCCTATGAAGAAAAAAAAACAACAATTTTGTTATGAGATTACTTGAAATAGATTTGACTATTTACATAGATAAGTGAGCATTAGCCTACAGACTGATTCATTAATCCTAATATTTAATAATTTAGTAGCATGTATGTTTAGTAGCATGTGTTTATTACATATGAATAAACATTTATATGAAGTTACAGAAATCCCTGTTCTATAGTCTTGTAAGCCAGTCGCACTTTTCGAAAGGAAACTGGCACTAACTAACAGACGAGTACTGAATGAATTATCACAAATTCATGATCAAATAACTCTGGCATTTAAAATATTTTATGTGACACTAATTTGGCTGAAAGGAAATCAGAACTATTGTCTTAATTGGTGGTTTTGAGATTGTAAAACGTGATGAAATACTCCCAGATGGGGTCAAGAGTCAGATGTTCCTACTAACAATATTGTGCTTTGCCATGAAATATCTAAAAGGTAAATACACAAATCTTAACCCTTATGATTTTATTTAATAACAAAACCCTGTAACATGTTGTATTAAAGCAATAACCTGCATTATAACTATTAATTTTAGCTGTCCCCCCATTTGTATTAAATATTATTGACAGTAGAACATTGTGATGTCATGAGAACTTTACTCATAGATTGATCAAAAACTTGGCCCCATTCTCTAGTGCATGTATGTTAGTTCACATTAGCTTCTCCCCTCTCAAGTCCATTTAACTCATCATCCATTTGCACTTTCATCCTTCAGTGCATTCACACATGTATTGATTGGCCGTGCCTCGCCCATCTCCCACTGACCTTATCACTGCTGGTGGAGTGTGCTTGGTGTGGTTCTCCAGACTCCATGCTCAAGACTGACAGGCCAGAGTCTATCAGCTCCTCTGCATAAAGATTACACCTCATATTTATTCACAGTACATTATAATACAACATATAAGAGTTGTTATAGTAATGGTGAAACCTGTGTTTGTGCTGGTCATGTTGCACTTCCCAACTTCTACAGGCTGATTGGCTGTTTCAGCTTGAGTGGAGCTGCCGGAGGGAGAGGTGACACTTTCTGTAGTACATTCATTTTCTTGCTGCTCTGTAAAAGGGGCTGATGGTGACTCCCCTCCACTCTCTTCATGAATACAACTGTCCACTATTGCTTTGTGCATTTGCGTTTTCTTTTTCTTTGGCGAGGAACCTTTCATTGATTCTGGACTCTGTGATTCAGAAGTGGCAGGCTCTTGGGAGGCTCCACTCCCTTGTTTGAGTTCATCTGAGAAGCGCACTTTCTTCTCTGAACCCCTAGGGCTGGATGAGTCTACTTTCTTATGTGTGATATTGTCCATTTCTGTAGCAACTGCATCTTGTTCATTTATCCCCAGCTCACCGCTAAGTGGTTCTTTTGTTTTTGTGTCCTCCACTTTTCTCTGATCAACCAATTCTGTGAGAGCATCAAGTTCTTCTAGGAATTCCTCCAGTGTTGTCTCAGAGTCCTAAAAACAGATTAAAAAAACACATGTGTTATTGTTAGTGTAAGAGCAGTCCCATGAATGCCCCTCTAGAGTATTCATCATTAACTGTCATGTCTGTGTAAGCATTTCATGTGTTAGTATAGGTACTGACGCTATTCCAGATTGCATAAAATGACATATGAGTTTACATAGTGAAAAAACACCAGTGTAATCTAATATAAAGTTTTGGTTTTCCTTTTAATATGTTTTTCCAAGCTTACCTGTAAATTTCCATCTTTATTAGGTTCCCACCTGAAAAAGACAAAAAACTAACATTCTTAAAAGGCACATGGTGCTGGTAAAGAAGACATGTATTAGAACTTCAAAACATCAAACAGGGCATGTTAACAGGAAGTGTCTGTAATTGACAAGGCCATACTGAAATGATAAAGTGCCTCTTCTACAGCTGTGGTCTGAAATTATAAACAATGATTGTATATAACACTAGACTCTGAAAGCCTTCTCAGCAACCAACACAGTGGCCCCATTCTCAACCAAGAAAAGCTCTGAAAGGAAAAATACAGGGAGTGAGTTATAAATGACGTCTCCTTAGGTTATTCAGTCAGCTGCTGCAACCTCTAAATCAAGTGTGTAGATTTGAGGCGAATAAGAATCACACCAAGACTTGTTCACAAAGATTGTACTTGTGTATGGGGTGCACCAAAGATGAAATTGCACCAATATATAAATATAATATGTGTGCTATACGAATCTGCATTACCTCCTGGCCCTGCCAGTGAGACGGTCTTTGCCTTTAGCCTTGCTGCCCGTTGCCTGCACCTTCTTTGCTTCCTTTGCTTTTCCTCTCCTCACATGGCCTTGTACAGAAATGCCACAATTAAATTATAAATTGCATGTCACCAAACAGGTACCAGTAATCTACTTTTTGTTGTTGTTGTTAGAGATTGGGTTTAAAAATAACCAAATTCACTGTGTGGCTTTAAGACAACAATCACCACATTGTGAAAATAAATATTTGACCCCATCCCATGTCACATGTGTTGACAGAGTAGTTACGGAGACATTCACCATAAACCAGGTCAAAAACCATCAATAAAACCAGGCAATAGAATATTGATTTGCTATCAATATTAATCTGGTAGCCTTCTATAATGTTGATGTCATGTGAACACAGCTATTTGCCTTGTGTTTAAACCAGATCATTTTAGCCTCCACTTGGGATTAGATGATAAATAAATATTGTTTGTTTTTCTCATTTTTTCTCTCTGAAGTGTGAATGAAAGTAATGAAGACTCAAGTACCTTGTGAATCTGAACTTGTCCTGTTTTGACCTCTTCTAGAATTTCGTCCACCTACAACATAACTAATTAGATGCAGTAAATACTTACAATGTGCTCTGTGTAAACATATCACCTCTGTTGGAAGGTATCCAGTCTCCAGATTTGTCTGAAAACCTAAAATTAAAATCACAGTTGATATCACTTTGTATAAAATGGAGAGCTGACAGGTGATGTTTTTGTCATATTCTGTGAGCATCATTATTGTTGTGGTGACGTAATGCCTTGTCCACACCAGTTAACAGGCTGCTCTAACAGTCGGTACCTTCTGCTTCATGAATCATGCGTCTACATTTTGCATCTTAATTGTTGAATCAAATCTGCATTTCCTCTTCTATTTAGACTCAAGGGGTTTGCCAAATAAGGAAAGGCATGCCATCCTGCATCCTTGGACAAAAATAGCCACTTCTTCCTTGTCTCTTTGTATATTAATGCATTCTTAGGCCATGTTAACTTTATGATAAAAAAAACAAAACATAATGACTTCATGCTTGATGTTGTAAGAATGCCTTTCAAATGTTTAAACATGGAGACCTTACAATTTTTAACATCAGGTTAAAAGGTTACTACATCTTCTGAGTCACTGCCTTTTCAGTCGTTTAACTACTAATGCGCTCAGTGTTATATTCAATTTTTTTCTGCCTTTTTGTATCATAATTCTAATCATAATATATTATAATATTCTAGTTTAAATGGTTCAACTTAAGTATATTATATATTTATCTGTATTTGTTATTCTCCTGCTATTCTTGTACTCTGTGCTGCAACATTGGAATTTCCCCCATTGTGGGACAAATAAAGCTGAGATGAGCTTATCTGTCCATGCCATTGTGTGCAGGGTGTCTTGAGAACCATAATTCATTCTTCAGATAACTATTCTGGGTGGAACGACATCTCATGTTTTCTGCTTAATGCACTTACAGCTTAAATTCATAGTACAGTGGGTAACATAAAAATAAATCTAATAGTACATGAGAGTACATGTGACGTTCTCACATGTTGTCAGACTTGTCCATGTCCCAGGCTCGTCTCCACTGGCCCTTGGCGTTCTTGTGTCGTGCGACTCTCTCTCTGTCGATTTGCTCGCGCTCTTTCTTCCACCGCAGATATTCCTCCTGCTCTTCTTTCGATGTTGGGATGTTGAGGTCTGTGCTGACCTGCATGTTTGAAAATGTACTAAATGTACTTTTCTGGTGGATGGTTTGCTTGCTCCATAGAGATCTTATAGCTTTGCTTGGATTGTTCCACATTATGGCATTAAACTTAAACTTAATTTAAATCTATCTATTTATTCCATCTCCATGAAGACAGGCAGTTTATGCCACCAAGCCAAGTTACATGTTAGAGCTGTGGAGAGGCTGATTTTCAAGATATTTTTTAGCAGGTAAATCTGTAAGTGAATGGATGGATGACAGACAGACAGACAGACAGACAGACAGACAGACAGACACACACACACACACACACACACACACACACACACACACACACACACACACACACACACACACACACATACACACATACACACATACATACATACATACATACATACTATGGAACATTCCAGGCAAACATAATCATGGAAACAACTAAGTTGCAGACCTAACACGAGCAAATGTACACAGTGTTCCTTTAAATACACCCTATGACTGCATCAAAGCTAGCAGTGTAAGATGTTTAGAGTCCACATTTGCTTCAGCTTTCACAACAGGCCCTTAGTAAACATGGCAGCATGCCATATTAAATGAAATGATAAATCTGAATCATGGCTGTGAGCTAATCAAGACAATGACTTCTACAAAGATTAACAACCAGGAACCAATCCTTTAGGGGCTGTTGTTTCATTCTGGTCAGCATTACTGCAAAGAGGTCCATGTAAGCCCCCAGAGGCAGCCCCGTCTGAGAGCATATTCCAGGAAATGTGTAATGTACAGTAAATTCAATTAAGTCCTAGCCTCCGTTTCCCTCTTAACCTCATATTGATTCCCATGATCAGTGCACATAGAACTGCTTACTAATACGAAAAAGAAGTGGTGTTGTGGGCTCTTTTAACACATGAAAGGGATGAGACTATGTGCTCTTGTTATAAAACGTTTGAGCAAATCAGGACCACGTACACATCTGCGCACAGGGAGATGGTGCGAGAGCAGATAGCACTCAGGCTGTGTTTGCCAGAGCCTGGATTTAAGTGACAGGACATTGCTCTCAGACTGAATGACGGCTCATGTCTCACAGGCATGCTCAGAGAGAAACAGTGCCAGTGAGAAACTGTAGGTGATTTTTCCTCTCAGGTGTAAACCAATCAGAGCTAAGTAAACATGTTGCTTTTCTGCCTTTAGTTAATGGTGAAGTGGGCATCTGTGCTCGGCCTGTGTTTTCCATCTTCACTTCCGATGCTCCGGTGAGGACAAAGAAGGTCACAGGGGACACTGACTCTAGCATGTTCCTACAGGCTGTCTCTTCCTGCTAATAAGCACTATTTAATTTGCCACCTTTATTAAGCCTCACCTGGGGAGTGGCTAAAGCAATAACTTTAAGATGCTTACATAATATGGTGTATAATTAGTTACCTCTAAATACATATTCTAGAGAAATTGCTTGTCTTTTTTTTTTTTTTAGTTCAAGATTATAGCGCAAGAATTTAATTTCCTTAACGCCCAGCCAGTCTTGCTTCCTAACACAAATAGTCTATTATACCTCTTCAAATGAAATCCTTCCTTCTCAAATGCAATCCTGAGTCAGACAGGCGCGTGAGGCCCGAGGACATGAACAGCATCACTTGTGACATGAGGCTTATTTGGCAGCCCTTTGAACCGTGCTGTCCCTGCCCCCCGGGTCTGTTTATGGCAGGCATCATCTGTGCCACAGCTCGGAGCTAAAACCGCATTAGCACACAAACCAATGGGGAGGCAGATGGGCACAGGCACTCCAGCAGCTACATGCAGCTAACATCAGTCCCACTCCCAACAAAATAAATATATTCTGGATACATTTAGATTTTCATTTAGGTTCATATAGGCTATATACTATTGTCATTATAATGTATGACTAATACAAATCCATATGGACATTTGTAAATTACTTGTCCAATAAGATTTGTTGTCAGTAAACAATGTCTGGGACTTCTAGCCATTTGTGTGTGCAAGGGCAAGCAGGTGTTGTATTACATTGTGAAGACTAAAATCTGTATACTAATTAGATTGGGATTGGCTCCCTTACGGAAAGAAAAATCAGGCCCCCATGACGTTCAGTATTTTAAATTCAAATAGGTGATAAAAGGAGAAGTTCAATTTCAATTTTCAATTTTCACGCATCTAAATTCAAATAGGTTAATGGCAAGGTTTACATTAAAGGTGCACTTTGCATCTTTTCTGGTGGAGTCCGCTCACTACTTGTCTCCGTGGAGATTATATTGAATTGCCTGAAATGTGCCACAATACAGTATTAAACTTGTCTGTTTCCTTAAAAACAAACATGTGATGCCACCAAGCTAAGTAACAGGCCTGATCTATGGAGAGGTGACCATGCTCGTAGTAAGAATGCATATACTTCAAGGTATTTTTGAGGAAATAAAAATAATTTTAATTGAATGAATGCACGATGGATACTCTACTGGATACTGGTATACTATGGAATATTCCAGGCAAAGCAATAAAAATCCTCACAGAGACAAGCAGACCCTCTCCCCAGAAAGTTACACAACACACCTTTAAGGTTAGGCCTAGTAACCTTAACCATAGTAGTAACTATGGTTTTCAGGAAATGAATGCAAATCAGTGATATAAAAATATAAATCCAACAACACAGATGTTGGTGTTTCACATGAAGTGGTACCTGAAAATCTTCTGAAAGCCATTGCTGCTCCTCGTTGTGTTCTTCACCTGATTTGACCTCATCCTGGGAACACAAACATGGGGGTAAACGATGAGACAGTAAGGGTGACACAGCAGGGCAACCAATTAAACATGGTGGCTTTGTCCCTGTACACTCATGGTACAGTATTATGCTGGATTGATCCGCTTAATGCAAGTAAAAGACCAGTCAACACTGCCCTCTAGTGGACTTAAAGAGACAATATTGTAGATGATTTTAACTGATAATAATAATAATGTACTTATACTTAATAGGCAATTGACAAAAAGCAGTCAATAACCACTTACAGTAAAAGGTTGACCATATTTGATTCAAATGGGTGGCTGTTTGATGTGATAATATATTCAATGATTTTAAACAAGATACAGCTCTGGAAAAAAATAAGAGAGCACTGCATTTTTTTCCTGAAATCAGCATCTCTACATGTATTACAGCCATTCCATTCCAGCGTCTATTGAATTCCAACACAAACACAAAGCTGAGCTACTTCAGTTCTTGCACCAGGAGTGGAATAAAGTCATGCAAGAACAATGTAAAAGACTTGTGGAGAGCATGCCAAGACGCATGAAAGCTGTGATTAAAAATAAGGGTTATTGCACCAAATATTGGTTTCTGAACTCTTCTTAAGTGTAAACATTAGTATTATGTTGTTTTAAAATGAATTTGATCTTGTTTCTTTGCATTGTTTGATGTCTGAAAACATGTATCTTTTTGTTATTTTCTTTTATTTCTTTTATTATCCATTTGTCATTTTCTGCAAATAAATGCTCTAAACGATAATATTTTTTTATGTGGAATTTGGGGGAAATGTTTTCAGTAGTTTATAGACTCAAACAAAAATGTTCCTTTTGCCCAAACACATACCTATAAGTAGTAAAATCAGAAAAACTGATAATTTTGCAGTGGTATCTTATATTTTTTTCCAAAGCTGTATATTTTGTAATCATTACATGTAGCTACATAAACATTTACCCAAGGAACCATTTTACAACGGTAAAGAAAGACATTACTGATACTGTGAAATAAGTACCAAGAAATAATAGTTCGTACTGTATTGTTTGTGATGTAACCATGTAAAATCAATCATTCAGATGAATGCAGAATATGAACCATGAGTAATAAAAACAAGATATACACCTTCAAATACAGCAGAGGGAATATTGTGAGTGAGTGGTCTGAAGCCACCCACACGGACCATAATGACACCCACATCTCCCCTACTCTCGGCCAAATGCAGTCTGGCACTTTCACAAACAAAAGAATTGCTGGCTACATTTTTCCTTGTCCTTTTAAATTCTGCTGCTCTTCTCGTCTCCTCTCACTCCCTGACCCTTATCACAGCACGTTGCCAGATAGGCCTCTCTTTAGGCACATAATGAGCCTTTTCAGAGTGAGAAAGCAGTTGAATGTTAATTAGATCAAATCAGACCCTTTCACGATGGTGGGAGAGTGGTCTATCAGCAGAGGGGTGCAGGCCACATAACGGGCAATAAATATGGAGGCTCCAGTCAAACAAAATTTGAACATGACTATTCGCCCCTTTAGTCACTTTATCTTTGACTCCTGCCCTTTCCTTTTGACTGGGATGGGTGTGAACTGACAATGTGGTTTTGAAGTTTTACATCTGCTCAGCCCACTGCCAAAATCAACGCCCTTCTCTCACTTAGTTATTTCATTTTAGCCTGACACCAATTATCAGTAGGCCAAGTAACACACACACGCACACAAACTTTTTGAGATTCACCGATAGCTCTGCCATGATGAATATAGTTCACATTTGTTTAAATAGGCTTTCTCTCAAATAAGGTGGGAAATATTGACTTTTTTCTTTTTTCTTTTTTTTTTTTTTTTTTAAGATTCTCTTGATTGCAAAATTCTGACATAATTTCAACATCAGGAATGTAATAAAATGTGTCTGTAAATGTCTTGGTGGAGGTTAAAATCTAGCTCAAAATGTGAATGGACCACTGATTTGTTGTACAAATAAATATTGTAAACATATAATAAACATAATTTGTTTTATTGGAAAATATAAACATTGACTATTACTATTGTCTAGATAGCAGACGATGATACATGCGACCACAACAAATATAAAAATGCAAACTGCTGGTCCAGGTCACATTTAGCACACATTATGATTAGATGGTGACATAATATCGACATACGCATTTAAAATGAAGCATTACTGAGCTTATTGCTTCTAGGCCAGTCCTGTGACCAGTTTGTTTACAGCAGCAGGGATCAGCTGCCTGGGCTGTACATGCGTCCTTATGTTTGTGTGCATGTGAGTGTGTTCCTGTGTGTCCCTGTGTGTCCCTGTATGCGTGTGTTTGTCCCATACTTTTGACTATGATCGAGCAGCTGTTCCTGGCGGGCCCAGGGTCAGTGACAGCATGGCATTTCACAGCCCACCCTCTGCACATGTGTCTGCTCATTCGTGTGAAGTGCCACTCCTAGAATACTTAGTACAGATGACTATGCGGCTGATATAATACTATTGGCCTGTCTACGTATGGCATTTATTAACTTGTGATCGTAGTTTTGTATTGTATATGTCATATCGAGCCTAGGAGTGTAATGGGCTGAGATGAATATTCCACCAGGCCCATGGGGAGTTCCCTTTCGCTAACAATGTTGTTCTCAGTTTTCAGCTGTTTTAGCTATTTCCTTTTAGCTGTTTTAAGCAAATTAGCTTGTGATTCGATATATTATGGCTGTACACAATATTATTCTGAGACTTTTGACAATACAATAGCACAATAATTCTGTTATTGTTATATCCTTACTCAAAGTCAAAGTGTACAAAGTGTGTCAATTCACTATCAATCAATCAATCAAACATTTATAAGGCGCTTTTCATACAAAATTGTAGCACAAAGCGCCTTACAGTGGTCAAGACTACACTATGTAACAGGCAATTTAAACTAAAAACACGCACACACACATGTGCACAAACACACAGCTACACTCATGGACCTGAAGCTCACAGAGTGTTTTGCGGCCCAAGACTAGATGAACTCCTGAAAGATCTTTTGTAGAGTTATGGTGTTGTAGTCCAAGTAATGTGCTCCTGTTGTAGGTAATTCTTGTGGAAGACTGCGACGGTACAGATGACATATTTAACATAAAACGCACATCGCTATCTGGTGTGGCCGCTGCCATACAGGGGGCCACCATTGTTATTGTTTATATGCCACCAAAACATGCCGTTGAAATTATTTTTTACAATGGTACTTTCCTGAAAATGATCAAATTAAACAAACTACACTAAAACCGTCACCTCATCAAAAATTTATTGCACAAAAAAAAAAACTTTATCACTTATTCATGGGTTTCAGCTTCTTATCATATGCAGCATTGTGAGGCTTTTATTCAAAATATATAATCATTTCTTTTAAATTGTTAATCTCTATGGCACAGTCCAGTTTTTCATCCTTCTGAAAACTATGGATATAATAATAGTTCTTTTTGTTTGCATTTTCCATCAGTCTCCCCTCTGTGGAGCCACAGCAGTCCCCAGATTTTCCTTCTGCCTTTGTGCTTCCTGACTGCATGGGTGTGGGGTGTGTCTGATATCTATGTAAATAATCGGAGCAGTGAGGGAGCAGTCGGAGAGGATTGTTAGAGCTTTGGACCTTGTGAACAGAGAATAAAGAGACACAGAGTGGGGGAGAGAGTTCCTAACCTGAGCCGCTGTGTCCCTCTTGGTCACGTGGGCTGGTTTTGCCCTCATTGACTCCACATGCTTCAACTGTTCATCCTCTGTTGTACTGTCTGAAGGCTCTGGGCTCTTCTCTATCACCACCCTCTTACCCTGGAAGGAAAGAGGCAAAGGATTCACTGAGGGAGAAAAGAGGAGGTTAATCAAGCGTCATTGTAAAATATCACAGTATTTACCTCGTGGTAGTCTTTAGTTCTAACATGGTGGTCTATTCTAAAATTAGATCATTGTATTTTCAATTCAAAATATTTAAACGGAATAACATACAATTCTGTACTACAATAGTGTATTTTTCTCTGCTTTTTAGTTGGACTGTGCAATTAATCACAGTCCCACCAGGGAGAAATTTGTCTTGGAGGACAAAAATCAAAAAGGACAAAAATCTTAACCTTCTTCTAACAATCACTGATTGGGTCTTTTTTAGGACAATGATTTAAAGTCTGTGTGGTTTATTTTCAGATGATCAATTAAGAATATTGAAAACCATTTTTATTATTTATTTATATATATTTTTTTACTGTGAAACTTTTTTGGCCCTGCTTTTTAGCATGCTTCTTAAACTAACAATATTTTTTTCTTATTTTAACAGTTGGAGATACAGTAAAAAATAGCCTATATTGAATGACATTTTAGTTCAATTGGAGATAATAAGGACTGCTGAGGACTACTGTTGCACATTTATTTTTATCTTTATTTTCAATGCACATTCTATTGCATATTACTGCACATTTCACTGCTGCATCTTCCATTGCATATTATTTGATGCACCCTGCACATTTTGGACATCTGTAAATAGGTATTTATTTATTCTTTGCACTGCTTTTAGATTTTAGATTTTGTCTTAGATAGTTTTTGTATTGTCTTTATATTGTATTTTGTACACTGTCTTTTTTGCACTGCTTGGCCAGAGAGAAAGGAAATTTCGATTCACTGTATGTCGAACACATATGGAAGAATTGACAATAAAGCTGACTTTAAACTTTGAACTTGAACTTTGAGATATAATATGCTCCTCTTCATTATTTGTGGTCCAGTCTAATTATTGTGAATTAATCAAAGTGGCAAACTACCTTTTTTACTGGCATTGTCACCATCAGTTGCTTCCTTTGCCCTCGGCCCACACTTTGAGATGGCCCCTCCATTGCCCTCTCCTGGTCCGGCCCAGAATTGACCGGCTTTGTTGTCACCACACGGCTGTCCTATTCCAAAAAGGAAATGTAAACATTCGTCAGCTAAATATTTTGTATTTACTGCTGAAGAGGGAATCTGTTGTCACTCACGCTGGTGGACTTGCTGATTGTGATTGAAAGATCATCCGCTTTGCCTTTGCGAGACTGCAGTGCCATGCCCTCCTCCTCTGCCTTTTTCCTGTCCTCTTCCACCTCCTAAATGCAACTCAGAGAAAACAGTTTATTCACAAGGAAGCTCTAAGATGTAGTGGGACTGTCCAAACCAGTGGAGTTGTGATATGTCTTACCTGATACCTTTTCATCAATGCTGCGTTCTTTCGGCGTAGAGCCTCTATTTTCTTGTCCAGCTCCAGATCCTTATCATGATCTCTTTTGGGCAGCATGTCACCTGAGGTCTAGGAAAAGACACAAGGAAAATGAACCTGTTGGTAATAAAGAATATTTACAGAAATTAATCCTCCCTGTGCCATCAAGCATCTGGTGGTCACTCAGGCACAAGTTGTCCACTAACAATTTATTGTATTACCTTATAGAAAATGTTCTTTATTTGATTAGACAAATATATTCTGCGTTAAAGGTGCACTGCACAACTTTTCTGGTCTATGGTCCACCGCCTCCTTGTCTCCATGGAGATGTTATTGGTTTGCCTGGAATGTTCCATGGTATGACATTAAACGTATCCCTCTAGCATGTATTCATTATGGCTTTTTCTATTGCTCAAAAATACAATAATTCCTTCTGTGAATAGGGGTGACTCCCAATTTCCCCCAAATTCCAAATAAAATATTATCGTTTAGAGCATTTATTTGCAGAAAATGACAAATCGTCAAAATAACAAAAAAGATACATGTTTTCAGACCTCAAACAATGCAAAGAAACAAGATCAAATTCATTTTAAAATGACATAATACTAATGTTTACATTTAAGAAGAGTTCAGAAATCAGTATTTGGTGCAATAACCCTTATTTTTAATCACATCTTTCATGTATCTTGGCATGCTCTCCACAAGTCTTTCACGTTGTTCTTGGGTGACTTTATTCCACTCCTGGTGCAAGAACTGAAGTAGCTCAGCTTTGTGTTTGTGTTGGAATTCAACAGACGCTGGAATGGAATGGCTGTAATACATGTAGAGATGCTAATTTCAGAAAAAAATGCAGTGGTCTCTTATGTTTTTTACAGAGCTGTATACTGTGGAACGTTCTAGACAAAGCAATAACATTTCCATGGGGATAAGCAGGTGGCCGACCCTCCAGTAGAAGTGTTACATAGTGCACCTTTAATGTTTCAAGAGTTAAATAATAAAAGTGTCCGTTTGCAGGTGAATATATAGTATTAAAATAATGTAACTAGCATAACAAGCACACTGATCACATACATTATAATGCAGTCAATAAGATTTCAGAACTTGCTTGCATTTAGTGGAACTGTTCTGAAAAAAGAACAGTTTATAGATCTCTGGCAAATTATAACAGATAGAATAGAACATTTTGGATGCTCTTCACAGCACTCTCCTCTTGTCTGTGACAGTGATAATAACCTGTGCTACAGTTCACTTTGACTGTCCACAGATGGGACCGCCATCTCTGGGCTCAGTTACACAGACGGTATGCGTATGTGAAGCATCCCAAACATCTTGATGCAGTCAGCAAGAGCATGCTTCCTCACACAACAGCTTGAACCAGAACTTAGCAGATGCTCTCACAAGAAAGACTGCACCAGTCTGTTGGGAAGTTACCTGAACAAAGTCCTTTAACAGAGGGACATATAGAGTATTCAGGGTTGTCTTTTAGTAGTATGAATGTACTGTGGGAGTAATTTTAGTGGTGGTAAATGCTGGAATGTTACATAATATGTCATAAAATCGATACATTTTAGTTATATCATGCTGGTGCTTATAAGCGTGGTAAATGTGCTTTAGAGTAAACCATTCATTGACTCCCCACACTTTCTAGTGGTCCTAAGCAGTTAACTTGTGGCTGCCATTGTGAGCACATGGCCCCTCCAACCATCACCCACCATTCACACATCACATTAACACAGGCAAGGTGGGTAAAGTGTCTTGCCCAAGAACATAACAACAGTATGCACTGGTCAAAGCTGGGTTCAAGTTACAGTTGTAAGGTGACAGCTCTACCACCTGAGCCACTGTTGCCCCATGAGTCGCTGTGGAACAGAGCCCTGGTATTTCCTAAAGTGGCCAGAGAACGTATTTCTGACTTTGGTCTTTTGCCTCTTGATGCGTTGTGATTTACAGAGTGATTTGGATTGGATATTAGGCGTAGATGCCACAAGATTCTCACTTTATCCAGACTTGGCATCCGTACAAGTATTGCCCGTGTGCTTGGAAGGCTATGCTAAGTATAGTTGGGATTGAGAAATGTCTGCACTGTGGTTTCATCGTGAGAGAACCAATCACATTCCTCCAAGGAGTAGTATTTGTAATCATGGGTGCTGCTGATTAACTAGCAGTAGGCCTTTGAAATACTTACTTTATGCGTGTTTGTGCTATTTCAGTACTTAAAAGTGTGCTCCTTCCTGTTACAGTGAAGTGAGAGGTCTGAAAACGGTTCCATTCACAAGATTGCATGAATTATTGTGAAAATGTTGGTTTTCTTGGTCTTAATCTTTCTTAGATTTTAGTGAGCCAAAGTATATATGAGTCAGGCACCCTCCACTGTTGCCCCAGTGACGAGAGAGAGAATGGTGTCTGCCTGTATGTGATATCACAAGCACAAAATGATGATGAGTCAGACCTGGAGCGTGCACAAGCCCATCACCTCCAAACTGCAGACAAGCATGCTGCCTGCAGACACTGGCTGGAGGGGTCTTCACTAAGTTGTTTCCAAGTTATGAATCTTGTTGTGCCTAAACCACAACAAATCCTTAAAAGTAGAAAAGTTGCATTGCACTTGTACAACAGAGTGGAAAGTGGTTACCGCATAGCTTCTAGTTGTCAGGGTATCCAAACACAACAGACTATGAGGCATACCACCAAGAATAGGAGCAAGCAAGGGACATGATTCTATCTCTGAAATTTAAGACTGTGGACATCAAATGAACAATATAGCGCCATTAAATAAACCAGGTAGTGTGTTCAATTTCAATAGCGACACAGATATTACCCAGAATCACTGTGGTGTGCCAGAGGACAGCCACAAAGCTCAGCAGCCCGTTAGAAGAGGCAAAGAAAGGGGAGGGCCTGCAGTGAGAGAGCTTCCCTTATACCCAGAGCTCCAGTAGGATAAGGCAGAGGCACGTCGCATGCAACCACGTTAAACCAGGGGAAACCTAATATTACAGCGAGGTAGGGAAAGAAGGCACTCACGGATTTGTCCATGTTAGCGGCCGAGGTTGGGCAGAGTCCCGGAGCGAGGCAGCCGTGGCGGCGGAGAGGGCAGCCCGGAGTCGCTGATCATGCCTTGATTACAATGAGCCAAGTTGGGCACACAGCCAAGATGTCTAACAAATGCACAGAGCTCCCCTGTGAACAGATTTCACAGCACCCACCCGCCTGTCCTCCCTTTCTCCTTCTTTCTTTCTCCGGCTCTCTCCCTCTCTCTCTCTGCCCAGCCCTCCCACCCTTCGGCACATATGCTCGCTCACTTTAGCTCTCCCTTTCTCAAGCACTTGGTCTTTCGCCTCCTTAGTTATCCTGAACTCTAAGACCTCATTTCCACATGCTGTCATACATTCACAACACAAAATAACCAATATTTGTATCCATGCTGAGGCATCATCCAGAGCAAATCTTACATAACTTTAGTGGTCTAGTTTACAATGTCTGGCTAAAGAATATCCAATTGTGTGTGTGGTAGTGATTCTCTTGTCTATCTTTGACTGAGAGACACTGATGATGAAGCTTACAAGCAGTGAGGCAGCCAAATGTCACAAATAGCAGTGATGTCAGTCACTGGAGACTCAAGTGTCACAGCTCTTCAGTATCTGCAGTAAACAAACACATCATTGAAAGCTGCCAGTGTAGCTTCAGAATTTTTAGCATACTCCAGTCTACATAGCACACATTCTGCAGAAATAATCCTACTTAGGACTAATTTGGGTCTTGTAAATAGTTAAAACAAGAAAAATAGAAAAAATACAAACAAACAAAAAAACACATAGGCCTATATTATAAGAGCAGTAGCTATGAGATTTTTCTATATATTTTTTCTATATTTGTAATATAGACTACAAAAATAAAGTTTTCAGGTGGATAGTCCATCACCATGAGATGTAATTCCTTTGCCTAGAATGTTTCACACTATGGCATTAAACTTATCTAACTCCATGGAGACAAGTAGGTGATGCCATCAGATTTGAGGAGGCCCCGCAGTAAAACGGCATTTTCCAAGGTGTTTTTAAGCAATAGGAACAATTGTAATTGAATCTATTGACACAATACAGATACAATTAAAGACATACTTGGAGGAACATTCCAGGTAAGGAAATAACCATGGAAACAAGCATACAAAGGATGCATGGTTGTTTGGTTTATGATTTATGTCCTCCTGACCTAACCTAGGGCAATGGAAGTCTTTTGTTTTTACTTCCTCTTCTAGCATTAAAAGAAATAATCAAAATGTATAATGGGTTAGTATTTGTTTATTTTTTAAATTTGTCTCCTCCTGCAAAACAGCTGTAAGCGGTAGTAATATATATTTTTTTCTTTACACCAGAGGCCCTATCTGCCACTGCCACAGGTACACAGCTATAGCTTATACTTAACTGCACCACACATTGTAAAAAAGTTTGTTGACCTTATTAATAGAAAACATGTCCGTGTTTAGTCTGTCCGCTGCATTATTTATTTCACTTTACTGCAAATGGCTGATTGAGGGCTAATTTGTTGACTACTCACTTGTCTGAGTTCACAAGGCAAAACTGTGTGCAAGATACTCACGTTTATTCCATATTTCAGCAGATCAGCGGGCTTTAACAGCAGTGGCAATGTGTGACCAATAGGTGGCGGCAAAATCCTGTTACCATGAGGGTTGAACGTGGAGATGAGATCCCAACTCTTATCGTGTACTGACCTGTTCTCTCCAGTAGAGGCCCCTGTTGTGGATGATGTCACTCTGATGCAGGGAATTGTGTGGCCTGTTCTTCAAAACAGATAACCCTCTGCCAAAAGAAAAGTGAAGGAAATTGTACACCTCTGGGGAGCATTTTCTTTTAAGCAATTTCACCTCATTGTTATGCTGCTTTATGCATTGACATGTGTTATTATGCTCCAATTGTTCGAAGGGGTTTTGCACTGAAGGGAATACATGTTTGATAATGTTTGTATTGCCTTTTGATAGACACACACTGGGCTTTTCAATAGGGTTGTGCATTGTGATTTTCTGGCTTTATATACAGTCAATGGTCTTGTCTTGGTCTCTAGTCAATGGTCTTGTGGGCATTGTGTCTTGTCCCCATCCCTACTTTTCAGTTCCTTGCAGGCGAGTTAAGGTGAGAGGGTGTGTGTGTCCATAAACGTACTCCTGTGTTCTTTAGGCGCTGCATCAGATGTTTCAGATCCTGTTTTGACAGTAGGGTGTGAGTGGCACAGTGTTCTCCTCAACTCTATAATTAAATACAAGTATTTACTAGTGTTATTGTTTGAACTAAACATGCCTGAGTTTTTAAGTGTCTCTTACCAGTTCATCCTGTCCATCTCAGTGATACTAAAATCTACTATGAAACTGTTGATAAGTCTGTGTTCCCAAAACATGGAACAGGAACAGGAATGTGAATGGATGCCAGTAAATAGTAGATTAAATGGATTAAATGGATTTCATGTTATTTATATTAGAACTCCAAGGTTACTTTTTAAAAGCTAAACAATTTATTTAGGAGATGTTGTCTTTCCATCCAGCATCTGGTCTCCTGTTATTATGTAAAATATAAATTCACAGTTGTTGTTTTTATTTAAGCTTCTCATTTAAGCTTATTTAAAGCCTTTTGGAAATGTGTAAAATGTGCACTGTGAACCAAAAGTAAATTGCAAATGTAATCATAATTGCAATAGAAAAATTGCAATTAGGCATTCTCAAAAGCATCATCCCTGTTTAAATCTACATACTAAAACATTATTTTTATTTTTATTTTTATTTGTAAAATGTATACTGCTAAAACCTGTTGAACCAGTTTGTCAGTTCACACGGAAATAAACCAGTGATTCATTTTATTTATTTACTCACCACATTATAGTAACTAGGGCAACTGTTACGTTAAGTGCGTATGTGTGACTAATATGATATCAATGTTTGTATAATTAAATGTTTTATCAAAACTACGCAATACAACAAGATCAACTCTTCATACAACTCTTCTAATCAACTCTTAATACAATACAAAGTAATAGAATAATGAGGTTTATTGGACTGAAGTTATATTTTTTAATAAATAGCTCAGTTTTTATCTTAGTTTGATAGAAAATCATCTTTCATTATCAGAAGACAAAAGGCACTTGTAACACCTGTCATACAACATCAATTTGCCTGGAGCATTCCTTTCTTCTCTTCCTATAAATACAGACCCAACAGGCACCTGAGCACACATCGCCCATTTCTGCACCAGGTAAGAACTGCCTTTCTTAAGTTGTGTTCTTCGTTGTTACTTAGTTTTTACAAAGTACGTACTTTTTTCTACAGAACAATCTCACCACATCCTCGGACACCATGAGTGACTCAGAGAAAAAGGAAAAGAAGGAGAAGGAGAAGAAAGAGGTAAAAATCACATTCCATATGTGTTAAATGTAATATGATCTCTAAACTCCCATCTTCCCTGTTGTAGAAAGAGGAACATGAAGAGGGATCTGAATCTGGATCAGAGTCTGGATCAGGCGAGGTTAGATTTTAGTTTGTATTTCTCACCTTTGTAAGATTTGTCAATGCACTACACTTTTGCAATGTTTGGTGGTAATGTTATCCTTTTTTTTTTAGGAGGGATCCGGAGGAGAAGGAGGAAAGGGGAAGGGAAAGGGAAAGGGAAAGGTGTGTATACTATTTGGCACTGCCTATTTGAAAATCATAGTTGTCTTTTGTAGTTTAAGAGTTGTGTTTATTGTCTGTGTTAATTGTGTGTGTTGATTGTGTGTGCAGAAACATGGGAAAAAGGGAGGAAAACATGGACAGGGTCATGGTCATGGACATGGTCATGGGCACGATTAATCACACATCCACATCTGCCCCTCTGATACCGTAGTAATTACTGATGTCAATAAATAATTTTCAAAATTATATCTTCTGTTGGTTTTTTATTATTACATTTTCTAGGAATAGGTAATATGTATTTTGAATAAAATGCAAATATTTAAATGTGTGAAATAAGTGAAATACATTGTATAAAAAAGTAAAAATAAAAAAATTCATTCATTCCATACAATTGTACAAAAACTCACCCTTAGAATAGATAATAAGCCCTACAGCTGGGACTGGACATCTGATTTGATATTGTATTTTATACTTTATTACTTACTTTTCTATTTAATTCTGATTTGTACATATACATTTATTATTATTTTGTTTTTTTTAATTTTTATAATCATGTCTCAACTGACACAGGTCTATTGCTCTTTGGTTGCTATTCCATGTATTTTTTTCTTCCCCTCTGTTATATATTATATTTGATGCGTGAGCTACTGTACTCAAAAACAATTTCCCATGTAGATCAATAAAAGTTTGTCTAAGTCTAAGTATGCTTTGACACACATTTTTGTACCATAAAGGAGTTTGCTTTTTTTGTGTGATAATAAAAATCCTCCATAGTGACACATAAACACACAAAATACCTCTGCTGTATGTTCAGATGAAACTAATGAAAAAGGTTCCACCACTCTAAAGAATTATTTTGTACATTTGAGTCTTTACCCTGCAGTTCACTAGCAAGAACTACGGCACAACAATGGAATACGATAAAGATATTTATTGACTGTGGATAGTCAAAAAGATGTCTTCAGGCTGAAGGATGGACGAGAGACGGGGTGGGACGAAGGGGGTCGAGAGAGCTGATGCTGACGGTAATGTCGGTATGGCCGTATAAATAGGGCTTCTGGGTAATTGAAGGTGTGGTTGAGATGAGCTGAGGTTAGCTGGCGAGGAGGTTGAGCCCTGGTCCAGTTCGTATATTAATATTAACTCACGTCTTTGAATCCCTAATGTGAATAAAAATTTGTTTATCTACATTTAGTGTGATCTAGTTCAACCTGTAATCCTAAATACCTTAAGTCAAATCAAAACAATCGTATTTCTAAGCATTGTGTCATATTACATCATATTAAGCCTACTTATTACTCAGATTATATAAATATTATTATAGTAATTATAGTATACACAAAAGCTGTGTGGAGCTCCATTCTAAATGCACATGCATCCGTTTGAGCTTAAGAGCCAAATGAATCAAAACTGTTTTTTATTTATGTTGATAACACAATATAACTTGCAAACTCTTACCACTTGTTAGGAGATGCAGAATACAAAGACGTCCACATAATTTTACCCCATGTTCTGAGTAAAAGGTGGGGCATTTTGACAATGGCACCAACTGTTGAAAGAAATATTTGACTAGTGGGACTTGGCATACAGAGATCTCTCTTGTGAGACAGGTTAGGCTTGTTGATTTCAACACAGTTCATTTGGCTACAGTTTTTATAATTGCATGATTCAAAATGTATTATGCATTATTTTATTTAATTCTTGAAGATTATATTCAGCTTACACTGTTTTTATTTTTGCCATTGTTATCATTTGTCATATGTATTATATGAGGGTACCCATGTTGAGTACTGAGTAGAAATTCTCAGTTTTGCCTGGTAATATAAAAATGTAAAAAAAATATATATATACAACATCCATCATGTTCACATATTTAGGCAAAGTTATTTTAAATGTAAACAGAGAGAAGCCTTCACTACAATCAGGTCAGTGAAAGACACGTGGCATGCACACACAAACACACAAAAATAAATTAATTAGGGCAGAATAGATGTTGAGTCAGTTGCACTAGAACTACGCCCAGGTTTTTTGGCATCTGCGTGTATGTATAGGTCTTTTGAGGTGAAGTTTTGTATAGTACCGCTGTTGCAATAACCACACCTATAACATACCTGTCTGGCAACTATCGAGTGGGAAAATTACCAAACATAAGGGCTGATGTGATGCACTTAACCACGCCCTTTCCCCATATTTTGACTGCTTCAGTGCCCTATAAATGCAATGTCATTTCTCATCACAATCAGAAGTCACATCTCTCATTCAGTTTCAGGTAATCACAGGACAATTTCAGAATACCATGGATCTTACGATGTTCCAATTTAACTTTTAATTTTGTTATTTTTTTCCCACAGGCAAAGCAAAGCATTTTACTCAACTTTAGTCAAAACACAAGATGAGTGGACGTAAGTTTTTTCTTCTTTGTTGTGCTTCATTATATTAGTGTGTGGAATGTAATTTAAAAGGCCTGAATATGCACCTATGTACACATATTTTTTGTTGTTTTGTCTTCCTACAGGCGGAGAACAGGTGAGTGTCTTTCTTTAGTGTTTATTTTCCAGTTACAACTAACAGCATTAAACTGTTTGCTCATGTATGTACTTTTTCATCATAGGGTGATAAGGGACGCGGTGGAGAGAAAAAATGTGAAGAAGGACCAGAGCGTGGATGCGAAGTAAGATTTCACTTGTTTTAGTTATGCTGTACTTATGCGTTGTACTGATGTTTTTGTTCGTTGTACTGATGTTTTTTTTAAAGGGAGAAGGGGGCAAAGGAGGAGAGGTAGAATCATTTGACATGCCCTTAAGAGGCATCTTGATGCATAATTTCATGATTTAGAATTGTTTGAATGCTCATTTCAATGTGGTTGTGTGAAGGGATGCCGTGGAAAGTCCGAAGACATGAAGGGCGTGGGACAAGGCAAAGGCCAAGGAAAGGAGCACGGAAAGGGGTTCAACAAAGACTAGCACAGCTCATCCAATGTTGAGCACAAGAATGTTATGATTTGAATTGTGAACTGGAAAAATGTAATTAAATTAATAAACCATTTTGACATATACTACTGTTACTGTTTTTGTGTTGAATTATGAACTTCCTGATGAAATTCAATCAAACACACTAGTTTAGTCACATCACACCAGAACAGATGGTTTAAAAAAAGAAAAAAAAGAGATTAATCCATTAGGCTACAGTTTATACAACCAAATTATTGAAAATGTATTATATACTGTATTATCCTTTTGAATTGTTGGACATTATATCCTGCTTGCACTCTGTTTCTGAAAAAAGTCAACACTACTTTGTTTTAGTGTTTATGAATTTATTAACACCTAAAGAAATGCATATAAAAATCAGTAGTTTATTCACATCACCACCAGAACTTTGAGTCAATACTGCTTGCAGTTAAAAAATGATTTTCTGATCATAATTAATAGTTCTAAAAAAAGCGAAGCACACCTCAACAGTCTGGTTTAACTATGTATTAATGAAGTTTGCTGTAATTATTACAAACACATGATCCTGTATATCTTATAGGGGTGTTAGAGATTCATCTTATTAAAGGACACAAGAAACAACTAACAATAAAAATGTATTAAAACAATGTAATGATTCGGATTTTCAAACGGTGGTAGCGCGCATATTAGTGACCCAGTCATTGACTTGTAAATCTATCAAGCATGCATTGTGGAAAACGTTTCTTCTTTTCACATAAGCAAGTCGCCTAAATCATCTACTTAATCCTAACATGATATGTTTTTAGACAGTTCAACAGTGTTTCAGAAAAGACCATTGATTTGTTCAGTTTCAGGGTCCAGGTCAATATCATAAAAGCAAGGTCTTGTGGGAAGGCCAGGGATGGTGGGCATCTAGGAGACAAATTATAAATAATCACATACATCAAAACTGAAAAACAATGTCTAAACTATTGAGCTGTTGCATATTTATATTTGTCATTTCATATCATTGCCTTAAAATTCCAAAATAAATGGGTTTGAGGGCGCTTTGCTTCCACAAATACCCTATGTATGATTATAGTATGTACAATTCTTTGGTAATTTTCTATCTATCTCACAAAGTGTTTGATTAAAACTATAAAGTGTTGGTGTATAAAGTATCTGGCTGCTGCACATGGGTTTTTGTTTATAGGCGTTGACAATAACAAACAATGACTCTTACCGTGCCAACCAGTGGATAGAGAAAGCCCGCGCCCACACTGGCTCGGATGTCCCTGATTGGCAGAGTAAAGCCTGTGGGCACACCCTTCTTGTCTGCCTCGTGAGAGAGAGACAGGTGGGTCTTTGCCATGCACATTGGAAGATTGCCAAAACCCTGCAGGCAACAATGGCACACCCATAAATACATGCAGGCATTTCTAACAGGCCGGATGATGACATTTTATGAAGAGAGAAAAGACTGACCTGTTTTGTGTAGAGCTCCACCTTGTGTTGAGCCTCAGGAAGAAGCTCAATATCGTCTGCACCATAAATCTTTTGGGCAATTATCCGAATCTTGTCTGTAATGGATAACTATAAAAAAAATAAAAAATAAAATAAAGTAAAGCATCCCTTGAGTATTGCTGACAAATTTGACATAAAATAAACTGGAAAGAAAAAATATAGAGAACTATTTTTCCACCTCCAAGTTGTAAAGGAACTTGAAGTTACTGGGGGCATCAGAAGCTCTCTGAACAGCCTTTCCAAGGTCCAAAGCTCCAGCGCCACCTTCTGCCCAGTGCTTACAGCACACAGCATCAAAGGCTCCAGCTGACTTAGCCATCTTGCAAACCAAATCTAGTTCGGCATCAGTATCGGTCCTGCAATAAAAGAACAACACACAGTATCTTAATTATGGATCTATTGATCTATTAATTTGGGGATTCTGTCTACTCAGTCTCGTACTTGAATGCATTAACAGCCACAACCACAGGTACACCAAAATGCATAGCATTTTCAATTTGTTTCCTCAGGTTACTGCAGCCATTCTCCAGGAGCCCCAGGTTCTAAAGCCAGACAAAAACAGTAATTGAAGGCAAATTATTGATTAAGAGTCTATCTTACAGACTAATTACCAATTACCTCTTCCACATATTCCTTGGGCAAATTCATCCCGGCAGTCACCTGAGAAAAACAAAATCAACATAATTTCACTAGAAAAGGAAAAATACCATGATTCACAACACACAGCTGTCATACAAACAAAGCACAAATTGGTTACCAGTGCACCAATTAGTTACCAATTTTCTAACCAATGTGGCATTATGCTTTCATGACTAAAACTTACAGTGGGACCTCCTCCATGCATCTTCAGAGCTCGGACAGTAGCAACAAGCACCACAACATGAGGCCTCAAGCCGGAGTATCGACATTTAATGTTAAAGAACTTCTCCATACCAATGTCGGCACCAAAGCCAGCTTCTGTAACTGTATGAAACAATGAGTGCATCTAATTATTTTTGTTTGTCAACACCGTTTTAAGCTGGAGTTTAATACTCGTACCTACAAATCCTTCAGTCCCTACAAGCTTCAAAGCTATTTTATCAGCCAGGATGGACGAGTTGCCATGAGCAATATTGGCGAATGGGCCAGCATGAACAAACACCGGTGTTCCCTGTAGTTTGCACAGATATGTTACAAAAGTCCAAACATAACCAAAAGGCAGATACACAATACTCTAAATATTTCTCACCTCTAAAGTCTGCATGAGGTTTGGCTTTATAGCATCTTTCATGAGGACCGTTAAGGCACCACTTACTCCCTGTAAAGGAGAGAAAAGCATACTTGATTATCCAGACAGCTCAATATTGTGATAAGCTTCTGGAATGAACAGTACCAGGTCTTCTGTTGTTATGGGGTCTCCATTTTTGCTGGTGGCAACAACCATTTTAGACAGACGTGTACGCATATCCTCCAAGCTACTGGTCAAGGCAAGTATTGCCATAATTTCACTAGCTACTGTGATGTCAAACTGTGCCTACAAATAAGATTGATGAATATTACTATCCAAGCAGTTTGTAGTATATAGTTTTACACCCCAAATAAAAGAATACCTCTCGTGTAAATCCCTTTTCTGTTGGAGATTGTCCAATAGTAATCTTCCTCAAGAAGCGATCATTTGTGTCCATCACTGTAGTGGCAGACAGCAGTTTATATTTATGACTTGAAGGGTCAGTTTTTCTAATAGATGTTATAAAAGTTTGTAAACTAATACATTCCAAATTCCAGAATGAACACAAAATTGAAGCAAAACTCAATATCAAGTAGAAAAAGTAATTAGTTAGATAACATTTACAAATGCTTTGTATGAATTTGGAAGTTGGAAAACTTATTTTTATGGAGAAGCAAACAAACTGACATTTTAATTATAGAAAATTAAATAAGGTTTCATACAAAAATACCTAAAATAATGCCACCAGTTTCATCTGTTATTTTGATGACATAACACTGGTTATCAAATACAGCATGAATTTCAAATGGGTGCACCTCTCTGCCAAGTGACAGTGCCAGGGTCGATATCCAAGCGAGCAAAACGAGTGATCTCCTCTTCGGTAAGACTTGTGGCGTCTGTCTTTTCAATGCCAAGTTTCTGATACATAATTTTACTTGTTACAGTCATGTCTTTCGCACTTAACAAATTATTATCCACTTTGTTTACTAACCTTTAGTCTTCTGATTTGTATATCTGAAAACACCCTTTTTCCTGCACTGAGGGGAACTAGACGGTTGTAGAGAGCCTAAAGCATAAAAGTTCTGATGAAGCTAATGTACTACTGATATTGAAGTTAAGTGAATAAATGAAAACTCACTTTGTCTGACTGGGTAGCTTCATGAAACATGCGAGCATCAATGGCTGCAGCCACCAGGTTATTGGCCGCTGTGATGGCATGAATGTCACCAGTGAGGTGGAGGTTGAACTAAAGTAAATAAATACAGTTTTCTATTGTACACCTGACAACAATCTGTTTACGTATAATACCTCTTCCATTGGAATTACTTGAGAATATCCCCCACCTGCAGCACCACCTAGTGAGAAAATAATGTTATTACAACAGATTCAGTAGTTCAGGTGTTGGCACTAACATATCCAGAACTAACCTTTAATCCCAAAGGTAGGTCCTTGAGATGGCTGTCTAACACATGCAAATACATTGAGTTTCATGTTGGCTCCAATAGCCTGAACCAGACCAATAGTAGTGGTGCTCTTCCCTTCTCCAAGAGGAGTAGGTGTGATGCTTCAGACAGATACAAACACAATGCCACAACAACAATATATAGTAAACAATATATAGACAGTTTTTGTTTGTAAATGTTTGCCAACATACCCAGTGACAACTACATATTTGCCATCTGGCTGTTCCTCTAGCCGCTTCATGACGGACAGCTGAACTTTAGCTTTGGTCTTGCCATAGAGTTCCACCTCATCTGAAAGCAGGCCCACTTCTTTTGCCAGTTGGTCAACGGGTTTGGGTATACAAGAGCGAGAAATCACTATGTCACTGTGAAGGGCGCATTAAACATTTAGCCATGCATGAGGTTAGAAGGTTATAAGTAAAAAAAAACAACAACTATTAAAACACTTTACCTTGGCACAGGCTTTTCAAGTTTCAATTCATTGTAAGTTATATTCCATTTTCCAGGTCGATTGATTTCAAGAAATCTTTTTGCACTCTGAACTGTGTTCTGTATATAGACAATAATAGATTCCATTATGATGTCTGAAATAAAAGTTTAAAAAAGTGTCTGCCATGATTTTGGAGCAGGACTTCTCTTACCGCCATCAGCATGGCTACAGTCATGGGCCCCACACCACCAGGTACAGGTGTAATGAAATCTGATCGCTCCTTGGCAGAGGCGTAGTCAACATCACCCACCACCCGTTTACCACTCGGCCGGGTTTCATCTGAGAGGCATGATAGACTTAATCAATGAACACTCTGCAAATTTGTCTACAAGATCTTTACAGCAGTACAAACCTGGGATAGGATTAATGCCACAGTCAATCACAACTGCTCCTTTTTTGATCCACTCTCCTTTGACCATTTGGGGCTGACCAATGCCCACAACCAAGATGTCAGCTTTTCCCACCTACAAAATAAATGAAAGAAACATTAATTGTATTTCTCATGAAACTACTGTATGTTTTAATCTCAATAATTTACCTCGAGGTCTAGATCCACAGTCTTTGAGTGACAGGTAGTGACAGTGGCATGATTCCACAGCAGCAGATCATGCATTGGTGCACCCACAATTTTACTCCGTCCGACCACTACAGCCCTCTTTCCTGCAATAGACACTCCTGTATTTGGAAAAGAAAAAAAAGTTTAACAATAAATGTCATGTCAATAAATATGATTTTATGTGTGGCAATTATTTCAATAGAGCATATTAATATTACCAGTTTGTTTGATCAACTCCAAGCAGCCATTTGGGGTGCAGGGAATGAAGCAGTCACGCAGATCCCCGCGAGCAAGCTTTCCAGCATTTATACTGGTTAGACTGATTTTTAAAGGCACAAATACAACACTTGTAATATTACAGTGTAAAGAATAGTCAAAACTGAAATTAAAAACCCTAATGTGGGCTCACCCATCTACATCTTTCTCAGGTGCAACTGCATTGGTGACTTTCTCTGTGTCAATCTTTTGAATGGAGTCCAGTGGCAACTGCACAATAAGCCCATGGACAGAGGGATTTTCATTCACTTCCTTTATAGCATGGAGAATCTGTAAAGATAGATGTAGATTTCAGCTTGTGAGATTGTTTGATTTCTTTTCTTCATCAGACACACATACACTCTTTCAGTATGCCCTAGTCTCTAATCATACCCATTAACACTGCACACATTTAGTTTTATGAGTATCTGCTATCCTCTACCTCCTTCTCTGTAGCAGTCTTTGGGAGTTTTAAATGGGTGGCCTTTATTCCAATCTATGAGGAAAGACATTTAAAGTTTAGCATATTTTAGTAAGTTACATTTTAATACTGCTACTCTAAATCAAGCAATAATTTAATTTACCTCATCTGCAGTCTTCATCTTCATACCAATATAAAGATTTGAATCTTCACGGTCGCCAACCTGCATGGCAAAACATTCTCTTAAAATGACTGTGACAATAAACACAACTGTAAAAGGTTCATACAATTGTATCAGTACAGGGTGTGGACAAGGCCAGAACAGTCTACTCAGTTTTAACTTCCACTTGACTCCAGGAAAAGCAAGGGGTAAAAAAAAAAAAAAAGTAAAAATATTTAAGAAAATGTCAATAGTGACAACAACACATTTACCTGTAATACTGTCAAGCCAGGTTTGAAGTTTGGGTCCTGCTGCTTCATGATGTTTACCTCTTTCTTCAGGCGCTCCTTCACCAGCCTAAAAAAAAAGAGTGATATGTGTATGTATTTTATCAAACGTAAAACCTCAAGGCTTTGTTTTAATTGAGTCACATTATGAGTGGTGTTATCTGTTGCTACATTGACATACTTTGACATTTGATTGGAACCATTTAGAAGATCTGAGCAGAGGTTAAGATTAGGATAAAGATTAACCAGTGACAAAAGTCCCACAGAGATCCTGGTCAATATACTCATCTATAAAAGGTCCAAAACTATAGATCCCATTCTCAACCTTTAACCCAAAAACTGGTTCCAACTTGACCTGTTGGAACCAGTTTTTTCAGGATCTTTTCAAGACCTTTGTAAATTGTTTCAGATTGAGGGTGCACAGTACTTAAATGCTACTTTACCTGTTTTTGTTCAAAAACATGTAAGAATACTTAAAATGAGTTAATAATGTAAAACTGGGCTGAATGCATCAATTAAGTAAACAAAATATAGTTTCAATTAGTCAAACCTCTAAATAGCTAGAGACGATAGGTCTATAATGAAATAACAAGAACTGTGTGGGAATTAACAAAGTGCAGGATGTCTGGTCTTGTGACAGGCACATGCTCTCCCAAACAGCATCAATTTACTTCAGTAAATGAATGAATATAAATGTAAACATTTAAGGTAAAGATTTCTTTCCACGTACTTAGTTTATTTGCAAATGACTAAGGTCAGTGGACTAGGAGGCCAAAGATCGTCTGATAAAAAAGGTTATTATATAATGGTGGGGTTTTTGTTGTCCTAAACATATAACATAGGTCATCACCCCGTTTAAATGTTCAAATAACAAGAATAACATATTCCCACAGAATTACTGAACTTAAACAGATCAAAACGTTCCTTCACGTGGCCACCATTTACGATGTGTTGAATGATTGACAAGTCTAAAAGAAATGGTATGAAGAAAAGTAGCACAACTCAAAGGCTGTCTGGATGCTTTTGGTTCATCTGCATCTCACACAAATCGCAGCATGGGCTCATTGTACTCTACTGGAAGTTGGCGCGTGGGGTTAAAAATGAATGATGAAACATTCAACTCTTCCACGAGCAATTCTTTAGTGTCATTTAACTAATGAACAGCTACTTACGCAGAAACCTCTTTCCCGCTTATAATTTTCGCTGGCATCTTCTCTTTCTTGTCTTCTCTGGCTTAGGTCAGCAAGTCCGCCGTGAAATGTGCTTGTCCAGAAAAGAAGAAGGTGTACTCCTGGCACTTCACTCCGCGCGCACCGGCTCAGGGTTTCTTCGTAGCTCGTGGTTCCACGTGCAATTGTACGCTCAAATACGTATGTAAAAACTTCTCCGAATGGTAAAGAGCGTACGCGTGGGGGGCGGGATTAAGTGTTGATTGACAAGTCTACTGGCCAAGCACAGTGGTTGCATGAGCGTCACACCCCCTTTCACACGTACACTTTTGAAAAGGAGCCCCCCCCACACATTACATAAGCACCCAAGCTGCCATGCCATGTGCTCCCTTTAAAGTGAACTAGGCTACATGATCTGCAGCTCTTTGAGTCTTTTTGAGTCTTTTGGAGTCTTTTTGAGTCTTTTTGAGTCTTTTTGAATCTTTCCTCTGCGCTCAGGGCGCTGTGCACCGCTGCAGAGGAAGGAGAGGAGCGCCTGTAGTGCGTGTGCTGCGCTGAGGAGGACACAGGGTCCCAGGACCTGACCTCAGCCAGACACAGGAGAATTTTATTAAGAATTTTAGGATTTTTTATTTCATCTCAATACTCCAGGGATCATTTAAGAGCCTAAAGAACGATCGATAATGACAGCGCGCTGCGTTTTTGGATTGTTTCATTTATTTATTTATTTATTTATATTTTGGGCAAGTAAGCAACTTATATTCTTTTAAAAGTGCAATAACAGAAATAACAAACAATACATAAAAAAGGAGTGGGAAGAAGAAAACTTGTCTAATCCCACCCCTCTTCTAATTTAGCATAATGAGCTTTCTTTTGCATTACTCATGTTTTCTTGTTTGCAATATGACCAAAATTAGATCTATTTTAGGCTACTTATCAGAACTTAACATAACATTGGTTAGGCTTTTAATTAAACTGAGAAGGAAACGGGGGACAGAACAGCAACAGGAAGACCAGGTGAACACCTGCTTTAAAATTAATGTGAGCCTTCAAATAAATATTGTTCTCCTAAATTATAAAATAAATCACAAATCAGCAGCTCTAGGCTGTAATTGGCTGACACGTCATCAGCAGTGTTATGTTTTATAATGAAAGGTTTTTATTTTAAATGTGCACCATGTTGTCTCCTGCGTGTCTCCTCACCTCGTGCATTTGAAGTGTTTTGTTGCCATTAAAATACAGTGGTACCTCACCTTACGAAATTAATTCGTTCCAGAAGTGGTTTCGTAATGTGAAAAATTCGTAAGTTGAGTAGCTATTTCAATGGAAAAAGCCTGATTCGTTCCAAGGCCGCGATCCAAGTTTTTTTTTTTAGTGTAACTTTTTTTTATAGTGTAACAATGTGTTCTGCATCCTGATTGGTTTCTCAGACTGGATTTAAACTTTTCTCACGTTTGTCTCTCGTTTAAACACTCAAACTTTCATAGATTTTCAACAAAACGTATCAATATTGAAGTGTGGGGGGAAGCGGGAGGGGGGAGAAAACTGCGCGGACACGTGTGTGCAGCATGACCCGGCGCAGAGCTGACAGCAGGACTAGACCAAGGTCTAAACCTGGACTGGACCAGGACTAAACCAGGACTAAACCAGGACTAAACCTGGACTAAACCAGGACTAAACCTGGACTAAACCTGGACTAAACCTGGACTAAACCTGGACTAAACCAGGTGGATTAAAGCGCCGCGTGCGGGTCTATTTCCTGGTTTCTCACGAGTCACAGCTGAGGCGAGCAGCGAGGAGGAGACCGCAGGGAGGAGGGGACCGCACGCAGTGTGAGCGGGGCTCCTCCTGGTTTAGCCCAGTGTTAACCTTTCCTGTTCTCGTACCCTAACCGTGGTTGGGGAGCACAGGGGAGATCGTCTTCTCCAGGGCCAAAGACAGCGTTCCCTCCGGGGTTAACTCCCTTGTGGACCTCGTGTGCTTGCGGTGGATGAGAATTCAAATAAAAGGGAGTGGTTTTGCTACAGAGTGGGGCTTTATTAGCTCACTACACTGTAGGAGTAGCACCTTTTTACCCTCTACTTGCCCGATCGCCGTCTCTGTCTCTCCCCTGAGAGAGCACACGTGGACACACACCCAGACCGACCCGGCTCCACTGCTCCGCGGAGCCATACATACAGCGCCCCCGGCGCGCGCACACACTCACTCACTCTCTTTCTTCTGCACTGAGCTATAGACACAATATAGACACATCTCACAACACCAGGTTTAGTCCTGGTTTAGTCCAGACCACCGCGGCTCCTCTAGACCACCGGCTCTTGCATGGCTCTCGCTCACATGCGCTCACATTGCGTGCGGTCCCCTCCTCCCTGCGGTCTCCTCCTCGCTGCTCGCCTCAGCTGTGACTCGTGAGAAACCAGGAAATAGACGGTGCTTTAATCCACCTGGTCTAGTCCTGGTTTAGTCCTGGTTTAGTCCAGGTTTAGTTCTGATCCAGTCCAGGTTTAGACCTTGGTCTAGACCTGCTGTCAGCCCCGCGCCAGGTCATGCTGCGCACACGTGTCCGCGCAGTCTTCTTGCCCATCCCGCTTCCCCCCACACTTCACTATTAATACGTTTTGTTGAAAATCTATGAAAGTTTGAGTGTTTAAACAGAGACAAATGTGAGAAAAGTTTAAATCCAGTCTGAGAAAAGCGTATAATGTGTGTGGCTGAGCGTGCATTATTTGAATTTTTGAGATTTCGCATTTCGTAACTTGAACTTGAACTTCTTTCGTATCTAGAGACAAAAATTTACCGTGAAGGCGTTTCGTAACTTGAAATTTTCGTTTGCTGGGTCATTCGTAAGGTGAGGTGCCACTGTACTTGGTGTTGTCTGAGAAAAGAAGTTTTCAGACCCTCCACATACAAAGTTACAGTGTCCATTTAGGGAACAGGATTTGTTCTCTCTTCCGCTCAGTGGGCTCTCCATAGAAGTTTGCACAATTGTAATAGGCTATGTTTTAATTTAGATTACTATATAGGATTATATTACAAAATAGACTTATAGGAAAGGACAGAGGCCATTTACAATTTGTTGTGTTCAGAAGCCCTTATGTTGAATTTTAAAACAAGGTCAGATACGTCGCCCGGACTGGCGTCACCGGGGCCCCACCCTGGAGCCAGACCTGGGGTGGGTGTGCGCCAGCAAGCGTCCCCACGGGGCCCGGCCGGGCGAAGCCCGAAGAAGCAACATGGGGCCATCCTCCTGTGGACCCACCACCCGCAGCAGGATCCATAAGGGCCGGGTGCAGAGAGATCTGGGCGGCAGTCGAAGGCGGGCTCCTCGACGGCCAGATCTCCGGACATGGAGACTAGCTCTGGGGACATGGAATGTCACCTCGCTGGGGGGGACGGAGCCTGAGCTTGTACGGGAGGTTGAGCGTTACCGACTAGATATAGTCGGCCTCACCTCCACGCACAGCTTGGGCTCTGGAACCCAACTCCTTGAGGGGGGCTGGACCCTCCATTTCTCTGGCGTTGCCCGCGGGGAACAGCGGCGGGCTGGTGTGGGCCTGCTCATTGCCCCACAGCTCAGCCGCCGAGTGTTGGAGTTCACCCCGGTGAACGAGAGGGTCGCGTCCCTTCGCCTTCGGGTCGGGGACAGGTCTCTCACTGTTGTGTCGGTCTATGGGCCGAACAGCAGTTCAGAGTACCCGGCCTTCTTGGAGTGCCTGGGAGGGGTACTGAACAGTGCACCGACCGGGGACTCCGTTGTTCTCCTGGGGGACTTCAACGCCCACGTGGGCAACGACAGTGACACCTGGAGAGGGGTGATTGGGAGGAACGGCCTCCCTGATCTGAACCCGAGCGGTGTTCTGTTATTGGACTTCTGTGCTGGCCACGGTTTGTCCATAACGAACACCATGTTCGCGCACAAGGGTGTCCATCAGTGCACGTGGCACCAGGACACCCTAGGAAGGAGGTCGATGATCGACTTTGTTGTCGTGTCATCTGACCTCCGGCCGCGTGTCTTGGACACTCGGGCGAAGAGAGTGGCAGAGCTGTCAACTGATCACCACCTGGTTGTGAGTTGGGTCCGCTGGCGGGGGAGGAAGCTGGAGAGACCTGGCAGGCCCAAGCGTATTGTGAAGGTCTGTTGGGAACATCTGGCAGAGCCCTCTGTCAGGGGCACCTTCAACTCACACCTCCGGGAGAGCTTCTCCTGGATTCCGGGGGAGGCTGGGGACATAGAGTCCGAATGGGCTCTGTTCTCGGCCTCTATTGTCGATGCGGCCGCCCGTAGCTGTGGTCGTAAGGTCTGTGGTGCCTGTCGCGGCGGCAATCCCCGAACCCGCTGGTGGACACCGGAAGTAAGGGATGCCGTCAGGCTGAAGAAGGAGTCCTATCGGGCCTTGTTGGCTCATGGGACTCCTGAGGCAGCTGGCCAAGCATGCTGCAGCCTGGGTGGTCGCAGAGGCAAAAACTCGGGTTTGGGAGGAGTTCGGAGAGGCCATGGAGGAGGACTATCGGACAGCCTCAAAGAAATTCTGGCAAACCGTTTGGCAGTGCTTCACCAACACTGTTTACGGTGGGGGTGGGGAGCTGTTGACCTTGACTTGGGATGTTATCGGACGGTGGAAGGAATACTTTGAGGATCTCCTCAATCCCGCTGTCATGTCTTCCGAGGAGGAAGCAGAGGCTGGAGACTTGGAGGCGGTCTCGTTCATCACCCTGGCCGAAGTCACTGAGGTGGTTGGAAAGCTCCTCGGTGGCAAGGCCCCGGGGGTGGATGAGATCCGTCCTGAGTATCTCAAGTCGCTGGATGTTGTAGGGCTGTCTTGGCTGACACGTCTCTGCAACATCGCGTGGCGGTCGGGGACAGTACCTCTGGACTGGCAGACCGGGGTGGTGGTCACTCTGTTTAAGAAGGGGGACCGGAGGGTGTGTTCCAATTATCGGGGAATCACACTCCTCAGCCTTCCCAGTAAGGTCTATTCCAGGGTGCTGGAGAGGAGAATTTGACCGATAGTCGAACCTCGGATTCAGGAGGAGCAGTGTGGTTTTCGTCCCGGCCGGGGAACACTGGACCAGCTCTATACTCTCCATCGGGTGCTCGAGGGTGCATGGGAGTTTGCCCAACCAGTCCACATGTGCTTTGTGGATCTGGAGAAGGCATTCGAACGTGTCCCTCGTGGGGTCCTGTGGAGAGTGCTCTGGGAGTACGGGGTTCGGGGCCCTTTGCTAAGGGCTGTTCGGTCCCTGTATGACCGGAGCAGGAGCTGTGTTCGCATTGCCGGTAGTAAGTCGGACCTGTTTCCGGTGCATGTTGGACTCCGCCAGGGCTGCCCTTTGTCACCGGTTCTGTTCATTATATTTATGGACAGAATTTCTAGGCGCAGTCAGGGGCCGGAGGGGATCCGGTTTGGGAACCACAGGATCTCATCTCTGCTGTTTGCAGATGATGTTGTCCTGATGGCTTCATCGAACCGGGACCTCCAATGTGCACTGGGGCGGTTCGGAGCCGAGTGTGAAGCAGCTGGGATGAGGATCAGCTCCTCCAAATCCGAGGCCATGGTTCTTGACCGGAAAAAGGTGGCTTGTCCTCTCTGGGTGGGTGGGGAGTCCTTGCCTCAAGTGGAGGAGTTCAAGTATCTCGGGGTCTTGTTCACGAGTGAGGGGAGGATGGAGCGTGAGATTGACAGGCGGATCGGTGCAGCGTCGGCAGTGATGCGGTCGCTGTACCGGACCGTTGTGGTGAAGAGGGAGCTGAGCCGAAAGACGAAGCTCTCAATTTACCGGTCAATCTACGTTCCTACCCTCACCTATGGTCATGAGCTCTGGGTAATGACCGAAAGGACGAGATCGCGGATACAAGCGGCCGAAATGAGTTTCCTCCGTAGAGTGGCTGGGCACACTCTTAGAGATAGGGTGAGGAGCTCAGTCACAAGGGTCCTCCCTTGTGACTCGGAGTAGAGCTGCTGCTTCTCCACGTCGAGAGGAGCCAGCTGAGGTGGCTTGGGCATCTGTTCCGGATGCCTCCTCGACGCCTCCCTCGGGAGGTGTTCCGGGCATGTCCCACCGGGAGGAGGCCCCGGGAAAGACCCAGGACGCGCTGGCGGGACTATGTGTCCTGGCTGGCCTGGGAACGCCTTGGGGTCCCCCCGGAGGAGCTGGAGGAAGTGTCCGGGGTGAAGGAGGTCTGGGCGCCCCTGCTTAGACTGTTGCCCCCGCGACCTGGCCCCGGATAAGCGGAAGAAAATGGATGGATGGATAAAAACAGGGAGTGTATTTAAAGACATTCTTGTGTTAACCAGGTTTCTGTGAAAATCAAAAAGCCCAAACTTTTATGAGTGTCCTATATGTCAATATGATCACAGAAGTATGTCCTTATTGACTTTTTTGTTTAATATGTCAAGGAGGATGTGTGTACCAAATTTAAACTATTTATGAGAAAAATTTGAACAGGTGTTGCTAGGGGTGCTACCGAGTCATATTTTTTGCACAAACTTAAAAGAAATTCTAGAATTTTGGATTTAATAATTTATTTTAAACTTTGTCATTCCCAGGTTTGATCCAGTATAGCTGCATTCCTGTACGGTTTAGGGCACTGGTGTAATTTTTTGCATGTCCAGATATGTTAAAGTTTTAGATTTTTCCATTGATTTTTTTTTTTTTTTTTTCCGGGTCAGGCTCGGCCTCATGAAGTTTGAGGTGGCACTACTGAGTCGTCTTTCATTATTTTTTCTTGAGGTCTTGGAGTCAAGGCGCTTTGTGTTACAATTTTGTATGAAAAGCGCCTTATAAATATTGTTTGATTGATTGATTGATTGAAAATTAGAGCTTATCGATTTTCGATACTGGTCAGTGTCACATACACTCTTGTGTACTACTTGAGTTTTGCAGTTTTCTGTGCTCCAAACAGTTTTATTTAGTCCCTCACCAGGACATTCTCCTCTGCTCAGGCCTAATTATTCAGACAAAAGAGTCTTATGTAACCCCATTAACTGACTGACTGAGGCTTAGGGATGATGAGCTTTGGAACATCCAACACCATTCGATGACCCCAGCACACTGAAAAGGACCAAATTCCAGCAATTGTCGGTCCACAAAGTTATGTCCCTTCTCCTCATCTCAGCCCAGATCTTGCCAGTCCTGACATGCAAAACAAACACAAAGCTTAATTTGGCACACATATTTATTTCTTTATGAATACAATGCTCTTCTGTATTAGTCCAATGAGATGATAAAAGTTCAGTATATCAGGCAACTCTGTAATTGTGCAGGCTCACTGTCCCACTGAACTGAATCCTGTGCAGTAACCTGATAAAGTTATATTATCTCGTAATTATGGGAAAAACGTCAGAATTATTGGTAAACTATTTCACAAATATAAGACAGATATTTATTTTTTCATGAATACAGTGCTCTTCTGTATGATTCTTATGGTGTGAATTTGGAACATTTTGTAACAAAATATTGTCAGACAAAGGAGTTACAATGGTGACGCACATTAGAAAACACTAAAAAGTGTTAAGATAGCCTGTGATCAATACAAGCGTATGATCATAATAATAATAATAATAATTCATTGCATTTATATAGCGCCTTTCATGACACCCAAAGCGCTTTACAGTTCATTGTTCATTCACTCCACACTTGGTGGTGGTAAGCTACTTTCTGTAGCCACAGCTGCCCTGGGGCAGACTGACGGAAGCGAAGTTGCCAATCTGCGCCATCGGCCCCTCCGACCACCTCCAACACTCACGCACACACCACTTTCATACTAGGCAAATGTGGGTAAAGTGTCTTGCCTAAGGACACAGCAACAGTTTTTTGCAACTGGCGCCCCACTGTGGCACCTGGAATTCCCAGTGGTCTCCCATCCAAGTACTAACCAGGCCCTGCCTTGCTTAGCTTCTGAGATCTGACGGGATCAGGCTTTGACAGGCAGGTGGCCCTTTGGCATGGCTGCTGTTTGTTTACTTTTAGGGACAAGTGAATGGAGGTAGGTCACGTGAGGTCATCCTGGTGGAGGTCTGTAGGTTGGGTCCTTTGGGTGGAGCCAGACCCCTTGTAGGCCTTTCTAACCAATGGGATTTCCCTGCCCAAGGGAAGGTTGATATCAGTCTGATCCCTACTTCCTCCATCACGCCTCAAGCCTGGTCAAAGACAAATCGTGCAATTAGATTTGTCTTTTTTTCAGTGACATGTGAAATGAAGGAGCTCATAGTTCACATAGGCCTATCATTTACGAATAAATTTTGATTAACAGAGTTTCGCTTTGCTCATTAATTGTACATAAATCTGTGATGTTTTTCAGTCCCCCTGTTTTTTTCTTTATTTTTACAATAAGTATGGACAATGTGTATCCCTGATTGGCTAATCCATCTGTAAATCATGTCCATCTGAAAACTGGTAGATTCATTGGTGACCAGATTCACCCATGGATCTACAACCACTCTACAACACCGTTGTAGGTGTAGGCACTGGTAATATCATGAGATCAAGACAGTTGCAGGCACCTTGCAAGGTGGGTGAAGGCAGGTAAAGGCAAAAAAGGCAACATATATATCAAGAAAAAAGGCAATATACAAAAAAGGCAGAGGGGGTACACACATTTCCGAAAACATGCTCAGTGTTTACAAAACTTTTCAGGTTGCCAAAATGTATCTGATTGGGATGAAACTCACATTATGTCTAAAAACCTGTAAAAATAGGCATTTATGTGAATTTTCATGGCAATCAAACAACCACAGCCAACATTATCACGATAAATGTACCTTCAGATACACATAATAAGGATAATTCCATGACACCGGACAGCTCTTAGCAAAGGCCCCTGGAGCCCATACTCCTCAGGACCCCACCAGGGACACGGTCGAATGCCTTCTCCAGATCCACAAAGCACATGTGGACTGGTTGGGCAAACTCCCATGAACCCTCGAGCACCCTGTGGAGAGTATAGAGCTGGTCCAGTGTTCTACATATTGCTACATAGGCACATATAGGCCTCTGTTACAAATATCCCCAGAAACTATTCAGACTTGAAGAGTTACGCACTACCAACACATCCAAACCATTTGTGGTGAAAAATCTCCCCTGGTTTCTAGGAAGTAATAGTTCAGAAGTGGCTATTTATTCATAGGGTCACAATAGAAGTGAGAGGGGAGGGGCTAAAAGTTGTTAAATTTTGGAAAAACACATTTTTTTCTAAACTTCATTGTTTGCTCCAGAAAAATGTACCTTCAGATGCACAAATTTCCCTTAACAAGGCACTGGGTTAATTGGATAATGGTTATTTTAACCCTCTGAGACCCACAGTTGCAGAATTGCAACATTTACTTAAAGCTGTCTAGTAGTGCCTCACACTTACTGAATGTAACAAAAACTGCATATCCCAGCACCCCACACTCTGCACTGCATCATACAACATTTTTGGAGGAACATTTTTTATATTGGAGGGAATATCACATTCCAAAGTCAAATGACACAGCTGCCCAGCTCTCTTTTCTGGATCAATTTTAACCAATCTAAAAGTATACAATCCGTAATATTTTTTTCTTTCATTCATAACATGTTTAGTGTTAGAAAAGTTAAATATATTTTTTAAAAAGTATAATACACATGATTTACAGTGATTTATAAAAATGTTGCAAAAACGCAACACTGGGTTACAAAAGGTGCACCTTTTACACAGAGAATCCCTAACCTTTGTGAAGTGGCTGTTCACAAGAGGATGTACCAACACAGACGGGAGAGCCAGAATAGACCTCAGTCTGCCGTACATCTCCACCTTAAAGTCACGGCCCACTCGTTTGAGGACAGTGAAGGACTTGGTGGATTTGTTCCACTGTGCAACCTTGTCGACTGGGTTTGGGCCATCAAAAGTGGAGAGAAGTGTGACTGACTGGTTATTATACCACCTCACCGCACAGATGTGGTGTTCTTCTGACACTCTGAAGACAAAGCTTCCTCTTCCTTGTTTTTTCAGCTCCTTCTCTTCTGCTAACCTGGGGCTTGGCACACGCCCAGGACGAACAGTGCCAACAAAATGTGTGCCACACTCGAGCAGTTTAACAAGCAGAGGCACACAGGTGAAAAAGTTGTCTGCATACACATTGTAGTTTTGCCCTGTAGGTAGTGTTAATGCGAGCTTCATGACTGTATCTCCTGATATGCCAAGCTCAGACCTAGCAGGCTTACCCTGCACGCTCCCTTGGTACTAACCTGTACCTCACTGAAGTGAGAAGACCATCAATTGTGAAGATGTACAATAAATTCATGGGTGGGATTGACTTGCTGGATTCCTTCACAGCCAAGTACAAGTTGCACATGAGGTGCAAACGGTGGTACATGTACATCTTTTGGCACACCATCATCATTGCCGTGGTAAATTCTTGGCTGCAATACAAGTGCGACTGCAAGACCCTGCAGATCCCCTACTGCTGCACATTTATTTTTATCTTTACTTTCAATGCACATTCTATTGCACATTACCATTTCACTGCTGCATCTTACATTTGCACATTTTTGATGCACACTGCACATTTTTGGGCATCTGTAAATAGGTATTTATTTATTCTGTTGCACTGCATTCAGATTTTAGATTTTAGATTCTAGATTTTAGATTTTTGTCTTAGATAGTTTTTTGTTTTGTTTCGTCTTTATATTGTATTTTGTACACTGTCTTTTTGCACTGCTTGGCCAGAGAGAAACGAAATTTTGATTCACTGTTGAACACATATGGCAGAATTGACAATAAAGCTGACTTTGATCATTGATCTTTATAACCTGCAAGAGCTTTGTTCCCACAGGGATCTCTGTTATTGTTTTTGTTCATGTCACTTAGTGCTGTTCTGTATTTAAAAAAAAAAAATCATTTTAAAATGTTTTGATTTTATGGAGTGAGCAAAAACTAATACAAAGTTAGCTTTTATTAAATGTGAAGCTGTAATATTGGTAACCACTAAAGTGTTGCAAATTTGCAACATTTCCACAGATTCCTCACAAAACAAATTATTTTCTATATTAGAGGCTTAGGAAAAACATGTTAAAGAGGTTTTTTAAAAATTTTCATCCAGGAAATGAATGCTTGGGTGTCAGAGGGTTAAGAAGATATTGATGAAAGGTTCTTTTGTACCTGCCTAAGGACAGGTACTGAGGATCACCGGCAGAGGGCAGCAAGAACCCGACGTCACGTCCCCAGTGTTTTGGACGTGGTGCGTCACCGTGCGCAGAGAGTTGAAGCTAGGACGATGGTGTTTGGATTCATGCGAGGGTATCGTCTCCAGAGAGTACTAGAAAAATACAACTCTTAATTAAATAAATCACTGTGGGTCGAAGGCATGAAGAAATACGCAGAGAAATGGGGGATATGCTGTACAGTCTAAACGACAACGAAGAGCTCTTGTACATTTCTAGTGAGAGAAACCTACACTTTGAAAGGTACGTTTTTGTCAACATATCAACATATTCATTTACGTGTGACCCGTGAGCCTGTTTTAATGTCACACATGGCCAATTGTTATTTATTTACCCCACGTTTTATTCGGTTTGTTTCTGCTGCTCCTTGGGCTTTATAAACATCAACGTTGCACTAGCTAACGCTACCTCATCTCACCACCGTAAGCATGTAGCCTACCTATTCGTGAGGCTAATTCGTTTGTGTCCCCACAGATCCAAGACACTGTTTGAAGAAATCCGTGCCTCTGTTAACAATAACGATGAAGAAGCTCGCTGCTTCTGGAGGCCTGTGCTTCCATGGGGCGGTGTTTATACAATTAAGGCTGGGCGGAAAGCAATGTCCTGCATTCCACTTTACGTCCAGATAAGCCTTAAGAACACATGCACCATCGATGGTTTTCTTATGATCCTATATGTTATTCTACGGGACAATCAGGGCTTTTCCAGGGAGCTCTCTGTATTTCTCGGTAAGCACTTCGTAGACTACTTCCTGCACCTAATGGATTCCTGTGACTACACAACTGTTAAGATGCTGTGGATATGGGAAAGGATGTCCAAAAAACAATATCGCTCAGAAGTACACAAGGCAGCGTTAGAAATTGACCTGTTTGGCAATGAACATCAGAATTTCACCGAAAACCTGGATGATTTGATGTCCACCATGCAAGAGAGTTTGTGTGACAACTGGAGTTGTCCAGTCCGGGTCCAGGAGCTGATCAAGACTACCATCAACATCTGGTATGCTGCTCATAAAAGATCAGACATAAAACTAAGCTTTTGTTAACTTAAATAGTTTTATTTTACTTTCAGCCCACCCAATGAGCTGCCTCACAGAGACCCAATACAATCTGCTGTGGATGAGTTTTTCTTTCCCAAACATATCCTCTGCACAGAGCTTGGGTGAGATTGGTGTTTCTATAATTTACATGATTAGAGTGAATACCATTTTAACTAATTCATTTTGACAGATGTGGTGGGCTAAGAGAGTATACTCAAAGAGTGTTCTGTCATGGACCTCCGCCTTTTGTCATTTTAAACATGCAGAAGTGGAGGTCAGAGGATTTGTCACATGTTCCTTTCAACCTTGACCTCTGTCAGCACAGGTAATCCTGTCATTAGTCTTTATACTGAATGCTCATTGAGTTGTTAATGAAGTAGATTTATATAAATGTTACAAACTGTACAAACGAGGTGCTTTATGAATTACCTTTCAAACCCACTCATTTGCTGTTTTCTTAATTCTTCAATAGTTAAGTGTTTTTTTTTCTTTTCCTAAGGTATTTATTGGAGGGTGCCACACTGTTTAACAAATATGAGCATCACTACTCTGCAGCTTTTCAGATTGATGGCTACTGGTTGCACTATGATGGTTTAAGGAGTGACAATCTTATTCTGCTGCACAAGCCACCAGAGTTCCTATTGTTATCCTCACTGGTTTACATTCGCTCCAAATGATGAAGATGAAAACATCTGTCACATGTTTGTTTATGGTGCAAACACTGCATATTTGTACACATGTATAGGTTCAACCAAATCTATAACTGCTTTAGAAGCTACCTTGGAATCCAAGAAGATAATGGACTATAATAGTTCAAGTGTTGTGATCAAACCAATAATTATATTACAAATTGAAAATGACTGTTAAAGACAAATAGCCAATAGCCAAATATAGGTTCGGTATATCCTCAAGATATGCATATATAGTAGGTGCTATTTCTATGCATAATGGTCTTAGTTGACAACATTTTGATTTCAATTATTGTTAAAATTATTGATGACTAATGATTGGATGTTAAACATCAAATGTATGTAGTTTCTGATCTATATGAGCTTTATGCATCTTTGTATTATGTTTTCTTCAATCAAATCAATGAGTTACTTAAACATTACCCGTAAATGTTGAGTACTCAAGACATGTTGAGTAATGCACCAAAATTGAATTTTGACATCTGTGAGAAATTCCTTACACTTGTATGATTTGCAGGTCTATATTGTTAAATTTGCAAATGTTAATTTTCCTTGACAAATACAATGTTTTTATATATGTAGTTATTTGTATTTTCTTAATGCACAGACACAAACGTATAACATCTTTAAAGGCAGGCATTTCTTTATTGAACTGGGTACAACTGCACCACACAGAATGACTGATGTAAAACATGAGTGAATGTGAAAGGGTTTGATTCCCACTGGCATCGTGTACTTTCATTATCTGTCCACAGGTTGCAAATTGAGACTCACAATGGAATGTGTAGAAAAAGCAGAGTGTTTGTTTGGTTAACGGACAATAAAAGTTAAACAATGTCATTCATACATCTATCTTTAAACAAGCACTTTGGTGAGAGTAGTGACAAAACATGACATTTGTTAGGCCATAACAAGAAGGCTCTGTACAAACTTCCGTTTTGCAGATTTACGTTTTCAGATTTTAATCACTCGTTGACTCTTGAGTAGTGATCATACAGTATGCATTATCGAAAAAAGACAGCACAACATTCGGCTCAAAATGGCACAGAATTACGCCTGCGTGATTTGTGCCATGATTATACTGACATAAATCAAGTGTACCACAAACAATGGCAAACAAAATTTTAAATTGACATAATGCTCACAACATAACCAATTGGCAGTTATGTTTAGTTTTACATACATTGTTTAATTTACAGTTTAAAGGAAAAGGGATGAAATGTACTACATATGGTCATGCAATCAACCAGTTGACATGTTCTAGGTCTCAACACTGGCAATGAATATATTTCAAGGCAACTGTAAGAAGAGTTCTGCTTCAGAAATTGTTTTTGAACAGAAAAAAAAAATCTAAATTGACACAATTATTTGTCAAGTACAAAACATAGGTCTCATTAATATAGTGGCAATTCACAGACACACAAAAACACATGAAAAAAAAAACATGCAAAACAGAACACATGCAAATGCCTGACAATGAGACAAGACAATGAGACATTTTGAATTACACACATGCCTTGGCTTTGGAGGAGACAAAATCAAACATACAGAAGTATTATTGCAATAATCTATAGCCTATGCCATCAGCCATTTAAACTAAACTGTACAATTACAACAAATTGTTTGGTTAACTGCAATGTAGAGCTTTGTTAGAATTCACACTTCTGTGCAAACATAAATGAACAAAACATACAACATTGAATTAACTGAACGACCAGTAACAAGCCCTCTCTCAACAATGCACATAACTGTTGAGGACTAGGACTTGTTGAGGCTTCTCACTGTTGGTCTCAATACTAGACACAAGTCAGGCCAGAGAAGCATTCATCCTCACAGGAGCCAGTTTCCTTTTTTGGACAAAGGATGAACATGGCAGGAGCTTGCTAAGCACAAGCCTTTGTACATTGTCAGATATCTGACAGCTCATGCTTCCAATGACTATGACTAGACACTCTCTGTGCGAAATGCAACGATGTACCGGTTTGGCACTTAACATAAAATTAACTCGTACTGATTGACACATTTGGGGAGCCATGATGTACAAAGCCAAGTACAGACAAATTGTAGACAGAAAATTCCATGCCAGTGTAGTGCCACATTCAGGAAATTGCAGCAAGCACTTAAGTCAAATGTAATGATTTACCTAAAAAAAAAAAAAACTTGAAAGAACGCACATATGTAATTAAACTAGAATGTAATTTGCAATTCCCTGTTAAATAGACATACATTTTATGCACTTTAATGCATAATTAAACAAAATGTAATGGCTCAAATGACCTGATTGTGAGACAATGATGAAAAAGACAAAAAGCTGAAGCCTGAATCCTAAAATAGCACCAGTTCAGAGTTGAGCATACACAGCAAACAGTGAAGGCCAAGCCTGATTTAAATAATGATGAAACGTAAGTGCTGGGCCTTAGTTGTAAAAACATGGTAGTCAAATGATCTTGGAAGTATCAGAATTTTCTAATAGTCAAATATTAGTAATAAGATTTTTGACCTTTTTACTAACAGCTGAATATTAGTATTGTAGGATTTGTATTTTTCATTTACCTCAAACTACACATACACATTTGCATTTACACTTGTGACCCAGTGCAGAAAACATTTACAGGCAATGCACTAGAGTATATATTTTATCTATATATTTATCTATATACAAGGAGAGAAAAGGCAGCCCTTTAAGAGGAAATAGAAAGACTCCAGCTCATCTCTTTTTGAGAAGCACTGATTTTGATGCATAACTGTCACTGAGTATGAGCATCAGTTTTGAAAGAGACCCAACAAAAACACAATGAACATGCTTTAAGTCAGAGCATATGCCCATTACATACACGCTACATTGTTGAAGAATCAGATACACAAATGAAATGTTATGGTTGCAGCAGGGGTGAAGGAATAGGTAGATTAATGACATGAAAAGAACAGGTTTGCACACGACTTTGAAATCATAGGAGTCTACCAACAATCTTCTGGGAAAAATGGCTCAGTCCCCCTGGTGGTCAACAGCATAGTGCATTTCTTTTCTCTTCACTCTTCAACGCAGATGTGTTAAGAGTATAATCATACTCTACCCAGAGAGACAGCCCATCATATTCTTGTACCCAGTAGGTTCTACTTTCTCCCTCAGGCATTCGCGTCAGTGTCCTGAAAGATGAATCTAAGGAAGGAGGAGCAGATAACAAAACAAAGTCTTTGTGACCATGTTATTCAAGTCCTTTGTGACTGGGCCATGGGTCAAAGGGCCGTCAAACCAAAGTTACACCTGCAGTACATCATTCCACTTGAGTCCAACCAGCTGTCTGTTATAGGGTCATAACGTTGAACTGTGTTAAGGTAGGATGAACCAGAGTGTCCCCCAACCACGTAGAGGTAGTTGTCCACAATTGCCGAACCCACACCTACAAAGCAAATTTAATATACATCATTAATATGAAACAGTGTCAATTCTTTTTCACCGCAGGACCTTTCTTACCAGTGCGTGGGTCATTCATGGGTCTGCATGTTGTCCACTGGTTTTGATGGGGATCATACCTCTCAATGCTTGATAGATGGGATACTCCATTATGTCCACCAACAACAAATATAAATCCAAGCATGACACCTACTCCAAAGTTGATCCTCTTATCTGCCATGGGGGCTACCATTTCCCAGGCCTCCTTACTAGGATCATAACGCTCCACACTGTGTGGAGAAAACATGATTATTATTAAGTATAATTAACCAATGACCAATTATAATGGTCATTGGTTATAATGGTCTAAGAAACCCTTGATAATGGCCCTATTCAAGAAGCAAGTTTGTTCTGGAGAGAGGAAAACTCAGTTTTCAGGGTCACAGAGCCTAACCTAAACCCTGGATCAGTCACCAGTCTAACTCACACTAAACCTAGGGCCTAGGCAATGCACTGATTAACCTGGTCCAGAGCAGATTTTATTCCTCTAACCCTGAAAGAGCACTCCAATAGAAAGTTAAAAGCATAAATCTCCTATTTCCATGAAATCATACCAGAAAGTTAGTGTCTCTATAAATGTATGATATAACCTTACCTGATTTTTTTTATGCATGTATTTAAGCCTTATTATAAAGTGTTTTATTGTCCAATAATCAGCATGCTAGTTGTTGTTGTTAGCTTTACTGTCATGGCAAAAATCAACACTGGTCTCTGAAAGTTGTCAATGCACTTATGAACTCCTCTATGGAGGCTTGCACTAATTTAACATTTCCACATTTTCTTTTTTGGGATCAACTGATCATGGCTTTTCTCCTCGGTCAAAATTAATGGGAGCAGTGTGTGCAACTCTGAGTGGTCCAACTTTCTCCAAATCGGTTTTCTCATATGCAAAACACTGAGTTGGCACCGAGTTAAGTAACAGAGACTTGAATCAAATTTAGGGTTATTTTGACCGGCTTTGTGAAATAAGTCATTTGAATGCTCCATAAGCAACCTGGTTGTGTTTGTAGAAAGCAATCATAAATAGGCTGTTGAGGAAAAGAAAAACATCCCAAAGGATTGCTTGTCTAAACACATTCTACTCAGGGGTACTGGGAGTCAAGGAGACAAACCACAGAGACACTGCTCTTTGGAGATTCACAGCAGCAACAACACTGCTTCAGCAACACGCACAGTGTCTCCTAAGTATAAGTTTAGACACTTCTACAAAGTCACTACTTTAACTGTCCTGTTTACCATCAACATCTGACATAGTAACCATATTGCTAGCTCTTCTATGTAATAAAAAAGCCCTAAAGATAAACTAGGGTGACTGAAGGCTTTACAAAAAACATGTGAAAGTATTTACCAGTATTCTGATTTGACATTTGATTTAACTTGATTTATAGTCAAGATGTATGAATTTTGTATCAAGACCGGTATAATGGCCTCTTGGCTTGATTTTGCGAAAATCGCTAATGACTACACAGTAAGTACCTGTTCATGTGTGCAGGGCCGTATCCTCCAATAGCATAAACCATCCCATCCAGAACTGCTGTGGCAAAACAGCTGCGTGACTTTGTCATGGGAGCTACAGGCTGCCACTCCTTTAGCTTGGGCACATATTTTTCCACCGACTGCAGATAGTACTGGCCATCATACCCTCCCAAAGCATACAGCTCTCCAGCCAGGACGACCACACCAAGAGTGCTACGGCACTCAGCCATTCGCTCCACAGAGGACCAGGTGTTGCTTTCAGGGTCCCAGCTCTCCACAGTGCTTTCATGTCTACGATAGCTAATGCCTTGTTTCATATGTGTGGCAATGCCTCCAACCACATAAACTTTGTGATCCAGTACTGCTACTCCAAACTCATATCGAGGGACACTTAGAGGAGCCAGTCCAATCCATGAATCAGTCTGTGGGAAATACATTTCCATACTGCAAAAGAGTTATGTCCAGTTACTAATAAAGAAATACAAATACAATACAAAAAATAATTGGACATTACATGTTTCTATAGACACTGTGGTGGCACAGATGATCCGTTTTTGCCATCCACTCAATTGTGTAGTTACATGATAATACAAAAACCAATGTTATGCCAATTTATTTTTCAACTTGCTTTTAAATGTGCCACCAAAGTCTCCTCTATTAATGAGAAACATTGCATTGTTGTTTATAATAGAAAGCAGACAAATTACCTTTCCAGTGTGGCAAACAGTCCAGCTTTGCCTCCCACTGCAAGTAGAACTTTTGGAGCACACCTGGGTCGTGCAGACAAAACAGTCTGATAGGAGAGCCGGTGCTCAGGCATAAAATGATATTTAAGAGCCTCGTTGAGCAGGTGCTTGCAGGCATGGTCATCACGTATGAGGTGGTTAGCCTCATACAAGCGGGTGAGAAATTTTACACTCAGAAGTGGAAGGCGCACACAGTGCAGCAACTGAGCAAGATATTGCTGTCTCTCTGTTACATCATATTTGATCCATGATTCCAATGCATAAAACACAGTCTCTTCTGTAACAACCTTAAGGCAGTCATTGGAGACTATTTCATCCAACTCAGCTCTTGTCAGTTCAAAAAACTCCTCTGTCTGACAGACTTCTTCAAAGTTCTCACAGATAAATTTAGTTGCAGCCAGACACAGGTCATGACAACCATAGGTCTCTGCGAAACGGGAAATGCCTATACAGTTTCCAGCATCAAGCTGGCTCTCTAGAAAAGAACAACACTCTTTGAGTACAAGTTTGACCTGAAGTAAGTTTGCAGCCGGTAAAAGAGATTCTACAGTCTCCTGGGAGATAAACACAGTCCCTGTGTAGGCATACTCGACAATAGCCTAGGTAAGAAAAGAGAGGTTATTACATTATAACATGTCTGTTATTAATATGACAATAGTATTACACATATAACACACACCTTTAATGCAGTTTCATCAATGCACTGAAACTCTACTTCAGATGTCTCCTTTTCAGACAGGTTACCAGTGAACATGGCCTTGAAGTAAGGGCTGATGCTGGCCAACACAACTTTGTGGGCATGAATCTTAGCATCACCCACGCGGAGCACAATGTCACAAAGTTCATGGTCTTGCCGCAAAAGCTGTAGGCCCTGCAGCAGTTGCTCTGAGTGAGGCCGTGTGAGACTGGCAAACATATAGGACGGGTCTGGTTGGTCCATCTACAAAAGATCATTTAGATACATGTCATATTAAATTGCCCACTTGTGAACTGCCATTTTGATATAATAATATTTTCTTTATACAGTTTTGAATGACATGTTGGACTGGATACATGTGTCTGTGAATAAAATCGGCTCTAGTAGCATAATAGTGTGAGTCAAGCTAAAACATTATATTAATCCCATGCTAACCACTACAGCTCTTGGTAGAATTTAAAAATGCGTGATTTGTCGTTCTTGGGTCAACCACAATCAAATGTTGTGCTCAATGATCAAAGCGTAGTATTCATATTTAAAAGGGCGACATCAGTTTTGACGATTCCTCCTTTTTGAGTAGTACCATAACACAACACGTTAGCTTCCTAGCTTGGCATCAGTGGATAGCTAGGCGTGAGCTAACATACTGTAAACCTTCAAATTTACAACTCCACACTTTAAAAATATATCTTGTTCGCACATAATTCATTTTGAAGAAGGTGTGCCGTCCAAGCTGCAGACTTTAATAAGCCTATAATTCACAAGGTTATTTTTTGCCTTTTATCGCTGCAGTCAACGCAGGTTAGCTGCTAAAAATAAACACGGTTACTGTGGCTAGCAGCATCATTGATTGATATACAGTAACATGGCTGACAGCTACAAACGTGACGTTATTGCTAACCAATTCACAAGAGACAACCAAGACACATTATAAGATATTTGCTCAAACCTGTAACCGGGGGTCCGTCTGCTGTGCCGCTATAACGTACAGTTTTGCAGCAGCTCCGAGAACGAAAACAACCTACAGCCAACCACTCTGAGCTGAAAGCAAAGCACCACTTATAAAGAGCCTGACAAACAGCACTCCCACTTCCGCAACTCACTCACATTAGTACGAGTCGGTACTAAACGGCAGTTACTTTGGAGGCAGTGCAGTTAAAGCTTTACAATGCAACTTTTATGTTGGAGGGTAGCCACCTGCTTGTCACTATGGCATGGAGATGAGACTTTGCCTGGAGCTTTCCACAGTGTGGCATTAAACTCAGTTCCTCCTATCCATCTTGGATTTATTAATTAAATTACAAGTGTTTTATTGCTCAGCAATAATTATATTATATTGTATTGTATTGTATTGTATTGTATTGTATTGTATTGTATTGTATTGTATTGTATTGTAACACACTTGTATGTAAGTGCATTGAAGGCGATGAATTTTGTGATTTGAAGTGCAATAACACATTTTTGAGATGTTCATAAATAATTGTGTCCCAGTTTGGTTAAAATTCCCTTTAAAGTGAAGATAGACCTACAATTTAAAATTTTGATTAAAATAGGCCTACTGGTTGAATACCAACCAGTGAATTCCTAAAACAAAAACTAAAATTGGAGACCAGCAAATGTGTTTTGTGACACATGGGATAAGAACTTGGAACATCTTTTCTTTTTATGTGATTTTGTACAATACTTTTGGGTTGATGTTCAATCTTGGCTTCAGTCTAGGGGAATTCAGCTTGTCCCTCTAACCATAAAATAAATAAAATTAATGTATTAATAAATGATAGATGAAAAGATTGAGTATGGAAGTAATTTAGGCTACTGCTGTTAGTTAACATTCACAAATGTCGCTTTTTCAAGCTCAAACCAAACATAACACACTGGAAGAATGACCTGAAACCTTTTGTTTAATAACTGAACAAAATTAAGAGAAAAGAGGCTGATATTCGTATTTCCTTTTAATTTATTCCAGTAAGATAGAGCATTGAAATTGCCGCTTTATATGTTAATATGAAGTTATTTTCTTTTGTGTTTTTATCTATTCATTTAACTTTAAACATGTATAGGTGCTCTTTCTGTTTGTATTTGTCATAAAATAATAAAAATCAAACAGCCATGGCCTGTAAGCCTGAGCGGGGTACAGCCCACCGCCGCCTGGAGGAGCTGCAGGCGTCTCCATGGAAGCGCTCCGTTTGCGACATGTATTCGCCATTTTGCTCCTTTAGTGTGTGTGGGGGGGATACTGTCCGTGTGAACACCTCACAAGCTTTTAAACATTTAACACTATCGACACCATTTAAAACAACCCAGGGCATGTCTGCAATGAGGCAACAGTAGATGCACCAGAACGACATGGACATTTGGAAGACGTAATCTTAGATCGCTTCGTCGAGCGTCAAAGGGAAGCAGCAAAAATGCGAGGTTTGTTTTTAGCTGTTAAATATAACCTACTAACTTTGTTATCACAGATAGTATCGTAAAAAGCAGAAGGCTCGTTTAACTCTCTGAGACAGGGGGGCATTGCTGTTACATACATTACCTGCTGTGAGTTTAACAGGGCTAATGAACTTGTGTAGTTAATGTCTCATAGAAGAACATTGTATGCTTATAACGGATTGTGCTACAGCTATAGAAAACATTTGCGGAGTAACTAGTTTAATATCACATGAACAGAATAAATGGTATTTAATTTGTGAGGGTATCCTGTTACATATGTAGCCTTGATACAGTCCCTATCAGCCACAAGTGGTTGAATGGAGTACCCCCAAGCTAGACAATGAGCTTCATCATTTACTGTAACTAGACAAACTGAAAAAACAATTTATTGTGGTGTTTGCATTACAGTACACATATAGAGAATATTTCTGTAGAATTACATTGTTATGAACAAATCCTAACCCCTGTGATGGCTTGGCTGAAGCAATAACAACAAGACAGTCCATCACCAACTGTTAGATTCTAGATTCTAGATTTTTGTCTTGGATAGTTTTTGTTTTGTTTCATCTTTATATTGTATTTTGTACACTGTCTTTTTGCACTGCTTGGCCAGAGAGAAATGAAATTTCGATTCACTGTATGTTGAACACATATGGCAGAATTGACAATAAAGCTTTGAATTTTTATCTTTGATCTTTTGCTCTTTAGGACCAAGCAAGCAAGCAAGAAAAGAAGAGGGATTCACTGTCCTCGCCTGGTTGTATTTTCTTCCTTGAAGTCTACCTCACCTGGCTGCATTTTCTTCCTTGAATTCTCCAGCTTGACAACACCTTGCAATTCTCTATAATGATACTAGGATTAATTCCCCAAGAGTTACATGAGCAGCTCTTGGACTTTAAAAATTACCAAAATCGTACAAATGGTGTGGAAAAACTTAAACAAATTCTGTCAGACGTGGACATACTGTCTATCCCTTCTGACAGTATTGAAGAATTTATACATTTTCTTTCTCGCCTTCTGGATGACAGTAATTTTAAAGTTTTGTATGGCACCCTACAAGTTTTGAATTTACTAATTCAGCGGCTAGATAATAGACTAGACAAACACTTTCAACAAATTATTCATGTGGCTCTCAAAGCTCTTGGGGACACCCGTACTACAACCAGGAATGAATATATGAAGGTGTTTCGGCAGCTGATGAACGTGATAGCACCTCAGCAAATATTGAATCTAGTTATAGACAACTTGAAACACAAAAATTCAAGGATCCGAGAAGATGTCCTTAACATCATCACTGCTGCTTTGCTCACTTATCCAAGAAAGAATTTTAACATTCCTAAGCTTTGTCATGAGGTCGCCCCATATCTCGCAGATCGCAAAAGAAAAGTGCGACTTGCTGCATTGGAGCTTTTTGCTGTTTTCGATCATTGCCTTGACACAGGGAAGAAGCAGCCCTTAATAAAAGCTGTTGACACGGTTGAGCTTAACGAGGAAGCTGAGGGTCTCATGGCAGCCGTACAAGCAAGAAGGGCCAGGCGCATTCTCCCTAAACTCTCCCCAGAGGGTATTGTGGAGTATGCATTGATAATGCCCAAACAAGGACAACAGAGCTCAGGGCAGACGGGAGCTGATTTGGAGTGGGTGATGAACGATGGGAGAATTAGCAGCGCGAGGAGTACCAGGACCGAACCAGACTGCGACAGATTACATGGCTACAGCAGTCTCGGTTCTGAAGATATGCCTCTTCGAAGGAGGATTGTGAGCGCAGGTAAAGGGAAGAACAAACTGCCTTGGGAGATGTTTTCGCCATCATCCACTGAGAGTGACCAGCAATGCAATACACCTGATGGAAAGGTGAGGCCCTACTGTCATCTCTCAGCTATTGTTATAGTCAGCTCCCTAATTGGTAAATATTTAAATAATTTAATGTTTTATGATTTTTTTTTTGTGTCTTGACCTTTTAAAAGTTGAAACCGGAGAGGTAGCTCAGTTGTATATGGAAAAAGGGACACATTAAAATAGTATAACATATAATCATAAAAAAATAAATTGTAATCCTTAGAATATACTGCATTGTGACATTACAATGTGTGTGTGTGTGTGTGTGTGTGTGTGTGTGTGTGTGTGTGTCTGTGTGTGTGTATCTCCTATCCTATTCTTGGACATATTTGACTCATTTTCACACATTCTTTCTCTATCAAGGCTTACTCAGCTCTATGACAGATTGCAGTGTATATCATTCAAATATACTCGTAGAAGCTATTTAGCACATTCTTTTTTTTAATGTTTGGAAATCTTTTGTTTACAGCTCCAGCAGTATGTTTCTTGGCAACCCTAATAGCAGAGGGGGGAAATATAATTGCTCAGATCCCAAGGATGTTGATGAAACAAAGCCATTTTGTATGTGTAGCATTAATTGCAATCACTTTTGAGCGCTCTACAGTGTTTACCATCATTATACATGAATCAGGTGAACTAAACAGTCAAGTGTTTTCAAAGGCAGGCAAATGTAAAGCACTGATTCAGAGTAGCAACCTACTCTATAGGACTGTCACGATAACAAATTCTGACGTATGATATATTACTGGATAAAATATAGATGATAAACTGTGCTATTTAAACTCATATATGCTGACAAAATAACCCTGACGTAGGATTACACTGGTCTACAAGCAAAATGCTTCCGGAACAAAAGTAGTGAATTTTTTCTTGGTTTAGGTCACTAATAAAGAAAAAGTAAGTCAGAAGTGCTCATTGGCTATAGTTTCCAAGATATAGTATTAGGTCAAAATAGGAAATTTATGCAAAATAAGGCAAAAACGGTAGTTTATCAGAAGGTACAGTGTGTCTACAAGCAACCAGTTCTATCTGAAAGCCTGTCTGCACATTCCAATACATTCATTTTAATATGTCTAGAGTTTTAACATATATCAATATATATATAATATATATATTATTATTATATCATTACATATCTTGAATACATTAGCTAACCAGCAGTTATCAATTGATTTTCAGTTCATCTTATCAATATAAATGAGATTTAGCCACTTTTATCTCGGAAGCAGATCGAGTCCAAAAATTTGTAGACCAGTGTTATCAACAAAAAAACTATTAAAATGTACATTATGGTTAAAAACATGAACTGCAATAAATAATAGAATTACACACAGTTGTAAGTTTGTATCTATAATCGGTTATTCAAGCTAAGAAAAAGTATGTATGATAAATATTGACCTTCAAAATATATTGTTCCATCTGTCATGTACTGAACAATAACTATAACGATATGTAGTATTTATTGTGGCAGGCCTATCACTCTGACATTTTGTGACAATGTGCATTAAATACTGACCTATCAGGGAACCTGATGACCCATGCAAAGGCCAACTCTTTTGTTTGAGTTTGTCATGTCTACTACATCCCTTTGTTCAGAACAGAGGATGGAATTTCACTGATGATTCTGTTTAAGGATTCTTTTACATTACTACTGTATAGTTATTCATAGGTGTTGTTTTTTTTACACTCTCCAAGGTTACCAATGAAGACTTTTTCCCTTTCTCAAGAAAACTAAGCCCAGAAACCTACATACCCAGTTTCAGTAAGTGTTCCTTCATGTTTTAGAACGATGTGGATTATGTTGCACTGAATGAATACCTATACAACATCTTAAAATGCCATAATAAAACTTGGCATAATTTTGAATATGAAAAAAATGTCTTTAAGTTATGTAAATATATCTGTTTTTTTCAGGACTATGTAGTGTATATAAAGGCTTCTTTCTAGGTTGTTTAGTTGACAAATCTGTCATTGGTGTTTTAGTCGACTTCTCATTTTATGTAGATTATAAGGATTTATATGGGACAGCACAGCAGAAAGGAGAAGTCAGTCAATGAGTGTCTTAGCAGCAGATTTTGTAGTTTTTGGTATAGTAAAAAGGCAGATTAGACTCATGAATTTTAAATCCAAATATACTTTATTTCTATACCACATATTGCAAACAAAGCAGTTTCCAAAGTGCTGCACAGAGATCATAAAATGAAGACAACAAAAAGGTAACTTGCTAAAATTTGGTCATACTAGTCCTAAAACAATACAATAAAATAAAATAAAAGCAAAACCATAAAAATCATAAAATAGCAGTAAATAAGTAAAATCACTAATAAATAAAATAAATAAAAGACACAGAGGACCACACAACTCAGGCGGTGTTAAAAGCCAAAGAATAAACAGTGGGTCTTAAGATGACTTAAAACACTCCATTATGGGGGCTGTTCGAACGTGGACATTTAATCTGTCTTTATAAATAGATTGTTTCCTAGTACTTATTTTCTGCATGAATACCTGTTTTTACACAAACTCCCTACAAGTGTAAACTTGTGAGTGCAGTTTGAGTCAGATAGAGATATGTTATAATTTTGAGAGCTTCTGCCATGCCCCCATTTTTAGTCGACTTTTCGATTGGCAGGACATGTCTTTAGTCCCCCAAGAATTTATTTTAGTCAGCTACAGCCCTGCTTCTTTCAGGCTCAGCAGAACCTCCAAGGCTTCAGTCAGCGAGAAGGAATGAATCCCCTGCATGCCTCAAAAGGAGTGGTAGCCTTAACCTTGACCAGGACATATTCAAGACCACAAACCTCTCTGAAATAGATTCAAGTAAGACATCATCTCATAGTAACCACAAATATTAACTTGTGTAAAATCTTACTGAACGTATGCAAATATATGTTTTACTGTGATAGCCAAGGGAAGTATGCTTTCAAGAAACCCTAGTGTTGAGCGTACATTTTCTCTGCCAGCCAAGTCTTCCTCTACTGGCTCCTTTCTACTGCCTTCGTATCCACTAGCCTCACTTTCAGGCAGCGTCCCCACTCCAACTCTCCCTCGTCACCATGTAAACTCCTCTCACTCCATGATGAATACTTGGCCAAACAAAAGAGACGCTAGTCCTCACCAGCGAGATTCTAGCCCCTGGAGAGATCTATCGAGAACTACAAAAGGTAACACACATTAAAATAGTTATGGAGAATACAGAGATATGAACTTCTGTTTATTTCTTCTCTTTTTCAAAGATGGAAAAGAAAGTTGGTGCTCTTCCAGGCCTCTTCATGCCTCGCTTGTTAGTTCTTCTTTGACGTTGTCATTTCGAAGAGTACTTAACACTACAAGAACAAACAGCTCTGTGACCCCACTTATCCCTCCAGGAGAACAGAATGAGCAATTAGAAATAAGAGATTTTAGTACAGACCCTGGGAATAACAGCATGGTCCAAAACCTTGAAGAGGAGGACCACATGGACATGCAGGAGGTCAGCAATTGTCTACATTTAAAATGCTTTAGACTATCATTCAGATACAAATTCATGTCTATGTACCTGCAGATGCTGAATTCACTGCGCTCCTTACGAAATAGTGCTGCTAAGAAAAGGGCCAAAGCGACCCTCAGTAACTCAGACCTGGATCCAGACAGTCCGGATTCAGCTGTGAGGTTAGACCTGGGTCTAGATTCACCATCACGTACTCCACCAATGCTTACAAGCTCAGCAAGTGAAAGTGGGCTCTCCAGCCTTGGCTCTGCTGTCAACTGCAGCTTTAATGGAATTAAAACTAGGTAATTAAAAATGTAAATACTGTATTGAAAAGTGTTCAGGGTTTAGATTTTCCACTGTGTTTTATCGTCAGTCAAATCACCTCATGTATGCATGTGAAAATCTGTGGGTTCACGTTCTATCCAAGGGTTTCACAATGATATGAAATGTAGCTCTGCTCCTTACGCCATTTAAAATTCAATGCCAAAAGAAAAAAAAAAGTCAAAAAAAAAAGATCTGAATTTTAAAGACCCCCCCCTCCCAAACGAACTGACAATCTTCTTATCATAACAGTCCAAGAAATTCTTCATCCTTTGGGGTGAAATCTCGCTTTACAAGCGTGCCTTCTGCACAACTGAGGTCCTCAGTTTCCATGGACTTCAGCAGCCTCCAAGGTTTAGTACATTCTTGACTTGTGTGCCACTTTGCCCCTTATGTACAGTATTTACTAAATTATTTATTTTGATTAAGGATTGTCTCAGACGAATGAGTGGTCAACTGATGTGGGTGTTGTTGGACACTCCTTATCATACACAAATGGAACTACTAAAGCTGAGATTGAGAACAGAGAAGTGTCACCTCAAATGGTCAAACACATTCCACGAGAATCAGTCCGAGGACTGAAAGGTGCCAAAGGTATAGCAGTTGTAAACACTAGTGCCTAATCAGCATAAACAATGATGTTTGGGCCTAAATAATTAAGGGTCATTCTCTGATTTCATTCTTAGGCTCTCACAGCCAGAATAGCAAGAATTCATTAGGTGTCGATATGCTTGAAGGAGTCATTGGAAGAGGTCAGTTTGTTGCGGTTCATGTTGTGACTAAAAGCCTTGTTTTACTAATATATTTCTGTATAAATCTCTTTTCCTTGTTTCCCTCATTGTTTAGGCATGTTTGGCTGCGCTTCCTTGTCACTTGAGCAGGGTGACTTGGTAGCCAAGCCCCCCAGCGATCTCTACTCAGCAATAAACAGCCATACAAACATGGCTAGCATGCAGACCGAAAGTGATGACAGCCCACGCTCAGACAGGGCCAAGGTTAGTGTCTTCATCCTGAAACAATCATCAAAAGGGTGTCTTCTAAAAACAATGTATTTTTTATTCAGGACAATACAAGAGCTGTACGTTTAAGCAGGGATAAAATACGGCATCAGCGCACAAAAATGTCTGATGAGCTAAGTCATGGAGAACAAACACAAGAAAGGATTCGCCATCGTGTTCAGCAGATGCTGTCTGATTCACCCATGGGTGAAAATACACCATTATGCATCAAAGGCAAGCCCTTGAAACATTCAATGTGGATCTGTACATTGTCATAAATATACATTTCTGTACATGAGGTCATATAAATGTTAAAAACTGCCTTAAATGTAGTTACTGATACACAAGAAGATTTTAGCTCATGCCATCTTTTTTCAGATCTCCATTTAAATGGCCTCATCTCTTCGAGAACTCCTGTGAGCCCATCAGAAACCCAGACCCCTGTTAAGAGCTTCACTCCTTCCCACCAGCCCAGTCCTCCTGCATTGCCGCCAAACCCCAAAAGTGTGTCCCGTCTGAGGCGGGCAGCTAGCCTGGGCAGAACAGGGGCCTCACAATCTCACTGCCCAGGTAAGTGGATTTTCAGTGTCAAGAATCTACATCTACAAGTTTTCATCTTCTTATATGTACTATTGCATTGCCTTTGATTCCAAGACAAATTAGTCATAAAGAAGTTAAATCAAGATACCTTAACATAAATTAATTAAATAAAATAGAACCCATAAAATAATAGCTAAAACTAACAAAATCAACATATAAAGTCTCATAAAACCATTATGTAATTATATTACACTTCTGCATTTCATTTTTATTTGTGTTTTTTGTCCTAATGGCATTTTAGATGAGCTGATCTCTTCTCTGGGCCACAGAAACAATTTCTCAGAAGCTGCTGAACTGCGTCCATTTTCCAAGCCTGATGTTGCACTGACCCAGAGCTTCAACCTCCTGAGCTCAGATAACTGGTGAGAATTTACATGTTCTACAGTGTGGCGTTGACATGAACCCCAATCTGAAGATATTTTTTTATAATCTAGGGAGAAGAAGATAGAAGGACTAAATTTTCTGCGCAGCTTGGCAATCAACCACTCTGACACACTCCAGAGCAGGCTTCGTGATGTGTGCCTTTTACTCACTCAAGAGGTAGTCGATTTGTGGAACAAGTTTTAAATAATGACATAACCTTTGTATTTAAATAAATGTTTATGGGTCTCAGGTTAAAAATCTGCGCTCAGGTGTGTCGAGGGCCGCTGTGTGCACACTTGCTGACTTCTTTAGTCATCTGCAGAAAGCAATGGACCAAGAGCTGGAGGGGACAGCTAAAGCCTTACTGCACAAAGCTGGAGAGAGCAATGCCTTCATTAGACAGGATGTGGATGCAGCCCTAGACTGCATGGTGCAGCACTGCACTCCAACTCGGAGTATTCATGCTTTACTTAATGGAGGCCTTGGGTCAGTCATTTTATGTGTGCCAAACTTGTTCTTTCACTTGACCATGTACAGTAACTGTAAATGTTTTTGCCTCTGTTAGTCATCTCAATGCTGTTGTGAGGAAGTACACTGCCCAGCATCTGGCTAATCTGGTGGACAAGGTTGGTGCTGCCCGTCTCCTGTCTGGAGGTAAAGAACTTACAGACAGGATCTTGCCTGCGATTACAAAACTGTCACAAGACTCCTCACCAGAAGCCAGGTTTGATACTTTCTGTTCATAATATTGGTTTTGTATGACAGTAATAAGCTACCAATTCTGTGTGAAAAATGCAATTTAATTCCAAAGGTATTTTGGTCGACGCATGCTGCTCTCTCTGTCATCACATCCCGACTTTGATAAGATTCTTGAGAAATATGTTCCCACCAAAGATCTACCAACTATCCGAGACACTATCCTAGCATTAAAGACAAAGGTATAATATAAACATATGTCTTTATCTTATTAAACAAGTGTTTTTTATCATCTTCGCACTATAACGTCCTTTTTAGGGTCTTGGTGACATGCCTTCAGACAGCCAGTCAGCCAGAGGCAGGCGTTCCTTGCCAGGCAGCGGGACACTCAGAGCCTCGTCTCTCACCAGAGAACCTCTCAATCAAACCACAAGGTTTTTCATACACAATAACTAGAACTACTTCACAAAGGCTAAATTGCTTATAAATGTGTATCATTTACAGAGAATTAAATAGTTTCTACAACTGCAGAACTGCACAGACTATTGCTGATAGGACTGAATATGTGAGGCATATGTCAAGTCTGCTGGGTTCAAAGGACTTCCAAGTGAGGATCAAGGGAATCGACCAGCTAGTGGCAGACTGCCAAAACAATCCCAATATGGTTATCAACAGTATATTCCCAGTATGTATACAAGAACTACGCATGTATTAAGTATTTGTATATGTTCATAAGTTCATTTTAAAACATTCTGTTTCAGGTTTTTGATGTCTTCAGGTCTCGGTTGCAGGAATCAAACAGCAAGGTCAACCGCTATGCTCTAGAGTCCCTGCTGAAAATAATCCCTTTGTTGAAGGACAACTTAGCCCAAGTGGTTAACATCCTTGTCCCAGGAATTGTTGACAATCACCTCAATTCTAAGAATAATGCTGTTTACACTGCTGCTTTTGGAGCCCTAAATGCACTAATAGCAAATCTTGGTATGTTTTTGAGTAACTACTGTAGATCAACACTATGTGAAATGCTGTTTAAACACTGGTTTCAAGTGCATTTTCTTTCTTTCCTCAAGACAATGTACTCCTTCTTCCACTTTTTTGTACCAAGGCTCAATTTTTAAGTGGCAAAGCAAAAGTTGATCTTATTGAAAAGGTTGCAGGTATGATTCTTTTGTCAATCCAAAATCTTTGAAAGGTTTTATTTATAAAAGATGATGAAAGATATTAAGTTGTGTTACAAAAACAAACATTTAAGATGTCTTTAATTTCAGAGATTGTGACTGAACTTTACCCCCGCAAGCCCAACATGGTGGAGCAGAAAGTGCTGCCATTACTGTGGCACCTCCTGGGAACATCTACGCACAGCGGCACAGTTCACGGGCGAGGCGGCAGTGTGAGGGGTGCAACAGTCAACTTGTGCCAAGCCCTTTATGCCCAGATGGGACACAGCCTGATTGACTGTGCTGCCTCTCAACCAATCAATGTCCACAAAAGTCTTAATGAGGTACTGCGGACAATAACATAAACAGAAACTCAAAAACAGATTTTGAAGATTACTTGAAGATTTTCCTAGTGCCTGCACTTTTATATCCATAAAGACAACATCCTTTAAATTTAGGAGTTCTTATTCTCATCTCCGTGAGATTTCCTCTGGTAAAAAACCTGACAATATCAGGTTTCATGTACACAAACTGCTCTTTGCACTTTTAAATATGAACTCTTAAACTATATAGATTTTATCATTGCTTTTTCAGATTCTAATCATGTACTGTAGAACAGATCAAGACTAACAGAATGTACCAATGAAATGCACAAAAAGTAAACGGTTCAAGACAGGGACATGAGAGTTGTATATTTTTGCTGTATCATTAAATGTGATGTAATTTTTAAAAATCTTATAACACAAATTCTATCAAAAATAATTGTGTACTGCTCAGATGTATATTTGCACAGTATTAACGTCATATTCATGTATGTCGTATAATTAAACAGTATCAAACATGTCTGTTGTTGTAATCATGCACTGTACTGTTTGGCCTTTCATGCATGACCAGAATCGATTTCCACTTAAGATAAACAATTCATTGTTGCCTACATTGATGATGAGAAAGAGGGAAAAAGGGTTCAGATGTAAACCTGACAATGCCTAATCAACAGATTCTCTGTCCTAGAGTGTAGTGCCAGTCTTTATAGTATCCCTTTCACTATATTGTCCAGTACTAAGCTTGTGAACATTTGGAAACAGAGACTAATATAAATAAATTGTTTATTTCTGTAATTCATTTCATGCGTCTTCTTAAAATTTACAGACCAATACAAGTTATGTAATTAAAAGCAGAAAGCAAACAAAGATTTTGCTTGAATAATTTAACAACTTTGTATAATACAATAAAAAATATTCTACTCTGGTCACAAACCCTCAAGACCACTGTAAGAGATACAAGTGAACATACATATACAATAAGGCTTTGGGTTGTTTCTGCTTGTGCTTCTGACAAATCTCTAAAGCTAAATGGCAGCAATGACAAATCAGTATCATAGTCATGTACACAAATATAGCCAAGTATAACCAAATATAGCCAATACAGGAAAATACCTGCTTAAATGATCCTTCTTAAAATGGAATTGCTTGACAAACTCACAGTGAATTAGTCAAAAGCTAAATGTCAAGCATCAAACCAATTTATTTAATATGTTTGTGTTTAATAATGGCCGACAATGTAATGTAATGTAATGTTTCCTTCCTTCATTATTTGTGCTCTCTTGTTTTGAAAATTCTTAAATGTCACAAATGGAGTTCCCTGTAGCAGGTGGAAAAAATAGCCCCTTCACCTATAGATCTTTTTACCCTGTTGCTAAGGCAGAGGGATCAATCCCATGACAACCAGTGCGGGTTGTATGTTGTGACAAGGTGAGTAGCTGCCATCCTTTACTCCTCACTCAACAGGGAGCAGACGGTTTGGGCAGATCCTGGTTCTCAGCCAAGTTGAGCTTTTGTCTGAGTAGTGATGTTAAGGATTTACGCCATAAATGCTTTCAATTAAGAAACGCATGAGGATTCTGACAGCAAACAAAGGATACATTGAGGTGCTTAGTTCTTCCAGCTGCAATGTAATAAATAAAAAGGTGAATGAGAAAAAACAACATTAAAGTACACAGCATAAACTTGATTAAACTACAACCATCCAAGTATGTAGTTAACCCAAACAATACAAATCAAATCTTATTATAGTTTTCTATGTCCCTGAACAAGATATTCCTAACATTTATCTGTGACAAGCTCAAGGTTTTTCTCACTTCCCTCGCACACAGCACTGCGCATTTCAGCACTGGGAGCCAAAGCGTGCAAGTAAGAAGCACCACGTATTTTAAACTGCCAAAAATAGAACCGTCAACATATTTTATATGATTTTATACTATTAGGATTAGTGATTTGCAATAGATGGTTTTATGGCAGCACATTTAATACTGCCCCAATGGGAAATTTGCATCCTGCTGGAAGGGACGACAGTGCAGGCACAGGGGAACACTCTGTGACCAAGGGTTACAGGAAGATAAGCAACCTGGGAACATAACCTGTAACTTTCTTGCTATAATTGCTGTGCCACCTGGTTAAAAGGTGCACTGCCTAACTTTTCTGCATCTGTCAAATGCTTTTTTCAGAGATCTTCATGAAGACCAAACCAGACAGGTATTTTTGAGCTATAAAACCAGTTGTTTAATGTATTGAATGTAAGGTAGAGCTGTTTACTGTCATACTGTGGAAAATTCCAGATAGAACAATGATATATCCATAGAAACGAGAAGGTGACGGACCCAACCAAAAAGTTAAATAGGCCATTACAGCAATTAGTATTTGAAGCTACAAATGTAAAACAAATAGCGGAATTACACCCATAGATTCTCTGTAATCTTATTAGTTACATTCAATAAAGTATTAGTAAAAACTCAAATTGCATTTACGCTATAGACACTTCCTATCTATTTTAACAGGTCATCATAATAAAGCAAAAAAAAGTTATCATGTGTTAAACTTAATATATAAACAGTAATGCAGTATTGTGCTCACATTACTCAGCAGGTGTTCCAGGTTGTGATCAGATGCTCCTTTTCTCTGGTCCTCAGACAGCTCCTCCACATGGCTGTCCAAGCTGAAGTGCAGCCTGGCCAACTTCTCCTGCATCTCCCGCACATGCTCCAGCTGCTCAAAGGAACACACTTTACCTAAAACACAAATGTAGGAAGCCAAATAATTATAAGATCACAGGCAGACATGGTGGCACTCTATTCAAGGTTTCAGTTAAAGGATACTTGCAACAATTTAAAGATTTTTTTCCCATAAAAAAAAATATAATATTATATTTCAGTTGCCAATTGCTTAGGGTAAGGTAGGCAGGTACTGTTTGAGACTGAGCTGAGGGCAGCAGGAAATCAATATTGTAACTGTAAATATGCATATTATTATTATTATTATTTTGGGTGTGTTTCTAATAGAAAGGGAAATAAGCACATTCTGTATTCTGAAACACCAGCAATATCCAGTGACAGTGTAAAATAGCTCTTTGGTGTATTTAATTTCACTTAGTTTCATCTAGCAAAGTAATTTTAACAGCCTACCCTCTCTGATGGTAACAGAATATGCCCCTGGAGGCTGCGTCTTACCAAAGGCCTGCAGTTTGCCTGAGTGGAAGTCGTTGAGGAGGTTGAGGAGCCCTTCTTCCATTTCTCTCACATCAGATACATCGGTAAGAAAGGAGTGCTGCAGGGGGGATGACTGGACAACCTTGCTGGGCCCTGCTGGCTGGGGGGCCTTGGGCTTTTCTTTGTGTGGTCTGTCCAACACAGAATTTATACTGACAATTCTTTTCTACCACGTCATTCGTAACCAAAATCTCCTTCTAGGAACTAACCTTGTGATTTTGGGGGGAGCAATGACCGCAGTAGGCATGTCCTTGGGTTGCCCTGGAGCCCCGATGGACCTCTTGTACTTGCTTCTATTTTTGGGTGAGGGAGGCTGTGGTAGGCCTAGGGAAAAGGTGGCACTCTTGCTGGCAGGGAGCGCAGGAAGTTTGCGGGGGTTGATGGGAGGAGGAGGAGGCTGAGGCAGAGACACCTTTGGACTGCGTTTTTTCCGTTTGTCCTCCATGATGACTTGGTTTTGCCTTCTATGTGACAATGTGTGGGGCACCGGTGAGCTGCTGCAGGATGTCCTGAAAAACACAAAGGTAGGAAGTTAAAAGCACTGCATTCTGTTGAAGAGTTAGTCCGCCTGGCTTTTGGAAGTAATGGTGCCAGTTTGTCTGTGCAGTGGAGCCTTGCAGTATTGCAGTAGTAACTTCATGAACAGGTGATAGAAAATAAAACTGAAATGAAAAGACCTAAACTGATTAAAGGCACTTGACAAAACTCTTAAATTATTTTAGGCTATCACATCATATTTCATGTCAAAGCTTAGACAAAACAGACCCTTTTTGGACTGTTTAAAACGTCATTAAAGGCGTGTTACGCACAAATTACTTCATGTAACAATGGAAATCAATGTTGTATGCTAGCAATCGAGCTGTCATTATGAGCACATAGACAGTACACGCCAAGGTCTAGGGAAAAGAAGAAAAGGTGCACAGTTTGGACTAAATACCCCGTGCCGTTTTCTATGTTTATGATGATAAAGATGCGCGCAAGGACAAAGGACCTAACACTGGGGTAAACAGATTGACGGATGAGACTTACCAAACCAATTACGCACGCGTAAACAAACCGACTGAGAGCATTGTCGCGTCTTAATGTGGTCTGCAAATCTTACAATAAACTTAAAGAATTGTTAGCCCTTTTAAAAACTAAGCTGTGTTACGTTTGCTTGCTGCAAGATCTATTAACTACAAAAAACAAGCGGCATCGATGCGCTGAGCGGAGCCGTCGTCTTTATCGCTCTCTTAAAGGGCCAATGCGCGTTTCTGCGGGACAGCTGAAGATGATGCGTGGATAAAAATTTTAGTTGAGTTATAGAGAAACAGCGGCTCCTTACAACTCTTTACGTTCACTACATTTGTAACGCGTCATCGTCTTCTCTTGCACATTTTAATTGATAGATGCACTGTTAAGATACACGCTGTATGTAAAAGCTCCACATGATGGCGCCAGAGATCCGAATTTTACAGGTCCAGACTTTTACACTTTGTCCCTCTCTTCCTAACTCATCAGATACAGGTAACAGACATGGGGACTTGAGACTTAGTGACTTGGACTCGAGTCGACTCGAGTCGCTGTTTTTATGACTTGTGACTTGACTCGACAAAAAATGAAATACTTGAGACTTGACTCGGACTTGGAAGTCTAGGACTCGGGACTTGACTTGACTTGAGACATGATGACTTGAATGACTTGCGTGGTCACATAATGTTTTCGTGCTCATTCAGCGGCACTGCCACGTCCTGGGACGCAACGCGTGCACCACGTGCACCACCACCGGCACGAGACTGCGCGTACACCGGGGCTGCGAGCACGAAAACGATCCGCGGCGCCCGGACCGCGTCCTCTCAGCCCCAGCCACAAACCAGCCGCACAAAATCAGCAAAGAGTGGCCCGTGGTGGTTTAATCCCGGTTTAGTCCAGGTCTAGACCTGGTCCAGTCCTGGTTTCGTCCCCTCAGATGTGAGAGTTGCGCTGTGTTTGCGCTTGTGGTGGAGGGCTGTGGCGTTAATGTCTCTTGGCGTTGCTCAGATCAGTTGTTGGCTTGGTTTTGTGGAATGCAGGAGATCACTTGACCGAGGGTCTACGTTCAAATAATAATTATAAACAAAACTCTCATCACTTTTTACTCTTAGTCAGTCTCTTACAAAGGTGTAGTCTAAATACACGAGCTCTCGAGGAGCGCGCCTGACCCATTACGCACGCGAGGAGTGGTGTGTGTGTGTGTGTGCATGTGTGTGTGTGTGTGAGTGAGAGGAGAAATGTAACAAAGTTTAATATTAATAAGCTATTTGTTTTAGTTCTTATTTGTTTCCTCACAAAAGGGGAATGACTTATGGATATACTGTGTGAGTGTGAGTGACAGAAAGTGTGAGAGAGAAATGTGCAAAGAAAAGAGCAAAGAAATGTGACAGTTTAATTTACTGTAAGTTAGTATTTGTTTTAGTTTACTAAAACAAATTTAGTTTTACTTTGTAAAAGGATAGCTACTTGTGGATATTCTGTGTGTGTGTGTGTGTGTGTGTGTGTGTGTGTGTGTGTGTGTGTGTGTGTGTGTGTGTGTGTGTGTGTGTGTGTGTGTTAGAAAGTGTGTGTGGGACAGAGTGAGTTAGGGAGTGTAACAAAGTTTAAAGGAAAAGTAACGTTATTTTACAATCTGAGCCTTCTTTCGGTAATAAAACAAGTCGTTTGACTCACCCATATCACGTTCGTGTCATTTGGAGCTGTTTGGTGAAAGTTATGTTGTAGCGTATCCGTTAGCATTTGTATTCGGGGCATTACTTTGCGGTGTCCAAATAACACAAACTTTAGCACTTTTCAAATCATAGAAGCCCAATGTCTTAATGTAAGATTTCGTTTGAAGCAAAAGTGGCCTGTAATCCGAGATTTAGCCATAGTTTTCAGCTTTGCGTTTCATGTTTGGGTCCCGGGAGCTGATGGCACAGTCCGCACATGCGCACTGGCGTCCTCATCTACTCGAAACTATGGCTAAATCTCGGATTACAGGCCACTTTTGCTTCAAACGAAATCTTACATTAAGACATCGGGCTTCTATGATTTGAAAAGTGCTAAAGTTTGTGTTATTTGGACACCCGAGCATATGATACGAGCACCATGTTAACGGATACGGGATCATTAGTAGAACAGAACGGCTCAACATAAGTTCTGCGATACTGCTCCAATTGACAGAAAAATGCTATGGGTGAGTAAAACTACTTGTTTTATTGCCGAAAGAAGGCTCAGATTGTAAAAAAAAACGTTAATTTGCCTTTAATACAAGTTTGTTTTAGCTGTTATTGGTTTCAACTCAATGCTGAAACAATGTTGAAAACATGTGAAACAGTTTGGTTTTTGATGTACAGATCACTTTTACCAATAAATAACCAATAATTACATTATCACTGTTTTGTTTGAGTCTACGATGTATTTTACTGAACATGAGTATTTACAATACAAATATTTTATAACAGGTTGGGCACATTAGCCAGTGATGATTACTTACACTTTCTTATATATTGCCTTTCACTTTATTAAGATCAGATTCTGCAGCTAAAATTACAACAATACGCCAAAGGTGACTTGACTTGGACTTGACTTGACCTATTACAGGACTTGACTTGACTTGACTTGACTTGCCCAAGAAAAAAATACTTGGGACTTACTTGTGACTTGAAGGTGAAGACTTGAGACTTACTTGAGACTTGCACATGTGTGACTTGGTCCCATGTCTGACAGGTAATAATACTACTCTGTCAAGTAAGTCAATTATCTGTTATAAGTGTCAATAAAAATCTCAAATAAGTGAGAAATACAGGGCTACATTCATACCATACTCCATACAGCTGTACAGCTCACCCTTGTGCAATAGATAATACTCCCTATAACTGTACTCATATATAGCTGGGATTTCACATTCTATTTGATACTGTATTTTATATTTTATTACTACTTTTCTATTTAAATCTGATTTGTACATATATACTTATTATCACTATTTTTATTAGTATAATTACATCTCATCTTACACTGTAGCTGAGTGGTTAGCGCTCTTGCTTCACAGCAAGAAGGTTCCGGGTTCGATCCCCGGGTCGCCCAGGCCGTTCTGTGTGGAGTTTGCATGTTCTCCCCGTGTCTGGGTGGGTTTCCTCCGGGCACTCCGGTTTCCCCCACCAACCCAAAACATGCACCATAGGTACCTCCAGCTTAGGTCCTGACCAAGCCGAAGCAAGAAGATCATGGAGATGGTCCCCGGGCGCCCTAATGTGTGCTGCCCACTGCTCCTAATATATGTATATATATATATATATATATAGGATGGGTTAAAATGCAGAGAAGAATTTCTCCAGTGTGAGATCAATAAAGTCACTTCTTCTTCTGGTTTACCCTGTTATATACTTGATGAGTGAGCTACCACGCCCAAAACAATTTCCCTTGTGGATCAATAAACTTTGTCTAAGTCTAAGTCTAAATAAAAATCAAGTGGATAATGTAATACAAAAATATCTCTTTTATTATGGCAGATGAGAACAAAAACATGAAAATGCTGTTGTACAAAAACAGAGCCCCTTTGTATATTTGTTTTGTTCCACAGCAAAAGTTATAAACAATAACTTGGGTCTAACTGATTTTCTGGTCTGAAGAGCTGTTGGAATATGCGTACGCCTTTCCTAACACAATCCTGTCTCTTAAAAGCTTAAAGAAAGCATAGTAGTTGCTGAAGAGAATCAACGCTAGTGATATAGTTTGATGCCATTTTTCTGAACATATCAATGAGTAGAGCTGGTAGAAAATCATGGCACCTTCCAATATAATGAGTATGTTGAGTATTCGTAAAGGCTTGTTGAAGAAGAACTGGAATATAGAAAATTATGTTACTTCAATGCTCATACACCGATTAATGACAAAATACACAAAAAGGCTGAAATATAAAAGGGATAATAGAAAATACTCACATAAAAGCGATAATGTGACACATCTGATGGTACTGCAACATTATAATGTCCCATTGCTTTGTAGACATTTTTATTGTGTTTGACCAGAACTCCTTGTGGCCACATGTATTCTTCTGTCCATCTGAGAAAACATAAACATAAAGCATTTCAGCTGTTTTTCTTAGCTTTAACTAAGTGTTTAAGTCATGTAGTTTATCACCAAGTCTTACATGTGTTGTAGGACGTTGGAGCAGAGTGATGGATCCACCTTCTGCCAGCAGCCTAAATGAGCTGCAGCTTTATGAAGCAAGTCACAGTAACGTGGTGGCAACAAGTGTCTCATGAGGATGACTGAAGTACTGATAGACACCAGAATAAAGAGCTCACAGGACCAGCATTTGTCTACATATTGTGTACTCTGAAAAAATAATTGCAGGCATTTAATATACCTACATATGAATGTAGAAAAAAAAAAAAAAAAGACATTACTTACTTTGACAAACCAGACCGGCACAAAGGCAATATAGTAAGCACTGAGCATAGAGCTGACCAGAACTTCCTTCATCCTGTAATTGAAGTCTATCTTAAGGTACTCCACCTCCTTGCGGATGAGATCGGGGGACAGGCAGCAGGCGTGAGTGGGCATTGCCTGGACACCATACAATTGACTGGTGTGCTGCTTCCACGTCTCCTTTAGCACGGTAAAGTAGTCTTTACCACGGCCCAAACCACCCACCTCCTTTGAACCAATACTAACTATAGGAGAGAGGGGACCTACTCGCCGGAAGTCACAACTCAGCCGGAAGAAAGGGACATACATTCCAAACCTGATTAAATATAAAAAAGAAAAGTAGTTTGGTCAGTACCATCATCTTAATGTTTCATCTCACACACATTATGTACTGTGGAGTTCTTATGCTTGAATAAAAATATACATGAACCACCAATATAATATATAACTTACAGATAATACATAAATCAAAAACAAAGACATTAATTTAATTTGATGTCAAAATCGTATATAGAAGAATATCATTTTAAAAAGTCAAAGCTCTTTTTTTTTTTACCAAGTTGACAATTAATAATAATAATATATTTTTGCAGCAAGAGCAGAAATTCAATTTGTCAACTGGACAAAGTTTATTTGGTCGAATATGTTTCGCAGCTCATCCAAGCTACTTCTTCAGTTCTGGTCAGAGTGCTGGTGGAAACTTCTTATAACTAGCTGCAGGGAGGAGCTAACTACAATGAAATTACTATGAAACTATCACACCTATTTGTTTTCAGTTTATGTGTGGGGTCTTGTTAGCGTAGCCATTCAGGACCATAATGGGTATTTTCACACCTCTGGGCCTGACCTGGCTAACCCTAGTGTTGTCTTTGTCCTCAAACCTAATTCAAAACAAACAGAGTTATAAATGGGAGACAAATTATGTCTGAGACCTCCATTTCTGTTCAAGGAAGGGTTCTTTTTCTTGACGAAAAATATATTTTTGATTAATAAATCAATCAACTGTTACAGGACAAGTGCAGAAATGCCAACAAAACAGCCAATTTAGCCAACAAAGATTTTAGAGAATGTATATTACATACAATACACATATTTATCATGGAAGTGTTTATTTGCACACTAATGGAGTCTATGCAGTATAAGCAGACTTACGGGTAACACAGGAAGAGAAGGCTGAGCACTGAATATGTCCGAAAGAGGTATATGAGTGAGCGGCATAGACTCCATCCTGTTAGTGTAAGCACAGCAAACCTTGCCATCACTAAAAAGATGGAATGTGGGAAGGATAGTTTCCCACTTTGTGATGCCTGCAAAAAAAAAAAAAAAGTTTTATTTGACAGTAAAAAGGATTTTATATAAAAAGTAAACACAAAATACTCCCACCTCTTTTACTATTGCGGCTATCAGCCTTCGAGCTAGGATGATAACTGTAAAAACCAGCATGTTATAGTCAATCAGGTGAAAGTTCTGTGAAAGATAAGTTTATAATTAGTACACAACTCAATATAACAGGAGTACTCATTGCTGTCAATAAATACTAACCAGCGAAGTGTGTGAGGGAGGGTGTGATGGAGGGTACCACCACACTGTCTTGTAGATGTTGACATAGTGGACAAACAGAGCAATGAGGTGACAGAAGAAAAGGTGAAGCTCAAATAGAACATTACGGTCCACAGACAGCTCTGGGATTTTACAGTGCTTTACAGGCACCACCGTCTGCGCAGCTAGAGGAGGACTGGACATACAGGTGCCTGACCCATTCCTGTAAATGAAGCAAATTGACAAAGTGCTTTCAAGACAAAGCATACTCTCCAGGCTGCCTGAGTGCATCTGAGCTCATGTTACCTGGTACGAGACCGTACCCCTGTGACTGGGGAGCTGGTTGAATGGTTTCCATTGGTCATTGAGCCTGGCTCGCTGCTCAGTGGAGGTCTGCAGTACGTGGTCCGGTTTGCACCTCTCCTTCCACCAGCCATTGCAGACACACCCACTGTGCACTTTAAAGGTGTGCGTCTGGTTCTGCAGTTTATTATGGTCTACCATGGACACAAGAGAAGTTTAGATGGTTAAAAAATAAATACATAGCATGAATATTTCCAGACTGAAAAATGTAAAAAAATAAATAAACAAACAAAAAAATAAAAAAGAGCCATTACTACTACTATTGTCAACACAAGATCTAGTACAAAGATTTGAAGGCTTGTTTTAATTTTATGCCAACGCCTTGCCTAAATGGTCTAACTAGCGCAATGTTAATATATATATATATTTATATTGCTTAAGACAAAGAAATGAAACGCATTCCTGGGCTGTTCATGTGCTTACAGTAATGCTATAGCATCCTTATTACAGTGAGAGTTTGCGGAAGCTGACATTTGAGGCTAGCACACTGGCTACGGTATTTTCACCTCTTTCTCCAAATATGCACCAAAGCAGGTTGTTTTAGGTGCATAAGGTTTGGGCGAAAACAACGTGGCCCGACACAAAGAGGGAGGGACCCCTGTGTGTCCGCCAGGACCATGCTTGATCTAGTACAAAGATTGAGGCCTTGGCTAGCAGTACCTGACTAGCTTCCAAACAACCAACCAAACAGGAATGGCAAGATAATTAAACCTTACCCAGTCGAAAATTCAGTGTCCTGACTCTGATGTTTTAAGTGGCATTAATGGAAAATTAGATGCAGATTTTTAGATTCTTGACTAAAGCCCTATCGTAGTTTACACTGGAAACATCGAAGACACTCATTGTTGATGTGAAACTAGTGGATGGGGGCGCGGATGAGCAAGAAGTGGGAGGAGAATCACTTAAAGGAGCACACCTTCAAACATCAATGAACTTTGATTATTTCATTTACTATGATTACTATTTCATTTTCTTTAATACCAGCTTATCTTTTTCATAGTTACAATAAAATATTGATTGTGACATCGTCTATACTGTAATGATGAATTATTTAGAGTCATAGACCTCATTAGTCAACAGGAACTGTGTTTAAGAGGAGCTATATTTGAACTGTGAATTAGTGAAGTGATCAGAGAAAATCACATACAATAGCAAATCTGTACATTATTTTATCTTTCTTACTTTTGCATTGTAAAGAAGTGATGAATTCAACTTTTCCAAGGAGAAGTACTGGGGAACCAATCTAATTAAGATGCCCAGACTTCCCTCATCAGTATCACTGGCACCTCCACTCCATTTTATCCAAGGGTATTCCAGCGCTCCAATCCTCACATGAAAAATGCCCTTAAAAACATTTGTTCATTTTCCTCAATGCTAATATGCACCTCTATTGGACTATACAAGTTGTACTTCTATGTTCACCTTACTATCACAAAATGCTCTAAAACATTACGCTGTAAAAAGTTTATTTTTATAAAAATACAATCAATATTTATAAAAAAAAAATTGAAATTGAAGCAGTTAGTTTGTCACAAGCATCCAGCGACTCCTCTGGTTTCAGCCAGATCCTGAAAAATAGTTTAAAGAATGAGTTGAGAATGAGGCCATTACTGCAGTCAAAAACAACTGGTAAAACCAACCTCAAAAGTCAGTAACTTGAAGTTTCTTTCCTCATCCACACAATGATTCACTGGACCTAAACGGAGAAGACAAATGAGATTTGACAAGAAAAGCTCAGACCTCAGCAAAACAAAAGGTCATGCACCCTAAACTACATTTTAGAGGGATAAGTTTTAATATTTGAAACTTCTTTTTGATGAATAAATATAGACACGTTCTACAAATGCATTTGGGTATAAAATATTTTTTAATGGGACATTTGTTTTGCAGTTGTATTTTTGCTTTGAAATATTGTATCGTCCAACTTAAAAAAAAGTTTAAGTACTTTTATTACTTTGTTTGCATAGAAAACAAAAACAATCTAATAAAGAGTGTTAGGGTTATTTTTACCTTCTCATGGCGGTCTTTAGGCTTTTAGAATCCTCTCCTCTGCGATATTTTTCTTTTATAAAACCCACCAGCATGACTTTGCATCAAAGTCAAGTAAGATCCCTGCAAGCTTGATTTAAAATACTGTTGAGATTCGGTTATTTCCCGTGATGGAGATAACAATGCTCTCGAGAGCTTAGAGATAAAGACTTATGTTAATGACAGACATGTTCAAGCACTACTTCATTCAAAACATGTATTTTGCAGCGCTTTCATAAATTTGAACTAAAAAAAATATGACAACACCTTTGTATTTTCTACTACAATTGTAAGACAGGAAAAACAGTGTTCAGTTTTTGTTTTTGTTTTTTTCTTTTTAATTAGGTTGTGTACAAACATGTTAGTCAGGTGAAAATATGGCTGACAGGCCAAAATCATACATTTGGCTCCAAGGAAATGCCATTTTAGATGAATTAGGTCAAACTAAAAACTTTACTGAAACAACGCACTGCAGAAATACATTTTGGGATATAGATAGGACTATATTTAGCCAAATGTACACAAGTATAATGCATTTTGATGGCGGCATTTAATGAAAATCATTTCTGTAGTTGTAATGTACAAGTATTTAAATGGCTGCTGCTATTTTTTAGGCATATTACTAGACAATTTCTTCATTTTATTCTGAAAATTATACTGTGTATTGAATACAAATGCATGTTACAATAGAGTCCAATTGAAGCTTTTTTTTTTAGAACAATTAGTTAAAATTTAATTTTTAGTTTAGTAAATAACAAGATTGTGTAGATAACTTGTTACATTTGAACATTGTATTTTTGTGAGGAAAAAAAAGGGTACTTAAATAAGCAGCCTAGTGAAAAGTTAAAATCGCCACACCGAGATTTTGTAACGTACAATTATACAAAATATCACGTAATTCCCAACCTAATTTGTCTTTTTGGTCACAAGGACATTAACTATAAGCAACGTGAATAATGACAAACGGGTTTTGATGACCAATTTGCACCTAAAAAAATATACATTCAACCAAATAGCTCTTAAAAAAAACAAAACAAAAAAAACCTAAAAACTAAAATGAAGTATAAAATGGGGAAAATGAGGGCAATTACTTTTAAAAAAGGAAACTGGGCAACAATTTGAGACAGCTGTTGCACCAACTCTCTACCATTAGTCGCTCAGTATCTTCCATAGGGGTGCTCTCTGTATGCTCCTTTTGACTGTCTGGCAGGCGGCGCTTTGCCACCAGCCCCAGCAGACGACCAGGAGCCTTCCCAGTCATCTTGAGCTGCAAGAGAGCAGGAAACAAGGTCTACCATCAGCCCCAAGTGCAATTAATCACATCAGTATTTTGCCATGCACATAGACTTTACTTACTGTAAGACTCGTATGCAGAGTCCTGGGCCTCACCATGTCCATAGTCATAATACTCGGTATCCCTAGACAACAATTCACAAAGATGCATTTAGTCAGCAGACCCCACAAAGAGCAGGAACCGTTTACAAAAGAAAAAGTCATACTCACGTTGGAGCTGCCTGTTGACTATAATAATCATAGCCTTCATAGGGCGCTTCCGAGTAAGATTCATCATATGCAGGCTAAAGTGAAAAAAGGCATCAAAACACATTACAAACAACTTATAAGCAGCCTGTATTAATATGACAGGACTATATAAGCCAAACGTACATAGTCCTCATAACCCTCTGCTTTGACCTGTGAAGCTGCAGGAGGAACCTGGTGTGAAAGTCCTGCTGACGGGAGCATCCGTGGAGCTCCTGCAGCTGGAGGTCTGGAGCGGCCGGCTGCTCCTCCTCTGCTCACAGCAGCACCCCGACCTGCTGGGGTGCCTCTTGAGGCACCTCCACGTCCTGGGGCTCCCCTTGGAGCACCTCGCATACCCCCACGAGGGCCTCCGCGTGGCATTCCTCGCCCCCTGCAAAAAGTTAAACTGTTAGCACCATGCGTGAAGAGTCCCTCAGTCGTCCAGGTAGAATCCATGATAAAAGGAGAAATTCAATTTGTCAACTGAACAAGTTAGCACCATGTGATAAAGCCTAACCATCCAGCAAGGGTACTTAAATCTATTGGAAACAAAAAGATGCACTTATTTTTTTTTATATATATATACCTCACTCCAGGTGGTCCACCTCTGCCTCTGCCCATCCCGCGCCCTCTTCCTGAACCATCCTGGGATCCATTCAGAAAGTGTGGGTCCATATACTGCTCCTCCTCGCCTGGTTCCTGAAGAAAAAATTCAGCACAAACCATGGGACTCAAACCAACACTGAGATGACCGTAGCCTGAGCCCCCAGGGAGGACACAGACCATGATGTCTCAATATGGGATCTGATTCTGTAGTACATACCGGGGTAAGGAACTTCTTGACCTCATCCATGGCATGGGCCATGCGCAGGTAGGCTTCTGGGATGGGGGCATGCACTTCAATAAATACATGGAGCTCCATAGAAAGATGAGTATATTTAGCCTCACCACCCTTCCTCAACTCTTCCTCCTGAAAATTAAAACAATAAAAATCTATATAGTCACTCATTCGATCATGTTGAAATGGTTGAAAAATTGTGGCATTAATACAGAAAGTGAGGATTCTTTCCAGTTCATTTTAAATAACTTTAATTGAGCTATATCAGTAAGTGGGTTACCAGTTGCATGGACAACTTGGCCATTACATAAGGATAGAGTGGTGGCATTACACTATTAATCATACAAGTATATTACCTATCTAAAACGAATAAATGCAATACCTTATTCTTGTCCTTCATGGAACCTTTACCCAATACCGAAATTTTTGCCCCAGTCTCCTCTTGGAGTCTTTTAATTGTATTTCCCCCAGGTCCCAATATTTTACCAACAAAGTTGACCTAAAAAGAAAAATGTTTGTTATAACTCATTTCCACACACGTAAAAATTCTGAAATTCAGAACACTACTTACCCTTGGAAACTGTTTAACGGGAATGAGAACCCTTTCTTTGAGTTTTAGATTTTTGGTTGCAAATAGGTCCAGATAAGTTTCTTTTTCATGGTCCTTTTTAGTCTCGCCTTTCTGGATCCGTTCGATTTCTGTTGATGAATAAATGGTTGGAACAACATTTTATTACACGTTTATGTCACAATTATCCGTTGTTCACGCAGGTCTTATGACACGACTCGAAGGCCTTTGTCTGGTGTGCAGACGACAGTATCGTCAACAGGCAAATTTACACACACACTACAATTAGTAAATGGTGTGGAGGGTAATAATTACTCAACTAAATACAATGTAATTGAGTGTATTGCCGAATTAACACGTGCATTGTGAAGGGCCATAATCCATGGCATGCCTAATCTATCGACAAAGAAAAATATTTAATTTGGCAAGCAGTGTTTAGCTTTACATCCAAGAACAAGTCAAGGGATATTTTACCTGCTGAAATGAGTTTCATCGCATGTGTGAAAGAAGAATCCAAGCTGTCCTTTTCGGCAAGGAGCTGTGGTAGGTATTTGTCGTCCATTTTGGTTTTCTTCTGTGGGCTTTTTACGTCGTTACCAAAGTCGCTCATTTTCCTCAGATAAAATCAAGAGTTGGGACCGAGGTCGTCGAAGCAGCAAGGCCTAGTTGAGAAGTATGTTCCAGAGAATACGACAAAAACGAAACTTGTACGTTTAAACCGGTGACCCTTCCGTCGCTGAATGAACAAAGGAGGATGGCGCAGCAGCGCTTTAGAAAAAGGGGGTGGGCACAACACGTGATAATATCGCGAGATTTCAAAACGAAAACCGGTCATCATGGTGGATGTAAAGTGTATTTATTTAATTACAGAAGAGAGTAATACATATAAATCACAGGATCCTTCATATGAATTTGCACAAATTATAAAATTACAAATTATATTTAGCATAATTGCATTCCCTAATAATGTAATCATTGTTTGTGGAAACAAATCTGAAAATATTGTCAATATTATAATAATATTATTAACAATACTTTGCAAAATAACCTGCACATATTTATACATACATTATCTGAAATGCTAATCTTTATAACCACAGTATTGTATAAGATTAAAAAAGACCACTGTGATTGTAAAATAGGCTCATAGTTCTACTGATGGACAGGAGATTAAATATCTCCTGTGTTAAATTTCTCCTGTGTGAGATCAATAAAGTCACTTCTTCTCTTCTTCTTCTAAATATCGATTATAGCAAATATCTCTGGCTTTTCTGTATCATGAATCTGCATAGCAGAGTATGTGATAGCTTTCACCTCAGTACCCTGAAATGAAATAGAAAACATTCACTGTACATATCAAATGTCATCACATATAAGGCATATTTCTTAGGACATTTATCCTTTACCTGAGGATGCTTATCCAGTGAAAACTCCTCCCCCCACCTTTAAAATAAATACAACATTAAATATATGTGAAAGACACTACATTGATTAAATGTACACCATTTAAAGGCTATGGGCATTCCATTAGAACAAACCATAGACTGTATATAGAAGTGTACTAAGGCAGCGTTGAAGCTCAAGCGGCTACCAGTAATATGGGCGAATTTGGGGCCAAGCTCCATATTAGGAAAGGGAAATTATTTATTTAGACAAAATAGTGAATAGAAAATAGAAATAAAAAACCCAGAATCATGTACAGCTCATTAATATGAACATTTTAAGGCCAAAAATGACAAGGTGCACTGCAGCAGTTACAGAGAGAGGGGTAACAATATTTCAATGTAAAGTCAGGGTCAGACAGGGCCAGAAGGAGCCGGAAGCTCCCCCATGAACACTTCCTACTTGGAAGCTACAGATTAGCTACAGTAATCAAAGGAGAAGTTCAATTTGTCAACTGGACAAAGTTTGTTTGGTTGAAAAACGTTTCGCCGCTCATCCGAGAGGCTTCGTCAGAGCTGACGAAGCCTCTCGGATGAGCGGCGAAACGTTTTTCAACCAAACAAACTTTGTCCAGTTGACAAATTGAACTTCTCCTTTGATCATGGATTCTACCTGGACGACTGAGGGACTTTTCACGCATTAGCTACAGTATTTATTACAGTATCCATTTATATGCTCTATGGTACAAACACATCAGACAATTCATTTAGCCACTACTCACCCAATGGAACGAATTTTGAAATGGACTCTGTCAATATGTACTACCTTGACTTCCTAAAGAAAAGACCCAAATCAGAAAATAAGCGCTCTTAGAAATATAAATAGTTTTAAGTAAAGAAACTAACCCTAGGGATGAAGAAGAGATCTGCACAGAACTTGTACAACCAGTCATCCAAGAAGTGGAAAAGTAAAGACTGCATGTCATCACCTAGTAAAAAAAATAAGATAAAGTATGTAATCAAGTTGATCAAATTTATGTCAGTGCTGAACAGTCAAATTTACCTTCTGATTCCACCTCTACTGTGTCAAGTGGTTCCACTGTTTCAGTGTCTGTCATGTACCCGAACATGCCCATAACACATTGCTCAAAGGCTTCCTCCAGACGGTCCCCCCATGAATGTATCCTTGAAAGTCAAACAAAAACTAGATCTAAACACTTCTATTGAAAGACAGTCTGGAAAATAAAACCACACTTACTGTACATCTGCCGTATGATCCAGATCTGAAATGGTCAAAGGGTATATTAAAACATTTTGTTATAAGGATATAGGTCACTTTAGTACGTTACTTTAGTACGTTACTTTAGTACGTTAACCCATTTCAACAGTCACAATTGTGACCACCAAAAAAATGTCTACTTTGGAAGCTCTAAATGTCTGCTACTATGTATATTTTTAATATATTTTCTTAAAGAATAAAGGGTTGTGTTGAAGTGTGTGCAATATCACATGTTTAGATGGTTATGTAAAAGTTACACATTGAGGAGGAGACAACACCCAGACTAACCCAGGACTATGATTTTTGGTACACATCCTCTTAAGGGTCTCTAATAATGATAAATGCATTTGCAATTACTTCGCTTTATTTTGGTCTAAGTGTAGGATGGAAAATATGTTGGTGGTCACTATTGTGACTGGTGGGATAGAGTGCTGTACCATAGTATAGGGCAGTATATAGAGGAGCACATATACGTCTATACATATAATAAATGTGTTGTGGATCTCTCAACTTTATGCATTGGTTTGTATCCCCCCTAAGGGAAATTTGTGAGAGGGGGGAGATGTCAAGCAGGTTGTTCAATACCCTGTACTGACCTGTTGGAGTCAGGTGAGGAGAATGTTCACCTCTAGCTCCATCCCTTACCCTCAGTTACTGAAAAGCGAAAGTAACCTAGCTGCTATAGGTACATGTCAGAAAAACATTCAAAATTATAAGCTGCATGAGACAAGTCTGAGAAACCCCCAAAGTCCTCCAGAACCTACAGAGAGGAATGTGGCTGAGTGGCTAGCGCTCATGCTTCACAGCAAGAAGGTTCTGGGTTCGATCCCCGGGTCGCCCGAGCCTTTCTGTGTGGAGTTTGCATGTTCTCCCCGTGTCTGGGTGGGTTTCCTCCGGGCACTCTGGTTTCCGCCATCAACCCAAAAACATGCACCATAGGTAAAATCCTAGACCAAACCGAAGCAAAGAAGATCATGGAGATGGTCCCCGGGCGCAGTAATGTGCTGCCCTCTGCTCCTAATAACAGGATGGGTTAAATGCAGAGAAGAATTTCTCCAGTGTGAGATCAATAAAGTCACTTCTTCTAGAAACAATTCTGAGGAACATCCAAAGTCCTCTACATCGCTTATATCCACGGACTTTAATTATCCGGAGCTCCAGAGAAACGGACGTATAGGTGAATTTCACCGAAAGGTGAGGGATTTTCATGCCTGCAGTGAAGTGGCGAAGCACGTAGCAATCCCACCACTTTTGGCTGCGACTCCGCACCAACACGTTCATACGGACGTTGCTGCCACTGCCCAGCAAAACACTGTGGCCAAAAACCTTGTCCTTCTCCTTCTTAAAACAAATAAGCTGTAGTGTACATCTTCTGGCTCCGGTACGACAGTAACTTTAGGCTACTTCCATAAACACTGTGCACGCTCCCTGTGTGTGACCTTGTTGTGTCCCCCACTGCGGATGTGGGACACTTTTGGGGCATTTAAAGTTCACACTGGAGATCACATACAAGTCGTATTTAATTGGAAATGTGAACGACCTCACAAAAAAATCAGATTTCACAAAAAAATCGGAATTGAGCATTAAGCCCTGCAGTCTGAACGTAGTCATACGCGATTGACTGACACTCTGTCTGTGATCGACCCGTAGATCGCGATCGACCGGTTGGGCACCCCTGCTTTACAGACATCTTCAACACATCTCTGAGCCAAGCTGTCGTTCCCACATGCCTCAAAACCTCCACCACCATCCCTGTGCCGAAGAAGTCGTCTCCATCCCCCCTTAACGTCTACCGTCCAGTTGAGCTCACCCTTATCCTCATAAAGTGCTTTGAACGGCTAGTCATGCAACACATCAAGACATACTTTGCATACGCTGCATCACTGACTACAAGGGGAGGAGCGGGCCCGTGGAACTGTCCAGCGCATCATTTCCGGACGAACTCAACACCTTCTACGCCCGGTTTGATGCAGATAACACCACGCCTGTCACCAGACCCCATGTGGACAGTGAGGACGCTGTACTTTGCATAGACACTGCTACAGTGAGACGGGCGTTCAAGAGAGTGAATCCCCGCAAAGCACCAGGACCCGACGGCATCCCCGGATGGGTGCTGAGGGCTTGTGCTGACCAACTCGCCGGGGTGTTCACCAACATCTTCAACCTGTCTCTGAGCCAGTCTATCGTGCCCACCATCTTCAAGACCTCCACTGTAGTCCCCATCCCAAAGACCCCCACAGCATCCTGTCCTAATGACAATCGGCCCATAGCACTCACATCTGTCATCATGAAGTGCTTTGAACGAATCATTAAGAGACACATCTGTGACTCCCTCCCCGACACCCTGGACCCCCTGCAGTTTGCATATAGAGCAAAGAGGTCTACAGACGACGCTATTGCTCTAGCAGTCCACACCTCTCTCAGTCCTCCTCTGGAGAGAGGAAACACATATGTGAGAATGCTCTTCATCGACTACAGCTTGGCATTCAATACCATAATCCCCCCCAAACTGGTCTCTAAGCTCACCGCCCTGGGCCTGGGGACGTCCATCTGCTGCTGGATATGGGACTTCCTCACCAACAGGCCACAGGCGGTGAGGATCAGCAGCCACGTCTCCTCCACACGTGTCCTCAGCACTGGGGCACCCCAGGGCTGTGTTCTCAGCCCTCTCCTGTACTCCCTGTTCACCTACGACTGTACCGCCAGGCACAGCTCCAACACCATCCTCAAGTTTGCTGACGACACCACCATCCTAGGCCTCATCACCAACAACGATGAGAGCGCCTACAGAGACGAGGTGAAATCACTGACCAGCTGGTGTCAGGAAAATAACCTCTCTCTGAATGTCAGCAAAACTAAGGAAATGATCGTGGACTTCAGGAGACAGCGTGTAGACCAGCATCCCCCCATCTCCATTAACAACGCTGAGGTGGAGCAGGTCAGCAGTTTTAAGTTCCTTGGGGTACACATCACTGAGGATCTGTCCTGGACACTACATACAGACACTGTGGTTAAGAAAGCCCGACAAAGACTCTACTTCCTGAGGAAGCTGAGGAAGTTTGGTATGAACACCAGCATCCTCACAAACTTCTACAGGTGCACCATCGAGAGCCTGTTGACGGGCTGCATCACAGTGTGGTATGGGAACTGCACCGCTCAGAGCCGCAAAGCACTACAGAGGGTGGTGCGAGCGGCAGAGGACATCACTGGCAGCAGTCTCCCCTCCATCCAGGACATTTACCACAGCAGGGGTCTGCGTAAGGCACGCAGCATCACTAAGGACCATACTCATCCGGCACAAGGACTCTTCCGTCTGCTACCCTCTGGTAGACGATACAGGAGCCTGCCAGCACGCACAAAAAGACTCAAAGACAGCTATTACCCCCAAGCTGTCAGACTACTGAACTCTGGGTAATACTCTAAATAATACCGAACTCTCAATAATACTGCACTAAACTACCTTTCATTATGCATAATATGTTTACTGCTGCTGCTCTGTATGAATGTATCATGTCTGTCACTACCTCACTGTAAATTACTGTTACCTGTGCAATAATCAGTGCAATAACCTATGTGCAATATTTATATCATACTATGTGCAATACGAAATCCACATGCAACACCTACACCACACCATATTATGTGCAATCTGTGAAATACTTACACCTTATTTGATTTAACCCTACTTGCACCTTGTACATTGTACCTTGTATTATTATTTTTTTATTACATTTTATTACATATTTTATTATGTTGTTTATTATATTGTTTATTATACTGTTTACTTCTTCCCCTGCACTTTTGCAACACTTTTTTACCATGTACTATTATTGCATGTTATTAGTACTTCTTGACTATCTTGGCGAGTCAACGGTTCTTCTGATCCTAAGCATTTCATTGCATTGTTGACCTTGTGTTGATTCTGCATATGACAAATAAACAATCTTGAATCTTGAATCTCTCCCCTCCACCCTGGACCCATTTCAATTTGCATACCGGTCTAACCGCTTGACCGATGATGCAATGTCAACAGCCCTCCACTACTACTAATGGTGGCAAGTCTGAGGAACATCCAAGACCCTCTACCTGCTATTAAGACAAGTCTGACGAACATCTTAGTTGCTCTGCCTGCTACAGAAAGTCTGAGGAACATCCAAAGATCTCTAGAAGCAACAGAGAGAACTCTATAGAACATCTATAAAGCTACTTTTGAGACAAGTCAAAAGAACATCCAAGGTCCTCTCGCTGCTACAGTTCAAGTCTAAAAACCTCTAGTTGCTATTGGGACAAGTCTGAAGAACATCCAAGGTTCTCTCAGAAAAAAATATAGCCATCTGGCTCTCATGTAAGTTAGAATGGCATCTTCCTCATTTTGAGGAATAATTGCACTGTATTATATAAATAGCAAAATCTGTCAAATTGAAAACAATACTTTTTTAATGTTAGAATGTCATTAAAAATAATTGTGTTTACTATCTCAGTGATTCAAGTCAAAATAGAGAGAATTTTTTTGTATTAAATTGATCAAAGTTGTCTTATGGCACATTTTGAGGCAGGAAATGACACCCGGCCCCAAAAAACTCCACCACCTCCCCACGACCAGCCCCTGTGTGTGTCTGCAACCAGCGTGAAGAGAACACTCTCCAGGATCAACACCCGCAAGGCTGCAGGCCCGGACAACATCCCTGGTCGTGTGTTGAAGACTGTGCAGAGGAGCTCAAGGATGTCTTCACAGACATCTTTTATGCTTCTCTGAGCCAGGCTGTCGTTCCCTCCAGCTTTAAAACCACCACCATCGTTCCCGTGCCAAAGAAGCCCACTCCGGCCACTTTTAATGACTATCACTGACCCCCATCATCATGAAGTGCTTTGAACGGCTAGTCATGGCACACATTAAATCCATCCTCCCCCCCACCTAGACCCATTCCAGTTTGCATACTGGGCCAACCGCTCTACCGAGGATACAGTCTGCTCTGCTCTTCACCCAGCCCTCACCCACCTGGACAATAAGGACTCATATGTGAGAATGCTGTTCATAGATTTCAGTTCAGCATTCAACACTATAATCCCACAGCAGCTCATCACTAAACTAGACCACCTGGGGCTTCAGACCTCACTCTGTAATTGGCTGCTGGACTTCCTCAGTGAGAGGCCACAGGCAGTGCGGGTCGGCAGAAACACCTCAAGCTGCATTAGACTGAGCACAGGAGCCCCCCAGGGCTGTGTGCTCAGTCCGATGCTCTTCACTCTGCTGACCCACGACTGCTCACCAGCGTTCAGCACCAATCACATAGTGAAGTTTGCGGATGATACGACTGTGGTGAGTCTCATCTCTAATAACGATGAGACAAACTACAGGAGTGAGGTGAGCCTTCTGACCCAGTGGTGCAGCAATAACAATCTCCTTCTAAATGTTGAAAAGACCAAGGAGATTGTTATTGACTTCCAGAGAGGCCCCACCCAGCACCCCCCACTATCCATCAATGGTGCTGCTGTAGAGAGGGTGAGCAGCACCAAATTCCTGGGGGTGCACATCAGTGAGGACCTCTCCTGGACAGCGAACAATGCATCACTGGCAAAGAGGGCTCAGAAGCGCCTCTATTTCCTCCGCAAACTGAGGAGAGCTGGAGCCCCCCCACCCATCATGACCACCTTCTACCGAGGCACCATTGAGAGCGTCCTGACCAGCTGCATCACTGTGTGTACCACACAGTGGTTACAGGGAGCTGCACTGAACAGAACCGGAAAGGCCTGCAGCGCATAGTGAATGCAGCTGGGAGGATCGCTGGTGTCTCTCTCCCCTCCCTCCTAGACATTTTTAACACCCGGCTCACCCGCAGAGCGTCCAGCATTGCGGGTGACCCGAGCCACCCCTCACACAGCCTGTTCAGCCTCCTGCCCTCGGGGAGAAGGTACCGGAGTCTCCGGGCCCACTCCACCAGACTGTCAAACAGCTTCATCCACCAGGCTGTCAGGAGGCTGAACTCTCACCTGAACTCTCACCTTACCCGTCTCCCACCCCCCATATTGGCATAACCTGTATTCCATAAAGAGACATACTGTATCACTCTAGACACTTTAAAAAACTGCTGCTAAGGACTACTGTTGCACATTTACATTTACTACTGGAATTTTACTACTGTTACACTGTTGTTTACTACTGTTATAGCACATTACTACTGGAATTTTTACTACTGTTGTTTACTCCTGTTATTGCACTAGAATTACTACTGTTGCACATTTATTTTTATCTTAACTTCAATGCACATTCTATTGCACATTACCATTTCACTGCTGTATCTTCCATTGCACATTTTGATGCACACTGCACATTTTTGGGCATCTGTATAAGTAGGTATTTATTTACTATGTTGCACTGCTTTAAGATTTTAGATCTTAGACTTTAGTTTAACTATAGATCTGTCTTAGATAGTTTTTGTTGTGTTTTGTCTTTATATTGTATTTTGTACACTGTCTTTTTTTGCACTACCTGGCCAGAGAGAAACGAAATTTCGATTCACTGTATGTTGAACACATATGGCAGAATTGACAATAAAGCTGACTTTGATCTTTTTTGATCTTATGGCACCTTTAATTCACAGAACAAGGTCACCACCGGTCACAATTGTGACGAACCATAAAACTCACTTTTTCATGCACTTTTTGACAATTTCCATTAAAAAAATACTTGCTCATACCATGGTACTACAAACGACACATGAATTTCATAATGGCATCTTTGGGAATATTTTGGGTATTAATTGGTTAATGTGAAGCCCTGTCTATAATAATCTAAACTAAGTGGCATAGTGAAGTCAGCTGTTCTAAAATAACTTTAGACTTACATTCATATTTCTTGTTGATAGGTGGATATTTAGATTTGATGGCTATTTGTTGTTCATTCAGATCCAGTATACGATCGTCCATTGTACTTTAAGTCTTCGAGTAATTCGATTTAATGAAACTAGCTGGGAGCATATCACTGTAGCAGTAAACACCAGTAAACCTCATAAACTATGTATTATTATTATTATTATAAAGACCTGAACACAACGACCACAGCATGAAGAGCCGGAAGAGTGAGGTCTCGCGATCGTAGAACTGTGACAGCATCCGGTGAGCTGCGCGGGCGCTGATTGGTCCGCTGCTGCGCGTGGAGTTGGCGCCATTGCGAGTCTCCGCGCTGTTCTCTGTGCGCTCTCCATAAAATATACTTTTGTGGTGACTTACGGCTCTACTGGGGCACAATGGCGGACAAAGATGGTAGGATTCTATACTATCACGACATATTTATGCTGTTCACATTTCTGTCGTTAGTTTAGGCGATTTATGGCAGACTTGCGTGGTTGGCGCGGCAGAGCATCTCCTTTCATTGTTAACTCAGCAGCCGGCTAACTGTAAGCTAGCTCCCTAGCTGCTAGCAGACTGCATGAAACTAGGTTTAACCTGTGTTTTGCTGTTGCATGTTAAATGCTTTTATTTTATTCAATTCTTTCCAATGTGTAGTTAATACAATCAGTTTGTTAGGATAATGCCTATTGATTTTTGGTTCATGCATATGTTATAGGTGAGATGTATTTCTATTAGAAATCTAAGAGCTTTTTTCTCTCAACTTTTATCTTTGTGCAGCTGCCTTTGATGATGCAGTGGAGGAGAGAGTCATAAACGAGGAGTATAAGATTTGGAAGAAGAACACACCCTTTCTCTATGACTTGGTCATGACCCATGCTCTTGAGTGGCCCAGCCTCACAGCACAGTGGTTGCCAGATGTCACCAGGTAAACCAAATGCTACTTTTCTTAATGACAAAAGTCACTCAGCTGATTTGATTGACATATTTGTGGGTTGTTGTTTTTTTTACACTTCAGACCAGAGGGAAAAGATTACAGCGTTCACAGGCTTGTTCTGGGGACACACACGTCAGATGAGCAGAACCACCTTGTCATAGCCAGTGTTCAGCTTCCAAATGACGATGCTCAGTTTGATGCTTCTCACTATGACAGTGAGAAAGGAGGTACAGATCCTGTGAAAAATGAGTATAAACATAATGAAGCAGCAACAATTAATTATCTTTTGCTGGCTTATAGAATTTGGAGGCTTTGGATCTGTCAGTGGTAAAATAGAAATCGAGATCAAGATAAACCACGAAGGAGAAGTGAACCGAGCTCGCTACATGCCTCAGAATCCATGCATCATCGCCACTAAGACTCCCACCAGCGATGTCCTTGTCTTTGACTACACAAAGCATCCATCTAAGCCTGGTAGGGTTTCATTTAGTCATTTTAAGCTTGTTTTCTTTATATAATGCTGCACAAATGTATTACATGTCAAATTTTATGTTGTTTTGACTTTAGACCCATCAGGAGAATGCACCCCAGATTTGCGACTCAGAGGTCACCAAAAAGAAGGTTATGGCCTCTCCTGGAACCCTAACCTAAGTGGGTGTCTACTTAGTGCTTCAGACGATCATGTAAGTTAAATTTTATATATTCTTTGTCACTAAAATACGTTTCAGAGACCATTAAACCATTATCTGAACACTGGACTCCTTTACAGACTATCTGCCTTTGGGACATTAGCACTGTTCCTAAAGAGGGGAAGATTGTGGATGCCAAAACAATCTTCACAGGCCACACTGCGGTTGTGGAAGATGTTTCTTGGCACCTTCTTCATGAGTCCCTTTTCGGCTCAGTGGCAGATGACCAGAAGCTTATGATGTAAGTAGTTTTAATTAGCATTTTTGATCAAGCAAATGTTATTTTTGTAAATGTAAATGCATATATTTGGTATTAGTTGGGATACACGATCAAACAACACCTCGAAGCCTAGCCATGCTGTTGATGCTCACACAGCTGAAGTCAACTGCTTGTCCTTCAACCCATACAGCGAGTTTATATTGGCAACAGGCTCAGCAGATAAGGTCAGGCACTGTTGTGATTTTTGAAATTAAACTGTTACTGACAGTTAAGCATTTTTATGATTTTGATCCAGACTGTGGCACTTTGGGACCTGCGGAACCTCAAACTGAAACTACATTCTTTTGAGTCTCACAAAGATGAGATTTTCCAGGTAATGATCACTTCTTGTATTGTTGGATTTTATGTTGTATTGTGACTTATTGTCAAGCTCATTTTAATCTTTTATCATTAGGTGCAGTGGTCTCCTCATAATGAGACTATTCTGGCCTCCAGTGGCACAGACAGAAGGCTCAATGTGTGGGATCTGAGTAAGATCGGAGAGGAGCAGTCTCCAGAGGACGCGGAGGATGGTCCACCAGAGCTGCTGGTGTGTATTGTTAACTAGGGATGTCAACAATTAATCGACTAACGATTAATTGTCGATCAAGACGTTGGGCGACCAAAATGAATTCATTGTAATTAATCGCTAATCGCGGACACGCGCACCCGCGTGGTCACGAAACAAGGCAACCGCGCTGCGCCAAGCTCCACTCAGCCGGCCGCAGGCACCAATGGCACTGCCCGGTGTACGCGCGGGCCTCGTCCGGGGCTGCTGAGCACGAGATCAAACCGCGGCACCCGGTGTATTGCCGAAATGCATAGTCTCAGCCCGAGCCACAAACCAGCCGCACGAAACCAGCAGCGGCACGTGGTGGTTTAGACCTGGTTTAGTCCAGGTTTAGACCTGGTTTAGTCCAGGCCCAGTCCAGGTTTAGACCTGGTTTAGTTCTGGTCTAGACCTGGTTTAGTCCACGTTTAGTCCTGGTCTAGTCTCTTAGCCAATTAGGATGCAGAACACAATGTTGCACTATAAAAAAAAGTTACACTATAAAAAAAAATTGAAAAAAAAATAAAAATCTGCGAAGGATTACTGTATTTTGTTATTCAGCATCAATACATTTGTCTGCTTTTTACTAAGGAATAATTAATTGAGGAATATACAATATAATACTATATATTTATGACTCAGTGTTATGTATACTATAGCTTATATTCTTAAAGACCCTATTGAAACACTAAAATTCAGGTGAAGAAATGCCGCTTATCAGTTAATCGTTGGTTGATTGACCTTATTGATCGATTATCAATTAATGAATTAATCGATAATTTGCATCCCTAATTGTTACTCTTAATCTTGCTTTAACCTATAAGTGATTTTTGTATTCTATTATTGCATGTCTTGTTTAGTTCATTCATGGGGGTCACACAGCGAAGATTTCAGACTTCTCTTGGAACCCCAACGAGCCTTGGGTCATCTGTTCAGTGTCCGAGGATAACATCATGCAAGTTTGGCAGATGGTAAGAGGTTTTTTTTTTTTTTTTTTAATGATCACTTTTTATTTACATTTTAAATTACATCTGATTAAACATCTTTTCTATAATACCTAGGCTGAAAATATCTACAATGATGAAGATCCAGAGGGAGCAACAGACTCTGAAGTCCAGGCATAAATTTGGTCCTGACATGTCTTTTCTTGAACTGTTCTGTGCAGCGTGAGATTTTGTAGAAAATGGAAAGAATGAAAGCTGCATTAATATGTTGTGAAGTATTTAATTGAGGTCTGCAACTTTTAGACATTACAAATATCACATTGTGTCATTTTTTTTTATTTGTCTTTTCATCTTCACTTGGTTTTCTGAAACCTTTTTACTTAAATTCCTTCCATGATAGCACTATTAAATTGTAAATATGGTAGTTTTCACATTGATCCTCTGCATAGTAGAAACTCCGGTCTGTATTTTGTCAATGACTTATTTGCATTTGTTTATGTGCTGCAACTGATTTTGTGTGTCTAAGTGTATTCAGAATAAAGGTATTTACAGTATTTCAGTGTATTTGTTTTTATTACATTATATAAACAATAACAATAGAAAAGTTTTTTCAACCCTAAATGTGTCATGCAGATCACGGGAAGAATCAAGGTTTGATTGTTACGGTGTGAATGATCCTATAAGAAATGTGCTCTACTACATCATTTAGAAAGTAACTGATGTTCATCAGTAGCTCCATCATCACTGCCTCTGGAAAAAAAGATTGAACAATTTTAAAACTTGCCAACAGACACACACAAAACTACCTGAGAAATGTTAATTCTCTTATCAAGCCCTCCTTAAGATCTTCTAGAAAGTTCTTGGACATTTTTTGAGTTTCAAACTCCTCTTCAAGGTCATGTAAGACACTGTTCAGTTTTTCCACTTTCTCCTGTAATGAGACATGTTCTAAAAGCTCATAAATCTGGATTAATTCACACCAAATTGGTGTCTGTCATAGACTTATACAGTCTATGGTTTCCATACCAGGTGTTGTTTGAAGTTGTGTTCCCTGTCAATCTCCATCAGCTCTTTTCTCTTCTCCAAAGTAGCCCTCTGTGTCTCCAGCCTTTGGACATCCTCCCTGAGGGGTCCCAGCTGAGTCCTCATGTCTGTGGACTGCTCCCTGGTTCTTTTCAGAGCATCATCTCCAATTTGCCTCCTCCGAAGCATAGCCATGATGCAGGGCTCATACCAGCTCTCCAAGGACTTAATGCTGCCACTGAGTCTGTGCTGCAGCCGCTGAGAGACCTGGCGACACAGGCTCATACTGTCACTCATGGTGCGGGACCTGGGCTTAGCCTTCTGGCTCTGCAGGTGATGCAACCGCTCTTTGTGGGCTTTCTCAAGCTCTGCCTTTTCCTTTGTTAGACTGTGAATAGTGGCTTTAAGCTCCTCCTGTCGAAAGAAGCAACTCAGTTTGTCTAATCATTATTCATGGTCACAGGCATTGAATTGCATACCGTTAGTAGAAAATTACTTATTCACTTACAGTATTAAGTGACAGTAGACATTAATACCATTATTGAATATCATTACAAAAGAGTTATAGAGTTGACAAAGGAATAGTCATTTATTAAATTCCTGTATTATCTCATGATGATTTCAAATGAAAATAGTAACTATACACTACCTGTGTCACATTAGATTGGGCCACTTCAAACTGGCGTGCGGCCAGTGTCACTTGGCTCTGGATGCTGTCTCGTACTGTGGAGAAGAGATTCCTTTTGAGCTGCTGCACTTCCTCATAGACAGAGTTGTAATCCAGCTGAGCCTGTGTGAGCAGCCTATGAGCCTCCAGCAGACGGCCTCTCAGGTGCCTCATCAGCCCCAGCATGGGCTCCTGTAGCTGGGCAAACTCCTCTATGAGATGGTCCCTGTGCATCTCCAGACGAAACACTTCTTCAATGCATCTCTCAAACATCTCTCCCACTTTGTCCCAGTCTGTCCTGTCAGTCTGGATTGAGATGTGATGAGTGGCTGGATGAGTCACAATGGATGCAGTATTTCCACAAAATTCCTCATATGGATTGCACCTATTGAGACTAATCCCATTTGGTAGATCATCCTCCATAAGTTCCATGATAAGACTGTAGAAAATAAATAAACACACAAGCATTAATATTAACACATGTACAGTACAAAGCAAACAACCTCCTGAGTTACTAACAATATTTACACACACACACACGCACGCACACACACACACACACACACACACACACACACACTGTCAACAAACTACAACATTAAAACATACCCAAGTCCTGAGACGTCAGAGCAATCCACTTTCTCAGACTAAAAGACAAGTCGTCTGGAAGAAAACAGAGGCACACTTTGTTATTAATAACACTGGAAGCTCTTGGGAAACACTATATCTGGATTTAGAAGATGACTTTTGATACCCCCCACATGGGAGCATTAACTGTGTCAGCAGCAGAGCCTAGACTGGCCTACATGGCTGCTCCACACCAGGGCTATATTTACACTGGTTTAAAACACTTTACTGGAAAATGTCAGTGTTGTAAAAGTAATAGTCTATGTGTTGTTGTAAAAAAAAATGTGGCCACAAGTTTGGTTTGACCAAATATTAGATTAGAGCAATAGAATGTATATACTAGTGTAAGGGGTTTTTATTTGACTACAAGTTAGGACCCGAGGTGAAAAGTGATTAATTATATTTATTTATTTCAGCAGCCACTGGTCAAGTGCACACTTCTCTGACATTCCTGTTCAGGAAATAAAGAAAACATGGCTGACATAGGGCAATTTGAAGCTATCTCTTGTACATTGGCAGTTACTAAATGCAAGAGCTCTGTCTTTTTTTCAAAGATGCACCTACATTTTACAGCGAAATCTTAAAAAAAAAAATCAAATAAAAAATATCCTACAAGGAATTCTACAAAGAAGAAAATGCAGAAAGAATAACATTAAAAAAGCATGTTTACCCCATAAATATTAGAAGTTCTAATCTAACCATCTATGCCATTTACAGTGAGGAAAATAAGTATTTGAACACCCTGCGATTTTGCAAGTTCTCCCACTTAGAAATCATGGAAGGGTCTGAAATTTTCATCGTAGGTGCATGTCCACTGTGAGAGATATAATCTAAAAAAAAAAAAGTTTGACCTCTGTAAAGATTTTCTCAGGTGTTCAAATACTTATTTGCAGCAGTGTCATACAAATAAATTGTTAAAAAAAATTCATACACTGTGATTTTTTTTTAGATTATGTCTCTCACAGTGGACATGCACATACGATGAAAATTTCAGACCCCTCCATGATTTCTAAGTGGGAGAACTTACAAAATCGCAGGGTGTTCAAATACTTTTTCCTCACTGTATGTCTTCACTCTCAGGGGATGAATTGTGTTCAATGTCAAAGTTAATGTTTACAAACGATGACTGGTTGTTGCATGGTGGTAGAATCACTCGGCTGTTTGCTCTGTTCAAACTGTCGCGTTGCTTTCTCAGCAAGACGATTCTCCTCCTCTTCCTCCTCTTCCTAAACACACATAAGCCATTGTTGTGAAAATGTCATATTTCTATCTGAAGAAGTTGTTTTGGACTTACCTCTTTCTTTATACAGTAGTATTCATCAATAGCATATTGATAGCATACTCTTTACAAAGTATTACACAGAGTTGAAGGGAGGAGGCGACAAATTTCACGTCCTACAATAACATCCCACGGTTTTATTATAGAGTAATTACACATTTACTGATACTAAGAAAGAAATACACACTCCAGGATTGATTAGGCCTACTAATTACTTGCCTAATTACTAATTACTAAGTTTAGTTTTTGTAAAACATAAACAAATGTGCACAAAGCTGCATTAAACACATTAATATTTGAGTCCTCAGTTTTTGGAATTTTTTTTCTTTCTTTTAAATTTTTTTTATGTTAATAAAAGGATACAATGCAGAGGTGTACTAATAACAATTTTCTATACAAAGAAAACTATTTACAGGGAGGGGGACGTGAAATTTTTCTTCTTCCTAGGGGGTCGTGACAGAAAATAATTGAGAAGCACTGGTTTAAAGTCAGTCATCAGTGCCGTCCAACACGCTGTGGCTCAGAGCCAGGTCCCAGTAATGTTCAGTGCAGTGCTTCTTGAAGTGTTCTCTAGCCATACTTTCAGTCGGACACTGTTTAAATTTGATTTCTCCAAAACTACGATCCTTGGTAGTGCCCTCCCAAATCAGAAAGCACTTTCTTCTTTGTATCATCGTCATCACGGTCATCTCTTTTACTGCTGGGCTCTTGCCATTTGATTCTGTGCATCATCAGCCTTTTGAATTTCTTCTGTGATTCAACCACTACAATGTTACTATTTTTATGCAGAACAGTGCCTGTCAGGTACAGCTGGTTGGCACTGGCTTTAACTTTAAACTTCTTGGCAGGATTTTGCAAGTTGCAGATTCTGTAAACTGCAATATGAACACCGTCAGTTAAGTCTTCTTTCAACTTCTTCACTTTTTCTCTTTTCTCTGTTCTGCTGTTAATTTACAAGCTGCATTGGCCTCTTCGTGAGCCTTTTGTCTTTTTGCCATCTGTGCTCGGACATGTGCTTAAACTTTTGTGGGGTTCTGCTCTGCCTTCCAAGTACTCTCATCAGGTTGGAAATACAAACTTTGGGTTCTGGGGGAGGCATCAGCCCAAGATGCACTTTTTCTTGTAATTCTTTTTGGCCTTCTCTGCAAGTTTGTTGTCTGAGCTTTTTCTGTTCTTTCTTTGTTAAATATACGCCCTGAGTTACAGCTTTATCCGTGTCAACAGGTGGCATTATTTGGGCTGGGTTTGTCACACCAAAAAGTGCCAATTCTTCAAATTTTGTCTGTAAAGCATATTCTTTATTTGAGGGCAAGATGTACGAGTCCCACCACTCAATAAGGGGCACTTCTCCTTCACCAAGCTCTTTTTTAGGAGCAATAAGAGCCAACTTTGTGGAGGCTTGGATTCCTGTCTTTCTTGCTGCCTGTGCAATTTTGTTCTGTAGCTCCTCCAACTTATTCTTTGTACAATCTTCTCACAACAACCTTGCTTATGAAATTTGAAGGCCTTGCGAACTCGCTGAGCTGGGGCCAAGTTAACCCGATTGTCAAAAAAAGTAGATTCCAGTTCCTCTCCAGGCTTCTCCTTTAGCTGCTGTCGGAATTGCTCCCTCTTCACAGCATGGATATTAGCCTTTACAGTTGGCATACGATGTGTGAGTTTTATTTCCTTCCCAGTGGCATCCACAGTTCGTCCTTTGTCATCCAGAATCAGAGGTGTGGGCTTGTTCGATTCTTTGACCTCAACTTTGGGTGGTGCTATTCCTATTAAATTAAGGGTAGCCAGTGCCACAAGATTGTTGTTAGGTGTTGGGGCTGCCAAAGCCCCAAGAATCCCAGGTTTGGAGATGCTTGAGATGGACCAATGGATGCAGCTCCAGAACCAAGACGAGACATTGAATCAGTTGAAGACAGGCGTGATGCAGCAGGTGAAGAAAAGGTGAGTTGTTTCTTGCGTTCTTCAATCTGTTTTATGGCTGCCTCCTGTAGTGATATGACCAGTGTGATTCCGTATACGTGCCACATATCCAAATAATAACAACAGTATCTAAATCATAACTAGTTGTTATGATTTAGATACATGGCGCATGCGTTTTCGGAAGCTGTAGCTGATGATGATGTCAGTATAATATGTTTTCATGGCATCAAGTCCTAAAGTTATTGTTTTTCTGTTGTTGAGATGTGTCAGAAAACCACTGTTGTTTTTTATATATTTTATTTGTGCAATGTTTTCTTGTAAGTAAGCCATATGTCTTAGCAGTAGGCCTGTACACATAAACTCTCCCCCTCCTCCCCGTCCCGCTCCCCGGAAAAAAATCAGCCAATCAGAAAATAGATTGTTCTGTTGTTGGGCAGACTGTAGAGTGTAGTTTCAGCTGCTAAGCGCACACTGCGGTGATGCGGTGATGATAAAACAAACTGAGAACCATCAGGTAATAACTTCATTTATATAACTCTCATTAGTTGCTTTGTAGTTTAAGTTTGCTCTTTAGACAAACATTTACATCAGGGCTCTCAAGTCTCACGCATTGAGAGAGACAATTCGACGCGTTCACACGCTCACACGGCATTTCTCGGCTTGAATTGCTTAGCCGCATTGTGAATGGAGATCACAATGACTTCTGACATCACCGCTAAGCAGGAGGTTGGCCCGCCACAACAACCTCCTCACCGCAAGTGGGACATTACTTCATAAAAAAAACAAAAACAAAAAAAAACACTGGTATTTGGTATGAAGCGGTTGGTATGAAGTTACCATTTGTGAAGGTGTAATATGGACAAACGGACACAGAAAAAAGGAATACCCAAGTTTATCCAATCTGATTGAACCGGCGTGTTTGGTTCTTTGCTCATATCCCTCTGTGTAAAAAGTACAGAGAATCACCCGACGAGGACTGACCCTTCAGCAGAAAAAGTTCCATGTTGTCGCTTTAAAACAAGGAGATAATCCTCCAAAAACCTTCACAACTCATTTTTATTGCGCACACTTCCTACACTTTCCACAAAGCTTCCAGATAGTCCGAATGATGATTACTTTTATTCATACCAAAGAAATGTCTGAATCTAAAATAATTTTTTGCTGTGGAATATCACCTCATGACATCACAAGGTGGGACCAAGTGGTTTTTCCATTCCATGGTTAAATGTTTGCTGTGACCAAAGTTATAATAGTTTTGGATTTTTCATTATAGTTTTGTTTTAGTTTTGCCTTTTTTTCCCTCTAATTCAGTCAGTTTTAATTAGTTTTTAGTGTTGCTCTGATAGTTTTAGTTTAGTTTTTATTAGTTTTAGTTTTAATCCAAAATCCATTATGTTTGTTTTTTTGTTTTTTTATTTCTTTAGGCCTATACGTTTTAGTGTGGTTACATCAGACCAGGATCGGTTTAAGCCTATATGATGTGGTAGGACAGGGTTACCTCAGAGAATCTGTGAGTTTCTCTCTCTCTCTTTAACTGTAGATATAAACACACGTCTCTACTTCCACCCTAAGACTACCTTTAACAAGTCTCCTTTGATTGCTTCTGTCTGTGTGCACAGTTGCTAGATGAAGAACTGTCAAAAGAGAGTCGGGAATCAAACTGGTTTTCAGCTCCGTCTGCCCTAAGAGTCTATGGTAAGTAAGTTCACTTTGCAATTTTAAAATATGTTTGTCAATGTGTAGTCAGGTTAGGTTAGCTTAGGTTTCTTTATTAGTCTCCACCAGGGAGAAATTTGTCTTGGAGGTAAGGGAAGTTTGCAGTACAGACAGAAATATGCATACATACAGACATACAATACACATACACAACATCAGATAAAAGATAACGGTGTTGGCACAGACATAGATGTATTGAGTGTTCCCACTCCCACCTCCAACCCTCCCAAATACTGAATGATTTGAAACACCTCTTTAGGCCAGTATCTGAATCTGGATAAAGATCACAATGGCATGTTAAGCAAGGAAGAGCTGTCTCGTTATGGAACAGCTACTTTGACGTCAGTCTTCCTTGACCGGGTGTTTCAGGAGTGCCTCACATATGATGAAGAAATGGTATAAATTAAGCCTATGACTTTTTTTTTATTACAAAAATGTACTAAAAACTAATTTTGTACTCTATTCTATGTTGTAGGACTATAAGGCATATTTAGACTTTGTTTTGGTCCTGGAAAACCGAAAAGAACCAGCTGCATTACAGTACATCTTTAAACTTTTAGACATGGAGAATCAGGGATATCGCAATGTCTTCTCACTCAACTATTTCTTCAGGGTATTGGCCAGTTACAATTCCCTTTATGCCTGGTTGTATGACCATATTTTTATAATGTGTGTTATTTTTAGGCTATACAAGAGAAGTGATAACAGGAGAAGTTCAATTTGTCAACTGGACAAAGTTTGTTTGGTTGAAAACGTTTCGCCGCTCATCCGAGAGGCTTCGTCAGCTCTAATAAGAATACTGGTAAGACACTTGCTTATATCTTGCTGTAGGGAGGAGCTACCTAGCTAACTACTTTCCGGAACTATCTCATTGGTTTCCGTCTTTTGTTTCTCTGGCGTCTAGCTTAACGATCCCTATTCATCCCTACACGCCTGTTTTTCCCACCTCTGGCCCTGACCTGGCTAACCCTATTGTTTCCCTGTTTGTTTGATCTAGGCTTAATAATGGAATTGTAGATGGGATGCAAATTATATCTTACACCACCATTTCTGTTCAGAGAAGGATTCTCTTTTTTGACAAAAATAGCCTCTTTAACTCCCCTCTCAAACCAATTCTTTTCCCTGGCTAAGATCTGAACCTCACTGTCCTCAAATGAATGACCTGTGGCTTCTAGGTGAAGATATACGGCAGAAGACGGTCTTCACCTAGAAGCCACAGGTCATTCATTTGAGGACAGTGAGGTTCAGATCTTAGCCAGGGAAAAGAATTGGTTTGAGAGGGGAGTTAAAGAGGCTATTTTTGTCAAAAAAGAGAATCCTTCTCTGAACAGAAATGGTGGTGTAAGATATAATTTGCATCCCATCTACAATTCCATTATTAAGCCTAGATCAAACAAACAGGGAAACAATAGGGTTAGCCAGGTCAGGGCCAGAGGTGGGGAAAAACAGGCGTGTAGGGATGAATAGGGATCGTTAAGCTAGACGCCAGAGAAACAAAAGACGGAAACCAATGAGATAGTTCCGGAAAGTAGTTAGCTAGGTAGCTCCTCCCTACAGCAAGATATAAGCAAGTGTCTTACCAGTATTCTTATTAGAGCTGACGAAGCCTCTCGGATGAGCGGCGAAACGTTTTCAACCAAACAAACTTTGTCCAGTTGACAAATTGAACTTCTCCTGTTATCATGGATTCTACCTGGACGACTGAGGGACTTTTCACGCATATACAAGAGAAGATGAAAGTTCATGGTCAAGAGCCTGTGACTTTTCAAGAAGTCAAGAGGTCCATTTTCCACATTTTTTAAATCCTGAAGACCTTAGAACTAAATAATGACTGAGATGTTTTCCTTTTTAGGATAAGATCTACAACATGGTGAAGCCCAAAGATCCATATAAAATCACCTTGCAGGACTTGGTGAACTGTTGTCAGGGGGATACTGTTGTGGAGTTTGCATGCATGGTCTGGGTTCGATCCCCGGGTCGCCTGGGCCTTTCTGTGTGGAGTTTGCATGTTCTCCCCGTGTCTGGATGGGTTTCCTCCGGGCACTCCGGTTTCCCCCACCAACCCAAAACATGCACCATAGGTAAATCCTCCAGCTGAGGTCCTGACCAAGCCGAAGCAAGAAGATCATGGAGATGGTCCCCGGGTGCAGTAATGTGCTGCTCACTGCTCCTAATAACAGGATGGGTTAAATGCAGAACTGGAATTTCCCCACTGTGTGACTAATAAAGGCATAGCTTTCTTTCTTTCTTCTTTCTTCTTTGTTAGTATCCTGATAGACCTTAACGGCTTTTGGAAACAGAGAAGTGCTGGTTGCCAATGACAACAATAGCAGCAACACAAGTGACCTCGATGACACCTGAAGTAATGTGTCATACATATTTGTGAACGGTCTGTTGGACTTCTCCTTTCTACAGAAATATTTTTGCTTATTTTCTACAAGTCTTAATGGACCATTCCTACTACTTAGCATCTCTTTCTTCTCTTTTCCATGTTTGAATTTCAAATATTAGACAATGAATTTAAGGTTACCATGAAAAATCTATTTTGAAGACAATCTACTTATAGATTTATGACATCTGTACTTTGAGCAAGGAGGCTTTAAGGATTAATCAAACTATTAACATTCAGTAAGTTATACATGTATATGTCTAAAGAAATATATATTAGGATTATGTTTGATAGAGAAACTGCACTGCTGTGCTGTACCAAGGCCACTCACTGCCAGCTGAGTACGGAGCCTGGCATAGGACATTATTTTGTAAAATATATAATTAATGCGTGGCCATGAGATAATATCACATTCTCGTGTAATATTACCTGGAGGGAACTAGTTAATTATCTTGAGGGAGTTATTTTATTTTTTATTTTTTTTGTTAAATAGCATGTATGTCCTTGTGTCCAAATTATTATTATAGATTTTTGGAAAAAAAAAAAAAAAAAGTATAGATACCGGAGCAAAAAAACCAAAACCTCAAGCTTTTTAAAAATGTACTTAATAGTAAAAAAAAAGTGTTTCATGCAGATGTTTAGGTTTTATAAGGCTTCTCATGTAGTGATTTTGCTACAAATTTTATAGATCTTGTTCAACAGAAATAGTTGATTTTTCCAAGACATTTTTATTTGTATTTTGTTTGCTCAAACTGCAAATGTGTTTAAAATAAACCCTCCACCTTTTCTGCAGGTCTCACACAATAATTAAAAAAAATATACTTTTAGTTTTAAAATGTAGTGGAGTAGAAAGTAGAGATACCAGCTCTCAAATGTAGTGAAGAAAAAGTAAAAAAAGTATTCACTTAAGTAAAGTACAGATACCTAATATTTTTACTTTATGTACAGTACTTTACTACTTTTACTTTGTTATGTTCCACCACTGACTATAAGTAAACTAAGAATGGCTTATAGAATTACAATCTACTATCTGCATGACAGGTTCTGTTTAGAGTAGAGATCACTATACAGCACATCCTCATTTTTAATTATTCAGTTAGTTAACAGATCTTTGGAGTGATGTAAAATAAAGGTCTATTAGGCCTAAAATAAAATCAGAATAAAATCATTATAGATATTTTATCCTAACCTTGTAAATACAGCTCTGGAAAAAAAATAAGAGACCGCTGCATTTTTTTCCCTGAAATCAGCATCTCTACATGTATTACAGCCATTCCATTCCAACGTCTGTTGAATTCCAACACAAACACAAAGCTGAGCTACTTCAGTTTTTGCACCAGGAGTGGAATAAAGTCACCCAAGAACAATGTGAAAGACTTGTGGAGAGCATGCCAAGACGCATGCAAGCTGTGATTAAAAATAAGGCTTATTGCACCAAATATTGATTTCTGAACTCTTCTTAAGTGTAAACATTAGTATTATGTTGTTTTAAAATGAATTTGATCTTATTTCTTTGCATTGTTTGAGGTCTGAGCATTGTATCTTTTTGTTATTTTGACCATTTGTCATTTTCTGCAAATAAATGCTCTAAACGATAATATTTTATTTGGAATTTGGGGGAAATGTTCTCAGTAGTTTATAGACTCAAACAAAAATATTCCTTTTGCCCAAACACATACCTATAAGTAGTAAAATCAGAAAAACTGATCATTTTGCAGTGGTCTCATTTTTTTTCCAGAGCTGTAGGTCTACTAGGCCTGCAACAGAAAACAAAACTGAATAAAAATTGTTGGAATGTAAACCTATTCCTAAAATAGTTCCAGTTCTGAAGTTCCAGCACTAGATGTCTCCACAGCTCTGGTCGCCTGGTCTCTGCGCTCGGCTGTTCTCCTCCAGGTGGGATCCGCGCCTCCACCAAAGCACCAGCAGTACACAGCGCTCACCCTGCCTCCCTCCCCAAGCATCGGCGCTCAAGGCGAAGGAACAGCTCACATCCAGCCCCATGATCCAGCCCCGTGTCACTCCAGTCTCCACACGGAAGCTGTGCCAGTAGTCAGTCTGCGCGCAAACACGGGTCCGTTTCCCATACGCGCTCTTCACGGAAATGGTTCACCTGAAGAAGTTTGGGGAGTGAAAAGTTTTGGAGAAACGGCAGCGTGACACAAATTCCGATGGAGAGGGGTTAGGACGAGCCATTTTGACCAGGAATCTCTTTATAGGTAAAAGTTTTGTTCCTTTTTCTTACATGTAGCCTTAACAAAAGAGAATTGAAGAAATGTTGAGTATGTTGTGGATTGCAACATATTTCACCACAATTTTTAACCAAAATTTAGCCTGTGACATTCTAAATTAAAATGTGTTCACTTCATATCAGGCCAACAAGTGTCTTTTTAAACCAAACTATATGACATAATGGTAATTTGATCTATTGAAGCTCAGCTTGTATAAATTGCTGGATTAGTCTTAGCATGCATGGAAAATTAGGTGTGGGAGATTTGCTTAACATGGCCTGGAGGGATCCTAAGCACAGGTAATTCAAGACCTTATAGTCCTTCTTTCAGCTTTATGACAATGAACACTATTGTACCTGCCGTCACTGACCCATGAACCTGATTCCTTGACAGTACATATAGTGACACTTGTTTTAATATGTTTTAGTGCATGTCAAACATAAGCACTGTGCACCTCGGCGTCTGTTTGCCTGTCCTGAACCTTGCACCTGACTGTTATCAAAATCCAAAGTTTTGGGACAGTCAAAGTTTCCACTGAGTTTAATGCTGTTTACTGCTGTCTCACGTCTAATACCTTGTGGTAAGAGAAGCCATTTGTTTAGTAAGGGTGTGTCACATACTGGTACTCCTTAAGTCTTCGCCAGTCCTACCTTGCCAGGGCTTGTTACCCTTGGAGATCTCAGGTGTTATGTAAGCAACAGCTCATGCCGAGTTACTTGAGATCACGATACAGCCGATGACACGAGGTAGGTTAGGTAGGGGGTAGCTAGTCCAAAACACTACGAAAATTCTCATATTCCGATTGCCTAAAGGGACAATTGAGCAAGGTGTGTAATGAACATGTTGTGACTATCATATCTGATTAAGTATGTTGAGTGAGTGATGCTTTGGTGTCGTACAGGAAAACGCAAGGACAAGTGTGAGGAAACCCCTGTCTTGTTGTGACAGTTTATCAAATAGATGAGATTACGGGGAAGACGTCACAGCATTCTTAACACCTCATGTGGGAAAAGTTGATTAATAGCTGAAGGGGCATGATCAAAGAGCACAGTGTTTTGGAAACTTTCTTTGGTGCCAGAATTTTAAGAGTGCACCCAAGGATTTGTCAAATAAGGAGTGGGAGAAGTGTCCTAAATGTTGTCATATGTGATTTGTTTTTTATCACAATGATCAAATTTTTTGTTCAATTCACTATCTTTCTTCAAATGACAAATAAAAGTGTAGGCGACATTATTAAAAAAATAGTTTTACAAACAAACACACAAACAATATTTATAAGGTGCTTTTCATACAAAATTGTAACACAAAGCGCCTTACAGTGGTCAAGGATTAGAAGATTGACCTTTATTGATCTCGCGCAGGAGAAGTTGTTTCTATATTTGACCCGGGGACCATCCCCATGATTTTGTTTTGTTATTTAGGCTTGGTCAGGCCCTAAGCTGGAGGACTTTACTGAAAAGACGCCTCTCCGTGAGTGTGTGTCCTGACTTTGGGAATGACCAGGAGCCTGCTGCCGGAGGAGCGCAGGGCCCGTGAAGGTTCGTAAGGGGAAAGCAGTTCTGAAAGATAAGAAGGCCCAAGACCATTAAGACATTTAAAAACCAGTAAAAGAACTTTAAAATCTATCCTGAAACTCACAGGGAGCCAATGCAGAGATTTTAAGACCGGTGTAATGTGGTCCCGCCCTCTGGTCCTAGTCAGGACACGTGCTGCTGAATTTTGTAATAATTGCAAACCTGAAATACTCTTTTTGGGAAGACCAGAGAGCAGGGCATTACAGTAGTCTATACGGCTGGTGACAAAAGCATGCATCAGTGTCTCCGTATTGGCCTGAGAGAGAATAGGGCGAACTCTGGCTATGTTTTTTAGGTGATAGAAACCTATTTTTGTGATGTTCTTGATGTGTGGGATAAAAGTCAGCTCAGAGTCAAAAAATGACGCCCAGGTTTTTCACTTGAGGAGATGGGTTAAAAGACTGTGCTTGTAGTTTTGATAAAAGTTTCTCTCTCTGGGCCTCAGGACCGATGACTAGAACCTCAGTTTTGTCCTGGTTAAGCTGGAGAAAGTTTCTTGCCATCCAGGATTTGATATCTAGAATGCAGTTAAAAAGAGCATCCATTGGCTATTTTTCTTTTATAAAGAAGCATTTTATGGAGCTAAATTATTCCCTGATTGTGGGAAAGATGGACTGGAGTGGGTAGTGTTGTGTTTTAGTTTTAGTTTTTCCTAGAGTGATGCAGAAAAGAGGGAGCCACTGTCTGTGTTCATGTATGTTTAAGTATACTGCTACTGGTTGGGGGGAGGTGGACAATTTATATTTTCATAAATTTTGGCATGTATAACGTCACTGCATACTGAAAACTATAAGTTTAGTTTTTATTTTTCATTCACCTTTTATTGAAGCTTTTAAATTTTATTATAGATGATTTAATCAATATTGAAATTGTGCATATATCCAAAACAGCATATCCCACTGGTATTGTTACTAGTACTACCACGATCTAATACCATGAATACTAGTACTATCACAACTACTATTTGAATCTCTACTACCTTCTACCACTATGTCACCTCACTTATTACTTTGTCCATAAAGTTGCAGTGACCATTACTACAGCTATAATACATCTGCCTAGTAGCCTAATACATTTACTGTTATTTGCTTTTTTTTCATACACGATGTCAGAGGTGACTTTTCTATTGTGTAAGACTATAATGTTTTCTCCATGTGATTTTTAGTCTTGACTCTGAGTTCCTTGTTTTGCATAAAAAATATTTCCAGAAAGTATTTTTAACTTTTTGTGTCCAGCTATGTTTGCCCTTGCCATGAAAGCCTGCCAAAAGTCTTTTTCTTTCAATGTGCCTTGTTACTGACCTAGTGTCCTGGGAGCTTCAGCTCCTTCAATACTGGCTCGGCCCAGACAGGAGACCCCTGGTAACCCCTGTGGCAAAGCAAACACCACACATAGCAGAGATTTGCCTGTGTGTCTGCTGGCAGCCGCATGTGGATACTGCCGGGGAAATTACAGTTTTCATTACTGTGTTATGGTCTCTTATGGGGAAAAACAACAAACAAAAAAAGTAAGTATTTCTGTCGCTTTTCTCTCGATGACATTTAGATGCTCTTCTATGATTGGTTCTCAATTTGTGGGAAAGGGACCTCAAAGTGGGTTGTGTTCAGGGTTTGCTCTATATTTTTTGTAGAGATAGACCAATATTTGCACTTTTTAGCGCAAATGCCATTGGTCTTAAATCTCTAGCACAGGCCAATATTTTGTTTTGGTTGACCTGCTTCCTAAAGATGCCCATAAAACTTCATCTGAACACTTTCTTGTAAATAGATAACTAGTGAAAACACTACAGCTCTCTTTGTGGTCAAAAAAGAGCAGAGAATTTAAATTACATAGTTTGTGGGAGAAAATCAAAATTAGCCTTATATTTGCCTTATATTTTTAAAAAAAATATCAGCAAAGCTTATCTGCCATTGGTTTCTTTGGATTCTGAACAGGGCCATGAAAAAAAAAACATATCAGTTGATCTCTAATTTTTTTATTGTCCCGATAATGATACTTGAACAATATTAAGATCAGAAATGCAGTAAAACATGCTGGTAAATGCCTTGACTGAGATTTCAAGTATCACACAAATGTACCACAAAACTAAACTTTATTCCCATATTTTAAAGATTACACTGTAAGTTTTAATACATTTTTTAAATTATTATTGTTTTCATCTTAGACAATATACAGGTTATTCTAATTCTAATTTCTTTTCCGTAAAACTACAACTGCAGTATAAAATGTCTTTCTATATTCCCACCTCCCATGCCCATGTTTCTCTTCTGACTTTGATCTAAATATATGCTTCTTAAAAGTGCACATTTTTCATACAAGTTAGTACAAGTTTAGTTTTCTTAGTCCTAATAAAAACCTTGAAGACAGCAGCCAGAGATTAGTTTTTGCTGCATTCCCACAAAATGGATTTCAGACTGCAAATATGTACATTGCTGTCCAAACATTGTGTAACCTAAACCATGTGCTCTTTCCTCACTGCTAAAAATGATAGCATCAACTTCTGTGAAATTTAATCCGAACAATACTGTCAGTCATTGCGCACACAGCGTCTTACTGTAATTTTATCTACCAAATATCGCTCATGTGTTTGCTATTATTTGTGATCCTGTCCGAGACCACTGTACTCGGGATGGAGTTATGGAGATGGGCAGAGGGGAGAAAGAAAGAAAGAACAGGAGGAGGGGCGTGAGGGGCGGAGAGCTGGAAAGGGGTGAAAGCAAATTTTAGAGAGAAGAGTTCCTTGGTCGGTAATTATCAATCTCTCAGGAATGCACTCGGCGTTCTCAGTAGACAAGCCGCTGCATGGCTACAGTGGGCCCCGCAACACACCAGCGTACATAAGACGAAGCATGGATCTCCGTACCTTCACACACTCCGCTGACCTCTGCTGTTTCAAGTTTAGCCTGTCATTATTGTCTTATTGTAGTCAGGCCCTGTTTATTTATATCACTCCTGTTACAGTCTTTTTCCTAAACCGTTTCCACTATGTTACCAAACACAGGAACCTCAAAATGTCTGTTAGAGATTGCCTTCCAAATGCACTTATTGTTATGAGTAGAGAACATAATGGCTGAAACGAAGACCACCCCAGACTCTATTGTATTTTTCCTCTTTGAAATGGCATTGGTCTGGAATGTACTCATTTGGATATCAATTTGTCATAGAAATTCTCTTTATCCAGATTATACGTGGGTTATGTGGTTGTATTATTGTTTTACATATAACATTTGGGTCATTCCAGAATTGGAGGACATTTGGGCTTTAAAATTCTTGAAAAATAAACCTTCACTTTTTTGATTTTCTGGTACATATTCATCAGTAATAGGTAATAAACTATCAAATGCTTGATTAGCTCAGCTTACGGATCAATGGTACAATTTTTATTACATGATTTATTTGGTGGATCAACCCTGTTACTCTAATCCAGTGCTTCTCAGTTATTTTCTGTAACGCCCCCCCTAGGAAGAAGAAAAAACTCCCTGCACGCGACTATAAATTGTTTTATTTGTCTAGAAAATTGTTATTAGTACACCTCTGCATAACATTGTATCCTTTATTAACATTAAAAACAAAAAAGAAAGAAGAAACTTCCAATAAAGACTGCACTCTGCACTGTCTTTTTGCACTGAGGACTCAAATATTAATGTGTTTTTCATGCAGCTTTGCACACATTTATTTACGTTTTAGAGAAACGAAACTTAAAAACCACATGGCCCATTTGCATAAACTTAAAGTGCTCGAAAAATAAAATGCTCTCTCCTTGTGCCGCTGATGCATCAGCTTCTGTCGGACTAAAGGACACAACTCAGTGGAATATACATGTTTTTTTCTGTGACAGAGGATGTTCCGATGATGGTGAGTCTGTTCTGTGCGTATATCGCTTATTTAAGGTTGCCAACCCCTGCCCCAGAACACCAACAAGAGCGCCACTGCCAACTACTGTTGTTGATGTGCAATTACACTTAGTTCTAGGGGGGCCCGCCCCACTATTTGAGAAGCACTGCTCTAATCACAGTAACAGGGTTGCAAATCCGCACTAATGTTAGCTTTATCTCAGGAGTAGAAGCTAGCTGTTTAGCTGTTACTGCTAATCAAGAGGAAAAACTTATTTATGCAAATAAGTAAAGGGGGAAAAAAAGTCTTATTCTGATAATATGCATAACAGGGTTGCATGAGGTAGAGTGAGACATTCAATCAAGGCTTTGCAAACATTGCAATGGCTTTGCAAACATTGCACGTTGCTGTCTTGCTTTGAGGTGTTTCTAGTAAAAAGAATTTCCACACAGCGGACATGTTGTGATGAAAAGTTGGTTAACTGCCTTGTGCTGCTCAATGCCATACTCAATGTTTGCCTGCTAGCTCGCGCTGCTAGTTCGCCTGCTAGTTAGCCTGCTAGTTTGCCTGCTAGTTAGCCTGCTAGCTGGCTGCAAACTGTGGAATGGATTTTGAGAACGGAGGCGTGTCTCATCATTACTTTGTGTCTCATTGAGATACGCCTCTGTTCAGGAAATCCATTCCACATTTTGCAAGCAGGTAACAGAGCAGCCGACAGGGAATCACTTGTGAAGTCATTTCAGCAGATAATGTGCATTCAATGTGCATCCGATCCATGATCCATGGATCGGAAATTTTTGCAGGTTGGATTTGAAATTTCCGATCCATGAATTACGTTAGCTCAGCTGGTTAGCTCAACACCGGCTGGTTAGTTCAACTGGTAAGTCACTGACTTCCCCCAGGGGGACCTGGGGTAAAATCCCCCCATGAGCTAGCCAGTGTGGGTCCTTGGGCAAGACCCTTCACGGTACTGCCCCCTGGGCGCTGAAAGATGGCTGCTCACTGCTCCTGAAAAGGATGGGTCAAATGCAGAAGTCAAATTTCTCCCGTGTGTCACTGTGTGTCATTGTGTGTGAGACCAAATAAAGACTTAATCTTAAAGACTTAATCTTAAATCTTAATCTTAATCTACGTTGATATCGGAACTCAATACCAATACTGGATCTGATTGACCCCATCCCTAATTTGATGGGTGGGATTTAAAATGTCCTTCAATTTTGGAATGACTCTCATAAAAATATATCTTACTAAAAAGGGTTCTTCTATCTAAGTTTAGTTACTGGTTTTGACCACTGCAAATCTTTTTTCATACCAGGGGTGTCCAAATTACTGTATAGCCAAATGTGGACCTCAGTATTTGTTGGCCTTCGAGCCTCTTGCTGAATTGGCCCAGATGATCATAGGCAGTACGTTTTTACGGAAAATCAGTATTTCTATCACTGTATTATCTTATTATTGTGATACTGACCTAAGTTATGCCTAGCATTAGTGTTCCAATACTTTCTAAAGGTGTTGTGGCTCTGGAAAATACATCTATCTGAAAGTCTTGCTGTATTGAACACTAGTCTACATCCCTCTGCTACAATATATGTTTTTATACGCGTTCCTCGGTGAAAAAAGTTTGGACACCCCTGTCATATACTTATAGAACTGACTATTTCCAGTTTACGGCTTGTACAGTACAGCAGTCTAGCCCAGACAAGGTTACTTCTGTATATTCTTGACAGTGCTGCAACACTCCTTTTGTTTGGTAATGTCTAAATAAGATGGCAACGCCCAGACCAATGCCTGCAGCTAGGTGCCATCAGTAACAACAGTTTTCCAACACTTCACTTGGTTACAATTTGAGTCATTAAAACAGTGACAGTTACACTATGAACATGTGAATCCTATAGTCAGTCATTCATATGTCATTCAGTCATTCAGAGGACTGTAGTGTTGATGACCTTTTGGTTTAAGTGAATGAGTCCTAATTCAAACAAAGGTGGCAGGCTGTATCACAGCCGCTCCCTTGGCCTTGGCTACAACAAAGAGCACTTTTCAGATTTTCTAGATCACCACTGCACCTGCAACATTGTCCCAGCTCTGAAAACATAATTACTGTGTTTGAAGTGTTGCTTTACTCCCCAGATTAAGTCTTTCTGTCCGGCTTTGTTGTAAATGTAACAAGACTTGGCTTTCTCAGTTTCTACAGCAGCTTGTCAAATAAATAAACAGCTATACTAAGTCGGCAGGAAGAACATCTTATCCTAGATTTGAACTTTGGCTTACTGGTTAACTATATGCACTGCGCTTCAGGCTAGACAGATGTCGGAGCTTTGTGTTCATTTCCCCCCAAGAAAGAGAGAAGAAAATCCAGAACTTTTGAATTTTTTTATTTTTATTATAGTCTTTATTTTAAGAGACAATACAGAGACATTAAAGGTGCATTATGTGTCTGATTTACAGCAATAAATTAAATGCAATTCTCGTTTTTCGTTTAATAAAACGAAAAACAATAAAATGGATAAACAGTCTATCATTTCATTATTTCATTTTAGAAAAAAAAAAACAGATTTCGACCTCTATTTCCAATATACGATTCAAAGTTAATTACAACAACAAAAAAAGGTCTCAATACTTTAGTTACCCCTAGATATAATATTTAGGGTTATTATTCAGTCTGTTTAAAGAAGGGCTCCCAAATCTCATTGAATAGTTGTAGTTTTCCGTTAACCTTATGTATAAGGCGCTCATGGGAGGCGGTCTCAGACTGAGTTGAAACTTTTGATCTGAAATGCACTAAAATGTGCTGGTAAATGTCTTGTCTGAGTTTCAAGTATCACACAAAAAGTGAATGGACAGTAAAAGTTACCACAAAACTGAAAAAAAAGTATACCTTTTTTTTTTTTTAAAGATTACACTGTAAGTTTTTTTCTTATTATTTTCATCTTCGACAATATACAGGTTATTCCAATTCATTTTTTTCCTCAAACTACAACTGCAATATCACATTTCTTTCTATATCCCCACCTCCCATGTTGCCTTTCTGACTTTGATCCAAATATATGCTTCTTTAAAGTGCACATTTTTTATACAAGTTAGTACAAGAATGATTTTCTTAGTCTTAATAAAAACCGCAGCAGAACAGTTTGTTTGTGTAATGAGTCATAGAAGTTATTAATTCAACCTTCTACGGGTCAAATCTTATCACATAACCAAAAAATAACACAAAATAAAAAAAAATCCCCAGTAGAGCAAAGAAAATGTCAAATTTGTCCCACCAAAAATATTGTTCCATCTATCTTATACTGAACGATAAGTCCATATAGTAATTATCGTGACAGGCCTAGTTGTTCATTATATTGTTTTAGATGACACAAGATGACAGTCATATGTGAACACACCACTGCCACTGTCAAATAATCATTTAGCGCAGCAGCTATTGACATGGCGGTGAGGTTTGCTACGCTCAAACTCCTCGATGTCCTGTCCAATGTGAAAACCACTGACGTCTTTTGTCAAGGATAAGTAAACAGCGTGTTGGAACACATGCCCGCTCTGGCTCACAGCTCTGGGACAGGAAAACCACAGAGGAAAAAACAAAACAAAAACAAAAACAAATAGTAATCATACTTTTTTAAACATAATTTTAACTTTCCATTAAAATGCTTAGAGAGAAGACGTTTGTAGAATCCCTCAGTCGTCCAGGTAGAATCCATGGCAAAAAGAGAAATTCAATTTGTCAACTGGACAAAAGTGTATTTGGTCGAATATGTTTCGTAGCTCATCCAAGCTGCTTCTTCACAGTGGTAGTGGTAGCTCCTCCCTTCAGGCAGATATAGGCAGTGTCTACCAGCATCTGACCAGAACTGAAGAAGCAGCTTGGATGAGCTGTGAAACGTATTCGACCAAATAAACTTTTCAAATGGAATTTCTCCTTTTGCCTTAAAGGGAAGACATTAGACCTGTAGGACTTTGAAGTACCTTTTTGTGTAGTGTTAATCCAAGACTGTTTACATCATGCCACATTTCTGACTTCATTGTTTCTGTTTGAGTTAATGGGAGGGGTGGTTTAAGAGATGAAGTAATTGCAGTCACAATAAAAGTGCCTTGTAATCAAGATGTCAGCTCTCTAAGTGGTTTGAAGTGTTGCAGTGTATTCGGAGCATGAGAGGGTGGTCAGCAGGTCAGCTTCAGCACCACAGAGCAAAACATCAAAACTCTCTTCATCTGGTCACCTATACCTAATCATAACATGTTTGGCAAAGAACAGTACACTAATTTCTTCCTTTTTCATTTAAGAAAAGCTTAATTTAAAGGTAACCCAACTTCATGTGGAAAATAGATCAAAATGAGATCATATATTGCATTTTTTTTAATATGTAACAGTGCAACAATTAAATATTTAGTATATTGTATATCAAAAACATCTTTTAAATAAAAAAACAACAACATGTAGAGTGATATTTCTGCTCTTGTTGTCAGGTAAACGGTCCATCAACCTTTAATAAGATAGTTGAACCGAAAGCAAGAAATTTACAGGCACATTTAGCACCTTTCTGATGGATTGTCATAATTTGCCATCAGAATAATTTTTTTTTTTTTTAATCTACATAAGCTATATTTTTTTGTCAGTATTGTCTCAAAGTTACATCATAGGAAAAGAATGAGTCACTTTAACAATGACTATCTGTATTCATTCTGTGTTTTTCAAAGTAAAGTGAGAAATTCAAGCACACTTGAACTCAAAGCCCAAAAGATTTATTGAGGCTAGTTTGCTTTATGCATCATATCCATTACTTTTGTTTGTCTTGAGCTTAAATTGAAGGCTGTGCGTAACCATGGCAATGTTGTTACGGGTTGTTTCTGTGTGACAGTCACAGTGTAGTGGGTGGTCTGGTGTCCCTGGCCGTGTGATGAAGAGCCCCCCCTCGCTCCCGAGAGGCGTCTGATTAGTGGTGGCTGTGGTCTGTGCACATGCATGGATCTTACTCATGTTCAAATGACTGTAATTTGGGGCAGGAGAAACAGCACTTAGTCCAGGGAGAGGCCTAGTTCCTCTCTGAGCAGAAGATGGATGCTCTCCACTTGTTTCCTTTCACTAAAACACATTCCCTATAAAAGGTTCAACTTCATGTCAACATATTCTGCTTTAAGCTAGATTGAAGTGCTCCACTGCCTTTGTAAACTCAAAACTCATTGTGTGGGACTTGATAAACTCGTCCCATGCAGACCCACATATTTTGGACATGAGCTTAAGAGAAACCTCCCTTTCTTGTAAAGCCAGACTCAGAATAAACTTGATTCATACTCTAAAGGAGGTGGTACTTGCCTTCGCTTCCTGCCTGCTGTGGGGAGAGTGTTTTGAAGTTTATTATGTTGTGAAGGAAGTAGGGGAACATACCTTTTATGTAGTACTACTTAATAAGTGAAGTATATTGGTTTAGTTACTTGTTGTTTAGTCACTCTGTATGATCATTTTTCCATATTATGGTTGTTTTGTATGTATTGCAAAGATAATTCTCTAAATACAATGCTTATAATGCTTGTTTGAAACCTCCCATTAAGTGTGAAAAGTTATATTATCATATTTAACAACTAAATTACATTAGAGCATCAATTAATCAGCGTAGCTATGATGTAAATATCAGTGAATGAATAATATCATTTAAGCCAACTTTACTCTCACAACGTGCTAGCTTGAATACAGACCTCTTCAGTGCTTATATCATTATAGACTGGCGAAACAAAGAAAATGCAGTCCACAAAACCTAGCTGTATTGAGGTAACAGACACCTAATATATTGTCTAATATAAAATCTTGTTGTAGCAGTAATTTGACCTTTAGACCTCTACAAATGTGTTCTGAAATGCACTGGTTTTGGTTTATATTTCAGTGTTCATTCAACTGTTAATGCTCCTGGGGTTATTTAAAATGTGCAATCTGAAATTTGTCAGAAAAAACACAATTAGGTTTGTGTCTGGCTATAGTTTCTAGTTATTGGGAATGGCACTTTTTTCCTCTTAGCCTTAATCTAATATCTTTATCTTGTCTGTACACAAGCTGAAATTTCTATTATGTAGTCTGCTCCTGTGATGCAGAGTTCACAGTGTCTAATAAAGCACACAGCTGGTAGAAGCTAAAGATCCCCAGGAGCACGGCTGGGAAATGGTTCAACAAGGTGAACACATGAAGAGGATGATCTCATTGTGCAGACAGGAAAAGTATGCCTTCAACACGAGGAGTACGAGTGAGAGCTGAATGAATATGGACAGAACAGGTTGTACACTGGCGAGTGTCAGTTCTTATGTTGCTGTGGAGGCAATGTGTATGAGCCTACGGGCGCGGCTTTGTGAATTATGACTCTGTGTTATGGAATGAAGGGAGCGGTGCCAGCGCTTTTCTTTGCGGGACCCAGAAGTTTGGTTTTAGAGACAAGAGGGGGTCCACTGCAGCGTCTTGAGTGTCTGAGCTTAACTTTGAAAAGAATACACACATAACTGCAGTGTTTATGGCTCATGCTGCTTGTCCTATCATTATTGACATAACTAAACATTTCCACAACAGCAACTAACAATAGAAACGAATGGTTTGAAATCCTGAAAGACTATGAAAGAAATTTGTTTTCAGAACAAAAAAAGTTCACATGTGGAGGCCTGAAACCTGTTAGGCTAGAACAATCCATCATTGTTCACTGTGGTTGAGCTCTAAATGGAGTCTCTACATGCAAAAGCTGCACAGTAAAAGCATATAGACTATTAATAGATCATCATTCCTGTGAGGCATACAGTTTAATGTATTTAAATTGAAACATGTCTGGCTTCTTGTTTTGTTATTTTGTTCTTATCAGTTGGGAATACTGGAACAAGGCAACAGCAAGAGTTAATAGTATAATAATATGAACTAGTTCATTTTTAAATCAAAATGTAAAAAAAAAAAAACACTTCTAAAAATGAGCAAATGTACAAAAAGCAATATTTGTTTGACTAGTGGATTAATCCCCCCAAAAAAGGTGACTAAAATAAGCACTAGTTGCTGCCCTTGGTCTAATATAAATACACGCAAGTTTGTTTTTATTCCTAATGGTCACCATGTGTGTTTTCTTCTCTCTCTGTTTAGGCCATAACTCCAGTGAGGCTCATCATGTCAAACCGTGACTCTTTGGGATACGGCGACCTCCTCCCGCAGGATGTGGTGGAGATTTTCGCCCAAGAGAAGCACAGCAAAAAGGGCCGTAAGCAGCAGCACAGTCGCTCCATCGGCCGGGCTCTGGGCTGGCTCAAGGGGAAAAAGAATAAGAACATGGGAGATAATGCTCAAAACCCAAGGTTCAGACCTGCTTTTGACTTGGCCCTGGACCTACACCCTGCTGGTTACCAGGGTGCACCCAAGGGAGCACAGAAGTCAGGAAAGCAAGGACATCAGCAAAGCAACAGTCATGGTAAGGGTCCACAACAAGCTATCTGTTTTCAAAATATTAAAATATTACCTATATCCATATGCTGCCTCAAAAGTAAATGTGAAGACCAAATATTGGACCAATATTGACCTGAAAGTTAGATGAGTGAACATTGAGTTTTCATGCTACCAGCCCAACAAACCAACCCAGCAATCCAAAATGCCATTTGAATGTATAGAGTGTATAAATGTAAATAAATATTTGATTAGATATTTGATATGTATCTTAAGTCCCTCAATCCACACAAAATGTTAATGTAAATACAGTAAAGGATCTAAAGCTATATTAAGCAATACAGGTCATTAATGTTAATACAGTCTGAAAGCCATAAAGTAACATGACAAACTAAAATGAGAAATTGTTGAGATTGAGTAGTGGGAACCAGTGAAGGATCCAGTTCTTTGACCCCAGGCATGTGTGTGTTTGCTCACTGCTGGGATGTTTGCTCAGAACTAGTTCCTAGTTCCTTTTCAACCTTCATCTTGCTTTGTTTGCTGTGAAAAAAATCTCTGTTAGACTCTGATACCTTCACCTTAACTGGTCTGGTCAGGTTACAAGTAGAACAAGCAGCTGTGTTCTTGGGTGGGCACAGGGTGAATATTTAGTAGTAGAGGAAAGTACACCAAGTAATTCAAAGTGCTTTACAGACAAAGAAAGAAAGACTGAAACACTGATCCCCATGTTTAGGTCGTCTAAGGGTGAGATGGTCCATATGGCATTAACATGTCTGAGATGTACTTTGGTGCTAGGCCATGGAGACTTACACACACAGAGCCGCTTTAAAGGGCTCATATTACGTTACTTTCTGATATACTTTATAATGTTGTTCTCTCATCACAAACATACCTGGAGTTGTGTTTTGTTTCTTTCACACATGTTTAACACACAATTCTTTTATATTTCTTCTCTTAAGCAGAAAACACTGCTCCACCTTGTGATGTCATGTGGTAATACAGGAAGTGATCCACTGTGTTTTTAAACTTCCTACACCTTCATCATAATTGATTTAATGATTTCAGCCCTGGAATTGCCAACCTCTACTGAACTAAAGGTAAAAGGTAGCTGTTTATTAGAAAATTTTAATAATAAAATAATAAAATAATTAGAAAACTACCACTACATGACATCACAAGGTGGAACAGAGCATTTTGACCTTTGAAATGTAGACAGACTAATAATAAATTGTTACTCAGACATGTGTGAATGAAACAAAACACAACTATGTATGTTTTTGAGGAGGTAACAACATTCGAACATGGTTTAAAGCTCACAAGAGACAATTTTGTGTAACACAGGACTTTTAGAGTCTACGTATGTGCTCATACTTCCAGGTCCTAATTCAGCTAAGTCAACAAGATGTTGACTTGCTAACCATTGATTGTCCATACTAGTATATTTCTTGTTTGGGCTTGCACTTAAAGTACAGATGTATGTCATGCATTACATTTTCATAGTTGAGTGACACTTATTGTCTACTTTTACGGTAAGCGGCTCTAGCCTTGAGGGATACTGTCAGAACAGAAAGCATGAACACCAGTACAGTGTTTTGTTAAGACTGTCTTTTCTGACTTATATAGTTTAAGACTGTTGCTTTAGAGGCTGGGAAGAGTTTGCCTAATTCTTTTTTTACTCTTTTTTTTTTTATTGCATCTGTTTGAGTAGGGAGAGGGAGAGTTGAGGGGATTCCCACATTGGCCCGCATAGTCTAAATACAACACTGATAAACATCTCTTGGTTATGGTTAGACAAATTTGCCATCATTGTCGGGTTATGTAGTCTATGATTTACACATGCACCGCTAATGCTTGTACACGCAGGATTCTGTGGGTGAAGAGGTGACTTATGACACTGAAAGGAAGTAAGTAAAGTTTTGTAAACACATGATAAAGAAACTATACTTTTGGATTATCGTCACAGATTGTTGAAAGCAGTCTCATGGTTACTTGCAGTGTGTGTGTATGTGTGTATATATATAAATGTGTGTTTCCTCTTTGCTTTATCTAATCTAGGATGGAGCCTTCTTCTGATAGCCTCTTTGTTGTCTAGCAAGAGGGAAAAACTGTGATATGTAAACTAAAACCAATGTAGTGGAACCAAAATGTGGTTGCTAGGTAAGAACAACATAATTATAAAACAAAATAATTGCTAGGTAGTTATGGTTAAAATATGTTGCACCAAACCTACTACTATTACTTGTAGCATACTGTGCATAGGTAAATGCAGCCACAACAGAACAACTCTTCTTATTCATTTGAAGTCAGTACCTATCACTTGTGTTGTGTTACTTCACCTCAAGACGTCTGGAACCGTATGTCGAAATAAGTTGTGGACATTGTTTTTACAGCCAACATAAATAATGAACTCTACACGTGCATGTGAGTAAATGTTGATGTGTTGATGACTGTGCGGCCCACTCCACTACTCTAAATGCATGTATTATGGGCTCAGTGCCAGTTCATTAAGAGCTGTGCCAGAGCAGTTAGAGGCGGGAACAATGGCCTCTTTTGTTTTCCATATGCACTCTTCTTCCTTTGTTTGTCCCCATCCTGAAACTCAGGGGTTCATAAAACATGAAATATACTCTATGTGAGGAAATCCCATATTTACTTTGGGTAACAACTCAATGAAAACGTATAAACGACACTAAATCATTTGTCAGCTTCCTTTTTTGTCAGTTGATATTAGTATCAAGTATCCATTAGTGTCTGGGTATTGATTTCGTTTTTTCACCTTTGCTCTGGTATGGATTCTGTAAACAAGCAGTAACAGGTCAACAGAGATAGACACTGGACTCCTGGACTTTTCAATATACCAACTTAACCATGTCTAGTTCAAACCAGTGTCAAAGATTATTTTTCCTTTATTTTCTTTCTTTTGATCAAATCTGGGTAATTCAAAAAGGGGAATAATAAATGATGATTGAAATGTTGAAAAGTCCACATGTCCAGCTTTCTCTATAAACATTACTTTTATTGTGTAGTAGTGAACAGAGCATTATTGAGGATGTCCACTGTTGTTGTACATGCAGATGGTCACCTGTTTGCCCTGGCACTCCCTTTTAGATTCCTCACATTCCTCGGTCTCATAAAGGTGGTTTGTTGTAGAAATAGAAAGTTGTTCGTGCATTTGCATTTACTCCAGTAAGTATTTACTTAAACAAAGAATGAATGAACTGTGTGTGTGGGAACATTTGTTTATTAATGATGATTGAATTCTAGTCATGTGCCTACAATCTCTTGTTACCTGGATTGTGTGAGATAATTGGAAGTATAGTCTATGATTATGTCCAGGATTGGTAATATAATATGCAGGATTTTCCTCAAATTGACCCATCATGATTTTCTATTTTATGTTTTTTTGTGTTTGTTTTATTAAGAACAAATAAAAATGTCTTTCAATATTAATTCCCAACATAAACAAGACTTTTGCCATTTAACTGGGTCAAATGTCTTCCTTTGAGGTCTGAACTGAATCACCTGGCAAAAGAAAAAAAATGTAATTCTGTCAACTGGACAAAGCAAACAATAAATAAAACAAATATAAATAAATACAATCTTTGTCCTTTTTTTATTTTATTTTTTTTGCTTTGATTGGCTGGATTAAAATTGCCAAAGCATGTTATTGTCAGTTAGAAATGACAGAATCTCAGTCTTGATTAAAATGTGATTAATTGCACAGGCCTATGAGTCAAGATTGCATCCAGTACTGTTTTTTTTTTTGTTTTTTTTGTTTTTTTTGATGACTTGTAGGCCCTGTTTCTTTGTAGAGGTTGACACTGTAACAATGAAGTCTATGCAAACGGGTTTTGAAAAGATCCTGATAAAGTTTCAATTCAATTTCAGGCCAGTTGTTTTTGAATTTTGCATTGCTTCACTCTGTTCTTAACAAGCTTTGCAAAGTAAGCGTTTCTTTACAAGTTTGGTCAACACGTTTGAGCAATATCTGACCTAAACGCCAGAACTGCGAGTGAAAACAAGTCTTACAAACATGTACTCTTTGCATGTGGGTATGATTCAATGCTGACACTGTGGGAACTTAGCAGAAGAGTTTTTCACTATCTGTATTTAATAAACACTCTCACAAATACGCGCTCGTAATCATAGGCTCTTACTGGGATTTCAGTTTAATAGTGGAGGCGTCACCACACCCAAGAGAATGCACAGATCAAATTTAGGTCAGAGAGAATAGTAAAAGAGATTTCCCATTTACGTTATGTGCCAGTATGCCCTCTAGTCCCATCTGAATCATCTCCACTAAGGTTTCATTCAACTGCCTTTTCTTCTCCTGTGTGGTGTTAGCGTTACCAACAGAGGGACGTCCAAGAGCTGAAGTTCATGCATTTTCTTATTTGGTATCATAACAAAGCTTTTGTAGTAACATTCAGTGAGTTTGCGGCGATAATTTTTATTCCTGGGAAACTGTAGATGAGATTTTGGCAAGGAACTTTACTCCTTACTTTTACTCATTGCTTTTTTTGGACTGGTAACTTTTAAGTTTGTTTTCGTTTCATATATCATAAGCTTGGTGTTGTGGAAATCAATTGTGATACATGTGAAACATAATAGGCAAGACATAGTGATGGGCGATATGGCAATATAATATTTAAATGTGATCTGATACTGTCCATTTAAGCAGATTATTATTGTGTGTTTCAAGCTTTTCTGTTTTCTACTTTTCCCCAACCTCTCTTCTGTGGCTCTGATAAGGAGTAAATGACAGATTAAACCAATTGCATTTGAATATGAACCTAGTAGTTATGCCATGTGATTTGACTCATTGATCTGGCCAAACAGTGTTACACCTTTTGTAATTGAAAACATCAAATTTGTTGCATGTTTTATTTAATGTGTCAACACATGCCATGAAAAGTGTAACAGGGTGGTGCTTACATTAAACAGAGAATACCAGGTCTTGAGGTCTGAATATCTGTCATCACTAATGGGATTTTGTGTATTGCTTATGTCTAGTTCTCACTATGGTGACACAGTCAGGGCCCTTAATGCCATGAAGTAACAGCGCTTGCATTGGGCGTTCATTATTAGAGTAATGTGATCCATATTGTGTGTGGTCATAGAAGTCACATGACACAGGTGTATCCATTACCTGGCCTTCACAGCATGCTTTTCCAATCATGTTAATATTTAATTCATTGTGCAAAAGGTTCAAGCTGGACCTGGCTGCATGATGGTTACACAAACTTGATTTTTGGCCGATTGTCTTCACACTTCCAGTTGGGCTGGTGCTGATTAGATAGGCTTAAGCACCTGGCAGTCCTCAGCTCCTCAGTCAAATGTGTGTGCACGGCTGTCTGCCTAGCACCGCAAAACAAGAGACAGGAGGCAAGTCAGGGCAGGGCCTGGAGGTGTGTGAGAGCCTTTGATTCTCATGGACCAAACCAGAGAGAAAAGTCTGAGTTTTGGGCTGAATACCAGTCCTCCTTCTATGCGAAAGGAGAAGCACCGGTGTGAATTAATCTGCAGATAAACAACATGATGCGGATGGCGCCAGCGTTTTCACTCAGTGCGCGTTCACCAGGTCAGTTTCACTTTAAGGTTTTAGAGGACGCAGTTGGTGGCAGAGGCATGTGGGTGAATCAGTGCTTGGTCACTGCTTAGATCAACAGTTTTAACCAGCAGGGAACTTACTAGAGTTAGTTTCAAAGAAAAAGGAAGGGTTTTGCTTGTTAATATGTTTTTTTTGTCATATAAAATGTAAAGTTGTACAAAAGGAACAGGATCGGTGCACTTGACACTTGGCCTGGTATTCTCTATTACCAGCTTGTGGATACATGTTCCTCAGAGCAACAATGCATCCACTATGTTTTTTGTTTTTGTTTTTTTGCTTTTTCTTTTTGAGGCCATTCAAGTCAGTTTTTACAAAACCACAGTGTTTAATAATATTAGTTATAATTCTGATTAGCAAAAACACAGCTGATTAACAAAGCCATCTTAAAATACATAAAGTATTGTGGATAAATGTTAAATATATGTGTAATCTCAAACAATGTATTTAGGCAATTTTATTTTTTAGCCGTTGTCATTTTCACTCATCATAAATTAATATTCAGTCTCCGAGGGATCTTTTTCAGATGACTGAATGTGAAGATGGGGGCCAAGAGCCAGATTGCTCCTATTTTTTTATTACATATCTTCAAAAGAAATATTCAAAGGTAAATTCACAATAGATTAGAACCTGACTCTGCCCTTAACCTCATTTTGTAACAACCAAATTCTGCGCAATTCTACCTGCCCTCCTTCGTTAATACATTTTATATACTAATAATGTTGTAATGTCCCCTGAAACCCAGCTATTAGTTATAAAACCAACATAAAGACATTGTTCAAAAATAAATTATATATATTTTTTATGTAATCTGGCTAAAAACAATTGACACATAATCCAGTGCAGACAGATGGTGTAATCAGGATGGAGGTGATTAATATGGATTCAGCTCTGATGGCAGGAGCTCTAATAATAAGAGCTGTTTATCAAGCGACACACCCGAGAGTCAAGTCTGAACTAACATGGTAACAGGATAAGTGTTTTCCCAAACTAGTGTGACCTGCCGCATGCATATCACATTTCTCTGTATATATAGGCTGAAACTTTATATTAACTGTGGGCTCTGAAATGATTGATTTTCAGCCTCAGACAATACATGTAATTAACTTTTTTTTTGTCTTTTACGTGAGTCATTCTCTGTGATCGCACAAGTACGGCTGTTTCCATGTTCTCAGATGTTATGCATTCCTATTTATTCACCAGGATGTAGACACTTCTCAGGTGGTTTCTTTACTTTGGTGAAGTGGTTTTGCTCAACATCAGCTTTTTCATGGTGGTTGATCATAGCTTTGATCATAACGCTCATCACTCAAGGGCAGTCTGTGATTAAGTACTACCTTCTTCTTCCCTCTGTATTCTTAGTAGTTAGCATTTGCTGTTGGTACAATAGAGCACATTTTCACATGTGTGCCCCTGTGCTGAGGAGGGCTCTTTTAAACATGTTTTTAATCTTTTCCTTTTAGGCCTCTGCACCTCAATTCACCTACTCCCCCTTGTGGTAAAAGTTTAGACTAATAGCCACTAAGTAAAAGTAGTGGTAGGAAAAAAAGGGGAAAAACACATGGCTTACTGTGTTTGTGATTTTTAATGCACTTGTTTGGATAACTCTCTCATTTTAATCTTTGTAATATGTCCCAAATCCCTCCACTGGCCTTTCTCCCCCCTTCACGTGTTTACACTTATGATCTTTGACCTCACTGGCCAATCAGAGGCAAGGGTGCCCTGCAGATGGGGGGCAACAGTGGGATGTTGGGCATCCAGCTCAGCGCTGACAGGACGAGGGATGGCAAAGGGAGGAGGCCAGGAATTAGGCTGCGTTTGGGATTACAGTCTGAGCTCTGATCGTCTATTGGCTCATGAGAACTGCATGGACAAACAGCCTCCGCACAAACAAGGCACACCGGCATCATCATATCATGAGAGCTACAGACTTCAGCTGCTTTTTATGGGCTGCTTTACTTTGGATATACTAAATTAACATTGGAGAAGTTATGGTTCTTCTTGTGACTAGTCCCCAGTGTGACCACAGCAATAATATTTACTGCTTTCCACCAGTTTTCAAAAAGAAAGGTGAGTGAAAGCGGTACTGTACAATAGCATTCTTTTATCAGACAGCAAAACTTAATTGGTTTATGACTCAGACTAATTACTGTTGTGTTTATTGTTGAGATGTGTAGTTATGACAAGAACAGGCTTGGGCACACCTCTCTGCAGGCAAATTGTTGTGTACAGGCTATAAACTGCCGTCTCAGTTGGAGATGTCTGTTACTATGGCTTTGTCCATTTTGATTTATGCTTTTGAAAATGTGTTATTTTATAGACACCAGTAGTATACTGGTGTAGAAGTCAAGTCAAATGTATTTTCTATAAAAAATAATTACAACACAAGTGCACAACATATCTGAATCCTATAAACATATCATCAGTAGCTAAAAAACAATATTAAAATGTTGTGATGTTAACATGTTTTTGAGAAGATACTGTAGCTTAATTTAGTATTATAGACAAGATGGTAATAGTGAAGTTAATATGGAGTGCCATGGCTAATTTCAGCCTGATCCTACTGACAGAGTGACAGAAGTAGCCACAAGGTGACTAAATCTGGCACCTGTTACTCTTACATAAAAGTGTCTAAGCAGCTCTATGTCCTGGAGGCTTGAACTTGTATCACATATGATAATCTGCCCTCTGCTGAGTAACTGTTATTTTTGTCTGTTAACTTTTTATTTTTACTTGATGTGTTTTGCAAAGACATTATTATTATGCACTTTTGTTGAGACAACATAATTATTTTTTGTATTATCTCTATATGGTGTCAGTCTTTTCTACTTATAAATATAAGTACCCTTTCTATGTCTAATTCCACCGCCTCATATGTACTAACTAATCACCATTACTTTGCAGCAGCAAACACCTTATTGCACTTGCTGTGTCCATATGGTCACTTTACTGTTGCTGTAACACAGACATGATCCAGACTGATCCCCCTCTCTCTCTCCCCTCTCTCTCTGATTCAAGCTGTCCCAAAGCGAGATGATGATGATAAGAAGACCCCAGCCCCCCTTATGCTCCAGGAGAATGTGTTTATTGAGGCTAGCAGGCCGAAGTACCTGGAGGACCTTCACAGTGAGGCACTGGAAGGACTCAAACTGATGCAACAAGAAGGTAATGGTCCATGAATGTGGACTTCTGCCATAATATTTATCAAAAACTGGGGTATATGTCCCACAACTGTCCAAAAATAACATTATATATAATGTAATTTTCTCTTTTAGAGCGAATTCTTGGACCTGAGTATCACGACAATGAAAGCACAATTGTGAGTAAAACAACATTCACAATCTTTTGATAGAAACACAAAGCTGAGTCTTGTTTCTTTAGTCAATAGTGTCAGCCCGAGCAGAGGTAGACGGAGGGGGCTTCACCACAGACAGCACCCTCCCTGACACATCCTCTATGGTCTCAGTGCAGTCCTCTGTGTCCTCAAGATCCTCCCGCTCTGGGCTCACACGCCAAGGTAAGCCGGCTTTGAACAAGGGGAGAATGAGGACCCCCTCTAGTGATCTATTGTGGTACAGCAGGTTAATCAAAGAATGCTGCCTTTACTAGTTAGAACGTTATACATATTTATTTATAATTGCTTTATTTGTTTAATCAATGTAGTGATTACATAAATCTGTATACAAATTGGCCTACAGGTCTGATATAGGCCAAAAATGCAAGGGGAAATGATACAGTAATGCTATCTGTGTTTCCCAAATTTAATTAAAGTGATTGATTGATTTTATCAGGGTCAACCTTCAGACCACTGAACTCTGGGAAAAAGTCTGAAAAAGGCCGGACGAAGAGAAGACACAGAAGGACTATAGAGGGTATCCCTCAACATCTTCAAAGAGAATTTGGTATGTATACGAACACATAGAAAACTATGGAATAATAATTCCAACATTTATAGTGATAATATTTATCTTTCTCCAGGACTGGACAGGGCCGAGTGGACAGTAAGTCCACAGTTGGAGGAGGAGTTTTTAAATGGGGAATCTGATGTACCACAGCTGCACTCACCAACAGAGACAAACACAGAGGTCGTCCCTCCTCTGAGCAGTGTCCAGGAGCAGCTCCGAGGACCTGCTCATGTGGATGACATGGCTCTGCTGCAGCGTATGGGCACAGTGGTGCCTGGAGCGGACAGGCCTTGGTCTCTGGCTGTCCCTGGAATGACTACTGCAGGCAGTGGTCAACCAGGACCCCCCAGCCCTGTGATGTCCATGTCCCCTCAGGCTGCATATCTGTCCAAAATCATTCCTAATGCGGTGCTGCCACCCTCTATCGAGGTTGTAGAAATAAGTCGCGGGAGCAGCCGCAATAGTGTCCGAACCGTCACCAAGAGCAGTTTGATGGTGTCCAGCCCATCCTCGTCTCGCCCTTCATCTAGAGCCTCCACAGCCCGCAGCACCTCCTCCATCATGACCTCCGCTTCGCGACAGATGCACTTCCACCTGTCAGACAGCTCCTGCTGGAGTAACTCAGACTCAGACACTTTAGTGTCTGATTCCTCCACTATTTCAAGTAGCAGCACCCCACGACAGCGAGAGGGCAAAGAGGCTAAAAAACAAAACAAAGTGAGTGATGCATCAAAGGGTCCATCCAATGGCAGAATGATTAAGGGAGATGAACCAAAGAAAGATGAAGCCTTTGTACGTAGCCTCTCTGTCATGAAGTCTAAAAGAGCTCCTCCGCCTCCAAGTCGTTCTTATTCTCTCCACAATAAAATGAAGAGGCGCTCTCGTGATCTGGCAGAAGTTAAGATTACACCGAATCAAACAAGTGAGGGAAGTATGAAAAAAATAGACAGTCCTGGATATAATGCCGACACCAGTTCACTAGATGAATCAACTGGCTTCAAAACACCAAGTCCCCTAAAATCCCAGCAGAATGTGGATTCCACTAACAGTAATGTTGCCACAGATGCTTCAAATGAAAAGAAAGAAGTAAGTCTGTCTAATAATCATAGCAAAGTAATCTCTCCATCCAGTGGCTACTCCAGTCAGGACGCCATGTCACCCAGCAACTCTTCTCCAAAACACAAAAAGGGACTGTTAGCTAAACTGCAGAAGTTATTCCCTGCATCCACTGCTGCAGAGGTATCCACAGCTACAGTCACTCAGCCAGATGTCAGTAAAACCAGCAATGCCTCTGTCATCACTGTCAATGAGAAGGCCTCCGTAAAGGCTTTAAGAGAACTCTTCAGTATCCCACCACATCCAAAAGTACATGCCCCTCCACCCCCTCCCCCTGAAGTATGGTCCCATAGCCCTCGCAGTATTGAGCTGTTGCTGGGACCACCTGCACCTGAAAATACCTATGCCATCGTGAAGAAAAACCCTAAAGACAAGAGACCATACAGGCAGCCTCTCTCCGCATGTGCAGAGGGCGCTGTGAGAAGTTCGATTGAGGAGCAGAGACAAAGTAGTAACGTAGAGTCCAAGAAAGTTCATGTAAGTCAAGAAAGATCTGTGAATGTAGAGAATAGTAAAAGACTGATGCAGAATGTAGACGTGAAAGACCATGGAAAAGTACAAGTAAGTGCAATATTGAATGACATATTAGTTAGAACAATAGAAAAAGATGGACAGAGGCTCCCAGCTATAGCAGAAGAACATAAAAGCAGTACACAGAATACAAAGAATCCCTCCATTTCATCAGCACACATTTCTTCTCGGCTTCCCACCAAACAGACTGCAGGGGTTGCGACTGTCATCTCAGTACGAGTTACCACTGAATCGTCCTGGCCCCCTCCGCCCCCACCAGTGTTACAGGCAGGCCAAGGCAGTCCCGATGAAACCGAGTTCCCTCTGCCACCTCCTCCTGACATTACTGAAGATGAAATGATCCACCCAGTTCAGGTGCCTCCAGACAAGACTGTTACTAATGCATCAAATATATCCAGTGCTCCCCCCCTAAATATCCCTCCCCCGCCTTCTTACACAGCACCTCCGCCACCAATAAAAACATTTATGTTCTCTGAAAAAGTCAAAATGTTTTCATCCCATTCTAAAGATAGTTCTCCTTCATCACCAAAAACTTCACCTGCAAAAGACGTCAAGCAATATAAAATCTCTAAACCATCGCCTGAATCCCCTCCACCAGCTCCTAAACTTTCAGTCATTCCTCCACCCCCAGAGGCGCCACGTCCACCGCCTCAGGAGCTGTTAGCAGAAGTTCCCCCTTCAGTTATCATCCATGCATCATCCACAATACCCACTTTAGTGCTGTCAAATTCAAATGTTTTTGCTCCACCTGATCTAATCCCACCCTCTCCTTCTAGAGAGCTGGTTATGATTCCTTCCATAGTGGCTGATCTCCCATCCCAAATAATTACAAACGTTTCTATCTTACCACCAGAATACATTCCTCCGTCCCCTCCGGTAATCTCCAAGTTCCCATTTGAAGACGCAACTCCTCCAATTCTAACCCAAGAGGCTTCATTTCCAGCAAAAGAAACCCCTCCGGCCGCTGAAGGACTGTCACCACCAGCAGAGGTCACTATCACTCCCCCTGAAGTCTCTGCCCCTCTTTCTGAAGAGGTGTCTACTCTTGTACAAATACAAGTTACTGGACCACTAGTAGAAATCCACCCAATACCTGAAGTGTCCATTCAACCAGAAGATGTGTCTCCTCAGCCTTCAATAGAAGAACCATTATCCAAAGACTTGTCTCCTCAATCTTCAGAAGTAATCGCAGATGAGCCCCCAGCACCCAAAGAAAAGCCCACCCCAGCACCTAAAGAATCACCCCCTTCAATTGAAATACTGTCACCACCACAAGAGGTCGTTCTATCTCCACCTGAGGAAAGGCCTCCATCACCACAAGAGGCCCCTTCACCTGAGATTGTGGTTATAGAAACGAGCAAACTCCAGGTCATTGAAACCTCCTCTACATCAGTTGTTGAAGTCATCTCTACTGCATCTGTGGAAGAGAGCCATGAAAATCCACAAGAAACATCTGATAAAGAGGTAGTCTCCCCTCCTGAAGATGCACATAGTATTTCATCACCCAGCAATGATTCTGGTCCAGTATCAAAAGAACCAGCCCCACAAATAGAGATTAAACTTTCAGAGGAAGATACTGTTGCTGAAAATGATTCCAGTGTACCCCCATGGAAGAATATTCTCACTCCTCCACAGAGTATTCCACCACCTCCTCCCATTGAGCAGCTTACATCCGACACTTTACCTTCAAAAGAACCAAATAAACCAGGAGAGGTCCCACCAAATGAACCAGAGGATACTGGAAAAGACCCATCACAACCTGAAGTTTCAACCACTGATGCCACCACTTCTCCACAAGAAGCTGATGCCATTGTAGTCCCTTCTCCTCCAATACAGGAGGTTCCTAAACAAGAACCTCCTTCAGATGCTGGAGAACAAAACGAAGAACCAGCCTCTGCTTCCATAAATGTTGAATTGTCTGAAAATGCTAACCATTCTAATTATCACCCAGTCAATGATAACCTGGATTCTCCTAAAGCAGAAGATGAACCAAAATCTGAAGTCACAACAAAGGAACAAGAAACAGCCCCCCAAATTCAATCTACCACAACTGATGCTCCACAGAAACCCATCAGGAAGTCCCTCATCATCAGCGCTCCACCTTCTGCACCCACAACAGTAGCCACATCTCCAACCCTCCCCAAAGCCTCAACTACAACAACCATCACCAGGTCTCCTACGACTCTTGTGCCCTCCATGAATCTTCAAGAGGCAATCCGCTTAAGGACGGCAGCGCGATCGCAAAACGGTCCATCAACACGACTTGGCATCCACTCACCACCGGGTTTCGATGTCCGCAAGTCTCCCACCAGCACAGCCAGCTTTATCTTCTCCAAAAGCAACAAGAAGGTGGTGATTGAGACCAAGTCAGAGGTCAAGGCAGAAAAGAAAACAGAGTTGACAAAGGGGGTGGAACAGCCAGCGAAGAAGGAATTCAAAGTGCCTCCACCTGTAGCAAAAAAACCTAAAACTAAAACTAAAGAAGCGGAGAGTGGGGACACCACAGGACAAGATGCACAATCAGGTGCTATTAGAGGTAAGAAAACAGAAGTTAGTGATGGCAAATTACTGTGTTCTTAATTTTAAATGCAAATGACTGGTTGGACTACTCATTTCACTAAAATGTAGTTATCACAATTATATTAAAGTTTCTACTAATTTTACCTAGTTTTTACCTACCAATGTTTGTGTTTATAATTATACTTCCTGGATAGACATGAGCAGCTGATGCGAATGTGACTTAAACAGAGGTAATCCATAACTCTTACCTCAGACGTATTGAAAAATGTGCCAAAGCTTGTCCAATGTATATATTGTTTTGGTAAATAAATGTTTACTGTAGAAAAACATGTATTTTGCTCATCACTGTCCCTGGATTTTAGATGAAGTGATGAAATTTTGTTATGAATTTTTTTTCTGTAATTTTAACCTTTTTACACAAACTTGCCACTTGACTGGTGTAAAACTGATACATATTCACCACTCATATCAACGCTACAAATATATATGTAATCATTAGTAACAAAGCCTGTTGTATGCACTTTAAACAAGATAACTTCTAATAACCATGTTTGTTTTTCTTTCACTACAGATCACACAAAGAAACGAAATGGGACCGCAGGGACTGTTGAAGGACAATAACTGGGTCTAAACCTGTAAAAGCAATAATGCAATATAACACATGTTACAGTTAAAGCATGATATAAAATCACTCAGACTGTTGCTAATGGTGTAGGATGCCTAATCTGCATGGAATTGTATTTGTAAAGAGGATTTGAGCTTTACTTATGTAACAGATGGATATGTATCGCCATCTAGTGTCAGACGATGATTGTACAAAAGATGTCCTGCTGAGTAATATTGTACCTTTTGGTTATTGTTACTACAGGTATTCAAAATGAGTTACTCATTTGTAAATATGGCATGACTGTACATTCACTTTACTCGACTATGATGTCCTCCAAATAGTATATTTGTTTTGAAAGTACAATTAAGTTATTTGTCAACCAAAGTTGTCTTGGGATTTTCAGATCATTTTAACACCCTTAATTTTACTACATTGTATGTGTTATAAAACATAAGAGCCCTTGGTTTGCGTATTTCCTGCTGCTTTCTCAAATAGAGGCTTTCCCCACCTGGCTATACTGTGGAGGATTTCAGTTATTTTGGAAACTGATGACTAAACCAACAATGATTTCTATTAAATAAAATGTAAATGAGTAAATGTTTATGGTGTCAAATGCGACTCACTCTTTGCATTACGGTGTCTTTCCACCGGTGCTTCAAACGCTGACGCGCGCAGTGGCCAGGCCCTTCCTGCAGCCTGTGCGTCTGGAGCCCGCGGACACTGCGGCACGTCACAAACACGCTCCCAGTGCGCGGCTTGTCCGTACCAGCGTGTGTCCTCACGTACCAGCGTGTGTCCTCACGTACCAGCGTGTGTCCTCGTGTACCAGCGTGTGTCACAGGACAGGGTCTGTCCATCTGCCTCACGTCAGCGCGCTCCTCCTCACCTTTTCACGCTCTTTCCTCTGCGCATAGCGCACACCGGCTCGGCCCTTAGTTCGCGCTGATTAGAAGGACAAGACGAAACGCGAAGCAAAAACTAATCAAAATTAATGCTACACTATCGGCACAGCAGGCTTACTGCGATATGTGGTCAGATGTTCGCCTATTAAAATGCGTGAAAAGTCCCTCAGTCGTCCAGGTAGAATCCATGATAAAAGGAGAAGTTCAATTTGTCAACTGGACAAAGTTTGTTCGGTTGAAAACGTTTCGCCGCTCATCCGAGAGGCTTCGTCAGCTCTGGTTATTGTACTGGTTAGACACTGCTTATATCTAGCTGCCAGGAGGCGCGTCCTACACTGAAAAGGCTCTGAGAACGAACCCCCCAATCTGTCTCTTTGTTTTCCAGATTACTCTGGCGACTAGTTACGACCCCCTATTCAACGTCTAACGACCCTCTCCACCCCTCTGCCCTAGCTCGTCTGCCCTAATGTTTGTCTGTTTTGACGTGGTTTAAGAATGGAATTATAGATGGGAGACAAGTTATGTCTAACTCCCCCATTTCTGTTTAATGACGGGTTCTCTTTTTTGACAAAAAATAGCCTCTTTAACCCCCCTCTCAAACCAGTTCTTTTCCCTGGCTAAGATCTGAACCTCACTGTCCTCAAACAAATGGCCTGTGGCTTCTAGGTGAAGATGAACGGCAGATGACGGTCCACTCTGGCACGCCCGCCTGTGTTGGTAAATCCTCTTGTGAAGTGGCTGTTTGGATTCCCCAATGTAGCGCTCACTGCAGTCTTCACTACACTGAATGGAGTAGACCACATTGCTTTGTTTGTGGCTCGGTGTTTTGTCTTAAAGTGTTTGTGGGTTTGAAATAAACTGGAATTTCATATTGTCTGAAAATCCTCTGTAGTTTTTCTGAAACGCCGGCCAGGAATCGGAATCGCTACCCCTTTCCTCCTGGGTTCGGATTCTCTGTCGTCTTGTTTCTTGCCCTTGTCTCTCTTGGTTTTGTTGACCGCCCATTTAGGATATCCACAAACCGAGAGGGCTTCCTGCACATGTTGTTCTTCTTTCTCCTTACCCTCTGTGCTTGTGGGAACCACTTGGGCCCTGTGTTGTAATGTCCGAATGACACCCAGTTTGTGCTGCAGTGGGTGGTGTGAATCAAAAAGCAGGTATTGGTCTGTGTGTGTGGGCTTCCTGAAGACTTCTACTTGGAGTCCCCGGTCTCCTCCTATCGTTACTGCACAATCTAAGAATGCCAATGTGTTATCCTTGGCATCTTCACGGGTGAATTTGATGTTCGGATCTACAGAATTGATATGTGCAGTGAAAGGTTCCATGTAGTGAAGACTGCAGTGAGCGCTACATTGGGGAAACCAAACAGCCACTTCACAAGAGGATGTACCAACACAGGCGGGCGTGCCAGAGTGCACCGTCATCTGCCGTTCATCTTCACCTAGAAGCCACAGGCCATTCGTTTGAGGACAGTGAGGTTCAGATCTTAGCCAGGGAAAAGAACTGGTTTGAGAGGGGGGTTAAAGAGGCTATTTTTGTCAAAAAAGAGAATCCGTCATTAAACAGAAATGGGGGAGTTAGACATAACTTATCTCCCATCTATAATTCCATTCTTAAACCACGTCAAAACAGACAAACATTAGGGCAGACGAGCTAGGGCAGAGGGGTGGAGAGGGTCGTTAGACGTTGAATAGGGGGTCGTAACTAGTCGCCAGAGTAATCTGGAAAACAAAGAGACAGATTGGGGGGTTCGTTCTCAGAGCCTTTTCAGTGTAGGACGCGCCTCCTGGCAGCTAGATATAAGCAGTGTCTAACCAGTACAATAACCAGAGCTGACGAAGCCTCTCGGATGAGCGGCGAAACGTTTTCAACCAAACAAACTTTGTCCAGTTGACAAATTGAACTTCTCCTTTTATCGCCTATTAAAATGCCAAATCTGTGTTAGTCATGATGTGCGTTTGGCCTGGTAAATGTGCAGAGGCTGCTAAATACCACTATAAAACCAGTAAGATAATAAAACTCCAGTAAGGAATTTGAAAAAACAGATTTAAAAATCCTACCCACTTTCTTCACTTTGAAGCAGTTTTCTGTAAAGTGCCAGTGGAAGTTATCTTAAAGAAGGGGTTCTTAAACTGTGAGTGAGGGTCCAAAAATGTGGAGTGTTTAAATGCAGTAGTTTGCTTGGCTTGTTTTATGCCTAAATTAACAATCAGATAAAATGGAGATGGTTATAAAAACATTTGTGTGCCAAAATAACTGTAAAATACAAATAAATATAGAAAATTCCAAAAATGGTCTCGATGGGCTGTGGTCTTGGTCTCGACCTTTAAAAGTCTTGGGTCTCAGGACCCTGTGGTCTCGGACAGGTCTTGGTCTCGATTAGTGTGGTTTTGACTACAACGCTAGTGCATATACTGGTGAATCGCCATTCATTTTGGTCTTATTAACCCGAAATAGATGCCCCAGTGCACCCAGTTTGCAAAAAAAAAAACAGGAGCATGGTCCCTAGAGCCCCCACCCCTCACGCATCCTCACCTTTTTCACCCCTGACCCATTTTCATGTATTAGACGTTGTGAAAGAAAATATTTTATGCATTACCCTGTTTAATCAGGGTATCAGTAATTTGTAATTTTACAATTATCATTACACGTAATTTTATATTGTCACATCTCTTGCAAGAAGTGAGGCATAACCATTACAATGTTTCCATTTAATAAAGCAAAATCAAATTAAGCATTTGAAAAGAAAATTATCTCCAAGTGAAATACCAAGTAGTGAGCTTTGCTTCTAGCACTTTCACTTTCTCATCATGGTTCTGTTTCCACACTCGCTTACTCTCTGCATTCTCACTTCCAACAGGATCCAGTGGCAGTGCAGCTTTTTCTTTTGACACAGCTTCTGGTTTCCTTTGAAATTCCAGCCTCTTCATGGTAGAATTGACATGCTGTGTATCCAACATATCATTATTGGGCTCAACAACTTGTACTTTCTCTTCTGCAGGATTTTGTGTATTCCACAGTGAGGAAACATCAGATTTAGAAGAGCTTGTCTCAGTTTGAGTTATATCAGCAGTTTCTTTAAGGCTTGCTTGCTTTTGCCTGGGATTTTTGGCCTTTTCTGCACCATTACGCGTCTTATCCATGCCAGTTTTATTTATGCTATAGCTGGAGGAGTCTGGATGGTTGGATACCCACAAGGATCCACTGCTAGTAATGCCTGGAATAAAAGAGGCAATTACATCAGTTTTGGAAAATGTGATCGTTAATGTCAATAATCACTGACCATCCATCATGGCTCTTGGTCTTTTGGAGGTCACACATTGAGAGTCACAGCATTTGCATACAACATCATCACCGGAGAGGGCCTCCCATCTGTAAAGTTACACCATGCAAAAATAGGAAGTGCTACTTAAAAATTGTGTGTGCTTACCTTTTTTGTGTGTATGTGCAGGATTTGTGTGCTTGGCTTGGACCAGCAGATGTGACGTATAACTGGCAACTCATTCTGATCTGAAAATCAAAGCTGGACTTACATTTATGTCATACCATGTCTTTATGAACTTAAGGTGCACTATGTAACTTTTCTGACAGGGGTCATACACCTGCTTGTCTGGAGATATGGGGAGTTCCAAGTCATGACTTGGACTCGAGTCAGATTTGAGTCACTATTTTGAGACTTGACTTGATAAAATGGACTTGGGGCCTGAATTGGACTTGAATGTCAATGAATCAGGGCTCGACTTAGACTTGAGCCTTGTGACATAAGATTTGATACTTTTCTCTTTACAGTTGATACATCAGTGCTTAATTTTACAGGAACAAACTAGAACATGTCCCTCCCTCTTCTCCATTTGTCTTTATGGATGCAACAGTAACTAAAGTACTGCAATATTGTATCATCAAATGGCAATACAGTAAAACAACATAGAACATGATCCTTCCATTTCAGTGGAGACTACATAACAAAATAACTGTTATTAAGCACTTTTAAATCTCTCTTTACTTGAAATTACTTAAAGTTCAAAGCAGAGGGCTTGGACTTGAGTTGGACCTGTAGGCCACTGTCTTGGGACTTGACTTAGACTTGAGACTGACTTGAAACTTGCAAAACGACGACTTGTTCCCAGCTCTTCTTGTCTCCATAAAGATGAAATTGTTTTGCCAAGAATAGCACTTACTATATCTTACAGTTCTTTCATTGCAGGTGCCTTTATTTCTGAGAAGTAGCTTTTTTAAACGAGCACTTATTGTAAGCAGGCTTGCCTCACCATAAATCTGACCTGCAACTTGGCCTGGCGGTAACGCTTGCTTCCATGGAGGCAAATTGAATGCCATACTTTGAAACATTCTAGACAAAACAACAGAATCTCCATGGGGACAAGCAGTTGGCATAACCTCCACCAGAAAAGTTACAGTGTGCATCTTTATCTTTATCTTTCATCTCACCTCAGCATCAGGATCAGTGACAAACTGAAAGGCCATTAAGGAAAATCTCACGCTCTTGTCTGTTCGGGTGACAAACTTTGATGCACCTGGCTCTATCTTACTGTCCATTAAACAGCTGTCCATGCCAAAACCAAAAAATATTGTGGATATGTGAAAGAGTAAACAATAATACAAATTATAGTGCAATACACTCACCCATAATTGTCAATAATAGTAAATTTTACATTTGATTTGGAGCGAGTCACTGGAGTTGCAGAACAGCTGTTGATGTAGAGTGTTTGTCCAGGAGGTAAGTGAGGAGCAGAGACCTGGAAGTTGACCCATTCCCCAAGCTGGAACACCCTGGATTGGACAGGATTTGTCCATGTGTCTAAGATGTTTGGGGGGAAAATATTACATACTTTAGTCCAATCGATCAATAACTTCACTCCCAAAAAGTAATCGATTCCAAATATTAACAAGGTGCACCATGTAACTTCTGATGCTTGCATCAACTGCTTGTCTACATGGAAAATGATTAGTTTAATGCCATAATGTTGAACATTATAAGCAGGTGGGATCCTACATAGTGGAGTTACATAGTGCAGCTTTAAAGAAGATTTTAAAAAAATTAGCAAGTGTTTACACATTCAGTTTAGACTCACCGTCCATCAGCTGTATGCTGAAGTTAGTGGGACTTGCCCTGAGCCTTTTATGTACAATGCGAGGTTCCCATGAGGGCTTTATGGCCAGTTTGTCCAGGTAGTGGTTCCTGTGTGCAAACATATTCAGAACCAGACGTTTGCAATGGACCGGTTTACGCAAATGCCACAGATGTCCAAAGGTATTACTGTAATAGCCTAAATGTACTGTCACAAACCACAAACAATAGGTGCAGTAAAAAGGCACAGTTCTACCTCTGATATCGACACTCAATGTTGACAGTGACCGGTGGGCGTTTGGGAAAATGCTCTGGAGAGGGGTCATAGTAGAGAACAAACTTGTAGACCAGATAACCGGGCAACAACTGTAGGGACAGAGGGCACTTTGATTCAACTGTCTGGGGCAGGACAACCTGACAATAAAGTATTTACCTCACGCACACCGCCACACTCTGTGAGCGGGTAAGAGAACAGCAGGTCACCGTGAGGACGCAGGACGCCGTTGCTTTGGCAGGTGCTCCCCAGCCTCAGCTCACTGGCGTCAGCGCCCAGCCCGTAGAATCCACTTTTGACCCGCACAGTGAATTGAGCCCTGGCGCAGGTCACAGAGACGTCCGGGAGCGGGGCTGTGTCTGACTGGAGGTGTGCGCCATCAGACTGGAAGTACTGAACCACAGAGGGGCGAGGATGGAGCAGGAGAGGCGCGGAGGCTGTGGCTTTTACTGAGGAAAGTTTCGCGTTCTCATCGGTAGTTTTCCTTCTAAAAGCAGGTGTTATCTTAGCTGCGGACGAAGTAGGGCTAAGCAATGCAACACCCAACAGAAGATAGAGGATATATGTTCTTTCTGTCTCTAGCGCTGTGAGTTTCATTCGCGTTTGCTTTCCCATCATTCCACGCGCTAAAGCCAGGTGAGAACACCTGGCGTTAGATAAATCACGTGTGTTGAAAACTAGCACAAAATGTTGAAGCAGTTTTTATTCATTCAAAACATTCGAGGAAAACATTTTACAAACATTCAACACAACACATTTTATTACATCGCATTGTATACAATATTTTACAGCAACTTGGAACACCTTTGTGTTCAGTGCAAATATCTACAGAAATATATACCTACGTCTTTGTCTTACATTCTGAGCAACAAGTGTTATAATAATAATTTCAATATTTAATTCCACAGAAGAATTACCATCTGTATTGCTTACAATAAATACTTAAATTAAGCAAGGGTTGGTCTGAACGAGTGTTGCTAAAATATTTTGAGGTATTATGTGTTCTGTCTATGAAATCATGAAGCTCCATTCAAAATGCATTTCCTTCTTGCATGTAGCAGAAAGAAAAGACGAAAGGGCAGATAATCTCATAAGACACAGAGTGTAAGGCAGTCATTTAGTCATATAGGTATACTTTGTGTCATGTGCCTTCTTCATATGAATTCAAGTAGACTTCACATTTAGATGTGGTATTTAATGTGTAGAAACTGACTCAGCTTCAGCCTCATTCAAAGGAAGAGTTCTGGTGGGCCCTTCAAAATAAGGACACATATTGGCAATTCAGACCATCTGAATTGCTACACATTTGACGGGAGAAAAAGCTCCACCCCTCGAATGAAGTAAACCAAGGGGAGGAACTAGACACTGGCGTTAGAACCCCAAATTCATAATGTAACGATGCAGTTGTAAACAGCCCTTGAAAACAAAGTTCTTTGGAAAATAATATTTCGTCATGTGGAGAACCAACACCATTTTGCCCCCAGGGGTCTCCATGGAAGTTCTCAGAGGCAGCTGTGAGTTTAAACAGGTGCAAAATGCCAAGCCCAGTACAGGCTGTACTAAACACTGCTCCCGAGTGCTGATGATTCAGATTCAGAATCAGTTTCAGAGTCCCTAAAATCACAAAGAAAACCAATTTTTAGTCTACAATGCTCTATTACTTAAAAATCAATTGATCTTGAACTTACAGAATTTCCTGCAGTTGTTTTTGATTGCATTTTCTGGTTTCTTCATCTATAGGGTACGTTTTGAATATTAGCAGTCCGAAAACAATAAGTATCATTGGCACAGGACAAACCAGCATCTTCAGGGTTAAACTAACCGACTCCGGCTGGGAGCAACCTCCGGTCACATATCCTGCAAATCTGTAGAAAAATGCAGAAAATATAAGAGGATTGTTTAGTGTGGCAACAAAGGTGTGATTTATATAACTTTAAGTATAGTACAATAAGAACTCACTTTAAACTGAGAGTGGAGATGCCCAAAGAGATGCCACAGGCAAACTTAAGGAAAAAGACATAAAAAGAATAGAAGATCGCTTCGTGTCCATGAACATCTGGATTTTTAAGTTTGAAGTCATCCACCACATCTGGAAGCATGGACCTGAAAAAAGTACATGCACGCTTGCTTCAGTTTAAAGTTTTAATACATCTTAAAACTTCATCATTTTATATCTGTGTGTTAGCTCACCAGGGCAATAGGAATGATGCTGCTACACTCACTCCAGCAGCTACAGACACCAGGTAGGAAATGACCAAGCTGCTTTTAATGGAAACTATAAGGATCATAAAAGGAATTGCCCACTAAACAAGGAGAGAAAATTAGGTTATGGCTTTTGTCAATTGTAATCTTCTGAAATGAACTGAACTCTATTACACTTACAGAGTTGCCGATATAAACAGCTGTCTTCTTGCCAAAGCGAGTAAGGAACCATTGCCAGCAAGGAATGGTCAGAGCCGCAGACAACTAGAGGCAAGCAATGTGAAAGTTTAGTACAGTACACTTAAAATCAATACTGATACATCGAGAAGTACAAGAAGTAAAACAAACCGAAAATAAATAGCATGTCCAAAAAATATCATGGGGTTATTGTTTGAGATGTCTTACCATGATTACAAGAAGAAGGTTCTGAAAGTCATTTCTGTGGCCAAGAGAGTACTTGATGAAAACGGCAAAGTTTCCCTCTATGAGCTATGCGAGAAACAAACACAGTGTAGTGCTATTCAGTATAATTCCATATGCAATAACAAGAACATTTCCAAACATTACCATAAAGGCCAGCGATGTGCAGAGGAAGCTGATAACCAGTTTTACATATGGGCCGTGGCTCATCACCAGCCATAGTCCACGCCAGAAAGTGAGAGGCGCACACTTTTTCCCTCCATTGTCTGAAAAAAAAACATAACATTATCCAACGTTATTCAAATACAGCTGTATCAAATAACAAAATAAAGATGCAAAGTACAAAGTATGAGCTTGGTGCAAAAGAGGAAGGATGAGCTGACCATGACACTGATCAATAGTGATTCGAGTCATTTAAAAAATATAAAAATGGTTCCACTTTTTGCTTGATTCAAAATGTTTCGTTTTTTTTTTAATATTTCAGGAACTTAAAAGGCTGCAGAATACGGAAGAGGATTAGGGTCAATTTTTGAACATTTTTTTAAATTATTATTCTGAGAATAAACCTCAGAATTTCTGAGAAAAAAAGTCAGAAATCTGCCAGAAACAACAGAAGTAGACTACTACAAATCACAACAGAGCCTTGGAAGTGATTTCTGTTTGCTGCTGACATGGAAGTCTTAATTAAGTGTTATTTCAGAATTGGGTTTAATAACAAGGAGATCCTTGCTGTCTTGGCACAGAATCACAGTATTGTGATTTCTATACGTACTTTGAAGAGGCGTTGTCGCAAACTTGGTCATTCAGGAGGCGAAATCAGACAGACATAGACCAAGTGATGTCCTTCGTGCAGAGGACCTGAGGGGAAATGGCCAGATGCAGGGGTATCGTTGGCTGCACCTTCGAGCAGTTCAGAAGGTATTGGTGGTATCACAAGAAACAGTAAGGCAGATCCTCCAAACGCTTGATCCATGCGGGGTGGAAAGAGGTGCCCTGTTTGGGGTCATGTCTCACCCATCTCAATGTCTGATGAAGATCCCATGGGATCGAAACGTTGCCTTTTTAAGTAAATAAATTACCTTTGAAGCATAAACAGTGTGCAGACCACTCTTTCCTAATGCTCTTGAACAGCGCCATCATGTGTATATGTAAATCATGTATTTACTATCTATTTTTGCCGATTTATTATCATTACATGGCCTAACTGACACAAGATGTCTGCCGTTTCTGTCAGATTTCTGACTTTTTTCTCAGAAATTCTGGAGATTAATCTCAGAAATTCTGACTTTAATCTCAGAATTTCTGAGATTTTTTTCTCAGAATTTAAAAAAAAAAATGTTCATGTGGCCCTAATCCTCTTCCGTAGCAGAACATGCTTGCACAAGTCTAAATTTTATGGCCAACAAGATATTTCAATACAAAAGACCAGATATATAGATGTTTACCAAGAACGTAACCAAATATTGACCACATAAGCCTTGTGTCTTGTGTTTTAAAATAGCCATTTCTTTTCAATTGTGACATATTGTGCTGCCTGATACTCAACTGATGTGGATATGGTCTATGGTGCTTTGGCCAAAAGATACTGGTGTCGGATGTAGTTAAAATAGGCTGCAGCATAAATGACTAGATTGTGAAATGTAGAAATGACTGTGGATGTTTACATTATATGCTTGTAGCCTGTGTAAAATGAGATTATAGCATTCACGTTTACTCCGATACCTTTATGCTCCTTCACACCCAAAAACAGGACAGCAGCACAGAGGATGTAAATCACACAGATGACACCAGATGCAAACATGTAGGCTTGTGTCTATAAATTAAAATAAAGAGTTAGTTAAACCTGGTCACATAATAAGATGACATAAACAATCTGCAGAGTTAATGTTCTGACCGTATCTTCTAGTGACATTTTGGTTGTGTTGATTTGGGAGGAATTTTTTGTAAATAACACATCTGACTCCGTAGGACAGTCCACAGTAGCCCCGCCCACTATTTGACCTTGGATGGCTGTGCCCAGAACAATTCCCAACACTTCTACCATCATACCTGGACAAATGAATCAGCTTGTTAAGGCATACAAAAGTCACTTAATGAATGAAAAATAAAGCGCAATTTACTACAACTTACGATAGGCAGTGGCAGAGTCCCGTTCTTTCTGATCTTTGCTTATGAACATAGTGAGAGCCGAGTACGGCACATGAAAACACTAGAATAAAACAACACACCCTAAATTAGTGCATACTGTAAGAATAGATGAGGAAGTGGAAGACTGAGACACTAACCGTCTGCATTGACTGGAATAGGCAGTAAAACACCAGGTACCACATGACTTTGCCTTGTTCAAACGGAGGCACGTACCATATCAGAAAATAAGTCAGCACAGCAAAAGGCGTAGATAAAAGGATCCTATAAAAAGAAGTGTTAAAGTCTTTTATTATTTTTATTTCATAGGTGGTGTATTTTACCGTGTCTTTATCTCAGATATTATGTTCATGTTTATGCTTGGTTAATAATCTCATCATCCATTCTTGAGTTTGTTAATGGATGAAAGAGCTCTGGTTCAGTCTGGGGGCAGTAGACCTGACGGGGGCGACTCATAATCACATGAAGTGGTTTGGTACAAGTAGCCGTGTCCTTCAGTTGTCTGCTTTTTGACAAAGTTACTAAGCGATAGAATGCGACTAAAGTATTCTATTGCTGCTTTCCACCATATCAGTTATTCAGCAACTTTTTATTATTATTATTACAACTTTATTTAACCAGGGAAATCCCATTGACATTAAAAACCTCTTTTTCAAGGGACCCCTGGATAAGAGGCAGCAATAAAGACAATTCCGCACAATTAAAATGACAGATAAATGAGTTAAAACAGATACAATTTATGGAGGCTGTCTCAAGTGCTCTTAGTCTGGATTTAAAGCCCATTCAATTTCCAGTCCTTTTGCAGCTTGTTCCATGTCGAGGGGGCAAAGAAGACAAAAGCCCTTTTTCCCCAACTCTGTGCGAACAAACGGAACGCCATTTGTGCATAGTTGCAGGTCTGGTGTGATAAATGACCTTGAAGTAAGCTTTAAATTACTGCATTTAATTGAGCTTATCACACATAAAAACACAGTGTTGCATTTCTGTTGAATATGCTAGAATAAGGAACCCATTTCCAGTCAGCAATGTGTTTATTTTTAGCACTAACCTGTAATATTTGCCTTTTGAACTGCAGTAACCTTCCTCTGTTTTGGCCCTCCCCCCCTCTCACACATTTAGAAAGTCAAACTTGCACACATGATACATCCCTATTGGTTTGAATATCATGGTGTGTTGTGGGTTGGACCAATTGCAGAGCTCAAGAGACACGTCCCCCCTCCCTCTCTCACAATGCGCGGCACGGGCACAGCAGCCGGCATGTCTACTCTGCATACTCACAAAGATCACTGTGAATCATGGGAAGTAATGACACAGAACATATTTTGCTACAGTTTACAACAATGTTTTTGTTACAATGCTAACGAGTATTTATTGCATCTCTCGTGCCTTTTGCCTGGAGACTGATTTCACGGTTATGGCTCAAAGAGATAGCCGTTTTGCATATTTGACAACCATAGATCTATCAAAACACCAGGCAATGCCACAAGAGACAAAATATTTAACGCTTATTCTGTGTCAAAACCCACCCATCTTGTTGTCATAGTTACTGCAGAGCGGACACCCACAACTTCAATTGTTACATTTTCAAGACACTCAATATTCACCACACTGTTAGGGCCACATACCATGGCATCATGCGTCCGATGACGGTCCACCTGCTCCGGCTGACCAAGAAGCCCACAGTGGGATCAGTGACAGCATCCCAGGCCCGCCCCACAAACAGGATGATCGAGGCGTGGAAAGGATCCAGCTAAGAAGTCAAATATACCCACAGCATGAGACACTGGCATGAGTTGTTCCATTGGAGACATTTAAAATCATGTGATGGACTAAAACAACAATAAACACCTAAATTGTCATGTGCAGATTAGAAGCAAGGCAGTATTAACCAGCTTTTGTTCATTCTTACAGAGACCAGTGGGGGGTCAATTGTTTGATAATTAGAGTACAAAGCAAAGTGTGTCTGAGTTAATATGCTCGACTAAGTGTAAACGTACCAGCGCCACGTCCAGGAGAAAGATCTGGAGAAAGAAGCCCAGAGCGCTGCCTGTCATCTGGTAGGGGGCACCACCAATGGCGTAACATAGTTTGTTCCACACAGACAGACCATTTTTCTGCCTCAGTTTCTGCAAGGACAAATTAAAGGGCAACATTAAAATGAGATTGAATATAGAGGTAGTGAAACTTGAACTTAAGAAACCCCTTTGTGGCTATTTTAAATATAGGGTTATTCTGTCTGAAACACTCATTAGGGGACCGCAGGGACTTACCCACTGCCTATACCCCTGGATTACGTTAAACCCTGAATGATTGTGCAGTTAGTGGTGTGAATTATACTGAGCTTACTATAGTTTACCCTCACGCCACCTCATCTGCTCTGCCATTGGCTCAGAACCCAGGATGTTTGAGTTAGTGCGCTCATTTGCAAACCTCCCGCTCTATCTGATGTTCATCTTTATCCTCAGCATACCCATGGGTTTCAGAAAAATATGGACCGTTACTAAAACAAAATAAAATATCCTTTATATCTTTAGAATGGCGGAAGGTCCTCAGAATGCTGCCTATATCAGGAAGGGGAAATCTAAGAAAAGGCCATTCTGCATACTTTTGTGATAGAGAACAAATATTTGATTTTGAAACTAGAGGCAAATATCTGCACACACAGTTAAGACATACAGTATCTGGGCCAAATCGCTCTCTCTCCCTCTTTCCTTTATAAAAATATAGTCATTAGTGGTCTGCAGTAAAGAAGTCCAACTTAGAAGGTTGCTGAAAGGTGACCCTTCTGCTCGCAACATTTTATCATCCAAATTTAGCCTGACACTAACATGATCAATTGACACTAACAGTACACTAACACTACTACACACTACTACATTGACACTAACAGACACTAACAGTACAGGTCTCAATAAAGTTTTAAAGTTCATATCATCAATTTGAAATGAGTCCATTTCTATTTTCGCCTCACGAAACACCAGAAGTAGCCCTACGTCAGCTTGGAAGATATTACAAATGTACAGTTGGCGCCACATGGTTCTTCTTGGCAGGCAAGGTGAAATCTTCATCAAGCACAGGCAATGTGAGAATAACGCGCTCAAAGTGGTGATCGAGGCGCACGTGTAGTGATCCCAATTACACAAAAGGTCTAAACATTCAAGTCATTTCCCGTGCCTAATCACACAGAAAGAATGTGGAACAGTATAATGTTGGACTCACCTCAGCCTTGATCTCTGAAATTACAACAGGCTTCACAGACAATAATAAAACCGCCGCGGTGCCCTGGCTGTCTCTTGCCATCGCAGAAACAGGTGAACGTGTGATAATCCAAAAGCGCCGTAAAGCTTGTAAGAGAGTAAACTGTGGGGATAAACGTTAACCCGCTTCAGTACATCGTGTATGTCCGTGTTCTTCTCTAAAAGTGAATGCTCTACGCTCGCTTCAGGTCATTCATCCGGTTGGTGCGCTGCTTTACTACGCTCCAGCGTCAGCGGTGACGCGGCAGTCTGCTGTTCACTGACGTTTCCCTCAGAGATGAGATGATGCACCTTCACCAGCTTTATATAAAGACAGCTTTTTTCATTCTGAGGAAAAATGTCAGAAATTCTGAGGAAAAAAAGTCAAAATTTCTGAGATTAATCTCAGTCAGAAATCTGCCAGAAACGGCAGACATCTGTCAGTTAGTGTAATGATAATAAATCAGCAAAAATAGATAGTAAATACATGATTTACATGTTTAACATGATGGCGCTGTTCAAGAGCATTAGGAAAGAGTGGTCTGCACACTGTATAGGCTTCAAAGGTAATTTATTTACTTAAAAAGGCAACGTTTCGATCCCATGGGATCTTCATCAGACATTGAGATAGAGGTAAGATCTTAAGCCCGAGCCCAAGCCCGAGCTCGCCTAAAATGTCAATCATTGCTTCGGGTCGGGTCGGGTCGGGCCGGGCTTCTCTCTCGCTGGCTTTTTAAAAATAAATATATGTTTATAAAAATGTATACTAAAATGATATGTGGATACTAAACTAAGGAATACTTGTTTTAAAATAAATAATTTGGATAAAACAGAGAAGGCGCTGTAATGTAATTGCTATTTAACTACTAAACAGGAGCCGCAGAGCCAGAGCATGCTCTGCGCACGTGAACGCCGCTCTCTTAATAATCTTCCCCTCCGCAAGTCCGCATCTATTTTGACCTGGTATCCCCAATATGGAGGAGCAAGAAGTTAAGGATAAACTAAAGACAGGAGAACTGAAAAGACAAACACGCAGCGGTAAGAGTGAGGAACTCCTTCCTGTCTCTGTCTATTATCCACCCGTCATTGTTCTTCTTTGTCTCTCTGCTTCTCTCTCTTAAAGTGCCGCGCTAGATTCTTAAGAACGTACTGCTGCTGTGGTTTATGGCCCAATTTTCAACCCGTCAAAATGACGGACGGCCTTAAATTTTTCCCGTCAACTCTTTAAAAAATCCGTCAATGATGGAAAATTGTCCGTTAATGTACCCTCTGCAGAAACAAATATAAAAGATGTAAATGTTTATACAGTCTTGTTTAACTTAGATTTCGTTACAAAAGACAGGCTTTAATTTGTTATCATAAAGGCTTTAATTTGTTATCATAAAGGCTTTAATTTGTTATCATAAATCACCCCTCCTCCTCCCGAGTCCTCACAAATAAAATATGAAATTTCGGGTTTGCTTCGGGCTCGGGCCTGCAAATCAAGTTAATTGGTCGGGTTCGGGCCGGGTCGGGCTTTAATACCCGCGGGCCGGGTCGGGTCGGGCTGGATTTTTTAGGCCCGATCTTACCTCTACATTGAGATGGGTGAGACATGACCCCAAACAGGGCACCTCTTTCCACCCCGCGTGGATCAAGCGTTTGGAGGATCTGCCTTACTGTTTCTTGTGATACCACCAATCCCTTCTGAACTGCTCGAAGGTGCAGCCAACGATACCCCTGCATCTGGCCATTTCCCCTCAGGTCCTCTGCACGAAGGACATCACTTGGTCTATGTCTGTCTGATTTCGCCTCCTGAATGACCAAGTTTGCGACAATGCCTCTTCAAAGTACGTATAGAAATCACAATACTGTGATTCTGTGCCAAGACAGCAAGGATCTCCTTGTTATTAAACCCAATTCTGAAATAACACTTAATTAAGACTTCCATGTCAGCAGCAAACAGAAACCACTTCTTTTTTTCTCAGAAATTCTGACTTAAATCTCAGAAATTCTAAGATTTATTCTCAGAATTAAATAAATAAATAAATAAATAAATAAATCTGTTAATGTGGTCCTAAGCCTCTTCCGTAGAAACGTGAAGATGGACTGCCTCAAGTCACGACCTTCAAAATACAGTAGCGCTTTTATCGCTTTAGGCCTCACCGGACAATAGTGACACGCAACATGTCTAATCCAACCAGGACTTTCATTCAACTTTTAATCTACTTTCTGTGTTTGCTTTTCATGAATTAGCGTTAAGCCTATTTTTTATGATTGAAAAATAGCAAATGACAATAGTTAGGACAAAACAAAGGTTCCGCTGCACTCCAGAAGCACGCGCCACTGAAAAGAAAGGACATGAAAACATTGAACAAGGACGCCATCTAGTGTTTCATTTGTGCAATTTTTATAAAACGATTTGAGTCACTGGTGGTTTACAACAAAGTGATCTCTTTTTTTTTTTTTTTTTTACTATAACACATTTTGCCTGCATATAAATGATTATATTCTACGAAAATAATCATTATTTACACAGGACTGCATTCATACATTCAACAGATAATACTCCCTAGAGCAGGGGTCTTCAACGTTTTTCAGGCCAGGGACCCCCAAACAGATGGCGAACTGGGCCAGGGACCCCCTACTATATATACGGCATAGAATTGTGTTTTACAGTGAACCCTCGCTCTATCGCGGTTCACTCTTCGCGGCCTCGCTGTTTCGCGGATTTTTTTTTTTCAATTTTTTTTTATAGTGTAACATTTTTTTTAATAGTGTAACAATGTGGTCTGCGTCCTGATTGGCTAAGAGACTAGACCAGGACTATACGTGGACTAAACCAGGTCTAGACCAGAACTAGACCAGGTCTGAACCAGGATTAAATCACTCCGTGCGGCTTTTGCGTTTGTTTGTGCGTGTTCGGTTTGTGGCTCGGGATGAGAGCACGCGGTCCGGGCGCCGCAGTTCTATCTCCCCGGTGTACACGCGGCCTCGCTCTGCATCGTGGATGGATTTGTCCACGATGAGGGTTTTATCATGGACAAATCCGTGACAAAGCAGCACGTGTCACGCACTTCTCCAAGGGGTTGGTGCGCGTCTCGTCCAGGGACGTGGCAGTGCTCCTCGCGCGTCTGGCGGGGCTCCCGGAGCCGTGGCTCCCCCCACGTGTCACTATTAATACATTTTGTTGAAAATCTATGAAAGTTTGAGTGTTTAAACTAGAGACAAATATGAGAAAATGTTCATTCCAGTCTGAGAAAAGCGTGTAATGTGTGTGGTGAGGCATTTACAGCCTTAAAACATGTAGAATAATTGTAAAATATAAAGTTGTCCTACTTCGCGGATTTCACTTATTGCGGGCTATTTCTGGAACCTAATCCCCGCGATAAACGAGGGATTACTGTATATTAAATTGAGTTTAGTGTCATGTTATGGTACATCCAATACAAGGAAATAATACACAGGTCAGTACTGTATTTTACACTATAAAATATAAAATTATATTATTTTAAAGTGAAATCAAAAGATTTCTCGACCCCCCTGCAGTACCTCCGCGACCCCCCTAGGAGTCGCGACCTCTGCCCTAGATAATACTCCCTACAACTGTATATAGCTGGGAATCTACATCTTATTTGATACTGTATTTTATACTTTATTACTACTTTTCTATTTATTTCTGGTTTGTTCATATACATTTATTATCATTATTTTTATTTTTATAATTATATCTCATCTGACACTGGTCTATTGCTCTTTGGTTGCTATTCTATCTATTATTTTTTTTTACCCTCTGTTATATATTATTTTCAGTGGTACCTCACCTTACGAATGACCCAACAAACGAAAATTTCAAGTTACGAAACGCCTTCACGGTAAATTTTTGTCTCTAGATACGAAAGAAAAGTTACGAAAACGCGAAATCTCAAAAATTCTAATAATGCGCACTCAGCCACACACATTATACACTTTTCTCAGACTGAATTTAAACTTTTCTCACATTTGTCTCTTGTTTAAACACTCAAACTTTCATAGATTTTCAACAAAATTATTAATAGTGAAGTGTGGGGGGAAGGGGGAGGGGGGAGAAAACTGCGCTCTGACATGTGTGTCAGGTCTAGAGCAGGTCTAGAGCAGGTCTAGACCTGCTCTAGCATGTGTTCGTGGGATTGAAGCCCCCCAGAATAAACGTTGGGGCAGATTGTGTCGAGCCGGTGCGTGACGTCACCAATCAGCTGTGCAGCGGCAGCAGCGGCAGCCCGGGGGTGCACGTACACAATAGTAAAAAACAGCTGCTGGAACTCACGTGGCAGGTAAAAGGGCCGAAGAGAGACTGATCAAAGTTCAATGTCTGGAGTACAGATCCTCTCCCGCACAACAGCAGTTTTACAGTACCTTTCATTGATGTAGCAGCACACTCCACCACCGCGAGTCTTGCTGGTTACTTCCCTGTTGCGGTCCAGCCTGAGCGGAGTCCCAAAGCCGCTCAGAGACAGATCCTCATCTTGGTCCGATTCGTTGAGCCAGGATTCCGTGAAGACAAGTAAACAGGCATTCTTAATCTCCTGCCTGACTGTGACCCAAGCTTCCAGCTCATCGAGCTTGTTGCGGATGGACTGTGCGTTCACCAGCAGGATGGAAGGCAGGGCAGGTCCTGCAGAGACAAGTGCGGCGGTCCTGTAGAGACAAGTGTTTGAGTCTCCGGTGTATTCCGCCTCGTTTTCCCCGTTTGCGGCGCCCCGGTCTGGCAGTCGTCTTGCGGAGCTCCGGTGGAATGTCTGGAGGAGGCACGACATTCGTGGAGAACCGGAGTTGAAGTAAAGACTCCCGGCTAAAGGTAATCCGCGGGAGGGCTCCTCCCCGGAGCGCACTCGGTTCATTTGTCTCATGACTCAAAGAGTACGCGAGAGAGTCCACACAACAGCAACAAGTAGTCCAGGTTGAGTAACCACATTGTTGATCAAAAATAAGAGATGACACACCAAACACACGGATAAACTTTGCTTAAACGCACCAAACTGCTCGAGGAGCTACCCGGGTCGCACGCTGTGGAGCGCCCCCGGAAGAGACAGACAGCTTTGAGCTGTGTTTAGGTTTTCTCCCCCCTCCCCCTTCCACACTTCACTGTTAATACATTTTGTTGAAAATCTATGAAAGTTTGAGTGTTTAAACAAGAGACAAATGTGAGAAACACGCAGAACACAATGTTAGACTATAAAAAAAGTTACACTATAAAAAAAAAACTTGGATCGGGGCCTTGGAACGAATCAGCCTTTTTCCATTGAAATAGCTACTCAACTTACGAATTTTTCACGTTACGAAACCACTTCTGGAACAAATTAATTTTGTAAGGTGAGGTACCACTGTATTATATTTGATGAGTGAGCTACTGTACCCAAAACAATTTCCCTTGTGGATCAATAAAGTCTAAGTCTAAGTCTATTTTGTAACTTGACAGTTGGTGGTTCAATCCCAGCTTCATCAAGTAACAAGTACTACCATCCATTACCATGGATTCTACCTGGACGCCTGAGGGATTTTACACACTGCTACACCCTCTAAATGTGTGACTAGTTTGCGAGTGAATGTCAAAAAGTAAGGAAACTGGCATTATAACATTATAGAAACGTCATCTATATTATTTATTGGTTTATTGCTACTATCAGCAAACAAAATTTACAAATTTTGTTTGCTGATAGTGGATAAACAGTGAATAATAATGAATATAGACTATGATCAAATTAAAATGACATGAATTAAACTAATATGGTCAATAAAAATATACTTTGAAAAAAAAATACAATGTTAGCAGAACAAAAGTGCAAATATCAGTGGAAGTACATTTATTTTAGTTCCTTATAGTTTCAGGAGGAGTTCAATTAAAAAGCAGGACACATACATTTCATTTCATTTATTTATTCATTTCGAACAGGTCCACACAAGGAGATAAATACATGTAACCAATATACAGACAAATACATTCACTTTTTTTGCTCGAAAAGGAGTGGGAAGAAGAAAACATATCGAATCCCAAAAGAAAGCCAAATTCCATTCTTGTACAAAAAAAACAACAACAACAACAATGGAAGCACAACTACAATAACACACGTACATAATACCAATGATGGTAAGACAACAGCAGATATCAAAACACAAAACTGATACAGAAAAGTGCTATTTGACAATTCATTCAAACTCGTCTCTCTCTGTATTCAGACCAGACCATGAAAAAAACCCCAAAACATTATCCAGTGTTATTCAAATACAGCTGTATCAAATAACAAAATAAAGATGCAAAGTCCAAAGTATGAGCTTGGTGCAGAAGAGGAAGGATGAGCTGGCCATGACACTGATCAATAGTGTTTTGAGTCATTTGAAAAATATAAAAATGGTTCCGCTTTTTGCTTGATTCAAAATGTGTTTTTTAAAAAATATATATATATGTATATTTCAGGAAATTTAAGGGCTGCAGAATACGGAAGAGGATTAGGGCCTTGTGAACAGATTTTTAAGATTATTATTATTCTGAGAATAAACCTCAGAATTTCTGAGATTAAAATCAGAATTTCTGAGGGAAAAAAGTCAAGAATTTCTGAGTTTTTTTTTTCTCAGAATAAAAAAAAATTGTTCATTTGGCTATTTTTCAATTCATTCAAACTCGTCTCTCTCTGTATTCAGACCAGACCGTGTCTTTATACAAGAACTTAAATTTGCGAATATTTTGGCAGCTTTTGCTGTACATCCACATTATTCCACATTTTTACCCTATTATATGTCAAGTATAATACCTGCTATCCTAGTGGGGGGGAAAGAGTGAATAACAGTAAAAGGTAAATTCCATTTTCAGGGCGTTGACATAAAACAAACACCAGAGGGCAGTCTAAAACAACTTCCCATTAAAGCCTACAGCTTTATTTTACCGTTATCTTTTTTAGGCTGCTTGATTATGGCAAAATCAGAATCATCAACTATTTGAGTGACTGAAATCAGGATCATTTTAAATAGTTACTTATACTGTCAAAATTTTTAGGTTTTGTGACACTCGTTTTAAAGGCACTGTAGAGTTTATAAGTAACTTTTATTTATTGTATTTAACCTTTTTTTGAAGGCTAATGGAGCAAGATAACCTTTCTACAAATATTTTCTTTTTTTAGACCAGCTTGTCTAATAGAACACTTGTTTAATCATTTATTATGCAGAGATTAAAGCTACCTAAGGTCAAGAATATTTAATGGAAGTATGAAGACATAGCTGGGCAGATATTGATCTTTGGTATAGCAAAGATCAATGGCAGGTAAAGATGGTGCAATATTATTTCATGGGTGTGTCTAATACTAAAAACATTGTCAACATCCCCAGGGAGCAATAAAGCTGAATTATTTATATTTTATTCCTTGTTTGCAGTGCCTCCATTTGACTGCGATGTGACTGGTCTTTTTATTTTGCATGGGAATAAAGGGTTAAAGATCAGGGGTCTTGTGTCATGAAGGTCGTGGGGAAACGATGCATATCTGTTTATAAATGATGTGGCCTGCTGCATTCACAGACCACTCTAAAAACCATGGAGATTCCAGCACTGCATTGTCATTCATAGTATTGGAGTGGCCTAGTGGGAGTTGTGGACTACATGAGTATTCTGCCACGGTGCATCCCGACCCCCAAGCGCCTCATTTGACCATCTCACACATATGCTACTATAACAATAAGGGACAATGGTGGGTACTTGAGGTTAAGCTAGCTGGTGAGATAACTTGGGGTGCAGGCTATTGTCTGTGTTAAGCATTGTGATGTTAACAAAGCAATGGGAAAAGGTCCGAAGAGGGGTAAATACATGTTTATTTTCCATGGATAAAAGTTATCCATGGAAAAAAGTTATAAAAAATCTTTATAATGTTGTTATAAATCATCAAAGACATACATGGAGTTGTGTTTTGTTTCATTCATACTTCTTTAATACACAAACCCTCCATATTTATATTATATTTTAGAGTTTTCTCAAATGGAAAACACTTTGTTCCAGCTTGTGATGTCATGTGGTAATACAGAAAGTGCTGCATTGTGTTTCTAAACTCCATACACCTTCACTGGAATCATTTGGATGATTTCAGCCCTGGAATTGCTGATCTCTTCTGAACTAAAGGTAAAGGGTAGCTGTTAACTTGAAAACTACCACTTCATTTTGCCCTCCTAGCTTTGGAGATGCAGACATACTAATACACCAGGATTACTCAAACACGTGTGAATGAAACAAAACACAACTCTGGGTATGTGACAGCATGCCTTAAAGCTCACAAAAATCAATTAACATTTGGGTAATATTGGACCTTTAATTACCTACAGATTTTGGTTACCCGTCAGTTTTATTAGAAGTACCATATTTTCTGCACTATAAGGCACACCTAAAAGCCTTCAATTTTCTCAAAAGCCGACAGTGCGCCTTATAATCCGATAATTATAATACGGTAATTGTTTAGATATTTTTGGGTGAAGTTATGAGAATATAGTTATTAGTATTAGATTATACAAGAGGCCTTATCATTTTGTTATAATGATTTCTAAAATGGCACCTTTCTGGCTCAGGTCTGACTATCACCTTTATGTGAAAGATGAGAGCAAATTGTGACTCCCTTTTGCGGGACAATGTAATTTACCTTTCAGGAACAATAAAGTCATGAAAAGTTCTTTTTGGGCTCTCTTGCTCCCTCCCCTGAACCAAAGCATGTGCAAATCACCCCTAGAAGGAATGTAACAATTAGGTGTTACAATAGCCCTTTAGAATTAAGAGCCTGTCAATAGGCTGGTTTAGAATGAAAGGATAATGGTAAGTCTGGTAGATTTTGGACTGAATATTCAGCATAATCATAATTACTTTCTAGAAAGTAACTTATTGCTAATATAATAAATGTATCATTCAATACGGTGGCTTCTTTAAAAAAAGAAAAAAAAAATCTTTGAAAGTAGGTCTATTTTTTTTTTTTTTTTTTTGACAAATATTCATTTCTACAGTAAAGTGATTTGGTATGAACATGGATCATTAAAATAAAAACATGGTGACAGATATAATGAAATATCAATAACATCGCAATTGCCATTTTGATAGTGATGGTCAGTTTGATTTTCATGCAGTCAATATTGTAAAAAATAAAAATTTCTACATTTCAGTGGTTAATTTTACAGTCTATTCACTTTTGTAATAAAGTGAATTGCCATTATATTGTCTGAATATTGTCACTGAGACGAATAAAACAAATAAATGAATGAAAGTGAGCCATTATCAAGCCTTCTGACACTTGCCCGGCTTTACGCTCTTGACCTGGGGCGTGTGGCCGGCAGCAGATGTCCATTACTAATCAGACAAAACTATCGGGCCTAAAATGACCAGACAGGGTTAAGTGAGATGCTTAATTAGTGACAGGGCGTCGCAGTGCCACGCTCCGATCAATATGTTTGATGGGAGAAACTGAGGGGTGAGAGGTTGTGTGGGGAGGGGGCAAGTTGTCTGGTCATGAGACGTTGATGCTCTTTGACCTTTTGCTTTTAAAATGTTATTGGGACATAAATTTCATTGGGTGGGTATGGCTGGTGCTGGAATTATTGAATGTTACAGGTCATAAGCTGCTCATTACTTGGTGAATATTGTGTTCCACTGACAACAGTAATACTATTCTGTGATTCTAAGTGATATAAGGGATGCAGCATTAAGAATTCAGACTTTTGGCACATTTTAAACAAGATCTAAGCCACCTCATTGTGAAATAGTAAGACTGGTGCAAAACATCATCGTAAAAAAAATGCTTAGAAACCTGACATCCAACATGCTGTAAAACTTCAGTCAAGCTTAAATTTGCTTAGTGTAACAGTGGTGTTTCATTGTGAAAAGGGCCAGACTAGTGTCATCAAAATGGCTCTACAGCAAATAATAATTAAAGCCGCAAGCGGCGTTGGTCGGGACCTCGCACCTGCGTTTGTTCGTCTTACTGAGACGCACAGCCATACGAAATTTCGTGTGCCTGGCACAATTATCTCACTTCCTGTTGGGCGTGGCCATGACATTGTAGATACCCTGTCAGAACAGACCCTGTCAGACCCTGTCAGACCCTGTCAGACTCTGTTAGACCCTGTCAGACTCTGTCAGACCCTGTCAGACCCTGCATGTGGCCTACATGCTGAGGCCTACATGAACCTTCGATGCTTGTCCCCACATTGCTGCTTGCAGCTATATCAGATCAAAGGTACAAAGATCAAAGACCTTTGATCAGGGCGTTGCCTAGCAACAAATACCTCCCATTCATAACTCATCACTCCCATTCAATAAATACCTAACTTTATTGATCCGCCGTATCGTCATATTACCGCCTATTTGAAAATCCTTCGCAATTTAACATCTCCAACGTCTTAAGATTATGTTCACCAAAATTTAAGCCTATCTGAGGTACGGTGTAGGAGAAGTGTTTCAAATTCCATACCTAACTTTATCGATCCGCCGTATCGTCATATTACCGCCTATTTGAAAATCCTTCGCAATTTAACATCTCCAACGTCTTAAGATTATGTTCACCAAAATTTAAGCCTATCTGAGGTACGGTGTAGGAGAAGTGTTTCAAATTCCATTCTATGTCCAATACCCAAAAATCACACAAAAGCCCAATTATCTCACTTCCTGTTGGGCGTGGCCATGACATTGCAGTGAGGCGTTTGTTCGTCTTATTGAGATACACGTCCCTACCGAATTTCGTGCGCCTATCTTAAACGGTATGCCAGCCCCGAAAGACAACGCGCTAGGGGGCGCTATCGAGCTCCTGGGGGTCACTGGGGGACGGGACTTTGTGTGGTCGTACTGGCAGCACTTTGTGATGCCCGTGCAAAGTTTCGTTCGTTTTGAAGCATGGGAACATGCTCAAAATTGCCCCAGCGAGTGTGAACAAGAACAAGAATAATAATAATAATAATAATAATAATAATAGGGAAACAAAGCAACAACAATAGGGACCTTCGTCCCCCTTCGGGGCTCGGTCCCTAATAAAGTCTGCAGCTGCAGGCTATACGTAAAGTCTCTAACACTTGTGGACTTGTCCTGTGTTTGCATACGGGCCACTCAATAACAATGTTTTGTTGCAGGGTAATCTATTTAACCATTTACCTTTTCTCTCAGAAGATGCTCAATATGGAAATTAGGACAATCTGCTTTAAACTTCAGGCCTTTGTAATACAAATCAGGAGACACAGAACTACAGTATTCAGAAACCCAACTGGGACAACACTTTCTGCTCCTTTGAGGGAAAATCCTGAAATTTAGATTTTCACACACCATTTTTTGCACTACCTGGTCAGAGAGAAACGAAATTTCGATTCACTTTTACATATGGCAGAATTGACAATAAAGCTGACTTTGATCTTTGATCTTTGATCATTGATCTTTGATCTTTGATCTTTGATACAGTATATGGTAGAGAGAGAAAGACTCAAGATTCAAGATTGTTTATTTGTCATATGCAGGATCAACACAAGGTAAGCAATGCAATGAAATGCTTTGGATCAGAAGAACTGTTGACTCGCTAAGATAGTCAAGAAGAAAATAAATACAAAGGTACAGGTAGGATTAAATAAGGCGTAAGTACAGTGTTTCACAGGTGGTAATACTGCTCAAAAGAATCAACTTAGTCTATGCAATGTTGCCATTTTTAAAGAAAGGTATAATTTTCATGGTTTTATCTCTGAACTAGAAGGGACTATGGCTTGTCAGTGTAGTAGTAGGCTATTGACCACATACGAAATAAATTGGGTTTAACCTACTATACGCTTCTAATCTATAAACAGTCCTGATAGAAGTCAAATCGGAGGGAGCGGCTATTGATAAGAACCGTGTCAGTTACGTTCATTCAGGGCACTTAGGGGCGTGTCTGAGTGCTAATCCCCGCCCCAAATGCAAACGAGGGGCTTACCCGGATCTACTGCTGCAGATTTTTTTCCGAGGCTCCTCCCTGCACTTTTTATCGCCTATAACAGGATAGCTCACTGGCGCGAAAAACGCACTGTGTGGCTTTTATTACGCACCGTGGGGCGGATCTAGTACCTGCTGTTCTTACCCTGTTTTTTCACACTACTAAACCCAAAGTGGTGTGCGTCAAAACATTTAAGATCGCGTTTACAACTCACTGGGCAGCTTTTACTCCGCTGTGGACACGTTGGTCTTTTACTTGGATGACCTGATTTTGCTTAGTGATCGTGCGGAATACCGGTGAGTGATTTTTACTTGCGCGTAAAACAGAGCAACACAATTACACAGACTAGTTTTATTATGTTGGACTTGTTCTCTTGGCTGCCCCACACCGAAGAAGAAAGTGGCGGATACTTTTGTTGAAAACTCTGAAGCTGGTTACAGTTTAACAGTGCAGAGTCCCGTTAAACTTGCGTCTCAACTATTGAACCCAAGTTGTGCGTCTTTATAACTGCATTATGTAATGAGCCGAGCATCTGCAATAAGATGGGACACATTTTTTATGTGGTGATGCCATGTGATGCGCATTTGAGCTGTAACACATGAACAAATGTCACTTTAGCTTTATTTTGGGTAAAAGCCTGTTTATTAAACTGTTTTATGTTCTCAGGGTGTACAGGGTGTTCTCCAGACGTCTCTTCACGTCCCCGTGGATAATTTACATACTGGATTTTTTTTTTTGTAAAACTGCACCATGGAGTTGGACTGTTACCAGCACTATTTCCTTGACGATTTCGACACAGAGGAGGATTTTTATAAGTCAACCGCACCGAGTGAGGACATATGGAAAAAGTTCGAGCTGTTGCCTACGCCTCCCATGTCTCCCACGCGGACATTTAGCGGGGCTGCCCTGCACTTTCCCCTGGGGGACAAACTCAGTTGGTCTTCGAAGTTTCTTGGCCACGAAGATGAGTGCCTTCCAAACAGCAGACCTGAGCTGTGCGCAAACCTCAGCTCCATCATTATCAGGGACTGTATGTGGAGCAGCTTCTCTGCCAGTAAGCAGCTGGAGAAGGTCAGCGGTAAAGCGTCTGTAGCTGCGGTCAACACCAGTGTCTGTCCGCTGCCACAGATCTCAGTGAGAGCGGCCAAAGCGCAGTGCGTCTCTGCCGCGACAGACTGCGTCGACCCCGCGGCTGTCCTCACCATCCCAGCTGCGAACAACTGCAGAAAGCCGGCGTCGTCTGGCTCCGAGTCTCGCTCTGATTCCTCTGGTAAGGAACCAAGTATTCATGCCCTAGAAGTGCCCCACCCTGCTCCCCGCTCTGGATTATAGTGCCCTACAACAATGCGTAATTTGGAGAGGCTGCCGTTGCATAACTAGCGCGCGGTGCAGTGAGGGTCACCAAGTGCAGCAGTCACCTCAAAGCTACTCAATGCCCCACATGCTTGTAGTGAATATGTTTTAAAAACCGCGCCCCCTGTCTAGCTCTGCATTAGACTCACAGTGCGGCAGTGGGGCGGCGCTGCTGATTTATTAATACTACAAACTCACGGACAGACCGTGAGAGTGACTCTTTCCCATTCTTAAATTAGGGAATGCCCCCTGCCGCCAGCCTGTAGTTTAAATAGTTGATTGATGCTCCGTGACAAATGTGTAGGTCACCGTTGACCACTGCTGTTAACAGCTTCTCTTCCCCTGTGGAGTATGCATGCAGGGAATGCACTTCCTCAGTGATCTAGATGCATGCATAGAAACTCTTTGCATTGTGACAGTATTATTGTGCCTTTGTGCTATGTGTATTATTAATGTGAATGCAATGTTGTGATTCTCAGATGAGGAGGAGGAGGAGGAGGAGGAGGAGGAAATTGATGTAGTAACTGTGGAGAAGAGTAAGAGGATGCAGCTGATGAATATTCGTCAGCCAGTGACCATCAGAGTGCGAGCGGACCCCTGTCCCAAGCGCTTCCATGTGTCAGTGCACAGACAGCAGCACAACTATGCTGCCCGCTCCCCAGACAGTGAGCCTGAGCCAGAGGAGGAGGATGAGGAAGAAGAAGAAGAGGATGATGACGAGCCACAGTGTAAGAGGAGTTGTGCTGGCTCAGACAGTTCTCTCAACTCTGACACGGAGGACACAGACCGCCGCAAGAACCACAACTTCTTGGAGAGGAAGAGAAGGAATGATTTGCGGTCTCGCTTCTTGGCTCTGAGAGACCAGATCCCAGGCTTGGAGTCATCCAAAACCCCTAAAGTGGCCATCCTGACCCATGCAACAGAGTACCTGGATGAGCTGCACCACCAGGAGAAGCAACGGCTGCAGGAAAAGAAACGCCTCAAAGGCCGGCAACAGCAACTGATGAGGAAACTGTCTGAACTCAAGAGGTCCTGAGACCTGCCCCTTTAACTCATATGTGATTGTCCATGTAACAGGCCTCATGTACATAGGTTTGAATATATAGAATGTTTCTCTGGTCTTCTGGTTTATGATCCTAATGGTGAAGATCAGTTAGATCTGTGTGCTGTGACATAGACTGTTGTTTGCACATTGTTTAAAACAGTGGTTAATGAACTCTGATCTCCTTTAAATAGCGGTAATTGAGGTACTTCCGGGTATGCTGAGAGGAAATGAGCCGTTAATAGTTAACATTGAAGTCAGATTGTATGGTTGTATGTCTCATCTTTGCACACTTTAATTCAAGTATAAATGCCTTCATGTGTACATATATGAAGACTCAGTATTGTAAATAATGTTTGTAAATAATAGCATATTTCTACTGGCAGCATCAGGCAGAATTCCAGATTTAGCTCTGCTCCTCTGTATATCACGTAACATGGAGCATATATTTTGTTAAGAAAATGGGAAAATGGATAAAAAATGTAGCACTGCTGTACTTTATATCCACATGTCACTTTGTGATTTCAAAGATTCTCCTCGTTTTAAAGCATGCTAATATGATAAAGTTTTATACAATCTTTGTATACATGTGTCCTTTCTCTTTTCTTATCACCTCATTTATTCCATCACAGTTCATGTCTGGACCTTTAGTTTGGATAGTGTTTTCCAGCCGTATCAGTGTCTGTTACAGAATGGGCACGTCCTGTTCCATCTGCTGGTCCACTGAAGGTGACTTGGAGCCTGTCCTTGAGAAGTGCCCTTGAAGAGTGAGACTGGTGGATCCTCCCCTCTGCAGCAGTGCATCTGCTGCATGGTTGCCACTTGATCTACCCTCTCCTGGGTTACACTACACTCTACATCTGTGACAGTGGCCTGCTCCCGGGAGGGGTTTGATGAGAGAATTAGGTAACAGATAGTGATGATGCCATAAGAGAGGCTGCCATTAGTAAGTAACAGAATAAGACCATAATATTAATTTTGTTCTGTGGTCTGTGGTATGTACACAAATTAGCATTCCTTCTATCTATATCTTATCTGTTTAGCTAGAATATCACACACACACACACACACTTTTGCTTTAAACAGAACCCTATAAATTTAAACAAACATGATTTTTGTTTTTTTAAGACATAACACCTTTGTAAAGATTTCCGTATTAGATTTCTTTGCACCATATATGTAACCCACTTTTAACCCTATTAACAAGCCTGTGCAGGTCCTAGAATGACTCAAGACACAGTTCTAGTCATTTGTATAATAACTTCAGTCAAGCACATTCAAGTATATCCAGAGAGACCAGCCAGGCACGCCCTGAACGCCAACTGCCACACACCTCACTTCTCTTTGTTATGGCTAAGATCATTGTCCTGCCTTTATTCTCTATTTCTAGGTTCACACTGCCTTAAACCTAATGTTACTTGAGCTGGACAGATGGCTGTTTGCATTGTATACTCTAGCAGGAAACGAAAGTCAGTTGTAATCAGATATGAGGTTCTCGGTAGTAGAGCATTGGCTGCTGGAGCATTTCCTGATCACAAAGGTTCTATCGAAAATCATTAACTCAATCTCTGTAAAAGGGGCCAAGGTTTAAATGCTATTTGTGAGGTCTCTAGCTCTTAGAGCACGACTATTCTGTGCCAATATGCAAAGTATGACAACCACTTGGATGCAAATTAAACTTGGGGTAACACAGGAAATGACAAATATAAAAATTACTGCAATTAAACATGTGTTCTGTCTATAATCAACATCATATGCAATTTGACCTACTGTAGTTCCTCTGTAGGCTAGAACCACACAAACCATCCTTACCACTGGTCAATCCCAAAACCAGATCAGGTCCATCTCAATAGGGATGCAATTTTGAAGACGTTCTTACCTGATCAACTAACTTTTATTCCCATCAAACTGTTTAAATCCTTCCACTTGCCTCCTTACTTGGGACAAAATGTTCACTTACAAATCAATTTATCCTACTTCCTAATACAATGATGCCAATCTGCATTAAGTACAGGCACAAATATCAGTTGGTGACATTGAATCTGGGAGTTTTTCTGACACAAGACAATGAGGTAATGAGATCTCTTTGTCCTCCAAGATGCTTCACTCTGACTGTTAAACTTCCTAAACCCGCTCAACCAGATTTTCCACTTCCAAGTTCACACAACAGGATCCTCTAAAAGTCCACAAGCTCTTTCACACACATGTTCAGAATATGGCTCCATTTAGAACCATGTGTGCTTTATTTAAAGGCATCTGCAGGCGGCAATTATTTTCCACAATAAAGGCCAAGACAGCTGTGATGTGTGGCTGTTTTAGAGTCTACCGATATCCCATTGCAGACAGGGTAACAACTCGACTAGGTGGGCCGCCTGTGTGAATGGGCGTGTTGTCAGGGTGGGACTGTGGAGAATTTACAATTTGTCCGGACGTCAAAGAAAAGATTTATACTCACCGAAACAGATTAATCCGAGCCATGCTTTGAAGATTTTAGCTTGGAATTTTGAACTTGTTTTCATGGTGCGTTTACATGAGGGGAGTGATTCTGTAAGATAAAAGTAAATGTGTGCTCAAGTACACACTAAGAAAGGAACAGGCTTCTACTATTTTGGAATGTGACAGACAGGAAAATAAATGAATGAAGATACACTGGGTCCAAATTTCATAATGTTAAATAAGAAGACTGCAGGTGGAAATGTGCAATTTAGTTATAACCTGGTACATAAACTTCTTCCTCTTTTCCATAGGTCAATGTATAGATTTATTAAAGGTGCACGGCTTAACTGGGTGTCTGTTACCATGGAGATGCTATTGCCTTGCCTGTAATGTTCCACAATATAGTATTAAACTTACATTATATATATATATATATATATATATATATATATATATATATATATATATATATATATATATATATATATATATATATATATATATATATATATTCAATTATGGGTGTTGTTATTGCTCAGAAGTGCTTTTAAAAACATTCTTACTAGGAGTGGGGTCACCTCTTTCACAGGCCTTACCTGTAAATTGGCCTGGCGGCACCTCCTGCTTGTTTTTATGGAGATTGAAACATTTAATGCCGTACTTTGGAATACTGGAGGTACACCAATAACATCTCTATGAAGACAAGTTACTGGTGGGCCCTCTACCGGAAAAGTCACACAGAGCACCTTTAAGTAAACTCTGTGTGATGGGGATGGTATTTTAGTCCGCAAACCCAACTCGTACATGCATTTGTAATACATTTGCATACAACCAGTTCACAAGACAAGTACTTAAAGGAAAATTAACGTTTTTTTACAATCTGAGCCTTCTTTCGGCAATAAAACAAGTAGTTTTACTCACCCATAGCAGTTTGGTGTCAATTGGAGCAGTATCGCAGAACTTATGTTGAGCCGTTCTGTTCTACTAATGATCCCGTATCCGTTAGCGTGAGTGCTCGGGGCATTACTTTGCGGTGTCCAAATAACACAAACTTTAGCACTTTTCAAATCACAGAAGATCGCTGTGTCAGGGTAGACTTTCAGTGGATTCCAAAACGGCCAGAAACCTGATATCCAGCTATAGTTTAATTGGATGACGTCATCAGAGAGGACAGTGCGCATGCGTGAACTCAGCTGTTTTGTAAACACAGCTAGTCCGAAAGAAGCTAACACCGCTCTGAACTTTACTTTTCTGTTGCGATATCGGGTTTCAGGCCGTTTTGGAATCTACTAAAAGTCTACCCTGACACAGCGATCTTCTGTGATTTGAAAAGTGCTAAAGTTTGTGTTGTTATTTGGACACCGCAAAGTAATGCCCCGAGCACTCACGCTAACGGATACGGGATCATTGGTAGAACAGAACGGCTCAACATAAGTTCTGCGATACTGCTCCAATTGACACCAAACTGCTATGGGTGAGTAAAACTACTTGTTTTATTGCCGAAAGAAGGCTCAGATTGTAAAAAAAACGTTAATTTTCCTTTAAGACAATTTGTGCCTTTAAATGCCATAAATGTTTTCTAATCCATACCAGCTAGAAAAAAACTTTCATTTGTTTTGACCCTGTGCCTTACACGTGACAACATTGTTTCTGATTGCTGTAATAATTGTTGGCATTCATTTTCATAGAACAGTACTGGCAGTTCTCCAGCTCCAATCAGTTTATCGTGTACCTGTGTGTGTTGTTAAAGGTGACAAACCCAGCCTATAAAGAGGAAGAAGAACCTGTTGAACTGGCTTCTCCAGCATTCCCTCATCACTTGGAAACCTTTCAAATCCGTTAAAGCGCTGAAATAACTCTCTACAACCGGAAGTAGATCTACAATTGAGCAACTGACCGTTTTCCTGGTATGGGAGAGGATCCAATTTTGCAACTTCTGCTCTGAAACAAAAAAATACATGAACATTGAATAACATTTTTACCATGCTAAAATTACATAAGATGTACACTCTAATGCCTAGTAGAGGAGCTGACCATGAACACTGTGATTCTATGGGCCCTGGTGCTTATCTGCCTGACCTACATGTTTCTGAATATAGGACAGAGGAGGAAGAGGAATGGTGCAAACTTGGAATAGCAGTTTTGGGAGTTGGCCTGGTGTTCGGGGATCAGCTGGAGATAAGGAACTTGGTGCATTTTTGTGACATTAAAGGTCAAGGAAAAAAAACACACACACTGTATTTGTTCAAATGTGGGCACAGACTTTCCTAGACTTTCCTAGATCCTGGTCTTTCTAGTGTGTGCCTACTGACCCACATTCCTCCCCGGTTGTGTCACTGGAACTTGCGGCAGCTCCTGACCACCTGATACCAGCGCATGTAAATATATTCTAAGCTTGCTCTATATACAGTAGCCCAGTGACAGCTAGCCATCAAGTATTCCCCACAGGTACTTATCTGCACCATGTGCACATCTAGGTCAAGCGCGCCTGTCTCGCCCTCCCCTCTCTGGGCCAGGAGTTACATAACACCAATGATTCAATCCGTATTGGCTGTTTATGTTTCCCCCCTCTTGCTACATCTACATCTGGCCTCAGATGACTGGAACTGGGCGTCGAAACTCAGCTGTTCTTCAAAAATACGAAAACATTCCAAAGTTCAAGAGTTTTTCTATGCACGGTAGTAGATTAATTTGAGGAAAGTATGGGTCTGGAGTAGGCATATCGTGTCAGCAGTGAAGCGGCCCTTTCAACTCGCTTGTCTAATCTGGAGGAGCTAATCCTAATCGCGTTAGTGTAAACACCAAAGCCATCTGGGCCCAAACACACAACAGGGTGTATTATAATGAACCTGTCAAAAATTCCTGGAAAGCGCCACAAACCCTGAAACCTCAGCTATCTGAAATTACATTTGGAAAAGGTGGATCACTATGAAAAATAGAAATCACATCTTTGCTTCACTGTATACAGTATTATTTAATCTACCAAAAATTGCAAAGAAAATAACATGTTTTTAAATTATATTTACACCCTACTACACATGATTCCATTCTATAGTAATGTAATAATGATTCATATTTGCTATACACAATCATTTGGATGTATTTTGAAATGCTGATAGGAATAAATCAATTTTATTATTAGGACTGTTTAAAACCGTCTGGAAACTTTTCTATTATAGTTTATATGGTAAGGTTTTTAGTAACCTTTTTAATGCAGTAGTCTTAAACAAACAAATGCCTAATTCATAATAAACAAATGGTTTATCAAGAAATAAGAAGTAAGTAGTTACTAAGACAGAATCATTCTTATTAAACTATTCATTCTGCATGAAGTCTTTGTTCATGTTTTATTAAAGGTGTAATATGTAACTTTGCTGGTGGAGGGCCTGTCAACAGCTCAAAATGCTTAAAAGGTCTTTTTTTTGTCTGGAAAGTTCCACAGCATGGCATTAACCTTATCTGTCTCCATGGGGACTAGTAGTTTACACCACCACAGGTCAGTAACAGGTCAGTAACAGTTCAGATTTGTGGGGAAATCACCCTGCCCACAGTAAAGATGCATGTTTTTCAAAAAAAATTCAGGTGTTTCCAGGGAAAGCAATAATATCTTCACTCAATGGTCCTCACTCATAGTACATACTGCCTCACCACTTGGTCCAGCACTCTCCAGCCACCCATAAAACCTTTGGAATCATTACACAAACAATCCCAGAAAGTATTACACAGGAAGCCATTAAGCTATCACCACTGTCACATCCTCCACAAACACAAACTCCTAAGTTGAGAAAATCGACTAAAACTGTTTAATGTGTTTAATGTATAAAATTGGACATGGTTTGGGCCACCTCCTCTTACCTCCTTTATCACTGTCCAGTCTAACAGACGCACCAGAGGCTCTAGAGGCGACTGCACCATCCCCCCGAGGAAAAAAACAGCATTCACCAGACTGTGCTCTCCTTCACAGTTTCACATCACTGGAACTCTGTGCCACAAGCGGTGAGAGAGGTCACATTTTAAAGTAAATGCCAGAAAGTGGCGGACTCACAAAAACTGAGCACTAAAAATATTTTCTTGTTTTTCTCTTAATCTTATGATGGCGTAAATATACAATTGTGTATTTGAATGTTGTTGAATGCATTTTTAACAAATTGACTTGTATGAACATTTGAACTTCTATTAGTATCTAGCAGAAGGCCGATTAGGGTATTGTTATTATGAAGTGGTACCAATTGTTTATCTATACTTATCTATGTTTATCTGTTTATCTATTATAAGTACATTTCTACACCTACTTACAGGGAGGACTCCATTGTGGCAGTGCTTTGTCTTCCTTCACCTGTCCACACATACTGACGCTGCACCCGAGCAAGCTCTCCCTCCGCTTGACCTCCTGGACCTGCTGCATTCCTTTAGTGTTTATCTTCTCAATTAATCTAAAGACAAGAACAAAGACAAAGTAAAGAAAACAGCAGGAGGGCTGATAGTGTAGACTTACAAACTCATAACATGTGTCAAACATATTGAAGAATTGGGTGATTTCTGTGTTTGCATTGTGGTGTTTTTTTGTTTGTTTTTTTGTTTTTTACAAGAAAGTACAGTTATTTTCAGATACTGTTTGTGGGGGTGTATGCCTCAGTTTAACATTGAAACAGACATTTCAACCCCATCCTAAAGCCATTCTCAAGAGATTGCAAAAACAGCTGAAACCCTCTCTACATTGTATTACCACCTGTGAAATACTCTACTTACACCTTATTTAATCCTACCTGTCCCTTTGTATTTTACTATATTTTATTACATATTTATTACATTTTTAATTATATTGTTTAATTTTTTCACTTGTATTTTTATTGCATGCTATTAGTACTTCTTGACTATCTTAGCGAGTCAATGGGTTCTTCTGATCCTAAGCATTTCATTGCATTGCTGACCTTGTGCTGACCCTGCATATGACAAATAAACAATCTTGAATCTTGAATCTTGAATTGAACCACGGCTGGACAAATGAAGAACTACACTGTCTCTTTTCCGACAACTATAGGGTGATTTCAACAGTGAAATATGACTTTCTGACATAAAATTTCTGTTAATTTGAAATGCACAGTGTGTTTAGTGTCATTTCAAAAGTGACTGAATATATTTAATGTACTTTAAAGTCGTTTTGACACAGGTTGTAATCTTTTCATTGTAAATTGTATGCTGGACTGGTCGGGGCAGAGTAAACGGACAGGCCCACTCGATAATGCCCTCTTCCAACAGTGCAGCCCTTGTCAGGGAGCAGATGTTCCTTTGTCCTGGATAAGGTTGCTTCAGTTGAAGTTGGGACACTTGCTGCATCTTTTGAATTTTGCTCTGATCCCCCACCTCCCCCCTTTTTCTGTGTGGTACCCTCCGGGGCTATTGGCCTCACCTTCCCCTCCCCCGCTAGTTACCCCTCTAGCACCCTGCAGGACACCCCCACACTCCCGCTACACCATTAAGATCACTACATCTCCTGCTCTTTGTCTTCTCTTCGGTCAGAGCTTCACTAATCTACCTCCCTAATCACACAGACACATGAGACAATGTAGCAGCCAATTACAGCAATGTAAGTCAGCATAGTGTGCGTAATGAGATAAATACAGAAATCAACCCAAAACCCTAACCCTAACCCAAATTATAAACCTACTGACCACAGCTGGATTTACGTAATTATCAGTGCCCTTGTTTTAACTTCCCACACAATAGTCAACGCAACACAAGTTTAGCCCTGACTTCCTGTTTTTGTGCAGGCAGGAAGTCGAGAGGAGCTGCTACTCATTTTGTGGTAGGTTTTCGCCTTGACAATATGATGCCGTCAGCTGCCACCCACTTACATTAAAGCCTCAGAGTGAAGCAAACAAATCAAATTATGTCACTGGAGTGTGGTGATGCTCCTGCTGATGGGGCAGATGACCTTTCTCTGGCTTTTTGATGTGATGAATTTGAGGATCAGCAGGAAAAGTAAGAATCAAAGGAGGGTGGTTTTACAGCAGAGGAGAAGTAGAGAAGTAGAGGTGTCAAATTCAGGGAACCTTTGAAGGTCTGATAAAGGTTATAATAGTCTTCTACCCTTAGTTAAGCCTTGAGGCGCTCCATGTGTTGGGGGGTGGGGCATGAAGGATAAGGGGGTAGGTAGGTTTGGAGGAAAGGGGGGGGGGTTCCAGACTTCTCCCCCTTCTTCTCTTCCTTTGTTCACTTTGTTCACTCACTCCTGCTTTTGTGTGTCTCCCTTCTTCGCGCGCCTTGTAGCCTATTTCTATTTCCCCTCACTTCCACTGTCCTTACCGGGGGTACGCTGCGCCTTTGCCCGGTCTCCATGGCAACCAGACAGGTACAGGACGAGGTGTACCCGGAGACTCGGGTAATGCGGTTTGTCTGGAGCGGAGAGCGCGTGTTCCCGTCACTCCAGGGCGCGCGGGAGGAGCAGGGGGAGGGGCGCACCCAAGCCTCGCGCCAAAAGCCGGCGTTATTCAAATGAGCTCAGTGGGTGCGGCCCAACTGTCTGCGTGTCCTGTTAACCCCCTCTGAGCCTCAGTCTGCAAACACAAAGACAAGAGGAGAAGAGGGTGGACATTTGAATTGTTTCACACATGTTCTACTAGCTGAGTGCCACCTAATGCAAGACAATATCTATAAAACAAAACAGAACCACCACATTATTATTATTATTATTATGGCTGTTTTTAGATTTTATAATTTGTGTTTGGATTTTTTTATATACTTTTTATATAAACATTGTATTTATTTTCAATTAATTTTATGTAAAACTAAGATGATTTTTTCCCTTTTTTATTTCAGTGAATAATAAATAGAATTTTTAAAAACTGATTTGTACTTATTTTGAATTTATTGTTACCATTTATATTTTTGCTTTTTCTTATTACATTATATTTATTGTGATGTGTCAGCTACTGTGTCCAGATAATTTCTTTTGTGGATCAATGAAATTTGTCTAGGTCTAAATAGACAATAATGATTTTATACAAATAGCATTACTGCTTAGACACTTTTATGAACTTTTATAATGGCACTTTATAGGAAAACACTAATGGTTAGTATTTTATGTATTTTATTTGTCCCCCATGATAAAGACAATAGACAGCTTCCTCTTTCAAACAGTTGCTTTTTCACATCCTCTTTGTCTGGGAGGTGCAGAGGGAAGAGTGAACCTCCAGGTATCCTCAGCACAAAGGAAGGTCACAAGACAGAGCTGTATTCTACTGCCCTCTAGTGGATAAAAAGGCAAATTGCAAGGTATCGATTGAGATTTTTTATTTTTGTCAGGGTCACAAAAGGCAAAAAGTGCATAGTGATCAAAGCCAGGGATGGTTATTTTAATTCATTCATATTTTTTATTCCATCTTAAACAAGTTTTGAATTATTATGAGTTTATTTTTTGATAGTGTAATTCGACATACCCACAAACAAATAAAGTCCTCTTAAAGGCTTTTGAGAGGTTTGGTTATATATTTTTTAAAGCTTTTTATTTTTCTGTGACTATCTTTAAAACCATTAAGCAGATCACTAAAATTTGGAACATTAAAGCCATTATTGCATCTATGCATTTAAAATTAGATTGATTTATTTAAATTTCTACTGATCAATGCAATGCTTAAGGTAAATTGACAGTCTCTGAGTACACAGTGTTACACTACAAGACTACAGATAGTGAGATGCATCCAGACCAGTACTGATGTCTCCTTGAGTGACTGACCCCTCTAATCGATAAAAGCTCTCTGCATCAGGAGCCTGGGGGGAGTGAGGGGTCTTTGGCACAAACATTATTGCACTAGACTGTGCACAATCACTCTGAGTGCCTCTGTTCTGCCTCTCCAAGCACTGATTTCCTCAATGTATTTTTAATGGACTACCTGGAAGATGTACTAATACAGAAGCAGAACATAAAACCATGCGAGGCTGTGTTTTGATACGTGCTGCTACTAGTAACTGGTTTTGATGGGGTCCATAGATTTCTTAGTCTTTCATTGTTCCTTTTTCCAGGTCCCAGAAAAGCACTGCATTGTATCTTCTGTCTTGAAATCTTCTTAACCTCCTGTAAGCAGACATAAAACATCAGTCCTAATGACTTTAAAGTCATTTACTATTTTCAAAGCACCACACACTTTCATCTCTGCATCACCTGGCTCTGTGTGATTGATGCCTCATTCGCATTACACCCTCCCCTCGGCCAATCAGATTTCAGCCGCAGTTTCCCTCCGTTGCCTGGTAACTGGGGGTTGCGGATGTGTAACTCTATCCATGGAAAAGATCCTGCAGCGCTGTTGTACACACGCTGAGGCAAAATAAAATAATGAAGATGGCGGCAGATGACCCACGGTGGACTTCATTTTCAACATCACTGAACAGGAACACGATTTGGAACACAGCACTATCAGATATCGTTGTCTTAAATTAGTAACATTACCTGCTCAAGGAAATTGTACAAAAGGTGAAACATGACTCAATTCAAGCATCATGACGCATTATGGCCCTCATCGTTCAATAAGAGCATCTTCTAGTTGTCACTTGCATTAAATCACTTCTGCAGCCACCACTCCAGGGAAGGGTTAAAAAAGGGGGAGGATGCCGAATGGCTTTAAATCAGAGTAGAGCGTCGTGACATAAGAACACATAGTAACTGAAGACGTGAGGATAAGGAGAGGGATTAAGTCTCTTCCTATACACCCACTTGTGTATCTCTGTAGTGGTGCAGTTCTTTTTTTCATCTACGCTGCTGTCATCCTGAGCGTGCACCACTGAGATGAAATATTGAAGACAGAGTGTTGGAACAAGAGGGGCAGAGCCGTCACGGGACGCACTGGTGCTCAGTGTGGTCCTGAAGAGAGTGAGGAAGAGCTGGGTAAACATGAGCAGCGGCCAAACAGTGGCTCTCAGTGGAGGAAACACGACCACAAATGGCAGCGGGGGAGATAGAAATATGCTGGAAGATGCTCAGAAGCCCTCCACACCAACTAGAAAGCCACAACCTGTAAGTAAAATAGAGCAACTTGACTGACAGGCTTTTGAGCTCATGTCATGCCAAGAATAGTTGCAATTTTGGAATAAGCCCCTGGTCAAATTCAACCATGTACACAATTATGTGCATTAGTATGTGCATTAGTATGTGTATTTGTAGAAGTAGATGGGACTTGTTACACGTAATGCTTTGGGATGTTATTCAATATGAAGTCTATTGTCAAGTGTGACAAAAGAATAGGTATCTGATTACAAATTAGACAGATATTCTGGCTACATTAAAGAGACACGTCACAATACCCCTCTAGAGGAGAAATATTTGGTATCTTGGTGCAGAACACAAACATATTTGATCAACTAAGATGCTACACCAACATTGTTTACTATCTGGACAACAGTATTCGGTGGACATGCTGACACCTATTCTCTCTAATATGCATTATTATAAATCTATCTCGATTTGGGAAGTAATAACAAGTTTAGATTTCGTTAGTAGATATATTTTTGGATGCACTGACTGGTTTTGTCAAGCAAAATTAGCAATGAAATTTCAAAGGTCAAAACTACTCTATACAAGATGTAATGTAATGTAGTGTATTATGCGTTTTAAAAATATGTTTAAAAGTGAATAGTAAGCTAAAGGGTTAACAGGTGTCAGTTCTCTGGCACGTCACTATTAAAGTTCGCCTCCGGAAAGTATGTCCTATCAGCCTGCTGTCACTATGACGCTGTTACGTCACTACTCAGAACATTAGCAACAAAAACATACACAAATATAAAGTTATATTATTAAAACAAACAAGATTTGTGTTTTGACTGTTTCTGTAGCCTAAGTCGGAGAATGCTATAACCATCGCAGTATCCTCCCGAGTTCTCTTCAACATGGAGAAGGAGCAGCGGATCTTTGAGGAGCAGGGAATGGAGGAGTACATCAAGTATCAAGTGGACCACGAAACAGAGCCATTCAACCCAGGTCCTGCTTTCTCCTTTGTCAAGGTAAGACTGCTAAAACAATATGGTCTCTTATCCAAAAGCTGCAGCATATTATTGAACTTAAAGTAAAGGTGGATTGGATAACTTTTCTGGTGGAGGTTTCGTCACCTGCTTGTTCCTGTGGACATTGTCATTTCCATAGATGACATTAAACAGCTCCGCCTTACATTTATTCAATTACAGGTGGTTTTATAGCTCAAAAATACATAGAAAAAAAGGCATTCTGACTCTGAGCGGGGTTGACTCTCCACGGATCTGACCTGGAACTTGTAATAACCCTTCCATGGAGAAAAGCATTTGACAGACCATCCACCAGAAAAGTTACACAATGCACTTCTAAGTATGTTAAATAATGCAATATGAACAATTATTTCTTATTAATCAAAATCTTTAATCAGGGATGAACCATGGACCAGTTAAGTCTAAGGACTAAACTAGAACAACTAGAATAAATATGGTTTAAACTCAGACTAGACCAGGACTATACAAGGGAAACCCAGTGTCGGCAGATAGCATTAGGTATCATAACGTATCATAATAGAATTGGTATCGGAATTGCAAAGCGGGATTGCTGCATCTCTAATCAGGATTGACCTCTTTTACCTTATCACCTGGGCACAAGGAATGAAGCAGCTACAAAAGAACTAAAATACAACTTGAACAGAACCAAATGAAGGACTAACTCAAAAAAAAAAATCCAAATCACCATCTTTTCCATGTATATAATCCTATGGGGAGTCTATTATGAAATACATTGAAGCCATATTGTATAATCTGTCTTAATCCCCTACATTTGTGTGGGCAGGCTCTGGAGGCAGTGAATGCTCAGTTAAGAGAACTGTACCCATCCAGTGAAGAGCTCTTTGATGTGGTGCTTATAACAAATAACCATGCATATGTGGGCCTTCGTCTTATCAACACCATCAACCACCACCGTAAGTCACAAGTGAGCGCCCCCTTGCACTATATACATTATGTGTTTGTGTTAATATGTTTTTACATGGATATCTCTGTCAATGTTTTGCCACAAATAAAAAAGAAAGTGTTTGTTTCATGGTATATTAAGAACATTTTTCAACATTTAATATTAGACTAACAAAGACATTGTTTTTAGGGTTAGATCATGCTAAAATAATAAAAGGTGTTTTAGTTTATTAATAAGTGTATTCTAGTTACTATATCTACAGCTCTGGAAAAAAAATAAGAGACCACTGTAAAATCATCAGTTTTTCTGTATGTGTTTGGGCAAAAGGAACATTTTTGTTTGAGTCTATAAACTACTGACAACATTACCCTCAAATTCCAAATAAAAATATTATCCTTTAGAGCATTTATTTGCAGAAAATGACAAATGGTCAAAATAACAAAAAAGATACCTGTTTTCAGACCTCAAACAATGCCAAGAAACAAGATCAAATTCATTTTAAAACAATATAATACTAATATTTACACTTAAAGAAGAGTTCAGAAATCAATATTTGGTGCAATAACCCTTATTTTCAATCACAGCTTTCATGCGTCTTGTCATGCTCTCCACAAGTCTTTCACATTGTTCTTGGGTGACTTTATTCCACTCCTGGTGCAAGAACTGAAGTAGCTCAGCTTTGTGTTTGTGTTGGAATTCAACAGACGCTGGAATGGAATGGTTGTAATACATGTAGAGATGCTGATTTCAGAAGTCTGGTCTCTTATTTTTTTTCCAGAGCTGTACATTATGGGTTTCTGTTAATATGTTTTTACATGGATATCTCTGTCAGTCAATGTTTTGCCACAAATAAAAAAGAAAGCGTTTATTTTTCGTGGTATATTAACAACATTTTTTAACATTTAATATTAGACTAAGAAATACATTATTTTTTACGGTTAGCTCATGCTAAAATAATAAAAGGTGTTCCAGTTTAATAAGTGTATTTTAATTACTATACCTATGTTTTAATGTGTTTGTGATGTATTTAGCGATATTTCTTGTCACACTGCCACCTTGTGGCTTTGACAGAGCAGCACATCTGTCTTAAAAAACTTTGTTGCAGTTGACAGAATTGAAATTTCTTTGCTATTGGTCCTACCTGGATGACCTGGAATGTTTAACAGTATGACATTTAACATACAGCTCTGGAAAAGTTTAGGTTAGGTTTCTTTATTTTCAAAAAAACATAAGAGACCACTGCATTTTCTTCTGAAATCAGCATCTCTACATGTATTACAGCCATTCCATTCCAGCGTCTGTTGAATTCCAACACAAACACAAAGCTGAGGTACTTCAGTTCTAGCACCAGGAGTGGAATAAAGTCACCCAAGAACAATGTGAAAGACTTGTGGAGAGCATGCCAAGACGCATGAAAGCTGTGATTAAAAATAAGGGTTATTGCACCAAATATTGATTTCTGAACTCTTCTTAAGTGTAAACATTAGTATTATGCTCTTTTAAAATGAATTTGATCTTGTTTCTTTGCATTGTTTGAGGTCTGAAAACATGTATCTTTTTTGTTATTTTGACCATTTGTCATTTTCTGCAAATAAATGCTCTAAAGGATAATATTTTTATTTGGAATTTGGAGAAAATGTAGTCAGTAGTTTATAGACTCAAACTAAAATGTTCCTTTTGCCCAAACACATACCTATAAGTAGTAAAATCAGAAAAACTGATAATTTTGCAGTGGTCTCTTATTTACTGTATTTACCTCAATGTAAACAAACACTACCAGGTCAGATCTAAGGAGCTGTGACCCTGCACATAATAAGAATGATTGTTTTTCATGAGCAATATAAACACATGCGATAGGTTAGTTTAATGCCATTGAGGAACATTCCTGGAAAAGCAAAATCATCTCCATGGACACGTCACTTCACATTGTAGACTTACCCTATGGACAAATTCTAGCCTCCACAATCTGCTCTCTCCATTCCCACACTGCCACTGACTCATCATGACCCAGTTTCCTTCCCCAGGTCAGATAGGACAACTTCTAAGTGGACCTAGGACATGGCATTGTGATTAACATGACAAGGAAATCAATCAAAGAAACTGCACAAGTCAATGGACAACATATGTTCTCAATTGTTAGTCTAAGTTTTAAGACAGAGGTCAGGCTCTTAAATGATAAAAATCTGCCACTCAGGTTCTGATGGGGCTCTCCAGGAAAATGAAAGCAGACAGCACACACTTCTGTACAAGGTGACGTTACACTGCTCCAAAACACATGACTACAATTGCATTATTTTTGTTCCTACTTGCAGAGTTATTGATCGAGCGCTTCTGTATGACTGGGGGGAAAAGCCCAATCGGATATTTAAAGGCCTACCACACAAACCTGTACCTATCTGCAGATTCAAGCAAGGTCCGGGAAGCACTGGAAGAAGGTACCAAAGCATTCTTAGCTCTTGTATGAAGAGGTAATAACAGTGGTGGTAATAGTACTAAAAATGTTGTTAAGTAATAATAAAAATGTTCTCAAATACAAGTGGTGCCAAAATTATACCTACAAAAACATAAAATACTGCTCAAAGTAAATAATTTTAGTTGTGTTTTAAATTAGAGTTTTTTCCATCTCATCAATTAAAGCCAATGACAATAAATGGCTATAATTATATTTTCCATATATACACCAGAATTCATTATTTTCCACCCTTGGGTTGTGATGGCAGGTATAGCAGCGGCCACAATGTTCGCCCCAGATAAGATCACTGAAGTGTCCGACGTCCAGCTGCGAGTGGCCTTCGATGGCGACGCGGTCCTGTTTTCAGACGAGTCGGAGCGCATTTACAAAGCCCATGGACTGGACAAGTTCTTTGAGCACGAGAAGGAGCATGAGAACAGGCCCCTGGACCATGTAAGTACACAGCCACTGCACAACAGAATAAAGAAAGAATAAAGGGAAAAACTAAAAACATGCACAAAAGGCAAAATCCTCCATGGTATTCCTGACAAAGCCAGGCCCATAACTGAGACGGACTGTTGCTGCAGGTTGCACTGGCAGCACTGAAGGAAGGGTCAAATGCAGAAGACAAATTTTCCCACGGAAACAATAAAATAAACTTAAAAAGGTGCACAGTGTAATTTATGTAGTGGCTCGCAATCTCTTTATTTCTATAATGTTTTACCTGAAATGTTCTACAGTAACAGAGTAAACAATTTTGTCTTGCATTTAGGTAAAAAAATAAAATAAAATAAATAAATAATAAATAAAGTAAATAAGTAAACAACAACAAAACAACAACAACAACAACAACAACAACAACAACAATAATAATAATAATAATAATAATAATAATAATAATAATAATAATAATAATAATAATAATAATAATAATAATAATAATAATAATTCTTGCGCACAAATCATTGACATTTCACTTTTTGACATTTGATTCATTGTATTACAGTGGTCCCTTGTTTATTGCGGGGGTTAGGTTCCAGAAATAACCCGTAATGAGTGAAATCCGCGAAGTAGGACAACTTTATATTTTACAATTATTATACATGTTTTAAGGCTGTAAACGCCTTAAAACACTGGAATTAACGTTTTCTCACATTTCTCTCTCATTTAAACACTCAAACCTTCGTAGATTTTCAACAAAATGTATTAATAGTGAAGCGTGGGGGGAGACACGGCTCCGGAAGCCCCGCCGGACGCGTGAGGAGCACGGAGACATGAGTCACTGGATTCGCAGGAACCACCGCGCTCATCCAACGGCACTGCCACATCCCGGGACGCGTCGCGCACCAACCCCTCGGAGAAATGTGTGACACGTGCACCGGCTCATCATGGTCAAATCTGTGACAGAGCAGCGTGACCGGCGCAAGGCCGGGGCTGCAAGCACGAGATCGAACCACGGCGCCCGGACCATGCCTCCCCCTCAGGACCGCGTCCTCGCAGCCCGAACCACAAACCGAACACGCACAAACGAATGCAAGAGCCGCACGAAACCAGCAAAGAGCCACACGGGGTAATTTTGGCGGGGCTAGCGGGGCTAGCGCTCATGCTTCACAGCAAGAAGGTTCCGGGTTCGATCCCCGGGTCGCCCAGATCTTTCTGTGTGTGTTCTGTGTGGAGTTTGCATGCATGGTCTGGGTTCGATCCCCGGGTCGCCTGGGCCTTTCTGTGTGGAGTTTGCATGTTCTCCCCGTGTCTGGGTGGGTTTCTTCCGGGCACTCCGGTTTCCCCCACCAACCCAAAACATGCACCATAGGTAAATCCTCCAGTTTAGGTCCTGACCAAACCGAAGCAAGAAGATCATGGAGATGGTCCCCGGGCGCAGTAATGTGCTGCTCACTGCTCCTAATAACAGGATGGGTTAAATGCAGAAATGGAATTTCCCCACTGTGGGACTAATAAAGGCATAGCTTTCTTTCTTAATCCTGGTTTAGACCTGGTCTAGTCCCGGTTTAGTCCAGGACCAGTCCAGATTTAGGCCTGGTTTAGACCTGGTCTAGACCTGGTTTAGTTCTGGTCTAGACCTGGTTTAGTCCACGTTTAGTCCTGGTCTAGTCCTGGTCTAGTCCCGGTCCCCCATCTATTAATCGGCAAAGGTCTACAGTCTCTTAGCCAATCAGGACGCAGAACACAATGTTACACTATTAAAAAAAAAAAAAGTTACACTATACGGTATAAAAATAAAAAAAAAGGACGCGAACAGTGAACCGCGATAGAGCGAGGGACCACTGTATTTTCCTCTCCCCTTTTTTATTATTATTATTGTTGTTGTTGTTGTTTATTTATTTATTATTAAAGGAGAATTAACATTTTTTTTAAACAATCTGAGCCTTATTTCGGTAATAAAACAAGTTGTTGTACTCACCCATAGCACTTTGGTGTCATATGGAGCACTTCCAGAGATGTTTTAGATTAGCAATAGCTGTAGCGCGAGTTCTCAGGGCATATAATATAATATATGCCCCAAGCGGTCTCCAAATAACACAAACTTTAGCACTTTTCAAATCATAGAAACTTGATGTCTTAGCCTACGCTTTTGTTTGAGTCAAAAGTGGCCTGTAATCCGAGATTCATACATAATTTACAGCTTTGCGTTTCATGTTTGGGTCCCGGGAGCTGAGAGTGAAATAAACTATGACTCCGCACATGCGCACTGGCCTCCTCATCTACTCAAAACTATGGATAAATCTCAGATTACAGGCCACTTTTGACTCAAACGAAAGCGTAGACTAAGACATCGAGCTTCTATGATTTGAAAAGTGCTAAAGTTTGTGTTATTTGGAGACCGCTCGGGGCATATATTACATGCTCGGGGCATATATTACCGGTATATGCCCCGAGAACTCGCGCTACGGCTATTGCTAATCTAAAACATCTCTTGAAGTGCTCCATATGACACCAAAGTGCTATGGGTGAGTAAAACAACTTGTTTTATTACCGAAATAAGGCTCAGATTGTAAAAAAACGTTAATTCTCCTTTAAAACACATGACCATCTCAAACGTATTTTTAAAATGGCTAACTCTTCTTCGTGCAGGGGCCCCTAAAAGGCTTCCTGGAGGCACTGGGAAAGCTGCAGAAGAAGTTTTACGACAAAGGTCAGAGAATGGACTGTCCCATCCGCACGTACCTGGTGACGGCCAGGAGCGCGGCCAGCTCCGGGGCTCGGGCGCTCAAAACCCTTCGCTCGTGGGGCCTGGAGATAGACGAGGCGCTCTTTCTGGCGGGGGCTCCCAAGGGCCCCATGCTGGAGAAGATCCGACCACATCTCTTCTTTGATGACCAGATGTTTCATATAGAGGGGGCTGCGGAGCTGGGGACTGTGGCCTGTCATGTGCCCTATGGGATTGCGCAGAAAGTAGCCAATAAGGGAACAAAAAGCCAGGCTCGTAACTGATAGGCTTGTGCGTAAAAGACTTTTTTTTTTGGCATGTAGCTGTGTCACCTTTTTGTGGTGGTGCCATTTGGTATATAATGAAATAAACATGTATTATTTATTTGTAAACTTTATGCAACATTATTTATGTATGGCAACTTAAAGTAAACAAGTATATCTAAAGCAACAGTCAGAAATAAAATGATTAAGCATAAAGGCTAAAGAGAATATAATGAGTGCCTTATCAGAGGAGGTGTTCACAATGGAAATTTAGTTTATAAATTAGTTTAGTAATATGAGAAATCAATATTTTAAAAGAGCCATATATCGATTAAATGTTATACTACACCAGTAAAAATATATTATTTTAAATAGACTATAGACTATATCATATTTTGAGTTTCTATCTGTTTTGAAACGGGTGCCTTTTCTGTCTTGCATGTTGTTTGTGTGCTACAGTCTATAATTTCATATTTGTTTTGAGTTTTGAGCCCGTTGTCTTGTTGCGTGTGATGCATTGGCTGTAATGTGGATTCAGTTTGAGTGAAAGGAAGATGTTATAAAATATATAATGTGAATTTAAATAAAACAATTTTTTTAAATGTATATATTTCATTGTATATTGATTGTTTTAATACCTCTGTTTAATATAACCCTAATTATTTATAAGCTAATAGTTAGGGCTATAGTAGGCTATGTATTATGTTTGCTGTATTTAAAATCATGATTAAGATTATGATTAAGTTGTTTCAATTGAATTAGTCTCTTAAAAAACACCCCAACAAGCTTCAGTTGAATATCATTTGAACCATGCACCAAATAGTCATTATCTGACTCTTGCACTGTTATTTTTAGCCATCACACTTCACACATGACAACCTACCAGATGTAAGCAGTCTATTTAATCCACAGAATGGCACTATGAATAATTAAGAGCAGTTTAAAATATTAGTATAAATAGGCCTATATGAAGTTTAGTTATGTCACGTTAGAATTATGAATGCTAGTTTCAAATCCATCTTGATGTTTTGTTATACATTAATACATAAACGTTATATTACACTAAAATTTCTATTATACTATACTATATTATACTACTATAGTATATTATATTACTACTATAGTTTACGAAACAAACCAATGCACTTCAATTATAGTAAACTAATTTAAAATGGTTGTGTTTTATTAGAAATTATAAAACCACAACACTATTAAAACATACAAATCATTTATTTTTAGAAAGATAATTTTAGTTTTGCACTAATCATCCATTATGTTTAGTCTGATGTAATATTCCTTGATTTGTTGTTAGTTCTACAGGATTTTAGCAATAATAGCTGCCACAGCTCCTCCAGTGCCGCCAACAGCCGCTGTACCAGCTCCCCCAAGCCCAGCCATTCCTGCAGACACACAATACACATAACTTGTTTTGTTTGTGTAGTTTGGTTCACCTGTGGTAACAATAAATCATTCTAATAACAATGCTTCTTAAGCCTTCAGATGGTCAGTATTTACTCTCTTACTAAGATTCTTTTCATGAGCCCTGCCACAGCTGCCCTGGAGCAGACTGTGGCTGCCATTCTCCACCATCAGCCTGTCCAAACATCATTTCACTCATTCACCCCAAACAAGGGGTGCAGTGTCTTACCCAAAGACACAACAAACTGCATCATAAATAATGTTTTTCCCTTACCAATTGACTGGAGAACAGCCACTGTGCTTCCAGCAGCCACACCTCCTCCACTAGCAATGGCTGTAGCTGACATCATTTTGGCTGCAATGGAACCAGCCGCTATTCCTGTTGCTCCAAAGCCCACGGCTCCCAGGACCAACGGGACTGCGGCCACAGAGCCTGCTGCTCAGAGAAAGAGAGAATCAAAACATTTTTCAGCAAAACTATGCATAGCCTACTGTAGGTCTACAACATATTAGGCTATGAGTCTTGATATTTAGACATCCAAACATCTAGACTACTTTAAAATACAGCCTACCAATCATCATTTGATCTGATTATTTGATCTTTGATTTATTCCTACCTGCACCTTTGTACATTGTACCTTGTATTTTTATTACATATTTTTATTATATTGTTTACTTCTTCCCCTGCACTTTTGCAACACTTTTTTACCATGTAAAAAAGTGACACAACAAAACTATCTAAGACAATAATATTGTCTTAGATAGTTTTTGTTGTGTTTTGTCTTCATATTGTATCTTGTACACTGTCTTTTTGCACTACCTGGCCAGAGAGAAACGAAATTTCGATTCACTGTATGTTGAACACATATGGCAGAATTGACAATAAAGCTGACTTTGATTGCATGTTATTAGTACTTCTGACTATCTTAGCGAGTCAACAGTTTTTCTGATCCTAAACATTTCATTGCATTGTTGACCCTGTGTTATTGTCATATGCAGAAGCATATGACAAATAACCAATCTTGAATCTTGAATCTTGAATTGAATCAATCATCATCATTAGGCTATTAAACATCATAGGCCTTATGAATCTTACCTGCTCCGGCAGCAACTGCAAAGTAAGTCACTAAAAAGACAAACATTTTTAATTATTATTGGAAACAATTTAACATGAATAAAATAGCCTACACACATATGATCGGATTTAAATAATGCCATAAAATAGGTTAATACTCACATAACCCCATAGCCAGAAACTAGGATCTGTGCGCAGTCCGGTTGGGAGCTCTTTATAAAGAGAGGCGTTTGCGTTTACTAAGAAACGAAACTCCAAATAAGAAAAACGAAAATGACCAGCAGGGGGTGCCTTAACAACCCGAAAGTCACAATAAAGATAAGAGAGAAGAGAAGCAAGATCTCACACTGGAGAAATTCTTCTCTGCATTTAACCCATCCTGTTATTAGGAGCAGTGGGCAGCACATTACTGCGCCCGGGGACCATCTCCATGATCTTATTGCTTCAGCTTGGTCAGGACCTAAGCTGGAGGATTTTTACCTATCGGGTTGATGGGGGAAACCGGAGTGCCTGGAGGAAACCCACCCAGACACGGGGAGAACATGCACACAGAAAGGCTCGGGCGACCCGGGGATCGAACCCGGACTTTTAACGGGCTGTGTATGACTGCATGTAACTGTACCTATTCCGAACCAGCAGGAGGCGATGTAGTGTTATTGTGTACTGTGTGATATATTACGTCACTGACCAGTATATAAGAGAAATGTTAAAGGCGAATTAACGTTTTTTTTTACAATCTGAGCCTTCTTTCGGCAATAAAACAAGTAGTTTTACTCACCCATAGCATTTTTCTGTCAATTGGAGCAGTATTGCAGAACTTATGTTGAGCCGTTCTGTTCTAGTAATGATCCCGTATCTTTTAACATGGTGCTGTATCATTTGCTCGGGGCATTACTTTGCGGTGTCCAAATAACACAAACTTTAGCACTTTTCAAATCATAGAAGCCCGATGTCTTAATGTAAGATTTCGTTTGAAGGAAAAGTGGCCTGTAATCCGAGATTTAGCCATAGTTTCAAGTAGATGAGGACGCCAGTGCGCATGCGCGGACTGCTCCCGGGACCCAAACATGAAACGCAAAGCTGAAAACTATGGATAAATCTCGGATTACAGGCCACTTTTGCTTCAAACGAAATCTTTCATTAAGACATCGGGCTTCTATGATTTGAAAAGTGCTAAAGTTTGTGTTATTTGGAGACCGCAAAGTAATGCCCCGAGTACTCAGGCTAACGGATACGCTACAACATAACTTTTACCAAGCAGCTCCAAATGACACCAACGTGATATGGGTGAGTCAAACGACTTGTTTTATTACCGAAATAAGGCTCAGATTGTAAAAAAACGTTAATTCTCCTTTAAAACACATGACCATCTCAAACGTATTTTTAAAATGGCTAACTCTTCTTCGTGCAGGGGCCCCTAAAAGGCTTCCTGGAGGCACTGGGAAAGCTGCAGAAGAAGTTTTACGACAAAGGTCAGAGAATGGACTGTCCCATCCGCACGTACCTGGTGACGGCCAGGAGCGCGGCCAGCTCCGGGGCTCGGGCGCTCAAAACCCTTCGCTCGTGGGGCCTGGAGATAGACGAGGCGCTCTTTCTGGCGGGGGCTCCCAAGGGCCCCATGCTGGAGAAGATCCGACCACATCTCTTCTTTGATGACCAGATGTTTCATATAGAGGGGGCTGCGGAGCTGGGGACTGTGGCCTGTCATGTGCCCTATGGGATTGCGCAGAAAGTAGCCAATAAGGGAACAAAAAGCCAGGCTCGTAACTGATAGGCTTGTGCGTAAAAGACTTTTTTTTTTTGGCATGTAGCTGTGTCACCTTTTTGTGGTGGTGCCATTTGGTATATAATGAAATAAACATGTATTATTTATTTGTAAACTTTATGCAACATTATTTATGTATGGCAACTTAAAGTAAACAAGTATATCTAAAGCAACAGTCAGAAATAAAATGATTAAGCATAAAGGCTAAAGAGAATATAATGAGTGCCTTATCAGAGGAGGTGTTCACAATGGAAATTTAGTTTATAAATTAGTTTAGTAATATGAGAAATCAATATTTTAAAAGAGCCATATATCGATTAAATGTTATACTACACCAGTAAAAATATATTATTTTAAATAGACTATAGACTATATCATATTTTGAGTTTCTATGTTCATCTGTTTTCAACGGGTGCCTTTTCTGTCTTGCATGTTATTTGTGTGCTACAGTCTATAATTTCATATTTGTTTTGAGTTTTGACCCCGTTGTCTTGTTGCGTGTGATGCATTGGCTGTAATGTGGATTCAGTTTGAGTGAAAGGAAGATGTTATAAAATATATAATGTGAATTTAAATAAAACAATTTTTTGAAATGTATATATTTCATTGTATATTGATTGTTTTAATACCTCTGTTTAATATAACCCTAATTATTTATAAGCTAATAGTTAGAGCTATAGTAGGCTATGTATTATGTTTGCTGTATTTAAAATCATGATTAAGATTATGATTAAGTTGTTTCAATTGAATTAGTCTCTTAAAAAACACCCCAACAAGCTTCAGTTGAATATCATTTGAACCATGCACCAAATAGTCATTATCTGACTCTTGCACTGTTATTTTTAGCCATCACACTTCACACATGACAACCTACCAGATGTAAGCAGTCTATTTAATCCACAGAATGGCACTATGAATAATTAAGAGCAGTTTAAAATATTAGTATAAATAGGCCTATATGAAGTTTAGTTATGTCACGTTAGAATTATGAATGCTAGTTTCAAATCCATCTTGATGTTTTGTTATACATTAATACATAAACGTTATATTACACTAAAATATATATTATACTATACTATATTATACTACTATAGTATATTATATTACTACTATAGTTTACGAAACAAACCAATGCACTTCAATTATAGTAAACTAATTTAAAATGGTTGTGTTTTATTAGAAATTATAAAACCACAACACTATTAAAACATACACATAATTTATTTTTAGAAAGAGAATTTCAGTTTTGCACTAATCATCCATTATGTGTAGTCTGATGTAATATTCCTTGATTTGTTGTTAGTTCTACAGGATTTTAGCAATAATAGCTGCCACAGCTCCTCCAGTGCCGCCAACAGCCGCTGTACCAGCTCCCCCAAGCCCAGCCATTCCTGCAGACACACAATACACATAACTTGTTTTGTTTGTGTAGTTTGGTTCACCTGTGGTAACAATAAAGCATTCTAATAACAATACTTCTTAAGCCTTCAGATGGTCAGTATTTACTCTCTTACTAAGATTCTTTTCATGAACCCTGCCACAGCTGCCCTGGAGCAGACTGTGGCTGCCATTCTCCACCATCAGCCTGTCCAAACATCATTTCACTCATTCACCCCAAACAAGGGGTGCAGTGTCTTACCCAAAGACACAACAAACTGCATCATAAATAATGTTTTTCCCTTACCAATTGACTGGAGAACAGCCACTGTGCTTCCAGCAGCCACACCTCCTCCACTAGCAATGGCTGTAGCTGACATCATTTTGGCTGCAATGGAACCAGCCGCTATTCCTGTTGCTCCAAAGCCCACGGCTCCCAGGACCAACGGGACTGCGGCCACAGAGCCTGCTGCTCAGAGAAAGAGAATCAAAACATTTTTCAGCAAAACTATGCATAGCCTACTGTAGGTCTACAACATATTAGGCTATGAGTCTTGATATTTAGACATCCAAACATCTAGACTACTTTAAAACACAGCCTAATCATCATTTGATCTGATTATTTGATCTTTGATTTATTCCTACCTGCACCTTTGTACATTGTACCTTGTATTTTTATTACATATTTTTATTATATTGTTTACTTCTTCCCCTGCACTTTTGCAACACTTTTTTCCCATGTACTATTAGTGCATGTTATTAGTACTTCTGACTATCTTAGCGAGTCAACAGTTTTTCTGATCCTAAGCATTTCATTGCATTGTTGACCCTGTGTTGATTCTGCATATGACAAATAACCAATCTTGAATCTTGAATCTTGAATTGAATCAATCATCATCATTAGGCTATTAAACATCATAGGCCTTATGAATCTTACCTGCTCCGGCAGCAACTGCAAAGTAAGTCACTAAAAAGACAAACATTTTTAATTATTATTGGAAACAATTTAACATGAATAAAATAGCCTACAGACATATGGTCGGATTTAAAGTGATACTCCGGGATTTTTGACATAGGGTCCAATTTTCTAGTTAGCCAGCCTGTAGGATGTGTGTAGAGAAAGTTATTTTGCGATTTCATGCAGTCTTTGTAAAATCTGAGTTGGCTGTTGCTAAGCTAGCGAAAGTGAACGTCCTGCAGCTAGCCAGCCACTAAAATAGACATACCCAGTACAAAACAAACACCCAAACAAATCAGTTATTATGCCAGGGTATCGATTTAAATATCTGTGTTGATATAATAAGATTTTGAACGAAACGGACCTTGCTTCAAACGACTTAATTGACGCATATTGGGGGACTAGTTTCTAAGCAGCGGCGGAATTTTACTTCTCCCTCGTCAATTCATCAGCAGCAGTTGTCATTATTACAAAGAGTAGAGACTGGAGGCATGCATTACACACGTTGGTGAGTAACAGAAACAGGAGGCCTAACTTAGAAGATGTGAGTATAATCATCTCACTGATTTTGCAACTGGCCAAACGCTCCTACATTCAACATTTTTTTCTGGCACACCACTTACCGCATTGATAACTGGCCATTAGGTCCAGCAGGTCTAGGTCGTTTCTTCCAATTTATCTTTTCGACGCAGAAGAATGTCTCCAGTACGCCACGATTGAGATGGGGCAAGAAGTCCTGGTGCTCTGTTATGCAGACATCATTGGAAGTGCTATGGCCACCAGACACATCTAGACTTCGAAACGAAGTATCTAGCTCCAGCTCTTGCATTTGTGGGATAACTAAGTCCCACTCCCTGCAGCAAAAACATTCATCCTCGTTCTCCATAACTTCGCAATTTCGGCACTGACACCACCAATCCCCGGTTCTTCTGTCCCGGCTTTCTGCTGCAGCTTCGGCGGCGGCTGCATTTGCAGACGCGCTCTCTTGTTCTCTTGCTCTTTGTAAATCCATCTCTTTCAATTCTTCGTCCGTATACTCCGGCTCATACAAGTATGGTTCACTGGAAAATGCAACTGCTCTTCCTCCTCATCAAAATAATCGGGCTCGCCAAACATTGCCATACTTTGAACAGGCTCCGTGTGCTCACTTTTACAGTTGCGAGGTTGCTAGTAAACAAACTATTAGAGCCGGTCGGATTGGGACATGCGGGTGATATCAATCCGCGGCTGTCAAGCTTTCAATGAGGAAGTACGAATTGCTGATGATGATCAAAGGAATCAGGCCTGGACTGGCCATCTGGCATACCGGGCATTTTCCCGGTGGGCCGACAGTCCTCGGGGGCCGGTACCGGTGCTGTTTTGTTTTTTTTTGTTTTGTTTTTTTTAACTTAGAGCCCGGTCACCGGCTCACAATCTAAAGGAGGCGGCCCATTGGTCCATCTTCAATATAGACAGTGGACTAAACCAATCAGGATATAGAGAGCGGTCCCACCCCTTTCTCTGCGCTGAGCCCCGCCAGTTTCATAATCATAACTGTTGAGTGAATGAGCGGGGAAACAAGGAAACGCGCAAGAAAGAAGGTGCGGAGAATTAGCGGGCGGCACCGGCTATGGATCCTACACACTGGCCGTGACTTTCATCTATCCACCTCTATATAACACAATGCACAAGAGGAATAAAACAGCAACACAATCAACAACACTGTCAACAGGACTTATTATCGCCATATGTTTGATGTTATCCGGGGACATCCACCCGTGCCCGGGCCCACACCACTTCAAAACGCCGGTAGAGGCTCACCCACTCGCGGAGGAGACACGCGTCACTCCTACCTTACAGGTATGCTCTTTAGGTACTCCTCCGTGTTCCTCTGCATACTCTGTGCCCGTCGCCAAACGCGACTGAGCTGTCGACGGCGATGTTGTGGATGGCGCGGTACCGGGGTGGTCTGTCGGTGAGCTGCACGGGGAACGGCCGGGCCCGCGGGTGTGTGGCGGCGCATCGGATAGTAGCTTCCGTCGGGAGTCCGTGGGAAAGCTGCGCGCTATAGCCTCTGCATCAGCGGCTGACAGCAGACCAGCGGCACCAGGCGGGGTCGTGCCGACGGTAAACCCCAGAAACCCAGTTTTTATAAAACACCGCATGTTCAAGTTTTTTCAAACACTCAACCAGTCCAAAATGATCTGGGACCCCAGTGCCAAGCCAAAGGGACTATTATGTGGACATCTAAATGTTAGAAGTATATGTTACAAACGTGAACAGGTTGAACATCTCTTATGCGAATCTAATATCGACTGTTTTGGTATGTCTGAATCTTGGTTAAAACAAACATCTGCAGAAGCTTTAATAAATATGCCGGGATATCAAGTCTTTAGAAAAGACAGAGAGAGGGGCAATGGTGGGGGAGTCTTCCTGTACATTAAGAACACCCTAAAATGTAAACAGTTAGACTGGCCAAACAATACTCAATTTGATTCCATTGGTGTGTAAGTCACACTATCCAATGAAATGTACGTGAATGTAGATTCAATGAGGAAAAACACTTCGTTTCCGCAGGATGAAATCCAAGTTCTCGGCGAATTTCGCCTGGGGGTGTGGTCGCAAAAAAGGCATGAATAATAAATGAATGTTGCTATCCTGTGGTAGCAAGTGGTTGCGGTCAGCTAGCGCTAAAGTTTGAGTACTCAAAATATCTGCAGTGGGGTACTAGCCCGGACTATGTTGTATAATCTCTAGTGATTATTTGCCTCTACTAAGAACATAATTCATATTAACAAGAATCCATGTTCATGGTTACAACAAGGTCACCCTAAATCATTGAATCATTGATTGTTTCCCTCATGATATTAGCCCACTTCAGCACACAGTAAATGGATTGGAGACGTAGTTAACGAGCTAGTGGGCAGCTAAAAAATAAAGGTTTAGATGGCAATCTACAGTGGTCATTTGCTTGATTATATTTACATCGAGCCTAAACAACAAACCATGTTGATTGAATAGATAATACTCCCTACAACTGTATACAGCTGGTAGTGTACATCATATTTGATACTGCATTTTATATTTGACTACTACTTTTCGATTTAAATCTGATTTTACATATATATTTATTATCATTATCTTATATATAAGTATATAATGAATCACCTATATAATATCGCCTATATAATAAAAGTATATAATATATAATATATATATGTATATAATTGTGTCTCATCTGACACAGGTCTATTGCTCTTTGGTTGCTTTTCCATCTATTTTTCTTTTTGTTCTTTTACCCTCTGTTTTATATCATATATCATATATTATATTTGATGAGTGAGCGACTGTACCCAAAACAATTTCCCTTGTGGATCAATAAAGTCTAAGAATACACTTTAGGTTAAGAAACCTTTTAATCATGTAAATGTTTCCACACTACTGACTCCACTGGTGACATCCATATTGGTCAGACTTTTTTGATAAACAATAAATTCCATACACATACATTGAATAGGCCGATTTAAGAGCATCGCTACTTCCGGTCAGCCATCTTGCCTTGCCTCGCGTTGCCTTAGTATGAGATTTATCTGATCATTATCAAAAGTAAAAATGTAACCTAAAGATACTAAATGTTTTGATGGTTTAGATAGTTCCACAGTTTTTCCAGGTAGTTCCCAATATTTTTATTTTTGGTTTTCTATTTATCACTTAATAAAGTGTAATAATCTGTCCCTCTTCTTGTCTGGTCGAGCCAGGCTGTTGAGGAGAGAGAAGAGAGAGTAGACTACTTTTCCCGCCCAGAGCCTGATAGAATGTAAGAATTTTTAAATCACCACCCAAAGCGAGATGCTACAAACCCTGTAGTGAAGAAGTAGTGTAGTGTTTCCCCTTGGCCAAGACGTAACAATAGTCAAATACATTACTTTGGGGAACACAAACATAAATTAGTCTGTTGTGCTCCGCTAATTATGAGGGGCCGTTCTGAGCCAAAAATGCCAGGGCCGTTTTTTTGTCCCAGTCCAGCCCTGAAAGGAATACATGCTTGGTTTACTTCCTTAATCATTCTATCAACACAGATATGTACATCGATACCCTGGCATAATAACTGATTTGTTTGGGTGTTTGTTTTGTACTGGGTATGTCTATTTTAGTGGCTGGCTAGCTGCAGGACGTTCACTTTCGCTAGCTTAGCAACAGCCAACTCAGATTTTACAAGGATTTTATATCCTACACGCTGGCTAACTAGAAAATTGGACCCTATGTCAAAAATCCCGGAGTATCACTTTAAATAATGCCATAAAATAGGTTAATACTCACATAACCCCATAGCCAGAAACTAGGATCTGTGCGCAGTCCGGTTGGGAGCTCTTTATAAAGAGAGGCGTTTGCGTTTACTAAGAAACGAAACTCCAAATAAGAAAAACGAAAATGACCAGCAGGGGGTGCCTTAACAACCCGAAAGTCACAATAAAGATAAGAGAGAAGAGAAGCAAGATCTCACACTGGAGAAATTCTTCTCTGCATTTAACCCATCCTGTTATTAGGAGCAGTGGGCAGCACATTACTGCGCCCGGGGGCCCTCTCCATGATCTTCTTGCTTCAGCTTGGTCAGGACCTAAGCTGGAGGATTTTTACCTATCGGGTTGATGGGGGAAACCGGAGTGCCTGGAGGAAACCCACCCAGACACGGGGAGAACATGCACACAGAAAGGCTCGGGCGACCCGGGGATCGAACCCGGACTTTTAACGGGCTGTGTATGACTGCATGTAACTGTACCTATTCCGAACCAGCAGGAGGCGATGTAGTGTTATTGTGTACTGTGTGATATATTACGTCACTGACCAGTATATAAGAGAAATGTTAAAGGCAAATTAACGTTTTTTTTTTACAATCTGAGCCTTCTTTCGGCAATAAAACAAGTAGTTTTACTCACCCATAGCATTTTTCTGTCAATTAGAGCAGTATCGCAGAACTTATGTTGAGCCGTTCTGTTCTAGTAATGATCCCGTATCTTTTAACATGGTGCTGTATCATATGCTCGGGGCATTACTTTGCGGTGTCCAAATAACACAAACTTTAGCACTTTTCAAATCATAGAAGCCCGATGTCTTAATGTAAGATTTCGTTTGAAGGAAAAGTGGCCTGTAACCCGAGATTTAGCCATAGTTTCAAGTAGATGAGGACGCCAGTGCGCATGCGCGGACTGCTCCCGGGACCCAAACATGAAACGCAAAGCTGAAAACTATGGATAAATCTCGGATTACAGGCCACTTTTGCTTCAAACGAAATCTTTCATTAAGGGCTTCTATGATTTGAAAAGTGCTAAAGTTTGTGTTATTTGGAGACCGCAAAGTAATGCCCCGAATACAAATGCTAACGGATACGCTACAACATAACTTTCAGCTCCAAATGACACGAACGTGATATGGGTGAGTCAAACGACTTGTTTTATTACCGAAAGAAGGCTCAGATTGTAAAATAACGTTACTTTTCCTTTAAGTTTCGTTTTTTTCTCTCTCTCTGCAAAATAGTCTCATGGACTCGGCGCATGTTCTTGTAGAGCAATTTGTTTTGCCGTGCAAATTAAATATGCCGATGGCGGCTGAAGAGTAAAGTTGCTCATCTCGTTTACTTATTAGAATTATTATTCTGCTAAGCCTGTTTGAATACAGCCAACCTGCTAACAACTTTATTGATCCACTTGCCACATTAGCTCCAGGTAGCTGCAAAAGAAAATTGGAAAAAAATGCATACAAACAAGATAAGTAATAATAATAAAATAAGTAAATAAGAAAATGTAGAAAAATTGCACGTTTGGACGATATAGTGGAGTTATACAGTGTGATAGCGGCAAATGCCTGCAAAATGTTATAATTGATATTGTTGTCAACCAGCCTAATTTTTCATCATTTTGAAATCCAAGGATATTATAATTAAAACGGAAGAGTGGCTGAGGTGGTAAAATAATCTATGTATAACCAAACAGTTCAATCCCAGTACATCCGGCTTTGACAGAGCAGCACATCTGTCTTGATCAGTACAAAAACAAAAACAAAAAAAGCTTTCAAACTGGGATCATTACATAAATTATTTTAACATTTAATCAACTAACCAGCCCATAAAGCTCTTTGTATGCCCCACAAAGAAAATCTACACATACTTCAGTCATTCAGTCTTCAGTTTAATGTGATACAGATTTGGTGCTACTGTACAAATCCTGATCAAAATTTTAAGACCAGTTGCAAGAATTCACATTTTGCACTGTTGCATCCTAAGAAGGTTCTAAGTTGTGCTTCAAAATGCAATAAAAAAAAAAGGGAGCGAGACAAGAACAATTTTGAGTAAGCAATTCATTTCAAACAACCATTAAACTGAAATAGGCTGATTAAAAGTTTAAGGCCACATCTAAAAAAATTAAAAAAAAAATGTCAAAAATTGACTCAGTAATGAGTAGCTGCGCCATTCTTGTTAATCAATCTTGTTTCGGCCTGCTTGATGCTAGTGTTTCCAGGATGGTGAAGATGGCTTCACGGAGGGCATCCACTGGAGCTGGTGTCCATTTTTGTAAACTTCCCTTGCCATCCAACCCCAAATGTTCTCAGTTGGATTTAGATCAGGGGAACATGCAGGATGGTTCAAAAGAGTGATGTTATTTCTCTGGAAGAAGTCCTTTGTCAGGCGGGCATTGTGACTGGACCAAGTCAGTGTACAGCCACTGCACAACAGAAGAATAAAGTGGAAAACTAAAAACATGCATTATAGGCAAAATCATTTAGCTAAGGTATTCCTGACCAAGCCAAGCCCGTATCTGGAGATGGACTGTTGCTGCAGATTACCTATGACCTTCTATTAATATGGGACAAATCAAGCAATCATATTTTGAATTTGTTTTTTGTTTTTATTTGTTTTTTTTCTGTCTTGCCTGTTGTTTTTGTGTGCTAGTGTCTATAATTCATCATTTTGGCTGTGAGTGAAAGGAAGGTGTTATAAAATATATAATGTGAATGTAAATAAAAAAAAGTTTTTGAAATGTTCATATTTTAGTGCATATTGTTTATGTTATACATTGTTCATAAATAGAGCTCTTACTCTGTGTAAAAAAGAGCATTTTTTTTATGAGGATGTGATATCATTGTGGTATATTCTTCCGCTGATGGCGCGTGCACCATATGTTCAATTAATAAATGTGTCAAACTAAACAGGCTAAAAAGACGAACTGGTCAAGCATCGTTTATTTCCTGTTTCCCCAAAGCTCACCACTCCCAGGACCACCGGGGCTGCTCCTCAGAGTGAGAGAGAACCTCATGACACATAGAGTGAAATTTCTTCAGTTTGTATGATAATAAGATTAAGCTAGATTAAGCTTGGGCTTTTAGCCTTTATTGGTCTCACACACAATGACACACAGTGACACACGGGAGAAATTTGACTTCTGCATTTGACCCATCCTTTTTCAGGAGCAGTGAGCAGCCATCTTTTTCGGCGCCCGGGGGGCAGTATTATTAATGTGAATGTGAATTATTAATAGATAATAGATAACAAAAAAAACAAAATTCAGTGTCTCAGAAAATTTGAATATTACATTAGATCAATTTAAAAATGATATTTTAAACAAAAATGTCAGGTTTCTGTAAAATATGTTCACTCATGCACACAATACTTAGTTGGGCCTCCTTTGGCATCAGTGCGTCGTGGCATAGAGGCGATCACCTGTAGCCCAGGTTGCTTTGATAGTGGCCTTCAAATCATTTGCATTGTTGGCTCTGGTGACTCTTGTCTCTTCCTCTTGACAAAAACACAGAGATTCTCTATGGGGTTCAGGTCAGGCAGATTTGCAGGCCAATCAAGCACAGTAACGCCATGGTCAGTGAGCCATCTTTTGGTATACCTTTGGCTGTGTGGGCAGGTGCCAAGTCCTGCTGGAAAATGAAATCAGCACCTTCATAAAGCTTGTCAGCAGAAGGAAGCATGAAGTGCTAAAATGTCCTGGTACTGTATAGCTGCACTGACTGTGGACTTCAGAAAACACAGTGGACCAATACCAGCAGATGACATGGCAGGCCAAACTATCACTGACTGTGGAAACTTCACACTGGACTTCAATGTGGATTCAATGCCTGTCCACTCTTCTTCCAGACTCTGGGACCTTGATTTCCAAAAGATATGCAAAATTTACTTTCATCTGAAAAGAGGACTTTGGACCACTGAGCAACAGTCCAGTTTCTTTCTCCACAGCTGAGGACAGAGGTTTCTGCCATGTCCCATAATGCTTCATCTGTGCATAGTGGCTCCAGCCTCAGGCCATTCCTGATGAAGCTCCCCCAAATTCTTGAATGGATTTTGCTTAACCTTCCTCTCAAGACTGCAACCATCCCTTTTGCTTGTGCCCCTTTTCCTACCACACATTTTTTCTTCCACTCAACTTTCTATGAATCTGCTTGGATAAAGCACTCTGTGAACACCCAGCTTCTTTAGCAATGACTTTTTGTGGCTTTCTCCATGTGGAGGGTGTCAGTGACTGTCTGGTGGACATCTGTCCAGTCTTTCCCATGAATGTGTAACCCACTGACCCAGATGGAGACCATTTAAAGTCTCAAGAAACACCATGACATCCCAATATTCAGTTTTTTCACACTATTCAAATTTTCTGAGATACAAAATTTTGGGTTTCCATTATCTGTAAGCCATAATCATCAAAATGTCAAGAAAGGCCTGAAAGCTTCACTTGACGTGTTATAAATCTATATAATATATAGGCTGGACTTTCTGAAATGAGAGACAAAAATATTGAACTTTTTCATGATATTCTGTTTTTTTTTAGATGGACTAGTAAACCAGGTCTACAAGTGGATTACATCCTTTCCACTGTAGTTCTAAAATAAATAAATAAATAAAATAAAATTGATCAAATAAAACTAAATTAGGTGAACCCACAAACTGAAGAGCAAGTGCCACAGTTTGAGAAACATAGCTCTAGGGCAGAGGTCTTCAACAGGGGGGTCGCGACCCCTAGGGGGGTCGCGGAGGTACTGCAGGGGGGTCGCGAAATCTTTTGATTTCATTTTAAAATAATATAATTTTATATTTTAATATTTTTAAAAACAATATATTTTTTCATTTTTCCCCAATCAATTTCTCCCTTGTCCCTCCACCCTCTTTGATGTCTTAAAATGAAAAAAGATATGTTATGTGCAACTCATCAGGGTCAGACATCTCACTGAAGTGGGAATTCACAGATGGTTTGGGGGTTCACTGTCCCCTGTATGTTCATGTATGTTCACAGTTTAACTTCATGTGTTATGATCAAAGCTTAACTTGATTTGTGTTAATTGTTCATTATTTGAATAGCTCTGTATTTGAGCAAGATGTATGTATAAATGGCAGAAGCACAGCTACTCTCTCCCTTGCACTTGTTTTTTGGTTGAATCAGTGAACGATCTTAATAGGCCTGTGTTATATGCAAGTTGTGTTTAAAAATTGCAGTAGCACATCCACCCCGTAGGGCCTATCCGGCCCATCTTTAAAATAAAAAAACATGAAAATACAGTATTAACCTGTGTATTATTTCCTTGTATTGGATGTACCATAACAGAGTAGCAATGTTTATACATGACACTAAGCTCAACTTAATATAAAACACAATTCTATGCCGTATATATAGTAGGGGGTCCCTGGCCCAGTTCGCCATCTGTTTGGGGGTCCCTGGCCTGAAAAACGTTGAAGACCCCTGCTCTAGGGTACTCTAATATAATAATCAATCTTCATCGTGATCATTAGGCTACTAAATCAAGAATAATAAGCCTAATGAATCTTACCTGCTTCGGGTACAACTGCACGGTCCCTAAAAAACTTACAATTACTGGAAATAATGTAACATTCCATCAATGAAATAAGACATATGCTGTGGTCCAAATAATGCAAAGAATAATACTTACACCAACAGAGGCGGTTCTTGGGGGGGGCGAGTGGGGCAATTGCCCAGGGCGCAACTTCGTGAGGGGCGCTGTGCCGAGCGCTTGAAAAAAATTATCTATCATATCACTGTGTAGGAAATTGGCAAATTGGTGCCCCCTCTGGCTGCAAGCGCCCGCGCAATACATTCCCTTCCACGCGGGCCAATGCGCAGCGCAGAGACCTGCTGGCGCCTGCACTGGCGCGAGAGGAAAAAGGAAAAGAGAAAGAAAGAGAAGATAGAGAGAGGATTCACCCCCTCCCTCTCTGTGGCCGGCTGTGAGTCGAGCTCACGCTACCACGATTTGATCAATGTCACGGCACTAGTTTCTACCAGGAATTGACCAATGATAGCTCCTACTAGCTCCTACCAAGAACGCACATGCTCGCATCGGGAACACGGAAACTACAGAAGACAATAGTAAACGAAGATAGTATAACGCAATATTTAATCACTTTTAAATCGATCGTTCACCCTCCGTGGTATTTACTATGAATACAACGTACAAAGACACACTTTACATGGGACTTTGTAGAGATACACGATCAGCATTTTCAATAGAGGCTACGTGAATGACTTATCCCGGACAACACTTCATCTCGGAGCTCTTTCGGATTTGCTGGACAGTATCTCATCTTTGCTTTTGGTAAGTCATGTCATGAAATGTGTTTGTCATATCACTATTCTATTTTAGCGCTATTATATTATATTGTATTAATTATATTATATTATATTATATTATATTATATTATATTATATTATATTATATTATATTATATTATATTATATTATATTATATTATATTATATTATATTATACTGAGGAGAAATCTGTGTGAGGAAAGTGAGGAATAGCTGTTTGTGATAACTTTTTGTTTGTGTGTGTGTGTGTGTGTGCCCGTGCAATCTGTAGAATAAGACAGAAGAAGAATAAATGTTTAAGGGGAGAGTAGCCCACTTTGTGTGTGTGTGTGTGTGTGTGTGTGTGTGTGTGTGTGTGTGTCTGTATGTAGGTAGGGGATTTTGAAAAAAATCGTTTGAATAATTGTGATTTCAATATTGACAGATAATCGTGATTATGTTTATTTCCATAATCAAGCAGCCGATGGTTGTGTAGAGTTTATTTATTATTTTTTATTTATGTTATTTAAGTTATGATAACTTTTTTTTTTTTTGGCCCAGGGAGTAATTCAATGTAGAACCGCCACTGTACACCAATCCATAATACTCGATGAAGAGAATGTGCGTACAATGTGCGTAACGAAACTCAACCCCAAAATAAGAAAAACATATTCACTACTAAAGGGCGCTTAACAGCCCTAAAGTTGTACCAAATAGCAGGTCTAATGTAGCCCAATGTTTGAATGAGAACCAAAATGTATTTTCTTGTCAGAGCTGATATATTTGTGGAAATACGTTGCGTGAGAAGGATGGATGCGGTACTTTATCTGGATGCGCAATGGTTTCCCTAAGGCGCAGTTACGCATGCGCGCGGGATGCAGGCCTACCGGAGAAGATGCTCATAGCGGTGTTATGCAGGCTTTTATTACGGTACTTTTAAATGTCAAATACTCGGGATAGCGTTTCACACTACTTCTAAACACGTCTATATGGTGTAGCCTGACAGACGAATCTCGATGTCTGTGGCCAATGCGAAACACAGAGTACTAAACCCGGTAAGAGTCTTGTTCAATATAGTAGGCTATTAGCAGCGTACAGATAAATAGAGCTAGACACATAAAAATACCTTAACTGTACAGCTAACAAACTCTAGATGATGTGTTATATTTCGGAAATGTCATGTCCAGCACTTAAAGGGCCGAGAGTGCGCTCTCCTTTTATGGAGTTCCGTCTGTTTTATATTATATAAAACACACGTAGTCTACTTTCAGATTCACTGATTCATTCTAAAAGGAAAGTGATATTGACCTTTGAGCTAGTTTCTCTTTAATTTCTCTTCTCAGGTGATCCCGTACACAGGAGCCATACCAGGAGGCCTACACCCGGGGGAAGTCATCATAGTCCAGGGCTCTGTGCCTCAGCATGCTGACAGGTATCCATGGCTCCATGTATTAACCCCCATTCTCCAATGTAATAGATCTTTGTTTTTACAGAGTAGCATTGCAATGACACATGTATACCCTATATATCCTAAATCTCTATCTTATTAACAAAATACTGGAAATGCCTAGCAGTGGAATACCTTGTGTCAAACATAGTGGCTATTTCACAAGTAAATCAAATTAAAGTAAGTATGACAATTCTGGCACATTCAGACAGACAAGGTGGGCTGAAGTTTGTTTTCCAAGGACACAACCTTATGTCATGTACTGGAATTGAACAGTCTGGTTATACATATATTATTTTACCACCTCAGTCACTGTTTAGCTTAAAATTTTTATCATAGTATCCTTGGATTGATGATGAAAAGTTAGGCTAGTTGCCATTCTCATAACAATTCAAAACTAAATATGACATCTTTTGAATTATCAAGCGACCTGAAAACGGCACCATACAACAGTAAGCTGAAACCCATAAACAGAAAGAGGAGCACAATCATTCTTTACAAATCTCCTCAGAGGTCATCTGTGACAGTTTGAGTTGTACAGTACCTTCCCCTGTCATGTGATTGTTTTTTTTAGCTTTCAGATAGACCTGTCGAGCGGTTGTAGCACTAAGCCGTGCTCAGATGTGGCGCTTTGCTTCCGGGCGCAGTTCAGTGGCCCACTGTGTGTCATCTGCAACTCCCTGCAGAAGGAAAGTTGGGGCAAAGAGGAAACCATTTATCAGCTGCCGTTCAAACAAGGAGCCCCCTTTGAGGCCCTTATATTGGTACATAAAAATGCCTTTAAGGTCAGTTATTACCTTATGTTTCAAAGATTGTCATGGGCAGGTGCAGATCATTTCAAATACTTGTAGGTGGCGGTGAATGGCACACACCTACTGGAATACAAGCACAGAATGCCGTTGAACAGGGTGGACACGTTTTCTGTTTCAGGAGACATCTGGGTGTGCGCTGTAGGCTACATCCCAAGTTCAGTAAGTTATCTCTATCCTGCTCTCCCATAGATGAAAATGTGTTGTTTGAGTCATTTGTTTACTCATGACTTTGTTTGGCTTTGCCCTGTTATAGGCAATATACTCAGAATCAGGTGACTTGGTGAGTTTTGCCTTATTTGCGTCATTCATCTTGAACAAAACATGGGAAGTGTCTTGTGATGTTACTAAATCTGGACTCAATGGCATCTTTGTGCAGTTTGCTGTGCTTGTTACTAGAAGAATCACCAAATGTCCCAAAACAACCTTCACATTAAATGTATTGACTCACAGCTGTAACACAATGTGCAACACAATATTCCACTGCTAACCAATTTTCAAATACTTCTGAACATTTCAGAATCTCCCATACAAAGGTAGTATCCTCAATGGACTCAGCCCTGGGGAGCATATTACAATCAAAGGACAGGTCAGCATCTATCCTCACAGGTAAGGAAAACAAGTACCCACACATGTGCATGCTTCATGTTAGGATTTTACAACACGTGTGTACTTTTGTACTACAGCTTCACTATTAATCTACGAAGTAGCCAAACAGAAAACATTGCTCTGCATCTGAATCCTCGCATAAAGTCAGCTGTGTTTATAAGGAACTCATACCTAAGTGAATGCTGGGGGTATGAAGAGCGGGAGTTGCCCTTCTTTCCATTCTCTTCTGGGGAATACTTTGAGGTAAGTGTAATATTACTCTCAATGGAACACTACACTACTTGGTACTTTTACAATCTGCATTTTCTTTGTAGATTCTCATTCTCTGTCAGCCCCATCAGTTTAAGGTGGCAGTGAATGGGTTGCACCTATTTGAGTTCAGACACAGAGTGCAGGACCTGAAAAGCATTGATCAGATGGAGATCATGGGAGATGTGGAGCTCATCGATGTCAAAGTGTGGTGATGTGTGTCTCCTGAGCAGCCTACAACACTCTGTGCAACATAAGCAAGGGGAACAAAGAATAATAGCTGAAGTTCTCGTCAGTGCTGTGGTTGTTTAAGGCGGTGCACATGTGGTTACATCAGCTTCTTGGGTTCGCTTTTCAGCCAAACCATTCCATTTCACACAACAGCTGTGCTGTCAAAAAGAATGATACTCAAAGACAGACCTAATTTGTATTCAGTTGTTTACAAGTGGAATTTGCCATACTAACCTAATAGGAATGTATTTAGGTCCTCACATAGTGGTAAAAATCTGGACCAACATTAAAACGGAAGGCATTTATTTTGTTAATGAAATTCTCATGAACTCAAAAACACTTGAAACATATTTTCATTTTTTGCTGGAAGATTATGATTAAACAGTATTAAACCAGTATTGATCGTTTCCATCAGTTATCACATTTATAGACAACCCAGCCCTTTGTCTTATGTGGTGTAGTTGTTGAAAAAATAAACTCATGAAATGCATCAAGAAACAACGGTCTGCTCAGTCGTTTGTCACCAAGTTTGACCACTTCTATCCACAAGATGGCACCAAACTACTGCTGCACCTGATGGCACAGAATTCTTATAAAAAAAAAATAGTTAATCCAGACATATCTGATAAAAAGTTTTATTAATATCCACAGGAAATATATTTTTGTATTTTTCTGTAATACCATGAAACAGTACAGCTGTCTTATTTTCTTACATAAACGTAGAAAAAAACTCAACATGATATGCAATATCATGAAAACAATTGTTGAAATGCTGACTTAAAAGTCCAAATATGGCCAAACACAGTGTCCAATCAGCAGGTTTGCTTTTCACAGAAAATGGCATTTTGTCTTGAAATAGGTCCTTTTTAAGAAGAGACTCCTTTGAGTGAATAAAAAGGTGTTGTCTATGGGCTAATTGGGCAAGTATCTCTCCCAACTCCAGCAAAGGCAAAACACTGGCTTGAGGGTATTAGTAGCAGCAGAGTAGACCACAGCTTATTCAGTTCAGCGTGTGCTGTGGAGTCTGTGGCACAGGGGGCTGGGCGTAGGGCTCGGGGTCTGCCAGTGTCAGACTGAGCTGAGTTTAACCAGTCCTCTGACAGAGTCTTCGTGCAGGGAGTCCTGACTGGCAGGGTTATAGAAGCCTGCCTGCACCGTGGGGCTGTGACCCATGGGGCTGCCACAGGGGAGCATGCCTGGTGGTGAGGGCACCTCCTCTGGGGTCAGGAAGTGGTGATGAGCCATGGGGTCTTGAAGGGGGTGTGTGTGGTTGTGGGCGTGCGGGTGCGTGTGGGGGTGGGGGAGTGTGTGGGTGTGGATAGGCAACATGTCCACGACTTCATGACAGCTCAGGCTCGGCGTTGATGTGGGAGGAGTGGGTTGTCCGAGGGGGAGTGAGGTACAGGGACCACCCAGTGACAGAGCTGTCCGACTGCTCAGGATCCCGTTTTCGGGGGAAGCTGTCAGGATGACGGGCTCACTGCTTTGCTGCTGGAGGAGAGGGGTGGTGGCAGCCTGTAAAACGAATTTGGTGCTCTGAATGCACTGATCCTGATCACACTGAGCAGAAGGAACAAAAACAGGATGGGGAAAGGATTGTGTGCATGAAAGAAAAGAAAAGACAAAGGGAGAGAAGAGAAACCAGATGTTAGTACTATTGTTAAAGTGCACAACCACACACCAGAAAGTAGCTCGTGCATCTGCCCCAGAAACAGCAGCCCAGTCAATGCAAACACACAGCTATCCAGTCTACCCTTCATGGCCTATTGATCTGCACCGTATTGCTTTGCAACAGAAATCACACATAGAAGTGGAGCACGCCAACTGGGTTAGGGCATGTAGCATTATCAATACCATACATTAGCTCCAGGCAGATTATCTTAAATTTGGTAAGCCTCTTTTTTAATATGTGGAGAGGTGACAGGCATTATAAAAGTATTGGATCAAGAGAAGTTTGATAGTGTCCCCCATCAGAGCCACACCACAGCCTGAAATGAGAGCATTGAGTCTTCCCAGAGCCTCACCTTTCAGTCTCACTGTCACTGACCTGGAAAAAGTACAAATTAGGATTTACTCGTCCTTCTATGTCGGAGTAGTGGCGGACTACAATGCAGCATCAAGGAGTTAGAGGACCACACAGCTTGGTACCAATGGGGTACCACAGTCTGCGGTATACCAGAGTACCTGGTTGGTAAGATCACATTTCATAGCAGCACATGTTTGCCCTTTAATTTTGACTTTCTTGCCCACTTATATTTTATAAACAGCCACAGCTGAACTGTGTGGAAAGACTTATGGAGGTGAGGAGTTAGGAATCTACAATGAATGATAATTCATATTCATGTCGGTGCTCTTGTCTATTTGCTGATTTGCTACACTGAAGAGGTCCTAATCATCAGCTTTAATAAGGCATGTTTAATCTGTCATTATTACAAGGTCATTGAAGGATGAGTTTGTTCCAGTGGATTAAGGAGGAAAGTCAGGAACAATAATTCCATTGGCCTAGGCTCTTTATTATGAAATCACAATTGATAAAACCACAAAAGCTGAAGGCAAGTCTCTTCACAGAATTGGTATTGAAGTTGAATTTTTTGACAGCATGTGCATCCTGCTACACAAATCCACGATGTAACATGACTTTGTCGTGTTACACTCACTGTTACCGTGGCAACTGTTTCTGATGGCTCCAACATGGAGGCAGTGGCTTTCATGCTACATTAGAGAAATGCCTGATTCGAAAGCAACAGTCTTATATTCTCAGCACATTGTTCTTCATGTCTGTACTGTTCATCATGTAAAGCATGTATTTATTATTCTAAACAATTTAGTCAAAAATCAAACGGAGCACATTTATTGTACACCTAAAAATAAGAGATAATAGCTCTATAAAGACTTTAACAAGTCTAAATATTTTTGCCACAACAATTAATAGTTTGTTCCTACATTTAAGCACCTGTCTGTCATGTTCAATATGTCATTTTTCTTACCACTATATTGCAAGTGTGTCATGACCTGCCTCTGAAAACAGATGGCGGTTATTTGTGAATGTGCTAATGTAAGGGAATATTGCAGCAGCTCTCGAGCAGAGAACCAGTGCACTCCCCTAAAGGCTGTCAGATATGAGATGAGGCTGCAGCTTGTAATGTGCCAGTAAAGCAACCTGACAACAATGATGTCATCCAAAGGTTTAAACATGGCAGGAAGAAGTAGTAATCATCAGCCTTTTGATTATCGAAAAACATATAATTATAACAATATAATATAGTATTTTAAAATCATCAGTAATTATTCCCAAACATTCCCAAATGTATCAAATTATTTATACATTATTTTTACTTAAAACTAACCGATGGTCAGTTCCAGTAAGGACTAAATTCTGTTGCACTAACTGCTAATTTATTTTGTTCTATTAGTGATGGGGCCAAGTGTCCACTTGGAAGAAGCTTACCATGTGGCTCTGCTGGGACTGTGTGGCGCCGTACATAGTGATGCCGTTGGTTGGTGGTGCCATCTGCGGGGCATCTGATTGAATAAAGCCCCGTCTGTCGATGAGACTGCAAAGACAGAACAATGAAACAGGAAAAAACATATGTCAGGAGTTACCGTAACAATCTAAGTTGTAAATGTTTAACAAGCCCTCCACAGTAAATCTTCAAAATGAAAATATTTGAATCACAGCAAATATTCAAAATATATATTTGGTTTTAGTTGTGCAGGACAATATTTATTTCAATTGTAAAAAGTTGAGATTCAACACATCCCACTAAAACATGGTCAAAGACTATAATTTCCTTCAAGCCAAAAGCTTTGCACTGGGTAAATTATGTAACGACTGAACAGAACTGTAGAGCAGAATCTGTACCAGCTGCTTCTGTAACAGTCAGAACTTTGAATGTTGTTGAACATGTTAAGATGGCAGTTTACAGAAGAGGTACAGTTACAAACTTTAGTCCTTCTTCCAGTGCACAAGTGGGTGTGTGGAGTTCAGACTGCCTCCCTCGCTCCTGCCTCCAGCTGTGTGACGCCTGTGGCTGGCCACAAACATAATAAACAGACAGAGCCCAGATGGTGACCACCTGTGCGCCTGGACTCTCCTCTGTGACCCACTCTTCATCGCTGCTGAACTATGGCTATGATCAGGGGTGACTAAAGCACAGTGCACGTCAAAATGTTTAAAATTAAATTAAATACCAGAATCTGGAAACTTGTCTTATCTCTTTGTATTGTATGATGGCTGTGAAAAATATTTTTCATAGTGCACTTGAATCCATCTTGGACCCTGGACTAAAAACACTTGTCCGAATTCTCCCTTAAATCACATGAAAAGCACAAGTGTGAAATCTAATCTATCAGAAACTTTGATCTTGGCTACAAAATCTCTTCTCCTTCTGCAGTGTCGTAGAGGATATGTATAGAGCCAAAGCTGGAGGCAATTCTGCACATCAAAAGGAGTCTGGTGAATAGTCAGGACCACTTGGGTGACTGTGGAGAATTTAGAAATGAGACTATGTTTCAAGCAGAATGTGTGTGTGCTGTACCTGGGAGGCAGGGGTCCGCACAGCGCTGCACAGCAGTTGGTGAAAATATTTCCATAGCTGTAGGGATTGTAATTGTCCTTCCCTCTTTTAGAAGACCATGAACCTTTAATCTAGACAAACATAAACAAGAGTCCCAAATAAAGACACCACATTCTGCCATTTCTGTTTAATACTGTATGTGGTTTTAGATAAATATAGACATACTTACATCTTCATTAGTGGTCTGGTTTGAGCTGATCAAATACGTATGGAAGCCTGAGAGGCCCACTATAGACCAGACCGAGAAAAAGCACACCACCACCTCCAGCACAGTAATACAGCCCGTTAAGGACTATTTAGTTTTAGGGTTAACGATATGGTTTAGTTTTAGTTAACAGAAAAAGGCATTATTCACTCTATGGAGCCACAGAGAGCAGACTGGGACTTGCCGGTTCTAGCATACTGACCTACAGCCTAAGGTTGCTCTGCTCTTGCCAACAGTTCTATGTTACCAGTTCATTTGACAGGGACAACAGCATGCTTTCTGCACCACATCAAGGATACAAAGGCTGTTGAGAAGCTCTGCCTTTGTTAGTTTTTCATTTTATGAAATAAAAGATAATATATGATAAGAAGTAACTACAACAATGTGACTCATTTAAAAAAGGAGGTTTGGTGGTGAATAGCAAAACAGGACTAGATTTAATATGGCCTTCTTTTGTCTTGCCACAAGTCCCTCTGAAACAATTCTCCTAGAACAGACTACATTGTTAAAGGGATATGCCCTGGATACGCACCACGTTGTGCAAGAGGGGAACTCCCTTCCCGGTGCGTAACTGGGATTCCCCTGGCAGCGTGCTGCGTGATTCGGCTGTATTCTTCCGCACTGGAAAATAGTTCCCACCCAAAATGACCAAGGCAAGCTCTCCGTGTTGATTTGCACATTTATTTGCACTCGATATGAATGCGCACTACACAGAAAGTAATTGGGAAACGCATCGAGCAAATTAATTCCTTTTGGCCGAAATCTTTCTCTGGCGCCGTTAGACTCCAGTCTAAGGCGGAGGAGCTGCAGATACCGCGGCGGTCAGTGGCGACAGACTCGGACAATGGCTGGGTGAGCAGGAAAACGCTTTCCACCACTTATTTTAGTCTCTGGACTGTGGGGAGATGCCCAAATTTGACCTGGGGGTGGCATATCCCTTTAAGTGTGCAGTAGACACAGTATTATAGGCTGGACCTGGCACACATAAGTCTGCCAGAGAAACAGTTATCGCACTCAAGACCCTGTGCTCACCACTAGGTTTGGGCCTTTAAAGAAGAAGAAAAAGAGAAGAAGATATGCTTTATTCATCCCTGTAGGGAAATTATTTCTCTGCATTTGACCCATCCTTCAGGAGCAGTGGGCAGTTCATCTTTCAGGCGCCCGGGGACCCATCTCCATGATCTTATTGCTCGGCTTGGTCAGGACCTATGCTGGAGGATTTTACCTGGAGCATGTTTTGCCCTTTAGAGCCAAAGGCACAAAGAATTTTCAGGTGACACCAAATGATATCCCATTACTATCTAGACCAAGTGTGCAATCAACAATTTCAACTATTAGTTTGAAGAAATAGCCATGTTCAAATATTAACATGATTAAAAGGATATCTGGCTGGACTGTCTTTGAGTGCGTTGAGAAACCCACTGCTGTGTGACCCTTTGGGAAAAAAAGGGAAACAGAGTCACATACATTGCACAAAGATGAAGAAAGCATCCTGAGCTAGGCCAGACCTGACCACCACACAGTCGAACAATACTGCAGTACACAATGTTTTAGAGGAGTGAGATGTGTCTGGTCTGGTTGTGCCATCAAAGACCCCCAGTCAAATCCATGCCTGATGAAGGAAGGACACTTTGTCTGGCAGCCTTACACTTTTCAATTGGCTTTTATTCTTTTCTTTTTTTTTTGCTGCCAAGTGAAATTAGCCAGATGACTTCATAAAGTCTATATTGATACTGAAGATATCATTCACACCTCACATACACCTACCCTTGGAACACCCCATTAAAACTCAAAAGAACTTGTACAAATATATTCTCTATGCTCAAGCAAGTGATTGGCAAAAAACAGAACAAAAAAACCCATAGCGTTATCTAGAGTGGAATAGAAGTCATTCACCTGCTCTCATTATACTGTATCACACACAGCTCCCCAACAGGCCATGCTCACAGCTGGAGAGATGGTAACAAGCCAGAATACTGTGGCTTTTGCACAACACCAATTTATAACATGCTGCTTTTAGGATCTCTGGAAAAACAGCTCTGTGCAAATGTCTGACCTCAGGTACTTACGTAAAATGATGTGTGTGATGACGAAGGCGAAGATGAAGATAGTGAGGAAGGAGAGTGAGAGGATGAACATGTAGAAGAAGCGGTAGTTCCTTCTTCCGACGCAGTTCCCCACCCAGGGACAATGGTGGTCGAAGCGCTCTGCAGACAACATAGTAGTACACATACTTTTGATTTACAGTTATTGTAAAATAGTATATAGTTCAAGCACAACTCTAGGAGAGTTTGTAAAATGAAGATGTTAAAGAGGGAAAATGAGCACCGAAAATTGATCCTAAGGGCCATACAACAATTGCTACCCTAAAACTGTTAGCCTATTAGTTGATTATTAAAATTTTGACTTTTATAAAACGTTTTAGCGTGTTGATTTCATTACAAGAGATTATTCAGTGTTGAAATTGCATTCATATATAGCCAGAAAAGGAGGTAAGGGTTGCATGTAGGCTTTGATATAAAAATATCAAAGCTTTTTCCTTAGTAACAGAATTGGATTCAACATTATTGACATCAAGATTTGATGTAATGCAATTACAACAAAGTCTTCAGAATCTGCATGAATTACTAAGTGCGTGTAAACAAGAGAACAATTAAATGTACAAGTATACTTGCCACACACACTAGTTAATGTAATGATTTTCTTGTTTGGTTGAAGGCTGCTGCAATCCTTAACTAATTATTCACAGCCTTTGTTTGAAAACATAAAGCAACCTACTTTTGTTTCCACTAATCAATGCTTTTCTCAAATGGTCTTGGATTGCATTTTCTAATAATGGGCCCAGGAGAGGCCCACGTCTGTTTCATGCATTCTATAACAAAAATAAATACAATACCTTTTGTATATACCTTGTTTGCTAAATTTGAATATATGTATCTACAAATTTGTAAAACTAAAATATAAATATAGTCTTATTCAAACAAACAGACAAAGCTTGAAGGTGCTATACTTTCTGTAACACACCTATGGGCAGTATGTATGTGTATAACATGGATGATGTGTATAATTAGAATTTAGATTCCTGTTCTAGTGGTGTATCTAGCTTGCTTTGTGGGCACAGTAAAATATGTAGGAAGTGAAAGTGTGCCTTGTCTAAGAGCTGCACTTTTATAGGCTTTCTCTATTGCTCCCAGTGGAATTACACTCTTAAGAAGGAAGTTCTATCCATTGTGGCTGTTTACTTATTTAACAGGTTGTTGTTAGAGACCAGCAAAATGGGGAAACTTCAGAGTCAGGTTTTTATTACAGCATTTTAACTATTAGCAGCAGAAGCAGAATGAAAACAGGATTATTTTGTAGTTTCTTAGGATTTTTATCTCCACGCTAAATTGGAGCACTGCTTTTCTCTTAGTAAATAATTCGTACTTCTAGAAACTGTAAACCACTTTCTTGTTTACAGCTGCTCATCTGCCCATCTAGTAAGCTTAAACTGAAAAGGAGAAAATATTCAGAAGAGCTGTCTTTAATTTGGTCAGTGCAAAATGATCAGGAGCCATTTTGAGTTTAGAGTTGGTCTCTTTTATATTCACTCTTTGAAAGAAAACATGTGAGCAACTATCTTTCAGTTTTCTGTACGTTCCTCCTTGGCTTTGCTATTGACAATTTGCTTCAAACTGTTTCTCAACAGGCCAGGTAAGCATGTAGTATTACTATTACTTTAGATTCTTCTAGAGATTTTTTAATGAGAAGAGATATTTATTTGAAGTTTTAGTTTTTAGCTCCCAATTGTCCCATCACTCACCTACACAGTTGTCACAGAGGCTGCAATGGGAAGCCCTTGGTGGCCTGAAGATTTTGCAGGTGAAGCAGTACTTGAGTTTGACTGTCTGTCCATTAATCACCACCTCCTTGGTCCGAGGAGGGGGTCTGTAGCCGGTGCTGCCATTGGCCACGTCTACAAAAAAGAGTTAGAAAGAGTGAGCATATGTACAGTTACAGCATTGGACAAATGCTTAAAGGTCCCATGGCATGAAATTTTCACTTTCTGAGGTTTTTGAACGTTAATGTGAGCTCCCCTACCCTGTTTAGGGCCCCCCCATGGCTAAAAGTTGCGGAATGTCTAAACTGAGCATTTGCGGTCCTTTTCTGCGTTTGAAAAAAAAACAGCTCAAACGGGCGATTCTGAACAAGTCAACTATGTGACGTCACATCGAAAAATGCAGCTCCACCCCCTGGATGTCTGGATGTCTACCCACCGTCTCTGTAAATCACGCCCAGAGAGTTTGGACCGCGAATGAGCTACGCAATGCGAAATGCGTTTTTTTTATTTGCCTGGAGGCACATGCAGTGTTTCTAGGCTCGGAAGTCCTTTATCTGAGCCTCTGGACATCTGAAACAGCAGTGGTTTAATTTTATTTTCTGTGAAAATGTGTTTTTTTTCATTGAAAAGGCTCTCCTTTCTTCCTCCGCGCTTAAAACGCAGAAGTGGGGCCAGCACACAGCGCACCGCTAAAACAAGGAACCAGCGGAGAGTTTGCCCCCCCCACCCGCTCCTCTAACCCATCTCTGTCCTTCTCATTTGCATTCCAGCAACAAGGCCCAGAATTAGTTGTTCAGAGAGAGATTTTCTGACTCTGACTGTGTACATGTGTCTTTCTCATGCACTGAGTCTTGATTTTGGAGCAGGATTCATTTACAGTATTAGGGAACCATTAAGGCACCATATAAAAGCATCAAGAAGTACCATGTCATGGGACCTTTAAATAGTAATGTCTTATGTGTGAAATCCCAACACGTTTACTGTCAAGGTTTAGATATGATATTGGTCATTGGCAATATTATTAACTTTTTTATTGCAATACACAAATATGTACATTAACAAGAGCATTTTAATCTATATAATTAAATGTTATATCCCTATCTGAAACCCAGCAAGACCCTGTTTACAATACTACTACCTGATCCCAGTACCATAACAATTTTTTTTTTTTTTTTTGCAGATTTTGCATTTACCTGTATAATTATCTACAAGAACAAATGGAAAAAAACAAATAGTTATGAGATTCATTTGTACAAACTAGTGGTTTTAGGTCATTAATTTAAACTGAGACAGTTTTAGTAACAATGTCAGGAAAGGGAAAGTCATGTCAGTCAATAATAAACCAACATCATGGCCACAAATGAACACCTCCTCTGTTTTTAAGTCAACACTGAATCAGTAGTTCACGACCACTTAACAAGCTAAAAATGAATCAGTTCTGCAAATTAATACAATCAAAGCTGTACCGATAACAAGCTAAACAATGGGGGAAATCTGAGTGATTTTGAAATCCCCCAATAATTGAGTTGAGAGACAGTGTGACAATCTTTGAGAGATCATTTACACAGTAGTCCAAAGAAACATGGTGGTGTGTAGTGAGAGGATCGTGTGGGTGTTTGACATTTCCAAAGCAGAGCAGAGGAAATGCAGTCTGTTCGACTGTATTAAATTTGTCTCTGGAGCATTCCTCTTTCTTAGCTTTGGGGAAGAGTTTGTAGCAGGATTTTTCTACCAACTTAACTTGTGATAATAAAACCGCCAATTCCCGCCAGCCCAACTCTAAGCACCATGCAGCCAAGACTGACAGTCATGCTTGTGGTTGTGAGCAACATATTTTAAAAATTGTGCCAAAACACCTGTGACATCGCTAAACCTTATGTATATATCATTAAAAAAAAAGTTTGCATAGAGCAGTGGCACCACGAATACAGCAGGACAATAAAAATGACTCAAAAATACAACTTCCAAGTGGGATTATGATGAGACGAAACCATTAGAACCTAAACAACCAAACAAGGATATTGCAGATGTCAAAATGCACCCTAACCTTGTTGGCTTGCACCCACAAGCAGAACTAAATAAAGATTCAATGTCAGCCAAACATGCGAGGCGTATCCTGGTGGGGTATAAAGGGAAACTAATTGCCATCTTGCTGCATGTGAGGAGGAGAGTAAATGAGCACCTCTGCAGCAGATTCAAACTACAAACAGAACTAAAGTTGAGAGGGCAAACAACAACACCATGACGTATTCTACAAGAAAACAGAATAAAGACAGGATAAGTTTATAAAGAGTTATACAAAACACAAAAATCTTTTACTTGTGGATGGACACTTTCAGTTCCCTCACTAACAAAGCCAAACAAAACAAAAAAGGATGTCAAGGATTTTTTTTCTAATATGTGACTATCATGACTATCAAGATAGAAGTTATTTATTATAGTATGACCCAAATAATCACAATTATTGATAAACCAATTATAAAAATAAAAAAAATCACGATCAAGGCTGAAAGTGGACACAAACAGATCACTTTCACTGTCTCTTATTACAGCCTGTAATATAGATCAAAATACTGACTCTTTTGGGATCTCCTTGTCCAAGTTCAGCTTTACCAAAATGTGAAACAACAGTCTATGTCCCTATGAAATTAAAAAGGCTGATATCTATGTGTTGGGATACGCGATAATTCTCTACATTTTCTGCACTCGGAACAAGGCGATGGACATGCCTAAGAACCTTTATAACAGAGCTTTTCTTTTGACTTCACTATTCAGCCTATAACAATACATTCTAATACAAGCATGACCCAGGGCGTGCTGATGTGATAAAGGGGACAAGAAGGAGGGGCTGCCATAGAACTGTTTAAGCACCGGTGTGAATTATGCACCAACTGTCAGTAAGAACAAAGTATTATGCAGATGAATAGCCTTTGTCTCTGTAAATGAAGCTTTTTGGATGTTAATTAAAGAAAGCTAAAACCGAACATGGCCGTTATCTACCTCGTGAGATGTGAAATCACTTGGCCTTACACGTTATGCCATATAAAAGCATTTGCAAACTAGCTGACGTAAGTACAAGGAAATGCTTTGGTATAAATAATAAATATTGGCTTTTGTGCAGACCAATATTCAGGGCTGTGAGTCATTGTTCCCATTAGTCAGTTGTGCCATCCTACACACTAGTATCTCAGTATAAGAGCTCTGAGAAAAACAATAAAGGTCCTATATTACTCAAAATGGACTCTGGTGAGCTTTAAGCCATGTTATAATGCTGTTACCTCATCAAAAACATACCCGGAGCTGTGTTTTGTTTCATTCAAACATGTTTGAGTATTATTATTAGTATTATTATTAGTCTGTCCACATCTCCAAAGCTCAAAATGCACTGTTCCCCCTTGTGATGTCATAGAGTAGTAGTTTTCAAGACGGCTACCATTCACGTTTTATTTAGTTGATATAGGCAATTCCAGAACTGAAATTATCCAAATGATTCTGGAGAAGGTGCATTGAGTTTAAAAACACAGTGGACCACTTCCTGTACTACCACATGACATCACAAGATGAAACGGTGTGAGAAAACAATACTGCCTAAATATGCAAGATTTGAGTGTTAAACGTGTGAAAGAAACAAAACACAACTAAAGGTATGTTTGTGATGAACAATATTATGAAACAGATCAGAAAAATAGCTTCATATGGGACCTTTAAATAAAAAGTAAACCTTAATTTCAAACCAATTATGACATCCAGTGACTCAACATTCTCAGACGAATAGAATATTTTCAATCCACAGTTAAACCTTTTCCTCATGTTCCCCTGGAAACCCCAAACCCTGGAATATGTTTGTTTCCTTTTCCCACATGCATCTACAGAAGACTGTCAGTTTGCACTGACAGACACCCACTCCTTCTTCACACCGTCAACTCATCTGTGAATCACTGAATTCACAGAGGCAATCAATCTGAACTAGTATTTACTGCACAAAATATATGAGCTCTCTATCATGTTTTAATGTTGTTCCCTCATCCAAAACATGCCTGAAGTGGATTTGTATGTCATCCATGCATGTCTGAGTAATCTTGCAATCACTCCTGGGCACTATCCAAAGCCGCAATACAAGCCCACACTTTTTGCTCAGCTCACAAGCCTAAACCTAGACGATCTCTGCAGCGCTCCTACCCATGCCCCTGGCATCCTGCACATCTATGTTTCATACATAATAAAAAAACAATACACTGCATTCACAAACTTCACAAACCTGATACAAAACAGTGGTCTAAATATGCCATGTGCTAACAATTAAATATCCAATAGATGTGTAATGCTTTGTATGCAGTATTGGATACTATTCAAGTCATGTGGCTTGGCCAATGTCTTACAAATGTCCAAGCCCCGGTGGGGACCAAAGTGCTCTCCATGGTGACGGGATTATTTCTTAGCACTTTGTAAGAGGCTTGTTCATCTGCCCAGAAGCATTTTAAGAACTACTCACTGCAGATGTGTGGTTTATCCTTATGAAAATGAGCTGGCCAAATCATTCTTTGAAAATAATATTTAATAAATCTGAGGAACTGTGCAAAATGTTACCACAAAACTGAAGCCTATTGATCCTTTTGTTTGTGATCAAATGTAGTATCCATAGATGATAAAAAAAAAATTAAAAAAAATAGTTGAAATGGTACCAAACCTAGATAACTGCGAAAAAGAGTAGCATCACAATAAAAAGTACATTCATGCCAGCTCGATGGTTTGAATAAAACCGAATTAGGAAAACCAACACTTAAATCTAAAGAGAACTAAAAACAACTCACAACAAGCAACACAAATGAAGAGAGCCCAGAAGTAATGAATCAAACATATATTCATCTCCCGCGGCTAAAAACAGGCACAGTTCTGGGCAACAAAACAACAACACAGTAATAATAATGATTTGGCTGTGAGCAAACATTCCATTTGAGAAGTCGGCTATGCTAATGCTAGTCCCCAGCACAAGATCCAATCATGGGGGAAGAGCTGGAGGAGAGGGAGGCCGGCTGGTATTTGGGTCAGTGTTGTTCATATTTTCAGCCTGTAATTTGTTTATCCTCATCAAAAAGATTTGCCAATGGAAGATGGTTCTTGTGGGCAATATTAATGATGGTGTCTCAGAGTAAGCTGTATTAAACTTCCCTCCAAAGCTTTTAAGTCCTCTAATGAGATTAATTAAGCCAGTGCAGACTTTGTTTAATGAGGCCCTAGTGGTCTGAAGCACAGAGAGGGCTGATGGGAAGGAAGCTGAAACGTCCCTTAAAACCAGCACGACTTAAAAATGTACAGTGTACAACTTTCTAGAGGTGGCAGTAGCACATCCCCTGAATGATTCAATGGAAACAGAAAGTTGAAACCAAACCTTGGAACATTCTCCACAGAGATAGAAGGGTCAGGTCTGTGGAGATGCAAGCCTGCTCACAGTAAGGACACATATTTTCCAGTGCAATAAGAAAATAAAAAAATAATTTAGTAATTTTTTGGCTAAAAAGTTAGATAGTTGAGATCATCCAATGTTTTTTTTTTCATAACCAATATTTAAAAGAGCTGTGAGGTCATATTTTGTGCAGTACCCTCTTTGGAAGTGTTCAAATGAAGCTTTATAAATATTTTTCGGCACAAATGAAATATTGGCCTCTGGTGAAGATATCAGCCTACTAGAAACTAATGAGTAGAGATGGGAATCACAGGTCCCTCATGATTCCATATGACACAATACATGGCCCATGATACCAATAATGTCACGAATAACAACTCATGAATGTCAAGTATGTGTTTCTAAGTGGCAATAAGCGAATGATTCTGAATTTAGTCGATATTACAATACTCACGATTTGGTGATCAGGGATGAAAGTGGCCAAACATGAAAAAAGCGGAAAGTCACACCCCCCCCCGCTGGAAAATTTTAAATTTCTGAAATTTGGATTTCTATATGCTATATGTTAGCAATAAAGTAAAACTGTACATAAAAGTACAAAAAAAAAACATTTTATGAACAGGTAGGCCTACTAGTAGTATATATTGGATTTGTTTTTGCTTTGCACTTCGTCTAATCAGAGCACATTGAGGAGGAGCTTATGCGCGCTAAAAGGCGCAGGTGAAAAAGCGAGGAGCGACGCGTTAAGTGAGGCACGGGCAGGTAGGATGAGGTATATAGGATGTTTTATAAAGTTTAATCTGTGTACACGCAATGGTACACGCTGTTATGAAAGAGCTGCGCTCACTCGCTCGGTCTGCGGCTCCAGACACGGGCTCGCGCGGCCCGCAGTTTAATACAAAGTTTAATACGAGATACACGTACTTTTGTTCTGAATACGGGACGATTCTGTTTTTCAAGAGACTGTTGGCGACCCTAAACACAACTATATATATATATATATATACACCCAAAATCTTTCTCAACGAATTTGCAGATATTAAAAAAAAATAAAAAATTACCCCACAGCTGAAAAAAAAGCGGAGATCCACTAAAAAACTGAACTCTTTCATCCCTGGGTGATGCAAAATATTGCATTTTATCAGACAGGACAAAAAGAAATAAAGCTCCCAAAATGTACATGAATGTCTACAGTCATTTAAAAATGGGGCCATTAAGACGTATCCCACTCACTAATGTTCATTTAGCATCATAACTTATTTTATCACACGGCGATAAACTGTTTTAGTGCGCTGACAAAAGCGCTAGCGAACGCTGCAACGTCATGTTAGCCGCACAGACAGTCGTTTTCTGCACTCAGGCTGTGCGTGAATCCGCCGTGTTGATAAACAAATAATCAGTCTATATGATCCTACCTATTTGCCTCTCGAGGTCTGCTGCTTCGTCTGGGGTGGCCCGGGGCAGGACTCCGGGATCACTGAAACTCGTTCGCAGCAGTGAGCCCAAAACAAAAAGAAAAAGCACCCCTCCTATGACCGGGATGACCGGGGTCAACTGGAGAGCCAGGAATGGACAGCTGCAACACAAAAGATCAGACGTAAGAAAATGTGTGGGAAAAGTTACATATAAGAGACACAATATAAAATGTTGTGTATATAAAGTGTTATACTTATTGTGATAAAAAATATTATTCTTTGCATTTATTTAACTTTTTAAAATTTTATTGCCACCATGATGAGATACCTTAATGTTCTTTCATTCAGACTCTAAAATATGTCTAAAATATGACGATTCCTTAAGTATGTAACCATTTCTTAAGATTACTGTGACCTCAATAAGCCTGATTATCTTGACATCCTGTGGATGGGATCTGGTTGTTTTTTTTTACATTTGTGATTCTTTGTGATTCTTTGGCCATCAAACAGGAAATGCCTATAATCCATCACACACTTGGCTAGAGTCTGTGCTCATGAGACAATTGAGAATAATCCTGTTAAAGCTAAGCCAGAGTGGGTTTGCTATAATCACACAGAGTCCCATGAGGTGAACCACAGCCTAATGAACTTCTCTTACAGTCTATGTAGAGTAGGGGTCAGTGCTGAGGTGCCATCCCAGAGCAGAGGGACAGGTCCACTTGTGGAGAGCATGTGTTTCAGAGGCAGCTGTGGGGAATGCAAAACAGCAGCTACAAATAGATCTGTTCATTTACTGACATCACACGTGAAATGCAATGTGCTCAGACCTCATAATGATTTCATAAAGCACTAAGAAGCACAGTAATCTATTCTAGGCTACAAAATGTGCTTGCTTAAAAGAAATGTCTTGCCAAGAATAACTGCACCCGACTGAGGCACCCCCAGTGCAAGAAGGAGCGCTACCGCAAATCCTTCTTCCCCACTGCCATCAGACTGTCTAATTCTACTGTATAGTCCTACCGTGCAATATCGTTTTCCCAATGTGCAATATTGTTGTTTTTTCAATACTCCCATCGTGCAATATCGTTTTTCCAATTTTTCAATACTCTCCCTGTCACTGTTTTTATTATTATTACTACTATTATTATTATTCGATTTATTACTTATTTTATTATTATTATTATATCTTTATGCCATTTTTGCCTGCATGCACTTGTCTTCTTGTTCAAACTGTCCCTACCTGGAGCTACTGTGACAAGTAAATTTCTCCTGTGTGAGATCAATAAAGTCTTATCTTATCTTATTTAGGTTTAGCCACAAAAGCCGGTGGGAGGGACAGGATGTGTGCTGGAGGTGTCCGGGGGAGGTCACAGTGATGAAACATGAACTATTTGGCTTTGAGTGGGTCATATTTACTTACTCAAAATCTAACCTTCAAAAAAATGTTTGACAATCCCACACTCAAACCACACAGGGTGAAACTGGATGCATTTAAAAGACAATTGCTTCTTTAATGCTTAAAGATCCCATGACATGGTACTTCTTGATGCTTTTATATGGCTCCTTAATGGTTCCCTAATACTGTAAATGAATCCTTCTTCAAAATCAACACTCAGTGCATGAGAAACAGAGATAAGATGAGAAAGAGTCATAAATATCTCTCTCAAACTCTTTATTCTGGGCGTTGTTGCTTGAATGCAAATGAGGAGAAAAGAGCTGGCCAATAGTAGAGGGTGGGGGCGTGGCCAAACGCTCCGCTCAGAGCTCAGAGCCCACAGCTGATCCATTTCCTTGTTTTTGCACGAGGGAGAGATTTGAAGCGTTCCATTGAAAAATAAGCACATTTCCACATAAAATAAAATTAAACCACTGCTGTTCAAAGGTCCAGAGGCTCAGATAAAGGACTTCCGAGCCTAGAAACACTCAGACGTGCCTCCAGGCAAATAAAAAAACGCATTTCGCATTGCCTAGCGCATTCGCAGTCCAAACTCTCTGGGCGTGATTTACAGAGACGCTGAGTACAGACAGACGGGGGTGGAACTGCATTTGCATTTCTTTTTCCGATCTGACGTCAATAAGGTGCCTTGTTCAAAATCGCCCGTTTGAGCTCCGATTTTTTGTAACGCAGAAAAGGATCGCAAATGCTCAGTTTAGACATTTCACAACTTTTAACCATGGGGGGGGGGGGGGGGGGGGGGGGCTAAACAAGGGAGGGGGGGTCACATTAACGTTCAAAAACCTCAGAAAGTGAAAATTTCATGCCATGGGACCTTTAAGATGATGAAGGCTGATCTAACACCTGCACAACCTGGGTTCACACGTGCAGAGTTGATACCTGATGCTCCCACATCTGGACTGATCCTGCCACATGAAGACACTCGGGATACTTTCGACTGGAACATCAACAGGGGAGGACAGAGCTATACAAACACTAAACTGTGTACAAGGTTAAAAAAAAAAAAAGATAATTTTGGTTGTTTTGGGGATAATCAGATAAAATGTAACTGATTAAAAATAAAACAAAGAATTCAAATAAGGGTATGAACTGATATTTTCACATTTTTAGTTTATAGAGACCTCTGCTCAGGCATTACTCTCTCATCTTGTAAATCTCACTCCAATATTAAAAGGTACAGTGGTGACCAGAAGTCTTCTAGATCAGAATTGAGAAATTAATTATTTCATTTATAGCTGCTTAAAGGGACAGTGATTGAAGATACCCATTCAAAAATACATTGTTTTCCAAGCCTTTTCACTTCCATCATGAAATCAAAGTATTCTTTTGGACTTAGATATAGTCACATAAAAGGGGGATCTTCCCCATATAGAGGCAGCCATTTTGAATACGAGAGCAGCAGAAGGACATTTGGGCTCATCCTTCGCCTCGGCTCCTGCTAGCGCCTGCTCAGCCGCGCTGCATGTGGGAGCGAAGGAGAGAAGGGGAAGGGGAAGGGGAGGGGGGAAGGGGGGAGCCTCGTGTAAACAAGCATGCTGCTGTATCACACGTCGTAATGGATATAACACGTATTTTGGACTAAATTGTTTTACTAGATTTTATTCGCTGGATCCTTATGGACAGATTGAGGCCAAGTTTATGGTGAAATACAGAGTTTGACCTGTGCAGAGCCTTCAAAGGTAAGCTAAGTAAGCTAAGTTTTGTGCTTTTCTGTATAAAAGCCCCATGTGCTCGGGGAGTGATTGTTTTGCAGGGAAATGAATTGCATACTCAAAAAGAGGAGACTGTAAGGTTTCATTTGATGTGTAGATTGTCATGAATCATGATCGGGATTGTGTGTTTTCATGCGAAAAGAAAAAAAAAAAGTGAACGGGGGACCGCATTTTATGTATACAGCGGCGCGCGGATCGTGCGCGGGCACGCGAGCTGTCGGCGCTACGGCGCGCCCGGGTGACCCTCGAGGTCTGCCGTAGCCAAAAGAGGAAGTGGAATAGCTACTAACCACCTATGCGCCACGAATCCTACACACTGTACCTTTAATGTTCACCAAAGCCCGTGCAATGCCAGTTTATTGTCCTGACTCCAACAACTTACCCGTTTATTTAAAAAGAGCTAAGATTCCATATTTAAATGTGACCACATATTTGAGCCGACTCCTTTATTTAGCCTCTATTGTACCTGGAAAGCCCCACAGAGATTCAGAATATCACAGTGAATCTGGTCTCTATTATTGTATGCTATTGTGGCTAAACCAAACCCCAAACACACAAATGACTTGGTTAATGTTACTACACAACAAAAGCATAGATGATTACCAAAGTAGAGGTAACTGTAACATTGTCTGCACTCACTGTCATGAGCAGACTTTTGACAAGCCACACAATGATTCAGAATCTTTTTTTGTAGTGAATCCTGGTCTCTATTATTGCTGTGGCTAAACCAAACCCCAAACACACAAAGGACTTGGTTAATGTTACAAGTACACAACAAAAGCATGGATGAATACCAAAGTAGAGGCATCGTTAACATTGTCTGCATCACTCATGGCCATTGACAAAACACGTGCTCATTTATTTTTGATTGCTCACACCTCACTTCATGAATCGTGCTAACGAGTCTACGCATTTGTCAGGGTCATTTAAGGTGACCTGGGAGTTTATTATGTATATTAATCTTGTCTTTAAGGTGTTGCGCATACGAGCTCTACCTCTGAGGTGTGAGTGGGATAGTCTAATAAAAAGGCAGTCATGTGGAGAAAGCGTCAGGTCAGGAGAATCAAGACGATGATTAAAAAGCTCAGCCATTAAAAGGGGTGGCAGGCAGCACAACAACCTTCACAAATTACTATCAATATGTGAACAGGGATCAACTGGCAGTATGCAGTTCACTTGATTTTTATAGGCATTAGCTTATTAAAACCGTGACTAATTTCTAAATAGGCTTTTCAAAGAGACGTCCTAATGCGCCAGTAAATGTCATAACATACTTTGGGCTTTAAGGGCTTAGTTGCTATAGAGATGGGCAATACCTAATGTAAGAAATGGTAAATTGTGAAAGAGGATCTGGTTACCCTGGAAACAGACAAACGAGAGAACGGAAGAAAAATCAAAGACACAAAACGGTATGTTCAAAAATACTTCACTTGGAGTAAGCGGAGTAAGCGTTGATTTGGATGCATGTAATGTGTCCCAGTCGCCGGTGTGGTTAAAATTAAGTATGTTTTTGAAATACGATCTGGTTTTCAGGGTCCAGTTTGTCCTCTGAGTTTCAGGTATTAAATGGTCATATTTTGGCTTGTTCTTGGTAGATCATTAACAAATCACCTTTTATGCAAACAGACTGGACTCTGTCTCATTCCAGCACTAACCACAACATTATTTTAGCAATGTACTAATATTATCTACTTAGTTTAGATTAGAATTTACATGTTTACTCATCTGTCCTGTCAAATGCAGTCTTCTGGACAGATAATATAAAATAATAAAATTAAAAACTCAGGTTGACATTTGTTGACCCTACAATAAGGGATTCTTTTAAATACCATAATTGTTTTCCTGCCTTCCATTGGATAATCTGTCATAAATGCTCCAACAAAAGAATAGAAACTGAAAACGCTTGTATACTTATCACAATGATCAACTTGGCCTGTTTAAGCGTAGGTGTGGCCATATCCAGTACATGCATGACCTTAATGTCTAGGATCTCCATCACAGGGGCCACCATCTCAAGGGAAAGTCTTCATCTTTGTTACCTTTTCCCCATTGCACTGTGCTAATCTGAGCTATAATCCAATCCAGATTACCATTATCACATTTCTCACTAAACCTCTTATGGCGGCCACTAGCTTTTCACAAACTCAGCTGGATCCGGAGTCAGAGACCTTTATCTCAGCAGGAAGCCCAGTGTGATGGTTCTTCTCTTGACAACCGTACATCCTTTCAGAGTCACCTGGGTTCGGCCACACCCACTCCCCTTTCATCCTGTGAAGGCCATCTATAAAATGAAACGGACAGCTACCAGAGGAAAGCATCAATTCGAGTGCACAGTGTGTAGTGGAGACATGTGCTTAGTAAAATATAAATGCACAAAGAAAAAAATGAAGTATTCAGTGGATAAGGACAGGCCTGTCCTAAGGGTAAGCTACACTTTATTGTCCCTGCAGGGAAATTGATCTGAAAAAAGCAACTTGTGTTAACCTACAAGCAATGTTTTCAGGGATAATGTTAGTAACTACTTTGTATATCTGGTAGTAGTAGTAGTAGTAGTAGTAGTAGTAGTAGTAGTAGTAGTAGTAGTAGTAGTAGTAGTAGTAGTAGTAGTAGTAGTAGTAGTAGTAGTAGTAGCAGCAGCAGTAGTAGTAGTAGTACAAATAGGCTCTGAAATAGTTTGCTATGGTTTTGCAAATACTTTATGTGAATTTCAACATCTAGCCTTTATCTTATGTGGTTAACTGGTAAAGCGCTCCGGAGAAGTCTTTAAACATGTTCATAAATCAGTAAGCATTCCATTATTGAATACTGATGTATGTGCACGTGAGGCCAAGTAAACTAAAAGCTTTGTAGCACAGGCAGGAACTATTTTCTTTAGAGTGAGTGACAGGGAGTACAGCACAGCATGCATACATTTACACTGCTAAATTACACTTTGCTCTGAAAAAACTGGGCTTTAGAGACATGCTTTTCTTAGGAAACCTCCAAAATGGGCGTGACTGTTCATATGATGTGGACAAAGACTCGCAAGCAACTGCCATGTGACACTCAGAACCTGACATACTTTCACTTCAGTGTTTTCTACTATTGTGAGTACCACACACCACAAGACTGCCTGCTTCATTTTGTTGCATAAAATACATGGACATAATAATAATAATAATACATTTTATTTGTTAGGCGCCTTTCAAGGCTCTCAAGGTCGCCGTACATCAAGATATTAAATACATTAATTATAATAGAGGTGGGCTATATAATTACAAATGCACCAATCCAGCTTTTTCAGTTCCGATACCAATTCCAATACTATAGCTTCAAGTATTAACCAATACCAGTGCAGAGAATGAAAACAGCATTTATTTCCTTAACATAACACAAAACTGATCCAAATATGTTATGTAGCTAGGTAGCAACTACTTATTAGTACTAGTTATTTTGTTTGGTTTTGTGTAAATAAAAGTTTAAACATTATGAGACGCTTTGGCCCAATTACAATCGGTAAATAGTCTTATTACATCAATGTATATGGCCAACCTGCAGATTTTACAGTATCGTGCTGATGTCAAATATCAGTATCGATCCCTAAATACAATGTCATTTCAAATGATTTGCTTTAAAGGCATGGACAATTAAAATATCAATTATCTAGCTAATGATAAAAATAATTATAATAAATAATATCAATGATCAAGCATTATTATTATTATTTATTATTATTGATTTTGTGATATAATTTTGCAGTCTATTAACTTTTATGCAAAACTTGAACCTCAAAAAGACAGGTAAGCATATTTCTTATTGGATTTCTAAAGTGGAAAGAATACCGATAATCATTTTGTCATTATTGGTTGCCCTTAAGTTAAAAAGAAGCAGATTCTAAAATAGACTGGCCCTTTGTTCCCATGAGGAGACAGCTGACCTGAGTCCACTCCAAAACTGATAGTGTTCCTGAAGAGCCACTTCTTCAAACCTCTGTACACACACACATTGACTTTAAATGGCCTCACAAATGCCGTCTGTTTGCCTCACACGCCCTGCAGCCACCACGGCTACAGCTCAACCGCCACTTTACCATTACCTGAGGGGAGAGCAACCACTCATGAATTATGCACATCCTAGCAAATACGGTAATGTTGCAAATGAAGAAATATGAAAAAAGGCTGCCTGTCAGGAAAGACTAGCATACTTACAGTATGTAAAAGTATGAAAATGTATGGGTATTTGTGTACGGTGTTTACAGAAAAAGGTAGTAAGGGGCCAAGAAAGAAATAGTTCTGTGTATCTGTGTAGTTAAGTTGTACATATTCTACAAGCATTCAGTAACACCTTGAAGGACATGCTATTAAAGAAGCACTATGTAACTTTTCCAGTAGGGGTTTTCTACAGTATGGCAATAAACTTATCTATCATGCTTTTGCTCAATTACAGCTGTTTTTATTACTTGCCTATCCAGTGAGTTGGTGGCTACTTGATTCCATGGCGATAGATGTAATGCAATGACATACAATGGAACAAGGCAATAAAATCACAGCGGAGACAAGCACGTGTCAGGCCCGCCACCAGAAAAGCTAGAGTGCACCTTCAAGCTCGGAAAAATATAGCAACTGGGGTCAAAATGGAATATTGACCCCTGAACCAGAGAATAATGAATTCAGTTTAAGTTTGTGTTTCTAAATGGTGACCAACAAGTAAAAAAAAGTACTTGTTAAAATATTTCAATGAGCTAACAGATCAACCACTGCTAGTCACGTGCCAAAATGGTTACAGCTATGACAAATTAATCTTGGATTGCACTGGCCTACGTTACCTTTTAAAATAATTGGATAGCAAATATTACCAAAACATACTCTGCAAATTCTTCAGAATATAGTTCCAAATTATATTCTCCATACAAAAACACAATTATACTAAGCTATAGTTCTTGTAAGATAATGCCCCCAATCTCGAGCAATGATGACATCTATACAGCCTGTTGCTCAGAGTACAAAGAGCACAGTTAGACAAATTATATGGAAATTATAGATAACGACAGCTGAGAAACATTGATTAGTCTGACCCTTTGAATACTGTGTCATTCAACCTCTCAGTTTAAATGACCTTTACTAAAAGGGGAGGTTATAAATCATTTCAGTGTGTTGATTTATTGGTCTATGAGACCAAAATATCTGATATTTTGAGACAAGGCAAGGGCAGGCCAATAATAACTATTAGGGCTGAGCAATTAATCAAATTTGAATCAAAAATGAGATTCAGCCATTTCTAATGATCAATGATCAGACCGGGGTTTTTAATTGAGAGGTTCACTCACCAATCGTCAGTAAAAGCATATGGTTTGAAGCAAGTTTCAGACTTCTGAGGATTTTTTGGCAATGATCAAAAGTGTATTTATGAGTTATCACCTTACTAATAACCATGGTACACTGTCAACATTTTTCTCTGTCAACTATTGTAAGAATTAATCTCATTTCACAGCTCGGCAAATGCCGCTTGAGTGCTTCTCTGAAAAACCTGTGGCGTTTGAGATCAATATCAAAGAAAAGCATCAAAATCAACACTAACCCAAATCAACTTCAATAAGGAGAAGGCGAGAGCAAGCAACATGTGGAACAACAGTGCACACGGACATCTTGGGGGGCTGCTGGAGGTAGAATAATAAATAGCCTCGAGTCTGCGGGTAACTAAGAGGCTTCATTGTGCATGGACAAGCTACTCTAAGATCAGCAAGCAAAGATAAATATAGTGCACAAAGGATTTTCTGTGTCTTTTCTACACTCTTACAATCCTTTTAGTCTGTCAATGAGTGACATCAGCAGCAGAGTCAGATACAGAGCATGTGATTTAAGGCAGAGTGTTAGGATACATGGCCAATTTACAAACTGGAAGAAGAGACTCTTTTTCCACTTTGCTGACAACAGGCAGGAGCACTAAGGCAAAACACATCTAATCGAAATGCATTACACTTAATGGCAACGGAGGCCAGTGTGCAGGTCTGCTGACTATCGCTCTGTCTGATAAATGTCTCCTTTCAGCTGACAGACGGGGGTGGGAGGGCCAGGGAGGACAGACGAGGGTGGGGGGAACAGGAGGACTGATCCAGCCCGAAGGCATGGACCTTCGGAAGTGGAAAAGGGGTGTGTGCTGTTCCCGCTTCTGTCCACTGTAGTCACAACAAACAGGACAGAGCACAGGGCCAATGGAGACACCAGCCCACTGACCACAGGAAGTGGAACTGTATCATCAGGAAGCATCTGATGTCCTCCATGTGGGCTGTGAGGGGGTCCAGGTTACGGCAGTCTGTCACATTCAGGTGGCCAAAATCCTTCCAGCACAAAGGGTTAAAACACACCCATGTAACTAAGACAAATTAACTACAAAAAAGACAAGAGGAGGAACTAAGAACTAGTCATTTGGGTATTCAATAGTAAAAAAAAATCTGATACTAATCAATACTAAAACTTGGAAAAAAGATACTCATATGAGTATTGATACTAAAAAAGTCACATTCACAAGACAAACATTTTCCTGGATAGCGTCAGAATGATACTGAATGCCCATGGACCACTATGGAACCTACCTGGACGACTGAGGGATTATAAAGCTATAAGGCCACACATAATATAAAAGAAAATACAAAACACTTGTATTGAAGATTACATTCTATTGTCTTAATAAAGATTTAAAATAGTGTCATCATGGTATTGGAATCAGTACTGACTTCAGTCTATTCCTTAATTGAGTTTGAAATTTTAGTATTGCGACAACACTAGAAGAAATAACAAAAGATATTCAGTACCTGTAGTTCAATGTCTGGTTCATTATGATTTAATATTCCACTTCACAATACGCTTAAAATAGATGTATAAACAATGTGATGCAACAGTCAACCAAACTTTGTACCCGCTAATCCATTAATGGGTGTTACTGGGGCAACAGCAGCTCAGTTGGTAGAGCGTTCTGAATTATTTCCACTGATCTGAAGGTTGGCGGTTCGACTCTTGACATATTGGTTGAGCAGTCAGATCCACAGGTTGGCAGCATGACTGCAGCTTCCACAGCTTGTTGTGTCCTTGGGCTAGACACTTAACCCATTTCACCAACAGTGTCTGCGCACATTGGTGTGTGAATATGTGAGTGGTTCATTGTTGTAAAGTGCTTTGAGTGCCTTAAAGGTGGAAAAGCGCTGTATAAAAATGTGACCATTTACCAAAACTTGATGTGCTTTTAGAAAAATGTTTACAACAAGCAGATATTTATATAAACTAACAGCTCTCTACCAAGATGTGTGCAAAATATGGTTAACTAGTTATATTGTAGAAAGTAAGAGGCATGTGGGCTGGAAATTTGACATTAATAGACAAAAGCATTCATCAAAACATAAGTCTTGCACAAATCCATAATGAAATTAATCTGCAGACCTGCTAGCAATTCTTCAGTGATGTGCGGCTGTCACTTATTTTGCTTGTTATGGTAGCACGTTACTGTGATAAACCTGTATAATTGAGCCTTAAATAGCATGATGGTGCAGGTTTCTTATCTCCAAAGATGTGCTTCAGAGAGCATGAATGTCAGGGTGATTACTGAGGGCTAATGGGGAGATACTGTAGAGCGTGTCCTGTGTTACACTTCTGTGCTGGCAGTTAACAGGTCAATGTATGCTGCTGCTGCTGCAAACTGCACTCTAGCACATGTGGAGCTGGACAGGGACTCCCTGAAATACACTCAGGCTCTTTATAGATATTCTTTTTCCAACAGTGAACTAAAGAGAGAGTCTCCCATGGGAATAACAAGATGTGATTAACACAGGCATACGCAGACAGACAGTGTAATCTACACCACAAGCCACTGGAGACTTGTGACAGGGCCAAAAGTCAGGGACAACTAGAGAAACAAATACTGTAGTGTTTCATAATAGCACAGGGCAGAGAAAGTGGAACCTGATATAAGATCGATGTGCTACATTTCCACACAGGAGTTGGGCAGATACAGTGTCGAGTCTGAAAAGGCTGCAGGGATGTTCTACACCACAGTTAATACACTTGCTGACATAGTGTGAAGATGAGCCCTGTAGGGACAAGATACTATCTGATTGTACTACGGCACACAACAACAAAACAAAGCAGTTTCCAGATTGCAATCTTAAATTTTATGCTATTACGTGCATGTGTTTTGTGATGGAAAATGTTATTCCAGATCTGATTCTTTTAAAAGGGACCCATATCTCTTATTCTGACCAGTTTGTACTGATATTACATTACAGATTATTTTATAAATGGCTAGATATATTATAGGAAGATTATTAAAAATGCATTATATTATAAATGCTGATACCATGGATGATACGCAAAATCTGAATAGTGAGAATATTGTTTATAATTTTAGAAATGCTGCAGAAAGACCTGATTTAAAATAAAAACAACAGCAATTCAAGTTACATATTTACCCCACTCCTTGGACCATCACCAATCTGTGACATAATAACTGACCCATATACCAGTTTTACCACAGCAGATATTTCCTAACACCCACATGTAAATTGAGGAAACCCTACCACAACCTCTGTGTGTTATACTTACTCAAAGGTGAAGAAAAGTCCACAGGTGGCTAGAATAAGCACGAGGGTGAGGTAGAAAACCCCAGTCTGTTTGGCCATCATAATCCTGCCATCGCAGTAGAACTTGTTCCGTCCTGGAAATGACTCCCATTTCCTCCTCTTTGGGGTCTTCTTCTTGTAGGGGGTCTCCATCGGTGTCGAGCTGCGAGTGCTGATCTGGCTGTACTCGCACTCTCTCATGGACTCAGACACCCCGAGATGCATCAAGTGCCAATGACTATCTCCACAGCTGAAGAAATCCTCTGTCTCTGTAAGGACAATAAACCGGTTCAGACCAGGAGACTGGCTAAAGTTTACAAGTTTGCAGAGGCACGAGCGAGTGGAGGCGGAAAGTTTCAGTCAAAGTTTAAACACACATCCTGGGTGTTATTACGAAGAATCTATGAATACACTGCATCTGATCGAGTCTATGAATAGACAGATAACTGTCAATAAGAGATGAGCAGGGTATATAGCAAATGAAGTGGAAGCAATGTTGCAAAATAACTTCACCTCAGCCATATCTTAGCTTCTTTGTTAGCTTCTACTTGGCTAGCCCTGTGTAGCATCTAATGTGTCGCTAAGGCTAACCAACTTTACAAATGACTATCCTCTTAGGTTATTGTTTCAATGTGTATATCTAGTTTAAAGAGTGAATGTGGATAAATGCATGTGCTCCTGTGGTGCATGTTAAGCCCGTAGCATGTGGGTAAGCTGCATCTCCGGGGTCTGCTTAGCACTGTGGAGTGCGTCTTACCACAGCCAAGGAGCGCTGCTCTCGCCGCGGGGTGGTGTCACGTAGCTCGTCCTTCTCGTTATCCAGGTTTATTCCGAGCCGAAGACAAAGCGAACAACAACATTTTCCAAAATGTCATGTATTAAATGTGCCTAAGAGCCTGTTGCCAGGTAAACTTCACTCAAAAAACGTGAAAATCCAACGAAAGCCCTCGATGATTTCTCAGTCAGACGAGCTTCAAAATCAGCAGCATCCTGTGGCTCAAAACACACGGAGATTCTTCGGCAGAAGCACGCAATCCTTCACAGACATATGTGCACGAAATGCACAGCAACAAGCAACGACAAACATGTACGAGCTTCACTAATGGCCGTGTCAAAATATTCGCAGCATTCCTGGAGAAGCGTGAGAGCAGCAGGCAGGCCAGCCGACAGCCTCCGCACCGTGTCCCCGTCCTCCTCCTCGGCGCTGCCACCCTCACAAACAAACAGCACCCACTCACACAGAGGGAGAGCTCCTCCTCCTCTGCCCAGGAGCACCAGGCAGGACGTTTCCCATGCCGGGGGCTGGGGACCACCAGGAGACCGCTAGAAAGTACCCTGTCCAAAGTGGGCTCTCACTAATGTGTCTTATTTTTTTCTATACAAAATTATGTAGACTTAGATTATGTTAGATAATGATCACTTTTTGAGATTAAAACACACTAGCCGCTTGTAATGTTCAAAAATATTTTATCCTATTTTTGTGTTTTAAATCAGAAAAGAATTTGGCTATTGGTTTTGTATCATGAATTCAAGCAGTGCCCTCTATTTGGTAAGGAAATAGGTTATTTTATTGAGTCAAACTTGAACTTAGTTCAACAAGCTGAAGATGGTTGCACTGGTGTGGAAGAAGGCGTGTATCAAAAAAGGTTACAGCATAGAATTCTGTGACAATAATGTGAATAACCATTTGTATTTCTAGTTTGCCAAGCATTATTATTTCATAGGCACTGGTTACTCAGTGTTATTCTGAAAGGATTGCACTACATAGGGACACATGTCTAAATTTCATCTGTCTTGTCTTAGGTTGGGCTTATATATAGGAAGCCAAGCAAAAGAAAAAAGCAATTCAACTAAAAGTGCCTTCCGAAAACTGTCTGAGATGAAAGACAGTTATTAGGAGAAAGATTGTTGACATTGTCAACAATGCATGATTCAGTCCATGGACATCTTTTGTTTCCTCTAAAAACACACATGAAATGAAAATGTAGGATGATTTCATTTCCTGTTCTTCTTGCTTAATTTGCTGCATTTTCCTTTTCATTGCAAGATGTGCTTGTTCTTTCGCTGTCCTACACATGCACGCCACCACAAACACCCTATTGCACACTTTGTTTCAAACCACACGCCTGACTCATGTAGTCTCTAAAGGTTTCCACTGTCCAAACTTGGTGAAAGCATTCCTTTTTGTGAGTGAAGGAAAATGTATTCAGTCTTACACTAAAACCCACACATTTCAAACAAAATTGTGATAGACAGCATTATATTTAAAATGTCATGTCAGGAAAGTGAACAATTTTACATCTTGTGGCATAATTGGGGATGGTCCCCGGGTCAAATATAGAAACAACTTCTCCTGTGCGAGATCAAATAAGGTCAATCTTCTAATCCTTGACCACTGTAAGGCGCTTTGTGTTACAATTTTGTATGAAAAGCGCCTTATAAATATTGTTTGATTGATTGATAATTGAGAAGTATAAACTGCTGCTAAGGACTACTGTTGCACATTTACAACTGGTATTTTACTACTGTGGTACTGTTACTACTACTACTGTTGTTTACTACTGTTGTTGCACTGGAATGCACTGTTGCACATTTATTTTTTATCTTTACTTCAATGCACATTCTATTGCACATTATAATCTCACTACTGTATCTTCCACTGCACACTTCGATGCACACTGCACATTTTGGACATCTGTAAATAGGTATTTATTTATTCTTTGCACTGTTTTTACATTTTAGATTTTAGACTCTAGATTTTAGATTTTTGTTTTAGATAGTCTTTGTTTTTTGTTTTGTCTTTATATTGTATTTTGTACACTGTCTTTTGCACTACTTGGCCAGAGAGAAACGAAATTTCGATTCACTGTATGTTAGGGCATATGGCAGAATTGACAGTAAAGCTGACTTTGATCTCTGATTGGCATCTACTGCTGAGGGTGCTATGTTCTACAACAGTGTTTCCCAACCTTTTTTGTCTTGTTTACCCCGAGCTTTTTTGTCATACCTCGAGTACCCCCTCACTCATACGTGTTGATAATTCTCCGTGACACAACAGATTATTAAATTAAAATCATTTTCATCTCCTTAATTTGAAAATTTAATTCTCAGGCATTTTCTCTCTTTTCTTTAACTCAAATTTACTCAAATTAGAATTTAAAAATTCAAAAAAATCTCCCCCTGCGCCTGACAGCAACACTGCCGAGTACCCCCTGCAGTGTGCTCGCGTACCCCTAGGGGTACTTGTACCCCTGGTTGGGAAACACTGATCTACAATAACCTTTTACCAAAATGCGTTGGAAAGCTGAGAGCTAAGATCTCCTGTCTCCTTGTGCTTGGACTGGTCTAGATTTCAAGATTTGTATAAGACATGGTTTGGGACTCAGACTTGACTTGTCTATGATCATGTGATCTAGACTATGAATTAAAGCTGACCTATGTTAAAATGTACACAGTGTTTTCTAGTGGAGAATTGACCACCTCCATGTTATTGCTTTGCCTGGAATGTTGCTTCCAACTTATCTTGAACTTATCTATCTTGAATTCATTCATTTCCAGGTGTTTGTATGCAAAAATAACAAATACATATATTTAAACAAATACATTTCTTATTGTGTCACCTCTCCATAGATCTGACCTGCTGCAACCAGGCCTGATGGGGTCACTTCATTGTGGAGGTAAAAATTGAGAAAAATTTAACATTCCAGGCAAAGCAATTACATCCGAAAACAAGCAGGTGTTGGACCCTATACCAGAAATGTTAACCAGGTCACCTTTAACTTTAATTGGCTTAACCAATGGGATCATTCTGTGGGCCTTCTGGAAGTTCCACTTTTATCATTGACTTTGGACGAATCCCTGGGGCTTAGATTTACTTTGACCAAAGTGAGAGACAGTGTGGGTAAAGGAGCAGAGCTAACAACAGTACAGCCAGTGGAGCAACATCCTGTCAGATCAGTATGACTCAGCTTCAGAGGCTCTGAGCATGTGGGAGGGTGTCTCTGCCTACACCCAACACATCCCACAGCACCATCAAGGACTGCAGCCCACTTCCCATTCAAATCTACTGAAGAAGCAGGTGTAGGGTTACCATGACATAGCTAAAAGTACTCAAATCATATCTCCACAGAGACACACTTTAACCGAAGATCCATCAATGCCGTCAGAGCACCTCTCAGGAATGTTGTAATTGGTTTAAAGGTGTCAGTGTAGCTTTAATAAGATGGAGATGAGTGATTAGAGTGGTCTGCAGCTGAGCAACACAGCCAACGATCACTATGTGGAAGCCATGCCTTTGATAAGACTGTTTCTTGGCTTGGTTTCAACCCCAGGAATGCTGTTATTTAAGATTTTAAAAATAGACTTTGGTATGCTAATATAATAGTTAAGTAAAAGTATCTAGTTTAAATTAAATCAATATGAAACATGATTTATTTTGTGTAACAGCAACATGTAAACAGAAAGATATAAAAACAAGAAAAACAATAAAAGAAACAGAATAGATGTTTACTTCATTCCTCCCCAGACCAGAACAATTCCGCTATAGTTGTGATCCCATTATCAGGAGACAAATCAAAAGCAGCAGCCCTCATGCAGCTGATGTTCGTTTTATTGGCCTAAGATTGTCGGGACATAAAGCGACATAGGTGTGTATCCGCATGTTCATTGTACATTTATTTGTGACATGTGCAACACAGAGTATAAATGTGTACTGATAAAAGAGACAGTCATATGAAAAAGGCAAAGTTTACAATGAGCTCCTGGGCTTTCCTCTGGTGTCTCGGAGCCAGTTCAGAATGATTCCATTAACATGAATGGAGATATGAATGGATAGTTTCTCTGTGTGACCTCATAGCTCTCCTGTCACCCCGGCACTTTCATGTGGAATTACCAAAGCGATTGTTTTCTCAGCTATAATACAATGCATACAGGATTTGTACATTAAACATCAGTTACATCTTTTCAAATATTTGACCCCATTAACAAAATATGTATAATAACAATAACAAATTTACCAACAATAAAAGCATTTCTTTCTAATAATCCAGAAAGCCTCATCTCTCACTATGCTTGAAACACGTGTCCATATACAACCGTTTATATACACAGTGATGAAAAAATACAGACATAACACAAGTGTAAAAACACAACCCTCATCCGTGAGTCGAACTGGTGAAAGGCTATGGTTGATAAATTAGACGGTTCTTCTCTGTTAATTGGCTGGTGCAATGCTGCCTCCTCATGGCCTAAAGCGCACATTGCATGAGTCTGTTTTAGACTTTCTCTCGTCCTATTGCACAATTTATCTTCCAATGAAGAAAATATACATTTCAGAGTCAGTGTTTCAGATTCACCATTTCTATTGGCAATAAGATCAAACTACTGTACAGTGTCACATTTTAAATAAATACTCTTCATAACAAAAGGTCGATGAGTAATTTGGCATTTATAAAACTGAAAAATTATCATTGTCTCCAAATAAAACTCATTCAGCACCAATATCTGGTGGCAGCTTTGGCTGAAAACGTAAACAATAAACAGAAAAGTCAAACAAAATGCTGAACACTGCAATCCAATACCAGCAGGTAAATATTTGTATTAAAATGAGCTTTCAAAGTTAAAACCTGTTTACTAACAGGGCCAAGAAGCTTTACACGAATAGACATATTCTGTTAAGCTGGATATTTCATATAAAACAAATTCTTCTTCTTTTATTTTGATAAATAAAAATATAAAATCACAGGGATATGTTGTCCACTTTACTGCCCTCTGTGTGAGTCCTGCCTTTCCTCCTGTCATAACTTCCCTAAGTGAAAGAGGATTTGGCAGATTGTGGCCACCACAGCCGTGTTGAGCACCGATGAAATGGAGAGATCTAATAATCTGCTTTCATACAGTACAAACTCAGGTTTGTTCTCGTCTACTTTGGCCATGGCCAGGAGGCCTTTAGCTGCTCTGCACAACATGTTGTTGCTGGGTGGGTCCATTGGAGGGTGTCCCATGTGCAGCAGGCTATGAGGGTTCTGTTGGTACTGTGCCATGCTAACACCATCCTCCAAAAAGCCCACCAGATTCCCCACACAGCTCTTCTGCATGGCAATAGCACGAGCCGCTGTGGGCTCCCCCTGTGCCAGGTGTGACAAGACGGCCACGGCCATCTCTCTGTACACCTGGGTCCTCCTCTGCCCCACGTACCTGACCAGGACACTGAAGAGCTTCTCCTGTCTGCTGAATGGAGGAGTGGCTAACAGCAGATCCACATTAGCATCCTGGATACTTAGTTTACACAGACACTCCAGCACAAGCCTTTGCGGTGTGAGCAGTGAGTGTGAGCCTGCTGAGGGGAAGGGGTCCTGTGACTCTGCAGAGGGGCACACCATCCAGTGCAGCAGCCCGTCCAGGATGGGGAGGCAGATGGTGTCTGTGTAGTGGGAGAGGTCTAGCTGGCCGGAGATATTGGCTAGTGTCACCAGGGCATCCTCCCGGAGCACACTTAGACACTCCCACCACCACTCATCTTTATTGCTGGACACGCCTTGTTCCTGCTGTTCATCCCTCTGAAAGCTTGGGGGCGCTCTGCTTCTCTCTGGGTGCTGGTGGTGCAGTAGCAGGAGCCTGCCCAGGAGGAGAACCAGAGCAGAGTGGCGGGACATTTCGGAGTCATTGCCTGGTATGAAAGACAAACTGCGGACAATATTTGACACACAGAGACAGCGTTTGGATAGGGACTCCTGCCAGGCCAGTGTGGTGCACAGAGGCGCTTCATCCAGGCACCGGGGCTCATCCTCCAGGAGGGTGATGTGGTCCTTCTCCCCATTTGAATGCACTCTGAAGGGGTAGGACGGCAGGAAGCGTGCTGGGTGGGCGGATGAAAGGGCATCCACCCGGGCACACAGTACGTCATCAATAGTAGCTGAAATATGTTTGCGTGGCTCCCCTCCTTCACCTGTGCTGCCCTCCTCTTCCCTCTCTTCCCTCCATTCTTTAGTGTTTCGGGCGAAGCGCTCAGTTCGTGGCTCTAAGTGTGTCTGGATATGAGAGGTGGTGTCTCCTCCTCCAGCCTGCCAGTGGAGCAGTCCAGTAGTGAACTCGGAGATGTAGCCCAAGCGCTCCATCAGGTCCTCTATCAAATCCTCTTTCTGATCGATCTTGATGGGGAACTTGTCATGTTTGCTGGCCTGTTTTGGTCTTGGTTCAGTCTTGGAGGCTGACTGCTCCTGTGGCTCAACCTTAATCTCTGGTTTTAGTTCAAGCTTTTCCTCACCTTGATCATTTTCTTTTACTTCTTTTTTATCATTCACTACCACCACTTCTTTGGTGACCTCAGGTGGCACTATCTCCTCTTCAGTTACGGGTTCCTTTGTGCTGTCCTCTACTGGGATTTCCTGTACCGTTGATTCAGGTAGAGATGTAGAATCAAGCTCAGGAGTGGGGCTGGCAACATGGTCTACTGTGTCTTCTGTTTTTTCATCACAAAGAATCTCTGGATCGCTTTTGTGAACTTTAGTCCCAATTTCAAATTCCTCCAAGATGCCAAATATTTCAATTAAACAGCGACGGAAATGCTCCACAATCAGCTCAAGGAAACCGGGCAACTAGAAAACGGAGAGTGTGGAATTAGTATAGGAATCTAAAATACATAATAAACAAATACAGTACATAATTGCAAATGCTGCCTAGGGGCATATTACCTGTGAGAGGTTAAAGGAGCCCACTGTGCTGTCATCATAGAGCAGTATGTTGACTGTGTCCAGGGCCCATGTGCTCTCAGCCAACAGCCCAGACTTTAGAGACATCATCACACGCCAAGCCTCGGGGGTTCCTGGAATAGAAAAGGACAATGTAGTCGTATTTGATAATGTAACTACTCCAGAACACTTAACCAGTAAAATGTATTAACTTTGTGTTTGCCCATTTCAATCCTGAGTGCTGACCAGTAAAAATGTGCGATTAAGTGCTCACCAGTGTCCTTAGATGTGAACTTCCGCCGTGTTTTGAGAGCCGACATTGTGGCCTCTACAGATCCCGGTGGGTAGTTCAGGTCTCTCCTAAGGTTGGGTGGAAACTGAAGCATCCCGGAGCCTTGTGAACCCACCATCCCCATCCCAGGTTTGGGCATCTTCATGGGGGACATAAAGGGGACTTTGCTAGGGGACATCCTGGAGTCCATGGAGCGCTGGTATGCTCCTGGGCTGGGGGCTCTGGACAGATGGTTGACCATGGATGACGAACCAGAGTAAGACGAGGGGGGTTGACGTGCAGACAGAGGGGTCATGGATGAGGACATATAAGAGGACTGCCTGTGCCACTGCTCCTGCCCTGGCCTGCCCTCCATGTCCTCTCTGCCCATTGAACCATAAGGGGGCATTTGGGAGGGAGGTCGGTTATGGTATGGGTAGCCTAGTTCTGTCCTGGATGACCACATGTTAGGCCCGTCGCTGTGATTCGGAGTGGACCCCCCGCCCATCATACTGTGCTGGCCCTGTGATGGCCCCATGCGATCCCGGGGGTAAGGGTATGAGAACTGCCCTTGCATCAGTCTGTGCTCTGGGCCTGAATAGCCCCCTCCGTAGTGGTTGTACATATCCGGCTGCTGGTTCTGATATTGCATGCCATACATATCACTCTCGTGCCTCTTAGCAGGAGGGCCATACATACCATCCATGGGGCGTTTGTAGGCCTGTGTATCAAAACATACAAAGGGTCATTAGGCTTTCACATTTTTTTTTATTCCCGTACACAAATATGAATAGCATAGAGATGTCTTTGACCTGTTGCTGTGGGTACATTCCGGATGAGTGCATACCATAAGACATGCTGTACTGCTGCCCATAGCCATCATGTCTAGAACAAACACACAACACAAATGATGAATAACGATATCAAAACCGAATGCATTGCATAAAAAGAGCACAGTGGATGGTGTCTGACCTTGGCTGTGAGGGGTACCTATTGGGAGCGTACATATTATTTTCACTGTTGGCAGGTCCCATACTGTTCTGACTGCCAGGAGGGCCCATGCTCCCGTCCATACTCATCAAGTGCTCAGGCCTACAATAACATGAGAGGAAGGAAATAGTACATGTGATGTTTGTACACCTGTGTTTTAGGGGGCACTCACATTAGGACTTTTAAAAAGTGCAGTGCTCAAGCACGATTGCTGTGGGTTCTGTGTCCCACACTCACACCTGCACAACCGAACTGGGTCACGTCCCGATAATGTCATTACATGGCGCTGATTGTTTAGATGTCGCTCAACAGAGTTTATGGATATAATAACAGCGCGGAGGAGTGAGGACAACTGGAGACAAGAGGCTACAACGAGGCTAAAACTTCTGTCTCTGCCACTGTCCTTACTGAAGTAAGCGCAAGTTTGCTGTGTGTTTTGGAGCGGAGTTTATTTTGTGTTTTCCTCGTATAAGTAACATCAGTGCACCTGACAGGGCTCGTATGAAGTCGTGCGTGCGTGTGTGTGTATACATGGGTAACCATGCCGTTCTTTGGCCCACCTCCTCCAACTGGGCCAAAGTCCCAACCGGACCAAAGTCCCAACCAGACCAAAGTCCCAACCGGGCCAAAGTCCCAACTTGGCCAAAGTCCCCACAGGGCCAAAGTCCCAACTGGACCAAAGTCCCAACTGGACCAAAGTCCCAACAGGACCAATGTCCCAACAGGGCCAATGTCCCATCCGGGCCAAAGTCCCAACCGGACCAAAGACCCAACAGGACCAATGTCCCAACCGGACCAAAGTCCCAACTGTGCCGTGCCTTGATACAGTTCAATTGCGCTCACACTGGACAATCGTACCGCGCTTTAGGGGCGACCAGTGCTTGGGCACAGTCCTGATGTCCTAGTGTGAGTGCACCCTTAGAATGTATGAGTGTGTTTTAAAGTCTGTGAGTGAGAGATGCATGTGGAAGCTGTTACTGTATCTTTTGTCTTGTTTAATTGTATGGATCTTATAGTAGAGAAATTCACATATTAAGACTGCTAGTAACACACAATATAGATAAGGTAATAAGAAAAAGAACTACACAAATCAAGCAAAAATATTACATCAAAATGAATACTTCAAAACAATAAGTTTGAATTCAAAGGTATTTTCTGAAATGTTAGTGAGTAATCAATTAATTATGTGCAAATTGCTAAAAATGTATCACTCTTGACTACTGACTACTACTGCTAAGGTTAGATTTTAAAATAATATTTTTCTTATATTAATAAATTGTATTCTATAAGTTCTGATTTTAAAAGTTTTGTCAAAAAATCAAATCCCAGTTAGACAATTTCCATCAAACATACTGAAGTTCAGAAATAGTGTGTACCTTCTGTCATAACCTGGTCCATAGGGGTAAGGAGAGCGCTGGTTCATGGGGAGAGCTGAGGAGGGTCGTCCATACATATCCTGCATGGGACCACCTGACATCTGACTGGGCATGTAGGGGTCACCTCCAGCCACTGCAACAACAAAGCACATGCCAGCGCAACTTATTAATATATTTAGATACACTACACTACAAAAGTTTGGACTCACCTTCTTTTTTAATGTTTTTATTATTATTATTTTTTTACAACTTCCTACATTCTATATATACATACCAAAGACAAGTATATGATGTGAGATACATGTAATTATGTACTAAAAAATTAACTCAACTAAATATTATTTTTTACATGTTTAAAATTTAAATTCTCTGCACCTGCAAACTATTGGCCTTCTCTCACAATCAAGAAATGCCAAAAGTGCAAAGCAGTGGCTATTTTAAAACATCTAAAACAAGAGTTTATTTTTTGTTTGCTACATCCCATCCCTAACCCTAACCCATCATTCATGGTTTTGGTGCCTTTAGTGAGAATCTACAATGTAAAAAATCAATCAAACTAAAGAAAAAACATGAAAATTGTGTCCAAACGTTTGACTGGTTGTGTATGTTTTATTAACTTAGTACTTTTAAGCTTTATCATTAAATTGTTATATGTGAGCAACTGTGTCCAAGAAATTTTCCATACAGATCAACCAAGTTAGTCTAAATCTATATTTTCAGACATGCCTTGTGTTATCCACCAGATGGCACCATTACTCCATGCATATTTTCCACTTGCACTGATTAAGCCTACTGTTGTGAGCCTCTATCAGTTAATATGCAGCTAACACCCTCTATATTATCCATTCAGACTCCATTCTCTTTAGCCATCAGAGAGACTGTTTCTTTCCACAACTCCTGTTTGTTGTGAAAACCAAAACCATGTGCACAGGTCCAAACAGGTGCTTCTCTGTGGGGTGGAAAGGGATGAAAGGTGGAGGCGAGGTGGATGAAAAGCATGGAACAAAGTTAGGATGAGAGAAAGGCTAAGCTACATGAAGATCAGAGGAGCTGCTGTTTTTATGATAACGCTGTGTGGATGGAACAAACAGCTTGCATCGCCTTTCATATTTTTACTGGCACGAAATCACATCTGTCTTTTCCTCAGATGACACAGGGATTACAAATAAATTAGACCAGGAATGTAGATGAAAAATAAACAATGGCTTTAGATGAGTCATGCCAACAATATTTGTGAAGAAATTGTGAATTTTAAATCTGAGGTAAAAGAGATTTCCTAAACGGTCTTTTTTTGTTATAGACATTTTCTATACTAGGAAAAGTTCTGTCTCTGCGTGTGTCCACTTACTCTTCCTCATGCCAGCGAAAGGGTCCTTGGTGTCATAGTGCATCCTCATCATCATGTCCGGCATGGCCAGGCCCTGCTGGTAGGGGCCGGAGGGGGGCAGTGACGGAGCGCGTTTGTGGAAGGCTGGGTCGTTCACCTCCGAGAAGGGGTCCTGTACACTAACACTGTTCCTAAGGGGAGGGCGCAAGGACGGGGAACATATATCAGCAACAATGACAAACACATTTTAGTTATAGCCTGGATCTGAATTTGTTAAATCCATATGATTATGATTATGATATATTATTAATACCATGTGTTTGTGATGTCTAATTGTAACAGAAACCATTATCTAAATGCATAGCAAAAGGAGAAATTCAATTTGTCAACTGGACAAAACTTTATTTGGTCGAATACGTTTCAAAGCTCATTCAAGCTGCTTCTTCAGTTCTGGTCAGACACTGGTGGACACTTCCTATATCTGCCTGAAGGGAGGAGTCAACTACAATGAAATTACTTTGAAACTACCACAACTATTTGTTTACAGTTTCTGTTAGTTAGCTAGGCCTATTGAATATGCACTGGGTGTGGGGTCTTGTTAGCAGAACCATTTAGGGCACACCTCTGGACCTGACCTGGTTAGTCCTATTGTTTTCTTTGTTTGTTTTGATCTAGGTTTGAGGATAGAGTTATAGATGGGAGACGAATGATGAGACCGAATCTGAGACCTACACAAAAATAGCCTTGTTAACTCCCCTCTCAAACCAGTTCTCTTTTCTCTGGCTAAGATCTGTTCCTCACTGTCCTCAAAGGAGTGGCCTGCAGCTTTTAGGTGGAGATGTACGGCAGACTGAGGTCCACTATGGCTCTCTGTAAACAAATAGGCGTGTTAGTCTCAAAGTAATTTCATTGTAGTTAACTCCTCCCTTCAGGCAAATATAAGGCAGTGTCCACTAGCGTCTGACCAGAATTGAAGAAGCAGTTGGATGAGCTGCAAAATGTATCCAACCAAAGAAACTTTTGTCTAGTTGACAAATTGTCCCTTTTGCCATGGATTCTACCTGGATGACTGAGGAATTCTACACATATCTAAATCCATGAAAAAGAAAGATAAACTATTTTATAATACTTTAATAAAGGGACATTCTAATATTGTTATTTTTTAATTAGGTAAGATAATTATTGTAATTTTAAAAAATGTGCCAAAATGTAATTTTTAAAATGTGTTTCACAATTTTACTGTTTTACTCACAGATCTTTCTTTATTCATACATTTTGTAAAATGTGTCTGAATGTTGTAAAAGGAATCACAGAATAGCAATAAGGTTAGCATAACTGATATAGAGTATAGCACCTGTTGGAGGGCAGTGGCGTGGCCTGTCCCAGTGGTGTGGTAGCTGGAGTGGGGGGCTTCAGCTCTGCGCCGGCCTCTGCTGTGGAGCTGCTGCCGGAGGACTGAGGTGTCTGTGGGCCTTGGAGGGATCCACCTGAATTTGCTGAAAAGCAGAGGCAGTCTTTACTGTGATAGCCCTGGTGACAGCCCTAGTGATCCACTGTAGCACTAATACTGAGTCCGGCTTGTCCTCTGCTCTGACAGAGCCAGGCTTCAGGTGCTGACTTTGGGAGATAAGTTCAGAATTAGACGTGAGCTCTGAGATGTGTGCCACATGAAAGCTCAGCAGAAGATGGAGAGAGTAGAATCCGGAAAAGGTTATGCTAGGCAAGTCCCTGTCCCATGTAAACAATCATTTAAAGGGCATCAATCAAATTTCAGAAATGTAAATGTTTTTAATGGAAGATAGGACAATACCATTACTGTACCAAGAACACGACTGGCTCAATCCTTGTTATCTGGTCTTCAGAAGTTATAATACTCCCTACAACTGCAGCATATAGGCAGGCTTGACAGGACAGTACCACCATGTGTTGAGTTTTCATGTCTCAAGTCCAGTATGTTGATAATGTGATGGTAAATGTTTTCCTACATTCTCCTACTCTTGGGCTACTTCAGTTCATTTTACGACAATGTGCTTTTGTTGTTATTATTACCACCATATTTTCAAAATGTATGATTACATTGCTGAAAATCTTAACATAAAGCAAGTACAACTAGAGAGCCAATCATGAATAGTCACTCAGAGCAAATCTAGGGATGCAAACAGGCTTTTTTTTTTTTTTTTACTAAAGCCATGAAATATCCTAATGAGCATTTAGAGCAGAAAGCATTTCTCTGTAAGCACTTCAGTCGTCTTAGTGCTGCACACACTATCATTGAAAAAAGAGACAGAGACTCAGGCTTTTAAAACATTGATGCAAATGGTGAATTATTGAATGATACCCCCTATGTTTACATCACAAGAGAGGAGCAGACAGAGAGACGGGGATCCCATGATGAGGAGGGATGAGGAGCAGAAGTAGGTGAGAGGGCAAGCGAGGGGCAGGGAGCAAAAGGGGATTCATCAGCTCTCGGGACATCCCTGAATAAGAAATACTATAGCCCTGTGCGGTATAATAACAGAGCAGGGAAGGTATCCATGCAGCATAACATAGAGGCAGGCAGGGATAATAAGAAACCGATGCTATGTGGGGAAACTGTGTTAGTGTGCACGTGCGGCTGGTGTGTGTGTGTACTGTGACATAATCCCAGAGAGATGGCAGTAGTTAAAGGGGGGTGGGTGGGGTGGGGGTTAAGTCAGTCAGCTGAGCCAGTTTTGTGAATGAAAGGTGGCAGAGAGGTCGGTTTTGTTTACATAGTACATTCCTCTGCTCATTAATCACCCCCCACCCTCTTGACAGCTGGACGCACTCCCTGTGTGACATCACCAACCTCCTGCTCTATATATAGACCTCCAGGGTGTCACCAGGGCACACAGCACTTAGAGCAAAACAAGGTCAAGGCTAAACTGCTGATGGGGTGTACTATTTTTTGCATTAGGGGCTTAATACAAAAAGTATAACTAAAGAAAAATACAGGTTCAAAGCAGTGGTACCATTCAAACAAAATAAAAGAACTTCCAAACAGAGTTACTGCATTACTGCACTGCTACATCTATGCCACATCCTATTGCTTTGATTACTACAACAACAGACTAAACCCTTGTCGTAACTATGTACAAAGCATACATACAGTATATTTACTTTTTTTTTTTTTTTAAACTTTTGTTAGACCTACCATTTTTCAAACATCAGCAGTTAGTATATGAGAATATACAAAACAATAGATACAGACTGTAACTGAAAACCCCAAGAAACATATTTTATATGACTTAAGCAAGTTTAGAGCTAGACAGCCATTGTACAGCTTTAAAGTAATGTTGTAGATGAAAATGGAAAATGCAGCATAAGCACTATAAGCACCAGTCAAAATTTAACATATGCTTGCATTTATTTAAAAGCTCAGGCTATTATTAACACACTACTATTCAAATGTATCTCACTGATGCAATCATTTTCATATTTAGATCAAAATCGTTTTTCTCCCTGCACTAAATATGTCAAAACTAATCGTTCTGTGGCTGTGGTAATAAATAAAATCAGGGGTGGTTCTAGGGGAGGGGCCACAGAAGCCCAACCTCTAATCTAATTGGCCCCTGAAGTGCCCCTGTTCTGTCAATCAACTGACGAGAGGAACAACCGGAGAATTCAATGATCACTGATGCAATTCCACCCCCACACTCTTGGAGGCAGTAGACCTATTGCATCAACACAACTCAATGGGACAAGAAACAAACCTGAATACTGAATTAATTATTTGTGTGCTTGGATGTACCGCATTGAGAGTGTGACACACGCAATTCGACGTGTTCACACGCTCACACATGGCATTTCTCACGCTGATTTTATTTATTTATTTATTTTTTGTGCCCAGAAAATCGGTCTGTGTGGCTCAGTTTATGCAGGCCCCGCGCGTTTTCAGCGAAAAAAACTCTCCCCCTCCTCCCCGTCCCGCTCACCGGAAAAAAATCAGCCAATCAGAAAATTGGCTGATTTTACCCCTTGGGTATGTGGCCCCTTAATGGCCCCTGTTTCAGAAAAATCATAGAACCGTCACTGAATAAAATAAAGAAAAGTCACCTGTATCACGCAAGTCAAACTCAATGTTTTAATTACTCAGACAGGGCTTGTAGGTTACATTTCAAGTACACTGCTAGAATGAATTCAAGTGCTTAAACTGCCCTGTAAGACCAAAATTTATTTCTAACTATCCCATTTCACAATTAATTTTTCTAAGTAATTATATGCTTTTGTAAGACAAGTATTTGAATTTCATGTTTACTATACTACACATTTAAAACAGGGCTCTGAAAACGCGCTGTGCCTGCATTATCTAACCGATTATCTGGGCACAGAAGCCCTGTGCGCTGCGCTTGAATTGCGTAACTAAATTTCAGCGTGAGAAATACCATGTGTGGCGTGTGAACACGTCGAATTGCGTGTGTCAGACTCTCAAAGCGTGAGACTTGAGAGCCCTGTTTAAAATATTATTCAGATAAGCAATTATAAAGTGCACTGAACTATGTTCAGTAATGTAATGCATTCTAATCACATTATATCATATCACATACTTAAATTCAGTTTAAGGACAACAAAACATGTAACTGAAATTTTATATTAATGAAGAAATTATTGAAATATACTGAACTGTTGGACTTCAAACAACTAAATTAAGAAGTCTAAGACATATACTCAACAAAAATATAAACGCAACACTTTTGTTTTTGCTCCCATTTTTCCTGAGATGGACCCAAAGATCCAAAATTCATTCCAGATACACAACACTACCATTTCTCTCAAACATTGTTGACAAATCTGTCCAAATGTGTGACAGCGAGCACCTCTGCCCCGCCGAGACAATCCACCCCACCTCACAGGTGCGCTACATCAAGATGCTGATCCGACATCATGACCAGTGCACAGGTGCACCCCAGACTGCCCACAATAAAAGGCCACCCCGAAATGTGCATTTATTTTGCTTTATTGGAGGTCTGGGGACTCAGAACCAGTCAGTATCTGGTGTGACCACCATTTGCCTCATGCAGTGCAACACATCTTCTTCGCATAGAGTTTATCAGATTGTCAATTGTGGCCTGTGGAATGTTGGTCCACTCCTCTTCAATGGCTGTGCGAAGTTGCTGGATATTAGTGGGAGCTGGTACACGCTGTCGTATACGCCGGTCAAGCACATCCCAAACATGCTCAATGGGTGACATGTCCGGTGAGTATGCTGGCCATGCAAGAACTGGGACATTTTCAGCTTCCAAGAATTGTGTACAGATCCTTGCAACATGGGGCAGTGCATTATCTTGCTGAAACATGAGGTGATGTTCATGGATGTATGGCACAACAATGGGCCTCAGGATCTCATCACGGTATCTCTGTGCATTCAAAATGCCATCAATAAAATGCACCTGTGTTCTTCATCCATAACAGCCATTGAAGAGGAGTGGACCAACATTCCACAGGCCACAATCTGATAAACTCTATGCGAAGAAGATGTGTTGCACTGCATGAGGGAAATGGTGGTCACACCAGATACTGACTGGTTCTGAGTCCCCAGACCCCCAATAAAGCAAAAAATAAAATGCACATTTCGGGGTGACCTTTTATTGTGGGCAGTCTAAGGCACACCTGTGCACTGGTCATGATGTCGGATCGGCATCTTGATGTGGCGCACCTGTGAGGTGGGGTGGATTGTCTCGGCGGGGCAGAGGTGCTCGCTGTCACACATTTGGATAGCCTGGGAATTCCCAGGCCGCTTCCGTTCGTTTTGAACTGGAAGGCGGCCTGGAAACTCGTCCAAGCGAGAGTCCCAGATTTAGGGCCCCAATCAGAGAGCGGGGGAGGGGTGGAAAGACGGTGACGCGTACTACGTGACAAACGGAAGCTTGTAGTTTGAACTGACAACTGACATGATTGGCTATGGACTTACGTATACGCTCAATGATAGACATTCATAACGCCCAATAAACGGCCGTTGGCAATCGCTAACCACACCTCCGCTACGGGATTTTTCGAAGCGAGTTTCCAGACCCATATCTCACTTGTGATATGGTCAGGTGTTAACCAGACTAACATTTGGACAGATTTGTGAACAATGTTTGAGAGAAATGGTAGTGTTGTGTATCTGGAGTGAATTTAGGATCTTTGGGTCCATCTCAGGAAAAATGGGAGCAAAAACAAAAGTGTTGTGTTTATATTTTTGTTGAGTGTACATACTTCATACAGCTGAGCTGCATGCTAATTAGATTTTGTATTCCAAAAACCTTTTAATTGAATTACATACAGTAAGCCTAGCAGTAAAACAACTTTGAGTGGATGTAGCATTGATGTGTAATGTGTATAGAATCATATAATCCATACAAGTATTTAATATGTGTTTTTGGGCCTACCAGGTGAGGGGGGCTGGATCTTGACCTGCTTCCCTCTGTCTCCTGCCCCTATGCCGCTGCTGCTGCTGTTGCTGTTGTCTGTGGGTGGCTCCTCCCCCCTCTCCATCTTACACTCATAGGCAAACAGATACTGGATGTACTGCTTCTTCAGAGAGCTGGCCACGCTGCTGGACGTGCCCACATTCAACGTGCCGGACAGTTCACGCCACTTCTTGTTTTTGTTTACCTGGTTTGACAAATAACAGAGCAAAACAGAAGACATTAGGAGATTAAATAAACTGCGTTCCCTATGATTTTCTCACCAGTGGATCCCAATATTGCCAACCACACACTTGTCATTTTGCCTGGAGCAGGCCAGACTACAGCCAGCTGAGTAAATCAACAATAATTGATTTTATGTTTTGACAGGGTTTTTGTATTTACTTGGACCACAAGCTGAACTAAATTTAGACACTGCTGTTCAAGCTAAATAAGAAAATGTCTGAACAATAAGCTAATATTTATTTTACCAAGAGATTTACATTTTTGTTAGTTTGGATTTACATGTATTAAACAAACTAATATAATTCCAAAATAAACTTGTCAACAAGTTATTATAAACAATGTTGTTATTTTACTACTACTGTAAATATTACACTGCTTAAATGTGTCAAACATATGGACAGTTACTACTTCTTAACTGATATACATGTATATTTCCACTACATTAACAAACACCATATGTTTAAATGAAATAACAACAGCATCTCTTTTTATCTCTTTCAAACAGTGTATACCCTCACCATAGCCAGCCCTCCTATCTCGCGCACAGCCACGTAGAGTTTCCACAGGTCCAGGGGCTTCTTGCCCACTATTGGCAGCTGGCCCACAGGTGTGCCCCTTTCCTCCATAAAGGACAGGTAACGCTCCACCCAAGTGCGGCGCTCTGGCTCCGCACCAAGCTCAAAAAGACGCGCCACTCTATCCCCACCAAGGGAAGACGAGTTAGCTTTCTGTAGAAGATACAGAATAAAGGTGAATGTAGTTTTGTCTAAACCTAAAGATTCAGAATCAAAAAGGGAGGGGGGGTGATTTCCATTGATTTCTGCCTGCTATAATAATTAACATTATATATGAAATAACCCTCTATATAATACCACTGAATTATATTGTACATTTGCAAAGACTCTAGAAGGACATAATCTGACAATCTGAATCTGCTGAGTGTTTGATTGACAGACATTTTAACCAATCAGATACTCTTGTTTTCAAGTTTGGTTGACAGCGCTAGTTGTTTTCAGTGTTTTGGGTGGAGCTCATGGGTGCCAGTCTTGTGTGTGTATTAAAAAAGTGAGTAGTGGTTTAAAAAAACACACACACATATACATCAACATGTTTGCAGAGTGTTTTGAAGTTGTTAGTAATAGTAGATGATATAAACGTGTGTTTAAGGGCCAATTAGATGTTTATTTGTGATATCAGGAAATGCTAAGTCTCAGATGCTAAGAGCCAGGTAACGGTCTGCTATTATTACAGAGCTATTACTGCTTGTTTCTGACATGTTTGTTTAGCTGTATTATAGAGTATATTATAATTTATATTTTTCCCTCTGTTTGTATGTTGGACCACATTCTTACTGATGCCCACAACAGCTCTCCCCAAAACGCTTGATTTAAAACATTTTAATAAAAGAAACAAGTCTGCTGGTGAAAACTGCCCCACTGATTTCCAGAGAGCAAAGTAAAGAGCAGTAGGCATATATTTGGGGTAGGATAAAACTGGACTTTTCAGAGCAATGGAGTCAAATGCAGGAGAATAATGATCACTCATATATACATGAATCACTCTAAATACAACAGTCTAACATGGTTAAAAGCACTTAAAAGTCATCAATATGTCTCCTTTAATGTAAATAAAATTAAATACTATTATTGGCTCTGTAAATAACACAAATGTGTTGGATACCACCTCTGAACGGCTCATGAGGTCTGCCAAATATGGGTTGAGTTATAAATATTTTTCAGGTGTATCCCAGTGCACTTTCCACAAAACACACTGCGTTGCCTTTGGGGATCTTTAATATTTCATCCTCTATTTACACATTCTAAGGAAAGCCTTTGGTTGAATGGCCGAGGTAAAAGAGCTTTTTGCACAGGGGGAGAAGTTTCACATTTTTATACAGCTTTTCAAGACACTCATGGCCCAAAGTTAAATCCATTTCACACATGTTACAGTAGTATTAGTGTGCATGTGCAGTAGTGTAAGGCTTCTGGTTCTTACAGGGCTGGAGGGGGTCTTGAGTGGCCACTGCGGGCTGCTGATACTGTCGCTGTCATCCCCGTGGTAGGAAGACAGACTGGCAGGGCTGGGAGACAGTGGAGAGGACACAGGGAGAGTGCCCCCTGGTGTAGTGGGCTGGGACACACACTGCTGGGCACCTCCACTACTGCTGTTAGTGCTGCTGTAACCATCTTGGAGCTGCAAATCAGAAAGGAATGTGTAAGCCAGAACCAGTATTATGGGTCACGGCTATGCTTATATGCACACTGCAAATGTGTTATCTGATTTCTGGAGTTATCAGAATATTGAGATGTCATTTAAACCATTACATCTGATGTGGCTAATCTGTCCAGGTTTTGACAAATTTATGACAAAAAAAACCCAAAACTCACATTCACCAGGTTTTTGACAATCACACTTATTTTGCAAGATCTTTATTTTTTATTTATTTGTTTAAATCATATTCTTTGTACAGCATCTTTGAGTGTTTAGGAATGTGCTATATAAATAAAATGTATTATTATTATTATTTGTTCACATCTAATTATTGGGTTATTGGATTATTGTAGTTATCTGATTTTGAACGTACCCGCTGATGTTAGGCTAAAGAACATTTCACATTATTTTAAATATTTGGCCAGAATAATTCCAAGAGCTAAATCTGTATTGATGACAACATGTTCAAACTGGATTATTTATCCAAATTCAACTTGTTCCACTGTTTGTACAGAATCAGCATTTATGTGTCTTCATTTTCACTGTTTGCTGTTGAGCTGAGATTTCAAATGCAGACAGATCATTATGCATTAGCTTGCATTTTACATCTCTCGAGCGCGCACTGGCTAACAGACTATGAGAAAATCACTTCATGTTAGCTTCCACTTGTGTGCATGCGTGTGTGTTTCTGTGTGTGTGTGCTTCTGTGAAAAGGGAACAACAGCTTGACAAGTGCTTCTGGTCTGGTGTGTGGAATGCCCATGTCAGCAAAACCTTATCTTTCTCTCTCCCCTTTCTAACTCTCTCTCAGCTTTCTCTTCCTCTCTCGGCAGACAGATCATCTCTTTCGGGAGCATTGGGGGTCTTTCTGGCTGCGCGGGCTGCCTTAAATAATTCAAAAGGCCCTAGTACAGTAATCAGCAAAAGAAAAGACAGGGATTTGCAGAGGATGTGATGGAGTGTGCATGTATGTGTGTGGGAGTGGAGTTGTTAAGCGCAAAAAACAAGGGTGTGTGCGAAGGGGGTAGGTGTGTTGGAGCAAAGACCATAGAGTTGTGTTGGAGCAGTAATAATAGGGCAAAATGAGAAGTCAGCATTGTGTATTGGGACTTCTATGTGGACTAGAGGCATCAGGGAAGTTTAAGACAGCTAGGTGTGTGAGTCAGTGGAGAGGCTGGAGTACGCATGAGCCGCGGATGTAGCGTGCTTGCCAAAACATGAAGCAGAAAGTGCTTGGGGCAAAAAGACAAGGGGAAAACATCGGGAGCACTAAATGTTAAACAAATCATTAGAGCTGCTTTTTGAGCTTTCTGCCATGTTGTAAAAATATTCCCTCTTCAAAAACATACCTGGAGCTTGTTTTGTTTCATTTACAATTGGAGAGAGTCTGTATTCTCTGGTACGATGAAACATTGACCAGTCAAAAAAGTTACCTATATACGCTCTGCTCTTATTTATATACATTTTTAAAAAGCACTGATTCCTCACAACTGCCATTTTAAAGTTGCACTGTGTTACTTTTCTGGTGTTTGCCTCCATGGAGATGTTATTGCCTCCATGGAGATGTTATTGCTTTCTTTTTGCATTTATTCAATTTAACATGTGCATATTGCTAAAAAAAAAAATACCCTGAAGAACCCACTGTGAGCAGGCATGCCTCTTCTTAGATCTGACCTGTAACTTGGTCTGGTAGTGTCATCTACTTAGAGATAGACAATTAAAATGCCAAGGCACTAGTCTAGCATAAAAGCATCTATGCACATTCTGACAAATTTATTCAATCCATTATTGGTCGATTTCAAAAAAGGTACATTATTAATCATAGACAAATTATAGACTGCAATTTTAAGTTCATTTGGAATTAATATGTATCTTTGCTCATAAAGACTAATTATTAACTGCTAGTCTTGACACTGACACAGTTTGAAGTCATGATTAAAATCTTATTACAACTGTGTGTGAGTCAATGGCCAGTGTGCATAATGTACAAATACATGGGCTACAACATGCCTGCCAAAAGCCCACCATGTGATGAGAGCTGGAGGCAAAATGAAAGCGCAGAAAACATTAGAAATACTAAATCTTAAACAAATCATTAAGTACAGTGAGAGAACAGTGGATAGGGCACACTGTGGAGGCCTCATGTAGAACGGGTCGGGTTTGCTTCATTAGTAAAATAAAAAGTACAAACAATTGACAAAACAATCATAAAGCAAATATAAAAATGATTACTGATGTATTATTTGTAATGAGAATTCTATTTCTAATTGTATAATCCCATTTTTATTTTTTTTATTTCATTCATAAAGTATAAAAAGACATCATCAGTGTGATAGTAATACAAAATATTGAATGAAAGGGAGCAGAAAGAAAAGTAATCTTATGTTATCTGCCCCCTTCTTCCCTTTCCCAGACATTAACACCGATAGTGACTATAAAACATTTTATCAATACATTCCATTTCAATCACATTTATTAATCAATTGTAAACAGAAAGCTTCATTTTTAAGCACAACAACTTAGTTTTCTTTATCATACATACACATTACACTAGATTTTATGTATTTTTTAAATGCCATTATTGTAATTGATTCTTTGATTTCTTTGTCAAGACTATTCCATAAATTAACTCCTTTCAAAGCGTCGCTTCGCTCCATAACATTGGTTCTGAATCTGGGTTTTTTAAACATGTAGGTTCCTTTTAAATTGTAGTGGCGTTTTCTCATCTCAAACAGTCTTTGAATATTTACCGGTAACACATTGCACTTTGCTTTATACATGACTTTGAGGATACTTAATTCAACAATATCACACATTTTCAACATTTTAAGTTTAACAAATAATGGGTTGGATATCTCTGACTGTTGGTGATAATTCTCAAAGCCCTTTTCTGTAAAATAAATAATGGCTGTAGGTAAGTATATCATGTTACCTTTGGTTTGTGGGGATCATTAGTTGAGCTGTCTTCCTTTACATCTGATTTGGCTTTCCCGTCTGGGGTCATCACCTCGTCAGTTATGCCTCCTTCAAAGACAAAGATAATGAAACACATATGTAGTTGAAATGTATGTATTTTTATGAAAAGAATTCTGTTGGCATTAGGGATGTCGACAATTAATCGACTAACGATTAATTGTCGATCAAGACGTTGGTCGATTAAAATGCATTAATTGTAACTAATCGCTAGAGGAGAGGGCGCTACTCTGGAATGTGAACACGAGATGCAAACCCACTCGCGAGAAGGACCATAGCGTTACATCCGCGGCCGGAACTAGAAGCAGTGCAAAATGTTCTCCTGCGAACCCAATTTTTGCGGCTGTGTTCGCTCCGCGTTCCGCTGTCTGCGTGAACACGTGCGCGGCGCGCTGCACGTGCTCCTCCGCTCCGGGCTGCGTAACAGGCTCCACGTGAAAGCGCAGTGGAAGCAGCCCGCTGTCCGGCCCGTGTGTCGGTGTGTGTGCGTGTGTGTGCGTGTGTGAGAGTGAAATGTTTTCCCCGATCAATTCATTTTTTTTATCATTTCATATCACGGAGGTTTTACAAAAAACGTCCTCAATTTATTTTCAATAAAGAATGTATTTTGTTATTCAGCATCAATACATTTGCGTGCTTTTTACTAAGGAATAATTAATTGAGGAATATACAATATAATAATACTATGATATATTTTTGACTCAGTGTTATGTATACTATAGCTTATATTCTTAAAGACCCTATTGAAACACTAAAATTCAGGTGAAAAACGCCGCTTATCAGTTAATCGTTAATCGATCGATAAGGTCAATCAACTATCAATTAATGAATTAATCGATAATTTGCATCCCTAGTTGGCATAGTTGGCTTTCTAGTGAAAAACAATGTATATACTATTACACACAATAAGACATTATCTATCAAATTAGCGTGTATGATGGTCTTTTTGTATGCTCTTATGGTTTCTGTCTTGCCGTGGACTATAAAGAGAATTTCTAAAAAGCAGAAATAGCGAAAGAGAATCAGAAAAGGACTAAGGTCACACATGCCTCCTTTAACCTTGCTAGTTTGGAAGAATGTGCGTATTCTAATGTATTCAAACCAGAACGCATTTGGAAAAAAAAGTCATTTTTTTCTCAAAAACACTTGGATACTTTCAGGTTACTCCTAATTGAAAAAGAGCTAACATCTTTAAGATTGGGTTTAATGGTGGCAGCTGCATATTTCCCCAAACAGAAAGAAGAGGTCCTTGGATGAAGGCTGCTCTCTATTCTCCCTTGTGTGCAGTGCTGCGCTGGGAAAACCAATGGCTTTTTACTGTGCCCAGGGGCAAAGCAGATGAATTTTGAGGAACCTTGGTGGTCTAATTCCTTTGAAGTTTTCCAAATGTCACACAGTTTTGATATTTGGTGTTGAGTAAAAGCTGCCTTTCATTCACAGTGTGTTTAGTAACAATGCAGCAGGTGAAGAACTAGGAAGAAAAAGAACCAATAAAAGGAACCAGCAGTTATAGCTCTGGATCTGTGGGGGGCTTTGCAAAGGGAGACACTGACAACTGATTTGTTGATCTTTTACTCTTTCACTACTAGCTTTTCCATATTCCTTCTGTACTTCTATCCTCATGTATCTCAGTGTGAAGGAATGCAGTTATATATGATCACTGTAAATGCTGAATACCCATCCAGTTATTGTGACCTAATTAGGCTATGTCGAAGTCTCTTGCACAAGAGACTTCGACATAGCCTATGCACTAGCCTAGCACAAGAACACAACAGTATGGGTGGTGGATAGCTAAACTATTTGCCTTACTCAAACTGACTGTAAAAAGCAAAAGCAAACTATATTATGTGCAAGTACTATATTATGTGCATGATACTATACTACGCGCAATATGAAATCCACGTGCAATAGTTATACATTATGTTATGTGCAATACGAAACTCTTTTGAGCAGTATTACCACCTGTGAAACATTCTACTTACACCTTGAATCTTGAAAATGTTAACAATTTCACCTGTGGGTTGCATGTTGTAGGCTGGACTTTGTGCGTTTCCCGTAGTAGAGCTGTTGTTAACTGTTGACTGGCTGTTTGACTGGCTCATAGCAGGACCTTGACAGTTGCCGGGCCTGTAACACACAGAGAAAGAAGCAAAACCATCAGGGGTGTTTGAACAAGATGAGTTGTCAAAAACACTGTTCAGCACCATAGTCATGAAATTCAACAAAGATTGTATGTGGATTCTGTTGGAGTAATACTTCAAGACTAAATCAGATCACTGTGTATATGTGTAACTCGAGTAAAGACCAGACAAGCCACAAATCTGCCATCAAACAAACAGTTCTTCAAACTGAAAGCAAGCTCATGTTTTTTCGCTCTTCTCAATCTTCCTCTCTCCATCTCTCCCTCCTGCTCCCACAAGTCCTCATTTAACTAATTAAGGTGTGCTTTTGGAGAGGATCATGTTATTTGTTGCCATGGTGACAGCAGAAATCAATCCTGCTCCATCTTCCTCCCCAAGCAGCCCTGCCTTTAAAGCCCGCTCATCACACGGCCTTCAAAGGAGCTTATCTGCAGCCTGCCTAATGCCCGCCGCCCCTCCGCCTTCTATCAGTGTGGACCAGTGCAGATGGAGCAGGGACACAGACTCTGAAAAGGAACACCATGTTTAGAACAATTTGGTCTATCTCCTGGTCACTACAGATTATCTCCAAAACGACCACAGAAGACGAGCGGAGGTGTACGACGAGAGGAGATAGGGAGGGCTGCAAATGTAAGATGAGATAAATTAAAGGAGAGACATGAAGATGGTCAGTGGGTCAATTTAAAAGTCAGAAAGTGCAAATAAAAGTGCAAAGTACAATATTCTTCAAGGAGGATGTTTTGGCACAGAAGACCACTTCAAGAAGTGAGAAATGACTTTATTGATCTCACACTGGAGAAATTCTTCTCTGCATTTCACCCATCCTATATATATATTAGGAGCAGTGGGCAGCACACTACTGCGCCCGGGGACCATCTCCATGATCTTCTTGCTTCGGTTTGGTCAGGACCTAAGGTGCATGTTTTGGGTTGATGGGGGAAACCGGAGTGCCCGGAGAAAACCCACCCAGACACGGAGAGAACATGCAAACTCCACACAGAAAGGCCCAGGCGACCCGGGGATCGAACCCAGACCATGCATGCAAACTCCACACAGAAAGGCCTGGGCGACCCGGGGATCGAACCCGGAACCTTCTTGCTGTGAAGCATGAGTGCTAGCCACTCAGCCACCGTGCCGCCTAAGATGCAATGCGGTGGAGTCCGACATAGTGGAGTCTGGAGATGTTATTGCTTTGACTGAACAGTATAGCATTTAACTACTGAAATCTACTCAAAGGAGAAAAATGACACCACTTGGCCCAGGTTAGATCTGTGGACGGATGACCCCATTCACAGTAAGAGCACATGTTTAAGGTATTTTTTTTTAAGCAATAATGTAATTGAATAAATAGTAGATGGAGGTAATGCAATACTGTGGAACACTCCAGTCAAAGTAGTAACATTTTCAAAGAGACAAGCAGATGACTAATCTTCCACCATAAAAGCTACATAGTGCACCTTGAGATTTATGTATTCTAAACTATGCTTTACAGATTTATGCCATTTGAAATGTCTTCGAACTGGCATCTCTCTCTGTCACACAGACTGTAATGCCTCATGTTGGAAGCACTACACATAGCCTAAGAGGAGGGATCGGCTTGGTAAACCTCCCCATAATCTCATCTCACAGATGTAATTAGTCATAGAGCACGGTTGATGATACATGTGTAATCCCTCTATGGGGGTCGAGGTGCACAGGGAGCTCCATGACGAACAAACAAGAGCTCACCAAATCCACGCTTATCTGGCCCTGTCTCCATACACTGTCATATAGAATGTGCTGAGGCTGCCTACGTAAAAACCTCTTTGTAAGTTACATAAACCTTTTGATCATGGCACCTTTCTCTCTCCAATATTTAATCTAACACAAAAGTGTAAGTAGTTTGCCAGTTTGGCAGTGGACCTGGTGTCTCCACACTGTAAACGCCCCCTCCCACCTAAAGCAATGTAAGCATAAGCTCTCTTGTGAATGAGAAACATCCAAATCAACAACAGCCACAGTGGTTGGAGTTTTCAACTGTGGCGTTCTCCCATTATGACTAATTCATGTCATAAAAAAGCCCATTAGAAAGCACTTGATGGAGGCACCGCACAGCGTTTAATCACACTTAATATATGCATGTGCTGCTATCAGGGAAAAATGGAACAGCACATTCATCTTGCTCTTGGGCACCTTTGTGCTGGAAAAATCATCCAGTTGCTGAGAGAGAGAGAGAGAGAGGTGGAGAGGGAGAGAGAGAGGGAGAGATGAAGGCAGAAACAAGTTGGAGCTGTGAGCATGTCCCTGGTGCCCCGATGGGGGGCATGTTTGGAGCTCAGGGGCCCAGAGCTGGAGGTAATCGCTGTTCCATGAGACTGAGCCAGGGGAACCACACACTTACACAGAAACATGGAAAACATCTATCTAAGTCCATGACACCAGTGCGTTCTCAGTTTGTAGTCCAGGAGAGGCCTGAGGAGACAAACACCACTCCACACATTCAGAGTTTGAGCAAAAAGTACTTTGAGCTGTACAAGAGTTGTCCTCAAAAGTCCAAAAAAACAAATTTACTGGGGGAAACTATGTGAACAGATAGGAATGTAAGAAAACATAGTTTCGTAGTTACAGAAATAAAATACATGCAGTTATACTATACAATCACTGTGTATGTAAAAACTTAATTTTGTAAATTATTTCCATGAACAAAGCACACAGCATACACCCACACAGTAAGCTAAATGGAGGATATGTAGTTTGGATAGTTGAAATGTACTTAGGAGCTCACAAAAGTTGTAGTTTTATAACTTTTAACAACAACCACATTTCTGTTCACACATATTGGTTTGTGTATAATGCTGATCCTTGGTGGGTGAAGGGCACTTCCACAGCACGGTGTGTGCGTGAGGGTCCGTGTGTTTGAGCATGTCCTTGTGCTCATGACAGAGTAGGCGCCGTTGCCAAGGGGATGCCATGGTTACGAGGTGCCAGCCAACCAGCTGACAGCGTCTCTCTCCGAGTGGCAGTGGCTTTGTCCTTCATTTGTGTTGACAGGCCGCAGTGATGGCTCCCAGCGCTGCTAACTGGAGCAGACAGCAACGGAGTGTGTGACGGCTGAGCGGCTGTCCCTATCGATCCCTCGCCTTTGTGCGCCGTGGAAGAAAGAGGCGGAGAGCTGGATGGAGGGAATCGGCTGGAGGCCATGAATTATATATGGAGCCAATCTGTTCTCAGGGCAGTGCGGGCACATCGCTCCTTCAAACTCCTGACTCAACTCTGTGCACACATACACACACTGAGGGCACCAGAATAACCCAGTACAAAAAATAGAAGGACAGCTTTTAACATATTAAATCCAGAGAACGCTACTCCCCCTTCATCCTTCCCAAACATCAAACAGCTCAGGATGGATGGAGGAGAAGCCATTTATTTAGCCCATCTAATGAAAGCCGAGCGCAGCACAGCTCTGCCAAGACTGCCAGCGACAAAGCGCCACAGGCAGCATCCCCCGTTCATGACATTCAAGCGCTGCTCTTATTTATTTAGCAAATTTACTTACTAAGGAGGTCAGAAATGAATTATTTGGCGAGGATTTGCCTGGGAGCACTCTCCTCTCGTAGCTTCCAACATTTTTCTCCCTTCAATTTCCTTTGATTTACGCCTCTTTTTTCCTGAGCTTTGCTCTTCTTCTACTAAGTGCTTATTTTTTGACAGAGCCTTTTCCTATAGCTCCAGGAACTTTTTGTAGAGTGTCGCCGGCAGCGCTAGAAAGTCATTTGAAAAGCCAATTCTGTTCTCAGAAGCGGCTGCCAAGAAAAGCTTATACCTTTTAATACTTTGTGTTCTCTCTGTTTTCCAAAATTTCCCCAGCATCAATCTGCCAAAAAGAAAAAAAAAACTGCACCTTTATCCCAATCAGACTTCCACCTCCTCCGCCCTGACAGCGCTGCCATCACCCATGTTCTTCAGCACAACATCAGTGATTTATCAGGCTCGCTCTGACAGACTCAAACACACAGCAGGGCATAACTCATCTCAACTTTCTCTGCAAAGGTTTGGATGTTTAAAATGGCCAGGATGCACTTATAAAATGAAGATTCTTCACACAAGCTGAATATTATTACTATTTTAAACCTATCTCTTAAAAATGGTTAACTCACTGCACACACTTTTTAAATCTTTCTTCAATTTTGGCATGTCACCATGGGACATGTTGAGAGACTATTCAGTTTTCAGTAGATTCTACCAACATAAAGAAGAACTGTTAAATTGTGGTGGTTAGCAACAGGACATTTAAGAAACAGACAGAACATCTGACTGGTTCTGATTAGGAAGGTCATGTCAGTGTTGGCTGTAGCTTTTACTGTGGACAGACGCATCAAAGTTCTCAACTAGATGCGCTGCAACTAACAACTTGTTTCTGAGACAAACTGGGGAGGAACCAACCCTGGATCTTTCACAATGTTGCAGCCGAGAGAGAGATAGACTTTAAACTGCAGGTTTTTGGAGGCCAATTTTCCCCTGATCTCCCTCAGATGTTCTAAAGGAGGGATCTGAGGGAGGAAAACATAACAAGGCTCTAGCTGGAGTCGGCGCAGAACAAAAAAGCAAATTGGGAGGAAGAAAGACTACGGCAGATAAAACGGTCTGGGTAAGGATAACAGAGGCGTGCACAGAGGCAGAGACTGGGGAGCGCTGTGCTGTGGGGAGAGTTGGTAAAAGAGTGAAATAAGGTGGTGGGGGAGGAGGGTTGGCTGTAGATGAACGGGGGAGACTAAAAGACAGTGCACATGGTGGCAACAGTAGCAAAAATCACCACATTATGAGGAAAGAAAAGAATTAAAGACCCATGTTGGCAGATTGTTTCATCATTCTTTTGTGAACATCAAAACAGAAGGGGAGTTGCAATGACTTGTAACTGCATTGTATCAGAAAACACAGTTAAAAGGACTGAAAATGTATAAAATGTAATTGTTCTCTGTTCTCTGACCCGCCAGAGAAACTAAGGAAGATGCATAGTAGTCTATACCAATTTTGATGCCACCTCGAAAAAAAAAAAAAGCACACTCTCTTTATACAAGAGTATAATTTTCAACATAAAGGAATGGTAGATTCATAAATATTTGCAACCTATTCAGGAAATTTATTTATGTATTTATAAATTAATCCCTCTGGAAACTTCTAGTGCAGAATTTAGGTGAATAGGATAAAACAGAGCACAAGGGCAACTACAACCTATAAACCCAACAGAGCAATGTCCTACACAAGATTTAAGCCAATGTCCTGCTTGTTGTGATGCTAAAAGCTTTGCCACTGTGCTGTATTGAAAAGTGAAATATTTAATTGTCTCCACAGTAAAATGAAAAAGAAAAAAACATAACAAAATAAAAATGCAATCTTGTAAACAAATGCTATTTCCCTGATAGTGCCCCCTTGTGCTAGAGTGACAAGCGCTCTGATTGGACCCAGCAGTGGGGATCATGTCTTCTACCACTTCTTATTGACAACCAGAATTTGCATTATTGCTTGTGCATGTAACAACAGAATTAACCCCCTCGATGCACATAGTTAATCATAGACAGTCCCCTGGTATACAACATGGCTGGTCTCATGTCATTTATTGGCACATTTCAATATCTAAAAGATGGGGTTGATGGTGGTGATACTTAAGAGTCGTAATAATAATGATGACACCCATGGTTTCGCATTCACACAGAGCGATCATGAGGAACAACAGTCGCTGGCAAAGTACATAGAGTTTGCGAAGAGATGGAGACGTACCATTTGAGCTGTGAGGGGGGTAGGAGGGGATGGTGATGGTTGTGGTGGTGGTTGGGACGAGGTGGAGGAGGTGAGGGAGGGGTGCAAGAGGGAGGCCAGTGGATGGTGGGTTGCGTCTGGGAAAGCCTAAGCAAAACAAAGCAAATACAGGGTTTAATATAATGTGCGATAGAGCAAATTTTGACGGATGATATATTGCTGAAGAAAATATAGACGATAAACAATAATACTGACAAATTCATGCCACTGACACGGTAACCCTTAAGTAGAATTGTCCCCAAAAACTATTCTAAATGTACAATATGGTCAAAAAACACTGAACAGCAATAAAGAAACAGCAGAATGGAAAAAAAACTTTAGTACTTAGTTTGTATCTATAATGAGTCATAGAAGTTCCTTATTCAGCCCTCTACAGCTCAAATCTAATCATAGAACAGAAAAATAACAAAAGTTTCCCACACGTACAAAGAAAAAGTCCCTACAATAATACTGGCCCCTAAAAAAAGTCAATATAGTAGTCAATTTTTGTGATAGAAAAAAGGCATGAATAAATTGAGAAAACAATGGATATGTTTAATACCATACTGTGGAAAATTCCAGTCAAAACAATGACTCAAAATTACATAGCTCACTTTTTATAATTAGATGTAAATTATATGGCTTAATATGATAACATTTCACAACACTCAATAAACAAGCAAAACAATATGAAGTTGAGACTTTAGATCGGTGAAGTCATATTCAATTCAATCTTACACATGATTTTATGTTTGGACAGTGTAGTTTTCCATTTATACAGACTTCATACAAGCTCATATCTTTTATTCTGCAACAACTGGCACATGGCGTATAGCACGAGCAATCAAACTGTCAGGGGCTTTATGAGATGTGTGAACGCAGAGATACTTCTGTAAATGGATTATAAAAGTGTACAACCCAAGAGGAGCAGTCTTGGCCATAGATCTGAGGAGATGACAGCAGGCCTTTGTGATGCTCCTCTGCTCATCTCCCTGCAGAAAACTACATGAAACACTGAGCTAGGACACTCTGTTTTACAAATTAATGAAGCTACATTAATAATTGCTCAACTAAAGACAACCACCAAGACACTTTTGCATGCAATTGTATATAGTCCCTGAACATGGAGTCAAATGAGCATCTTCCTCTTCAGGCCTTCAGTGTTTCAATGTATTTAAAGGTCCGCCACCTGTTTTGTCTCCATGGAGATGCTATTGCTTTGGCTGGAATATTACACAGTATAGTATGAAACCTAGCTACAGTATCTCCACAAGAAGATGATATCAAGGCCAGTTACATGGCCGATCTGTGGAAAAGTGACTCCACTGACAGTACGAATGCAAAGTTTTTCATAATATTTCTTTCAATAAAATCAACACTAATTTAATAAATGCTTGAAATGTCTATTTAATGCCATACCATGAAACATTCAATGGAGACTGGCATGTGCATTTTAACAGTAAACACAGAGAATCCACTAAACTATACTAACTTTGTATACAATTCCCTTGTGTTTGGGATATACAGTTGGTCCTATCGCACGATGGAATATAGCTTTGACAAAAAAAAGCATACCTGTTGTGCGTGGAGTTGGCCGAACCAGACATTGTTGCTGAGTCTTGGGATTTGCGGTTTGCGGTGCCCATAGATGGAGGCCCCATTCCTGCGGACTGGGGCATGCTGGGGGAGCTGGGGGCCACTGGGGGGTAGCCTCTGTTGTGATTTGCGGGCCCATGGCTGCGTCCTACGGCACCGGGCTGGCTCGGGCCCTGGCCTTGCATGGGACTGGTGGAGTTCATTCCCATGCTGTTGGTCATCCCGGGACTACTGTAGCTGCCACTGTAGTTAGAGGGTCGAGGGTAGTTACCTGCAAACACATGACAGTCAGTTAAACTGCAGCTATTGATACCAAATCTGATTCATTATCTCTTAAAAGATTCTATTGGTAAAAATTGGTTAGAACACATGTCTCCTTCAAGAAAAAACTGAATTAAGAGATAAGAGCAAACTCTAAACTCCCATGATGCTTTTGTGAAGGCGGGAAAGGCTATCTGGAGTGAGCTATGATGACATTTTCACCGGTTCCTCGATGGCCCACGGAACAATCACTAGTTTAAGCCCAACCACTCTAATCCACGGTAAATGCTTTCTCTCTGCCCTGTAGCGCTACACAGCTCCGGTGCTAGCAACTCTCCAAAGGGGCACTTAAACCCCTCCATTTTGGCTCTGCGTGACGCCAACTCAGGCAAAAAGAAAACGCCATGTGGTCAAAGGCAACATCTACATGCGTCCTGGTACACTTCACTGCACTTAAAAGTAACATGTGAAGGCCACACACACCCACACGCATTGAAGGCATGACAATATATTCACTCTCTAGGCAGCAACTGTGATCCTCCTCCCCGGGACAAATTCACGCAAAATAGAAAATGGAAAAATGTGGCATCCTCTATTGTGAAGGGGGCTATTTATTTTGATTTGATTAAGGGCGCCTTGGTTGGGCCTCGCGGCTTAATCCCCTGAGAATGTGTCTGGAAAAGGGGATCAAGTCTCTTAAAAACCTGCAGGCTTTTTCTGAGCACCAGACGAGAGGAAGTTGAATGACAATCTTCCGCATGGGGAGGGATAGACGACACCAAATGGAAACGGCTTTTGAGTGTCCTCCAGCTGAAGACATTTTTCACATGACACAAGATAGTGAGACCCAAAGTTGTGAAGGGCGGGCACAAAGAAACCCACTAAACAGGAAGTGATATAAACTCCCTACCCCTTCAACCTTTGCTTGAATTTGTTCAGAAATTGTGATGAAATCTATGATGGAAGATGGGAAAAAGGGAAGCGGATTATTTGGGAGAGGCTTTGGTGAGTCTTGAGTACAGCTGACACCTGTCAAGGGTTTTGGGGCTATAACAGGGAAGTGTTCAGGAAGAAAGGAGGATGGCTAACAAACACAAGAGGATACAGGGGGCCTAGTACATGTGTGCACTGAGCATGTGTATCCATCTGGTCTGTGTGAAGGAATATAGAGTACTTCAGAGACAGACAGTCAAAGGCACGTTTCAGTTGGAAAGTCCTCGGAACAGTCACTGACCTCTCCTGTGCTTTGCAGACAGCTGCTGTAGGGCCAATGTGGGAGACAAGAACAGACCTCTGCTCCGCTAAAGGGGACTTCTCAATAGAACTGTTACAAGGGAGACATGGGTGGAACGGCCAAAAATGTACTGTGAATTATACAACTATTTTAAATATAGGGATGGCATATATAAATACTCCATAAACCAAGTAACTAAATTAATGTTTAGCTTGATGTCTGACATTTGAAATGGAATAACTAATTAAAAAAATTATTATTATTATTATTTTAAACATAATTCTTCTCACTATTCAAAATAAATCTGAAAAATATTAAAAGTAACAGGGAAGACAAATTATGGTAGTGTAGTAACAAAATTACATAACTCAAGAACAAGTATGGTATAACAACTCTTATTTGAGTCCAAATAGTAAATAGGTAATATTTTTCATGGTCATGAATTTTAGGGTTAAATAATTCCGAGGCTGTGTTAAAAAGTGTGTCATTATAGTAAGTTTATCAGTCATGCTGGAGCACCATTGAGTGTGGAGTTGCCTGGGCTGACAGAGACAAGACAGAGTAGCACAGGGACTGGGTTAATTCTAAGCTTTCCTATGAGAGGTTTGTTCCACCCTGACAAGAATGATTCATTTCCTGAAGGATCGGTGCTACGGCAGCCAGAGTCTTTTTCAAGGACAGATAGCGCACTAACCCACTTTTTAAAGTGACTTGGAGTTTGGAGATAGGAGCTTTATTCATGTGTTATGGTTTGGAGTGCTCTTCTGACTACTTAAATGTAGATCAGAGAGATTAGAAATAAAATCATGTAATGTTTTGCATGTACTTTACAAAAACAAAGAACTAAAAATTTGAAGGGTTGCAATACATTTGTAGAGTTCAGTATGTTTAGTTCAATGACTTCTTTTGGAAACTATGTACATCATTTACCAAATATGTGTATACTACATTTACTTGTAGCCTTGAATGTGTCAAATGCTTGACACTTGACTTCTTTATTCACTCCATCAAGTAACTGTTGTGTTTGTAGATGGTAAATGTAAGCCTATTTGAAGCAAGTGCAGGGAAATGGGCAAAAGGATGAGAGATATATGCAGGCACAACTCTCAGTCCAACTCTCAAGTGTTCACAACACAATGTATCATAAATATATACCAACGATAAATGCATCTTGTCGGTGCCTACTATATGACTTGTAGTAATGCTGCCGTGTTATTGTGCAAGACACATCATGAATGACCACTTCATGAGCGGTTTCTCGATCGAATGCCCTTCAGTACATGGAGGCAGAAAAGCTCCATGATAATGTGACAATTCAGTAATATGAGTTCTATTCCCTGATAGATACTAAATGGACAGACGGAGAAGGGCAAGGCGGACAGTAAAGGTGATGTTTGGCGTGTCCTTGTGGCCCACTGCTGTTGTGCCTTTGGGCAGAGGGGGTATTTATAGAACAGTGGACAGGGGGAGAAGGAGAGTGCCTACTGCTTCGTTCATGATTACATGGAAATTCCCAGCCCTGTCACGCCTCTGCCGGACGCAGTGCCCTGTGCCAGCTTTAATCCCAGCAGTGCTGCGGGAGAGAGAAGTGTGACCGAGCAGATTACTGTCTCCTGCTTCCTCAGCAAACCACACAGGCCCAAGCTGTTACAAGTATGAGGTATGAGCTGCACCCTTCACATTACATGCTGGCACATTTCATCTGGCAGAGGTGTTTGTCCACGCACACTGGAACACAAATAAGAGAACTCAACAGCAGCACTTTTATTTGGAGTTTTTTGTTGCCTGTGTCAGTGAGAACAAAAAGTAATGTGTCAACAAAAATGAGGCAAAGTCAGAGCCATGTTTGATACGGTGCACTCTGACACTTTTTATGTCTATTACAACTTCAGATTTTAGACCTTTTCCTTGCGGTTCATTCTTACTGTGCACTGTGCGAGTCTGGCTGGATGAAGAGTTTTCTGCAGTCTTCTCTTGCCTGAGGCCTGTACATCCTCTGTGAGCCACCTCAGCACCTTCCCAGCAGGAAGTCTGAGCCTCAGCAGAGAGGGTCCGCCTTGGGGCTGCCAGCTCCACATAGTCAAACCTCCTCCAAACCCCCTCTCCCTCCCCCAGGCACTGGCTTGACTCATAGCCTTTTCTTGGGCCGAATTATATCATGGCTGTAGCAGGGCAGCGTGGCTTAAAAGTGCTGTCTGAAGCATGGTCATTACCAGCAGAGTGCTTAACCCCTCCAGGGGGGTGAGGGGAGAGAGCGGCCCAGGATACTCTCCAAACCTTATCCTGTCAAGGCAGAATATCTGTCTGCTGGTCTCAGCCCAGTTCTGAACAAAGCTAATAAGACTCAGTGTTCAGGTTCATCCTACACTGGATAAAGAACGCTTTCAGAGGACGAGTCTAAATATGTTTTGGTTAAAGTCAACAGTGCACTTTGACAGACGAACATATCATATGCAGAATGTTTTAATGTAAACAAAGCTCTATTATCTGAGCTGGCCAGCAGCAAGTCTATATGCATGCAGGAAGAACACAGAAAGTTTACTGTTACACAGGGTACTGCTGGCATACGTACTACATTTTCTATGTTCTCTAAAACCTGACCAGGACAGAGCAGAGCATATGCAGATGTATACGACTTTATGTATAGTGCAAAGAAGGGACGCTGTCAGGATGTAGCTCTTCTGTTTGTGATGGGACATCTCTGCTGTCATCCCTGAGATTGTCTGCCCCAAACCTCTTCCAGACTCGCCCGCCTCTCTCTGCTCTGTGCATACTTTATTTCCTTTTTTCTGAGCTTATTGGGCTGTCAGCCCAGGCAAAGTCACATTAAGAGATAAGAGTGGGCGCAGAGAGGAGACAAAATACCAAATGCATTAAGGCTATTAATCAACATTAATGAATGTGAGTTTTGGTAAACACATGCACGGATGGGCGTGTTTATCAAGGTGACACATGAAAACACCCAGATACTAAAATAAAACTCAACTATTCTGGTGTGTGTCCAAAAATGTAAATTACACAACACATCATTACTTCCAAGACATCACAAAAGCCACAAAAAATTTAATTAGATTCTGTTCCTACATTTAAACTTTTCTGTGTTTTTACAGTCATACTACAAGTCTTACTTACTACGAGTCTTTCAACTAACTAAACTAAGCATCCTGTTGATATGTCAGTCAGCGCAACTGCTGTAACAATCAAACAGATCAATGTTATTGGTGTAACCCTCTTATCCTCCTGACATCCACCTGACAGCACATTTAACAGTAACACAGGCATGAAACAGAGCCTAGAGCACATATTCCTATTTTAACAGGTTTTAATTCTGTAAAGTCAGGCATATGTGATATGTATCAAACCCATTGTGCTTTTGTCTGTTTTATGTTTTTTTTTTTTTTTTTAATTAGCAATGGGCTTCCATGAAAGAAACTATACAGTAGTGCAAACACATTTCTTCTACCCTTAATACATACAAATAATACATTTTTACAAAATCAAAACAATATTAAAAATAATTGTAATTATTTTTTTTCTTTTGCTATTATGCTCTTACCCGGACCATACTGTGCCCCTTGAGATCCATACTGCCCTGTAGGATTGTTCTGGGAGTAGGGCCCCATTCCTGGATACATGGGGCCCCCAGTTGTGGGATGAGGGGACATGGGGGGTCCAGACTGTGGACAGGCGAACTGAGAGTTGCTCTGGTTTCTCTGCATATTGGACATGAACCCTGAAAGAAACACAAGTCTCATCATGAAACTTTAGTCCAGCTGCATTTCAAAACCAAACAGTGAATGACATCATGAGTATGGCCTGCTCTGATTATGTTTAAGATTATAGTTCTTCATTTCCTCCGAGTAAAAAGAGCCCTGCTTTGAAAAATAGCTCTAATCTTTAGCAATGGAGGTGGCTTCTGTTACGCGGATATGCACCCAATAAGGACGACCTGACCTGTAAGCAGAACCTTTGGAACATCAAAACAAAAACAAATGAACAAAACATTGCCAAAATCTAGGCTTCAATGGGGTTTATAATATTTTGTATATTTTTTTGAACAAATCTTGATTATCCTCAGAACAGCAGTGTTTGTTATATTGCTTTTAAATTCAATATTCTTCAGTTCAGTTGTGCATAAAGATACAAAATAAAAAATAATATTAAAACAGTGCTGTGTAGTATTTTAATAACTTAAAACGAATAGCTAACAGAATGGAGGCTTGTTGATTGGTCAGTATGTCCAAGAATATTATGGCAAAGGGGTTGGTATACTGCTCAAACAACAATTTTGCAATGTTGCAACAGCAATAAAACAAAATATGTCTTGGGCAGGACAACAATATTAATGTAAAAATATATGTTCAAACCCATTTTAATGCATACCTTATAATTAGGTGCAGAATTCCTAACTTAACACTCCTTTCTTCACATAATAACCTGGGAATTTGTCCATGACTGTTATTTTATTCTACTCCATTCTCTCAATAGACATGCCTTAGCCTCTTAGGCCTGGACCTGGACATCACCATTCAAATTGACATTTTAAAGCAATCCTCACATGGACCAGAAGCTTTGAAATTGTCCATCTCATTTCAAAAAGCACCTCCTTTCACCAGAAACCGGCAAAGGTCACCAAGTGGCTGTTGAGACTAGAGGAAAGGCGGAATTTGATATTATAGATCTGCCCTAAATGGATTGGGTCCGCATGAGTGTAAACTTCGATAGCTATTGTTAAATGCACTTTTGATGGTGGTTAAGAAAGTGCAAGCTGACGCATATACAATCCCGTGTTTTCGCTAGCAGAGGAGAGATAAAACTTAAAAACCAGAGCAAGACTTCACATACATGCCCGCTTTTGCCCCTGAGAGCAAGTTGTGAAGAGAAAAAAAATAAAAGCCCAGTGTGTTTTTCGTGAATAAGACAAGCGAAGGCAGCAGAAGATCAGGCGGAGTGTGTGTGGGAGGCAGAGACGGAGTGGCCGTGGTCTGAAAGTGCTTAGGCTGCGAGTGCCGGGTTTAAGGAGCCACAACGTTATTGTAATGTTTTGCTTCCATTAGGGTAAGGGGATTCTGGGAGAGCGAAGAAAAAAAAAATACACTGTGTAATACTGCACTTTAAATTGCCTGGAAAATGGATGGGGAGAGGAACATTGTGCAGACAGTGCTAAAAGCAAATAACACATTCAAGGATTTCTCTCTCCAAGCTTTATTCCCGCAGCACACTTATGGTCACACATAAAGGTTTGCTGTGGAAGTCTCAACAACTGGAGCACGGAGGATTTGTGTGAGAGAGGAAGGGGGGAGACGGAGGGGGAAAGAGAGGGAAAGGGCAGGGACGTTCAGCCTGTTTATGGATAAGCAGAGAATAGAAGCACTCAGGAGGGCAGCCACTACACTCAGCTCTATCTTATATGTGCTCTGTGTGTACGAGGTTAGACTTTTACAAGCATTACAGGCCATAATGTTCGGGAATAACCTTGTTCGTGAAAAACACCTATTTTTGCATGGTGGCGTGGATGCATTTTTGTTCCTATCCACTTTCTGTTTTTGACGTTAGCTTTGAAGTGGACAGATTTTCCTTTATATTTCCCCATTTGGCACATGCGCATGGCACAGTGAATACCATTATTGATAGAAGCTTTTGTCAACAATCTGTGGCTAAACTCAAGTGGCATCATTTTCTGGGCAATTCACGGGAGTCACTACAGGGTAAAGGGTAAAGCATGTCATCAGCATGCTGATTAGGTGGATCCTTGCTGTTTTTCCTCAAAAACACAATATCAGCTTGAATGGGACATTTTATGTTTTTAGCAGGGGTGCCAAGGGTACCATGTTACAAGGATGTTCCATCATCGTTATCCAATTCTTACTTATATTTGGAGTGATTCATGCATGTGTGAGTAGTTCTGAATTTCCTTATATTCAGTGCCATTTCCACTTGCTCTCTCAATCAAGCAATATCAATCAATCAATCAAGCAATATTTATAAGGCGCTTTTCATACAAAATTGTAACACAAAGCGCCCTCTCTATCCCCACCCACTGCTTTGTGCTTACTTGTAATTTTTTTCAAAAACAGACTCTGGTTTATACACTTAGGATTCAAACACAGACATTCTTCATGAAAACAAAAAAATATCGCCACTATGATGGGACAGGTGTTTTAGCTGAACATTGGGGTTAACGGTGGACAAAATGTCCAATAATAATCTACGATGAATACTAAATATCAGAAAAAGCATAACATGTAAAAACATGTACATATATATGTATGTCTTTTCTAAATATATATGATATATCCACAGATTGAAATAAAAAGAGAGCCTACTGCAGCATACCTCTGTCCTGAGCCATGGGGGAACGGGGGATCGGAGGATGAGCTCCCTCTGGTCCATTCCCAGTGCTCTGTGCAGTCATTGATGAACCTGCAAAACAACAGGGAGAAGCCACAGAGGTTATCTTCCAAAGCCAAGCAGCCAACTCCAAGCACATATCATTTGCTTCCCTGTCACTCCTTACTGTACACAAACACTGGAGGCACCCTACAGGGAAGCACAGCCATCTGAGGATCATTGATTAGATGCTTGTGTGAGTCTTTGAACTGTGCCTTTCCCATTGAAATCCAATGTAGAGTCCATAGTCTGATTAGGACAATGGCAATGGCAGTGTGGTGAAATTGATTTGACCCAAAGGAACGAGAGATGGGATCCCTTTGTTTAACATGCAAAGGAGACTCTGAGGTGTGTGCATGTGAAAAAGTCTCTTAATATAAAGCAGTTAGTTTACATCTCGCAAATAGGCAGACCCAAAGAATACATATATTAACATGTTAATAATTAAAAAACAAACAAACAATTTCACAGATTTTAACAACTCAAGTAAATTCAACTTAGCAACAACGCCACAATAAATGTTATATTGATTTTTATGACATTTCTCTTGCCAAGAATGCTACTTAAAATTAAATGTTGGTATTTGTACTGCTTCATGCTCATACAGACTGAATGGGAGCCTCTTATTCAACAAGACATTTCACATGATTCATAGTATAAATTTTGGTCGGTAGTATGCCCTAGCAGCACATGACTGGCGGTGGCACCCTCTTCACATAAACAAACCCAGTGAAGTCAACTTAATTGCTTTGAATACAACTGCATAAACAACACAGCTAGCCAGCCATTCGCCCACTCTAATGCACAAATAACATACTCAAATAGAAAGTGTAAATAAACACTTGTGAGCACACAAGGAAGCACATAATGGCAAAAAGGAGCAAGTATTTTGCAAGGAGGACCCCCCAAAGCACACATGAATAGAGCCAGCAGTGAGGCTTCAAAGGCGGAATATTCGATTAGTTAGTCTGTCACCGCATGTGCAGCAAGAGGAGAGATCTGTGTGAGTGCAAAAACACTAGAGAAGGAGCTGTTTGGATGAAGTGGTGAAAGAATTCCACTCAAAGCAATGTCAAACTTAAGCAGCTCTTTAAAGTCAAGGTAAAATATAAGTATCACACAATTTAAAGCCAACTTGTGATCGATGTAAAAATGGCAGCTTATAAACTCTGCACTTTTTATTGGATAGATGTTCCTTATGGCTTACACAGATTCAAAGCAGGACCACTTCTGAACTAATCCCACATTCATAACTCATTTTTGGTAATGATTGTTAGTTTGTTGAATTTTGATGCCAGTGGTTTGAATAGCCTTAATACAATTTAAAATATTACAAAAAATATTCTACAAGATGGCAAGTTCAAACCTAAATTTCAAGCAATATTTCTAATAATGTGATATATAAACCTGCTTCAATTTAAAAGTGATTGTTTAATATTTCATCCTTGTTAATTAGCACACATGGGCATTTGGGTCTTGTTTCGACAAGAGGTGTTTAACTGTTTCTGAAGACTAAATGCTTAGTTACACTTGTGTGTGTTTTTAGTGTTTAGCAATTGTTCCTCTGCAATAAGCTGCATACAACATGGCAAACCATCATCTGAAGAGAATTTGTTGTCAGACCTGCTTTAAATACAAGTTAGATGTAATTAAATTCATAATTAAATAATAAATGTATTTGCAGTGCCATAAAAGTTTACCAATTACTTTTTCAAATTTCTTCTAATCGACTTCCCAATAAACCAGCTATCAAAACAATGCCACCAAAAATACAACCCTGTTTTCAGTATTGTTTTAATTAGGTGTCTCTGAATACTTATATTCAAATAAATTGTGGCCTTTGGCATGTCTAATTATTAGTTATTGAAAGTCAAAGGAGAAAAGTTTGGATAGACTGTCAACAGGTACTGTCATATTCTCAGTTGTGTGAGATGCAGTATAAACATGCAATAATTAAAGGCAGTAATATAAGTATTTTTGCTTAAAGAGGCTAAGGGGATACTAGGGTCTTCCATGGGGGTGTTCACTCTTGGTTTGAAAAGTAGGTCAAATCTGAGCACGTACAGAAGGCTGATGTGTCGATTAATGTACATTGCCCCGATTGAATAGAACAAATAAATAAATGGCGAACATTTTGCATTAATAAATGGAGAACATTTAGCATAAATAAATGGAGAACATTTGATATGTTCATGAAGGTAAGCTCATTAAAGGTGCACTGTGTAACTTTTCTGTCTGCCATCTGCTCATCTCCATGGAGATGTTATTGCTTTGTCTGGAATGTCCCGGTACGGCATTAAACATATCCATCTTGCATTTACTCAATAACGTGTTTCTTTTAAATGGACTTCTTACTGTGAGTGGGCTCACATCTCCACAGATATGGCATCACCTGCTGTATCCTTAAAGGTAAATAAGTGTAATGCTGTATTGTGGAACATTCCAGGAAGCAGGTACAAGTTAAACAGCGCACCTTTGAGTTTGAATATTGTTTCATTCAGAGCCAGTGTTTTTGCTCCTTAATTAATGTTAACTGTATAGCATGAATTAGATGGCGGCAAATTGAAAAATGTGTTTTGCAAACTCACTTGCAAAAAATATTTCCTGCTACTATAACACAGTGTAATAATAATACCCCCAAACTTCTTTTTGTCCTGTCTCTAATGCGCACCCTCCATCCCTCTTCCTTTCATCTCCAATTAATAGAGGCCTTTTATTGACTCAGGCCGACTTTTCATCATTGGCATTTCACACACACAGTGGCTGCTATAAGCTTAATATTACCAAGACCCTGAAACAAAACAGCAATATGGCTACAAGTGCTCTCCCTCAGCTTTGAACTTCTCCAGCGCTCACGTTTGAAACCCTGATGAAAAACGCTTCAAAGAGTAGCTCTGCGTTTCTTCAAAGCGGACTCCGGGTTGCCTCGCCAGTCACAGAAATTTAAAAATGCGTATTGGCTTTTTAGCAGGCAACATTATCTTCTGAAAAAATTGCAATGAACTCTTATTACTTGTGGCCCCGCTGCTGTGTATCATGGGAAAAAGTAGAAAATGGATGTGCTCGCTAAGTGCCGTTTTTTTGCACAAAGAGGAAATTACAGTGATTTGACTTGCATTCTGAAGTGCATCCTTGTTTGAAAATCTCCTGCTTGCTTGCTCCCGGGCTTCCGTGAGTCTGGTTCATTCTAAAAGCTCCATCAGTGTGACTATTAGATCTTTTCATCTCTCCAGACTAATGCGCTCTCAAAAACAAACATTTGTGCGGGTGTGTTCCAGCGTCTTCAATGTCAGCGTGAATGAGCCCGTTTGAAGGCCTGTCCGTGGAGGGAAAATTTACACTCAGAGCTGAACAAAGTCAAAATGTGATGTGTAAAAGGGTGGATCTGTCGGGGAACCAGCTGTGCGATAGGCAAGGTGTAAATTGCTGCCATTGCATTGTGGGTAACAGTGCCATTTGCTAATTGTGTTACAGAGCAGCTATGGGAGCAGCGGCACACACAGTACCCACATGTATGGAACAAATACACTAGAAAAAGACCACTAGTATGAACCAAAAGAAAATATTTCTACTTTATAACCTCTTGTTGTGCTCTTAGTTAATGTAGTTCTTGCAATCGTGATTTTAGGGCATAGAAGCAACATCTTAGCATCATAGCAGCAGCTTGACCTTTCACCCAAGAGAAAGAAGCATGCCCGAAACTCTTTTCTGCAGACTCCGCATAATAATGTAACAGTGAAAAGTTTGTGATCCTTGTATTTTTTTAGCCCAACTTTTGGTAACCCAACAATTTAGTGATTAGTTGATGCTCAGTTACATATTAACCAAGTTTGATCTGATCAAAGAAACAACGTTCTCAGTAGGGGTCCATGATTATGACTAAATATCTAATTTTTTAAATTTAGTATAGCAATCCATATGCTGTACAAAATGCATGTTTTATATACATCCAAGAGCATTTAAAGCTAAGAAAACTGAAAAATCTGGAGTATAGACTATTGTTAGCAGGTTATGCAGGAGTCCATGGAGATAGGATGGTTTGATGGGAGGAGAAGATATTAAAAGTAAATACATAACCAGTTCTATCCCTTTAAATTGTGATTTTGATAAATCTTGCAGTCCATAATTCCTGCATTCTGAGCCCATAGAAGAATACAACTGTTATATGCTGTTATCTCCAGCTATCAGCCTGGTGCATGCATACATAAGTCCTAAGTCCTACTATAGCTCACCACCAGAGAAGCAGGGGCCGGTTTTGTTAAATTGAGGAAAGTCCGGTAAGCACCCATGTACAATATGGGAAAGGGCTGCTTCAGCACCATCTCCTAATACAGGCCTAAGGCTGTAAAAGCACACACCTGCTCCGGCCAACAAACGCACCAACTCATATCCCCCACTTGGCATGTCTTTAGGGGGAGGAGGCAGATAAACAGCGGGCTCCAATAATGCTGGTTTAGATCTCAATGGGTGCAAGTCAATGCCTCTCCGTGCCGGGGGCTAATGCCGGTTAACTCTCCCTGTAGGGGACAAGCGCGGGCCTGCAGTGGCTCGCAAAACAAGCCCTCTCCCTAGATCCTCATTACTTCCACCACTGAGTAGCAAGTGTAAGTAAGGCAAAATTGCATGCTTAAGCTAAAAACAGCAAGCGGGGAAGCGATGGAGTGAGAGAAAGAAAGGGAATAGGTGTTGGGGAGGAAAAATAATTGCACGCGGTGCTCTAGTTTGGGTTTTCTCGTCAGTTGGAATGGGATCTCTCTAAATGGCTAACACTGCAAGTCTACGGCTTTTTTCCTTGTTTCTGTTTTTTAGCCAACAGTGTACTTTGTGATGGCGATGCCTGCGGGGAGGGCATTTTGCTGTTTCACATCCAACATGAGCAGCCATCAGGAAGAGCAGAGACGTCGGCATGTGGGAGCGATGGGCTGTGGATGGTGGGGGGGATGCAGCGTGGAGAAATAACAGAGGCAGAAACGTGGATGGGAAAAAAAATCCAGTCTTGTTCATTGGTGGGACGCCCGGGTACAGCAACTGCGCTCTGAGCGAAAAGAATAAGGCACAGGCAAACAGAGAGAGCGGAGAGGGGTGGGGACAAGAGACACATGGGGAAACAGAAGAGAGAGAAAAAGCACGATTCAAATAATGAGAAAGAGGATGGGACAGGGACAGCCAGAGGCGCTGTTCCCACCACGCAGCCTCTCAGGGACTGCGGTGACTAGAAAACTCACTGGAAAACACGTTTGCATAAAATCTATCCACCCTTCAACCATTTTGCTGCAGCTTTCTCATCAACCAACAACCAAAACAGTGAAAAGTGCAAGTTTGCCTTCCCTGTGGCATTGTTCCTCGTCCACTAACTGCATGCTTACAAAAATACTCTGGCTAGCTTAATCTAAGGTCAAAGCATCAACAGCATTCCCACTTGTTTGTGCTTGACCTATGACCCTGAGTGCAGAAGATGACTAGCAACAACCCATTTCTGACTTTTATGCAGGAATCATTAGCATAACTTTAGAAAAACATATTAAAACATGCAAACTAGGAGGTTAGCTTGGGGACAGTTAGCGTAAAGGACAAATGCTGCAGAAGTAAAGTGAGTTGTGATGCGGAGTACAGCAACCCTGGAGCAGCCAAACTAGCCAGAGACTCTCACTCCTCCTATCTCTCCTCCTCCTCTCTAGCCCTGACCCCTGCGTCCTCGTTCAGGCCCTGGAAGCACTTGACGCTCAGTGTAGATAAACAGCTCTTAAAGCCTCCGGAGTGCTTGCCTAGCGGCTCCAATCACCTCTTCAGAAGAAATCAGAAGAAAATATATTCAGAGCTGGGAAAGGAGGAGAGGAGGCTAACCGGACCTCAGAGGACCCCTGTGCTAAAGGGGTGGGGGGTGCGGAGGTTGAGTTCTTGCAGCTGAGGGAAGAGAGAGAGAAAGGATGTAGTTGGACTTAATTAGCAATAGCATTGTGAGGAAAATTGGTGTCTGGCCTTGGAAATTCGCATCTATATAAACAGACATTCTGCTGAAAAAAAAGTTAAAATTGAATGGATGGAAGATATAACGATACCAAGTAATTAAATACATTAATAAATAATAAGATTAACCTCAAAATAATATGAGATAAACTTTGTGGCACAAAAAGTTAAGGAAACACATACTTCTGAAGTGCTTTTTTGTCTTTGAATGGTTAAGTTAGATTAAAAAAGTTCATACAAGCAACTTAGTAAGCCCAGATTTTATTCAATTCAATAACTTTGTGAATATTTACAAACGTGGAGGTAGTCTTGAGTTTAAGTACAAAAGGCACAAGGAATAGAGTATACAGTATATGAAATATAGTTCAAATCTGGACTCTAAATACTTTGGTGGGGGGCTTCTCCAAGTATTTGTAATATTTTACAACCAATACCTTCCACAACAACTTTAGCCAACTTTATCCACTTTGCCCGATGATCACCTCTCCCCCACAGCTCAGTCCCTGACAGAATCTTGTATTCTGGCGCTTCCTTCCTTCGCTACACTGTCCGGCTGAGAGATGAATGGCTGTCCCCCGCCCTGTCCCCAATGTCTCGCGGAAAGAGAAAAATATTTGGAGGATGCTCGGAATTGCTTCGGAGACACTGGGAGGAGGACGAGGTGTGTGTGTGTGAATAAACAGCTGTGTGTATATGAGAGGTAGTGCTGGCGTTTGAGCAATGCGATTTCTGCTCGACTGTCACAAATCTAGCGCAACAGGAAAATCAATTTGGCCCTGCGTGTGCCTTTTTGGCTCCGGGAGAGAATCCAAATAGCAAGGCGAGGCCCGGATAATGTTACACTGTATTGGATTTGCTTCACGGGGAGACAGAGATGGGGGGAGAAAGACGTGAGGAAAAGTGCGGAGAAGAGGAGGGAATCACAGGCTCTGACAAGATACATTTGTGAGCCAGTTTGGATGTATGATTGGCTGCCAGGCTGTCAGTCCAACCTCACCTACAACACTTTTCCCATTCAATATGAGTGATCTGGAGCGTGCATGTGTACAGCAGGTGGACGGCTGAACGAAATTGTTTACAGATAAGTGAGAATGTGCATAAGCGCCGGACCCGACTGTTGTGATTTGAGATTTTCCAAGGATGACATAATGAAAGTGCTCTCTCCGCTGACTGCTGTCAAGGGTAACGCGTCCCCCAAGTGCTCTGCCACATGACACATCCCTTCACTCTGCAGACGTGATGCTGGCTGACAAGCACTGGCCTATCTAGGAATAGGAGAGATATAGTGACAATCATAAGTAAAATTCAGCTGTAAAGGGTGAATTTGACACAACACTTTTTACAGTAGTACATGATTGTGGGGAAGTTGCAGTCCACAAGGAGCTGATTGGTTCTAACAATCATTTTGTTTGTGCCGCCCTTGTGTCCTTGAGCAAAACCCATAACCCCCTTGCTTGCAGCCGATTAATGAAGTCAGTCTGTCTCAAAGCCAAACTTAGACAGAATTTTGGGTTTTCATTATCTGTAAGGCATAATCATCAAAATGTCAAGAAATAAAGGCTTGAAAGCTTCACTCCATTTGTCATGAATACATACACTGGTCTACAAGCAAAAATGCTTCCAGAACAAAAGTAGTGAATTTGGGTTCTTCTTGGTTTAGGTCACTAATAAAGAAAACGTAAGTCAGAAGTGCTGATTGGCTATAGTTTTCAAGATACAGTATTGGGTCAAAACAGGAAATGTATGCAAAATAAGGCAAAAACTGTAGTTTATCAGAAGGTACAGTGTGTCTACAATCAACCATTTCTATCTGAGAGCCTGTCTGCACATTCTAATACATTCATTTTACTATGTCTAGAGTTTTAACATAAAATATTTTTTGATTTCACGTAAGAGAGATGCCTCAAAATTGTGTGCACCTGAAGGTCCCATAGCATGAAATTTTCACTTTCTGAGGTTTTTGAACGTTAATGTGAGCTCCCCTACCCTGTTTAGGCCATACCCCTTCTCCATGGCTAAAAGTAGCGAAATGTGTAAACTGAGGAATTGTGATCCTTTTGAATTCTGATCCGTTTGAAAAATAGACAGCTCAAACGGGCGATTCTGAACAAGGGAACTTTCTGACGTCACACTCGCGGAAAGGTTTCCACCCCCCCGTCTGGATGTCTACCCACCGTCTCTGGAAATCACGCCCAGAGAATCTGGACCGCGAAAGAGCTACGAAATGCGAGATGCAGTTTCTGGAGGCACATGAGAGTGTTTCCAGGCTCAGATGTGCTTTATCCGAGCCTCCGAACCTCTGAAACAGCAGTGGTTTAATTTTATTTTCTGTGGAAATGTGTTTTTAAAAAAAATGGAAAGCGTCTCATATCTTCCTCCACGCTTAAAACACAGAAGTGGGTGACAGCACACAGCTAATCCAGGAAACAGTGGCTTATTTGACCACAACCCACCCGCTGCATTGGCCTGTCTCTGTCCTCCTCATTTGCATTCAAGCAACCACGCCCAGAATAAAGTGTTTCAGAGACATATTTATGACTCTGACTGTCTTCATGAGGCTATCTCATGCACTGAGGCTTGATTTTGGAGAAGGATTCATTTACAGTATTAGGGAACCATTAAGGCACCATATAAAAGCTTCAAGAAGTACCATGTCATGGGATCTTTAAGATATTTCTTGTTTATTTTTTGATGGATAAAGAAGTGTAAGTTAAATGTTTTCAAAATACAAATATTATTTTTAAGCAAAAATGCCTAAATCTATTGTATAAACAGATGCAATTTTGATGTAAAACAATATAATCAAATATCTTGAATACATTAGCTAACCAGCAAAGTTATCATTTGATTTTCAGTTCATCTTATCAATATAAATGCGATTTAGCCACTTTATCTCAGAAGCAGATCGAGTCCAAAAATTAGTAGACCAGTGTAATATATGGGCTTGACTTTCTGAAATGAGTGACAAAAAATAATTACTAAATTATTTTAGTAAATTACTAAATTACTAAAATAATTACTAAAAATATTACTATATCAATATATTCAATACATGATACAGTAGCTGGAAAAATATATTTTTGTGCTTTGTATTTATCTTGGGGAATTTTTCTTTGCAATAATGGGGAGATTTGTTATTTTAGTTGTAATATGACAAAACTGAGCTGTATAAGTAACTTTTATGGCTAATTATTGGTTCATTCTGCTATTTATTTGTTGAATCTCATGCCTTTTAATGATACTGTTACTCTATAGTCTATTTAAATTTTTTTTAGCTTTTATGTGTGGTCAGGTCTGGAACTAAATAGATGATGATGATGATGATGATGATGATGATGATGATGATGATGATGATGATGATGATGAGTAAAACTTTAGCCCCATCTTGCAAAAGATGTTTAAAAAGTCTGAAAACCAGAACCAACCCCATTTAAGCCATGATCTTAGAAAGATCACAGATAAAGCCCACAAATCTGTTCATGTCAATTATACAATTTTGGCAGTTAGCTATGCCCCGGCCTCCATTGCCTATAACACACTATTAGCTTTTTCTCTCTTGAGGTAACTTGAACCAAACAACTATAGCGACATCCCAGTACTTTAACTTAACTGCGAAAGTGTCAATAACGAGATGTATGCTAACCCTATTAGTCCTCCCCTGTCTTAGCTAGACTGCTGGCTCTTCCATCTAATTCAAACTGATTGTAGAAAAGCCACTAAAACTCACCAGATGTTAGTACTCTATACTTAATCACCATTTATTTGGCATAGGGAATATATTTTTTAAATATCTTCTTATTAATCATACTCCAGCAATGACTTTATGCCCCTATATTCGGTGTCTAATTTGGGATCCCAGGTTGTGATTCTTGGCACGGATTCCTGGAAAACCGCTGTCCCAGTTTTTCATTAGCGTCAATCACTGTAGCGCGCGGCTTGGAGGTGACGGAGGGGAGAGGAGGGGGGTGGAGGGGTGCATGGCGTGGGGGGATTGGGCTCCAGACACTTGGCCCTCTCGCATCAATGTGAGTGGCAGGTTTGAGACATTCTGATGCGCTGGTCAGACACACTGCCAACTAGAGGAGAGGAGTGACAGCGGCACCCACACATGCACACATAGCACGCAGTTAGTAATGCTGAGTGTTTATCTAAATTATAATGTGCTCTACTCTGGCCCCGGGAGACAAACGGACAGAGTGCATTGTGTGATAATCGGGCTGATGTATTCCTCCTGCTGTGACTTCGATAGGGCTTCAAATCTGATGGGAGGCTGTCCAAATACCTGTCTGTCTCAATTCATTAGCGACTGAAAATGAAGAGGAAATATTCTCCCTCAAATATGCCAGTTTTTCAGTTTGTCAGGAAGCAGGGAGATAGACTTAATAGAATCCACTGTCATGTAAGGACATTCTACTACATGGCTTGATCAAAGGCTTAACAAATCCCACTATGCAAGCACAAAAAAATGCATGAGGAAAATGAATGAGTCATTTCTGATGAAGTGCTGTGGTGTAAAATCTTGAATGGTGAGAATAAGGATCAGAAATACAGAAACAGATATCAGAGTCTAGACACTAGATTGATATGATTTGGGATTTGCAGCAGTGTAGTCCCAGGCTAATCCTCTGTTCAAATGAAGGGAAATTGATCGGGCTGGATTATGTCCTGTGTTGCAGATAGGAAAAGAGATTTTATGTTTCAGGATGTGGAAATGACAGTTTATATGACAGTTTATATGTTTTGGTTTGGTAAATGAGCACAGCATTTCCCCTACACTATCAACTACCATTTTAAACAATTTAACCTAATACACTGCTATATAAAAAGAAGAGGTAAAGAAAAAGAGCAGCCCAAACATAATTAAAAATAAATAATAAAACAACAATCAAAAGTAAAACTGCGCTTTTCTTGTATGTGAAATATTTCTCTGCCACATACATAAGATAAAGACATATAAGAGTCTGGAGTGTAAAGAAAAACACCATAAATACACAATTACATCGAGGTTGGTCCCCTGCCCTTTCAAAAGGTCTCTTAAATTGCACATATTCAAAAACAAATGAAAGCAGGCCAAAGCCTCTAAATGGCTGTAGAAATGGAAAGGTCAAGTACAACTATAGGTATAAAAAACAGTGCTTTTACCCAGTGCACTGGCCAATGATGCTTCCAGGTTTGTTTAGTAAAAGCTGACCCCGAAAGCGTCTCTAATGTCCCAGCTGCTGTTGTTACCGCTGTCAAAAGCAATAGAACTGACGTGACATAACCATCTGGGAGATTTGCCTGTGTTCTCATTTGCTCTCAAACAGAAGCCCTTGTTTGGTGGCACAAAGCAATTTCCCTTTAAGCTGTAAAGTCATTTTGCAGATTTCCCATGGAATCCGACACAGTAGTGCAGGATATAGGTAGAAGAGGAGTGTGGCTCAGAGCGTTCTAATGTTCTTTGTGATTTGTGTTGTTTTTATCACAGGCTGAGGACTGATGGCATGCTTACCTGCTCCAGTGTTGTTAGCAGAGGGAGCGCTGGCGGGAGAGATGGGCCCAGAGCCAGTGCGGGACTGCTGGGACTGCGTGGAGCCAGCCGGGGAGCCCACCGGGGAGGGTGAGGGGCCGCTCCTCTGGTTGGGGAGGTGAGGGGAGGCATGAGGGGAGAAGGGAGACTGTCCCTGTGCGCTGGCACCTCCCTGCTCCCCTTGGCTACTACTGCTGCTGGAAGAACTGGCAGCACTGGCTGAGCCCACACCGGCCTCTGTCCCAGTGGGGAGGTCATCGATGGAGCCAGATAGATCCTGAAACACAAGACAGAGCTCTTTAGTTAACTACAGTAAACAGCCAAAGAGAATGGGCTGCCAGTATTTTAGTTGACTGCAAACTAATCAGAAGATTGCTGAATTAATACCTGGACCTGCTCCAATAAATGTATACTGACATTGTGTTGATGTGTTTGTGTGTATGCGTAAAAGTCCTATATTATGCTAAATGGATTCCTGCCATGTTATAATGTTGTTACCACATCAAAAACATACTTTTATTATAAGTCTGTCTACATCTCTAAAGCTCAAAATGCTCTATCCCACCTTGTGATGTCATGAAGTGGTAGTTTTCCTGTAAACAGCTACTTTTTACCTTTTGTTCAGTAGAGATTGTCAGTTCCATGGCAGAAATTATTCAAATGATTCTAGTGAAGGTGTATGGAGTTTAAAAACACAGTGGAACACTTCCTGTATTACCACATGACATCACACGGCTAAACAGAGTGTTTTCTGTTTAAGAGAAAAACTCAGCCTAAATATTCAGGGTTTGTGTGTTAAACATGTGTGAATGAAACAAAACACAATTCAAAGTATGTTTGTGATTAGGAAACAACATTATAACTTAGATAAGAAAATAGAGAGAGCGAGAAATACTTCATTGATCCAGAGGTAAATTCTAATTCAAAATAGTGCAATATGGGCCCTTTAAGATGTAATTCAGAAAAGACAAATTTATCCTCAACATAGGAGTAAGTGATATTGACAAAAAAAAAAAATGTATGACTCGATATTCTTATTTTAAACAACCCTTGTGATAGTATACACTTTTTATATTTATCCCGTCTTAACTGAAATGTATTACTACTGTGTAATCATTATCTTTCATCATTATACTGGTAGGCCACAGACGCTGCCCACAGGAGCAGAAAGCCCTGTACAGAGGCTGGGGATGTGAAAATGAATTGTAATAGGCCTCCATTCAGACCAGGGTGAGCTCACATTACCGTGTTCATTCCCCGTGGTGTGTGAGAAGTGTGCACTTTTCAGGCTGCGTTAACGGGTTCCCTCTTTTTCAATTGATTCCAGGGATTCCCCACCAAATCCAGCTGACAGAGAACTGACAGCACAAAAGAGAGTTGGGGGAGTGTGTGAGGGAACAGGGGAGAGGTAAAAGTGGAGTAAGAGCAGAGCAGATATGACTTGATGGGATGTGAGAGCTTAACTATAAGTGACACACATTTGAACACACTCACACACACAGACTGGAGCCTGTGCCACAGCTGCACAGAACAAGAGAAATCACTTGTGAGTGACCTGGGACTATGGGCAGAGTGGGCCAAATGCTCCTACCTGCTACTCCGAACATGACCCCTGCAGTCACACCTGAGCCTAGACAACTGGTATACAGGCTTAGATTTACTGTAGAAATAACACATTTCACCAAGCCACTTTTGTTTACTTCTGAGGGGTGCCACAGTAGTATGCTACATCATAACATTCTGTTGAAAAGCAAACAGAATGTACTACAAATAATATAGTATATGCTTTGTCTGTCAACCCTCCATCATAACTTTAAGGAATAGATTTGATTTCAGTTTCTACAGCCCTGTCATTTCCATGTCAGCAGGAGGCAAACACTGTAGCTTTTCTCATTATTCTAGCACAATGTTACATCACAAGAGTGAGACAGGCGCTCCCATCTCGTCCCATCTATGTGGGCTCAGCCGCTGGAACAGACAAGAGTTATTGTGGCAGCCGCTCTATGGCTGCTTGTTTTGGTTAATGCGATCCCCACACTGACACACAAAGCTTTTGTTTTGCTTCATGCCACTGTGAGTGCCCACCCGCTCTGCCAGCCTGCCAGTCTGTCGCCTGGCATTATCTCCTCTGCTCTGCTCAACACATGGGGCATTGGTTCCGTCTGACGCTTCTCTCTTTTCCCCTCACCCTGGTACCACTCGTTGTCTCAGCCAATCACGTCAGCCAGACAACACAGCTGAATGATGTAATGCTCTGCAACCACCAATAGACTTGAGTGTTATTTTTGACCAAACCTCCACTAGGGCGAATGGCATTTGACATGGTGGGGCATAAGAGTCCGGTAACCATGACGATGCCTCTTCCAAAACAGCAGAAGCTAGCCTAGTGCAAAGCTAGGTTGTTAACCCACGGGCTAATTGTGTGAATGGATGGGAATAATTGCATTCCAACTAATTGGGTGCTGTTGCCAGCTTTTCCAGTGGCAGTTTAGGGCTGGGAAAATGTGTACCAGTAATTCGTTTAGAGGCTGTTAGGCTCATTTGGATTATACACGTACTTGAGCACAGCTGTGAGGCCTGAGCCAAAATGTAGCAACGTTATATGAAATTAAAGAGTGTTAAATCTTAACAATATTATCGTAGTTATGGCATGTCATTTGTAAACACAGACTAAATCTATGATAATGCGCCTAACAACTGCACATCCATATGGTTTTGTTCTGAAGTCTTTGTGCTCCAGGGCACTGAATAACCTCACTATGTGTTAGGTACTGTAATCATGTGTGAAGCACCAATGCCAGTCAACCGTCCCAGTAACTGTCCAGGCAGGATCATCCCAACGCCCAACAATCTGGGGCCCAGGTCCAAAGTGGCCTAAATCCAATTTGTTTGGCTCGGGGCTGCAAATTGCTCTGTGCATTGAGTCTCCAAATAGCTGTCAACCACTCCCGCTTGGTGTCCTGTATCGCTTAATTCGCTCCAAGAGCATGTAATTGTCATAATAAGAAAAATATTGAGGTGATAATAACCAGTTACTTTGAGATGGCCCCCTCCGCGCACACATACACAGGCAGCGGGCACATAATGGGCCTGAAATGGCATCTACACTTTTCACACAACATTGGAGAGGCAGCCGCTCGTGACCTTTCACCTTGCTGCTGTTGATGGGTGTGTGTCTGTGCACTGCTGCTGTCACCCACAGACATGCTTGAGCACTGGAGCAGCAGAGGGACAGATGAGCCTACACCCTCTCTCTCTGCCTTTCACACATACACTCCTTCCTCCCTCTCTTTCTCTATAGGACCATACGCATCAGAGTGGAGCCGGGAGCTGTCACAGTCACCTTCTCCCCTGACCATGCAGCCGATGTTGTCTCCTCTCGCTGCACTCAGGGAATTAATCAAAGTTGCCATGGTAGAAGGCAGTGAGTGTAGCTTCTGTCTGTGTGAGGGAGTGCTTTCTGTCTAGACAGGGAGGAGCCAGCACAGCCAGCTTCCTGTGGAGACAGGAAGAGTGGGCGACAGGGGAAAGGTACAGCTCCTCCCCTTTCACTCACACTATAGTGAAATATGTATCTATTTTTCACTCTACGGCTGTGGCTTGGTCAGAGGAAAGAGTGGCTTACGGCTTTGTAACAGATGGGGTGAGCTAACCAGAGCCGAAAAGGACTCACAGCCCTGTGAGAGGTGCATATCATACTGTGACCTTGTTTTCTAAATTTGCCAAGAGAAGTTCAAACTACAATATTATGTCAGTGTGAGCAAAGATATAAAAAGTTCTCTATTTTCATAGTAAAATCCATATTCACAGGTCCAACTTATGACCATAGCAATTAACAATTGGAAACTAAATATTTTACATTTTGCATGATCAACCATGCTCACAATGTCAACATCTAACAGGAAACTGAAACCCTTGAATACTAGAATAGTCACACAGATGGCTCAGATGGATTACAACTACCTTGGTCTTTTTGGAGTGTACTACATAGCCTCATACTTTTCCACCTCCACTGGGTACTAAAAGTGGATTAGATCAATGTATCACTCACCAATTCACACACAGTTATACACGAGTTCGAACACCAGTTGGCCAAGGGCACAACAAAAGTATGTGCTGATGGGAGCTACCCTTTTGGATTTGTGCTCTCATTGCGAGTTCTACGATTATATGCTTCCACATATTCTCTGAGCTTTTTATGAGGTTAAAGTATTATTTCAACTAACTAAGCATCACCAATCATCCAAAGCCCTATATTTATTAAGTTAGTAAAAACTTCAGCTGAACTTTCTGCTTGGCTCTGCAGGGCCCCCATGAGCACCTATGTATAAAAGGTTAGGAGGCTGAGTGGGTGGCCTATAGCAGATATATATCTCTGTTTTGTGTATTCCTACTACTTTATGTACTTTTCCTGCAGCGCTAATGTGCTCACCAATGCGTATATTTATCCATATAGGCCTAGGGTTTGCATGGGTCAGTGGTAAATTACATTATATTGTTGCACACAGAGACTACAGTGCATTCAAAAACACCACCTCTGAGGCTACTTTGACTCTCTTGGCTGGGTAAATATGATGATGTAAACTGTAATTAAGTCCAATAGCTATCGTTTGGAAGCCGGAGGGAAAGGTAGCACATGGCAGCAGCACGCTCATTTATCGGTTTTGGCCGCTGTGCTCTTCGTCTTTATAGCGCGCTGGAGAAAACACAGAAATACTGTTGCACCAAGATGTTATTGTTTATCATGCCCCACAAACCTTCCATTCAGGCACAGTCCAAATGAAAAGCTAAAGGTAAATGTATCCAAATGAGCTTATAATTGTGCACAAGTTAAAGAAAGATTCAAGGATGCCCCTACACATGTGATTCAGTAAGTGCATTAGTGGGACTGTTGTAGAAAACAATGTAGTAGCCCAAGAGGTGAAGTTAGAACACTGGAGGTCTAATGCAGGAGAATTTTACTGACCATCAGTACAGGACCCAGTACCCTCAAGTTGATCTGACATTTGTTTTATTAATTAATGGCCCTTTGAGATGCATCATCTAGTTTTCGAGGAGATCCTCAAGTTCCACAAGTTAACAGTCCAGTCTGCCTGTACTTCCGTTGTAGGGAGTATTATACCTCTGGTGACAAAGGTCGAGAACAGGGACAATAGTTTGTCTATTAGAACTAAATATTCCACCTATCAGAAGCACATTATTGCAACAACATTATGGCCTCCAGGGACCATTCTCCAGATCTGAGCCAGGATTCTGGTCAGGAGTAAAATAACTTGCAAACTTATCTTATTCTCCAGAAAGTTTCCTAACTTCCTGGAGAATAAGATAAATTTGCATGTTATTTTAGGGAGACGAGGGCACCAGAGCAACTGGAAGAAACCCATACAAATATCAAAATTCCACTCACACAATTGAACTGGAAGTCTTCTGGCTGTAAATTGGGAATGTTTTACTGTCTCCCTATGCCAGCGTAATCCCAAACATATTTGAACATCAGTAACAAACTGTCCAAATGCCCAAATAAATGAATACATGCTCTTTAACACAGTTGTCTATTTGTAAGACTGTACAAATGTGCCCTCAGCTCCTCTCTCTCCTCTCTACTCTCAATAGTATAGGCGAGTGTGCACTGGCATGTCTATGAGCATGTGTGAGGAGATAAGAGTGCTCCAGCTCAGTCTCTGCCATCTCCCGAGGCTACCTGAGTGAGTTCTTACTTAGCAGAGGTAGGCACTGGGCACAATGACTGCAGGTACAAGTACAAGGCTGTTCTGTGTGAACCTGGGGGAGATTGGGTGAACCCCTAGGAGGCACTCCAGTATGCTAACACGCTAACCTGTGTGTCTCACTGTTCAATGTTCCTTTCTCAAGAGCCCAAGTTTTCAGTTATGTGTGTCTGAACAGCCACAGGTGGAATGCAATCTAACCAAGACGTTCGGTAATCACTAATGAAACTAATTATATTCTGTAATGTATGTTCAAGTTACTGCCCACTTCAAGAGAACAATCAAGGCTACTCGAGTTATTCAGTATTTTAAAACTTCACTACCTTATTAATAAACCCATCTGTAACTTTTTCCTGTGAGAATCTAATGGACTGGTGACACTTATTTGGCATATTGCATTAGGACATTATTTGGACTAATTTAATTTAACAGGTGATATGGTCAGTACTTCATAACTTCTTGAAGGTAAAATTAGTCAAATGGTTTAAGGTGTACTAACATTCTGGTGGTGGGTCTCACATCTGTTTGTCTCCATGAAGATGTTACTGTTTTGCCTTTCCATCGAGACAAGCAGATGGTGCCACCAGGTCAAGTTACAAGTCGGATCTGTGGAGGGAGCAATCACAGTAAGAATACATTTTTTCAAGATAAAAAAAACATAATAAAAACATAACAATAAAATCACATCTAACTGAAGAAAAGCAAGTTAACTGCCATATTGTAGAATATTTCAACATTGCATCTCCCCCACCATAAAAAAATTACATAGTGCACCTGTAAAATATATATACAGTTAATCATAATAAGCACATGTACTATCCCTCTGGATGCCTCTAAAGTATTGCAGGCCTTCTAAATACATAATACCTCATCATACGAGTAAGTAATGCTAAGTAATAGACACTTTGGGTCCCCCTTAGTTTCTCATAAGATTACAGTCCAATGTGTGTAACAAAAAAGGCTTTAATTCAAGTATTAACTCATGTCATGTCATCTGGTCAGCAGGTTTATCTAATCTTATGTAGCTTCACTTGTTATTACAGGTGGTAAAAGAGAATAGCATTTAAATGTCTGTTTTTGTTTAGACACAAAATTCTTCAACAGCTTACTGTGTTTCTGCCTGTTCGGTCCTGAGAGAAGCTCCCTGTATGAAAGCTGCATACCAGGGATTAGAATAATGAGCAAAACGCTTCTGCTACTATTTTATGATAAAGCCTTTTTTTCTTTTTGTAGGAAACAGTGCTGAATACTGTCTTTTTTGGCTTTCTTTTTGTGTTTTTTGTGTTATCCGAGAACAAAAGCTACCTAGGAACAAACTGTTCAGGGCTCCCCAAAGTTGCGTAGAAGAGAGGCACAGCAGCACTGAAAAGAAATTGTGCTTTTTCTCGTTAATTCGCTACACTTCACAAAGCCAGCACAATCTCCTGATAATACCGCCACATCCCAGTAAGAAAAAAGAAGCGCTAATGTGTTCCCAACAGCACACAGAGGAGGAAATCAAAGCTAAAAGCAGAGAAGGTCACAGTTCAGAGGTCAAACAGCATTGGACACCTGACTATGGTTGACTGCACACACAAGGTGATGATGTCAACAGTTAGCATGGCGCATTAGCAATTAAAGCATGTAGTCCGATAGAAGGCTAACTGTCTGATAACTGTACTGTCTGCTAAGCTCCTTATAATGCGGCGATATGGGGCGGGCCACTTTGAAAAGGACATTTGAGATGCTATTAGCCCTAAGCTGGTAAAGACGGCCAAATCTGCAGGGCTTGTCTCCAACTGAAAAGGATTAGCAATGAGTTTGAGATTCTGTCTGATACAGCAGGGGTTAGTAGTTAACAGTGCTTAGCCACCGGGTGCTATTAATAATGGGATGAGCAATTAGTTTTTGTTGGTTAAAGTGGGAACAATTCAGGTTCTGTTATCAGTGACTAGGTAAAATCAAATTTAAGATGATTTAATATTCCCAGAAACAGAGATGTCAATGTTCACAATGGAAGAACTATATTTGAATTGCTATAATAATTCAATTTTAACATTTCAAGAGTACCACACGTAGTACTTGTGTATATAATTTCATTGTCATAGTCATAGTCATAGTCATAGTTTGCTATGACTATGACTATGACAATTAAATTATATACACAAGTACTGTATTTTAATCCCTGTATCAATATCAATAATCAAATTCTAATTGCAAAAATATAATCTAATTACTGATATTGATACAGGGATCAAAATACATACTACGTGTGGTACTCTTGAAATGTTAAAACTGAATTGTGAATTTTGTATTACAATTCACATTATAGACAATATGCTTAAAATTCAAATTTCTCATATCTTCAAAACAACTACTGCTATATGTTCATATAATAACCCCTTTTCTATTTTGTTTTAATGGCTATAAAAGTTTTCAAACAACTTTTCATATCTTAAGTATTTGACTACAGATTTCAAATATGTTAAGATTTTGCATGTCCCACTGACTGCATATCTTTTCTTCCAACAGCTCTATTATTTCTGCACATATTTGCTTTGCTAATGTCATTATTTATAGCATTTCAACATGGCACCCTCAGCTGCATGCATGAGTGTACATAGATAGCACTGCGTGCTATAGAGGAAGTGATGGGAGCTGGGCCAAGCAAAATAAAGAAATAAATGCTCCCTAAATTCCTCATTCTAATTCAGCTGCTCGTTCAGCTTAACCTCTCTCTCCTCAGCAATTAAAGCGCACGCCACATCCTTCACGCCGCGTACGGCCCCAGCTAAATAATGCAGGGGGCATCCAGCGCCCGCATCCTTTATCATCCCAAATGACAGCCATTTGCATATCTCCCCAGTCAATTAGAGCGCGGCGGAATAATCAGGCCATAATTGGGGGAGAGCGTGGGTAATCAGGCGCCCTGGCACACCGACAGGGCCGTGGCAGGAGCGCGCACTTCACTTCACACTAACACGTCCAAACAACTCGCTCCACTCCTCTCCAACTACCCATAATTCTCCTGTCCCTGCTCTTCTCCTCAGTAATGTGCACGCAGCGGCTTCCTCAGTCTGTCTGCCCGCACCATATTATTTCTATGAGATATATTTCAAAAGAATGGGTCAGTGAGGGACTTTCAGAAGCAACAAAAAGTCTATGTGAATGACAGGTTTCAGCTGCGGCGGCATTCATCCCCAAAATGTTATCGAGCGTTAATTGTGGAGCACTGAAAAGCCTGAATAATAGTGTGCCCTTCAGTGATGCGACTTCATAAGTGGGATTAAGAGTTCAAGATCACACTGGCTAATATGAATTGGATTTAAAAGCAGACAGCCACTCTGTCAAAGGTATTATTACTACTATTCATACATATTTCATTTCTTACATCTTTTATTTCTACTGATCTACGACTCTAACTAGATATTTCTATTTTAATTTACTTATAGTACACCAGAATGTTTGGATGTGTTCTAATTTAGACACTCAAACTCTACTACTCTACTACGATTTAACGTATAATTAATTACTTACCAAGCCACCTATGTCAAATTAGCATTCAAACAGGTACAATGAAGTGAAGTGTCTCTATGAAAGAAACGTATTTAAACCTGAGATCTTAAAATAGATGCTCAAGGTTGAAGCATGAATTTACCTAAATGTTTATGTTTTTTAATTTTTATTTTATATTTTTTAAGGCAGAAGCAATGCCACCCTGGCGTATTCGGTGGTGTAGCAGCTTATAAGGATGCCATTGGGGAACAACCCTCAGTTTGACACTTTTGGTTCAAACAATCACTTCATTTCATGGGAAGTTTTCTGTGTTGCTTTGAAGTCCTGCATGTATCTCCAGCTGAAAGAGAGCAGCCATTTTGAAAGCACAACATTTTCCTTTAACACTCTGAAACCTCCCATTCTTTAGAAGTTCGGGCCCTGTCCTGTGAACAAATATTATAGTTGCAGGCTGACAGTAACTGGGTGTGTGACATCACAAGATCACAGAAGAGGCTAACTCCCATCTGCAACTCCTGTCTCTATTCCCAAGATGCCTTCTTTATATCTACCCAATCTGCTTCAGTGCTAGCCAACACTGCCTTTGCTAGCCTTTTATGCCTGGATGAAACATTCCTCAATAGAAGACATAAAACAGGAAGTTACAGCTTGGCATGAGAGGACAGGTGGGAAAATGTGTTTGTGTATGTAGGGTGCACAGTGCAGGCTACAAAAACAACATGAAAGTGCTAGCATCCTTGAACGTTCCCTACTACCCGGACACAGGAAAAAAAACAAAAACAAAAAAACATCAATTTGTTTTTCTCGAGGTGTCATTCTATGGTTAATTCTACGTTCCTTTACTCTCAAGGGATCAGTAGCATTTCCTACCAAGCAGTGAGCTCCACACGGTATGAATCACTGTCAGGGTGACTCTGATCAAAAGGGGGAGAAGGAGGGGTAGATGGGTGGGTGGGTGGTGGTGGTGGTGGGGTTGATGGGTGTGAAGTTGAAGGCCTGTCCCTCCACCACTGTCGGACGGACAGGCCAAGCTGTCAGGGCCGACTGCTCCAGTGATCCATCAAGTCCACAGCCGCTGATCAATAACCAGGGATCAAGAGAATCCGGAAGAATTATGGACATGTCAAATTAATGTTTACACCTGGCAAGTGAAAAATTTAAAACTGAAATTTTTTTTATTTATTTACATTTTAGTCAAAAGTAGCCGGTGTTCTGGGATTTAAAAAAAAAAAGGTACCATTTGTCCCATATACTGTAGATATTTATACAACACTGAAAAAAAAATAAGAGACCACTGCAAAATGATTCTTTTTTTCTGATTTTACTACTTATAGGTATGTGTTTGGGCAAAAGGAACATTTTTATTTGAGTCTATAAACTACTGACAACATTTCCCCCAAATTCCAAATAAAAATATAATTGTTTAGAGTATTTTTTTTTGCAGAAAATGACAAATGGTCAAAATAACAAAAAAGATACATGTTTTCAGACCTCAAACAATGCAAAGAAACAAGATCAAATTCATTTTAAAACAACATAATACTAATGTTTACACTTAGGAAGAGTTCATAAATCACTATGTGGTGCAATAACCCTTATTTTTAATCACAGCTTTCATGTGTCTTGGCATGCTCTCCAAAAGTCTTTCACATTGTTCTTGGGTGACTTTATTCCCCTCCTGGTGCAAGAACTGAAGTAGCTCAGCTTTGTGTTTGTGTTGGAATTCAACAGACGCTGGAATGGAATGGCTGTAATACGTGTAGAGATGCTGATTTCAGAAAAAAAATGCAGTGGTCTCTTATTTTTTTCCAGAGGTGTATATTACCAAATACAAAAATGGAATGTCAGGATTACTTGTATGAGATATTACTTTTAAGTAATGTAAAAAGCTTTTCTATGTCTGTTCATGTCATGTTAACTTAACATAATCATAAAAAAACTATTAGACAGTGTGAATGAAAGTGAAAGATTTCACTGTTGTTGGTCATGGGGTCAATAATTTGTGAATAATTATAAAATCAAGCTGTTTCTTCTCACAAAAATCATACCACTAACATTTGATATAATATTGTATTTGACATCCATATTCACAATTGAGTGTAATGACCAAGTCATTGCTAGTGGTGGTGCAATGTTTCATTTAGCATAGAATCAAAGTGCCTTTCTGAATAAGAGTCTACTTCGCTCCCTGTACGCCTCAGTCCAACAGGCTGAGGTGTACAGGGAGCAGGAGCCCTCTCAGGACAGGCCTCTCCACTCTCTCCCATGTCTCCTCGCTACATTCAAACAAACTTTTTAGCAGCGCAAAAACAAATTGGGCTCACCATCAAAGAGACTTTTCAAAAAGCCATTTCTCTCTGCCAGTTCAAAAGAGAGACGCGCTCTGTAAACAGGCAAGCACAATTCACAGCGCAAAGATATTGTAGAAGGAGGAGGCAGGAGCTTCGCCACAACAAAGCAGAGGAGGGCGGCAATTCATCACACGCTCCACAAAAGCAAGTGTGACTGACTGTCCGTGACCAAAGGAAACAAAACAAACAAAAAAACTTCTTAATTGGAGAGGCGTTTTTTTTTTCAAAGTCCCCCCATTGTGCGTTTTTCTTTCTCTCTCATTCCGATTCCTCTGTCTGCAGTTGCCCTTACCCTCTCCTCCCCGCTCTCCCCTCCCTGATTCTTCATTAAAACAATTCTAGTTAGCCGAGCCTGTGAGAGAAATTAGCAGACAAGACACAGCTTCAGGAGAAAGGGAAAAAAAACAATGTTGGCTTGTGAGATTTCTTAACAGACAGGCATTTTTTGCTGTGTTTTAGCACCATCTCCACATGCACCTCGGGCTATTTTTGATTTGTCCAAAAATCAACATCTGACTTGGGGATGGTAGCAACTAGCAAAGGAACAGAAAGATTGAATGGCCGCAGATCTTCATTAGCTATGCAGAAGGCGGAGGAAATGCTGACACCCCAGTCGCAGGCGGAGCAGAAGAGAAGCAGGGGATTGTTGAGTATGGCAGGTGCAATCCATAGCATCCTGCCTGCACCTGTCCGTCTGTATTGACATCCTTGGCTCCTTCACCACTTTTGCAATTAGAATCAAGCGGTGGGGCCAGAAGTACTGACTGACATGTTGGATTAGGCCCGTTGCAGTGGGCCCTGTGTGTGTGCGTGTGTGTGTGTGTGTATACTTGTCAGGTGCCTTCCTGTCCATCTCTGCAGGCATTGCTTTGTATGTGCAACATGCTAGCCGCCCCGTTTCCCTGTCAGTGTCTCCTCCTGTCTATCACTTCATTTCGCCTGGCTTTTATTGGAACGTGCATTGGCATATGTAAGGAGCGGGGTGTGAATAACAATGCAATTACACATTAAATCCAACTGTGTGCCCCATTTGTTTCTGCTGGCTGCTCTCAGGAAGTGTATCATCAACTGATTATTTTAGGGCCGCCATGTGACTTGATAGATTCTCATGTGAGATTTCAGCGGCATATTAATGATCGTAGACAATTAAAGCTTCTCGCAAACACAAAAAAAGACTTCAAAATTGCCTTTGTGATTTGCAGAACAATCCAGATACTGCACTTTACCCAAATAACAAACTGTGACAGGGAGAAATGTCAGGGAAAGTGACAACACAAGCCAATCCAAATGTTGAAGGATACGCGAGGAAATCACAAAGCTGTCAGAATAAAGGGAACAAACAGGCTCTGAATTAACTTCACTGCGGTGCCGCACCAATCCGGCAGGCAAGCCGTGTCAGACATGCAACAGAATAGAAAAGAGTCCCTCACAAGGCAGAGAATGAAAGGCGGGGAGGAACAAAAACACGTCAATCTGTGCTATCCGAAAAGATTGTGAGCTGCTCCCGTGCCTGGTGTCTGGTGAGTTCGAATTTAACTCTTGCCAAGAAGATAGCAACGTCATCCATCACACATGACAAATGGGACATGACAGCTCAGCACCAGTACAGGCAGAAATCCACTTAGAACACAGTGTGCAACGAAGAAAGGTTTGCCAAAACTGATAAGGTCTGAACTTCTGTGCCCCATGTGTCCAAAAAAAGAAGCCGTAATGCTAATGCTAACTAAAAGAGTAATTTGAATGATATATCAGGCTAAAATCATGAATCATCTGTTACACTATTTGTACCAGCTCAGCTATTTTACAACTAATAATCACACAACTAAAACTCTAAATACTATTACTATTATTATCAATAAAACTTTACTTAGGCACTACTGTAATAAATATTTATATATCCCTTATATTCACTCTGAGACACTTAACACTGCATTATTCATTTACTTCTTGCACTTGGGGGTGGAAAGCTACTACTGTAGCCACAACTGCCCTGTGGCTGATCGATCAAGATGTGGCTGCCAAACTGCAGCAAGAGCCTCTCCCACCACCACCAATGATTTGTTCACATGCATTTTACTGCTATTATTTTAAAGGTACAGTGTGTAGGATTCGTGGCGCATAGGTGGATGGTGGCTATTGAGCTTCCTATTTTAGCTACGGCAGACCTCGAGGGTCACCAGGGCGCGCCGTAACGCGGACAGCTCACGTACCCGCGTACGAACGCGTGAAGCGCTCCCGGCGCTACTGTATAAATAAAACGCGGCCCCGTTCACTGTTTTTTTTTTTCTTTTCGCATGAGAGCACACATTCCCGATCGTGTACCATGACAATCTACACATCAAGTGAAACCTTACAGTCACTCTTCTTGACTATGCAATTCATTTCCCGGCACAACAATCACTCCCCGAGCACATGGGGCTTTTATACGGAAAAGCACAAAACGAGGTTTGTTACTTTGCTTACCTTGAAGGCTCTGGACAGGTCAAACTCAGTATTTCACCATAAGCTTGGTCTCAATCTGTCCGTAAGGATCCAGCGACTAAAATCCAGTAAAATAATTTAGTCCAAAACACGTGTTAGATCCATTACGACGTGTGATCCGGCAACATGCTTGTCGTTGTTTATCCAAACGCGTACTATCTCGTTGTGTGAAAACCACGAGCCTTGCCGAAGGCGGAGCCCAAATGTCCTTCTGCGGCTCTCGTAATCAAAATGGCTGCTTCTATATGGGGAAGATCCCCCTTTTATGCAGGTATATCTAAGTCCAACAGAATACTTTGATTTCATGATGGAAGTGAAAATGCTTGGAAAACACTGTATTTTTGAATGGGTATCTTCAATTTCGGTAATTAACGGGTAAAAATCTTACACACTGTCCCTTTAACTAAAACTATTTAAGTACTTGTACTCTATTGCTAATTACAGAGCTACAACTCTGCTTTCTATGTGTAACAATATCTATCTATCTATCTATCTATCTATCCATATATATATATATATATATATATATATATATATATATATATATATATGTATATGTATATATGATCAAAGGAGAAGTTCAATTTGTCAACTGGACAAAGTTTGTTTGGTTGAAAACGTTTCGCCGCTCATCCGAGAGGCTTCGTCAGCTCTGGTTATTGTACTGGTTAGACCCTGCTTATATCTACCTGCCGGGAGGCGCGTCCTACAATGACAAAAGCTCTGAAAACGATCCCCCCTAATCTGTCTCTTTGTTTTTCAAATTACTCTGGTTTCGACCCCCTATTCAACGTCTAACGACCCTCTCCACCCCTCTATATATATATATATATATATATATATATATATATATATATATATATATATATATATATATATATATATATATATATATATATATATATATGTATATGTATATACTGAGTGTATATGTGTCAAAGTGTACAAAAACAAACATGGCCGCTCTGATTCCCGTTTAGTACTGACAGTTTTTGTTGTGTTTGATGCTAATTGGCCAGCGCACAACAGATATATCCAAATACATGGGCTTTTTGTGAGACATTAAATATACTACAAATGTCACTGATGAAAAAGAATTGCAGCACATGTCGGCTGTGACTTCAAATAAAAACGCCAGAACCAAGATGACAACAAAACAGCCATAGATCCTGCCTCTTATCAATCAGGCCTGCTCTTTGCATATTCATGTGGAACGTCCTGGGTGCCCTCGCTCCAACCAACACTAACCAACCACAGCGTCCTCCGTACAGCCCGGGCAGCCAATGGGCGACGGCCATGTGATGTAAGCGAGGAGAAAGGAGAGGTGACAGCGGCGCAAGGGCTGATCTAATAAAAGGCGAAGATGAAACACTGTCAGATGCCTAAAACACACAGACGTCTCACACTATCTGGAGCCCACGTGCACGCTCACAGCCCACGTGCACGCCCCCCTCGTGTGATCGACAGTTTCATAGTGTCGGAGCTGAGGTGCCAGCCTATAAAAAGCACTGCTGATATGATTTAATGGGCGAAGTCTTATTATAAGGCTGTCGCTAGGCCGGTGTAATCTGGCAAAGCGCTGCAGGGCACAGTGCAGAGACACATGCACTACAATGCACTAGATAATATTGCTATGTGCTAACGTTGCTATTATAAGATGGAGCTATTTGCCACAGTGATACGGAGTGTATAGCACTGTCATTTGGGAGGGAGTGATTTATGACTGCGAGGCAGACGAATAAAGACGTGGAATTATTTTGATTCATGTCTCTTTAGAGGCTAACTTCTTTTATTCTTTGTTTGTATTGTACTTATTTTTACACTGAATCAAAGGGGGATCGGAAAAACACTGATCACATCAGCAGTACTATGGGTATGGGTTCTTCCCCTCCTAATGAAACCATTATTAAAGTAATCCAACTTTTGTATACTTTATTTAATACATTTTAGCATAACCGTATTCACAGTACAATAACTTAAAATTATAATTCAGATGCTAGGTACAGAAAGCTACTCTTGAGTAAAAGTAATATTATTTTGAAGTAATAGTACCCTTACTGCAGTATAATTTTTGGCTACGCTAGCCATCTATGAAAATCAGTGTACCCAGATCCTGGTGACAATATGGGCTTTTGCCCAATGACACAGACGTGAATAGGGAGCATTTAATAAAGCTAATTAATAATTAAGGCTAATAATAGAGACAAATTTGTTTTATTACAAATATTACTAAATGTAACACTACAATAACCACTATTATTATTTGTATAACAATTATTTGATTATTAGTACTACTACACAATGCCAAATCTCTTCCCATCTACTGCCACTACCACTGTATTAATAATAGTGAATACCAAAAAATACCAAAAAAAACTTAATACAGTTACTACTACTATATGTTCTTCTACTATGACTGGGATGTGACAGAATAAATACATGATATTATTTTGATTCAAGTCCCCTTAGAGTCTTTTCTTCTGTTTGTATTGCACTTATTTTTTTTTACACAGAATCAAAGGGGAATCAGTAAAACACACACTGCACCATATGGGTTAGAAGTACTTTTTACAAGCCCTGTGGAGTGGAGGCCTCCCACTCAAAAACTAAACAATGTCACTTCGACATTGATTTTGAATGTGCTCCTAATGGAACCAGATCCCTCTGTTAGCTGTCGTACAATTTTTGCTGCGACTAAATTGCTATTAATTATAAATAGTGAAGCAGCTGTCTTAAAATATATGACACATCTACTTGGGTATTAGACACTGTGGTGATATTGCCTCTCCTGCCACTTTTAATATCAGCACCCTGGCTCCAATCACAGCCTAATAATGGTTTCTCATTACGAGGTGTGTGTGTGTGTGTGTGTGTGTGTGTGTGTGTGTGCGTGCATGTGTGTGTGCGTGCATGTGTGTGTGTGAGATGACGTGCTTCAATTCCGGCACTTAAAAGCCACAGATGACACCTTGTAAAAAGTTAATTTCATTTTAGACATTTACGGAATAGGGCTGTAAATTTAGGCTCTGGAGGTGCACTGGGAGGCTATCAGGTCTGATAATTGAGATATTGAATAATTAGATGTATGCGAATAAATGTAAAGTAGGTACAGAAAGTTACAAAAAAAGTGAATCGACAAAGAAAAGTGTGTGGCTAAGAATTCCCATTTGCAGTACTGTGTGTTATAACAAGTGTGGACAGGAGGTGGCAGTGTGCTTGTAGTGAGCACAGAGGAGCTGGTGATCACTCTATCAATGTCAATGTAAACAACATACAGTATTATCATAACACAAATTCAAGAGAAATGGAGTTAGATGTTGTAACAATCTTAGCATTGTTAATTCACATGATTTTGAATTAAAAATCAGAGGTAAAAGTACTACTCAATACACACACACACACACACACACACACACATATATATATATATATATATATATATATATATATATATATATATATATATATATATATATATATATATATATATATATATATATATAAGTAAAAGTAACATGCTACTTGAATAAAAACAACTACCACTACTACGACTACTACTACTACTATTACTACTACTACAGTTACTTTGGAACAAGTTTAATACATAAACCACTGCTATTTTCTCCTACTACATATATGCCAGAGTAATATAATACCTGATCTCATTTGATAATCTTGAAATCAAGCTGTAAAATAAGCCTTTTCCTATATGTAAATACCAGTGTAGCAAGTTAGAATGTGTGTGGGAGTTTAGTTTATTCACTATGTATTAAAAGACCGTATATATTGACTCTAAAATCTACAAAAGAAAATAGCTTGAGTAAAATTACCCATCAAATGTTTAATGTGTAAAAGTGTTATTGTTGAGACTGGCCTTATTTGTTCTTAGCGCGATCAATGCTCACCTATTTGTGTATATAGAGCACATAATGAATGCCACATTTTCTCTGACACTATTTTGCTTTACCCCTGTGTATTTGGTGATTGCAAAACTGCTCCTGCTGCTTGATTTATGTGTAACCTGCTTTAATTCCTGCATCAGATTAGATCGAGTTAGTGCGGAAGGCATCCCTGTGACCGTCCATACAACATCCGTACACTCCACATCCCCCCTCACAAACCCCCCTCGCGGCCCCTGTCTTAATTTCACCGGGGAATCATTTGACAGATATTGCCCTTGAAGAAGCTGCCTTTATTGTGCCACGGAGAGCCATGGCGGGGGCTGTGGGAAGAGGAGAGGGCGAGTGATGGGGGGAGAGAAAGAGGCTGGTGTGGTGTTGGAGGGCTAGAGGGCTGGAGGGAGGGGGGGTACAAAGTTATTAAGTGGATGTGAAAATGCAGTGCAGCCAAAAAGGTTAAGTCTGAAATAGGAAATTAAAACTTGCATCGCTTTTGGCTTTAAATAGATTTGGTTTCATTACGGGCGCCAAGGCCAGTTAGAGTCAAATCCCCCCGGAGAGAGGAACAGACAGCAGGAAGGAGAGCAGGGGACGTGGAGACGAGGTAAGCTGCAGAAAAGGACACAATAAGGAGGGAAGGTGGCTCACCATAAAACTCAGCCTTAGTTCTATAAGCAGAAAAAATACTATTATCATTGGTATAGTGTTAATACAACTACATTTACTTCAACTACTGATTAACACTAATGCTACTGTTGCAACCATTATTATTTATATTAATGGTTATTATATTACTCCCATCACTTGCCAATATCAATACACCTGTTGCCACTACAACCAAAAACAACTTTTACTAATAGTACCTAGGGTTGTTAAAAGTATAAAAAAAAAATCAGACACTAATTCATACTAAAACTAATCGAAATTAGATACTCATTTGAGCAAGTATTAATGCTGCAAAAAAAAACAAAAAACAGACAAAATTTGAGCGTTACTGAAAATCACATTCTATTACTAAAAAGGAGCAATTGAGTTTGAAATTTTGACAATGTGACAAAACTATCAGTACCACATCTGCTACTGTTGATAGAATATTTACCCCTATTACTATTTCCTACTTTCTGCTATTAATAATAATAATAATACATTTTATTTATAAAGCGCTTTTCAAGACACTCAAAGACGCTGAGTTACATTAATACAAAGTCTAGCATAACTACTACTACTGTATATTACAAAAAGTAAAACAAGAAACCTTTAATATTTACTATAGTTTGGTATTACTACCTGTACTCACAATACTACAACTACTTCTACCATTGTTGCCTTTAATATTCCTATTCTATTTCCATCACCCATTTTGTAGAAGAATCGGCCCCAGTATCATGCAGCCCACATTCATTTTCAATCTCATCCCCAAAACCCTTCTCAGTCAGGCGAATACCAATTCTACATACTATTATAGATTTAATACTGCGACTCTAACTGGGATCCCAGGCTGCTGCAATACATGAATACAGAAATCTCCCACTGGCATTGACAAACAGGTGTGTGGACGTCATGTGACCTGTTCCCTTTTCCATTTACTGGGCTCCTGGGTGACTCCAGTTAATCTTTCGACCCTGGAACATGCAGGCCTTTCGTGGTCTATAGCCTTTTTACCTTTGTCGCCTGGGAAAATGAGAAAGCATGTTCCAATTGCAACAACGTCCTTGTGCATTGTAGACCACACCAGCCTCTTATATATGCATGAAATATACACCAAGGATTCCCATTCTAACAGCTAAACCACAAGGGGCCTTGGCTGTGGTTCAACAGAGGGACAAACTAAATGTAATGTGCCAGAATCTAACCTATGTGCAGGCTGGTCTCAGAGTGCAGATGGTACTTGCTATGGTATGCTACTGTATGTAGTGCCAACAAGGGAGTGTGTGGCCTCTACAACCAAAAATCTAACAAAATACACAAAGTGGATAAAATGTTTTGCTCAAATGCATTTTAGCATTTTTGTCTCTTGCTATTTTTGCCATTAATATTTTTGCTCTTTGTTATTTTACAGCTCTGGAAAAAAATAAGAGACAACTGCAAAATTATCAGTTTTTCTGATTTTACTACTTATAGGTACGTGTTTGGGCAAGGGAACATTTTTGTTTGAGTACTACTGACAACTACTACTGACAACATTTCCCCCAAATTTCAAATAAAAATATTATCGTTTAGATGCGTGAAAAGTTTATCATTATCGTTTAGAGCATTTATTTGCAGAAAATGACAAATGGTCAAAATAACACAAGATTTTCAGACCACAAATAATGCAAAGAAACAAGATCAAATTCATTTGAAAACAACATAATACTAATGTTTACACTTAAGAAGAGCTCAGAAATCAATATTTGGTGCAGTAACCCTTATTTTTAATCGCAGCGTTCATGCGTCTTGGCATGCTCTCCACAAGTCTTTCACATCTTAAATCTTAAAACATTGTTCTTGGGTGACTTTATTCCACTCCTTGTGCAAGAACTGAAGTAGCTCAGCTTTGTGTTTGTGTTGGAATTCAACAGACGCTGGAATGGAATGGCTGTAATACATGTAGAGATGCTGATGTCAGAAAAGATGCATCCATCCATCTTCTGCTTCTCCATTTCTGGGTCACGGGGGCAGCAGCCCCATGAATCCTCCCGCAGGTGGTGGGCCCATGGGAGGACGGCCCACGTCACTGGCCTTGATGCACTTCTGTCATGGGGGCTACCGGTGTGTGCAGACACTGGGGGTGAGGTGAGTCATGTGTCTTGCCCAAGGACACAACGGCAGCACTCATTTGGCCAACCCGTCGGGATTCGAACCGCCAACCCATGAATCAATAGACAAGCACACTACTAACTGAGCTACTGTCGCCCTGAAAAAAAATGCAGTGGTCTCTTATTTTTTTTCCAGAGCTGTATTTATTGCGATGTGTTAGCTACTGTGTCCAAATAATTTCCCTTGTGGATCAATAAAGTTTGTCTAAGTCTATGTCTAGCAGTATGCAGGAATCAAACCACCAACCTTTACTGACTCGATACAAAAAAAGAGTCCAGCCACTATTTTCCACAGTAACACATAGTTGAGTGTAATAGTGCAGGTCTATGCTAAGGGATGGATAAGATAGATGCTGTTAGAGATAGAAGCCAAGGTGAAATAAAGTCATGTGCAAAGCTATGTCTCTGTAGAGATGTTATCTTTTGCCCCCTCTGGCCATGCAAGGAAACAACAACAACATGGCTAATACAACAATGGCTGCTGCATACATGAATAAATAAAATAGTTAAGGTTTTTAGGCAAATTCAAACTGTAAAAAGCGTGAACACTTTTATGATGGTAATTTTACAAATGAAAACATGTAACCTGCAGCTAAATGAAGAGCCAGTGCAGAATTAAGCTGATGGTGAAAATGGGTTATTTGAATGGAACATAAAAGATATAGTGAAGAAGCTAAATGTGACAGGAAGCCATTTTCTTTCCTCGGCTATCCTGGCTCTTCCTCCCAGCGACAGCACAGGGCGAGGGCAGAGTCTCCTCTCCCTGTCCGCCTCTGAACGCCACATTATGAAAATGAGCGGGAACCAGTGACCCCTCAGCTTCCATTGCACACTATGGGAGGGGCTGGACGACGCACTCCGGGTACTAATAAATATGAGGCGCAGCCAATGTGACACCAGAAACAATGCATTCAGATGTGAAAGAATCGAAGCCAGCCATCGGAGAGTTAGGCTGACATGTGTATTTACATAGCACTGCATGACTCACTAATGAACGTCTATGCGATAAGTGGAATCGTGTCATTAAAATGTATGATCTGTTGGTATTCTCTGCTATACTGCGCACTACAACTAGCTAACTGTGTAAAACAAAATTAACATAATAATGTGACTTTAAATTGTTTTCAGTCATGGTGTTGATTTAGCTAGTTCCAAAATGTGCCAATCTGTTTATAAAAAGAATTTCATAGCACTTTGGTGCACTTTTTTATAGAATGTTTGCTGCCATTACAATAAAAAATGTTAATTACAGTAGTTCTCAATTCTGTCGGCCAGATTATGTCTTTGGTGGTGGTAAAAGAAACCATAGACACTAATGGCATCCATGTCATCTGACCCAAGACAGCTAGGACTAGGAGTAGCTATTACTATTTATAGAATGGAACTGCAGAGTAAATAACAGCGCACCAAACTAGTGAAGACAATTCCTAAATTAGATGGATATAATGTTATTATTTATGCTATTAGTATATATGTTATTATTATCAACTTTAGATTAAATAATTTTCCAAGACCCATGTGGCATTCAGTTTTATCTTGAATTGAAATGTAAAATTCTTAGAAATTATTCCATCTATAGTTATTAACATTATACAGAGTTATGTTGTATATTAATAACATCACCCTAGGGATAAGCAGATGGCAGACCCTCCATCAGAAATGTTACAGTGCATCTTTAACCAGGAATGCTTGGTTAAGTACCCATTTACAACAATAATAGCCTCAGAACACTAAGAACCCTTCAAGCATCTCCTGTATAATACCAAAGCGAGCCCTCCACATTGACTTCTTTGTAGTTCCAGTTCTTATTTACACCTGTGCCGCAGCCTCTTCTGATGGACCAAGCGACTTCTGCGCCTTGAGTATGAACATTAGCATCTCAAAGAAGAGCCCATTTAAACTAGAGTCCATATAACTGTTGCTTTGAGTCATGCATGACAGAAGCTTCTCAAGTCATGCTTGTAATACAAATGTTATAAGTACATTTTTGCTTTAAAGCACAGTACATGATCCCTCGCTCTCTAAAGCAAAAAAAAACAAACTTCAACCTTGTTAAAACCACCACCGCACTACACTGTCTCTGAGTGTTCTTCAAAAATACCCGGAGATTTGAATATGGTGATAAGTGTGAAATGGAAAGATCAAATGTTATAAAACTGCACCAAGCGCATTATTTAAAGTGAACTCAAATTTCTTCCTCTAAGCATACATCAGTCCTCTAAACTTACTTCACTTAGCGGGTCTCTCTTTGCATCAAAACGAAGGCCAATACCAAATTTTAAGTGCAAGCAAGTGCATTTAAGATGTACAATACAAGTTTTTTTTTTACCCTTATGAGGGCGGATAAGTGTGTGCATGTGTGTGAGAGAGACACAGGCAAGGCTGTGAAGAAATGATGCGCTGGCTTCTCTCTCAAGGTCTGCTTTGGAACTAGAGAATATCTGTTAATGCGTGTTTGTCTCTATACCATTTGAGTGTGTGGTGCACGCTCATCCCAGCAGAATGGAGAGACAGAGCACTCCAGCAATGACAAGTAGGTAAACAAAAGCATCCGTGCAGAAAAGACAAGAGATGGACCGCGAGGACGGATGGAGAGGGGGATGAGATGTGCACCGCAAGAGGAGGAGGAGGAGTGAGGACTGGAATGTAGGAGATGCTAAATGATGCAAATAAACAGAGAGAGCATCATAAATTAAGTACACACATACAACACAGGCAATAGACCAGCACATTTAGGCCAAGTAATACAATATGAAAGAATGCTTAATGCTATTGGCTAACCGCAGTTGCTCTGCACGGCACAATATTTAATAACACTGCGGCATTATGGGAAAGTGAGTCCAGGTATCCCATGCGCTTCTGTCGTTGGTGCAAGAGACAGCTCCTAATAGGGCCACTCTACACCAGACTGTTGTGGTTCATGAGAGCTGACAGTTCAGTGTGCGCACGTTATTATGTCTGAGTATGTTTATTTATTTATATTTATCTTGTGTGTTGCAGTGTTTGAACATCTGTATGCTTCTGCGTCTCTCTCCTCCCTGTGCTTCTTCTCCATACAGCTCTGCCATGATGAAGTCCGTCGCAGGGTCCCCAACCCAATATCCAATGCCTAATAAACTAATACATCATTAATGAGAGGAAGGGAGGGAAGCAGAGGAAGACGGAGTCCACTGCCAGGCTCTAGCACGCTATTGCTCCACAGCTCAATAGGCTTTCTAACAAGGCTCTGTCCTTGAGAGAGGCTGCATACTAAAAACTTCTCCATCGGCCGCTGTGCCAGGCAAGGGGAATTCATAAACAGAGGACAGAGGAGGGAGGGAAGGCAAAGGAGGGCACAGGCAGCGCTTCTCAGAAAAGACAAGGAGGGAGGCCAACAAGATGAATCATGCTCCACTTTAATTGTCCTTTCTTATCTCCCGCTGTAGTCGGGTCAGGCTGTCTGTCTAAGGCACACTCTAATGACACATGATCAATAAGCAGTTTATTAGTTTGTTTGTCCTGGTGTGGGAGTACGACAGTGTGTGCATGTCACTTATATGTCCCAGCGGCATGTAGGCAGAGAAAGAGGGCGCCGCTCAGCTTTACTCTCCTCCATAAAACAAACTTCACATAGTTAGAGCTCAAATCTTGAAGCACGATATTTTACTACACCGCAAGAAATAATAGTATTGAAACTTCTTTATGCCACTGACACAAAGCAGTAAACACATTTTTAAAGAGACAGTATCGCCCAGTGATATTTCTGTCGGCAGCGGGATTTGAACTGCCAACCTTTGGATCAGTGGGTAAACACTGAGCTGCTGTCACCAGAATGGCAGAATGAACTGATAATTAGCCATAGCAGTTATTTATTTAACCCTCTACAGCTCAAATCTCATCAAATTACATTAAAATGGCTAAAATAATTGGGCAACCAAAATATATTCTTCCAGCTTTCACATATGTGACCCGCCACGAGAAAAGCCAGCACATGTCGGCATTTGTGAAATCAACATAATCATCTGCATTAGAAGCATTTTTTTCAAAATATGTGATTTTTGGGGTTTTTTTGCAGAATGTGCTCGTTGCGATCATGAAGAAGCCACTCCATGTTTCAGATAACAGCATTTGCTGCTTAAAAAAGCATACATTTGCTTGTTTTGCTTGTTTTTGAAAGAAAGAAACGGGGCGTGTGTCTAAATTACCATACTACCGCAGCTTCCCATACACATGAGAGTAGTGTTCCTTTTGTTTTCTTTTTCCGCCTATCAGCTGTGCGCACCTCGTGAATATTTGTGCTGGATTTCAAGAGAATAAGGACAGTGAAAATGACCTGTAAATACTACTTTGACACGGGACACAGGACATGTTCGCGACACGTCTGTTTCTCCGGAGCTCCGGATACTTAAGCTGCCAAAAGACCGTGAATATAAGCAAATTATCGGACAACGCGGCAAACAGCAGTGACCATGTTCTCTTTTTTATGTGGTAAGTAAAAGGCCTCTAAACTTTGACTCTACAGACTTTAGGACATGTTTAAATACTTCAGCTTTCGTATGGTCATAATATTTCTGATTCAAACGGAGATATTTAGCTGAAACGTGAACGTGAAGCGATTAACGTGATCCGAAAACATCCAGAGTGTGTGTGTGTACGTGTTTGTGTGTGTACAGGACTAAACCAGGACTAAAACAGGACTAAACCAGGACTAAAACAGGACTAAACCAGGACTAAAACAGGAGTAAGGTGTGTGTGCCTGTGTGTATGTGAGTGATAACATATTATCCTGTGTATTATTGAATGACTTTTTGTGATAAAAACATTTCCATTTTAACAAAGCACCTTCTAATTCTGGCCTGCCCTGAAACACGACACCACAGTAATGTCAGTGATGAGGGGGGATGGGGGTAGCTTAATATCCTTTCTGCTCCACAAGCAGATCTTTAACACGGCTCTTCTCAGCTCGTCATTTTCAGATGTCTTGCTTTCAAATGGCCACAAATTCTTCAAATGCTCTCAGATTTCCATGTGTAAGGCCTCGTTGGAAAGCTTAGAAACTACACTTTCAGAATCTGTGAATAACTCAAAATGCCTCCGGGATGACTTGTGTCTGTTTTTGCTACGGCTGGGCACATATTGAACGATAAGTCGATATTGTAATTATTATGACAGGCCTACACAACATTTACACAGATAAAACTCACACATAACATGGACAAACTGCTTGAATGGAGGGTATGGAAATCCAGTTGCTCCTACCTTTATGTTGCCTTCGTAAACACACGGCCACACTCACACATAGGCACGCTCACACACACACACTAATGGGACAACTCTGAGCAAATACTGCCGCGGGGCTCATTTGAATAGAGATAATTGAAAATCAGACTTGTTTATCAGGCTAAATAGAATGACAGACACTCACAAAAGGAGGCAGTGAGCGCGGGCTTAGCCAGTATTAGCATAATGTTCATGGCTGAATGATTTTAGGTCCATTAGGCCAAAGAAGGACGAGCATAACTTTTCACAGCTGAGAGTACACGCTGAAATATTTCTCCAAGTTGAAGGTGTACGTCCAATCTGGGGGAATATTCTAATAATAGAATTAACAGAATTGTTAATGTATGTATGATTGGAAAAAAACAAAACAAAGGAGGAGTGTCTTATTTTGATGGGAACTATCAAAGTCCACAATGGGTTCTCATTTCCGCTCGCCTCTGTTCCTTACTCGTCTATCTTGTTGTGATCACCGTGGGCCCGTGGGTGCGGGGGGCTGTCGGAGCAGTTCTTGCGCTGTTTGTTTCTCCCTGGGCCCTGGTTATGGCTCAGTGCCTGGACGTCCCCTCAATTAGTCCCAGACACATACAAAAGACACATGGCGGCCTTCTCAACACAATGCCACGGCTCACAATGAAAAAGAGCGTTTGGCCTAGAACACAGAGAAGGGACTGCTGAGTCAACACACGGACGACAACTACAAATGCACAAATAGAACAGTACCTTTTAGTGATTGTTAAAGAAGTGATTTTTAATATAGAAATTACATGAATGTTGCAGATTAATAGTAAGTCATATAGTTCAAGAAATCTCCAACTACAAAATAAAATGTAACAAATATGAATTATGTTTAAGGTCCTTTATTATGCAAAATTGACACTTGTGAGCTTTAAGCGATGTTATAATGTTCAAAAACATACTTGGAGGTTTGTTTCATTCACACATGTCTGAGGAACCCTTTATTATTAGTCTGTTCACATCTTCAAAACTAAATATGCATGATTTGTGTGTTAAACATGTGTGAAAGAAACAAAACACAACTCCAGGTATGTTTTTGATGAAGAAACATAACATAGATCAGAGAATACCTTAATATGGGCCCTTTAAATACTGCCCCTGAACACATTTGGTGGTTACATTGTTAAAAAGAGAATGTTAGGATTTCCATATTTCCAGGCAGAATCTATTAAAATATCAGTAGACTAGAAGCACAATCAGTATTCTAAAGTTATAGAGGATGTCACCAATGTCCAGTTTAACTAATTCACTTCCAAATATAGAGCCTTAATATGACATTACATTTTTACCAGAAATTACTTGCACAGTCCAGTCAATCTTGTCACTTTAAAAGGTTTTGATAAAAAACTTGCAATTTAGCCAAAAGTGAACGGACAATGTCTTTCTTCTAACAATTTATTATACTAGGTAATATGTAAAAGGCTACTGCGTCTGAGATTTTGGTTTAAAATATAGCTTTAATCCATACAGAATTTCTGGCGAAGTGCTCTGAAGATGACAGATTCACAACACAAAAGTCGGCTGGATAATATTTACATGAAGGCAATAGATCATGGAGGAAAAAAAGTGCATTTATGTGAGTTAATATCCTGGCTGTGTGCCCTTGTGTCATCTACAGCCATCCAGAGGTAGGAGTCAAAGTCAAGCTCCCCATTTCCCCACTGAGATGGGCTGATTAGCAGGGGAAGAAAAATGGCCCTATGACGGGATGGATGGGAGAGAGGAGAGTAGCTATAAAGGGAAGCCTGAACAAAAACAATGGAAGTTGGGTTAGTAAAAAAAGGATTTAGTCTAGTTGCATTGTTATATCAAACAGCAAAGTTCAGTTCAATAAAAAGTTTTGATTAAATTACATGTCAAATGCCCAAGGTTTTTAGAAGTAATATTTGCGGAGTCTTGTTCTTGGTCATTCAGCTAGTAATAGTTTTATGGTTCTCAGGAGAAGGTATGACCAGTGCCTATGAAAGGTCTTTTAGAGCTAAAGTTGCAAAGTAAGGGACAAATTCCTCAAACTAGTTGGTCATGTTTATAAGGATAATGGATTATATTATTTCAAGCCATTCTAGGAGTATAAACTCATGAGCCAGTTTGCTATTCCTAAATTGTGATGTCTGATAAAAAAATAAATAAAAATAAACAAAATTAAAATCAGTATGCCAATCATTACTAATTGAGATAAAACTGTTTGTTAAAGGTCTTATATTATGTAAGATTTATTTTTGTGAGCTTAAAGCTGTATTAGAATGCTGTTACATTAAAAACACACCTGGAGTTGTGCTTTGTTTCATTCACACATGTTTGAGTAACTCTTGAGTATTATTAGTCTGTCTACATCTCCAAAGCTCAAAATGCTCTGTTCCAACTTGTGATTGTTATGAAGCGGTACTTTTCAGGTTAACAGCTACCTTTACTGTTTGTTCAATAGAGACTGGCAATTTCAGGTCTGAAATCAAGCAAGTGATTCTAGTAAAAGTGTATGGAGTTTAAAAAGTTGAGTGGAGTGTTTTCAGTTTGAGAAAACAACTCGGTTTTGTGTGTTAAATTATATGAATGAAACAGAACACAACTCCAGGTTTGTGATGAGGAAACAACATTATAACAAATATAAAATAGCATAACATCACTCTTTTGTGTATTTTGCACTAGTAAATAACCAGACCATTTGAAAACAACACAAACTGGCTGGTTAGCTCAACTGGTAAGTCATGGACTTTCCCCCTGGGGATTGTAGGTTCAAACCCCCCCCCGGGCAATGAGCTAACCAGTGTGGGTCCTTGGGCAAGACCCTTCACGGTACTGTCCCCCGGGCGCCGAAAAAGATGGCTGCTCACTGCTCCTGAAAAGGATGGGTCAAATGCAGAAGTCAAATTTCTCCCGTGTGTCACTGTGTGTCATTGTGTGTGAGACCAATAAAGGCTTAAGCCTAAAAAAACTATACTCTATTTTATTCTTTTGTGCAGGTAAATTAAGAAGTACAAAAATAACTTAATGAAATATGTATTAAAAAGTCCATAAGGCCTGCTTGACATGAGCGTATTGAGTGACCAAACACAGCGATAAAGCAAAGGACAAAGGCGTATAAAGAAGAGGCAGAGGACACGGACACGGGCCTGCTCCTTTGGGACCGCAGAGATGGGAGGGGGGCGAAGGTTGAGTAGGAAGAGCTGGAGAGGGCAATTTGGTTTCCACTTTCCCCTAATCTAATATGTGTAACTGTGACTGATTCTCTGTCCTAAACCTACACCCCCAGACGCCAGCAAAGGGCACCAAACTTCTCCGCTTGCCTCGGGGACACGACAAGCCAAAGGAGGGAGAAGTAGCAGCTATGTGTCAGCATTGGTGAGGAAAAAGACCTATGGAGGCAATTGTACAAATAGAAGACGGATATTCCCAAACGCTTGTGTGTTATTGCCGGGGATGTCGGACAAAGCAAATATCTAACACAGTGTGGTAAATCCTTTGAAGGTGATGGTGTGAGGACGGCACACAGGAGCAAAAAAGGACAGTATCACAAATTTTTCACAGCACCACGGGAACATTCTGACTGAAAGTGTACGTCGGTGTGGAGTGTGGCTGCAGCTTGGGTCCCACTGCAGAGAGCTAGGGCTGGCTATTTGCTCTTTTCACACTTCGCGGAGTGAAAAAAAGGCATGGACGCAAAGGGAAAGGCAGCTATTAAGACTTCCTAAATCCCCCCTTTCACCGCAGGGCATTTTATGTTTGGCTAGCCCTGCTCCAAGGCTAATACCAACCAAAAGTGACATACAAATACGCGGCCACGCACTCAGGCATTCTCCATTAGATTATTGATTTTAAGAGAGAGAAAAAGGCTCAGGGCAAGAAGGCTCCAACAGGGATGTCTGAGAAGGCAAGATCAGCAATCTGCTACTGATAAAAACACTACATAAATGATAACTGAAATATTTATTGATGCAGGTTTCTGTAAGCAGATTCAGCAATGTAAAGAAGTGATGATTCAAGCCGCTGTCTGGGCTGACCACCGTTAAAGATCCCATGACATGGTACTTCTTGATGCTTTTATATGGCTCCTTAATGGTTCCCTAATACTGTAAATGAATCCTTCTCCAAAATCAAGAATCAGTGCATGAGAAAGAGAGATAAGATCTCTCTGGAACACTCCATTATGGGCGTTGTTGCTTGAATGCAAATGAGGAGGACAGAGATGGCCTATAGTAGCGAGTGGGGGTGTGGCCAAACTCTCCACTCTCTCCTCTTCAGCTGTGCGCTCTGGCTCAGACTGGCTGGATCCCGCTTCCGCGTTTTTGCGCGGAGGAGGAGATGAGAAGCGTTCCATTGAAAAATAAACACATTTCCACAGAAAATAAAATTAAACCACTGCTGAGGGTCGTGTAAAGGATTTCCGAGCCTAGAAACACTCGCATGTGCCTCCAGGCAAATAAAAAAATGCATTTCGCATTGCGTAGCTCCTCTGCAGTCCAAACTCTATGGGCGTGATATACAGAGACGCTGAGTAGAGACACAGACAGGGGTGGAGCTGCATTTTTCGAGCTGACGTCAATAAGGTGCCTTGTTGAGAATCTCCCGTTTGAGCTGTGTTTTTTTCTAACGCAGAAAAGGATCGCAAATGCTCAGTTTAGACATTTCGCAACTTTTAGCCATGGGGGGGGGGGCTAAACAGGGTAGGGGAGCTCACATTAACGTTCAAAAACCTCAGAAAGTGAAAATTTCATCCCATGGGACCTTTAACAGGAAAACACCAGAGTCTCTACATCAGCAAGTTGTTTTTAGTACGAAAGAGCAGTTATGTATAAATAGTTTGACTAGGTTCAATATGGCACAGTTCATATCTCACATTGTATTGAATCAACAATTGCTGTATGTGGGATAATTTCTTATAATTCTTATTTGTTAAAAATATGATGTCCTTAATATAACTGCTCACAGTACACACTCTCAGTTGTGTTGGACTTGAGGAATCCACTTGATGTCAATGCAAATTATTAATTAATAATTGAATATTGAATAATTGAATATTTAATATTAATAAATACATTTACGTTTACAAATACATGTTTTTTTTTATGAATCCTATGCACTTTTTTCTTTGTGAAAGGGTATTGTTTGTTATGATGGTAGCTACCTCCAAAATGGCAAATGTTTGAACATCATTTTTTGTTTTAGAAAAAAATCCTATGCACTTTTTTTGTTATTGGTTTGGTTTATTTGTTTTTGTTATTCAATAAATTCAGTTATGAACTGAGTTGCTCAGAGTCCTGTATCAATTGAAGACACTACCCAGATACACAGCCACTGATATTTAAGTTATCCTCTTTTTTTTGGTACATTTTCACTGAAGTATGTCGAATACATTGCAATGCATCGCAATAATTCAAGTATTGTGATGCATCGTGGTAGTATTGCATCGTGGCATATGAATCGTGATTCGAATTGAATCGTGACTTCTTTGCCAATACCCACCTCTAGTTGTAATACATGTAGAGATGCTGATTTCAGAAAAAAATGCAGTGGGCTCTTATTTTTTCCAGAGCTGTATATTGCTCAAAATTATTAAGACAACAAGTTATAATGGGATAATTCCAGGTCTAATATTACAAGACTAAAGTAGTTCTAAAAAATAAATGATCCAAAGAGGGGGAAAAAAACCTGTAGAGAGTCTAACGCACCACCAGAAAGAGCATACATACCACTAGAGATCGAGCAATATGGGTCTTTTATAGCCGCAGCAACTGATGACTGATAAGCTCTGCCGATATTTTTGGGCCGATATGTAGAGCAGATTTTGATTATTTTGTAATTGAAATTTACTACGAACTCATCCACAGCCCCCTTTTTTATCACAAAACTTTAGAGAGCAGTATAGTCAGGTTTTGTGCAGTTATCTCTTCATATTTAAAGGTCCCATGGCATGGAATTTTCACTTTCTGAGGTTTTTGAATGTTAATGTGAGCTCCCCTACCCTGTTTAGCCCCCCCCCCCATGGTTAAAAGTTGCGAAATGTCTAAACTGAGCATTTGCGATCCTTTTCTGCGTTACAAAAAATCGGAGCTCAAACGGGCGATTTTGAACAAGGCACCTTATTGACGTCAGATCGAAAAAAGTTCCACCCCCGTCTGTCTGTACTCAGCGTCTCTGTAAATCACGCCCAGAGAGTTTGGACTGCGAATGCGCTAGGCAATGCGAAATGCGTTTTTTTATTTGCCTGGAGGCACGTCCGAGTGTTTCTAGGCTCGGAAGTCCTTTATCTGAGCCTCTGGACCTTTGAACAGCAGTGGTTTAATTTTATTTTCTGTGGAAATGTGTTTATTTTTCAATGGAACGCTTCAAATCTCTCCCCCCGTGCAAAAACACGGAAATGGATCAGAGAGCACAGCTGACAGCTCAGAGCCAAGAGCGGAGACTTTGGCCACGCCCCCACCCTCTACTATTGGCCAGCTCTTTTCTCCTCATTTGCATTCAAGCAACAACGCCCATTATAGACTGTTCAGAGAGAAAAAAAAAATACTCTTTCTCATCTTATCTCTGTTTCTCATGCACTGAGTGTTGATTTTGAAGAAGGATTCATTTACAGTATTAGGGAACCATAAAGGAGCCATATAAAAGCATCAAGAAGTACCATGTCATGGGATCTTTAAGGTGTTAATATAAAGCTTTGCATGTAGTTTTTAGGCAGCAGATTGGCCAAAACAAAAAAATCGTCTCAAAGAAATGTCAGAATATTAGTTGGCCGATATATGTCTGTCTCTTCATACCACGAGTGTTTGAACCACCACAGTTTGAGAAAGACAGCATTAGGATTATACTAGCTGCCAAAACAGCTTCATACAGTCAGTCAGTGAAGACAAAAATGATTACTAGATTAATCAAACAGTGATTTGAATGTGGCTTCATAGCAGATGATACTTCCACATACTTTTTCTCAAACCCAACATGACACCTGTCAAATAGTATCAAAATTACCTCGCAATCAGCACTTAGCCACTCGAAAATTTGAACAGCTCTCACCAGGAGAACTCACCAACACCCAACACATCTACAATCCTCAGTGGCACATGACAGTCCTATCTCTCACTCCACGCAAGAAATGTCCCTTACAGGCACTCTTACTGTCTCACAATGCATTCTCAATGTCAAACGGCGGTGCCATTCAAGCGTGGGCCTCCGAGGAGCGCAGGAGACGGGAGCGTTTAGGCATTTTAGTGTGAATAATACACGGACGCTCTCTTAAGTAAGTGGGTGCGTGTGTGCGTGCTGCATATTGAGTGTGTCAGAGATGAGTAGCCATGCGCAGCTCTCAGATAACGCCTGTTGCGGAGCTCTCAGAGGAATGGAGAAAGACTGAGAGAGAGAGACAGAGAGAGAATGAGAGAGGGGAAGAGGGAGAACATCTGAGCTTAAACTCTTCTAAGGCGATCACTGAGACTTCCTTCAAACAACTCATATTTAGATCACTTCTCTTTTCTTATAAAATAGAATATTCTTTCTTCTAGCGCTTATAAAAGGCTGTATGTACTCTTGATGCTATAGCTGCTTGATGATCAGTGTCTTACTGTGTAGAATGTAATAATGGGAGATTAACTTTGTGTGTCGGAGATCCGCAATGGAAAATGAAACGTTGATTCATTCCTTGTAGTTAATAGGGCTGGGAATCACCATGAATCACGATTCAATGTGATACTCAATACATGGCTCACAATATGATATTATACATGCGATAATCGATATAATGCACATGATATATTGCTGTATTTTTAAGAACCAAATACATTTTAGCAACAGTACTTCTTTGTTAAAACACCACTTGTACAAAGTTAATATGAAATACATCTATTTTAATGAAAACAGTGAATATGTTAAGTGTATTGCATAAACATGTTTCCTTCCACTAAATAAGCAACAAAATTGTAGTGTAGTCACCAAAAAATTGCTAAACAATACCAGAAAATACTAATATACTGTATAAGAATATTGATACAGCAGCCCAAAATAACAATATTACTGTATCACCATATTTAGTATCACAATATATTGACATTTCAATATTTTTGCACACACGTAGTAGTTAATGCTTGCACTTGATTGTGAATTTGAATCAGTGGACCAATGTATTCTGATGGGTCAACCTATATTACACATCCCAATCTCCAATAATTAGCTTAGTGCAAACTAATTTTTTTCCTTTTCAGAAAAAAAAAAATCCCTTATGAACCATATGGGTAAATGATAAGAAATCATTTGTTTCTTTATTGACCCCTTGTGGATAGAGATAGCATCTACAGTACAGTCATATCTCGCACTTTTAATTTTATTTTTTAAAATTTTATTATCCTTTATTTATCCCTGTAGGGAAATTATTTCTCTGCATTTGACCCATCCTTTTAAGGAGCAGTGGGCAGCTCATCTTTCAGGCACCCGGGGACCCATCTCCATGATGTTGTTGCTAGTCTTGGTCAGGACCTCAGCTGGAGGAGTTTACCTATGGAGCATGTTTTTTGGGGGGCTTTTTGGGGTTTTTTTTTGGCACTTGCTATCCATTGTTTAATACTGCCATAATCTTAACTACCAGTATTGTACATATGCATATCTTTGAATAAAACACAAAATACAAAGCAATACTCCCTTTTTTTCAAGATAAATGCACCCACCACCAACCAAGCTGAACTGACAAAGACACATTGCATCCAAGAAAAAGCGTTTTCCTAATGTGATCTCCACAATGACATCAGCATAATCGCTCCTATAGTCTTTACCATTTGCATATCATTATTCTCATACAAAACATGCAATTCATTAATTTTACATGGGGTTTACAACAACCACTTGGTGGTATAATTACATATATTCCCAGGAATGTTGTCTAACATGGTGACAATTTGCTGCATGTGCATGTGAATATGAACTGGTGTGAGAGATGTGCTACTTAAGAGCCTGTTGGATCATTAGTGCCTTTGAGATCCACAGTAGATTTTACAGTGTTATAATGATTATGTTTGCACATGACAGAGCCACAAAGAGAGGGCTGGAATTAGTGTTATTACTACAGAGAGGGAGAGTGATGGCCAATATAATGGACTTTCATACAAATTAAGTAGAAGTTAATGTGAGCTAAAATAAAATCTAACTGATGTAAGGTTTATAGTATTTAGTATTTAATTCAAAAAATGCTAATATAAATTAACACTGCATAAAACCTCTAGAGCTAATTCTGACAAGCAATGACTGACAAAACTGCAATGATTTCTACCATTGCTACTATTACTAACTTTACTAGTGTTACTTCTATTGTTACTTCCATACATAACCATTCCTGAAATGTATTCATCTTGTAATCAGTTTACCAGGAAATCTTTTAATTAGATCCAATTTTAGCCATGTAAATAGCTTTAAATTACTTACATACAATACATTGGTTTAGTAGTATCTTGTTACTTTTACAATGATAGCAACATACAGCATCTAAAATGCCAAAAATACTAATAAAATAGCCATTAATATGACACAGATCTTTTCCTTCCAATTATTAGAAAATATGTCCAAACTTTACTATTCACCTCTACCCCTCCCTCTCCTCTTCTTCAGTCTCGCGGCTCTGCTTTTAATTATCCAGAATGCAGAAGGAGAAATTAAAAGGGAAAACATAGAGCAGTGAGAAACACAGGAGGGAGGGGCGTGCAAGGTAAAGAATGGAAGATGTCATGATAAACAATCTAGCCCTTTAAGTGAATTAGATTAGGTGTGTGTGTTCAAATGAATGATGAGGAGGCCTGATGTTATCACTAGAAGAGGAAAAACAGATAGGTCAAACAGGTCAGGCATGAGTGGAGTAGAACACGGGGGCAATTAATTGTGCTATTTCCTCTTCGTACCAGATTCCATAGGTGTATTTAGCATTTCATATGCGTTTTGTCTGTTTATATCTCCAAAGCTCAAAATGCTCTTTTCCACCTTGTGAAGTGCTAAAGCTGTAGTTTTCAAGTTAGAATCTACCTTTTATCTTTTGTACAATAGAGATGGACAGTTATAGGGCTGAAATTATCCCAATTATTCTAGTGGAGGTATATGGAAAGGTACAGAGGAGTGTTTCCTGTATTACCTCATGACATCACAAGGTGGAATAGAGTTTTTTTTCCGTTTGAGAGAAAAACTCAGCCTAATTATGCAGGGTATTAAACATGTGTGAATGAAACAAAACATAATATTTTTGATGAGGAAACAACAAAAGAAAATGGTGTAAAATAGGCCCTTCAAATTTTGTGATCCTATCTATCTATAACCTATAACACTTGAAAGAATGGATACGGCAGATTTCATTTTTTCTCCATTTATCACTGTGATGTCTAGCTGTCCATCTGTGTTTTTGCCACTTTAAGCAACAGCCACAGGAAGGAAGAGAAAGAGAGACGAGATTTCAAACGCAAATTCTCCCGAGCTCAGATCACAGACACACTAAAAACAGAATCAGATCAAAGTGTCGCCAATGTGCCCTTCTGAGCATACAAAGCATCAGACTACTGTCACATTTTTGAGGAGAGGTAATATCGTGTCACCATGTTTTTGAATGTAAAAAATCTAGACTACCTTTATCAGTTTCATCGCCCTACAGACATTTTAATAATTCTCCTACTTGTCCCTCTTCTCCAGTCTGTCATCCCTCCTGATCTTTTGGGCTGCTCCATTCCCCCCGGCTGCTTCCTGCCTTAGTCGCTTTGCAATTTAAATATTTTGCCGTTTTAAAGTGCAAGGACAAAGTTATTATAGCTGGATTTTCTTGTCTGGCTTCCTCTCATTAGCTCTCATCCTTGCTGTGTACTGACTACTGGAGAGGGCCCGGGAGTGAGAGAAGTACAGAAAAATGCATTAGACTGAGAAAAAACTGCAATAGAATGTTTTTACTATCGATAATGGAAGGAATAAAAAGACAAAGATGTGTACATCTAAAACTGACTCAAACTACGTCCAATTCCTAATGGGAATGCAATATAAATTTTATGATGAATAATTCACAATTATTGACACCAAGCACTTTACGTTTTTAGAGTACAGATAGATTTTTGATTCTAAAATTCTTACAATGTTTTTTTTTAATTCTCACAAAAATGTACAGCTCTGGAAAAAAATAAAGAGATCAGTTTTTCTGATTTCACTTTATTTTTGTGTGACTCTATAAACTACTGACAACATTTCCCCCAAATTCCAAATAAAATATTATCGTTCAGAGCATTTATTTGCAGAAAATGACAAATGGTCAAAATAACAAAAAAGATACATGTTTTCAGACCTCAAACAATGCAAAGAAACAAGATCAAATTCATTTTAAAACAACATAATACTAATGTTTACACTTAAGAAGAGTTCAGAAATCAATATTTGGTGCAATAACCCTTATTTTTAATCACAGCTTTCATGCGTCTTGGCATGCTCTCCACAAGTCTTTCACATTGTTCTTGGGTGACTTTATTCCACTCCTGGTGCAAAACTGAAGTAGCTCAGCTTTGTGTTTGTGTTGGAATTCAACAGACGCTGGAATGGAATGGCTGTAATACATGTAGAGATGCTGATTTCAGAAAAAAAATGCAGTGGTCTCTTATTTTTTTACAGAGCTGTATAGTGACTGATACAATTATGATTATCGATTGAGACTTAATCTTGACATCCCTTAGTACCAAGATGCAAACTTATAACACCTTATGACTGGATTCATACAAAAAGTCAATAGGCCAATTTGCATACTTTATGACATTACCCTGGTTTATTCATGATTAACAACTCAAAATAATGTCATTTAAAATTCCAGATGTACAAATATTCACCCATTCATTTTTGTTAGTTAATCTGAGCAATCAGCAATGATACATTATTTATATATCTTCATTATATAGTAATGAAAAAGAAGCCCACAGGAGTAGACTGAAGATGGAAGCTTATGAGCAGCTGCCAAAACACATAAATGTTATAAATTTACTTTGTCAACTATAAAAGTTTTGATGTGTCGAAAGCACCGGATACTTTTCTCATATGTTTACAACTTCATATATGCAACTTAGCTCAATACATTGAGCTAACTTTTATATGTATTCTGTATGCACTTCTGTCTGAACGCAGCAGGAGCCTCACTGGTCTAGGGTCCTTTCTTCATTAAGCAGCTGCCTTTACCAACTCCATACAGTCTCCTTGTATGACACCTCCACATGCTTTCTACTGCCATTCTGTGTCGAAGCGCAGGTTTATGATGAAGGCTGTGTATGTAAACAAGGGCATTCACACAAAAAGAACGGAGCACATCATTAGTCCTGGAAGAGATTTCATTTGTGCTCCTTTTTCTATAATTAGACAGGTGAAAAGAGCCGAAGATAGTTGGGAGAATGACAAATGAGGTCAGACATCATTATAAATATATTGCCATGTAAAGTCACTGTGTTCCTAAAGCAAATAGGAGGATACAGTAAAGACGTGTGTGTGCTAGCCTGCCTGACATTTGCTCACAAGTGACAAGTTCTCATCTGAGCTTTCTACAGCTAACAGTGACAGCGCTATATAAAGCTACACACACAAGCCACATTAAAGGAATGAATGCACACATTACTTTGAGCTCAGCATGACACAAGCAATGGGAAATAATATGGGAAAAAATGTTGTTAGCCTGCAAAAAATTCAGAAATTTGGTTCACAGTCAAAACAATGTGACCCGCTGGTGCTGCCTGGGGTTTGAAGTTAGTTAGCCACAGACAAATGCACATTATCCACCAGAAGTCCATTTATTTTCAATCATTTTCCAAAGCTTGTTTGTGTTAGGGTGCGGGAGACTGAACCCTATGTAAACAACTTTGATCTTTATGTGGCCTTATATATAATGGCCACATGCACAAGTAATACAAGTACGACAATAGCTGCAATCACTAATTCAACTACAACTATTTCAAATACAACTGCATTGTCTGCTACTATTTAGGTAGAGACTTACGTTGTGGTATTACAAAGATGAAGTGTTTGGTTGAGAAGTCCAAGTCCTAAGTGTGCTATCACTGAGGAGGTAGACAGCATTAGCATATTGTTCCGGATTTGCCAGCAAAATAAAGGTTATTTTACCATGTCAAATACAGCTCTGGAAAAAGTAAGAGACCACTGCATTTTTTTCTGAAATCAGAATCTCATGTATTACAGCCATTCCATTCCAGCATCGGTTGAATTCCAACACAACCACAAAGCTGAGCTACTTCAGTTCTTGCACCAGGAGTGGAATAAAGTCACCCAAGAACAATGTGAAAGACTTGTGGAGAGCATGTCAAGATGCATACCAAGAAACTGTGATTAAAAATAAGGGTTATTGCACCAAATATTGATTTCTGAACTCTTCTTAAGTGTAAACATTAGTATTATGTTGTTTTAAAATGAATTTGATCTTGTTTCTTTGCATTGATTGAGGTCTGAAAACATGTATCTTTTTTGTTATTTTTCATTTGTCATTTTCTGCAAATAAATGCTCTAAAGGATAATATTTTTATTTGGAATTTGGGGGAAATGTTATCAGTAGTTTATAGACTCAAACAAAAATGTTCCTTTTGCCCAAACACATACTTATAAGTAGTAAAATCAGAAAAACTGATAATTTTGCAGTGGTCTCTTATTTTTTCCAGAGCTGTAATCAATAATGGGAAGTAAATTAATATATATACCAAAAATATGTATTCAGAGAAAATGGGTAACTATATTCCAGTTGCCTAGTTTACACCAGACCATATCACAAGTGATATATGGTCTGGGAGCTAAATATCTACTAAATATCTCGTAGGCTAGCTGAGGTGTGCTTTACGATTGCCAACGGCCGTTTATTGGGCGTTACGAATGTCTATCATTTGGCGTATACGTAGCCCATAGCCAATCATGTCAGTTGTCAGTTCAAACTACAAGTTTCCGTTTGTCGCGTAGTACGCGTGACCATCTTTCCACCCCTCCCCGCTCTCTGATTGGCTCCCAAAATCAGGAGAGCTCGCTTAGCCTAGTTGCCAGGCTGTCTTTCAGAACGGAACGCACAAAAGCAGCCTGAGATTTCCCAGGTTAATATTCCAGTACATTTGGTGGTACTGAGAATACAGTTACTTTTCTAAAATCAAAGGAATACACGGCAGTACTTTATCACACAATTTAGGCTTTAAACTCAACATAATCACTGAGAAATAATACAAGACAGTGTTCTTATAGCATGTGTATAGCATATGTCATTTTTCCTTCTCGATTTAGTGATAGGAAATGCATAACAAATGGTGAAACAAACATAAAGCTGTTTTTAATACTATGTTGTGTCTTTACACTATAATGTATATGTAACTCTGTGTGAAAGTATTCTAAGTACTGAGAATACCGTATTCTGGTTGGACTATGTATCAGAATATATTACACAATACATTTTAATGCAGGTATTCAGTATAATAAGACACTCTCAAGAAGTACTTTTTGTTGTACACTAATAAGGCTACACCAAGTACGCACACAGTCTATACATTACCTAGTGAATCATAAATAAAAACATACTGAGAGGGATACGAAAGAAGTAATAACTCAAAAATAAATATTAATTTGTTGACAATAAATACACACTTAAGGCTGTTTCTCGTGCAGACTTGCTGCATAAAACACCACAGAGCTGTATTTTCAGTCACAATGGACAGTGTTAAAATAACTTGTTTACATTTGCTAATCTGTGTGATATAGCTAGTTTTGGCGTGTCTAATGAGCTCCTCTCTCCCTTCAGCGTCCCCAGTATCAAACCTCCTCCCTCCACTCCAGTCCTGTACCCGGGGACTCCTCTCTGTGAAGTCGGCTCGAGCTCTTGTTCCAGTTCTTTGGCTTCAAACGCTGCCGTGCCTTTTGGGGAGTTATGCACACGTACCCTCTCTCTTCCTCTTCCTCTCTCTGTTCCCCCCTTTTCAAGTCCTCCCCGGTGTCTATCCAGATTTCTGCTTTTATTTATTTTTTTCGTCTTTCAGGTGGGAGCAAGTAGACTGTCAGTTTTTCCTTTCGTTTCATCTGCTTTCTTCTGGTTTCTCTATTCCATTCTTGTGCTGCATCTCTCTGGTTCTTCAAATTGAGCAAAGAGAAAACCTTGATCTGCTGTTTTTGAAGGAGGGAAGTTGGGTTTGCAGGTTTTTTGAGGCTGCCTTGTGGATTTGACTTAGTGGTACACAAACAAATAATAGGATTAAACAATATATGGCTAATCTCACTGTAAGTACTGGTTAAATTCTAGTGGATAAACAGAGAGGAGTTTAGGCCTCGAAAACAGACACTCGCAAGGACTCTATTGACTGAAGTTTGTGCTTATTATTTCTCCTACAAAAGTGATTGTGGTTCATCTTTATCTGAGCGGATTTCAATTCAGGAAAAGAAACCTAAAAAGTGTGTCTAGATCTGTAGTGGACTTAAGAAATTCTTGGTTGACCAAAGATATTCTGCATCAATTAGTCAGCGAAAGGGGGCACGTCGCAAGCTCTCAGAACTTTTTTGTATCTCCATAATCTGATGATGCATCTGACCCGAACTTAATTTTAAGATGAAGAAGATTAGAATTACACAGAGAGAAGTAGTAAGCTCAGGCTTCGCCAGAGCTGATGAAGCCTCTCGGATGAGCGGCGAAACGTTTTCAACCAAACAAACTTTGTCCAGTTGACAAATTGAACTTCTCCTTTTATCATGGATTCTACCTGGACGACTGAGGGACTTTTCACGTATCCTAAATTATATTACTAAGTTTCATTCTACAATCCACACATATGCACTGTCCATATAAGTTATGATAATGGACTAACCTCTCTATTCGTTAATAGTTAAGCAGGAAACTTGATGGAAAATTCTGTACATTAATTTCCTAAATAACAAATGGCCCGGTGTCCTCAAACCTAAATGTATGGGCTAGTATAGTACTTCTCTTCAGTTCAGTCAGTCAGTTCAGTTCTGTCCTCCCACAGGTCAGCCACAGACAAATAACTCACGATATAATGATTCTCGGGTGGAATTGTGCTGCCTCGCTTGCCTTTTAAAACATATCAGCATTTAGTTTATGTAGGCAAACTCCGAGACATACTGCATTTAATATTAAAATGAAGCCTAAAAAAACTATAATTGAACAGCGAGTGGTCAAAGAGCAGAATGGGCCCTACAGGAGGAAAGCGCCAAGTTAATTTATGAGCAAAAATCCTATTAGCATGTGTCTAGTGGCATAAAGCCATCAGAAATAAACAGGGAAGAAGAAAGCTCAATTTAAAATGAAATGCGCTGAGTGAGGGGGGAAAACGACTTTCTGTGCCGAGCTCTCATTGCTTCCTGAATCATTTTATAACGCTCGTCCAAAAAATCACCCCAATTATAGAGCTAATTTTAGCCTCGAGTCACTGTGCGTCTGTGTGTGTTTTTACCTTTCCAGTAGACAAGGGAAATGGGCTTAATACACCAAGCCACAGTCAAGCTAACTAACCTTTTCTTGACTTAAGCCAGTCTGAATTTAGGTGGTACTTGAAATTATCAGCCCCCCAAAAAATGTTAAAGATGTGCTATGTAGCTTTTCTGGTGGAAGGTCTTCTACCTTCTTATTTCCAAGGAGACGATATTGCAATGCCTTGTATGGCAAGAAGGTCTGATCTGTGTAGAGGCCAGATTTGTAAAGTTTTTAAAGGTATTTTAAGTCATAAAAACACCTAGAATTGTAAAAATGCCAGATTTACAAATGTAATTACATACTTTGGCATTGCAATAACATGTGCGATGTTAATACTGAATAATTACTTTTTAAAAGTGATCAAAACTGTGAGCGATGGGATCCTTTCACACATCCTATAACTCAGTAGAGTGCAGGCTTCTGTGTTTGCGCCCAGTTACGGAAAAAGCGAGATTTAGCAGCAAGCTGTGTATGTTCTCTCCCCAAAAACGTGTGAAAAAATTGGTAGACAGCTTGTGTGCAAATCCCTACATTTGTGAGTTTGCCTTTAGCTTGTGAGTGCTTGAGCTTTAGTGCATTATGTTGTGTTTTGCGAGTGTACACAACTGCCAAAATGTCATTCGCTTGCTAACACGCCGATCATCAAAGCCTGCGCCATCTATCCTAAAGACCATCTAGTGATATTCATAAAGAGCATAGCAGATAACAGCCTTGTCATGTTAGCTCCTCCATAATCCAGACGTCTAGCCTTTCATGTGAGCGCCACAGAAAAGGAGGTTGATCATATATGCGGCTGTTGTTAAGGCTTATCACCTAGATCAGAGCCATGTCAAAACAACTGTGCACTAGCAGGTGATGACACGGGCTGTCCTCACACACGTACGCTTCACAGGAAGACAGGGTGTGCAAGAATGGCATGAAAATCAATGTTTAAAACTTTTGGACATAGAGTTAAAACTACATCGGGATACTACTTTGGGCAATATGTCCTTGAAATTCCTCGTGATTAAAATATGTTGTTCAAAAATGTGAATTTGATTGACTCAATCAAAATGCTCAACTGCATAGAAGAGACCATTTTTACTCTCTGAATGTGAAAACCAAAGCCAGTTCATTTTAATTTGTTTGTTACAGTCCATACGTATTCGTCATATTCCTGACTAATTCCTAGCATCCTATATATAGCGCTGGAAAAAAATAAGAGACCACTGCCAAGTTTTTCTGATTTTACTACTTATAGGTATGTGTTTGGGCAAAAGGAACATTTTTGTTTGAGTCTATAAACTAATGACAACATTTCCCCCAAATTCCAAATAAAAATATTATCATTTAGAGCATTTATTTGCAGAAAATGACAAATGGTCAAAAGAACAAAAAAGATACATGTTTTCAGACCTCAAACAACGCAAACAAACAAGATCAAATTCATTTTAAAACAACATAATAGTAATGTTTACAGAGAGTTCATAAATCAATATAACTGCAATAACTAATAATGTGTCTTGGCATGCTCTCCACAAGTCTTTCACATTGTCTTTGGGTGACTTTATTCCACTCCTGGTGCAAGAACTGTAGTAGCTCAGCTTTGTGTTTGTATTGGAATTCAACCGACGCTGGAATGGAATGGCTGTAATACATGTAGAGATCTTGATTTCAGACAAAAATGCACTGGTCTCTTATTTTTTTCCAGAGCTGTATATCTTTACATGCTTATAAGCGCGTTTCTGGCCAAGCAAAGTTTTGACGTCAAGGTAAAGCTAACCACAAGTAATTAACCTTAATTTTGGTTTAACAGATTATATTAAAAAAATGTTGATTTAACAGATTATAATAGAGCTGCTTACAATAAATCTGAACTGGGGCAAGACAAACGTTTACCTTATTGCAAGATAAATCTGCATACAGTCTGTTGACAATGTATAGACTTTAAAAACAGAAAGAACTTTCTTAAATTACAATGTGCATTGTGTGGAGAGAGAGACAAACTAATACTGTATACAAAAAAGCAGCATTACTGAAACAAACCTAAGGCATGTACAGTGGTACCTCACCTTACGAAATTAATTCGTTCCAGAAGTGGTTTTGTAATGTGAAAAATTCGTAAGTTGAGTAGCTATTTCAATGGAAAAAGCCTGATTCGTTCCAAGGCCCCGATCCAAGTTTTTTTTTTATAGTGTAACTTTTTTTATAGTGTAACATTGTGTTCTGCGTGTTTCTCACATTTGTCTCTCGTTTAAACACTCAAACTTTCATAGATTTTCAACAAAATGTATTAATAATGAAGTGTGGGGGGGGGGAGCGGGAGGGGGGAGAAGACTGCGCAGACATGTGTGATAGCGCAGCATGACCCGGCGCGGGGCTGACAGCAGGTCTAGACCAAGGTCTAAACCTGGACTGGACCAGGACTAAACCTGGACTAAACCAGGACTAAACCTGGACTAAACCAGGACTAGACCAGGACTAGACCAGGTGGATTAAAGCAGCGAGGAGGGGACTGCACGCAGTCTGAGCGCATGAACGCATGAACGAAACCCATGCAAGAGCCTGGACTAAACCAGGAGGAGCCGCGGTGGTCTAGACCACTGCAGCTCCTCCTGGTTTAGTCCAGGTTTAGTCCTGGTTTAGTCCAGACCACCGCGGCTCCTCCTGGTTTCGTCCAGGTTTAGTCCTGGTTTAGTCCAGACCACCGCGGCTCCTCCTGGTTTAGTCCAGGTTTAGTCCAGACCACCGCGGCTCCTCTAAACCTCCTCTAGACCTGGTCAGGTCTAGACCACCGCGGCTCTTGCATGGGTCTCGTTCATGCGTTCATGCACGCAGACTGCGTGCAGTCCACTCCTCGCTGCTCCCCTCAGCTGTGACTCGAAACGAAACCGGGAAATAGACCGCGCGCAGCGCTTTAATCCACCTGGTCTAGTCCTGGTTTAGTCCTGGTTTAGTCCAGGTTTAGTCCTGGTCCAGTCCAGGTTTAGACCTTGGTCTAGACCTGCTGTCAGCTCCGCGCCGGGTCATGCTGCGCTATCACACGTGTCCGCGCAGTCTTCTCCCCCCTCCCGCTTCCCCCCACAGTGTTTAAACGAGAGACAAATGTGAGAAAAGTTTAATCCAGTCTGAGAAAAGCGTATAATGTGTGTGGCTGAGCGCGCATTATTTGAATTTTTGAGATTTCGCGTTTCGTAACTTGAATTTTCTTTCGTATCTAGAGACCAAAATTTACAGTGAAGGCGTTTCGTAACTTGAAATTTTCGTTTGTTGGGTCATTCGTAAGGTGAGGTACCACTGTATAACTGATAAGGATATAACATTGACGTAACGGTTCTTGATCATAAGTATGTATGACATGGTATATCTTGTCCCTGTAGGTGTCAGTCTAGGTATGTGTTTTCTTGTACCACAGCCAGAAACAGGCATGCTCTAATTACCTCTGGGACGCCAGCACCACGCCAGCAGCCAGGCAGGTGTGGAACAGGCCTGCGTCTCTGAAGGTACTCCGAATTCCAAGTGTATTTTTGAGAGAGAAATGTTAATAAAAAACCTTGATCAATATTTCAGAAAGCACAGTTGATTTTGGCAGTTAACAGGTTCTGCTCCCGAGAGGTGGAAGAAAATTCACCGCACTTGAAGTCATCAACAGATATGAGCGGATCAAAGGTGTGGGAATTTCAATGGGAATTATTCGGAAATGCAAAATCGTACTGGGAGAGTATCGCAATTTAGAAGTGATCATTTATAGATGCTGAGTTATGAGCTGAGTTCATGAAACTACAAATCAAATTAAGGCATTATATTTTGCTATTTTTCTATCATGCTATATACAGCTCTGTATATAGCATACAAATAAGAGACCACTGCATTTTTTTCTGAAATCAGCATCTCTACATGTATTATAGGGGTGTACAAAATAATCGTCATGACAATGCATCGCGATACTAACTTTCACAATATACTGCATCGATTCTTGATGCCAAAAATCGATTATTATTAATTAAGAATTTAATATTTAATAATTGAATATAAATAAATAAATAAATAAATTATTAGGTTTTTTTTTTTTTTTTTATAAATCCTATGCACTTTTTTCTTTGTGAAAGGGTATTGTTTATGATGGTAGCTACCTCCAAAATGGCAAATGTTTGAACATCATTTTTTGTTTTAGAAAAAATCCTATGCACTTTTTTGTTATTGGTTTGGTTTATTTGTTTTTGTTATTCAATAAATTCATTTATGAATTGAGTTGCTCAGAGTTATGTATCAATTGAAGACACTACCCAGATACACAGCCACTGATATTTAAGTTATCCTCTTTTTTTTTGGTACATTTTCACTGAAGTCGAATATATTGCAATGCATCGCAATAATTCAAGTATCGTGATAGTATCGCATCGTGGCATATGAATCGTGATTCGAATTGAATCGTGACTTCTTTGCCAATACCCACCCCTAATGTATTACAGCCATTCCATTCCAGCGTCTGTTGAATTCCAACACAAACACATTTTCTGCAAATAAATGCTCTAAACGATAATAATTTTATTTGGAATTTGGAGGAAATGTTGTCAGTAGTTTATAGACTCAAACAAAAATGTTCCTTTTGCCCAAACACATACCTATAAGTAGTAAAATCAGAAAAACTGATCATCTTGCAGTGGTTTTTTTTTCCAGAGCTGTATATGCTGCTGTTCCCTTCCATAACTAGAATGTTTTATGTCTTTCACGCATATGAGCAGTCTCCACTCTAGACTGTTTTCGGGGCCCAATACTATTTTTGGACCTTACAATGTTGTTTCCTCATCAAAAACATACCTGGAGTTTCATTAACACATTTTAACATCCTGAATATGTAGGCCATGTTCTTCTCTCAGACTGAAACACTCTGTTCCAACTTGTGATGTCATGTGGTAACACAGGAAGTGTTTCACATTCAAACTACAACTACACTAGATTCATTTGGATAATTTCAACCCTGGAATTGCCAGTCTCTTCTGAACAAAAGGTAAAAAATAGCTGTTAAATTGAAATCGAATGCCTCATGACATCACAAGGTGGAACAGACTATTGAGCACTTTGAAGATGTAGAAAGAATAATAAAGGATTACTCAAACATGTGTGACTAAAACAAAACACAACTTCACGTATGTTTTTGGGCACGTAACAGCATTAAAACATGGCAAAAGGCTCATGAAAGTAAATTTTGCATAATATTGGACCTTTAATTGTACTCTGATGCTTTAAAGTGGTAGATAACCAGGTTTAAAACAAAGCACAACATTGCCCCCTTAAATATCTGCAGGTAGCTTCCTTCTCATATGTTTTGCATCACTTCATGTCCTCTCCTTTCTGTTTCAGCATTTCCGTGACAGATCAGCGCCTATCTCCCGCCTCCTCCGATCAATACATGGTTACTGCAGCCAAAGAGCTGACATACACATACACATGTTGAACATTAGCATGCACAAAAGACGCATACGAATGTGAGAAGAATCAGTGGCCTATATGTGGTAAAAATCAACATGGCCGACGATGAGCCAGGCAGCTGCATACACTCTATATGATACATGCTAATTTTCCCAAGGACTCTGCTAAATGAATGGATCTCATGGGGTTGAGTTTCAGCTAAATGGTCCAAACCTCACTAGTGTGGAAGAAACTGTTGAGAATTTTTTTTTTTTAATGAGACGAGATAAAGGAGGAATGGTGGGATGAGAAGAGCTGCCATTAACATAGAAAAAGAAACCAAGCAGGAAATGAACGCTCACATTTCCGGCTTCATCTGCTAATATGGCTTTTATGGCTCAAACCTACACTAGCTATTGCAGCTGCGACTTTCTTTTGCAATACAAGAGCAGTTTCAAGAATTTCATATGTTAAACTTTTAAACCATAGGATCTAATGTCATTGGGGGCTGTTTTTCTCTCTCTGAAGAGCTAACAGTGCAATAACAATAATTGTGTGATTCAGAAAAACATGATATAAATGTGCAAAGGTCAGAGTCATTACACAAAAAAAATATATTTCAGGATGAATGAAAAATCAACAAAGACAGCAGGCCAACGTAAGAAACCGTGTGTAGACTGCAGACAGAGGCGTAATGTTTAGAAGAGTTAAAGTAAGTTAATAAGAGCAGCTGCAAAGCGGAGTGGCAGGACTTTTAAATCTATTTCTCCACCATAATTGAGTAAGTGCTACTGTGTCTACCTCTCATCACAGCATAGAGACATTTATGCTGCTCTATCAAACAGAAATGATTGCCACATATACGCTCCTGATGGCTATATAAATCGACAGCAGTTGAAATGCATGCTGGGAATTGAAGTGCCAGTAAACACAAAGATTCTCTGATTGGTTCTGACAGCTTTTATTCCATGCATGTGATCTCTTTAGATTGAACAGACAAGATTCAGCCTCCTCACATCACCTGAACCCAGTGACCTATGACCTTGTAGTAGTCATGGCAACGGTGGTGGGTTAGCTAGCACACGCATATACATGCAGATGAAATTGCACACAACAATAGAGCATCCTTTTGTCTGCTCCTTTGTTTTGCCGTTCTGCTTCTCCGGCGGAGGGTTTGAAAGTGATTACCGATGTGGTCCACTTGATTAGCATGAGAACAAAAACAGCGCAGGGAACGCATTATCACTTCACAAGAGAAAAGCCCGGCTCTGTCTGTGGGTTTGTTTACTGCGCCCTGTCCCGGACATTTTCTCTCCGAGTCGCGCTTGTCTCACGAGAATGCTGTTTTCTGTTGGAGGAAGAGCTCAAATGCAGAGATGGACAAAAATAAAACGGTGTAATGTGACGTCTACTGAAGAATCACACAGGAGCTATCAAGTACACTGTGACCATAGGGATCATTAATACTACAAAATGTAAGAGCCAGCGCAACAACGATTTATTAGTGATAAGGATAAATGCCTTCTTGATCACATCTGCAACATATAATGTATTACAGGCAGATTTATTTATGTCTGTAACCATTAAGAACCATATGGGTAAAGTTCTGCAGCTATGTTTTAACTATTGGTAGTAAGGGTCATATTATTTTCTCTAATGCACAACATACACTGTGGGTTGGAAGTAGGGGTGTGCAAAATAATCGTCATGACAATGCATCGCGATACTACATTTCACAATATACTGCATCAATTCTTGATGCCAAAAATAGATTATTATTAATTAATAATGTATTTATTAATTATTAATAAATAAATAAATAAATAAATTATTAGTTGTTGTTTTTTTTATAAATCCTATGCACTTTTTTTCTTTGTGAAAGGGTATTGTTTGTTATGATGGTAGCTACCTCCAAAATGTCAAATGTTTGAACATCATTTTTTGTTTTAGAAAAAAATCCTATGCACTTTTTTGTTATTGGTTTGGTTTATTTGTTTTTGTTATTCAATAAATTCAGTTATGAATTGAGTTGCTCAGAGTTATGTATCAATTGAAGACACTACCCAGATACACAGCCACTGATATTTAAGTTATCCTCTTTTTTTTGGTACATTTTCACTGAAGTATGTCGAATATATTGCAATGCATCGCAATAATTCAAGTATCGTGATGCATCGTGATAGTATCGCATCGTGGCATATGAATCGTGATTCGAATTGAATCACGACTTCTTTGCCAATACCCACCCCTAGTTGGAAGGCAAAGAAGGTCTCCTATGGTACATTTCCAAGTATTTTTAATTGTATAAAAAAACATAACTATCACGTAATGATAAAAAATAAAATACTTGTCTTAATGTCTTAGTCGGGATGCTCTTTCTCTTGATGTACCTTCAGAGCTACTTATATCTTTTGTGCAATTCCAACCTCATGAAATACATAGACAACTCAAAATCTTCTGTCAAGTACTTTGTAAGTCACCATTCTATCATGCAAACCAAACCAATAATTATGATATGAAGGGTTAGCAAATTTATGCCAGAAGCTTTGACACCACATGCAGTTTATTGGAGGCAGTGGACCAAAACACACAAACTATTGGGCCCACAAACTCAATTTTAAAACAGAATCCTTCTCCCACCTCCCCTGCTCCTACGGTGCCCAGCCTAAAGGAAGGAGTGCGCCACCGAAATGTAGAGCAAACAAGAGAGTAGCGCTCAGAGGAAGCTATTTGGAGCAGGCTGACCCAGGGGTCGGGTGGCTGCCTCGCTTCCTGGTTAAAGGGGATTGGTGGGAATGGAGGCAGTTCCGATTAGCCAATCAGAGTGTGCAGAGCGGAAATCAATGAGGTTTCTCAGAAAATGTCAGGCACAAGTGACCTTTCTGCCTATAGCTGTAGGTGGAAGAGGAGAAAATAGGAAGAAGTGAGGATGGAGGGAAAGAGAAAAGTAGAGTGGAATGACCAAAATAACTAAACAAATGCTGAGAACCTCTGAAAATCCAATCAAGGAAAAATTACCTTGAAACCAATTTTAAAACGAATAAATGTATAACAAAACCCAAATAAAGATATTTTAATCAGGAGGTCAGGGGTAAACTTTAGTAGCAGCTGCAGGGTTTTTAACTACACCTCCAGATATTTTCCCTGCTCTCTCTTCTTTTTCTTTCTGTCAGCGCCGGCCACTTTTCCTCTGTGGAAGAAGAGAAATGAAGTCAGCAGAGGACTTTGAGTGGAAATCATTTGAGAGATGGGGAGAAGGAGGGAGTGAGAGATGAGGTGACCTTTACTGTCTCGTGGCACTGTTCTGTCTCACATCGTCCTCGTGGGGACAAGACACGGGGACACAACAGAACAGAAATAAAGACACTGTTTTCTTTGCTCTTGCTCCAGATTGTTCCATAAAACTACCACTTCACAAATTCTCATTCACTAAAGTTGTGAAAACAGAAGTTGAGTTTTAGGATGAACCAATTGAACTATTAATTTATATTCACTAGTGTAAATATATAAGGTTTCCAGGCGAATAAAATCAAATAAAAATAATTCATGTTACAGTAAAGACCGGGTCAGAACAAGGACACTGACTAAAGAGAAAAAAAAAGAAAAAGAAAAAACACCTGAAGTGTAATTATTTTTTAAAGGCTCTGATTTCCTTATGTGATGCCAATAATCATAAAAATCAGAGTATCTCACCTCATAATAATCACCTTTAAATGTGATATAATAACATCCTTAGACATTAAACATAAATCTGATCAGAGACATGTGCACACACACTCAGGAGAGCGGCATAAATCATGTTTGATTATGCACTACAAAAGTCAACTGTGGAAATCAGATATTGAGCGCCAATATGAAACTGTCAATTGCCACTCGAGGTTGACCTTTGGGTCGAATGGCGGTGCACGGAGACGTGAGAGCAAATATGCAGGGTAACAACAAACACAGGTCTTGTGCACGTAGTCTTCTCATCCCAGGCTATACACACCACACACTCTTTCCATCGTGTAATATATGAGTGTCTTCAAAATGTGCACACAGAATGAATGTAATCAGTTAATATACCACAATAGTGCCTTTAAAGTTCAAAATAATATCCCTAAACTTTTATAATACTGCAGATTACAACTTACTCCTAATAGGATCAATACTACTGATAATAACTTTTATTAATAATAATACTACTACTTCTACTTTCAATGTTATAATGTTGTTTCTTCATCAAAAACATACATGGAGTTGTGTTTTGTTTCATTCACACATGTTGAACACACAAACCCTGATACAGGAAGTGCTCCACTGTGTTTTTGAACTCCATACACTTACAATAGAATCATTTGGATCATTTCAGCCCTGGAATTGCCAATCCAACTAAAGGTAAAGGTCGCCGTTAACTTGAAAATTACAACTTAATGATGCAACAAAGTGGAACAGAGCATTATGAGCTTTGGAGATGTAGATTGATAATAAAAGGATTACTAAAACATGTGTGAGTGAAATAACACACAACACTTAAAGCTCACAAGAGTCAATTTTGAGTAATATAGGACCTTTAAACACAGACATGACGCAGCAATTTTAAGTAGTAAAATTTTGCCAAAGAACAAATTAAGTGTGACTCCATCGCTGAGTATTGTTGTTAGTATATGCAGTTCTGTTAATCACCACAAGGGGTTTCTGAGGAAAGAAACAACACTCTCAAATTAGCTCATGGTGAATCCTGACATTTCATTCTACTGTTGTCAACACAGAGATCAAAGGTGACTCGAATCCTAATGGGAGCTCATCTGTCTGTCACTGTCCTTGTCCCTTTGTCCATGCCGGCCATCTCTGAGAGTCACCTGTGCCGACCTCAGCTCACCTTGGGGACTACCCTGCCTGCCCCACTACTGCCCTGGGTCACTTTTAATTAGAGGAGGGGGCTCTTTGATTGCAAGTGATGGGGGGGGGGGGGGGGCGCGCAGTTTCTCGTGTCTCTCTTCTACTTCCTCCCTGCTCCTCCTCGTGAACGACTTCCACACACAAGCATACGAGCGGGCGGGTGCTTTGCTTTGAACTGAGCGTTGCAGTGTGTTCAAAGCGGAAGGCAAAAAGTACGGGGGTGGTGAGGGATGGAGAGAAGGACACTTGAAGGTGAATTTGATTTCCACAACTTAACCTAGCGCACATGACACAACGCAAGCGAGTAACATCCCCCTGAAGAGCTGTATGTACATGGATACCACCGCTAATATAGTTTGTTTGCTAGCATGCGTTAGATATTTATGAATTTACTGCCCCCTTTTAAAATGTATGTTTACTCAATATGCATATGAGCGTGTAGGAGAGAGATGACTCATGCAAACTGGTTTCCACATTTAAACCCAACAACAACAGAGAAATCAACAATGCACTTGGAAAACCCTGGCTAGTGTGTTTGCATGTGTTATAGCGCTATGCCAATTAAAGCAATCAAGTTAAGAGCTAGCCACCCACCCTGCAGCATACTGATGAGGCAGGCAGGGCTGAACACTGACCTGGACTTGTTAGCCTGACCCGAGTCCACTCCTCCAACCAAAACACAGTAAACACTTCACCACTCCAATAATGCACCATGCACAAGCAAGATGCAAATAGAATGTTGACAAAATGATGAATATTACCTTGCGCACAAAAAGGAATGAGGCGAAACAACTAAAAAGTCAATGGCTCATTAGAAAGATAAAAACCTTGCAGAGCCCGAGGGTTAGAGAGTGCGCTGAAATCAAGAAATGAGAAAGAATAGAGTGGAAACGTCTTGAAAGACGACAAATCATAACAGCTGTAACTCGATTCGGAGACCCGGCAATAGACAGCTTTTTTGATATCCTTCATCTTTTCTGCATTCTCTCCTTCTATGTACTGGGTGCTGTGGTAATTTTTCCAACAAACCAATAATAAGTCGTTATGTGGCAGTAATATGGCCGCTAATGGATGCAGCGACCTGAGAGGAAGAAGCATGCCATTAGTCCAAATGCTATGCAAAAGCTATCACAAGGCACTTTGAGAATTAGCTCAAGTTAGCTTATATGTGCTAACTGTGTGTACAAAAAGACAAAAGAGCAATTATAATAGTAAAGAGTTAGTATCTCAGTTAAAATGAATCTTAAAATTTCACAAATTAAATACTAAACAAATGTACTACTTTGGTTCATTGTTAAAAATCACACTTATTAAGCTTACAGTAAAATGCAAACCTGATTCAAACCAGACCAAAAGCACTAGAATAATGAATTGCTTAAGTCAAATTTCACTTGTTTTTTTCATGGGGAATGATGGTTCAGACTGCCTTTATACATAATTTAATGATTAAAACAATTAAAACATGCACGGCCCATGGAGGAAGCATAATTAAAACATAATAAGAATCAATTATAGCAGCCAAACCTTGCTTAGCACACGCGGAAACATTGTGAAGTATTAGTGCTCATAAAGAATCCATTAGAATGGTGAGGATTTCGGGGAGCAGAAGGGATATTGTTCCTTAATTTTCCATTGCAGCATGTTGGTTTGGAGATGGGACTTTTATTGTGACACAAAAGATATACAGACACTTTGGAAAATAAAGATGCTGCATCCATCTCGGAGGTCAGCAGCTCATGACTTATAACACTTTCCCAGAGAAACAGACAGGGAGCGCTTGCTTAATGATCGGGCCAAGTCTGACAGATGGCCGGCCACTTCCAAAAGAGCAGTGCGTGGCTGCCGGAAAAATGGGCCATTAGTGACCCTGGCGTGGCGTGGCTGTGTGCGTGTATGCATGAGTGCCACTGTTACTAAAGCTAATGCTACACCAGCTTTGTTTCACTGGAAGTTGCTGCCAAATGTTAGTAGTAATAGATTGACGGTTGAATAGCAGAACGACAAGCATTCAGAGAAGGCCTTTACAAGTCAATGCCGCCTTCTTTCATTCATACAGAGCCAAACTTTCTCTTGTTGCACCACTTTAATAAGCCATTACACCAAGTATAATGCCTACTAGTGCAGCCCAAAAATTCTCAGGGCCAATTGGTTTTATTTTCCAAGTGTCGATTCATCTGATCATAGAGCATTTTGTAAATTTAAAATGTTCTCCATCCACATAATTTCTGAATAAAGCTCTGTTATAAAGTGTTGTTCCCATCTGCAGTACCTCTTGAAGCCCGAAACTTTTTGACATACTACTATTAATTTAAACTATTAATTTAAAAGAACAAATAAATAAAATTTGTTATTTTTTTCAATTATGAGTAGCACCATACCATGGCTTTATTGATATGGTTTATCAAGTATTAAGTATAAAATGTAAACTAATAACCATAAATGTTTTTTTTTTCAATGTTACTATTAATATTTAACTACCAGTCCAAAGCCCAGATAAATACTGCGAGTAATACTATGAAGAGCTTGTGACACAACAGCACATAATAATACGTTTTCTCATATTGCATAGCGTCCCAACCCTTCAGCAATGAACCATCCATTTCACCACAACCCCATCCTCATGAACACATCCTTCCTACACTGTAAAACAAATAGTGTTTGAGCTCGCTGCTGGGACATTGCAACATAATTAGCCACACTGCTGATCTGGTCTTTACATAAGAGACAGCTCAATTACACACAAAAACATGGCGAGGCGTAGAATGGACATACATATGCACAAACAAATACAACTGGCACATGCACACTACTGGCTGCTGTCCAGGCCAGTCATGCTGTTGTGTCTATAAAGCCCTGAGCGGCAAATCGACAAGTGTAATAACCATAGAAGGCGAGAGAGAACACACTGCATCCTGACCCACATCTCCTGCTTCCTTATGGGTACACATATAAATCAAAGATATCGCAGCCGAGCAAGATAACATATGTTTAACGCACTCTGGCGCTGTTCAAACGTACTTTTACATGGGAATAATGAACTCCGTTGACCAGCGTAGGAGCCATCTAGTGTCAGGCAGTCAGCGAAGGTCCGTAATAGCAGTGCAAGGCCATGGAGCAAAATGAAAGTGCACTATATTGGAGTGGAGATTGAGGTCAAAGCTATATGGTGCACGGGCCAAGGAGAGGGGAGGCAATATTAGGATGGGGCCAAAAATCACCACTTTCCTCCCCCATTCCTTCTCCTCATTCCTGGCTTGTCTTTCACCTCTCCTCCCTCCATCACACCCGGCCGGCGTCCTTCTCCCCTCCTCCCCTCTTCCTCCATCCTGATTCAGCCCCGGAAACCAAGGAGAAGCGATTTGCAACCGAGATCCGTCGCTAATTCTCACTCAGCGTTCATGAAAAATGTATAGCAGGCAGCAGGCAGACTGTGGGGAGATGCAGATTGGCCCTAAGCGCGAGCCTGGCTGTGCATTAATGGAACACTATTCTCACCAGCTCATCCCATGTCATTCTTTATATCCTAGCTATATATATGTCTATCCATCTATACTATCTTTGAATGTGTCTTTTCCAAGTCGATAAAGACAAAAAAACATGAATATTCCAGGACTCGGCGGAATATTAGCAGCACAAACGCAGCTATCTGCAATCAGAGCATCTTTTTATGCATGTGCCTGGGAGCGCAGTGTGTATCCAACTAAACCTTCTCCAAGATAATAAGGGTGAGAAAACTTTATCTTAATCTTTAAAAGGCACAACGTGAAGTTTTGAAGGCGGAAAATGGGTCGAATGTGTGTGTGAGAGCGCTCCATGGTGAGTGATTTCAAAGAGATAATGGCGCATGTGTGTTTAAATAAGCACAGGTATAATACAAGGCAAGATTAATACAACAAGTGTAATGCCATCAGAACTAGTCGCAGTGTGGAGCATGCATAATAAACCTCCTGAGGAGTTAGAGCACACATACACACTTGACGTCGCCATAGCAACGCTGCCCCCGAACCCTGAAGTATGAAGATGTAATTTCAGCCTCCCAGCAGCCAGAGGGAGCCATGGTGATGACAGACTGCCGGCTTCCCATCTCCCCCTGGCAAGAGGCGGTCTGTGTCTGTCTCACACACCAAAATAAACCCAAAGGTTAAGAGTGGATGTGTGCAGGCAGCAGGGGGGTCAGATGAGACAGAGGAAGGGCACAGCAGTCTGGGAGAAGGAAGGGAGTTAAAGCCAGAAGGAGGCCTATGATGTAACTGTTTTGCTATTTAGACAGAGCATCTATTTATAATATATGTTATATTTATAATAATATTTGGGTTGTTGTTAATTCATTTTTAAAAAGTTAGTTGTTGTTAGTGTTTTTTTACTGTTAATTTTCTGGTGGTGCTTTTAAAAGGTTATTTAAACTAATTTGTCACTATATCCTGGCTAAATTTTAGTAAGTTGAAAAGAAGAAATTATTCTGTGCCTCAACTGTAGATGATGATTACTGGGACCACATACTGTAGATCGACCTAAAGTTGGCCTTCACTGCCCTCTGAATCTGATTTCCTTGTTTCTGCAAGGCCCATGAATACTGTCAAACTTTTTTTTAAATTAAACTAAACCTATACACAGTTTTAGGTGACAGGATGGCTATCAAAAACATCTTTAACAGCACACAAGACTCCCTGCTTGGATGCTGTTGTACAAAGATCCCCCCTGAAGCTGGACGGGGACCTCCTGTGTCCTTCTAAAGGTCCGTCGTGCCTCTGCTGCTGCTTATCTTTGCCTCTGCTCTGAACTGAGTCTGGTGGAGTGGCGCCAGTTGAATCGCACCACTGTTTTCCTAACCAAGTTCATTCCTCTCCATTTCCCCACGCTCTCAAATCACAGTCCTGTCACACACCGGGGGTAGGTGCATCTTTGCCTGGGACTGGAGGCGGTTTTCTGTCTCCTGTCGTGGGGGTGTGTGGGTAAAAACATGGCCCCTCTGTTACTCTGTTCCTGCCAGTACTATTCAACCGTGTGTTACCCACTCGCTCTAACAACCTGCACGGGCTGGCATAGCTCCCAGTAGGTGGAACAGTGTGTCGCCTTCATATTTTGCCATAACATACCACTAAATGCCTCCGGGCAGAAATACATTATTGATCCCCATGGGGCTAGACTTACTGGAGAGTTTGGGCACAGCATGCACGCACCCTGACTCAGCTCCTGGCATTCACCGGCCTATTAAAGGTTACTTGCAGGAAATTGGGAGAGTAGAAGAGATTGTACAGACATTCACAAACTGAGGTTGGTAGTTTGATCCCTGCTACCTTGTGCACAAGACATCACCCACCAGCCTGTGCAAATGTTTGTAAATGGTGGTGAGGTAACCAAGAAGGGAATGTAAGTAAAGCACAAAAGGTATTATTAGAATTACTACACTCAATGTGAGACCTAAAATGTATCCAAAAACACTGCATATTTTAAAACAGGGATTAACTCTCTGTGTGGCTGAACAAATGGCAAAGTCTAAATTGAAACATGCATTCACAGCTTGGGAGGATCAAATAAAAACTCAGTGTACATGAAACTGTGTGTGTGTGCGTGTAAATGATTCATGAGACGCAAACGAAAACAGGCGCGAGTACAAGCAGAAAAATAGCGCCTCTGCATTTCTGATGAAGCAGGTCCTCTAAGCGTCTGTGTCATGATCCGAGCTGCAGTGCGGTGAATCAGAGGTGAGTGGAGGAGGGTACGGCGGGCGTGAGCGTGCCTGGATGTCTGTGCCTCTTGCGGGGAGGGGGCTGGACGCTGTTGCTGGGAGTGTGGACGTAGCTCCACATTAGCTGTCCTATTCTCAGAGCTGCTGGTTGAGAGCAGTGTCAGGACGCCGCTGTGGCCTTCAGTGCTGCCAGTCTAAGAATAGGCAGTGGCCCGGAGAACATGCTGTCTCCCTCATGCACACTCCCTCTGCCTCTGCGTACTTCAAAACATACATCTGAGATATCCATTTCACATTTACAGTTTAAGTGACAGAAGGGGTTATTGAGGAACGCTGGACTGGCATAGCGACTAATGCTTTTTGTCAGTGCATACTGTGTCTTAAAATAGCAGCTGTAATTTTAAAACATATGAATTTGAAAGCAATAAATGCATTTTCATTTCTGTATTGTTTCACCCGGTTTCTTTTGCCAGTTCCCTCTCTTCCTCGTCCCTGGTGTTTCTGTACTGTCTCCCTCTCTCTGCTCTCTCCTCCTCCCCCAGCTCTAATGTGAGGCTAAAGCTAGCCCTGCTGGATGACATTACTGTGCGCTGCCTGCTGGCCTGTCTGCCTGCCTGGGGACTCTAAAATAAAACACAGCGGTGGGAGAGCCACAGTGCGAGCACATGCTATAGGCAGCCTGACTGACATGCTCTGATAGAGCACACACACGTGCGCTGCCTGCGTGTGTATCTGTGCAGAGCAGGGCTGTGGGGGAGACAACCTCTCCAGCTGTGTCCTGTCAATCATTCATGACCCAGTACTCCGAACAGCACAGGAGGCCAAGGTGGACAGGCCTGAGAGGAGACAGCAGCCTCACACAGTGCTTATGAGTTTGTGTTTTTGTCTGACGGAAAATCATTCAGAGAGGCAAATGATGCTCATAAACTTACAATGCATTTGTGTGTGTGTTTAAGAGAGGAGCCACATCCGTCACCCAGAGCAAGTGACAAAAAGATAACAATGTCTCACTTGATTGCTCCTCACCCTCTCTCTCTCTCTCTCTGCTCACCTCAGAGCCCCCTCCTGATCTTTACACATGGCTGCCCATCCTCTCCCATGTCCCAGAGGATGGGAGCTTGTGCGGCAGCTTGGCAGGCTGTCAGGGGAGCGCAAGAGAGCAGAGAACATGTAGTGACTGGAACGGGGGCTGGAAGAGGGTGGAGGTGGCAAAGGGAGGGCAGTGCTTCCCAACTCACTGTGGCAGTGGAGCACTAGCTTGATACAAGGTGCAAGAAGGCGACAAAGGCAGGAGAAAAACAGGAGCAAAACTCTTGTTATTCTGTGTTTGTAACCACAAACCTTTGTGAACCACAACCCACTGTGAACCAATCAGCAGCAGCAAATGTTTGGCACTGTTTATGTGGTCTATAACACTACAAACACACAAGAAAGCAAAAGTGTGTGTGTAACATAGTCACAAGACATGTTTAGAAGGTTGATAGGATGTTTCTGAACTAAACTTATTAAAATGTAGTGTCGAGTATACTGGGATGGACCAGTTTACAAATCTGTGAAGCATCATTACCTGTTATTTGGCTGTGAATGTCAGTTTGGTGTGGAACTGGAAAAACAGGCCAGACTACTATAAATGTGCTAACAGTTCATATTGTCCATGTACTGAAAATGAGTGCTGAATCAAACAATAGAGTAATTATATCTGAAGAATGTAGACGCTTAACTGAGGTGTGAATAGTAGTTACAGACTACTCCCAGCCCAGCATGCCCCCTCTGCATTATGTGTCTCGGGGTGGTGCGACACACATTTCTGATAAGTTACTAAAGCACTTTCTCCCTTTAGTCTGGCTTCAAAACTAGCGCCACATCACACGACAGCCCTTTCCCAAAACAACAACATGACAGTGTCGACCTGCACCCTCCCTCTCCCTCCCCCTGACAGTAGAGAGGAAAAGAGAGAGAGAAAGAGAGAGAGAGGAAAAAAAAGATGACAGCGGCTTCAGATCTGACATCAAACGCCAGCTAGAGAGTGAGAGAGTGAACATCTCTGCAATGACAGCCTGTTGGAAAAAAGCTTGGCAATTCCTCTTCTATCCTCTTTCTATCTATCCGTTGCTTTCTCTGTGTCTCGCCCATCAAAAAATGTGCCGGCGATTAGGATCTAGGCTAGCAGCAGATCTCTTTTGGATGGGGTGAAAAAACACACGGAGGACCCAGGGGTAAGAGAGTTGATAGTGGTCCTGGTTCAAATGCAGAGGTCCTGCCTTAGTGCTATGGATTCACATGCTAATACATCAAGGGCATTTTTCATTTTAGCAATAGGAGAACAAGGGGGCTTTAATGATGCTGCTTTAGAAAGTAAGATGGAAAAATGTACTGGGACACAATGGAAATATAAAATGTAATTAAAAACATTACATCAAAAAGACACCGACTTGCTTACGTGCTTTTCAGTTAGGGTTATTAAAAATATATTTAGTATTATAATTAGGACAAAATTGAACTTTGCTGAATAGTTTCAGAATGGTCTTGATCTATTATGAACTAGTACAAGACCAAACAGTAATATTAAATAAGCTAATATTGTTTTATGTTGAAAATTACACTTCATTGTTTTCTTATTGTCACAAGTATTGACTTGAACTTTAGTATCATGACACCTAGTAGTATCCTAATTTTGAATTTTGATTGGGTTTAGTACTAGTTCAGTTTGTTTAGCCATTGTCATTGCCATTTGCCTTAATTAATTCTTCGGTTAATTTTTAAGAAAATAATTAAGAACTTGTAACTGACTAAACACAGAGCAAAGTTAACTAAGTTGAAAAAAGTATAGCGTCTGAAAACTATTTTAGCTAATTAGATTTCATGCATTTAATTTAGATTTCACTTCATCACACCGCTCTTGAGGCCGTTCCAAAGTATCTTGTAAATTAAACGCCGCGCACCTTGAGCCGTGCCAATATTTGCGACAATTTGCAAATGTGTATTTATTCTATTCTTGCAAAGTGCTGAGGAGCTGTGAAGGAACATACTGACAGAAAGTGAAAATTAGTTTAAGCCAGGAAAACAGAAGAAAAGTAAAAATGGCCAAGCCCACATCTTGTCCTTATGGATCTTGTGATTACTCCTCCAGTCCAACCTGCTTAGTGAAACACGCTGGTCTGTATGCCAGGAGGCTGAGTGCGTGTGGGTTAGTAGTGTGACTGCATGGGCGCTCTGGCGGGAATGTCTTGCATCCATGCATATGTTTTTACTGCTTACGTGGGAGTCTGTGAAACACCATGTTTAGACCAAGCTGATGAATAAAAGTGGTTAGCATTTGTTGTCTTTGATATGGAAAGGGTCAAAAGCGAGACAAAAGCTAGAGTGTCACTGGAACGCTGGTTTGACTGTGCGTGAGAAAATATAGCAATATGAGAAAGCAGTTTTTCTAGCATTTCTTTCAAACCAGTCATCAAAATATTATGATTAAGATTATGTGATTCTTAATGTGTTCTGGTGTTAACAAAGCTAACATGCACAAAACAAATTCTAATTCCCGTGTTCCTAAAAGGAGACACATTACGTAAAATTAACCATGTTATAAAGGTTTCCACAAATGTCACATCATCACTAAAGCTGGAATACCAACTTTTATGATGAGTAAAGTTAGTGTTTTAGCCTACATAAAGTTACATTACATTTTTATTTTATGAATTTATGAATCGTTATAGTGCTGCATGTGATGTTCCATTTAAATGAAAATTCCAGTTTTCACTTACCACCTATATACGCCCACTGATTTGTACTTACTTTGTTTTTTTTATTTCTTAAAAATTAAAAAACGATGATACACATAAGGTTGTGTATACATTTTGCCACGAAAAACCAAAACATATTCTGCTTACTAACTGTGAGCTGCAGCTGCCCATAGGTGTGACCATTGTGGTAATAATGTTCTAATGAAGAATTACAAGAAAAACTGCAGAAGTTGCAAATGTAAAACACGTAACTAACCATTTTTGCAAATATGAGGAGTGTAATACTTGCCCTGCTGTTTGCTTGTATCCAGGTAGAAAGACATGTAAAATAACAGTGGGCAGAGATACACTGAACTCACTCACCGGCAGGCTAGACGGGCGGTCCTGGGGTACACCGTCCTCACTGTTGGCCTTAGCAGAATTGGCTGTGACTGGACCCCTGGCGTTAAAGCTGTCCTGCTGGGTTTCCTGGAGCGCAGGAACAAAAGGCACAAATGGAGAAAATCAGTCCAATCCATAAGCTCTAAATTAAATACACAACGCTACACAAACACAGAGCTCTGGCATAAGCATTTGACACTATTGGAACTCACATAAGAAACCTTCTATTAGGGCAGTATTGTGCAGCCTCCTGTTGACATGGTTAGATCAAAGTCTCAAAGGCAGGAGGGGAAAAAATACAGAAACACACAACATACACAAACACTCTAATACAGTAGATAGAAAAAAACCAAAATCAACCAGTAGAGCAGCTATAACCCTCAATTCATCTGCGTCAAATCTGGGCCTAAAAACACCCACTAATCCAGCATAGTATACAGAAGTACACACCACCATTGGAACACACATGCCTGGTCTATTGTTCAAATCTAAGTCATTTTCTTCCCCCTCTGTAATCACGCGCCTATCTAGTGTAAACCAATTTTCCTTCCATTGTCGGAGGTGTTGCCCTCTCCCACACTCTCTTCCATATCTCTCTGCCTCTGCCTTCCTCTTTTCATTCACCGCCGAGGTCGTTTCTCCATCATGTTAAGCATCGGCCGCACAATGGCAACTTGTTAAGGAGCCCTGAGTGGAGGGATTAGTGATAACTGGGATCACACGCGCGCGCGCACACACACACACACACACACACACACACACACACACACACACACACACACACACACACACACACACACACACACACACACACACACACACACACACACACTTAGCTGGCAGTTCCTTCAAATCCACTTTCTCTCCCCATGCTTGATTTCTTATCGGTACAGTAGGTGGGCTGTGTTACTGCCAGCAAGATGATGTATTTCTTACAGCTAGCTAAAATACTCTTATTACAGGATTAAACATACATCAGTGCCACAAGACTCAATTTAAGATTTATTTCCTAAACCATATTTCTCATTTGTAAAAGCGTCGTATAGATACAGGCAGTCAAAAATCTGTTCATTCATAATTCAACTTCAAACGCCCATTACAGACCGTTCAGATTAAAATCATTAGCCAATTAAATCCAATCATTTTGAATATTAAAAATGTATAAATATGATTATTATACAGAGCAGGTATTTAGTGGACATGCAGTTCACCATTTAGCAGAAACTGGATTTGCATTGCTAACCCGCCACCTGTATCAAATGAATGGGTATTATCAGCCTCATCTGTTCATACAGTCAATTAATTTACCATAACTGCATATAGAATCCAGTTTGCCAGTTAACAGACAGATAGAGGTCAAGCCATAAAAATTAAAAGTACATTCAGATTTTCATTTTCCTGTTTCGATAAATGAGAATATTTCTAGCTGCATAAGGAGGAAGAATTTCAGCAATTAAAATGATTGCATCTACTCGTGTTTATTCAAATTTCACTCAAACTAGACTGAAAATAGTTAGTTTTATCAACAAAACCAGATAGCATTGTACAAATTGTAGGTGCATACTAAATGTGTATGGTAATAAGTGGGCGAGTACAGTGTGACTGCTCAGATGCTTTTTTTTTATACAATGCTGGCAATTGCTAGTTTAAGCCTGCATTGATTGAACATTCATGTGTTCTGGATATTTACTAGAAGCACTAATGCTAATCAACATGGCATATTTACTCAGCAACTTGTATTTGTTACTTCCCTGTATTATGCCAAAAATATACAAGCAGGAAGACCAATAGTCTTATATGTTGCTGCTAATATGAACTGTTTCCAAATAAACCGTTTTGTATTCCAAAGCGTGCTATAGAAAATGGTAATACATGCTTCAATATCACTGGTCTACAAATTTTTGGACTCGATCCACTTCCGAGATAAAAGTGTCTAAATCTCATTTATACTGATAAGATGAACTGAAAATCAATTGATAACTGTGCTGGTTAGCTAATGTATTCAAGATATGTAATTATTTATCTGTTTATACAATAGATTTAGGCATTTTTGCTTAAAATAATATTTATATTTTGAAAATATTTAACTTGCCCTTCTTTATAAGAAATATCTTAAAGGTCCCATGGCATGAAATTTTCACTTTCTGAGGTTTTTGAACGTTAATGTGAGCTCCCCTACCCTGTTTAGGCCCCCCCCATGGTTAAAAGTTGCGAAATGTCTAAACTGAGCATTTGCGATCCTTTTCTGCGTTAGAAAAAATCAGAGCTCAAACGGGCGATTTTGAACAAGGCACCTTATTGACGTCAGATCAAAAAAAGAAATGCAAATGCAGTTCTACCCCCGTCTGTCTGTACTCAGCGTCTCTGTAAATCACGCCCAGAGAGTTTGGACTGCGAATGCGCTAGGCAATGCGAAATGCGTTTTTTTATTTGCCTGGAGGCACGTCGGAGTGTTTCTAGGCTCGGAAGTCCTTTATCTGAGCCTCTGGACCTTTGAACAGCAGTGGTTTAATTTTATTTTCTGTGGAAATGTGTTTTTTTCAATGGAACGCTTGTCATCTCTCACCCTGTGCAAAAACACGGAAATGGATCAGAGGGCACCGCTGAGAGCTGAGAGCGGAGACTTTGGCCACGCCCCCACCCTCTACTATAGGCCATTTCTTTTCTCCTCATTTGCATTCAAGCAACAACTCCCATAATGGACTGTTCAGAGAGAGAGAGAGAGAAAAAATACTCTTTCTCATCTTATCTGTGTTTCTCATGCACTGAGTGTTGATTTTGAAGAAGGATTCATTTACAGTATTAGGGAACCATTAAGGAGCCAAATAAAAGCATCAAGAAGTACCATGTCATGGGATCTTTAAGACATCAGGTGCACACAATTTTTAGGCATCTCTCTTATGTTAAATCAAAAAATATTTTATGTAGTGCTGTCAGGCGATTACAATTTTTTAAATCTAATCAATTACAGGATTTGTAATTAATTAATCTAATTAATCTCATTCTAAGAGAGTGAGAGAGGGAGAGATAGAGAGATTGAGAGAGAGATTGTGAGTGAGCGAGCAAACCCTCGTTGCGATTGAGTTTGTCAGTTTTTCTGTGGTTGCTTTGCTCAATCGTTTCCCAAATTCTGCAGCGCGGTTTGGTGGTTTGGTGAAGTGCGCACTATCACCGGTAACGATGGAACTTGTCCGGACGGAAAATTCTTTTTGACAAAAGCTACAAATCACCACGTTCTTGTTAATAGTCCCGTCTTCATTCTTTTTATAAATAAACTTGCTGTTCAAAGGCCCTGGCAGCAATTTGCTTGACGCACGCCAAATTTAAAATGCACGCGCATTGAATTGCCACTCATAATTAATTGCGTTAATTTTTAAAACATGATAATTTGCAGTGTAATTAATCTAATTAACGCGTTAAACTGACAGCCCTAATTTTATGTTAAAACTCTAGACGTATTAAAATGAATGTATTGGCATGTGCAGACAGGCTTTCAGATAGAACTGGTTGCTTGTAGACACACTGTACCTTCTGATAAACTACTGTTTCTGCCTTATTTTGCATAAATTTCCTATTTTGACCTAATACTATATCCTGTAAACTATAGCCAATCAACACTTCTAACACACTTTTTCTTTATTAGTGACCTAAACCAAGAAAAATGTTACTACTTTTGTTCCGGAAGCATTTTGCTTGTAGACCAGTGTTTGTTTGTTTTTGTTTTTTTTATCAACCATACAAGATACACACAATGTTTATTTTTCAAGACAAATGAATTTAAAAAATTTAAATAAAAAAAAAATCTTACTGTTTAGTATAAGAAACCCCAATCAGCTGTAGTAAGACCAATTACTATTTTTTAACAAATAAAAGATTATATGACCAATTTAAATTACACAGTTATAATTTACTGACAGTATAGAAAATCATTATTTGCAGACTAAGCCTATACCATCTCCATTGCAAAAGAATACAAGTATCTCTATTAATAATGGTCCATGTGGAAGTCTTGTTTTACATTTCCCAACTTGATAAATACTGACCCAAATAGAGGTCCATAGGTAAATAAAAGAAGGGCTGGACATATGCAGTCAGTGAAAGGTGGATGGACAGACAACTGAACAGTGTTGCAGAGTGACTGCTGACCTAAGTCCAATATTTACTCAGGCGTAAGTGTGTGTGTGCGTATGTTTGTGTGCACTCCAGGGGATTTCTCTTTTAAGTGGGTCAAAGTGAGCAGGGTTGCCTCGTGCCACTCTCTACGCTCATATTCTTACATCATCCCTGTCAAGCGTAATAAGGACATGGGGGCACAGAGGGCGGGGCTTACAAGGAGACGGCCCAAAACAAACAAGGTGAAACCGCACGGGCCTAGGCAATTACGATTAAAAATGTGGAGGAGAAAAGACAGCAGAGGAGTGAAGGAGTGCTGCGCGTGCATCCTTTCATTTGAGTTCTTTCCAGTCCATTGTCTCAAAATCCCATTTCCCAGCTAATTTAGAAGCTTCTAAAATACACCCCACTCCATACCTTAAGCCTTAGGCCACAGTTAATCCTGTCTCTACACACACTCAAACACACACACACACACGCATGCCGAGACACGCTCATTCATCCTGCTTGCATTTTCAAAAGACTCCATCTTGGCATAGTAGAAATGAAGAATATTGAAGGCAAGCGTTTGAAGTGCATGGGGGAACGCAGGGAATCAAACTGTGAGTTAAATGCTATTAGACAGCTGTGTGGAGAGCCAGTGTAATATTAGATGTGATTGAATAGATGACTGCTGAATGCAATGTAATATATAGAGCCGCAGAGGCTTTATACAGACCTAAATCAATATAGCAGCACAGTGTTAATCCCAGTCACTCAGGAGCCACTCACACACAGTTGGGGAAGTAAAAGATGAGTTTGTTGCACATGATGTCAGTACATGCTTTACAAGACAGTTTAGAAGTCATTTGTCTGTGTGATGTTTGCTTCTGGAATGGACATTTTTATTCCCTGTTGAGACACTACAGAAGTTTTCAGTTTTAAAATTTGGTTTGTCATGCAGCAAGGAGAAGGGGAAATAATATTTATTGCATTTTGTCAAGACTACCAGATGGAATCACTTTTACCCATATTCTATATCTAATTATCTATATATCTAGGTAGAGGTGGGCAGATTATCAAAATATCAATAATGTCGTGAATGCTCTTTTGAAGAAATGCTAAATTAGAATATCAGTTATATAAGTTTTGTGGGTTATTTCTCATTTATCTGATACTTAAACCTTAAACACATTTTAAGATATATTTTAACAGAACCCTATGGATTGACATAATATTATCCAAATATTGAATTTGGAATACTCAAAAGATATGCCTGGATCCCACTTGCATAACAATTTCATAGCTAGGAATCTACCTGAAAAGCTCCTCAACAGTGCATGTTTTCTACTCAGTGACATGTATAAATATGTGTAAAAGGAGGCCAAAAAGTCACAGAGTCTGTTACCAGATCGGATCAACTTTGACACCTGTCACTTTAACTACAAACACACTACCAATCCTTAGCTGGGACTTCCTTTTGTCTGTGCGCTAGAGCAGGGTGCAGGGTGCAGAGTTGGCCTGCCTTTACTTGAATGGGTTTGATTGCTTGTCGGGACAAATAAGCAGTGAAACTGGTATGACAGCAAGCAGGCACATCTGACGCCTTCCCCCTGACACTAAACAAAAGCACCCGGCAAAGAAATCATAGCCATTAACTAAAGCTGATTCCACCTGAAATGTGTCTTCAATCCCTTTTTATAAATAGCAAAGACAAGATATGGATTACTTCAAATTGTACTTCGGCAGGAGTTTCATCTGACATGCTTTGGCGCTAGATAAGAACAGTCTGCCCGCTTGTCAGTCTTTCACACGACCAGTTACAGTGCCCTACTACAACCGGCAAATATGACCAAAGATGGTGGTAGATGTGTCCTTATTGTTATGAAATATTGTACTATTTATCTATTCTACACACTGGAGTTATTGTTTTTTGTCATTTTAAAGTAAAAAGCCACAAAATACTAACTGTTACATTTTAAGGCAAAAATTTAAGAAGCAGAACATTATTTTTAGCAATGGAGTTAGGGTAAAACACAAAGACTTTACCCAAGCCATAGCAAAAAGTTACCTACATCACATCAGAGTTTATCAATATATGCAGGAATCTCTCTCTCTGTCTCTTCCCTTTCTCTCGTGGTTGAACCCAGCACCTTCACCTCTACCCTCCTGTCTCTTGCCGCTTTATTCATGATTCACAAATGAATTAGTCATCCCCCTTTTTCCCCTGGACCTTGGCAGATGCATATCTCCACAAAATCTGATGTTAATGCCATTAATATTCATTAAAAATTAAGCTTAATTGTGCGCCTTTAGGAGGGAGGCCACTCAGCTCCCACACCCCCTCCCCTCACAGACTCTAATCACACACATTATAAAGCACAGCACATTTGCCTGTGACCCTCCTATACTTAAGGGGCACGCTCACTGATGCTTGAGGGGCTATACCTTCCATGTATTGAATGGTGGTATTCAGTACAGTGGCATTTGTTTCTGGAGAAGTTTTAAGAACATTTGAATATTTGGTGGACATTGTTCCATTACCATTGCAAGTAGAGATGGGCAATATTAAAACTGTTGTTTTGAAATTTCAAAATTTCAATAACTTGTATATTGTTTGTAATACATATTTTGCAATTTTTCATACAAGTATATCTCTGTCTGCCCACCCGTAATTGTGAGACACGATGAGTGATGTAAATAATCTACTAGGCCTTAAGTGGGGTATACGCTGGACATACAGACAAACATTTAGTCTGGGATTGAATCAAGGGCCCATTTAGATTTTAGATCAGATTTTTTCTTTCATTTCTTATTTTACATTTATTATGAGAGAACTGTTTGTGTTTATATGTGTGCGCTGAGCCTGGCCCAAATGATTCTTTAACATCCATTTTCCTGCTCATTTGGCTAGGCTGTAAAACTGTGGCCTTCAAAGAGAGAGAGGAGTGAATGAGAATAATGCACACACATACACAGTCCTATGCATCAGAAAAAGCCTGTGCTGGCAACACCAACTGGGCGCATCCATATTCAGTACACTGCTTTTACACATGCGTCAGTTACGACTCACACCAATCAGGCTGACGGTGCCATAATTGAATTCACAATCAGCCAGTATAGCGCTGCAGAGTAGTGCGATCCTGACACGCCAACATTTGCTGTGAGGTTCATGTTTTTCTGACACTTGCCTTTTTGATCCATTACACAACATCTGAGAAACACTGCGGTTAGCGTATGATTACTCCTGCTATATCTGCCATATATTAAAGGGCAGGCTTTACCTTTATGTAAATGCCATCATGTACACCACCAACACAGACATTTGGATACTTATTATCATCAGGGAAAAGGTGAGCATTAGAATGGAAATTGCTGCTGTTTGTCCAAGTGTGAGTTTCCATATAGCGGTGAGCTCTTAATAGCTCCATTTGTACGGGGCCTGTTCTAGTGCCATGTCCTTCAAATTGGATTCTATCTCACAATCCCCCTGACCTTTAGCACAAAGACACTACAAGTGAGGACCAGCGCTCAACACGGGGCACACACACTCCAATATCCGCCATAATACTCAGAGAGCCAGTGCCAGCCATATAAACCTAGAGGTGCAGAGACCATCCGATGACCTCAGATGTGGCCAACAGTGACAGCAGCAGGTGCCTTTGCCAGAACATTTTATTCTTATTCGCCTAAACAGGCTAATCAAATAAAAGCCTGTCTTTGTAGCATCTTTAGCTTCACACACTCTTTGGAAGTTTGCATCGCCAACCCCTGTCCACCCATTCACTTGAATGACTTTGGCTTCCCGTTAAAGAGGACATCCACGCTAACTGGTGCACACCCACATGACTTTTGCTAAACACGCAAGAACAATAGCAATGTGTTGGCGAGCTTGACTTTGACGGTGACATTTTTTACTGTTTTCTCTTTCTGTGTCTGAGTCTGTATCCAGGAACAAATGTAGCGGCATTTCCTAACAAATGGCAGCTAAATGAGGCCCCCAGGGTGCTATGGCGCTAACTACTGGGCCCCCTTTTTTCTGAGCCATTATGATTGTCCTAACCGTTCCAAAAAACACCTCTCCTGTTCACGTTCATTTGCATTTGAATTGCCGCTCGGCTGTACAAAAACAAACATAAATCAAAAAAGAGAGAAAAAGAAGAAAAAAACATGGTGGATTCTGGTTGAGCAATTAGCGAGTGTCAGTCAAAAACACACACTAAATTAAAAACATTGTCTCAAGCACGCTCGCACTGCTAGCTGACATATAGTTTCTTTTCCCCAATTTTATCATTTACTTTTTCAGCCGGGAAACTCATCAAACTTAAGTGCTCGTCAAGCGGCGGGCAAATCGGAGCGCGGCAGGCCTGGGGTTGCCGTGGCGATATGCGGGGACATTTAGAGGACTCCGATAAACTCATGCCATTTAAAAGGTTATGACAATTAATGCCGCCTCGCTGCAAATTACCACTGCCAGACCTTTACCCGTGGACGTCCCTCTCGCCTCTTATCGCCCTGCACCCAGCCGCCCCCCCCCACAGCCCCCGCCCCACCCCCGATACCCCCCTCACTCATCTGCCACCATATGCCCTCCATTTCCTCCATGCCTCCCCCCTCGCAGCTAGCTTTTATTATCCCCTTAATTAACACACACTTCTTCGCTTAATATTCAAATGGCGACCAATTAATGGCATTGAACTTTGGGGGTGCCGAGGCTCCTCTCCACTGTCCACTCTCTAACACCCATGACTCCTGGCCCCCTCGTTCTCCTCCGTCCATCCTCTCTCGACCCAAGGTGAGCGTCCATTTCCGCTGTAGAGTGTGTTCATAAGGCTGGGGGTGGGTGGGTGGTGAAGGACAATAATTGAGGCAACAGAGCAGAGTATACAGTGCATGGGGTAATAAAGCCAAGGGTGTAGACCGCTGGAAAGGCCTTTTAATTAACCCGGTGTGATTAAATGAGGAGGTGGCTGGGGAGAGGGAGGGTGAAGGGAGATAGGGCGCACTGTTGTAGCCAGTTGGGGTAACAGACAGGAAATGCAAAATGGTCCACAGCTCTTGGGTCCAGGTGAGGCATATGCACACTCCCGATTGAGTTGTTTTACAGCAATCTATAGGCCCATAAAATCAATAAAAAGTTATTCTAAGTCACAAAAGCATACTCAAAAGTAATAGTGTCCCCATTTTGATTTCAGTTTAGGGACTATAGGTTATAAAATATATGATATTCAATCAAATCTCTAAAGTCTTCTCGTAAAATACACAATATCTCAACTAAATCCCGGATTGCAGCTTATGTTGAGCAGTAAATATATAATAGCACATAACTACAGGAAGACGCTAATTGCAATATTTCAAATGTATGATATGAAATCTAGGTTTGGCATTGGGAATTCTAAAAAAGTACAGTAAAATAGACTTAGAAAACTTCCGCATGTCAACAGTGAATTCTGGTGAAGGGTTTGCTACCTGCTTGTCTCAGAGTTTTTAAGTTCATCTCTATGGAGAAGAGCAGATGAGGTCATCAGGCAAAGTTACAGGTCAGCTCTATGGAGAGGGCAAAAACAAGGACTGAGAAAAAAAAAATCAGTGTTCATATTAACATCAAACATATATCAATATATATTTTAGCTGTTTCCTGTAGTATAGTTTAGTCTAGTCAGTTTGATAAGAAAAACAAATAAATGCTGCTCTTGTGACTGACTGTCTAGCACACTGAGTAGCTTTTAAACTTTTATCATTTTTTTTTACTTAATTTTTTATGACTTTGACCAATACAGTACAACTCAGAAGTGCAGATTGTGCAGTTCAAAGGACGAAAGTTCCGGACTACTGGATTGAGTGATTTGAGAACATTGTTTTTCCTGTATTCATGGCGACCCTACTTGGAGATAGCTATGCTAGCCAGCTAGCTCTGAAATGCTACAGATTTTCCTACAACAATGCAACAGGGTTTCTACACCAAGTATGGCAGAAGACGTTCCAGAGGAAACACTTCGAGAGAATGTCCTATCTCATTATCAACCCAAAAACATGCTCCAGGTAAAATCCTCCAGCTTAGGTCCTGACCAAACCAAAGCAAGAAGATCATGGAGATGGTGCCCGGGCGCAATGTGCTGCCCACTGCTCCTAATAACAGGATGGGTTAAATGCAGAGAAGAATTTCTCCTGTGTGAGATCAATAAAGTCACTTCTTCACTTCTTCTTCTTATCAACCAAAACAATAGAGTGAAGGAAGAGGCTTTCCTGTTGTGTGTCCAGAATTCATCTAGCTCTCCATGGATACTGCTATGATGATGCAGGACGCAGAGGACACAGAGGAGAGACACTTTTGTCCTGAGAGCTGATACCCTCCTCAAACTGACACAGGATCTATTGAGACTTTATTTTGAGCCTTTGTATTATTATTGTATTTTACTGTTCAGTGTGCTCAAATTGCCCCTTGGGGACAAATAAAGTGATTTTGATTGATTGAATGGTAAATTCAATAATGAGAAACTGTTCCATCAATCTCAGTAGGTAACAATGCCAAACCAAACCAGTGAGAGTAAATGACTTTGCTGGCCTGTGCTCCTGTTTAGCCCTGATCTTTTTGTATGGTGATACTCGTGTCCCAGGGGCCTACTCCCAGAGAGGAAGAGGAAACCGTTAAAGCCAATAGAGGAAGTAATGAGTGGGATCAGATTCTCATGGAGAGGAGGGGTGGGCTACAGGGTGGGAATGATTTCTGTCTTTAAAGTCACTCAAATCCACACAGACACGCTTTGACTATATCCAGTTACATGTAATGACTCCCGAAACATAAATTCAACACATTACTCCAGAGTGTAAAATTAAACAGGGACTGGTTGGAATAACAGATTAAAGGCTGTTTTCACAACATTATGAGTTTACACTTGGCACACAGCCAGAACAGCATTAGAGTTCCTATCCCTCCCCCTGGTCTCCTCTGTCACACTCGGCTGTATACTGCCCAATAAAACAAACATGCCATAAAAGTAATCTCCAAATTCTTAAAATTACAGCGCTCTCATTTTGATTTTATGAGGTACAATGTATTAGATGGTAACAGGATCTCACTTTCCCTGTTATGAAGATTTAGACTGTGCGCTGACCTGCGCTATAACAATCATATCCATCTCCACTATAATCAAGTCAGTACAGTTAAATAGTGAGTGGAGTACTTCTAAATGAAATTGTGCAGCTGCAATGAGACAACATTCTAGCAGGCCTTGTCCACATGTAGGCGTACTTTTGAAAATGTTACTTTTCAAAGACTTTTGGCCTTTTGTACACATCCAAACTGTGATTTAGGTCATGCAAAATGCTCTTTTCTGAAAACATTTCAAAGAGGAGACAGTCAGTATGCCAGTTTACTGTGTATCCGTGAAGACAGATTTTCCACAATGACACCTCAGCTCAGTTTAGAATAACAGATGTATTTTCTTCATACAAATTTGTAGTAGTGATCAACAACTAATGAACAGTGTTTTCCTCCAGGATCCTTGCTGATGATTTTGAGAAGGATCCCTAGACTCCATGGTCTCCCACGGCTTCTGAAAATATGAAGTGAAATGTAAAGGATATCAATATGTGGACAATAGAGTATAACTTTCTTTTAACCTTAACATGAATATAAACCAGCTTAGGGATCAGACTTGTCATAACTAGTGATGCACAATGCTTTTTCAGGCTCGATGCTGATCTCAATATTCAGTATACAGTAATCCCTCGTTTATCGCGGGGGTTAGGTTCCAGAAATAAAAGAGAAATCCGCGAAGTAGGACAACTTTATATTTTACAATTATTCTACATGTTTTAAGGCAGTAAATGCCTCACCACACACATTATACGCTTTTCTCAGACTGGAATTAACATTTTATCACATTTGTCTCTAGTTTAAACACTCAAACTTTCATAGATTTTCAACAAAATGTATTAATAGTGATGCGTGGGGGGAGACACGGCCCCGGAAGCCCCGCCAGACGCGCGAGGAGCACTGCCACGTCCCGGGACGTGACGCGCACCAACCCCTTGGAGAAGTGCGCGACACGTGCTGCTCTGTCACGGATTTGTCCACGATGAGGGGTTTATCGTGGACAAATCGTAGTTCTGGTCTAGACCTGGTTTAGTCCACGTTTAGTCCTGGTCTAATCTCTTAGCCAATCAGGACGCAGAACACATTGTTACACTATAAAAAAAAATGTTACACTATAAAAAAAAAGAAAAGAAATAAAAGTTGGGGAAAAAAATCCGCGAAACAGCGAACAGTGAACCACGATAGAGCGAGGGTTCACTGTATTCAGATATTCAATAATATAGCTTTAAATATCTGTTAATTCCCGATATCGACTCATACAAGTGCAGAGACTGAAAACCTATTTATTTACAAAAATGAAATAAGTCAAAACTGATCCAAATGTGTCACATAGCTGTTATTTATCTCAACCACTTTGCATGAATACAAATTCAGACATTACTAGAATTTCTGGTCCAATTACGACCATTAAATAATCTTATTACACTGATTTAAATACCAAACCTCCTGGTTTTCGACTGAACCGATATTTGGTAGCCGATATCTGATCCAGCAAAATGTTTCAGTATTGGTGCCTATATCAGATAGCAGTGCATCCCTAGTCATAAACACTGTGAACCCAAGGTAGTAGGACAAACTATCCATTGTTTGCATGCCAATAATACCTCTGATCAAATATATTCCAAACACAGTCTAGCCTGAATAGAATTTCAAGTATTTCACATTTGTTTGGTCAGGGTGTCAATAATTATGAATGATGCTAGTTTCGTGGTTTCTTCTCACAATTGTGATACTAAAATTTGATGTGATTTGAACATCTCTATTGTTTGACAAACAGTTCAGAAGAAAAACATATACTTGTGTTTTTAGACTCCCACCTATACTTCATATTCTTATTTTTCTTTCTTTTCTATCAGTCTTGGAAAAGTCTTTTAGCCTGTTCTGCTCACTGCAATCAGATGAGGTCACAGCGGTGCAATAGACTCAAAAGGCGGTGGTGTTTTCCCTCGATTTGTTACAAAACCAGCTAATAGCGGTCGGGTGCAGAGCAAATTCGGTGTCAAAGGCAGCTGGAATGGCTCCATCAACTGGAGGATGTCCTCTGGCTAGGGTTAATGGGAGTGGAGTGGAGGCAAAGGAACCAAGCAGAAAGGCGGAAGAACAAAATAAAAAACTTTTCAGCTTAGATTTCTCAGAGTAATGCAGGGTCAAAGAACTGGGGTCAATAGCACAATGACATCCTAATCTGCAGTATACTGTTGCAGGCCTGTGTGTGTGTGTGTGTGTGTGTGTGCGCGCGTGTGTGTGTGTGTGTGTGCCTGCGTGCGTGTGTGAGACAGAGGCTAACATCATGTCTCATTTCAGCCCAGAATCACACACAAAGGTCATGCCTCGACCTTTCCTCCGCTCACAATTGCAGCAGAACATTTGGCTGATTAGAGTACACACACAATCCAACACCGCCAATAAAACACCACTACTATTTTAAATTGTGGTCAAATTCAACATCACTTTCCAAAAATGTCAAACTTAAATATTTTTGAGAAAGTCATACAAGTGAAAATCCTCAATTTCCCTGTCTGGGAGTGTGGGTAATTCCCATCACCTGAACAGCAGACTACCAGATATTTCTACCCATGATCCTCAACAGCAGTGAAGGATAGCTTAAAGGTCCCATCGCATGAAATTTTCACTTTCTGAGGTTTTTGAATGTTAATGTGAGCTCCCCTACCCTGTTTAGCCCCCCCCATGGCTAAAAGTTGCAAAATGTCAAAACTGAGCATTTGCGGTCCTTTTCTGCGTTTGAAAAAAAGACAACCCAAACGGGCGATTCTGGACAAGGCACCTTGTTGACGTCAGCTCGAAAAAAGAAATGCAAATGCAGTTCCACCCCCGTCTGGGTGTCCACCCCCTGTCTCTGGAAATCACGCCCAGAGAGTTTGGACCGCGAAGGAGCTACGCAATGCGAAATGTGTTTTTTTATTTGCCTGGAGGCACGTGCGAGTGTTTCTAGGCTCGGAAGTCCTTTACCTGACCCTCTGGACCTCTGAAAGAGCAGTGGTTTAATTTTATTTTCTGTGAAAATGCGTTTTTTCATTGAAAAGCCTCTCATCTCTGCCTCTTCGTGCTTAAAACACGAAAGAGGGGAGACAGCGCTGCATCGGCGCTGAGGAGCGGGTGGGGGGAGCCCCACCCGCTCTAAGCCTATCTCTGTGTCCTTCTCATTTGCATTCAAGCAACAAGGCCCAGAATGAGCTGTTCAGATAGAGAGAAAATGACTCTGACTGTGTACATGTGTATTTCTCATGCACTGAATGTTGATTTTGAAGAAGGATTCATTTACAGTATTAGGGAACCATTAAGGCACCATATAAAAGCATCAAGAAGTACCATGTCATGGGATCTTTAAGCACACAGATTTTTATGGGGACAAACAAGTACATTCAATGCCATTACAATGTTTATTAGGACTTGGTCATACCATATTGCCCATGATATACATATATTATATTAATAAATATTGTTTTTTTTAAAGACAATGAAGGCGGCTTGCAGTTAGCAGCAGAAACATGTGAACAAGATAAGTACATCTTCAACTTACTGTCATTAAAAATGACAATGTTTGGTTTAGTTTTGGTTAGCTGTAGCTAACAACAAAAGCAGCTTTTACAATGACCATGGCGTCTGCAGATACTATTAAAACACTAATAATGACAGAGAAAGGATTTGTGAAGTGGGAGCAAAACTTAAAGTAAAACTTTACAAGTTAATATTAGTGGAGTAAAGGGTGTGGATATGATACATTTTGTTTATCACATGCATTATTTTGTGATAAATATTTTAGGCCATATCACCCTGCCCTGATTTATAAATTATTCTTGTGTGAACTGTTTTTGTTACATTCCTTACCAAACAAGGTCTACATATAAATCCATCCATTAGCAGCTACACTGTTTATTTCCTTCAAGCCATACTACACCCATCACCTCTGTTCAGTTGGAACAAATTAAAATTCCTCTTCCCTCGCAGTGGGTCAAGCAGCAAAGAGCAACGTGCATGTGAAAATATAGGACTGGATACTTATTAGCTGGCAAAATAGATTGACTTGTGTTCAATGTTGAGCTTGCTAGTGAGCAGACCAAGGAGGTATGTGCCGGCCGCCTGCTGAGCCTGGTGCAGGGCATAAAGTAACACATGGGAAGGCGTTTTTTTGATTAGAAGTAAAGACAGCGGGACTGCGCCGTTGATGCACTGACTAGAAAAGGTATTGTGGCTTTTATGCATCATTAACAAGCTTGTAAGCTGATTGCAACATCTCTTATGTGTATGTATTTGAATGAAAAACAGACATATGGGAACAAAAGTAAACATGTAAGAAATCTTAATAAATAGAACTCCACAGATTTGTTTTTATTGTTATAAGATGCAAGTTGAAAACAAATTCATTCAATAGTGATAAAACAGTTAATTTCTATATGTTATTTATAGACCTAAAGCTGCCTTATACTAACAAGATAATGTAATCTTTGCTGCGGTTTGAATATTGGACAAATAAAAGGTGGTTGTTTTTACTATAGGGGCAATGAGTTTTCTGTTTATGTTCTTTTTTAACAAGCATAGTCAATTAAACTTAAACAAAAGAAGTAGCTACTTTTTTAAACAGAAATAGCTCAAAAACTATTCTAGACCAAAAAAGCATCCCAAGAGTAGTTAGCTTTGTGCTGTGCTCTGAATTGTTGAACATCCAATCCAAATAGCTATCCAATCACTTTGTTAATTAGCATAGTCTGTAATAATTTGGTTACTTTGCTAGCATTATCTTGAACATAATTAGACTAATAAGATTATTGGAACCACATGTTAATTTATGATTTGATTTTGTGCTTTTATTTGCTCATCTAGTGTACCTATAGTAAAGGTCCACTATAGTGAAACAATAATTAAATATAAGATGTGCCATGGACCAATCACTGGTTAGACTGGACAGGAACCTGTTGAAGAAAGGTCATATGGGGTCAATTGCTGCAATATCATCAGCAGTGATGACTACAGACCATAATACAGCCACAAAATGTCAAACCATGAATCCCAGCCTCTCCTCACAGCGAATAGCATTACTCTGTAGAGAGCGAGTGTGTTAGTTAAGACATAAGTGCTTTTTAAAATGGGAGACAATAGGCATGGCAGCTGAAACCTTCACTCAGTGTTTAAAATTACTATGCTAGAACTAACGATTTCCTATTCTGACACCAGGCATTGTTTCAAAATGGCTGGCTTTTTGCTTGCATATTTGTCTCGTGTTGCTCCATATTCAGAGCTGTCTAAAGAAAGCTTTAACTACATCTTGGTAAATCACAGTATAAGTAGCACGCATACTTCATGTCAAAAAGTATCAATTTGTTCAGTCTCTTTTTGTACTTGTGAACCATAATACTGGCCAAAAGGCTGCAGAGAGGAGGCAGTTTAAAGCAGTAGTTTTTGAATACTGAAAAACTTGAACTCCGAGCAAAATGCTACTATTAAAAGAGTTTGCGTTAACATGATGTGAATATGCAGTGGCAAATATTACATTACATTTATATTTTTGTTGTTGTTAAGGTTCAATATGTCACTTGGTGTATAGTGTACGTACCTAAGTCCTATATATTTAGTTATGGATTCAGTCTTATGTCTAATTTTTGTCTAATTTGATTTGGAATAGATTATTATTATTATTATTATTATTATTATTATTATTATTATTATTATTATTATTATTATTATTATTATTATTATTTAACGTGGATAGTTTTTAATGGTAGGGGAAACTGGAGCACCCAAACCTACGCAGGCAAGAGGACAACATGCAAAGTGCCACCATGACCCATTACTAAAATATGTATGAGTATTTCTTTCTTTGAAAGCATGAAAGATAGTTTTCAGAATCCTACTGTACTGTGTATTATCAATACTTATTTTGGGTTAAACTAAAATGCTGCATAATATCAAGATCTCTCAGGTACACAGGATGTTCATCAGCATGCGTAGTCCCATGCATATTTTACTATCATTTATTGAAGATGATTCTGTCCATTGTTGTGCATCTCTTTTGCCTCTCTGTTGACCCTGTCTGATCCTCTATCCACGCCACTCCTCTTCGCTCCCCCTAATCTCCCTCTTCATCATGCTTTGTTGTGCTCCGCTAGCATCAAAACTGGAGCTGCTAGCCAGAGCCGCTCCACACGGGCTGCACAGCGGATGGGAAACACATGCGCAGCCTTCAGTCAACTCCAAAACAACTGGCTGAACTCAACTTCTCCTTGGAAGAAAATGGAAAAAATCTCCTAGAACAGCATACAGAGACTTGGCAGGATGAGGCCACGATCCATATCAGGCACTTTGCTGTACTGTGGATGTGGTTTACTCTGGCAGTCGCTCTATTTGTGTGCATGGGAAAAATATATATATATATACATACACACACACACACACACACACACACACACACACACACACACACACACACACACACACACACACACACACACACACACACACACACAGAGACACACACACACTGTGTTTGTGCACTTTGGCTGTCCAATATGTGAACCACATTCAGATGTCCTTTTCTGTACTACGGAATAGATAAGGAGAGATTGAGATGAACCTAAAATACCTCTCATGAATAATGCATGAGGATAGCACATGTTTACACTCAAACACACACACCCACTGCATGCATTTATCCCTTAAGATGCTCGCTACAATCCCCCGCACCAGCAAAATAATAAAATACAGGCCATGGAAAAGAATTGGCTGAAATCCCTTTGCTGCTGATGTTTCAAATATTATTCTTGATGTTGTTTCTGATAAGTGACATCTGTGCGACCTTGAACAAGAGCAATATGTATTTATGCTTGTGTTGCACTATAAAAACTGGCACAGAGAGTGGATGTTTTGGCTGGTTGTAGGATGTATGTGCTGGTACCTGCTGTGGTTGTGGCCTTGTCTGCATGTACGGGCCCTGGGTAGGTCCTGGGGGGGTCTGCTGAGGAGGGCTGAAGTATGGGGGGGTTCCCGGCTGGCTTGCCTGCTGCTGCTGCTGCTGCTGCTGCTGCTGCTGCTGCTGCTGCTGCTGCTGCTGCTGCGGTGGTGGTTGTTGCTGCTGTTGACCGTAGCCTCCCATTCCTTGCTGGCCATATGGAGGCACCTGCTGAGACAATAGAGTTAAATTGTTAAAGGTGCAGTATGTAACTTTTTGGTTGGGGGTCCATCACTTGCTTGTTTCTATGAATATGTTATGCTCAGCCTGGAATGTTCTACAGTATTACATTAAACAGCTATATCTTACAGGTATTAAATTATAGGTGGGTTTTAAAGCTCAAAAATACCTAGAAAAACAGCCATTCTCACTGTGAGTGGGGTTGCTTCTACATAGATCTGGCCTGTAACTTGGTCTGGTTTGGTCTGCATGAAGAAAGAAATGTTTAATGCCATGCTGTGAAACATTCCAGACCCTCCACCATAAAAGTTACACAATGCACCTTAATATTTGGAATTTGGTAAAGTTGGAAATTCAGTCTTAATGAAGAAGCCGCAATTGCCTCTTATTATCAAACACACACATAAAAATTGCAAATCCAGTCTTGCCTAAGTATGGCACTGCATCAACAACTGTTGATTGGAACTGGGAGATGGACCATTAACTTTTTGATTTTAGGGCAACCACTCTACCTTGACCACAATCATGCAATAAAAATAAAACATAGCAATGCCCGGAAAAAAATATTGATTTTAGTTGAAGAAACTCACAAAAACAAATTTATAATGCAAAATTCAAATTAACTTGTAAAATTAACTTTTCCAAATTATTTTTCTGTTTCTTCCTTGCTTGAATTCCTAATTTGGTCAAACCACAACACCCACCTGTCTCTCAGCATCTCTCTCATAATGAACTCCCTGACCCTGTCCTGCCAATTGCATCTTCCTCAACTCAACACTGCCTCGGTAAATTCACAGATGGGATGAAATGCGTTGATGAAATGATATTACTGCAAGCCTGTCCCTGTCTGTAACCTTAATGAGGATGATTCTGGAACGTTCCAACATACCTTTTATTTAAAAACTAGCTCACTCATGCATAGTACATTACAGATACGGAAAAGGGAACAGTGAGTGGATGTATCAAGCTGGCACTGATACAAATGTAGTCTTAATCCTGGCCCTGTCGTTTGTTATGAGTACAGACAGCGCCAGGTGCTCCCTTGCTCCTCTAAGGATTTCCTATGGAGTTTTTTCATTCACTCCCCTGCATACAAAAGCCAAGCACAGACTATTAAGGAACATTTACAGCCACTGGTGTAGCAATATGACATGACTTTTCATGTTTGATTTTCCTGTCATGTCAAGATGATTTTTTTATTTCCCTCTTTCGTAAAGACGGCCAACGATGCAGCCACAAACTCATTAAATGCTTTACAGGCTGTAATTTCTACAGGCATGTACAAGTCTACTTCCAGGTTTTCATCTGTCATAATCTTTGCACTCCCCCTTTAAATCTTTTATGTTAGATCATGCAAAATAAAAATAAAAAACTCATCATCTTGACTCATTCAATAATAAAAATATAATAATTTATGGAGAAACAAGCTAGCTAAGTAACTACTTACAACTACATTTGTACAGTAAATCATACCCAAATATTTGAGATATAAAGATATATTTTATATCTTTTGCATCTAGTCAGACAAGATGCAAACCGTCAAGGGGCACGGCATTAACATTTCTTGTGGGGGTTCTGCCACCTGCTTGTCTCTATGGAGATACTATTGTTTAATTTGGAATGTTCCATAGCATTAAACATGCATTTATACCATTACATTCTTTAGTGAACAGGCTTGCGTCTCCACAGACATGTAACGTGTAACTTGGTCTATTGGTGTTACCTACTTATCCCCAGTAAGAGAAATAAGTTTAAAATCTTACAGTGGAATATTTCAGGCAACACAATAGCCTCTCCATGAAGATACGCAGGTGGTGGACCATCTGACAGAAAAGCTATATTGTGCCCCTTTACTTGATATATCAACATTAAAAACTGGTGTTTAATATCATTATATCATACTTATATCAACGGGCTATTGCATCAAATGATTTAATGAGTTTAAATTCAATAGCACAATATTTTTACACCTGTTCTCTTGTTGGTCTTTAAACACAGATCAAATACGGCAGTGATTTTTTTTTTTTTTTTAAACTTTGTATCATAACTTTGGGTACTAGTTTTATTGAGTGAACACATAAACTACTCCACAGCGGCCTTGTCAGATCAAAAGCAAAACTGTGCACATTTCTGAACTGTATCTCCTCTATTACTGCACTGAGATAGAAAACCCTCTCTGAATTTTCTGATAACTGTAATGGTGGATATAAAACACAGTGAAATGTGATCTGGCTGCTATGGAGGACCTCTTCAGATGAATAAATATCAAATAGTTTTCAAATGTAACTTCCCTTGAGTGGGAGGTAAAAATGTCTTTTCTTGATACTGGCAGAGGCTCTTTGATGCCGTGAATAGAGATGATTGGACAATGCCGAATACTTTTCACTTGAATGGGAAATTGATTAGAAAGGACAGGTTTTGCGCGGCTGTGTGTGAGAGTGTATCATTAGGTCGTGGAGACAGGCAGACCGGCAGGCTTGGCGATGAGGCTACCAGCCGCAGAGGTTAATAGCATGGCCCCTGCTCATGCCAACTGTTCCTCGGGATTCATTATGACCTGTCCAATCGGTCACTCACTTTCACAGCATGGACACGCACACGTAAATATAGTATACTTCTAGCAAAAGTTTAATTTAAAGATAAATGATGATAAAAGATTTTTATTCTGCACTCCTTTCTTTTAATGTTAATTTTATGATGATTATTTATCTTTTGATTTGATTGCATTGTGATTTTAATGTCTTTCTTATTCTATGAAGCACTTTGAATTGGTTTTGAACTTTGTGTATGATTTGTGCTATACACATAAACTTGCCTTGCCTAGTAGATTGACTTATCGATACTAGAACAGTTATATAAGACCACATGGTAATTTTATAGAAACTACTATTATTTTATGCGTGAAAATAACGTTCTACTGTAAAAAGTCTATATTTTCACATCATTGTAGTATGTATGGTATTTAATTTTGTCATTATTGCATACCCCTTGTAGACATGGATTTAAGGGATAATAAATACCCCATACTCGAAGGCCACTCATGCATGCACACTCACAATTGCCTTGAGCTGTCTCTCCCATCCAAACTAAGTCTATCCAGTGATCGCTGATGACAGGCTGCTGTAACATGCTGGGTCTTAACTCAAACGCTCCTGTTCTGGGATTGGTGGGGGATTAGGTCGCCATGGAGATCGAGACCAGACAACCGTGGGTGGGTTGCTTTCTCAAGAAGAAGAAGGAAAAAACAAAACAATGCCAAACCAGGAGACAGATATGAGCAAACAGTAACAGACTGTGGAAGAGTTTAGAGACACAATTATAAATGAATGGGAAATATGATTATGACTAGCATACTGGCCCTATTTCTTGTGTTATAAATAGGAATGTTGTAAGGCTAATGAATAAATAATAGCATACACTTGTTTCAGTTATTTGTAAAGAGCTGTTAAATGTGTAATGTGTGCAAATTACACGTAAAGACACACTGGGGACATGTTTTCTACAAAGCATTGGAAAGTCACTCGCTCTGCTAATATGTCTGATTGATAGTTCTATATGCAATGTTGATGTAGATGTATTGTATAGCGTTAATGGTTACACATTTAGATAGAAATTTAGTAATGTAATGAAATGTGTTTGGATGAGAAGAACCCCTAAACTCACTTACTCACTCAATTACGACTAGCAAAAGAATTATTGACAAAATGTAAAGTATTTCCTATTGGGGAATGAATTAAGTAATTCTGAATCTAAACTGTAACATTATACGCATGTGACTGTGAGAGAGTTCGTGGAGCGTGATCTCGACATATCTCACTTGACAGCAAGAACATCTAGATTACCTATGGGGCCTGTCTGTGTGGAATTTGTTCTTCCTGAGTCTGGGTGTGTTTCTCGGGTAACTCGGTTTTGCCCGTTAGGCTAAAACATGCACATGCTACGATACTGAAGTAGGGTTGGGCAATCAATAATCAATGTTTTCCCTTTGAATTATCTCCAATCTTGATTTTATTTCATTTTTTTTCATTTCAGAAACAAAATAAACAAGTCAGATTTTTAATCATTGTAATTTAACACAAAAATAGCCAAATGTATTACTTTTAAATCCAAACTTTGCCCCAAATGATCTGTTTTTACTAGCAGAAGATTCGCTGTCTAAGAAAATTCAAGAATGAACATGACTGAAACTCAATCAATCAATCAATCAAACAATATTTATAAGGCGCTTTTCATACAAAATTGTAACACAAAGCGCCTCAATCTCAATTTAAATTAGATTAAATACCAATCCTTATTTGAATGACTGGTCAAATGCAGAGGAATTTTTTTTTTAGAATATAACAAACTGACACGGTGTTGGTTACTGGTTACGGAGACTATTTAAAAAGGAATAGGAGAGAGACTGAAAACTGTCCAATGTGGTGTTTATTTTTCTAACAATTGATTCAGTTTCCTAAAAGTAAAATGTCAAAATGTATTTTGGTACCTGTGGCTTTGTGTCTGTGATTTGTGTAAAACACCACTTTTTCTCACAATAACAGCAGACTTCCCTGCAGCACAGCAGAAACGAAGATGGACGGAGAGGCTGATATGTAGTAGGTCTTTTTTATTACAACCCAAAAGTTGCTTTGACTGGAAAAATCTCGCTAGGAGGACTATCCATTTTCAGGGCGCCCCGGATGAGACGCTGACAGATATGCAAACAGGTAGACAGGCAATCAGGCAGGAGCGCAGAGAAGCAGACACCAAGACAAACAGAAGAGGCAGAAATACCACAAGTCAGTCAGTCAAATGGGCCCAGAGACAGCAGGCAGGCTCAGGTCTAACAAGTAGCAACCTGTCACTGTGGCTGTGGGAGGGCGAGCCAGTCAGTCAGGGAAGAATCACACTGAATGAATGCACTGTACCCACTGAGCACACACCAGCTCACTCAAACCCCATTCTCCTTCACTGAGAATATGCTGCTGATAAACAGGCTGGCTGAGCTGGTGGCTACGACCAATAAAACGAGCGGCTGGAGTCAAAAATAAGACCATTTTCTGCCTTTTCCCTCCTCTCAGGTGTGAGCCAGCCGACAAAATAACACTGTGATTTACCCAGAGTGTCTTGGCAGGCACATGGAGTCAAATAAATGTCTGTAATGAAATGACAACAGATGTGAAGTGCTGTAGGGAGAAATGGCGCAGAATAGACGTCCTACGAAGCAAATAATTTACCATAAACTGCAGAAACAGTGTGATGAAAACAAAAGCCTCAGTGGCATATTAAGACACAAACAGACTCAGAAATACTGGGAAAACTCAATCAGAAATCTATCAAAACATGAGAGCTTTGAAAAGAGAGACAATCGGCCTCTGTAAATAGATGGAATAAATAGTCAACGAGCATCCTCTAGCAGACAGAACTGTGTGAGTCTGTGCATGTGTGTGTGTGTGTGCAAGTGCGCCTTAAATCAACCGTTTAAAAACCCTCCACGCAACACGGCGCCGCTTGTAATTCAATTGGGCCAATGAGCAATAGACAGGGATTTTCATAAGTCTGTCAAAGAGGCGATATGGCTGGCTGCCGACCGGGTCCAGAGGTCAAGTTTTTTTGAGTGACAGATGGGCCCAGCCAACCAGAGCCCTAAGCAGAGCCACCACCTCGACCCCGAGCAGTCACGGAACGACAGGCAAATACAGGCAGCAAATCAGCACTCACATTCTATCTGTAAAGAACTCAACTGGAAGCTTTAAATAAATATAGAAAGAGTTACAAGTAATGGGGCATCGCATGACATGGAGAGAAAGAAAGAGATGGAGAGAGGAGTGGAAGAGACATGCTGTGTGCGATTGAGCTGGATATACAGGCATCAGATAAAGGAGAGGTGTTAGAGCTGCAGACAGGAGAAGCACTGGCTCGTGATAAAGGGAGACAGATGGAGACGCTGATGTGGACACAGACACATAGACTCACACAGACACACTATAGAAAGCTTTAAGGGAAGGATGTGGAGCAGTAATGGAGATGTTAAGACAACAGTAAGGCTACAAGACTACAGTGTATTAGGGAGTGATTTAAACCGCTCGGTGTTCATCCGTAAAGATTTCTCAATATGAGGAAATGTCAGTAATATGAGGTTAGATTTAATACAAAATGATGTGACAATGAAATTCTTATAGTGATCTGATCTGAATAGTGATGAGCTGTCAATTTATATGGATTGAGAGATTGTGATGCTCTGCTTAACGCTAACACACAGACATACAGTATAGCATCTTCTTTTCTTCATCAACTTTTGGTATTCGTCAGCCTTCATTGAGCTTGGAGTGAGTGACAGGCAGAATTAACCAATCACAGGTAAGTGTCAACTCTGAAGACGTTTTAGTTACCTTTCAAGGAAATAAAAAGCAACAAAGTAAACAAGAGTTGTCACATCACATCAAAATTACAAAATGGCCTCTAAGGAATCTCTAAAACACTATATATTTGCAGTACGTTTTAACATGAACTACAGCTCTGGAAAAAAACTATTGCAAAATTATCAATTTTTCTGATTTTACTACTTATAGGTATGTGTTTGGGCAAAAGGAACATTTTTGTTTGAGTCCATAAACTACTGACAACATTTCCCCCAAATTCCAAATAAAATATTATCGTTTAGAGTAGGGATGTCAACAATTAATCGATTAACGGTTAATTGTCGATTAAGACGTTGGTCGATCAAAATGCATTAATTGTAATTAACCGCTAACGGCGGACACGCGGACATGCGCACCCGCGTGGTCATGAAACAAGGCAACCGCGCTGCGCCAAGATCGACTCACAGCCGACCGCAGGCGCCAACGGCACTGCTCAGCAGCCCCGGGTGTACGCGCGAGGCGAGATCTAACCCGGAATGCGTACCGCTGCTGGTTTCGCCGCAGCCCGCGCCCCGAGCCCCGCGCGGCTGGCCTGCGGCTCGGAGCGCGGGGCGCGGCGAAACCAGCACGCGCCCCAGTGGTTTAATCCTGGTCTAGTCCAGGTCTAGACCCGGTCGAGTCCCGGTCCAGTCCAGGTCCAGTCCAGGTCCAGACCTGGTTCAGACCTGGTCCAGTCCACGTTCAGTCCTGGTCTAGTCTCTTAGCCAATCAGGACAGAACACAATGTTACTCTATAAAAAAAATGTTACACTATAAAAAAAAAATTTGGATAGAGCGAGGGATTACTGTATTTTGTTATTCAGCATCAATACATTTGTCTGCTTTTTACTAAGGAATAATTAATTGAGGAATATACAATATAATAATACTATGATATATTTATGACTCAGTGTTATGTTACTATAGCTTATATTCTTAAAGACCCTATTGAAACACTCAAATTCAGGTGAAAAACGCCGCTTATCAGTTAATCGTTAATCGACCGATAAGGTCAATCAACTATCAGTTAATGAATTAACCGATAATTTGCATCCCTAGTTTAGAGCATTTATTTGCAGAAATGGCAAATTGTCAAAATAACAAAAAAGATCCATGTTTTCAGACCTCAAACAATGCAAAGAAACAAGATCAAATTCATTTTAAAACAACATAATACTAATGTTTACACTTAAAGGGATATGCCACCCCCAGGTCAAATTTGGGCATCTCCCCACAGTCCAGAGACTAAAATAAGTGATGGAAAGCGTTTTCCTGCTCACCCAGCCATTGTCCGAGTCTGTCGCCACTGACCGCCGCGGTATCTGCAGCTACTCCGCATTAGACTGGAGTCTAACGTCGCCCGAGAAAGATTTCGGCCAAAAGGAATTAATTTGCTCGATGCGTTTCCCAATTACTTTGTGTGTAGTGCGCATTCATATCGAGTGCAAATAAATGTGCAAATCAACACGGAGAGCTTGCCTTGGTCATTTTGGGTGGGAACTATTTTCCAGTGCGGAAGAATACAGCCGTATCACGCAGCACGCTGCCAGGGGAATCCCAGTTACGCACCAGGAAGGGAGTTCCCCTGTTGCACAACGTGGTGCGTGATTCGGCTGTATTCTTCCGCACTGGAAAATAGTTCCCACCCAAAATGACCAAGGCAAGCTCTCCGTGTTGATTTGTACATTTATTTGCACTCGATATGAATGCGCACTACACAGAAAGTAATTGGAAAACGCATCGAGCAAATTAATTCCTTTTGGCCGAAATCTTTCTCTGGCGACGTTAGACTCCAGTCTAAGGCGGAGGAGCTGCAGATACTGCGGCGGTCAGTGCTGACAGACTCGGACAATGGCTGGGTGAGCAGGAAAACGCTTTCCACCACTTATTTTAGTCTCTGGACTGTGGGGAGATGCCCAAATTTGACCTGGGGGTGGCATATCCCTTTAAGAAGAGTTCAGAAATCAATATTTGGTGCAATAACCCTTATTTTTGATCACAGCTTTCATGCGTCTTGGCATGCTCTCCACAAGTCTTTCACATTGTTCTTGGGTGACTTTATTCCACTCCTGGTGCAAGAACTGAAGTAGCTCAGCTTTGTGTTTGTGTTGGAATTCAACAGACGCTGGAATGGAATGGCTGTAATACATGTAGAGATGTTGATTTCAGAAAAAAATGCAGTGGTCTCTTATTTTTTCCAGAGCTGTATAACAAAAACATCTGCTAATACTCTTTTTCTAAGCAGCAGCCATGCTTTTTTTAATACAGATGCTGTAATTATTGCCATTACTGCCAATTAGCATCTTTAATAAGCCCCGCACAAACAATGTAAACTTGTCAAATTGTAACCATTGGATAAGCATTGGATAAACATTAGCATTACGTTAGCATTCATAAGACCTAACATGATCCATGCTAGAATTCATAAACGATAAAAGATGTACTCTCACTAACATTTAGCAACGTAGCAATGCATTTTATTAATTCTCAAAGGCATATTTTTCTAAGTTGACCTTTGACCTTTTTGTAGGAAACTATTCCTAACAAATTACCTATAGCTAAATCAAGCAGTATAACATTACTGCTCCTGCCATCATACATAGCAGCCATTATCATATAAAAATACAGTCATAGTGGTTAATCACAGTCTCTAGATGTGGAAATGCACAAATCGTCTGCATTAAAATAAGCACGTTTGTAAACAAAGAGCAGATGACACTCTCTCTCCAGCAGCTCGCGTACTCTAAAAGCTAACTTAAAGGCGGCTAATCAAAAGAAATTTCAGCCAGGGAACGCAGCAGGGAGACAGGCGCAGAGAAATGGCACTGCTGACAGACGCGTCAATCAAGAAGATGAGAAATATACAGGTATCAAAATAACTCGCAAGCACCTCATGTTTTTTCAAAGATTATTAGGAAATGGCTAAAGAACTTGCATTATGCATTTAAAATGTCAGATCTATGAAAACTAAAAATACTGTAAGCACTGTTTTCAAGTTTTAGATCAAGTGTCATTGTAAAGTAAAAAACATTTTGCCAGTTTTTTGCATTGCAGGAAGGTAAAACAGCAGTGTTCACCACTCTGCCACTACATTCACCAAATCATAAGGGGAGCAGGTAGTAATAACAAAACACTCTTTGTATAGATAAATCTTGTTGTAATTGTACCAGTAACTTTGACCTCTACAAACATGTTCTGAAATGTACGGGATTTATTTGAAGGGATAGTGCGTTTTTTTTTTATGTTAATCTGTATGAGTTTCCTTCTAAAGGTTTCGTGTGGTAACACTGGCTTACCTCTGACAGTCTCCGCTCAGCCCGGTTCTGCTTGCGTTCTGGAGCTCACGTAAGTAGGCCCGGTAAGTTCACGGGTCCATTTAATAAAGCTTGTTTTTCTTCTCAAAACAAAACATTTGTCCGAAAGGTGATATATTTACGCCCCAAACAGTTGTCCACGAAAAATACAGCAGCGTATTTCGCATTTGCATATTTTCTCTCTAGATTCGTATCAATGCCCCACATTAGCTCTATTGCCTGTTCACTTGTAAACATTCGTTTACGGGGGATGTCGCCGTACCGCATCCGCTGTACACTTCCGCTAAAGGTTAACAGGCTAATACAGCTAATACGCGTGCAATGATACGAATCGAGACGAAATATGCGAATGCGAAATACGCTGCTGGAGCGGAGACTGTCAGAGGTAAGCCAGTGTTACAGCATGAAACTTTTAGAAGGAAACCCATACAGATTAACATTAAAAAAAAAACAAAAACGCACTATCCCTTTAACAGGTCAGATTTCAATCCTCACTGAAATGTTAATGTCCCTGGAGAAATTTATAATGTTCACTCTGAACAGAATCCCACTTTTAAACATAAATCACAAATATATTTCTAGATAATTTTTTTTCCAAAAATGTGCAGCCCTAGTCATATATTGGCTATTATATATAAGTTAAATAACGCAACTTCATTTTATTTATTATTATATACAGTATGTGGCAATAAAAATAAAGAAAATGCAGTGAGTCTGGCCTGTTTCCATAGCAGCCTGTATACTCCCTGATTGTGATGTGGATTTCATCTCTTCTTATTTTTGTATCATATGAAACTGACATCTAAAGGGGTTATCAGTGCACTCCATCGTCACACATTCTCCAGCTCTGTGCAGCGATAACATCATCCACTCACAGGCACAGCTCCGACGCCTGCTCCCGGGACATGTCTGTAGCAGAGCCCCGGATGGATCTAGAAGGAGGGCAGTGCTTTAATGAAACGCAGGGAATCGGAGGTAGGGATCAGCATCAACAAGCTCATGATTAAACATAAGGAGGAGAGGAAGGAGAGGCGGAAGAGGGGGAAGTGTAGCGTCATCCTTTCTATCTCTCTCTCCTCCCAAGGTGATGGCATGCTCTGTCGCTCCCTACTTTTGATCTCTGCTCCTCCCCTCCTCGCGCATGGGAAGGCCCTTGACACCTGGAGAATGAGCTGCCCTTGAGGAGAGGGTTGGCTGGGGAGAGGAGTTATGAGGTGTAAGGCCTCATGTGCCTAATACTGCACATTATTAGAAAAATATGTAACCTGTGATAACTGTCATCAATATCAAAATAATACCTTTTTGCAGTGTTTTTATGTTTACTTAGGTCAGAAGCACCGAGTGACCACTGGCCTCTAGTGTTATTACAATACTATTTTTTTTAGTAGTAGGCTAGTATATAGTTTATTTTTTAGAATTAGCACATAGTAATCTTATATAGATCAGAAACTGTCAAAATTTTCAGTATTGATATTTCTTCAAATAAGTATCTAGTTTCAATATTAGTTTTAGGATTGATTATTATCACTAGGCCTAGTAATCCTCTTCTTTATCATCAAACTTGAGCTGGGCTCCTATTTGGCTGGAAGATTAGGAAACTAGAGTTAGGGAGGTCATCTGATGTAAAATATAGGTCAAATGATAGTCTATATGAATGCATAATAAGTGGTAGATGAGTGGCATTGAAAAGTGTTGAACTCCATTCCCTAAACATCAATCAGAAGTTAAGACCAGCATGTCATGTCAAATGCATTTTGACTGTATTGTGCGGCAGCCCTACCTACACATAGAATAACGGCCCAGCAAGCTGCTTAGGTGCATACCTTGACTGGCCTGCAATAAAGCTCCGCGTGCAGAGGAGTTTAGCGTTATGAAGTCTGATGCGATCCCATCCCTGCTCCCACATAACTCCATATACTACCATTTTTTATTCTGAAATGAAACACAAGCCTGTCTATTCAAACGGCCGGCGACTTATCGACCCGCTGATAACATCAACGGCGCACTGACGGTGAGTGAAAGCGAGCAGATAGTGTAGCCATTGACGGATAGACGTGCTGCAGACCCTGTTTTTCTCTATTTTCATCTTGGATCCTTTTGTGAACGCAACCAAAGATTGCACCGTGCCCCCTGCCTGTCTGCCTCTATTTTGCCTCTCTCTCTCTGTTTTTCTGCTCGCATCAATTGACGGCGAAGAAGGGAGAAGAGTACAAAGCTTTGGGTTTTATTGCTGACTGGCGGAGAGTGTGTTGTTCCGGGCAGACAGTAATGGAGACATTTGGAGAGCCAGTGCTAGGGCAGGTTAATGCTCTCCCTAATGTGTACAAGTACAGACATTTATTTGGGATTTTTTTTTTTTGGTCTGTGAAAAGTTCTGGGCTCCATGCCACCAGTTCCAAATGTTTTCCCCTACTAAACTCTTGACCCCAATCTGAGGCCAAGAACCACAGTAGAAAAAAAAAATGAGGAGAACTGACAAACTGTACGAGACAGAAAAAAAGGCCTAACATAGTTCATTTGGAGAGGTCATGAATAGATGTGACTAAAACGTGCTAGTAAAAAGACCAAAAGTGTGGGGGAGATGACAGGTTTTAACACTGTGAAAGATCAACTACAGGTGATTTTGCCAATATTGCAGTGGTCACAGTGAAATGATTTTGGTACAAATGAGGGGCGAATTTCATTTATCATTAGTTTATTTAGGGGAATAGTTTATGATACTCAGCTAACTAAATTAAAGGAACATAATTAAATACATTTGCATGATGAATTTTGCAGTTTAAATCAAAGTGAAACAATGTGCCGTTCAATCTGTTTTGCTTATATGTAACTAACATCAAAGTTATCTAGGTTATAATGTAATTTCCTCATCAAAAACATACCCGGAGTTGTGTTTAATTTCATGCAGATACGTTTAACACACAAACCCTGTATATTTAGGATGCCTCTTCTCTTAAACGAAAAACACTCTGGTCCACCTTGTGATGTGGTAAGAAGTGTTCCACTGTGTTTTTAAACTCCATACACCTTCACTTGAATCATTTAGATGATTTCAGCCCTTTAATTGCCACTTTCTACTGAACAAAAGGTGTGAAGAATGCCTCAATCAGCTTTTGTCAGCTGCGAAACATATTCGACCAAATAACTTGTCCAGTTGACACATTCAATTTCTCCTTTTACTACTGAACAAAAGGTTAAAGGTGCCTGTTTTATGTCACTCCAAATCCCAAATAAATTATACTTTTGCATCAGCTAAAAGTTAAGTGTTCTAGAAAAACTTCACTCTGGAGGATGAAGCCTTATCCAGTATCTTATCAAATGCAAACACTTTTCTCCTAAGTATCTCCATTTGACCTCCACAACTATACCAAAACATGAATTATACTTTTACTATGACAAAAGAAAAGAACCACAAATCTGCACTCACCCATAACCAGAGAACCACAGCATCAATGTAAACAACATTGTGTAGTGACCTATGGAAGATGCATGTGCTGCTTTAGCCTGCATCTAATTCTGGCTGTCACACTAATTGTCTCTATGTTTCATATGAGCTCAAAGAGTCGCACGTATAGTAGTAATTATCTGACTGTAAACATAACTGCAAATGGAGGTCAATGGTTATGTAGACTCATTACTATAACATTGTGCTTTGGAAATATCAAATGCATTAAAGCATCTATTAAAATGAATGAGATATACTCAGTATGAAACCTATTGATCATGCCAATCAATTGCATCTTCCATTGTTAACATCTTTCCACCTTTACAAATGAAGTGGGAAAGTTGTGGACGTTAAAAAAAAATCTATGTGTAATCTGGATGAAAAAGTGAGGAGAATTCTCAGTGAGCCAATTAAAGCAGGCACTAATCCGGCTGTACCTCTGCATCCTGTCTCTCCCCCACTCCCCCTGGTTCACTTCACTTTCATCTCGTGCCTCTTTTATCTTATCAATAGGCACATATAGAGCGGAAAGCTTTCAAAAAGAAAAAAAAACCTCACACCATTTGGAGACGTTTTACACCGCTTGCCGGCATTCATCACCAAATTGTATTAAATTCCGACTTGACTTCACCTGCCTGAGTGGAAGTGACGGCGCTGGCAGCTCGCACGGCTAATGCAATAGCGAGAAATAAGAGAGACAGCTGGCTTTGTAATTTAACTAATGGTTCACATGAGAAAGTATAATGTGGCTCTTCATGCTTCAGCCTCACAGTAAATGAACGTTTGCATGTACATTATATGGTGTTAGCTGCTGATAAGAACATGTGTTTAAGCTTGTATTTACTTCTTCTGTGTGAGTTTTGATATAATCACAGGGGTCCAGGCCAATCTTTTTGAATAGCTCCATACATTGTCTCTCCATACATGTGATTGTCTGGGAGTCACTCACAGTGGCAGGGTAATAAAAGTTGCAAATGAGAGCAGCCTATTAGAGACATTGACGTGCGTAGGCTCGCTGGCTAATTAATTGATCCTGAAACTTCATCTATTCTGTAGCCAGCAAGAACCCTTAATTAATCAGCCTCTATAACACTGTCTTTTCTCTCTCCTCTCAGTCCTCTCCTCCCTCTGTCCTAATGCGCTTCAAACTTTGAGGTGAGAGTGCCCAGGGCCCCTTGGGCAAGGCATGAGTGCAGGTCTGGAGTGTATCTGCATGAGGAGAGGTGCACTCTGATGCACTCTCTGAAAGGAGGGGCCTGACAGGGCTGGAGTGGTCCCCTTACCCTCCATCTTTCCTGGCAGAGGAAAGGCTGATTTATTGGGGCTTCCCAGCCATCCGTCAGAGGCAGCAGCGCTGGCTGCATTAACCCCAGAGACAACCCCAGCACCCGGGCCCCTAAGTGCTTCCAAGTGGCCCTCACTCTCCCGGCAGTGAGAAACACCCCTCTGTCCAGGCACTATCGATGCTGTAAATTACCCATCTAACTCCACAAAGTCGATAGTCCACGAGATGATGTTTGGACAGACACAGATTTGTACGACTTTTGTTTTAATGGAAACACAAAAGTTAAAATCTAAATATAATGTCTTTGCTTGTGAGTTTATTTGTACTTCTTCTTGTCTTCCTGAAGCATAACTTGCTCTGTTAAACTAAGCACAACTGTTAACACCTCTAATGCCATACACCTTCACACCTTTGTGTTTACTACTAAATGGAATTGACAGTTACATCGACAGCTGCATGAGAAAGAATTAATCAAGCACATCAGTGCATACTACCAGTATATTTCTGTAATTCCAAGACAAACACACCTACCACTGGTTGAACAGGACTTATCATAACTCTTTTCCTGACTCTGTTTGACATATTCAGTTATTACACATTTCACTACTAAGACTTCCACTAATACCTTGACATTATAGCTTTTGTATTTACACCTTTCATTTTGAATTTATGGGCTTGTAGATGTGAAAAAACAATTTAATTAATTAGATCAGCATGTTTCTAAAGACATTTTAACTTACCCTAAATACTTGGCTTTTATTAAAGGTCCCATGGCATGAAATTTTCACTTTCTGAGGTTTTTGAACGTTAATGTGAGCTCCCCCTACCCTGTTTAGGGCCCCCCCCATGGCTAAAAGTTGCGAAATGTCTAAACTGAGCATTTGCGGTCCTTTTCTGCGTTAGAAAAAAACACAGCTCAAACGGGCGATTCTCAACAAGGCACCTTATTGACGTCAGATCGAAAAATGCAGCTCCACCCCCGTCTGTGTCTCTACTCAGCGTCTCTGTAAATCACGCCCATAGAGTTTGGACTGCAGAGGAGCTACGCAATGCGAAATGCGTTTTTTTATTTGCCTGGAGGCACGTCCGAGTGTTTCTAGGCTCAGAAGTCCTTTATCTGAGCCTCTGGACCTTTGAACAGCAGTGGTTTAATTTTATTTTCTGTGGAAATGTGTTTATTTTTCAATGGAACGCTTCTCATCTTTTCCTCTGCGCAAAAACGCGGAAATGGGCCAGAGCGGACAGCTGAGAGCTGAGAGCTGAGAGCGGAGAGTTTGGCCACGCCCCCACCCTCTACTATAGGCCATCTCTTTTCTCCTCATTTGCATTCAAGCAACAACTCCCATAATGGACTGTTCAGAGAGAGAAAAATTACTCTTTCTTATCTTATCTCTGTTTCTCATGCACTGAGTCTTGATTTTGAAGAAGGATTCATTTACAGTATTAGGGAACCATTAAAGAGCCATATAAAAGCATCAAGAAGTACCATGTCATGGGACCTTTAAGTTGACCAATAGTATATAATATGAGGAACAAATAGCAGTCATGGTTTGACACCTTCACCCAGCCCTCCACATTTCCCTGGATACCCCCCCTCCTCCCAACTCCCCCTTTTCACATCAAACACTAATGTTTCCTTCAAATTCCTTTTCCTCTCTGTCTGCCAACTTTGACATCACAGGAAATTACGCTCAGAATTGGCGGCCCGGTTTTCCCCTCTCTTTCAAGTCAGTTCGTTTTCTCATAAGGTGTCTCTGTAACTGTGTGGACTGTCCTCCCCACTCACCCGCATTCCTCTCTCCTCTACAAGGGTTGAATTCTGTGTGTATATAGGAGGAGGACCAGTACATGATGTGCCATATAGTCAGTCTGAGAAAACATTAAAGAATGGGACATCTGGAAGCTAATCACAGCTAAAGATATTTATTGTTGCCTTTCCATGATATGGACTGGGAGGAGGTTAAGGCATTTTGAGAAATTAAGCAAAGGTTTCAGGGCAACAATGTAATTCTACAAATCACATTAAGCATAACTACTCAAAACAAGAACAATTAATTCTAGTAACATATATTTTTTATCTACACTGACAGAATAAAAGTTCTTTTTAGAAGTGCACAATACAGCAGTGGGTTGGGGTATGGCAGACTGAGATATAGTGACCAGTTTAGACACACATTGCACATAACCTGGCTCAGTCCCAGAGAAGCCAAAGACATACACGCATATCAATGTTGACGTCACGTTGTCCTGGCAACATCCCAGCATGCTCGAGTGTGACAAGCTGAGGCCTCAGCCCTGAAGCCTGATGCATCATGGGGGATGTGTGTGCGTGCTTTACATCACCCTGGATCCCCTTCCTGTCACAGCGCAGAAAGCACAGAGCCACAGCTGAGCAGTACCCTTCTGGCACACGTGAGCTGAGAGGAGATGGAGTCTTGGCATCTTCGCTCTGTTTGTTGCATCATTCAATACGTAATTAACAGTCACTTTAGCCCTAAATGTACAGTGCATTTTGCGGAGCACATCTGGAACCCTCATTTTTTAGGCTGACTGATCAGGCCCCTGACCGCTTTTCTGTAGGTGAGACTCATTATGTTCATCTGAGAACCCAGATTTAAACCTCCTCCTCCAAACTCATTACTGTGAGCTAGATTCCACTGGCTGCAGATAGGCAATGCATTGGTGCTGCTTTTAAAGCCAGAGCCAGATAATTAGAAACTTTAGAAGCGCAGTTCCCATGGCTATAGCCAGAGTGAACAGCTAATTCTATTTGAACTAATTACGTTCCATAGCGTTATGCTGTGATTGCTACCCGGACGCTCGGACTCCCCAATGTATTAGACTGAAGGATTTCATCTCACTTCAGTCCTTCACATGTATTTGGGAGTGTCTGAAATCTGAATAGCATCTACACATTGTTGTGGTGGCGAGATATATGAGATAAGAAAGAATATGTAAAAATCAGTCATATACTTTTATTTTTTCAGTTAAAAAAGTGTTTGTAAAGATAAATTTGAATTTGCAATAAAACACTTATTGTAGTTGCATTTGCAAATACTACTTTTATTCAATTACTTAAAATTATTTCATATAAAACTGAAGTGGCACTATAAGGGTGACATATTCTTAAAAAAAAAAAAAGCCAGGAATGCTCATATGAATCAACTGCACCTCCACATCTTTGCAATCCTATCTCTCTGTCCAAATCTCTCTGTCAGTGAGTCTGTACCCCATGCGAGTTGTCCAAGTCCACCTGACTCGTCTCCCTAAATATAGCAGGCTCCACAGCAGGGCACTAGCTCTCTCTCCCCCCTCTCCTCTCTCTGCAGCTCCACTCTGCTGTCTCACCAAAGACCATGAGCTCAAAGAACGTCACTGTCATCCTCACACACACACACAAACAAGTCTGTTTTGTTCCATCCACTAATACAGCGCACACACGCTAACGCATACAAAGGCCGTGATAACATACACATTATTAATTCACTGAAATAACTTCTTGCTATCTCTGCCGCTCTAATCACATGCACCCTTCCAGTCCAAATGGGATTTACTTAAGACTCAATAATACAGACAGAACCGCCATTGTCTTCCACACAGAGCTATTGTGTAGCATAGAAAGAGAGTGACGTAGGCTGGTCGTGCTGCTGCTGTTTACTAGGCACAAAGCATTCCTTTACATCCCAAAATAAGAAGACACACTGGCACCTCCAAAACCTCATGTAAATTTTGAACTAAGCTTACATATAACATTCAACAATGATTGCATCTATTTGTAGCTTAGATTATGGTCTATGGATAAACTGTTAAGAGGCAAATGTAGTGGGCTGAGATTGACAGACTATTATAGAAAATGTGATACAAAATAACAAAGCAAACATAACTTAACTTATTCACTAGGACAGGGAAATATAAACATTGCTTCTGTTTATTCCTTTAAAGGTCCTATATTACACAAAATTGAATCTTGTGAGCTTTAACCCATAAAATGCTGTTACCTCCTCAAAAACATACCTGGAGTTGTGTTCAAGTGGAACAGAGTGTTTTCTGTTTGAGAGAAAAAACCCTACATGTGTAATGAAACAAAACACAACTCCAGGTATGTTTGTGATGAGGAAACAACACTGTAACATAGATAAGAAAATAATGTAATATGGGCCCTTTAAAGGGATATGCCACCCCCAGGTCAAATTTGGGCATCTCCCCACAGTCCAGAGACTAAAATAAGTGGTGGAAAGCGTTTTCCTGCTCACCCAGCCATTGTCCGAGTCTGTCGCCACTGACCGCCGCGGTATCTGGTGCTCCTCCGCCTTAGACTGGAGTCTAACGTCGCCAGAGAAAGATTTCGGCCAAAAGGAATTAATTTGCTCGATGCGTTTCCCAATTACTTTCTGTGTAGTGCGCATTCATATCGAGTGCAAATAAATGTGCAAATCAACACGGAGAGCTTGCCTTGGTCATTTTGGGTAGGAACTATTTTCCAGTGCGTAAGAATACAGCCGTATCACGCACCACGTTGTGCAACAGGGGAACTCCCTTCCCGGTGCGTAACTGGGATTCCCCTGGCAGCGTGCTGCGTGATACGGCTGTATTCTTACGCACTGGAAAATAGTTCCCACCCAAAATGACCAAGGCAAGCTCTCCGTGTTGATTTGCACATTTATTTGCACTCGATATGAATGCGCACTACACACAAAGTAATTGGGAAACGCATCGAGCAAATTAATTCCTTTTGGCCGAAATCTTTCTCTGGCGACGTTAGAGTCCAGTCTAAGGCGGAGGAGCACCAGATACCGCGGCGGTCAGTGGCGACAGACTCGGACAATGGCTGGGTGAGCAGGAAAACGCTTTCCACCACTTATTTTAGTCTCTGGACTGTGGGGAGATGCCCAAATTTGACCTGGGGGTGGCATATCCCTTTAAAGGGACAGTGTGTAAGATTTTTACTCGTTAATTACTGAAATTGAAGATACCCATTCAAAAATACATTGTTTTCCAAGCCTTTTCACTTCCATCATGAAATCAAAGTATTCTTTTGGACTTAGATATAGTCACATAAAAGGGGGATCTTCCCCATGCAGAGGCAGCCATTTTGAATACGAGAGCCGCAGAAGGACATTTGGGCTCCGCCTTCGCCTTCGCCTTCGGCATGGCTCGTGGTTTTGGGTAAACAACACAAGCATGCTCCCGGATCAGACGTCATAATGGATCTAACACGTGTTTTGGACTAAATTGTTTTACTGGATTTTATTCACTGGCTCCTTACGGACAAATTGAGAGCAAGTTTATGGTGAAATACAGAGTTTGACCTGTGCAAAGCATTCTAAGGTAAGCTAACCTCGTTTTGTGCGTTTCCGTATAAAAGCCCCATGTGCTCGGGGAGTGATTGTTTTGCAGGGAAATGAATTGCATAGTCAAAAAGAGGAGACTGTAAGGTTTCATTTGATGTGTAGAGTGTCATGGTACACGATCGGGTTTTTGTGTGTTCTCATGAGAAAAAAAAAAAAAAAAACGGGACCGCGTTTTATTTATACAGTAGTGGCACGCAGCTCGTGCGCGGGTCCCTCGAGGTCTGCCGTAGCTAAAACAGAAAGTGCAATAGCACGATCCACCTATGCGCCACGAATCCTACACACTGGGGCTTTAAGGTTGTTCTTTACTATGAATGCTTGTAATTGTGTCAGTCACATCAATGACCAAAATAAATACTTCTCCTTTTGAATTAAATATAGCTTTAAACACCTCTACTAATCTATGGAATCAGGGCCTAAGCAGAGTTTTTTACATACCTGTTGTTGGGGGTACTGCATCCCGCCCATGCCCATCTGCCCGCGTCCCTGCATGCTCATTGGGTAACGGTGAGGAGGAGGTGATGTGTATGGCTGATTGGGAGGGTAAGGCCCGCCCCCTGGCTGTGGCGGAGCTGAGTAAGGGTTGTTGGGCATCCCATAGAGCTGGGAGCGCTTCATCGCCATGAAGTCCATGGAGGATACCTGTGCAAGATAACACACAATAACAGTTTAGATAATGTTCTACTCAAGTTTTAAATGCCTCTACGACAAAGATGTACAAAGATGGATCTGGAGCTACGACAAGAGACAATTTGGCAGATTTTTTTTTGTTTTGTTTAATCAATTAGTCATAGATTTTAGATATGGTCCATATGAGGTAAAACTCTGACATCTGGGGAATATTAGATGGAGCATATTTAGAAAAGAGAGGTTATTCATTGAACTTCAAAATGTTGACTTAATTGTTGTGAGTTGGCAATAAAAGGCCTTCTCTTGGCACATGGCACGCTGTCGTAAGCTGCCGCTGCTCAGAAAAACTGCATATCGTAATAGCCTGATTGAAACCAACCTTATACACCCACTGTAGAATATGGACACAACTGATTTATTGCATAATTGCTAAGTCAGTAAAAGCCTCGACTAAACATGTACAGGTCGTAAACTCACTACAAATGGAATTAAATACACAAAGATGTTTATTGGCTCACAATCAGAATCAAACTTTACCTGGCACAAGGCCAGTGTAAAATGATTTAATTAAAATCTAAAGCTTGTATCTTTGTTTTAATGTCTGTGAGGCCTCTAAAAAGCGTTGTTAATGTTGTTTAAAGAGATGGGAAGCAATAGCCATAAAAACCTGCATGGCCTTGTTCTCACAACCACAGCCCAGTGATGCCAATAATGACTGCACATTGCTCCTACTACTGATACTAACTGCAAACTGCCAGTATTACAGATTATTAGATGTGACTATATGCCATTACTTCTTCAAATATTCAAGCTGCTATGTGCTTAAGGTCTGCCTGCGAGTGCGAAGGTGCGTGGCAGGGATCCAAGCTCGGAGAATTCAACTGTGGTGAGACATTTAAAGTTGGAAATCCCAGCTGGGAACGCCAGGCGGGCAGTCAAGCAGTCAAAAGTACTTGCTCTGTAAAGCTATACCTTAGGAGTTTAGCACAGCGGTGAACACGGAAAACAGAGAGGACCAAAGGAGAAATGTCAAGGGGAATCTTTACATTGGAGAGATCAGTTCATTTTTTTGAGATAGTAGATTGGGGTCAAAAAAGTGATGTTTTTGAAATGTATGGACTATGCGCTAGGTTAAATGTTAATCTGCCAATCATTGTTGTTGTTTTTTGTTGTTGTTGTTTTTTTATCTAGGATATCTCTCAGTTCTTCTTCTTTTTGCTTCAACCACCCAAGGAGACCCAAGAGGTGAAACATAACAACATTTTTATGTAGCAGTGATAACAGTGGCTGTAATACAAGCAGTAGTAAGAGTAGAGCTGGGTACTGTTAAAAAGGGAAGGTACTACCAGTACCTAACTACAATCAATATAGATAAGCAGGACTGTCCAATTAATAACATTTTAATCAAGATGCAGTCATTTTGTAATTGTCAATGATCAGCTTGGGTCTTTTTAACTGAGCGGTCAACAATCAATCATGTATCAGTAAAAGCATGTGGTTTAACACGGAGTTCAGACTTTACTTTGTGTTAAATGGCAAAATTTCTTGATCAATTTGAGAAAAACAAAATAATGATGCAATATTGCTTAGCCTTAAATACAAAAATAGTACAGATCAAGTACTCATTACCATTAACATACACAACACAATTTCTGTTCTGTATTGGTAGTAGATGAAAACTGCAAAATATAAAAAAAAACTGGGGGAAAAAATTGTGTTGAAACTATTTGTAATCTTCTGCATTAACAAGAGATAGCAGAATATGTTTTACCTCAAAATTTAAATCAGAATACATGTTTGAAGTACTAGCCATTCCGCATACGATTTATGGCACATTAATATTGCTCTTCCCTCCTCCCGCTCCCTCCTAGGGTCAGACTCTTCTCCCAAACACAATATCACCTTGTCTGGTGTGGAGGAGAGGTCGCAGCAGTGGGCTAATATTTGGGAGACACACCAGAGGATGGGAGCACTTTATTCTGCAGCTTGTGTGAGCTGCTCTGCCTGGGAAGTGCTTTTGCCCACTGAGGCATGTGTGTGGAGTTGTTCGGGATACTTGGAGAGGGAGTGTGTGTGTTTTGGTGGTGGGAGACAAAACTGGAGTTAGCGAAAGATGAGAGCTCTTGGAAGTTATTTGGCAGCCTGGAGGGGGATGAGTGAGCTTATCCAGGAAATGTGTGCACGGGCATGTTTTGCAAGGCTTGTACAATGTTCATATCTGGGCTGTATGAAAGTACTGACTAGTTGTTTTGCTCAGTGTTATAAAAAAGTGGGAAATATTGCACTATTGCACTCAAAATGTATATATAATTACATTTTATAATTATAAAGCTGTGAGCGCATATATATAATGCTGTTTTTATATAGTATTTTGTAATTACTGAGTAATGCACTGGAAATAGTATTATATTAATATAATATAATAATGTAATAATTCCCTTCAACTTAAATCAATTCAACTACAAGTCCCTCAACTGGAGTAATTTTATGTATTTATTACTAGTAATAATTGTGCTCAATGTTTCTCTCCATTGAAAAACAATCTGGACAATACATAACAAATAGTGTTATCTATTGTCCAGTAATAAAAAGGGCTTAAATATTAAATATCAGCATTGAAATGTATACTTCACAAATCTTCATGATAATCCCAACAAAACTCATGTTACTGTTCTAATTCAACAATAACAAAATACTACAATGTTTTTTTTTTGTGAGGAAAAAAAAAGAAAGATAATAAGACAAATAATTCAAGCAATGATTCATGAGCTTCACTATTCTCCGTAAAATATGACCTCCTCCACACTGTCGCTCACATCACACAAATATGCACACACACAGAGCCCTTATTGCTGCTGCTGCAAAAGGGCAATGCCTGGAGTTCCTAAAAATCTAGGGCAGTGTGCCACTCATGATATGGGACACACTCCCCCTCCCGCACCCCTTCCAGTTCACCAACTCATCTCCAGAGGTCCTCCGTATGCCAAAAATGCTGAGCACAACACAAGTAAATCCCCCTGCACGTGGCTGCCAAGTCCACACACACTCATACCAACACAGAGGGGAACAAAGTGCTGAACTGGAAAAGACCTGGACATATAAAACAACCAGGGAGTTTTAGGGAAAAAAAACAAGAGAATTATGAGATATCTCACTCCAAATATTGACGAAATCTACTGAAGGTCCAAATCTCAAAAATATACTTCAACTCAAGATTTTTCATGCTAAGGGGTAAACCGATGAAACTTTTGTGTTTTTTTATTTTTTTTTTGTACATATTAGGAAAAAAACTAAGCAGTCTGGTCACATGGGCCCTGAGGCGCATTCACTGACAGACCACCAACCAGACAAGCATGGTTATTCCATAACATCATAAACTGGAGATTTCTATCATCAAACCTCAATCTCATAATTTCTTCTGATTAAAAAATAAAAAGCAAATCTAATATTGCTCTTCACTAAAGCGCTGCACTGTTACTGTATACCATCACCAACTTTAGTAAGTGATGCAATAAAATTCTATGGCGCTCTCAAATCCACATTCTCCACACATGTCCACAAAGGAGCAAAGTCAGTTTCATATCAGCTCTCGTGACAACTTCCATTAAATGAGATTTCAGCCCACTGCTTCCCTCACACCACTCCACAACAATTCCTGACAAATTGAAACATTCTCCTTTCTCTCCTCTGAGGTATGGCTGTAGTTAGGAAAAAAAATTATGAATATGACATGAAGAGAGTGCTGTTTGTGCCAGGAGGGACAGCAGATAAAAAACTAGTGGGAATACACACAAATTGTTTTTTTTTATTTCCTTCAAATGCATTTTTCACTTTTGTTCATCTGGGCACGCCATTGACGGGAGCAGGAGGAGGAGCAGCGGAGACAATAGTGATTCAGCTGCTAAATTTAAAATTCAATTTATGAACTCCTCTGCTTACTCTCGTGAGCTAAAGAGAGGGAAAAAACAAAGCCATTAAAACAGAACATGGGTGAAATTACGGTGTGTGAACGCTGCTAAATTGCTTTTCAGAGCTCAATCGAAAGTGTTTTTATGTAGCAAAATTATTGTACTACTTGCTTTAATGTGCTAAGTTGTTAATCAGAAGGAGACAAAATACAGAGCACAAAAGCCTCGGAAATTTGGATATGCGCTCCGGGATCAGGTAAACATAAAACAAGATTAGAAAATGGTTATTATTCCATTTCCATTTGGGAAATTGGGAATTTTTCAATCACTATCTTTTGAAAATTATTGTGTGTCATTGTGAATAACTGAACTAACCTGACTTCAGCAAATTGTGTCCACAATGCAACTGAATCATTATGCCATTTCCCTTAGTTATTTACAGCATCTGAAATTGCAGCACCAATGACAGAAGTACTATGATTATTATGCAAACAACGACTCCCTTTGGTCTTTTCATCTGCTTCTCTACATAAGTACGTGGGAAATGCTTTACTTTTTGTCAAAACAATGCTTTAATTTAAGGTTGCAAATATATTTTAATTTCAAACAAGCTCATTATTATTAATATGCAGATTATTGGTGATTTTCAAATTACAGAATGTGTCATACTTCCAGATGGGGGGCAAGAGCCAGTTTTTCCTAATTACATTGTATTTTGCCATGAAATATCAAACCTGATCATTTCTATTATTGACTATACCCAAGACCACGCAAAAAGAAAAAGAGAGGGAGAACAAAAATCTGCAGTTGAACAATCTAAATTTTAGCTGCCCCCCATCTGTATTAAATAATATTGGCCTATAGAATAGTGTGATGTCATCTGAAACCCAGCAATAATGTTAAAATTTGACTTATGCATCATTAATAGCAAGTCAGTGGAGTCCTATAATATTCCTTTTCAGTTTTCAGTGCAAAGACAAAATTATGTATTTCTTTTATTAGGACTAAAAAGCTATTTGGCAACTTCTCACATGGAGCAAATTACAACAAGCTTCCCCCTGCAAGAAGACATCAAACTGATTGTGTATGAAAATTTGCCCCTTGATGCCTTTTGCTATTGATTGTTTTTCCCTTTTCTTGGAAGGACTACTAACTGTGGTATGCTGGCATTTATTTGTGTGTTTGTGAGGAGAAACAAATAAGGAATAATTATTGTCATCGGATCCTCTTTATCCTCTGTGCAGCAGCTTGTCTTGGGAGAATCAACAACCCCGCATGCCTTGTTCTGTTCAAAGTGTAGTGTCCAGCCAAGCCGAGGCCCTCTGCAAAAAGCCAGTGACAAAAAGAGTTATAAGTATGGAGAGGAGGAGAAGAAAGACTGCAGTGGGGTGGGCGAGTTCCATATTAATGTGTGCAAATTCCCCCGCTCCTGCTGACTAAGATTAGAAAAATTAATTTCATGGATGCAGAGACAATACTGATGTCATCAAGTGGAGAGCAGAGGAGCAGCGTGCTGTTAACTCCTGCTTGCCCGGCCCAGGAAGATAGATCAGGCTGCAGTGAGCCAGAATCAAAGTGAACAAACAAATGTCTCTTGTGGTAAAATGTGGTGTAGCTCATACTATGATCTCCCCTGTGGATATATGTAAGGTATTCTGAACAGTAGCTGCAAAACCACCAAATATAAACAATATGCCTTATCAAAGTGCATTTCAGATACTAGTTCAAATACTACAAATGTTTTTACATAGCACTTAGCCTATATTTTTCATAGTGTACATTCTGTAAAGATTGTTTCTATTTCATTATATTTTTTTTACATGCTTCTCTTCATCGTATTTATTTATTTTAATTTTTGCCTACTCTTGGCATCCAGCGTGGGCAGCAAAGTAAGAATTTCATTGTACAGGGAAACATGTTTATTTACTGTGCATATGACAATAAAAGCTTTGAATCTTCAATCTTGAATTACAGATGTGTATCAACAGGGCTGTTATAATGTCAGTGGGATAGTGATTATGATTACTATTACAATATAAGCTTGTAATTTCCATAAACCACTTTCAATACAAACTGGGGATATTTTCAGTTATTTTATATCTTTAATACAATCCTATATTTTTATTTTCTTAATTTGGAAACTGTAAACCCATAATGTCCTCTTAGAAATAAACACAGTAACATTGATTCTGATTTGAGTTTTGCAATCTGGAACATCAAAAGTTTACTCACAACACAACCTTTAACAAATAGCCAACAAAAACTAAAGCTTTATTTGTATAATCGCATTTGACAGACAATAAGATGTTGCTGTGTACAAAGTTCTACACATACAATGAGAATTTGAAGTGATGAAAGCTGACATGTAGACTGGAGCGTGTACTAGTCTGGATTTACCAATGACACCGGTGGAGCTGAGAATAAGGTGAACAAAGGGACATCCGATAAGAGGCTCCTGTAATGCGGCTTTTGTGTCGGTGCAATACAAATAATTGGTCTATGTTTGTGGCCCTATGCGTTTGACACCAATATTTACACCCCACACAAACACACACCGCTCCCCTCCCCTGTGCATCAGCAAAAGTTGTCGAGCTCTCGTTTGGTCACGGCCGCTACAGACACGTCATTAGCTGTGTGGAGGAGAGCGTCGGATGGAGGGAGGGAGAGCGGGAGGAGAAGAGAGGCTGCTTCATCTGTCTCAAGTGAGATTGGGGTCATGGGGTCACCCAAGCCCTTTTTCTCCACTGAGAGTGAGAGATGGAGGAAGCGGCAGGGACAAAAAGATGGAAAAAACTCAATGACAAAACGAGATGTGGCTGACATGCTGGTGACACGGCATTAACAGCCAAAACAAATCAAATGCAATTGTCGGCAAAAGTGTGGAGGAGCACACTCTCAAATTGCCAGTTTTTCTGCACTGAATCTGTGGACCGATGGTTACATGAAAACAAGGGGCATTACAGCATTTTCGAGACAGTTTGCAAGATACACTAAACTCTGCCCTATGTGTTTATTTATCTTTTTAAACCATGCAATCTTGGTCATTTGTGGAAAACATTGCACTTTTTATAGCATCTGAAAAAAATGCAACACTTTACTCTAATACAAAACTGTTGAAGAAACCAGCAGGGGGCAGCTCTGAGGGCTCAGGTTTTTGTATGATGCCATTTTGCCACAGAATGAATAATAGCGAGGAGTGAGTGAAAATAAAGCAGCACACTTTGGTAAATGAATGAGTGGAGTAGGTAGGCGTGATTCTGTTCTGTGGAACTAAGCTTCATAAACTCCGCGGAAGGGGATTAAAAAGGTGTGAATGAAACAAAATACAACTCCATGGATGTTTTTGATGAACGATAGAATGCCAAAAAACTTTAAGCCTAATACAGCCAACTTTTCTTTTCAAATATACACCCCTTGTGTGTTTGAAAATGGGATGTCAAAAGTATCAATACCCAATAGTGATACTACAACTAGTACTGAAACTAGATACTCCTTTGAAAAAGCACAAAACGAGACCTGTCTTCAACAGTTTTAGAATGGTTTTGATCTAACTAGTACTAGAGACAGCATGGTAATATTTAATGGACTACTACTGCTTTTTGGTTTGGAAATTCCATTCTATGTAAATTCTCCTTATCAAGTATAAAGCCTTTTCCTTAGTATCAAAATCCAGGCTGAAATTGAGTACTGTGACAGTGCTAGTTTCAAACAGCCTTGTAACGTGGGTCTTGTTCCAAAAAGCCCAAATTAAAATGATGTCTTTGGAAGTAGTCGTGAATTATTTTTAGAAAGATATCCACATGTGTTCACTGTGTAATGCTAAGAAGCTTGGTTCCCAGGCTCCTCCTGTCTCCCACTGTCCCAGCTCTTGGACGGAGCAAGACCGCTGGGCTCAGGGAGGAACCAGAAGAATGTGCTCCACTCACACTCCCTCAGCCGCAGTCCCATAGAGAGACAGTTACACAACACAAAGACACAACACAGCAATGGGTAGAAAACATTATTTCCATGTGGCCATAGAGCTAACATTAAATATGCTAACCTGATTCCCGTTTATTCCCGGATATCACCACCTTGGCGAATGGAATGACATTGGAGAGAAAATGCTTTTCTCCATCTTGGATAATTATGAAGGAGGCCCCATATCGCCAAGTGTTTTTTATGAATTAGCAATGGTTATTCATGATACTGTGAAAATACATAAGTGAATACTAAGCAACAGAAACGCTGCTAAAGGGTCCTGAGGGGGCTCTCTCTGCCATCCATTAGTCTTCCCTGCAAGGCAAAGCTTAACGAGCTCTTTGGGCTGGGAGGCTGGCCACTGCACAGGAGAGCACAGTGAATTATGAATGCTAATGCTACCTAAAGCAAAACAAGCTATACTGACTCTTACAATTTACGCAGCAAACTTCCACTTGTGCATCTTCATTTTAGATGTACGAGGACGGTTTCAAACAAATCAACGAAAGCATTAATCAAAGTAAACGTACCAGTTCTATAAAAAGCAAGTGGGTCACACCAGCCGTGCAGTTAAAGTGCACTCACTCCTAAAAACAAGGATTCGCAATCAGTCTGTTTGTTTTGGACTACTGCCCAGTCCTCTAGGGTGGAGGCATCCATATTTCTGCTGCAGGTGATCCATCAAGAACAAGAAAAAAACATAAAACACAAATAACAAACAGATACCATGACCTTCCTTCCTCAGGCGGATATTACATACTCATTAAAAGTCACCTGAAACAATTTGAGGCAAATTGATTTCATTATTGGTCTCGGCACGACATACAAGGACCCCATGTCTGATAGCTCAGCGGGAAATTTACAAAGTTAATTAGAAAAAAATTGATTTTCATATAATTTTTCCTGCACAGCTCTGCCACCACAATAACAGGGACAGGGGTGTGTGAATGTGATGGCAGATTATAGAAGTGGCAAGAGTAGTCTAAAATTGAATTGCTACTGCCAAATATTTTTTGTGCAATGAAACAAACTGTAGATTGTCACTGATAATATAATTCATAATTATCATTATATTTTTATATAAATAACTATTATATTGCTTTGGATGCACAAATGTTTTTAACAGCCAACTGGACCAGATTTTCAGATTAAGATGTTTCAGTTTATGTACAATAACACCCTAAATCTACAATACTGCTGGAGAACATTAACTTTATGTTGTCAACCCATACTCAAGTAAGGGTTTTATTTTGACTCATGTTAAATATAAATGAATAGCACAAGAGAACTACATCAAAATTCAATGTAGTTAAAAGCAACCAATGTGTTAATATAGGACATTATGACTGATACTCACGTCTTTTAACCCGCTGACCCCTCCCACTCAAACAAAATGTTCCTTATAGCAGTCATGACATATTTGGCTTTTATTTTGACCTGTAATGAATGTCTCCTGCCCACAGTGGAGCCTCCCACAGAAATAGCCTCCTTTACCTAGTGCTGTGTCTCTTCCACGGCCCCCCAGCTCACCCTGTGGAAGGCCCCCCTGACTACGGAGCCGGGCCAGGCCTCCATCTCCTGAGTCCTGCCTTTGAATCAATCACAGGAGCTGTTGGGGGAGAAGGACCAATCAATGAGAGGCTCCGGGGCCCCATGCACATGTCTGCACTGCACCTCTCACTTCTATTACAGCAGAGCCTGGGGCCCCGTTTACACTGCACTGACTGGGCCAGGCCACATGAATAACATATCTGCTGGTTAAAAGTCTTACTATACTACTATGACTACTATATTTAGGCAACAGCTTTTCATATGGAAGCTATTAGAAGAAGAAGAATTGAACTTTATTGATCTCACACTGGAGAAATTCTTCTCTGCATTATATATATATAATTCTTCTCTGCATTATATATATATATATATATATATCAGGGATCAAACCCAGACCATGCATGCAAACTCCACACAGAACACACACAGAAAGGCCTGGGCGACCCGGGGATCGAACCCGGAACCTTCTTGCTGTGAAGCAAGAGCGCTACCCACTCAGCTACTCGCCTTACCATATTGTGATGGTATTATCACATGACTTATTAACTACTAATTTATGAACTATTCATTCATACTGAAACATATCCACAAGCTACTACCCTGAACATATGCATACCTTTGGAATACCTTTGGAATAATATGGGAAGTGCATACAGCCTGTAGTGAAAAGGGTAACAGAGAGACAAACCTTTACTCACATTCTCACTGTTACTTGGCTCCGTGGCATGTGCTCAGTTACCAAAACAAAAAAAATTGAAATTCTCAATACACAGCTAAACCATGTTGACTGTATGAAAGCCTATAGATGTTATTTATCAAGAACAATGTCCTCTGGTATCACTGAAAGCTTTGGTGCATGTATAGAGCCATGTCCAAGTGCAGTGGAGTGTGTAGCAGATGTGTCCAGATGTGCTCAGAAGACTGAGGCAGCCTGGACAGCACACACAGTTGGCAGACCTTCTGACGGCCCTGTGCTTCTTATTGATAGAGGGATCACACAGACAGAGGAGCAGCCCACCACAATATTGTCCTGTGCTGTTATTCTTCCTGGACCAAATGGGAGCTTCAGAGCCCAGCTTACAGCTGTCAGATCTGGGCCAAATCAGAGCTGAACTCAGTTCAAACATTTAGTGAAAGAAGCAGTTCATTTATCGTGCACATGCCTCCAGATTCCAATGCCAAGCACAAAGAACAGAAAGAAAAGGGAATAATAATCATGAGACTGTATTTACTTATGTACTCACTTATGTGAGTAAATATGTCAAGTATTTGTCCCTCCAAGTTTAGTTTTGTAACACCACACTTTTAACCTCTTGTAAGTTATTTTACTACCCATCTTAAGATGTGTTCACACTCAGTGTTATGTTTTAAATTCCTTTGTTTGTTTTCCTTTGTTGTCATTATGTTGTCTTGTCTGATCATTGATATTCACACATTAATTATTTCAATTTAATGAATTATTAACTGGCACACAATAATTTGTAAAAATGTATATTTTTAAAGATCCCATGACATGGTACTTCTTGATGCTTTTATATGGCTCCTTAATGGTTTCCTAATACTGTAAATGAATCCTTCTTCAAAATCAACACTCAGTGCATGAGAAACAGAGATAAGATGAGAAAGAGTATTTTTTCTCTCTCTGGAACACTCCATAATGGGCCTTGTTGCTTGAATGCAAATGAGGAGAAAAGAGCTGGCCAATAGTAGAGGGCGGGGGCGTGGCCAAACTCTCCGCTTTCGGCTCTGAGCCCACAGCTGATCCATTTCCTTGTTTTTGCAGGGGGGAGAGATTTGAAGCGTTCCATTGAAAAATAAACACATTTCCACAGAAAATAAAATTAAACCACTGCTGTTCAAAGGTCCAGAGGCTCAGATAAAGGACTTCCGAGCCTAGAAACACTCGGACATGCCTCCAGGCAAATAAAAAAACGCATTTCGCATTGCCTAGCGCATTCGCAGTCCAAACTCTCTGGGCGTGATTTACAGAGACGCTGAGTACAGACAGACGTGGGTGGAACTGCATTTGCATTTCTTTTTTCGATCTGACGTCAATAAGGTGCCTTGTTCAAAATCGCCCGTTTGAGCTCCGATTTTTTGTAACACAGAAAAGGATCGCAAATGCTCAGTTTAGACATTTCACAACTTTTAACCATGGGGGGGGGGGCTAAACAGGGTAGGGGAGCTCACATTAACGTTCAAAAACCTCAGAAAGTGAAAATTTCATGCCATGGGACCTTTAATTCTTATTTTCATAACAGATAATAAAGTTATTTTGAAGTAAGAATGCTTTTGTGTATTGTTGGCTCCTTGTCTCACCTCTGCACTTAGCAGAGATCACAGATTGACTTTCTAATATAAAAATAACAATATTTTATGATGACATGATAAAATATTTGCCGATGTTTTGACTCTATGCTATGGCCATAACAGCTTGTACTCCTCAAGGCAGTGACCTGAGCTGATAATGTACTTGTGCGTTTTGCCTTTACAAAAAGCATGTGTTGTCTGCTCATTCCCTATTATTGCCTGTTGAATTGTCTCCCTGACCCTGCTCCCGGTGCCATCTTTCTTCTCTGGCTGCTACAGAGTTATGGAGTGGGGCCGACGTTTATGGAGGGTCGACCCTCTTCTCCGAGCTTTGATCCGCAATGTTCTATAGCCTATAGTTTTGTAGGGGTCATCCCAGAAGAGCTATGCAGCCAGTGGTGTGTGTAAATGAAAGCACATTGAGTCACCACAGGGGCCTTGGAGGATTTGAAGAGGGCTGTGAGGTGTATGCTATGCATCCATGTGTCTGCCAAGGCTATAGTCCACATGTGCAGGTGTGGGTGCAGTATACAACATTAATTCTTAGAATAAATGGAATAGAAACACTACCGTTTACACTGCCTTTGATACACTGTGTAACAACCTGTAACCCTAACCAAAAATACTATGTAATTACAAGTTATTACAGGTTGTACATAGTGTGTTATGTTTGGGCTAAATGGCATCAGGATGTTAGACAGTGGATATATTTAAGATTAAGACTTTATTTGGTCTCACACACAATGACACACACACACAAAATCTGATCATTATCTGATTTCGGGAGGTATTGAAATGTTATGTGATCTGATGTGAGTAACCTGATTTCTTTCTTAGGAAAATTGTGCAATAAAAGGCTAACTAATGTGGTAAAACAACCTGATCCAATTACTGAGTTAATTGATGATTCTAGTTTTATTGTTCTAGATTTTTCACATAGTGAGTTCGGTTACATGTTATTCTGGCTCATATACAGTGTGTTACATTGTGTAGTGTAAAATAAAGTGTGACCCAAATGCCAAAAAAATAAATAAATGACAAGCCAAAATCAATTCAACAGCATCACAGCTCTCCTATCTGTCATCTCTGTTTCATCCAGTGCCTGTGTCCCCTATACAAATTATTCATGCCAGCAGCTAAATGTATTCATACCATTCTGTTTACTTTATTATGGCACTTTTATTCTGCTCTTTTCCCCACATTTGTTTACAAGAATAAAAGCCTACTCTGACAGAATTATCCCTCTGCACAACAAAAATAAATCACAGCGCTTGCACACACATCATTCACATTCAAAGAGCACCGCTAAATTATAGATGGCCCCTTTCTCCCCAAATATGCATTTCATTAGCATTTCCTTCGCTTGTTGTGTTTTTTGTTTTTTTTCTATCTGCTTGTGCACAGGACCAACTAATGCATGCATGTCAGAGAGTGTGTGTGTGAGTGTAGAATGGGAGCATCGCAGCTAAACAGGACGCGTCCCCCTTCCCAGGCCTAATTTAGGATTCAATTACAATACTCTTTAAAAAGCGTCGACTTCGCAATTAATTATTTTAAGATTAGTCTGACAGTAATGGGCCTCCCACTGACGCCAGCAGCCAATGCAGGACAGCCCCCCTGTACCTTGGGACTAGCCTTGTCTCCTGTCTTATATATAGAAAAATAAACGCGCGCTGTGTCGAACTCCTGGTTCATTGTGCGGCTCTACCCTTCACACTCTGCCTGCCTTCTCTCCATCTCGCTCGGGCTTGTTCTCCAGAGGAAACGCCAGATAAATCTTCCTCTGTTCACCTTCACCCTCCTCTGTCCTCTCTTCTCCTCCTCCTCTTTCTCTCAGCAGCACACTCACTTTGTTTCTCTTCTTTTGTTGTTCTTTGTCCCTTCATTACTCTGTCACGAGCTCCACGGCGGAAGTAGTGCATTTGCCAGTATACAGAGCGCTGTTTTTTTACGAGCCACCAGGGCCTTCTCCCACGTCCTCTCTCTCCGGCGTCCCGGGTAACGCTGACGGATGAGGGGTGCGAGGGCGTGCACATGAATACACACATGAGGAAGGGAAACATGCTGTCTCTTTCTCCTGCTTTGAGTGCCTAGCGTTCGGTTTCTCCCCTCTCTTCCTCTCCGCTGCTGCTTGGTACTTCCTCCCACCTATCACCACACTGCGTACCCAAACTACTTTCCTTGTTTCGGAAATGAATGTCATCATACACCGCCTTTCCTCCGCCATTCCCACTTCCCCTGACACCCTCGGGCAAACCTCAGCTCAAGTCCACGATTGTGTTTATTTAAATATTTGATATGTAAGCAGTCATAAAATAAATGTCAGCAGAGGAGGGGTGAAATGGATAGGGGGCCATTATGGGTAACGGTTTCTGATGTATGCTGAGGCCCCCACATTGTCACCTTCACTGGTCCCCTCAGAAAATAAAACAGCCTGCAAAGACACTAAAGCAACAGGGGAATAGATGAAGCAGGGCACCGACCACTTTCTCTCTCCCCCTCTCTCATACACACTCGTTCAGCCAGCGATATGGAAAATAGGCCCTCCCATGCACAATTGACTTCTAATACATTGTATACTCCTCAAACCATCCATTTACCAGGCATTGCAATTTCAGGGGCCCCAAAAGCAGCACTTTGCCTGCACTTTTGAGAACACCTTAAAAAAGAAAAACACAGCCTGTTCAAATGCGCTCTCTCTCACTCTCTCTCTAAAGTGCCAATTCAAACATGTCTGTGAAAGTGACAAAACATCACCGTGGTGTATTGACTCGCATGTTGGGCAGAGCGCCTGGTGATACCTACTGTTCATAAGTGGCACACAACCTCCACATGCCCGCAAGAACGTTTCCCACCTAGTAGTACCCTAAGGATTACAGCCTGTAACAATTTCACCCAAGAACTGATAAAAGAGGGGAGGTGGGCGGGATGCATAAATCAAGTGCAGCCACTGAGGAAGAAAGACAGAGGAGAGAGTTAGGGAGTGAACAACCTTGAGTCTCTCCTTGATGCAGAGATGCTGGAATACTGCGGATCAGCACAAAATGGAATCCCCAATTAAGAATAAAAATCATCAGGAAATGTTCATTAGCGCTGATGGTATATTGGCTTGGCATTTCGGGGACTTTTATACTTAGACCTTTACCTAACAAGCTCCCAGGCTGGACCAAAGGGCTGTAGGAGGGGACTGACATCACATCAGGGATCACATGTCACCCAAAGGTGTTGCCATGCTGGAGCAGGTTGACCCTCATCAGCAGGAGTTGTTTAAATATGTACAGTAATTTTAATCCCCAATGGACTTTTCCTTTATTACAAGACACAATCAGGTTTGAGCTACAAGGAGTTAATTAACTAGTTTAGCTAATGTGAGTTCATAGGAATCAGCTAAAGACCTATAAAATAAACTTAAAGAACATTGATTCACAATGAAAATAAAATATGTTGTTAAATTTCAAACTAAAATGTAGAAGAAGTGTTCACTATGACCATCTTCAACACGCAATTTTTTTCCACTTTCAGAAATATTAACCCTGGTCTACAAGCAAAATGCTTCCGGATCAAAAGTAGTGAAATTTTTCTTGGTTTAGGTCACTAATAAAGAAAAAAAAAGGCAGAAGTGCTGATTGGCTATAGTTTCCAAGATATAGTATTGGGTCAAAATAGGAAATTTATGCAAAATAAGGCAAAAACAGTAGTTTATCAGAAGGTACAGTGTGTCTACAAGCAACCAGTTCTATCTGAAAGCCTGCCTGCACATTCCAATACATTCATTTTAATATGTCTAGAGTTTTAACATATATCAACATATATTGTATATATTATTATTATATCATTACATATCTTGAATACATTAGCTAACCAGCACAGTTATCAATTGATTTTTAGTTCATCTTATCAATATAAATTAGATTTAGCCACTTTTATCTCGGAAGCAGATCGAGTCCAAAAATTTGTAGACCAGTGTTATTGTCAATTCTTATCACCTTTACATAAAGTAATTGATTATACACAACATGTGTTTTAAAAATAAAAATAGACGATAGATGATTTTGAGAAAGAACTGAAATAGAAATTTGAATTATAATGAATTACAGTATTAGAATACTAATTATACCCAAGCTCCTATCCAATTTAACATTTCAAAGCATTTGACAGCTCTCCTCCTTGGAGTGGAACTGGCTTTGCATGGGTCATATATATATGCATAATCATGTATTGTACCTCTGTGCCGTTTGTAAATGGATATATACAGACAATAGTGAACACTACGTTTCTATACCCATGCATTAGTCTGGCTGTATATACAAGAGAGCGCCCCCGCCAGAACACAGGTCAGGGTGCCCTCCAGAGCGCGCCCTCGTCTCTGTTAATTACCACTAATTGGCCCCGCTCGTTTCTCTGCCGCCATAATGGAACCATTCATCTTTACTACTTAATGAGTATAGCAGTGTAGTCACCAGCCAAGGTCACCCCACCGCCACCCGCATCCGAGACGGGAAGGCTCAGAGACTGGAAAGAAAGATGGAGAGGCTGTCTATTTAAACGCAAAACTTTTAAAAATGATTCAGCTTTTTGGAATCTGTGGAGAAGTTAGGCAACCCGGTCTGCAGTGTCCAAGATCAACCACAACACACATGGGGAATTTCCAAAGACAGTCTAATTAGAATATCCTTCTGCAACTAAACAATACTTCTTACAAAACTACGCCAGCTCGCAGTAAATAGAGAATGTACTTTTCAAATCAGTCAAAACAGTTGGTACAGACTGCAGCCCTGGCGGGTGAGAGGGCAAGTGTTTCAGATGCCTCAGACAGTATGCAACTTCTAATTATCTGTTTAGATTTCAGAGAGCAATCTTCGTTTAAAAAGGCTGTACTATTTTAAAACCATCCCAATAACAGCATTGCACTGCACACTAAACTAAAATCCTGACAAAAATGTTTCCATAACTAGTTTTCCAAAAATGTACTATTTCCTCATTGACTTTCCGTAATCCATCATGTTTAAGAGTTTCTCAGTATTCAACAACAGTGTGTGTCTGTGGCAGTTTGTTTGTTGTTATAAAAAATAAAAATAAGGAACGTCGGATCTGAAATGTTACATATACCCAAGGGCCAGCGGGTCAGAAAGACAACATTTCATGACAGCAAGGGCCATGTAGTCAGCTGTAGCCTATGGCATATTGGAAGGATACGACATCAATGCTTGGAACATCATAATCTGCCCTGTCAAGTCAAGCCAAAAGTTGACAACCAGCCATTTCCAGGAAGAAGTGCCAGTGAAGTCTACTACATCCACATTTTCCTCGGAACAAGCATCTGAGAGACACGTTCATTGTTCTATTTGGTCTATAGATTATGGTAATGCGGTATTCCTCTCTCTCCATTGACACATGCCTGACATTACAGTAACCTTTGCATGTTTAGCCACCAGTAGCTATAACTGATCATTGAGAAATCTGGAGTCACACAGTTGCACAGGGAGATTAGAGCTGTGCATGGCAAACATCTTCTCCCTGTTAGCAGTATTGATATCCTTTAAAGGAATTAACAACTTAAAGAATAAGACAATTTAACTCAGAAAATAAAGTTCACGGTGTAGTCGATATCTAATCCAGTCTATCCGGTTTTTGCCAGAGGAGTGGCAGCTGGTATGTAAAAACAAGCCGGGATAGATCAGGAGCTCATAATGAAAAAAAATTAAAAGCTATGCCGAAACAACAGATGCCGATAACAGCCTTGATAAGCAAAGTTTGTTTTAATCTAATACAACAAACATTACTTGTCTTATAGGGCAGTTTTTAATATGTGTCAAAAATGTATTTATTTTATTATTTCCATTTCAATTCAACAAATAATTTATTGTTACACTGTTATTAATAGATCCCTTGTTGTAGTGAAATTGAGGCGTTACACTGTGTAACTTTTCGGAGGGTCCACTACCTGCTTGGTTCTATCTTTATTGCTTTCACTGGATATGAATGTTAATGCTGAAGAAATATATTGAAACATTTTAATGCCATATTGTTAAACATGCCGGACAAAGTAATAACCTTGGAGCATAGCAGGTACTGAATACTAGAAAAGTTAAATAGCGTATCTCTATCTTTAACTGGAAACTATTTACCATTCTGTGACATGACCACTGTCAATAATTATATATTATGTATGCTTGTTATGCTGTACTTTACTTTAATGCTTTGCTCTGACCAGTATTGTGTATTCCCAAGATTGGTGGGGAGTTCAAGTGACTTAAAATTGCTTGTCCATCACTCACCATGAGAACACAGCTAGAACAAAAAAACATAAACCAGCATGCTGCTTGCAATAGAAAATCTCGAAAACACTATACAGGTGTCATGTTGAGGCTAGAAAATACATTTAGGCCCTGTCAAAGCATAGCATAAGTTTGTGTGAGATAAAAAACTAAACAAAAGCAGAGAGAGGCTGCATGTTCTTGTCAGTTCATTTTGTTGTTTCTACGTGTCCCCACACCGTGATTGTGGAGTTTTTTAAAAGCTGAGAAAATGGTTCTGTCATGCCAGTGTTGATTAGAATCACCTCCAACCAAACACTAGTCTGGGAGCTCAGAGAAGTGTGCTAGCTTTGATGGTAGCGCTTGGTAATGATGATGAGAGCCACAATTATGATGATGTCCTTACTTACTGGATGAAAAACACACACACAAATGTACACTTGCATTGAATCGTATTTAGTCTAATCACGCAGCTGTGAGAGGCACTGATTTCTCCAGATATGAATGATATGACTTTAGCAGAGGATATAAAATGTGCTTACACTTAAGGGATGTGTGTGGAAGATAGCTGGCGACTCAAATAACACTTGCAATAAAGCCTAAATATATGATATGTGTATTTGCATTGTATGTTAAAATCCGTAACAAAACCAAAATTAGGTCTAGTATGTAGTGATTCAAATTAGCTAATAATGCAAAAATGTATTTTACACTTTTCCAAATGTATAAATAAATTATGGCACTGGCCACTTAGGTGCATGGCAAATCAAATCTATATTGTATTTTAATTGTCCCAATAAGGCCACAATTCCAATATGTTCCATTTTTTTTACAATTCTGGACATCATTAATAACAGTGGCGGCTTGCAGACTTCTCAGCTTTGTGCTTATTTCACACGATTTGTCAACTATCTAAACAAGTGACTGCTGCTCCCTCAGGACGGAGAAAAAAGTGGCAGAATATGAAGCCTTTAAAAATCTATAGTGGACCATCTGTTAAGAAGGTATAGTTGTCATCCTACATAGTTGTTTCATGGCGCAACATCAAGCTACAGGCGGCGTGTGACTTGAAGAAAGAAGAAAGAGAGAAAGTGATGCTCCTCTGGGATTAGAGAAGGGGGAGGAGGGGGCGGTCCCATTCAGTAGCTCCACGTGGCTAATTTGCATATGTGAAGGTCAGAGGGGTGGGCTGGGTGCCACGGCAGCACCCGACACCATGAGACCTGGCACCCAGCCAAGAGACTATAAGTGTGTGCGTGTGTGCAAGAGGCCAACAGATTGTAAATACTACTTGTGTATATCGTTCAAAGAGAGAGGAGGATTTAAACTATGCTGACATTTGCCAAACGTTCTTTTTTTTCTGGCTGTGTGAACCCGGTCGGGCCATTCCTCAGGAGTCAGCAGTGATCCTCACTTACATCAAATATAGCCTACAATTGTGCATCTCCGGCTTATACTCCCCTTTAATAAACACATTGTAAAAACAACATGAACACAAATTCTAGCATGTCATTTTGGCACTGCAAAGTAGAAAACAAAACACTGTTGTTTCCAATGGAGACTTTCAAATAGTAATTGTAAATGAATTTATCTGATTATCAATAAAACCTTCATGGCAATTACTAAACACTAACAGCAAGGGCTTATGGGTGAAATAGTAATTGTTTTCAAATTAAGTGTTGCTCAAGATGGCCTATACTTCATTTATAGCTATGTCAGACATGCACATAAAACATAGAGTGCCTAAAGACAAGCTGCATATTTTATAAGTGAGCATGCCCAAACATAACAATCAAGAGCCAATCCAAAAGACTAAATCGCCCACGCCATCCAGTCCAAATTTCCCCTATGGATAATTACGTTCTGTTACCGGCTGCTTGGATAAGAAGACCGTGCCGGGAAACAGCTGACATCAAATCAACGCCTGCCCGTAGTAATTAAATCCCTTCTTCGGGGTGTTTACACATCAACCTTTGACTCGGGGGGATGTTCTGAGCATGTGTACAATGGAGCTATGCACAAAACATACATTAACTAATAACACAATCCTGTACCACTCATGTACAGGCATTTAATATTTATTATTTTTAAAGACGTAAACTTAATTGGCGTTTGGTGGAGAACCGCATGCTCACAAGGATAACCTCTGCCTGGCAATTACCTCCGCTGGCTAGCTGTTTTATCCTGGAAAAATGGAGAAAAAAAAGAAACTGGGGCTCTTATCGGACGCGACAGAACAAATTAAAACAGCGCTATGGTCTAGCTAATCAGCGGTATAGCGAAGATGTAAACAAAACGACGTAAACAAATGAGAAAAGGGAGGGGGGTGGACTAGCGCTGACCAGGAGGTTTAGACAATGCATTCAAGGGTACACTCAGACACCCAAACCATCACCTAGGTGCCCACTGCGGGACGGTACGTGTGGGCTGTCTGTGTCTATGCACAACATGTACCATAAATTAATTGTCCGCCATATCCATAGTCAAACCCATCACTATGCAAGACTCCCCGAGATAGCCGCATAATACAACGTGACATTGATGCATTGCTCCCATTATAAAGTCTTTGTTCGTATCACACTAATAATTCATAAGGGAGAAATGTAAACAGTATGCACTAGAGAGCAGAGAGTGAGAAGGGATCATATCAAGGTAAGCACATTAGCTTACCTTTGTGCGTCTTTGATATAAAGAACTGAACTGTAGCATTGGCCTTTTGATTTCTAATTTTCTACTATTAAAAAGGATAAAACACATAACTTAACACATAACTTAACAAGAAATACAAATGCAGTTTATAGTTTTTGTTATGTCAGGTTATAAACAAATTGCTGCTTTAATTAGCAGCAACAACTTACTAGGCTGTTGTTTTTGTCTGCTAATTGCTTTTGTTTGTATGTGTGTGTATAACAAAGTGATCTTTTTTTAACACATTTAGGCGCAAACTGGAGAGATTTCCAGACTATTCTAAGCTAATAAAATAGGAACATGTAACAGCTATAATGATGATGCGCTGGACATAATGCATTCACTACTGCCAAAGAAGAGGATGTAGAATGAATGACAAATATACTTCTGTTCATGACTTCAAATAGGCCAGAGTCATTTGAAAACTAGGACAATGCCATTTTGATGAGCACTCTGACACAGGCATAGACAGGTGCACGGGAGTCTGTGTCTTTATTTTGGTGAGTGGTCAGGCCCGGCGTAAATGGGGTGCACTCTGGAGGGGCAGGCAGAGGGGAGGGGTAATTGAATTTGAAAGAGGGGGAAAGTGTGCCAACAGGTGACAAGAGGCCTGCTCCCCACCAAATGCACTCTCTCAAGTACAGCGCAGTCATATCACGGGGCCAATTTGGAGACGGTATATTATGCACTACACCGCTCGGCTCTCGCTCACAGCCTGTCAGTGCAGAGAGGAGCCGTGCTGCTGCTACCGCTGCTCTAAATATGAATTAAACATTGGGATTTGTGCCGTGAATATACTGCGCCTGAAATGTTGGGAGTCAAGTAAAAACAGTAACACGTGTGCTCGCTTCTGAAGATAGGTTAGAATAAAATGCTGAAAAGTAAATGTTTTCATATGAGGAACAAAAACTGTACAGTTTGATTTGATAAATTTGAATGAGCAAAAACTATGCCCAAAATACATGATCAACAGTGGTAGTAGCGGTCAGGACTGAGGCTATTGTGGGTTTGCACTGACCATCATATCAGTATCATTTACACTGATCAATACGACAGCGGCACACTCCATGCAGCCAATGCAGATTGCTTTTGACTTTAACCATGTGGGTTAATGAACTGCTCGTGTTATGTCTGAGACGGATAGTAAATACATACATTCCATCTCCCTGCTCTCTAGTGGTCCAGATGTGTCATTCACATCTGGACATAATTTAAGTCATCAACTACTGTCACTCATGGGCTGATTTAAAACAAACTGTGTTAGTAATGTTTGGAATAGTTACATCCTAACAAGGCCTATTCATGCACAGAATAACTGAACTTGGATTCAACATAAAGGTTTCTTTCATCAAACGTCTAAGCTAGAACAAGTAATGGGGAAAATGGTAGGCTACACAGTAAAAACAAGTCTTAGAATGTTACAAAGTGTATTAAACTGCCACTTTTTTTTATTCCCACAGGATGAGAAAACACCATCGCCCATCATCAGTGGAAGAAGCTTTTACTAATGCAGTCTGTCCAACAGGGCCATGGGGAGCCAATCAGATGGCAGACGGTGAGTCAAATGTGAGCCAAGAGCACTGAGTGCTTTTGGCCACTTTACCTCCAATTCAAATTCCTGAGTTGCACAGAAAGCATGAAACAGTAGTACTAGCAGCACTGTGTTTTGAGCAATAAAATGGCAATAAAATGGTTAGATCCACGCTCTATACTTGACCTGTTTTATACATCACTTTGTCATCCAAGTCATTTGAATGACAAAATATTTCCAAAAGTAGTCATACAGACTTGTTTAAGGCTATTTTTGAGAACTTATACATGTAATTACCTCAGGTTATATGTGAGCATATAGCTCCTAAAAACAATTGTGTAGCATAATGCAATTCGCTGATGGATAGCACGAAGAAACAAATTATTTTGAGACGTGTCTCAGATCACGTCGTCAACTGGCATTTGAATAAAATGTCCTAGTCGGGTTATTCAAGAATAACTTTAAATGAACTTTAAAGCGCAAAACCTACAGAAAACATTACCTCACATAGCAGGCGTAACGCGCGCGTGTGTGCGTGTCTGCGTAACGCCAGATCAAAGCAGAGGCCTGAGTGAGTGACAGCTCATGCATGTGAGGAGACTGACCTCAGGTCACCGATGCTCCGCCGAGCGAACCAAGTTTCCAGAACTCACCTGCGCCCTGCCGATGCCCTGGCCTCCATTTCCGGGACTCATGGTGTGCGGTTGATTTCTCTGCTGGCCTCCCCAACCGTGAGTAGAGGGCGCTCCGTACTGTGGTCCCATGTCCTTTCCCAAACCCATGCTGGCCTGCTGTTGAGACGAAGGACCACTATAGTCTTGATAGGCAGCGCCATAGCCCCGCATCATAGGACTGGGGGATGTGAGCAGCTGGTTTAGGGTCGGCGTGGCCCCGGAGGGATGCTGCTGAGGCTGGCTCTGTCCTGGGTACCTCTGAAAGCCACCCGAAGTCGGTCCCAGAGGAGACTTGCTGTGGCCCGCAGGAGAGCTGCTGCCCATCATCATGTTCCCGGGCTGTCTGCACCCTGTGGAGCCCATCATCCCGTAAGCCCCCCCACCATAGCCCGCGCGGTACCCTGGGTATTGGTTGTATTGGCTATTATAGCCCGTTTCGTGGGAGTTCTCCAGGCTGTTATGAGCCATTCCTGAGCCGCCATGTTGCTCATAATAGGAACGAGGAGTGTAATAGTTGTTATTGAACTCAGAGTTGTTGCTTGTTGGTCCCAAGTTTCCGTGCTCATACCTGCCCCCCATCATCCTCTCCACGGGCTTACAGGTGAGCTCACCCTCACCTTTCCCCGTCATGAGCGGCTGCTGTGGCTCTCCCTGGCCCCCTAACAGGTTCTCCTTGCCGCCGTGGTGAGGGTGATCCACAGCCCTATCCCCACGGGGACCTTGGCCGTTATTGTTGGCTGTGTTGTTACTTTGGATCTGCCGTTGCTGATGTGGCGCAAACTGGTTGAAGTGCGTCGGCGGCGGCGGTTGCTGTTGTGTTTGAGGCTGGGGGTCTCCGCTCCCCATACATTTCAGCTTGTGGTTCGCGATCAAGCCCACTTCCATCGAGGAAGTGGATGAGTGAGTCGACGTCGGAGCTAAAGAGAGATTGTTCCCATCTTTCTCATGTCCGTCCGCAGCGTTGTGACTCGTGGAAGTTGAATGGACCATGTTGTTCTCGTTTCGGCGGAGATGATCTACATTATTCAGAGTTCCATCTCCAGCTCCGAGCATCAGTCCAGTCCGCTGCACGGTCCCACCTCCTCCGGATTTCCCCGAACCGAGGTCCGGTCCCAAGCTACTAGACAGTTTCTTGTTTTTACTAGTTCTGGTCGGAGCCGATGCCACTTGCGCAGCCATAGTCACTGCAACATCTCAGCGCGCAGTGACAGCAAGCTCCAGCCAGCCTTGCGCACAGACTAGTACCAGAGAGGGGAAAAAGCACGCGCAGGAGGTATAAATGCGTATATTCAGCAAAAACTAGCTTTGTTCTCGCGCTGTGGTTGTAACATGGCGCGTCAACGAGGGTTCATCTTCAAAGTTTCTCCAGTAGTTTAAAACAAACTTTTCTCGAGCCCCCACCGCCTCTCATCCATCCTGCTTCTCGGTAATGTGTAGCAGCGTCTCCCGGAGCCCTTGTGGCCCAGCATGGCATGAGAGAGAGCGGGCTCGACCAGCTTATCCACCTCCTGCTCTAGCGCGCCTCGCAGGAAAACGCGGACTGGAGTTGTGAGCCATTACGCACACTGCACTACTATGCATCGCTTTTGTGGAACACTTCCACTGCTTGTATAGCGTAACTCAGACGGAACTATAACATGGGAAAAGGCAACTATTAGCCGAAAAGCCAGTGAATTAATTATTCTATTATTAGACTAGTTAACGAGAAATTATTAGACGCATCATCCGAATCATATTTTTAGGCGTCGAAGTATGTTCCAGGAGTGACTATGGAATAAAACCGCACAACACTTACAGTTAAAGAAATAGGGATAACTTAAAACATAAAAAGACTGCAAGACTACGTTGGCGGATCTACTCCAGGTCTGATTTTCCCATCTGCCGCTCTCCTTGTCCCTCGGCGAGCGCCAGTTCTCTGCAGCTCTGACAGGAGTCGGACACGCAACCACAAGCTGTGCGCAATAATGTTGCCATCGGAATAAGAATGTAATCACACTTTATAGCTGTTTTAATGTAGCAATATCTGTTCCACATACCTCACCCCCACGCGCTCTAATCATGTTTTTTTCATCCTGAGTAATGATCCCCCTGTAACAAACCGTAATCTGGTGATAAGAGACCATACATGACAAACGGTGGCATAATCTGCACCACACCGAGACTCATAAAAGATTAAATTGGCTACTAAGTTGGCCTACAAGTATGATTATTTAAATTTACGACTCACTTTAAATGAGGCCTATCGTCTTATTTTGTTTCATTCACCTAGTCTAGGTTGTCTAAAAGGAACTTTTCTTGATGTGAAAGTGACAATGAATAAAACAGCTGAGATAAAACGAAACCCCAGGATGTGGTGTACAGGACCACACAAAACCAAAGTCTACAAGACGCTCTCCCATCAGCAGTAATTCACACATGAATGTATAATGCTGGTGCTTAGTAAAGAAGCCTGGCGTCTGCTGAGACTTGAATGAGCAGTGGGTCCTCTTTGATGAGATCAGATGCATTTGATCAACAGAGAGGGCCGCGGATGAAAGACGGGAAGGAGCGAGGCTGAGGGCTGAGAAGAGCCGGGGTTTGGGGATGGGGCTCTTAGGCAGGATGTCCATAAAGAAAGTAACTACAGCTCCTTCAAATATGCGAGAGTAAACGTGGCAGAGGAACTTTGACATTGCATTTGTTTAAACCTAACGCAATGTCAAACAACATCTCTAAACTTCCTCCTCATCCAGTTTCCTCAGACTCGGGGAGAGCTATATGAAGGCCATGTAGGAGGGAAGACCCCTGCTGGAGACATCGTGTTATTACAATTTAGAATAAACAGTCTATAGCGGTATAACGTAAGACCGGGTGTAGTGCTTATTGATGTACATGGATATGGTTGTGTGTGGTCTTACTTTTATACTTCCCAATTATTGTCAAAGCAGGGTCAAGTGAATGGTATCAAATAAAATTTGTGGCAGATCTAAAACATTTTTATTTATTCATATTATGAGTCCATATGGTTGAGTGAGGGCAGTAACATTGTTATGGTCTAAACACTTGCTGAGGCTCAGCCTATAGCACCAACAGGCCAGATGGCTATTTATAGACAGACCTTGGAGCCGTCACATTTGCATTCACTGCCAAACATTTGGGTAAAAAGTCTTAAAGAACATCCATTTAAATGATCAAGAAGTTTTGTGTTGAGTATACACTTGAAGACACATCACTGGTTCTATTCCACTGTTGTGATTAAAAGAAGTGTCATCCACACAGTTACACTTCATGGCTTGTTCAGCGCCGACTGGCTCCATCAGCGTGGCAGATCAAAGCCTGAGCTCTGATCTCTGCAGCCGCACCAGCGCTGACAGAGGGGACCTGGGGCATTAGCATATTCTATGATGGCGCCGTCGCTGCCTTGGCTGCAGCTCTGGGTGTGCCATGCTGTGGCTTTGCAACTCTTAATTTCTCTCTCACTCATTAAAAAGCCCACTGTTCTCCTATTAATTCTCAGACACACTGATCTGTTTGAATGGTGAGGAAGAGGGGGGTATGCAGGAGGGAGGTGGAGGGCAATGGCTCAGCGCATTTGCATTTATGTTTAATTTATAACCTTCAGGGGCCCCCTGATGCAGCAAGATTGAAACAATAACTCCAGACAAACACATGCAAGAGAGGAGGAGGAGTCGGAGATGAGGGTGGATGGAATTAAAAATATACTACACTGGAATGCTCTCTGCTTTGAGCATGTCTGAACCTACTGTTGTGAATACACACACTTGTGCTTCTGCACAACACACACACACACACACACACACACACACACACACACACACACTGAGAGAGGCAGAGGTCCCGCTCCACCGGGGGGATAACATGCCACGGTGAGTGTCTGTCAGGAGGAGAGCTGGAGTCTGTTCTGGGGAGTCTGCAGGGATCTCCCCCAGCACCACAGCACAACACAGCAGCAGCATGAGCCTGGCCAAGCACAGAAAGTGGGTCAGCCCAGAACACAGACACAAGCACACATACACACACACACACACACACACACACAAGCACAGGCAGACACACAAACACACATAGTGTATGTTGGGTTTTCATGCTTCTTTGGGACATCACATTGGCTTGATTCCTGGAAACTGATCCTGACTTAATCATGGTTACTACTTGCCTAAATTTAACCTATTTTAACTCGTATCTCAGCTTTAAATTATTCTGTCAATCTAGCCCAAAACACACAGTTGCTCAGATGGATGCGGCCCAGTGTCACACTGGTGTGTGTTGGAGAGAGAGAGGATATCTCATACACCAGAGAGCACGCTGTATATTTTGCATTAACAATGTTAAAAGATGTCTTTAAGACAGAAGGGGTGCATGGCTGCAGAGGAGGGACTGTGCGGGGAAGAGAAAAAGACAGCCTTTGTGCACACCCTATGGAAGTGCATCAAATTGATCCATAGTCTTTTAATTTCAGGCTTGGGTAAATAACAGCATTTGCATTGATCAGTCTGCAAAATCAGGCAAAGACAAGCTCTAGAGAAGAGTGTGTGCGCTGCTGTGAGTGTATGTGTGCACGTGTGGCAGCTAACAAAACACATCTCTTATTCCTCCGTGCTCCGTGCAGAGTCGAGGGCCTCAGCAGAGCCCTACAAACAGCTATGATGGATAAAATGTTTTCAACAACACTTGAAAAGAGTGGATGCTATTGTGTCCGCTGTATACTGAAACACAGAATTCCCAGGATGCCACATGATCTATTTATGTGGTATGAAAAACATGACTCAAAAGAAACAGGAAAACAGTCCTGGTCTACTTTCGCCGATCATGAGGAGTGTGAGGACTGGGTAAGAACAAGCCGGAGACAGGAAGGCAGAGGACTGGGGAGTGATTTTCTTCATCCACAGATCCTGCTGCTGATGGTGTGATGGTGACAGGGGACCCCCAGCCCCCCCCCTCAATGCTGCCTGTCACCGCTCCTCTCCCTCCCTCCTCTGTCCTCCTCTTTCTCCTGACTGGAAGAGTGTGTGAAGTGTCCCCCATGAGGCACACACTCAAAGACGGTATTTACAAGATCCACACAGAGCCCACTTTTAACTGGCTGCGAAGAACTTCTCCCGCCTTTGATGTGTCAACCTAATGGGGAAGAACTCGCCGCCAGTCATTGCATATGTTAGCGAGGCATCGTGAGCTAAACCACTAGCATTGCAAGGTAGACTTCACGCTGTTTGTTGTAAGTGAGTACTTCAAATACTATATAGTGATGGTGAATTACTTCCATGGAATAAAAAATCCTTCATGGCAAACACTAACATGGTACGTCAACATTTACTGCAAATGATAGACTATGTAGTTTGGATAAATTAAACATTGCATGTGATATATTAGGCATTTCTGAGCTTTTTACTAAGTCACATCACAATACATCATCAATTTATGTATGTTGGAGTTGCCTTGCATTGGCATACAGGATAATTTCACAATTGAAATTGCCTTCAGTACAAAACATCATATTCATACAGCTCTGGAAAAAAATAAGAGAAGAAGTGACTTTATTGATCTCACACAGGAGAAATTCTTCTCTGCATTTAACCCATCCTGTTATTAAGAGCAGTGGGCAGCACACTACTGCGCCCGGGGGCCATCTCCATGATCTTCTTGCTTCAGTTTGGTCAGGACCTCAGCTGGAGGATTTTACCTATGGTGCATGTTTTGGGTTGATGGGGGAGTGCCCGGAGGAAACCCACCCAGACACGGGGAGAACATGCAAACTCCACACAGAAAGGCCTGGGCGACCTGGGGATCGAACCCAGAACCTTCTTGCTGTGAAGCATGAGCGCTAGCTACTCAGCCACTGTGACCACTTTTTTCAGAAATCAGCATCTCTACATGTATTACAGCCATTCCATTCCAGCGTCTGTTGAATTCCAACACAAACACAAAGCTGAGCTACATCAGTTCTTGCACCAGGAGTGGAATAAAGTCACCCCAGAACAATGTGAAAGACTTGTGGAGAGCATGAGCAGGCATAAAAGCTGTGATTAAAAATCAAGGTTATTGCACCAAATATTGATTTCTGAACTCTTTTTAAGTGTAAACATTAGTATTATATTGTTTTAAAATGGATTTGATCTTGTTTCTTTGCATTGTTTGTCTTTTTTGTTATTTTGACCATTTGTCATTTTCTGCAAATAAATGCTCTAAACGATAATATTTTTATTTGGAATTTGGGATAAATGTTTTCAATAGTTTATAGACTCAAACAAAAATATTCCTTTTGCCCAAACACATACCTGTAAGTAGTAAAATCAGAAAAACTGATCATTTTGCAGTGGTCTCTTATTTTTTTCCAGAGCTGTATATCCATCTGTTAGTTTCATGTTGAACGGTACTAGGTATGACTAGTGGAACAAAATGCAATAAGGAGTTTAATCAAAGATAGGTCTCATCTCTCCCATACATCACTGGTGACAAGCACTATTCCAAGCATTTCCAACCAAGTTAAGGGAACAGATACCCAAAATAAGTCATACATGAAGCACTTAAATATCCCTATTATGTCTGAGTTGAAGTAAAATTATATCTAGATATACTTTTGTGAAATTTAGGCAATGTTATAAAATGTACTGACATTTTTACAATGCATGTATACCACATAAGGGGATTTTACATGTTCTTTACTGCCAGGTGTTGTGCAATAAAGCCTAACTCTTGGAATCCCTTGCCGCTTGACATTTCTATCCAGATGGGAAGATCAACAAAGCCGTCTGCATTATACCACAATGAGATATCTGCTACAGAACTGAAGCAAATGGACAAAGGTCGTCAGAAACATTAGGGACTTCCACAAAAGTAAAACATGCTTTCTCGTCCAACTTTTAGCTTTAACTCCAGTTCGGAGAAAGACAACACTGATAACAAACACAGGCATTTGGAACGATTTTGAATTAGGCTAATTAGGTTTGTGTTTTGTTTGTTGTTCAGGAGGCATGATCAAAGTGATATTTCACCAATTTGTGTCAGCCCAGGAGGAGAGGAGGAAGAGTTTGGAGAATGCAGCCTATTAATCTCTGCAGGTTTGGTACTGTGCGATGCATATAGAGATGCTAATCAAAACAAGGGTGATATGAATAATGAAGACTGTTGATCAGAAATGAAACAAAACTGTAGATTTGTCCTGTATTATTAGCTTATTAGTATTATGATTGGACTCGTCACATTCCTTTGTACTTTCCTGTTTTCCAGATCTTTTCAAAAAGGTGAATTTAATTTGAATGCATGCTCGAAAAAAGAAATCAAAGGGATGCGGATGGCTTGACCCCAAAGCACAAAGTCTGGGAGCAACTGGCTGTTTTGATCTTATCTAATATTTATGAATAACTTCCTTGATATTTCCTTTGCACCATGAAGCCCTCCACTGTTACACAATGATGTCTTGGAGGGGCGATGACGGAGATCAAACGGGGCCCGGGTTCAGAATATAGCACACTGTCTCTTTCCTTGTAGCCGCAGAGGAAACACAGCAGTGAGCTATCCAACGCATGTGATTGAAATACAGGCTCCACTAAGCTGCGCCTATGTGCTATGTGATGATATTTGTGTTTGTGTCAAAGGAATACAGAGCTGTGTCCTTAGTTTAGTTTAATGGTGTCTGGGCGTTAGAATCCATCTGTGTCTTTGAGTCTGTGAGTGTGCACACTCCACAATAAAGATAAAAACACAGTGTCTACAGTACGGCTTTTACAGCGTTGGCAGCTGCACAACTATTCCAGGCTCTTTGGATGTGTAATGGCCTCAGATGCTTTTCACTATCTCTTCACAAAAGTCAAGTGTTCTCAACATGTTATTTGCCCAAAGTGGCCTTGTTCCATGGCTCTATTGTTAGCCTAATGGAGGCTAGACGACACTAAGACTCTAATTATGGACACCAGCGATCAGCCCCGATAATATTGCAAGTAAAGTGGGTAATTTGTGGCTGTTGTATTGAAGGCTCGAGGGGAGGGAGAAGAACAGGGGGTAGAGAGGGAGGTGGGCATGTTGTTTTCTTGTGTCATCACCTCATCGTCCGTCACCCTAATCATTCCCCCCCAGCACTAGGCAACCATGTGGCACAGCATGAGAATATTAATGGACGGTGAGACATTAGTTCCCGCCCATTCAAAACAAATGTCCTATTACATTATGGTCATCAACAGGTGATTTTTCAGAGCTCACTTGGCTTCATGGAAGTAGACTCCTATTTTATAAAGTGCCTGTATGGCCAGCTCAAGTGCCCATTCATCTCATTTAATACCAGTATTAAACATACAGTGGAGCTGTGTCTATAGATCAATGACTTGTCTGTTACCAGGCTAGCAGCACAGCTCTCCGTGTTCAGTATGCTTAAAAGATTATGTAATAAAAATTGATTCATGGTTATGACTTGATTCTGCAATAACAGAACAACATTGACTATTGGCTGAACATATTTTCAACACAATCCTTTGTGTTAGAGCAGCCCGAGGAAGACAGAATATTGCAATCAATACAGTGCTGGTGAGACAGGCACAAAGCAGCGCAGCAGGCCTGTGCCGATTCTGTCAACACCAAATATCAAAGGCCTTTCCCTTGAGTGATCTGTCCAAACAATTAAAAGTGAACCTCTTTGTGCCATCACACTTAACATGGCAGACAGAAATGAAAGCAGCCCTGTGTATTGCTGGAGTGAGGCATGATGCCTCCTGTGACAAGCCCCAGCGAGAACACAGCACGCCACTAGAATGACGGCCCTCTTCAAATTTTAAATATGTTTTGACACAAAATCAAAAGTTGTTCCCCATTCTCTGGGAGAGATTCCCTATTATTTGTGTGATCACTTATTAGACCCCCAGGTGAAGCAGGCAGAAATACTGACACCTGAATATTCTCCTTGCACCTCCTCTGACGTTCAGCTGCAGATCTGGGCTTTCTTCACACAGTGGGCTTTTTCATAGAGACTGCCTCTGTGATCAGCACATCTGAAGCCACTCGTCATCTGTGAGGATTCCTGAGTGAGCTGTGGAGTTTTACATGGCTCATCCTTACTACTGTTACTACTATGTGGGGAGCAAAACTGCCAGCCTCAGACTGGAGCAGAAGACACCAGGAACACCCCAGTATACTGAGTATTCATGGGCTGTTCGCCACAACTGAAAAACTGCATATGAATATCGACAACACTAATTGTTATTCAGGTTACAGTATGTTGATTATGTTATCTAGGAATTTCCATCCATAAAAGATGTGTATACTTGAAAAATCAAGTATACATAAGGCACTAAATGAAACAGTCTGATTGGACAAATGCTGTCAACCAATCACACCAATCAACCGCAATCTACATCTTTTTGTCTTCTGACAATAGAATTAGAATAATTCATTTCAGTCATATTAATAAGCCTGAGTGGCTTTAAACATAATGGAAAGCCAAGACTGTTTGAAGGGCTTTTAGTGTCCTCTATACATAATCCTGCAGATGAAAATCCCAATCATCACTAAGAAGAGGAGTGGTTTTAAAGCAGGACCTCAATTATGTCCTTCCACAAATGAGCATTTCAAATGACCAGTCAAATGTTTCAATGAAGAATAGAGGAAAAGTAGCAGAAAACAAAAGCCAACTGCATAATGACATTATCACAGCCTGCTTCCAGTGCTCAGCAGTGGAGTTCAGACAAATGAAAGCCATTAAGCCTGATTCAAAACAGTCTAATCCGTGAAAGACTGGTGATATGATGACTTCTGTTATATCTGGTGATGTAGTGCAAGAATTCAACCACAGGGGTCTGAGAAAACAGCCAACACACAGGACAGGAGGCCCTGATGACGTATGAGATTTCTTTAAAAGCAGTGCACCTCAAAATCTAACATTGGCAGATTATTACACCAAGGTGAACAATAAGCAAGCGATGTTCAGCGGGTTGTAATATTTTTAGAATGTAATATTTGACAAGGATGTATTCATGGCATATGAATTTATCGTCAAAGGCAAAAATAGACCAAAGCACAAAATATTACCTTTTCAATGTTAATATAGCTGATTTAAGTTTAAAACAGATTATCTCAAAATAAAAGTAAAACAAATACCATAAAGCAGAATTGCTTTAACAATCATATGAAAACAGTGACTGTAGAATCACTACATATTTGTCCAATAATTTCCTCCTGCAAACACATTAAGGATGACAAGGGAGCATCCACAGCTGCTTAAATGAGCATTAGAGTAAAACAGAAGAGGTGATGGGGCTGCGATGACAAAAGGGCATCCAAAGGAGAATGTTAATAACCATTCCACTAAAACAATTTCCATTAATTTTCAGCCATCTCGCCAGGGAGTAATATCTACATGCCCGCGGCACGTTTAAATTGCATAGTCTGCCTGAGAAGTAGTGGAGGGCTCCCCAGTGTCCAGTCACTGTCATCAGAATAGGAAGAGTCGAGTAACACCCAGGAGACAGGGATGCTCAAGTGGAAGTTAAGATAGACACAGTGCCTCAAAACAGAAACAACTGCTTTAAAGCGACTCTAATCTACAAAATTGACTTTGACTTGTCCGGGGCTGCAGGATTAATGCAGGGAATAAAATAAAAAAAACCTAGTTGAATGGTTGCAATTATCATATAGCAAAACCTGGATCTATTTTGCTAATTTAATGTCCTCCACAGAGAACAAAAACATCCTGTCTCCGGGGGTCTTACTTTGTATCCTGCTATTTCTACGGCTTAGACCTGTACAAGCATGCTCTGAAATGCATAGATTATTGCGTATATTCTTGTTTAAAGGGAACATTGTTAATTCTGTATAGACCAAAAGAGGTTTTAATTTAGAAAGTTTGTAATATATGCAGTACTTAAAATATAAAGAAACCCTCTTTATGGGTCCTATATTACGCAGAATTATATGTAGGTGTAGTCGACAAAAGAAATTCACAGTCGACAGTGTGCATCAAATGGTTGACGAAGTGTGGTATTGCTAAATTATAACCATGTTACTGAATCCACACCAAAACATAGCTGAAGTTTTGTTTCTTTTGTGCAATGCTACATACTTTGTTTCTAAGGTGTGCAAAGCCTCAAAGCATAATATGGACCATAAGACAAGACATATAGCACCAAGAACACAAAATAATAAGAACTCTGCATCTTATGACTTTGTGCGACTTGGACACAGGTCACATACCTCAGCGTGTGAAGGTACAGCGGGCAGGGGCCATGGTGGAGAAAAGAGGGAAGGCAGCCAGCTCATGTCACACAAGACCGGCTTTACAGAGTCAGGCTTGCACTGCGTCTGCTGCCTAAAGCTATTCTGCGGCAAGTCTGGACTTTCACCTCCCCTCACTCACGCCAGGATCATGCTGGGTCGCTGGGAATGTCTCTTGGGTCTGGGCACACCTGGCCCTCTGTCAGGGGGCTAAGCAAGAAAAGAGAAAAACATGGACACCAACATATAGTGTGTAAAATAAACACAGCATTATAAAAAGTCAGATTAAGGGTTTACAAGCCTTAAAACCAATAACTTTGTGTCATCATTTCTAAAACATAATATCAAGACAATGGATATAATGGTGGATTATTACTTTCCATTGCATGTGGAGTTGGCATGTTTTCAACATATCTGGGTGGGTTTCCTTTGGGTTCTCTGATTTCCAACACCAGGAGTTGGAAAATTGTTCCCGTGATCACTCACTGCTCCTAAAAGATTGCATAGAGAAGAGGCACAGTAAAAATCGTTACAGTATATGGATATCAAATACATTAGTTACATTATCTGCAGGAATGATATATTGTCATCTCAATTGGAATATCACATTATTGAAAATGGTTTGATTATTTTAAATTAATTGTGTACAATCATGTAACTTACTGAAAGCACTTCATTGTAATATAATATTGTATACTGTACTCCCTAGTTGGAAGAATGAATGCTGGATATGTGTTACTATGCACAAAAATGTATGTTTTATTTTACTTCAACAATAATTTCTCTGTTTCACAGATGACATTTCAGACACACTTTACCTGTACAGAAAAAGTTTAGAAAGACCAACATCTGACTTCACATCTCACTCACATAACAGCAGAAAACAAAGTTCCCTGCCAATGAAACTTTTCTAATATCCTGTCCCTCGCCTGCTTCTGGAGGAGGCTGGACGTCTCATTTGCAAGAGAGCGGGTGTCAGGAGAGGAGCCGTCAGCCGCCGCCTGTCCGTCACCGCAGCGACTGGGGAGAAAGGGGAAGAGTGTGTGTTGATTAATATCAGGAGGGCAGGGCAGAGCGCGGGCTGCAGCTCACCAGGAGAGGACACTTCTCTTCACCGCTGCCCAGGGACCAGAGGGGGTAATGAGGCAGAAACAGGCTGGAGAGTATAGGCGCAAGGACAGACAGGCGTACCACATCACCCCTCCTCCCCCCCAAACTCAATCTCTCCTCCTCCTCCATACCCTATCTGTGCACCATCAAGGTCTTCCTCAATGTTTTCACTGTTTGACACTCATTCCCTGCTTCCTACAGCCAGGCTCTGTGTCTGTTCTGCTCCATATCACCTGTGCCTAATGGTAAAATATATCTGCTTCTACAAAAAAGTACAATTCAGCGAACAGATGTGATTGAAAAGGCATGGAGTGGCCTTTTGACAAACTGCTCTTTTTGAATAAATGTGAGCGTGACAGTTGTCTATGCATGCCTCAAAATCATCTCTGCAACAAGAACTCTTTTGTGTGCACCCCACTAAAGGCAGAAAAATACTGGGATAAGCCACAATTATCTGTCAGTCTCAGCTTTCCACAGATCTGACCTGGAACTTGGCCTTGTGGCGACACCTATTCGTCTCTGTGGAGATGGATTACTTTATTGCCATGCTGTGAAACATTATAGACAAAGCAATATTACCTCCATGGAGTGAGGCAGGTAGCGGAACCTCAAGGAAAGTTCCATAGAGCACTTTAAAGGTTTCATCCACAGCTCAGTTCACAATTTGATAGTCTTATTGCATCATTTGACAGGAGATAAGACATCTTATAGTGGTCACTTTATTACAGCAGACAACTTGGTCAGCACTGGTGAGTCTTAGTAAGCTATAAAAACACAGAGCGGAAGGAGAAATGGAACATCATGACATGTGCCTTTTCCAGTGTCCAGAGGGCGAGAGGGTAAACAACAGGCAGTGGGTGAGGATTAAGAATGGATGCTCAGTGTTAGGCCCGGGTGCTGTCTCTGGAGCTAGTCATGCTGGACCAGAATATTGCACTCCACATTTTTTTTTTGTTGGAGCAAAGCCAGTGAGATGTATCCTTTATGGGATTGGAGCTGTGTGCTTACTCTCTGCAGGCAGGGAGAGGATGCATTCACTCGGACTTATGAGAGATATCGTCGGGCACAGGAGGTGGAGGCCAGGAAATAACATGAGCAATTTCATAAATGGAAGGGAGAGGCTGCGACTTCCTAAATCGTGTGTGAAAGACAGAGGGAGGCAGCAGTGAGGGAGGGAGCGAGGGGGAAGGGGGGGCGCAGAGACGAATAGGGGAGTGTATAGGCGCTAAGTGTGTGTGTGTGAAAGAGCGAGAGCAGAGGAGGCCCGGGAACGCTGCTGGTAAATGGACACAAGTGGGTGAGTGAGAAGGAGAGAGCCAGAGAGATAGGAGAGATGAAGGGGCAGATTCAGCACCAGCTGAGTGAGCACTTCTATTAGCGGCCATGCTTTCCTGTGCCTCTTCCTCCTCCGTCTCAGTGTGGCTTCCTCTCACATCAGATTAGCTCCGGCCATAGGGAGATGCTTCAAACTCCTCTGTCAAAGTTACTTAAACACAAGATGCGGAGGTCATGTTTGAATCTCCATATTCGTCCCTTGTTGAGGAGGTCCATTTGCAGGCTTCAGCACTGGTGGCTCAGCTGGAGGTGCGTGTTCCTGTAGCGTCAGAAGTCACTATCAATAAAGAAGAGAGGATGTGTGGGTTAATCAAGGTGTGTCAGGAGGCATGACAGAAGTACAGTAGTCTGAGGGAAAAGAATGCACAAAATGAATAAGGCGTTTCACTGCTAACAGCAAGTCATACCACGTAACATTTCAAGTTATGTGCCCCACCAACTAAAGTGTCACAAAACGCTACGAAAGATGTTCCTTTTGCTTATCTATAGGGATGCACCAATTCAGGTTTTGCAGTTCCAATACAGATATCAACCCTATGTCGTTAAGTATCTGCCAATATCTGATATTAACCAATACCATTCTCTCAAAATACAGTTTACTTACAGTTTTACTTATTACAGAACTGATGCGATTGTGTTATGTGTCTGGCAAGTAACTACAGAACAGCTTTGTATGAATTATGAGATTTCCTGGGCGTACATCAGTCAGTAAAGAGTCCAACCCGGATATTGGCTGAACCAGTATTATGCAACAGATACCCGATACTGCAACTTTTCCTATATTGGGGCTGATACTCAATTTCAGTATCAGTATCAGTGCATCCCTACTTATCTATACCCATGCATATGCTATTTTTGCAGCATACTTTCAAAATGAGATGGATATAAATATTTATGTAGGTATGAGGTCAAGTTATGAGCCGGTGTCTAAAGACAAGCCCGCCCCACAGTAAGGATGCATGTTTTTCGAGATATTGTTCAACTACAAAAAGATCCATAATGAAATAAACTATTGTATTTTATTCTATTTATTGGGTAAAATGTTAAGGTGAAAGTTTTAAATGAAATGTCAGAAAATTTGTGTAACAACCAACAGGGCATTTATTATCGGGCTTATGAACTATGTATTAAGTCCCCCTTTGCAGATGTCTTAGGATGGAGAGAAACAGAACATACAATGAGTCGCTGTCAAGCTTTCATCCCACTGATGAGAGAGGCCAGAGCAGTGTGGCAGAGCGCAGCCCATTTTCTGACAGAGACGGCTGTTTGAGCTCTCCAGTCATGGCCCCGGTGATGAATGGCCTCCACTGCCAGGGAAAGAAAGGAAAAACGGGGGCTTGGGAGGCCTCTGAGGATCAATACATACGCAGAGGAAGAGCTGCTCCGCATGTTAAAAATCCAATCTGGCCCTGCCTCCCCCTCACAGGCTCACTCCGCTGTCTCCTGCATCTCTGACGGACAAGCCTGTGGGAGCGAGGGGGTGGGGGCGGATGTTTCGGAGGAGACTGTGCATCTACATAAAGTGTGTCAGCAGGTTTCCACAGAGGCGGACATGTCAGCAAACTCAAGGTCGCCTTGGCCCACGATCGAGCGCACAATCCCTAATCTCCGCACTGTTGATGCTCTGAAAGGCCTCAGTGAGACATGGTAATTTGAAGGTGTCTAAGGCAATGGATATCCTATTAATGAGCCCAAAACAATGAGTCGACTAATGAGCTTATAATGGGAATATTGAATGCATGGGAATGGGACTGGGCCGGGTGTCAGCCAGGAAGGGGAGTGCTGAATGAGCGCCAATGCGCCAGGGCTACAGGGCTCAGAACTGGGGACGAATACAAACTGCAAAGGGTGTAGCGGGAAGCTGCGTGGAGGGGAGCACAGTCAACCCAAATCAATAGCAGCAGACCCGCCCCGGCTCATTGCGTCTGTGATATACGCGGGCAGGCAGCTTTCTGATCATAAATAAAACATGAAAATGCAACAAATTATCACACCAAATGGACAGAGATCTATTTACTGGGTGTATTTTCTGTTTGTGGTGGGAGGGACTGATTGGTACCCCGCGTCCAGTGTGAATCAACCAAGCACCACGATGTGATTCAGTTTTAGTTTGTGAATTAATCAATTAATCAAAGTGGTGGTTCAGAGGGGTGGGGATTGGAGGGGTAATGAGAAGCAAACCAAGCAAGTGAGCAGTTGCAGTGACGGTCTAATAGCTGGAATAGGAATTACAGTCCAATTGCTCTGTCTTATTCAGGCTTTAATGCTGCAAAGGCCTTCTGCTGTCAGCCGGCCTGCCTCCCTGTGTGATTTGATTCCATTTGGAGAGCCTTATTTTCCTCTTGATCTCACACATTAAGGACCTTGCTAGTATTCACCAGGGCAGTGGAAGCAGGACGACAATCAGAGCAATGGGTTAGCATGCAGCTGTTGAAGCCAAGCAGGTCGTGTTTAAAGTCTCCACACTTGTCCCGTGCAATCTTCAAGGCTGTTCTTTAATTGGAGCTGATCAACTGCTCTGGACAAGAAGGAGATAAAGTTGAGGCTTTCAAAGGCATGTTACATAACTTTCAAAACAATCAACATATTAAAATGAATACATACTAGCTAAATGTTTTATCCCCACTACACAGTACGGCTAGCAATGGGTTTCACAACAAAATAATATAGACGAAATTAAATAGTCTAAAAGTAGCCTACTAAAAATGGCCTTCATGTCAACCCATTGAATACACTGGTCTACAAGCAAAATGCTACCGGAACAAAAGTAGTGAAATTTTTCTTGGTTTAGGTCACTAATAAAGAAAAAGTCAATCAGAAGTGCTGATTGGCTATAGTTTCCAAGATATAGTATTGGGTCAAAATAGGAAATTTATGCAAAATAAGGCAAAAACGGCAGTTTATCAGAAGGTACAGTGTGTCTACAAGCAACCAGTTCTATCTGAAAGCCTGTCTGAACATTCCAATACATTAATTTTAATATGTCTAGAGTTTAACATATATCAATATATATAATATAATATAATATATATATATATATATATATATATATATATATATATATATATATATATATATATATATATATATATATATATATATATATATATATATAGGGATGTGCAAAATAATCGTCATGACAATGCATCGCGATACTAACTTTCACAATATACTGCATCGATTCTTGATGCCAAAAATCGATTATTATTATTTATTAATAAATTATAATAAATGAATAATTAATTATTTGTTTGTTTGTTTGTTTGTTTTATAAATCCTATGCACTTTTCTTTGTGAAAGGGTATTGTTTGTTATGATGGTAGCTACCTCCAAAATGGCAAATGTTTGAACATCATTTTTTGTTTTAGAAAAAATCCTATGCACTTTTTTTGTTATTGGTTTGGTTTATTTGTTTTTGTTATTCAATAAATTCAGTTATGAATTGAGTTGCTCAGAGTCCTGTATCAATTGAAGACACTACCCAGATACACAGCCACTGATATTTAAGTTATCCTCTTTTTTTGGGGTACATTTTCACTGAAGTATGTCGAATATATTGCAATGCATCGCAATAATTCAAGTATCGTGATGCATCGTGATAGTATCGCATCGTGGCATATGAATCGTGATTCGAATTGAATCGTGACTTCCCCTAATATATATATATATATATATATATATATATATATATATATATATATATATATATATATATATATATATATATATATATATATATATATTTATTATATCATTACATATATTGAATACATTAGCTAACCAACACAGTTATCAATTAGCCACTTTTTATCTCAGAAGCAGAAATTTGTAGACCAGTGATACAACAGCCTTTGGTGAATTTGATATAAAATTTGTAATAAATATGTAGTACATTCCTGCCATCAAAAATGTGAATGTAAAATGTGCTAACTCTAAACTAACCACTTAAAATTGCAACCGAACGAACGACAGGATTCCAGTAATTAACAAAATGGCATTTAGCTAAACTAAATTAGCACAGGTCGCTAGCATGCAGAGTTAGCATGTGGCACTGACTGTGTACGCATGTTTTACACACTAAAGTTTAGTTAAAAACTCATTCATTCAACATTAAGTAATTATACATAATGTAATACACTTATACAAGCTTGCAGTCTACTAAAGTTACCAGTATATTCCAGGAATTAGCCACTTTTTTCCTCAGTGCAGCGATGTAACCTGGATTTCACCACAGGAGGGCGCTCAATCTTCCAGGCCAAAATACAACAAACTCGCCATTTGACCTTAAAGATGCAGTGGGTAACTTTTCTGGTAGGTGCTCATTGCTTATCTCCGTGGAGATATTATTGCTTTGCCTGGAATGTACACTGGAAAAAAAGAAGAGACCACTGCAAAATTATCAGTTTTTCTGATTTTACTACTTATATGTATGTGTTTGGGCAAAAAGATCATTTTTGTTGAGTCTATAAACTACTAACATTTCCCCCAAATTCCAAATGTTATCGTTTAGAGCACTTATTTGCAGAAAATGACAAATGGACAAAATAACAAAAAAGATACATGTTTTCAGACCTCAAACAATGCAAAGAAACAAGATCAAATTCATTTTAAAACAACATAATACTAATGTTTACACTTAAGAAGAGTTCTGAAATCAATATTTGGTGCAATAACCCTTATTTTTAATCACAGCTTTCATGCGTCTTGGCATGCTCTCCTCAAGTCTTTCACATTGTTCTTGGGTGACTTTATTCCACTCCTGGTGCAAAAACTGAAGTAGCTCAGCTTTGTGTTTGTGTTGGAATTCAACAGATGCTGGAATGGAATGGCTGTAATACATGTAGAGATTCTGATTTCAGAAGAAAATGCAGTGGTTATTGTTTTCCAGAGCTGTATGTATTAGATTTGTCTACTTCCATAAAAACAAGAATGTGACGCCACCAAGCTAAGTTACCGGTCAGATCTATGGAGAGGTGATGTTTTGCAAGGTATTTTTGAGCAATAAAAACAACTTTGAATGAACTGAATGAATGCAAGATGGATATGTTTCATGGCGTACTGTGGAATATTCTAGACAAAGCAATAAGATCATCACAGAGACAAGCAGGTGGCAGACCCTCCCTATGAAAGCTACACATTGTACCTTTAACATTCGCCGCAGAGGTGTACGATGTGTGGTGGCCAGTAGCTGTGCTGAGGTAAGGGACGGACATTTCAGTAGTGCTTGACTTGCCCACTTTATACAGCCAGCCAGTTATCCCTCTTAATTATCTATTGACAAGAATGAATTGATGTTTTTGGAGAGCTGATGGGATAATCTGGAAAGTTGGCCGCAGTTATGCTCCTTGGCTGCACTCACTCTGTCTGTGTCCCACTGATCTCCACTGTTACACTGCATTCTTGAGCTAAATAAATTCTAATGTATTATTGCTGTGCTATTTTTTTTAAGAAATTACATATTTTGTATACTTTGCATATGTATATACAGCTCTGGGGAAAAAATAAGAGACCACTGCAAAATTATCAGTTTTTCTAATGTTACTACTTATAGGTATGTGTTTGGGCAAAAGGAACATTATTGTTTGAGTCTATAAACTACTGACAACATTTCCCCTAAATTCCAAATAAAAATATTATCATTTAGAGCATTTATTTGCAGGAAAATGACAAATGGTCAAAATAACAAAAAGTTACAATGTTTTCAGACCTCAAACAATGCAAAGAAGCAAGAACTGAAGTAGCTCAGCTTTGTGTTTGTGTTGGAATTCAACAGACGCTGGAATGGAATGGCTGTAATACATGTAGAGATGCTGATTTCAGAAAAAAAATGCAGTGGTCTCTTTTTTGTTTTGTTTTTTTCCAGAGCTGTATTTGTATACATTTATTATTCTACAAATGATTTTGACTACTTATTTAGAAATATATTATTATGATATTATTTTAATGCTGGTCTATTTTCATTTTCAACAGAGTGAATGATGGTGGTATCCAATTACAATCCACCACTTTTTTCAACAAATGAAAGGTAGATTTAATTTTCTGCTCCTCTTCAGTTACAGCCTGGCAACTCATTTTTTATTGCTTCTTGGTGACAGCCCTGGCTCTGAACCAAGACGACACACAGTGCGATGGAGCTAGAGAGTGGACTGACACTGATTGTGCCTCTTCTCATTAAACCCACCTGACCCTAGTGTTGGGACATCATTAGTTCTCCTTCTAATCATCACACTACACCAATTACATTCTGTTTGTCCCATTTGCATTTTACAAGATTTCCCTGAACAATCAAAAATGGATTGGCGAAAAAAGAAATTAGAACAACATTTCAGCGCAGCTTAAACAAAGTGAGACTGAGATGCCATGTATAATTTATGGGAAAATGTTTTTCTTCAGAAGAGGAAAAGGCTGAGGTGGTTCTGCTGCTGTGATGCTGCTGCTGTAGCCTGCAGTATATACATAAGGTAAGAGATTGTATTTAAAGTTCACTTAAAGGTGCATTGTATAACCTTTCTGTCACAGTGTGGTATTAACCCGTTCTATTTTCATGGAGACTAAACCAGATCTGTGGAGAGACAACCCTGCTGTCTCAATGTCTGTTTTTCTAGGTATTTTTGAGCTATAATACCACCTGTAATTGAATAAATGTAAAGAAGACCTGTTTAATGTCATACTGTGGAACATTCCAGGCAGGGCAATAACATACCCATAGAAACAAGCACAAAAATTTACAAAGTGCACCTTTAAGATATCTTAAAATCTCCAGAATGTAAGTTTACACCACATATCAACACAAATACCCAGCTAAATTTGGTAGATGGCAGAAACAGGGACTTGGAGGAAGCGAGACACTAAAAATAATCATACTTTATAAAATCCCGCTGCAGTTCCAATCTCTCCATTTTCACAAAACGCACACATACAAGTAGCAAATGAAGCCATCTATAAGTTTGCACTTCAGGGAGAATGCACAAGGGTGAATTCACCATCTGTATTCTGGGTGACAGAGCTAGTGTGCCGGGCTGGGGTGCTCTAGTCTCAGATGAGGTCTACATACGGCACTATAGCCTTTATTATATCGAATACTTTCCCCAATCACAAATCAGAAAAAAGTTTTCTACTTTAAACATCTTGTATGAAGCAAGAATTCAGTGAAAAAGGCAATTAATGCATAATATTGCTTTAATGATTGAGACTTCAAATTCTCTTAGCTTTTCCATTTAAAAAATATGTAGCCATGTCTGTGATATAGGTCCCATAGTATAGATACTGATAATCTATGCAGTAAATCCTACCTATTCAACCTCAAAGAGTTTGGGTGGATTTGAGCCATTAACTGATTGTGTGACTAGTATATATTATCTTCAGTGGTGACCAGTCCAATGATGGTTGGACTATCTTGGATTATCTTCAATATTATTTCTTGCAAAAATAGCTTGGTTTATTAACTATACAAACAAATTTCTTGTCACTCACCGTAAATGTAAAAATTACATTGAGCGGAGTGATTCACAACATACACTGAACGAACTATGCTTTAGAATTGCAATTACCTTTGGAGGAAATTAATCATAGGAGAACAACGTGATAAGAAGTGCTAACAGGTTATTACTGCCTGCTGAGCTCACACCATCAGCTGGGAGCAGAGTGCATTCTGGAGTCACATTTCACATTAAGGCACTTTTAAATGGCCTAATTTGAGGTCGGACTTTGGTGTAACTTAATTTGACAAGATTAATTATACAATTAAATCCAAACTTCTATCAATTATGTGGAGGAACGCTGGCGGCCCGCTCAGGTCAACCCTTCACCTTTACTGAGGCATGCACCTGATAAGCATAATTTCAATACACGCTCACAAAATTGTGGTCCATTTTGTTTCCTTGTCAGCTTGCTAAATCAGAGCTCTAATTGTTCAGAGTTAGTGACTCTGCCCTTGACATGAACTAGCAAAATGTGCTGCTGTTAACTGCCACATAAGAGATGTGCAATGGCCCTTCTCAGATTGACAAGACAATCCACTGAAACAAAATACTTAACTGTGTCAATTGATTGTCTAATTGAAATTGGCAGGCCTGCCACTTCAATCTCATTGATTTATCATGTGTGACGAGAGAGCACCTTATCACACAATATGGCCTTCTTCTGCTAATTGGTTCTGTTACCTGTTTTTGATCAGTGAGCAGTGTTTTTCTAAAACTGTGAGCCTATCAAATTAGATAGGATACCTAAAATGCTCAAAAAAGGGCACTAAAGAAACAGATGAGCAGACCAGCAGAGGGCAGCAGACTGCAGTGCGATTGTACTCAGCACCAAAGAACACAGGGCCACTCAAACAGACCTGAATCAAAGTAAAAAAAAAAACAGTCTACTATAGGGTAGAGTTGGTTTTACATAATAATAGCGCCTCTCTGAAGAAGGAAAGTGCGATGTATTGCTAAAAAAAAATCCTCTGCCTTGAGGGTTCTGAGCTAAGATACTTTTTATGTCAAGGCTTTAAGCCTAAGCGGCGGGATAGAGTTAGACAGAGCAGGTGAGCTCATCGCCTGTGACAAGCAGCCATTATCAGCTCCGTTTGTAGAAGGCAGGAGAAGGGCCACCAGGGAGGGCTGTAAAACCTTTTTCAGAAGCTTTAAAAATCCCACTTTTTAGCCGTGCTCTCTCTCAATCCTCGGCCTGTCATCATTTAACCAGGCCCCTCTCTCTCCTGACACGAGGGGAAAGTGGGGTGTGATCCACTTGACCTTAATCTGCTCAGTAGTGAGTTTCAGTGAGATGACATGCAACCTCAGAGCTAAAGGCCAATTGTTTCTTGTGCCTCCTCTGAGAGCCCATTTATAGCCTCTGGGGTCTTTTACGGGCCCTGACAACTGTTTCAGGCTGCACTGCATTGTTTTTGATGCACTCGATTGGAGGGGGATTGAATAACAATAGTAGGCACACTACCTTACCCAATTCATTTTTCTGTTCAGTCAATCCATTTTAACAACAGAATTTGGCTCATGCTTTATTCTTGCTAAATTGGAGCCGTTAGCAGTAGCACCAATTTCACAACTGTATAATTATGAAACAATTCAATGGGGTATGCCCATCTCTAACAGTAATCCCAAACTTCTCTCCTAATGTTTTATCTTGCAAAGATTTTGCTCAAAACTTCTAGCGGTTTCGCTAACAGATGGAGAACTCATAAGGATATCAAAGTAATCATGAATATATTTAAGTCTATAAAGGCAGAAAAAATTACCCAAGTCTTGCCATGCCAATGAGAGTCATGAATTAATAATTTGCACTGAAGTTATTAAGTTATTTGTTAACAGTAAATATTCTGTGCGTGTCCCCGGGAGCATGGCTTTTCAATAATTCTGAATTTTTAATCTTTAATGTTTAGCTCTGTTCAGGAAACAATGGTGCTTAGCTGTAATTGATTCTCAGGGTGCTGAGTGAGTATGATGGTTATGTCGGGTAGAGCCTGATCCACTTGGCCCTGGGTGATGTCGAGAGAGCCAGGGTGTAACACAGGCACACTTATATGTGCTCACACACAAGCCGAATAACAATTGTGGATAGTTTTCAGATTGTTTTGAACAGAGCTAGGAATTGTTCAGCTCCCGAGCCACATATGGCCCTTTGGTTGACTCTGACTGGCTCGTTTAAGCTAATTTGGAATTACAAAATAAACACATTTTATCATTTTACCTCATGCATGGACTAAAGCTTGATTGCTTTTGTTTTAGAGGTGGTTTTAAAAAGACATTTTTGTAAGGCAACTTTACTTTTTCATCGCTTAGTCATAACACATATTCTTGCCAGTTTTATACCAGCACATCAAAACAATGCTTTTTATTGTTTTTTTTTTAAATAAAGAAATACAATTAATATTATGTAGAACTGAGTTAAGCATTTTAGTCCGATATGGCCCCATAAAATACAGTAATTGTCCAATGCTGGTTTTGGACTTTTGACAATGATTAACTGATTTCTTTTGATTTGATTAACTGGTTTTCTATTTGACCTGTTCTACAACTACACACTACACAAGCAAGGTACTCCTGATTAAGTTCCTGTTTCAATACATAAGAAAACACAAGCAGTTTGTATTATTTATCCTGTAACTCTTCTTATGGCTTTCTCAGAGAACTGGAAATGTCCCTATGGTCACAGTCTCCAGAATATGCCTTTTTGATGTGGTTTGGCATTGTCTTTGAGAGCAAATCCATTTAGCAGATGCATAATGTCTATTAAGCCAATTCAACTCAAAATATCAACAATGAATATAGATTATTTTCCCTTTCCCTCACATGTAACTTATGAAATGGAAATAGACATAAACGTGGACTAAGGGAGTGTGATGTCACCCATAGCGTTCGGCTACAGTCAAATGAAACTCATGAGGATAGCAAATTTGGAACCAGGTCCATGTTAGGAAGAGGAATTTATTTACGGGCAAAACAGTGAAATAAAAACACCAGGGTCATGTAGAGTGGGTTCGTTTTAAGACCAAAATGACCAGGTTCACACCAGCAGCTACAATGAAAGGGGTGACATTATTTCACTGTAAAGTGAATTGGGCGTTGATGGAGCCGGAAGCACCCCTTAGTTGGACTTCTGACCCCTACCCTCCTCCGCTGTTCCCTCTGGACCCTGTCATCTGGACTCTCCCTGGACACTGCATCGCCCTTGTTTTCCCCCAGACCCCCTTTCTTTGCCTGGAATAATCCTTTTGGACCTCTTCACTCCCCCAGTCTAGTCGATCTAGTCGACTAGACTATCAACTAAATATAGTCGGCCTCACCTCCACGCACAGCATGGGCTCTGGAACCCAACTCCTTGAAGGGGGCTGGACTCTCCATTTCTCTGGCGTTGCCCGCGGGGAACGGCGGCGGGCCGGTGTGGGCCTGCTCCTTGCCCCACAGCTCAGCCGCTGTGTGTTGGAGTTCACCCCGGTGAACGAGAGGGTCGCGTCCCTGCGCCTTCGGGTCGGGGACAGGTCTCTCACTGTTGTGTCGGCCTACGGGCCGAACAGCAGTGCAGAGTACCCGGCCTTCTTGGAGTGCCTGGGAGGGGTACTGGACAGTGCACCGACCGGGGACTCCATTGTTCTCCTGGGGGACTTCAACGCCCACGTGGGCAACGACAGTGACACCTGGAGAGGGGTGATTGGGAGGAACGGCCTCCCTGATCTGAACCCGAGCGGTGTTCTGTTATTGGACTTCTGTGCTAGCCACAGTTTGTCCATAACGAACACCATGTTCGAGCACAAGGGTGTCCATCAGTGCATGTGGCACCAGGACATCCTAGGACGGAGGTCGATGATCGACTTTGTTGTCGTGTCATCTGACCACCGGCCGTGTGTCTTGGACACTCGGGTAAAGAGAGGGGCAGAGCTGTCAACCGATCACCACCTGATGGTGAGTTGGGTCCGCTGGCAGGGGAGGAAGCCGGAAAGACCTGGCAGGTCTGTTGGGAACGTCTGGCAGATCCCTCTGTCAGGGGTACCTTCAACTCACACCTCCGGGAGAGCTTCTCCCGAATTCCGGGGGAGGCTGGGGACATAGAGTCCGAATGGGCTCTGTTCTCGGCCTCTATTGTTGATGCGGCCGCCCAAAGCTGTGGTCGTAAGGTCTGTGGTGCCGGTCGCGGCGGCAATCCCCTAACCCGGTGGTGGACACCGGAAGTAAGGGATGCCGTCAGGCTGAAGAAGGAGTCCTATCGGGCCTTGTTGGCTCGTGGGACTCCGGAGGCAGCCGACGGGTACCGGTGGGCCAAGCATGCTGCAGCCCGGGCGGTGGCAGAGGCAAAAACTCGTAGTTGGGAGGAGTTCGGAGAGGCCATGGAGGAGGACTATCGGACGGCCTCAAAGAAATTCTGGCAAACCGTCCGGCGCCTCAGGAGGGGGAAGCAGTGCTTCACAAACACTGTTTACAGTGCGGGTGGGGAGCTGTTGACCTCGACTGGGGATGTTATCGGACGGTGGAAGGAATACTTTGAGGATCTCCTCAATCCCGCCGTCACGTCTTCCGAGGAGGAAGCAGAGGCTGGGGACTCGGGGTCGGACTCACTCATCACCCTGGCTGAAGTCACTGAGGTGGTTGGAAAGCTCCTCAGTGGCAAGGCCCCGGGGGTGGATGAGATCCGCCTTGAGTACCTCAAGTCTCTGGATGTTGTAGGGCTGTCTTGGCTGACACGTCTCTGCAACATCGCGTGGCAGTCGGGGACAGTACCTCTGGACTGGCAGACCGGGGTGGTGGTCCCTCTGTTTAAGAAGGGGGACCGGAGGGTGTGTTCCAACTATCGGGGAATCACACTCCTCAGCCTTCCCGGTAAGGTCTATTCCAGGGTGCTGGAGAGGAGAATTCGACCGATAGTCGAACCTCGGATTCAGGAGGAGCAGTGTGGTTTTCGTCCCGGCAGGGGAACACTGGACCAGCTCTATACTCTCCATCGGGTGCTCGAGGGTGCATGGGAGTTTGCCCAACCAGTTCACATGTGCTTTGTGGATCTGCAGAAGGCATTCGACCGTGTCCCTCGTGGGGTCCTGTGGAGAGTGCTCTGGGAGTACGGGGTTCGGGGCCCTTTGATAAGGGCTGTTCGGTCCCTGTATGACCGGAGCAGGAGCTGTATTCGCATTGCCGGTAGTAAGTCGGACCTGTTTCTGGTGCATGATGGACTCCGCCAGGGCTGCCCTTTGTCACCGGTTCTGTTCATTATATTTATGGACAGAATTTCTAGGCACAGTCAGGGGAGGGGATCCGGTTTGGGAACCACAGGATCTCATCTCTGCTGTTTGCAGATGATGTTGTCCTGATGGCTTCATCGAACCGGGACCTCCAATGTGCACTGTGGCGGTTTGCAGCCGAGTGTGAAGCGGCTGGGATGAGGATCAGCTCTTCCAAATCTGAGGCCATGGTTCTCGACCGGAAAAAGGTGGCTTGCCCTCTCCGGGTGGGTGGAGGGTCCTTGCCTCAAGTGGAGGAGTTCAAGTATCTCGGGGTCTTGTTCACGAGTGAGGGGAGGATGGAGCGTGAGATTGACAGACGGATTGGTGCAGCGTCGGCAGTGTTGCGGTCGTTGTACCAGACCGTTGTGGTGAAGAGGGAACTGAGCCAAAAGGCGAAGCTCTCAATTTACCGGTCTACGTTCCTACCCTCACCTATGGTCATGAGCTTTGGGTAATGACCGAAAGGACAAGATCGCGGATACAAGCGGCTGAAATGAGTTTCCTCCGCAGAGTGGCTGGGTGCACCCTTAGAGATAGGGTGAGGAGCTCGGTCACACGGGAGGGGCTCGGAGTAGAGCCACTGCTTCTCCACGTTGAGAGGAGCCAGCTGAGGTGGCTCGGGCATCTGTTCCGGATGCCTCCTGGTCGCCTCCCTCAGGAGGTGTTCCGGGCATGTCCCACCGGAAGGAGGCCCCGGGGAAGACCCAGGACCCGCTGGAGGGACTATGTCTCCCGGCTGGCCTGGGAACGCCTTGGGGTCCCCCCGGAGGAGCTGGAGGAAGTGTCTGGGGTGAAGGAAGTCTGGGAGTTCCTGCTTAGACTGTTGCCCCCGCGACCCGGCCCCAGATAAGCGGAAGAAAATGGATGGATGGATGGATGGCACTCCCCCTGTTTTTTTCTCAGCCCACCTTGTATTTCCCCCAGGTACCTGTTTGCCCCGGCCCCCCTTCAAGTCCCATAGCCCTTGTACCCAGTAGTGTTTGTTCCTTCGCCCACATCCCTCAGTGTGTCTTCTGAGTACTTTTGTGAATGTTATTGTGGTTCTTAAAAATTTAACTTTAATAATAAAAGATAAAAAAAAAAAACACTTCCTGTTTGGAACATGGCAGCTATTGGGTTAGCTATATCTATTTATACAGTCTATGCTTATACCCCAACCACACACAATACATAGAATTCCTTTCTCTGCTTTTTAATTTGATATAAAATAATTTATGTATTGTGTGAGAAAATTATATTTTGAAAACGAATTATTGTTCAACTATAGCAAAAGGTATAAAGGGGGTATGCCCATCTCTAAATGATCAAGTTTATCAGGTGTGGCAGTGGACATGTCTATTGACCTGTTTGCTCAGAGGGCTGTATATAGTGCACACTCAGAGAGAAGCCAGCTAGGACGGGGGCCTGACCACAGCTGCTCGCCCCTGCCTCGGGACGAATTGCTTCCATTTGGCCTGTCACTTTTGGCCACTGTGGTTTTTCTCATTTGTCAGAGAGTGGGGGCGATCCTCGGGCTCCTCTGGGCTAATCTGCAGCTGTGGGGTACATACAGCTCTGCTCCTCTCTCCTCTGACAGACGCACACTGAGCTACACGTGAGGCGCTTTACTTTCCGTTAAGTCCGACAGCGGGGACCATGTCAGCAATAACAAGGTCAGTTATATAGGATGCCACACTGAATCGGTATGGGATATGTATTTATTTATTTGAATTAGGACATTGCATATTAATCAATGTGTCAGCAAGCAGCATCAACATAAATTTGTCATTAAAAGATTATTACACATATTATTGTGCCAGTCCATCTTTTTCAGGTTCAATCTCGCTACTTATACCTATTTGATATCAACCGATATTAGGGCTGAGGCTGTGGAAATAAATAACCATTTCAAACAATGATAAATGTGTTTTGTAACTTTTATATATCACTTAAAGTAACTATAAAACAGCTCTGTAAAATAAGTTTAATCAATAACAGAAGGTGATATCAGCTGAACCAATATTAGGAAACCAATATCCAATCCAGCAAATTTTTCAGTATCAGCATCAGTCAATATCCAATACCAGTATTTTATCATTTCATTCCTAATTATTACATCACAAGGGCTACAAATATGTATTTAAAAAAAAATACATTACTTATTGTATCAGAATTTGAAGTTTACAGCTCTAAATATATGTGTGAATACATTGTACTGGTATGGTATTGTTTTGGTTTAGTCCATATTTAAGTCTCCTGTCAAATGTTAATGTTCCTGGGCATGTTTATGGCTCCGTTCACACAGGCAGACACACCACATCAAAACTGGGAGTAGACCAGGACTAAACCTAGGCTAGACCAGGATTAAACCTGGACTAGGCCAGAACTAGAAGTAAGAAAGTGGAGTGGAGTGTTGGTGGTGGATGGAGGGGCTGATGGCACACCACTGAGTGAATGAACAATGAACTGTAAAGCGCTTTGGTTATCTTGAAAGATGATTAATATGATTAATTAATTCATTAACTAAACTTGGACTACAACGGGACCAAAATAAATATATAAGGAATAAACTAGACTCAAACCAGGACAAGCAAACACACCTTAAAATCTGCACTGTGATCTGAATGCTGATTTTAATTCGTAAATCTAATATAATTACAGTCATAATACTTCAAACGTAACATACGTCAAACATATTGCAATTACATTCTTCTCCCAAATCATGCAGCCCTCAAGAAAAGTAATGTTTTTCTATGACAACAGAGTAGGCTAACTTATGGTGGAAAGATCAGCTTTTGTTTCTATTATGAACATGTCAATTCACACTTTACTTGTGATCACTCTCAGTCAATAAGCGTGAGTTAGACAAAACACATCAAGGAAAATACATGCATTTGAATTATATTTATGTACTGATGTACAGAGTTGTTTTGACATGCAATTTCACATCAATTACACAAAAACAATTATGGTTCACATGGCACAAAATAAAAGTGCGGAGCTGTCATGGAGTCCAATTGAAAAAGTGACACAGGCAAAAGTGACGTTAAACAGCTCAGTCTTACATTTATTAAGTCAAAGGTGGTTTTATAACTCAAAAACACCTAGACTGAGCAGGGTCGCCTCTCCACGGGTCTGACCTATAACTTGATCTGGTTTGGTCTCCATGAGGATAGAAAGGTTTAATACCATACTGTGAAACATTCCAGACAAAGCAAAAAACAAAGACAAAAGTTACACAATGTACCTTTAAAGGGCCTATATTACGCAAAACTTTGCTCTTGTGAGCTTTAAGCTCAAAAACATACCTCGAATTGTGTTTTGTTTCATTTACATTTAGGTGGACAGTATCTGCTGTCAGGGGACTACAGATGAAAAATAGCCTTTGGCTAATTCTGGCACATTTACAGAAATGTTGATTAATATGCACTGTCCCTGAAATAAATAAATAAATAAATAAATAAATAAATAAATAAATAAATAAATAAATAAATAAATAAATAAATAAATAAATAAATTACACATGTTTTGAGTAATCCTGTATCAATAATCAAAGCTCAAAATGCTCTGTTCCCCCTTGTGATGTCACGAAGAGGTAGTTTTCAAGTTAACAGCTAAATTTTACCTCTAATTCAGTAGAGATTGACAAATGAAAGCGTATGTGTTTCCTGTTTGAAAAAAGAACTCAGCCTAAATATGCAGGGTTTGTGTGTTAAACATGTGTGAATGAAACAAAACACAACTCTGGGTGTTGTGAGTTGTGATCAGAAAATGGCATTAACTGGGCCCTTTTAAAGGTCCCATGACATGGTACTTCTTGATGCTTTTATATGGTGCCTTAATGGTTCCCTAATACTGTAAATGAATCCTTCTTCAAAATCAACACTCAGTGCATGAGAAAGACCCATTTACACAGACAAGGTCAAAAATTCACTTTCTGAACAACTCATTCTGGGCCTTCTTGCTTGAATGCAAATGAGAAGGACACAGATTGGGCCCCCCCCCCCCCCCCTCACAGAAAATAAAACTAAACCACTGCTGTCTCAGAGGTCCAGAGGGTCGGGTAAAGGACTTCCGAGCCTAGAAACACTCGCATGTAAATAAAAAAACACATTTTGCATTGCGTAGCTCCTCCGCAGTCCAAACTCTCTAAGCGTGATTTCCAGAGACAGGGGGTGGAGATCCAGATGATGGTGGAACTGCATTTGCATTTCTTTTTTCGATGTTACATAACAAAGGTGCCTTGTCCAGAATCACCCGTTTGAGCTGTGTTTTTTTCAAATGCAGAAAAGGATCGCAAATGCTCAGTTTAGACATTTCACAACTTTTAGCCATTGGGGGGGCCTAAACAGGGTAGGGGAGCTCACATTAACATTCAAAAACCATGCCATGGGACCTTTAACCTTTTCTATCATAGGACAAATTATAGTTTCATGTAGCCTACAATCTAGTTCACTTTGCCATACCCATAGATCAAAACTTCGTCTTTAATTTACAAATCAGTGTGAAGCATATTACAGAAAACATGAGTGGAAAGACGGCCATAACTTTCCCAGTCTCCTGACAACTTAAATACATCTTCAAGTTTAATTATTTCTTAATATTGACACTTCTAATTAAACTGCATAATTGGTGCGACCGAGCTCAGTGGCAATCATCTCACCGGTCACTGAAAAATTCATATCAAAATAATTAATGAATACTCGCGCTTTTAATTGCAGTGTAGCCGTAGCCATAATTGCTGCAGCATCCTCCTTGAAATGACATGATGACAAATACAAGTGTCATGTCAACGCTTTCCCTTCCTCATCTACACCTCAATCACAGCTAATCCGTTCACCTCAGACACACAGACAAATTAAAGTTGCGTTTCATTTTCCCCCTTCATTAATACATCGCGTTTCCAAGGTTACAATCATTTAGAGACAAACACAAGGAAGAGCGTGCTTTGATATTTAGAGACTTCCACTGAGCAGGAGCTTACACAGGGAAAACAAATCAGTGAGCAGAGCTAATCCTCCGACTCCTGAGTCTTCTGCCTTCATCGCAAAACAAAAGGTTTCATCAAAGCAGTTATATGTGTTTGTGCATATTTTTATTTTGTATGCCTGAAAATAAACTATAATTAATGAATGCATATGAAAGGTTAGACTACATATTTAACTAAAGGTCATATATTACACAAAATGGACTCTTGTGCTTTGTTTCATTCACATATGTTTGAGTAATCCTTTATTATTAGTCTGTCTATATCTCTGAAGCTCGAAATGCTCTGTTCCACCTCGTGATTTCATGTAGCGGCAGTTAAAGTTAACAGCTGCTTTTTACCTTTAGTTCAGTAGAGATTTCAGGGCTGAAATTATCTGATGATGAGGAATGATTCTAGTGAAGGTGTATGGAGTTTAAAAACACAGTGTAGCACTTATAGTACCGCGTGACATCACATGACATTTATTCAATTGAAAGAGAAGAAGACAATAGCTCTGCAGTGCAACTTTTCTGATGGTCCGTGCCTCAGTTGCTGTTCAGTTGTTCCATAGGGTGATCAAAACTCAACTAATCTATATTTCTTTTATTCAGCTACACCACACACCACCATTTTGGGATTTCATATCTATAAAATTAAAGATGGACCCCTGAAAATCTATCTACAGATTTCAGAATGATGAAAAATTGGCACTTTTACCTCCTTTTAAAACTAAATATTAGATATTTTGATATATCAGAAAATATGGTAAAAACTACAGGACTGAGCAGCATACCTTCAGGGCCAAAAGACTCTTGTTGATCTCAGCTCCTTCGAGGCGAGTCTGGCGGTCTGCACTGGATGTGTCAGCTCCCCTCTCATTTCCAGCCAGATCAATAAGAGAAAACTTTCCATGCATCTTTCCTCGTCGGCGCAAATGAGTCCTATAACCGGAACTTATAGGTGGCATTTTCAGTGTTTACTGTTTGATAGAACTAAACAAGAGGATTTGTGTTAAACATGGTTGAATGAAACAAACAAGCAAAAATAAAAGCACAACATCAGGTATGTTTTTGATGAGAAAACAACACTCTAACATAGATCAGAAAATAGTGCTATATGGGCCCTTTAACTTTTTGATTGTGGTCAGTTGGTGTAAAGATAAACCTTTTACTTTGTTACTGCGTGATAGATGATACTTTAATGACTAACTGTGAAAATATTGCAGTTGGGCAAAGGTCTGCCAGAAGTTTACATAATTGATTTTCATTTGAATATGATGTTTTATATAGTTTTGAAGATTTGTGCCAAAGCATATTTTCATATTCAAGAATGTGATAATGTCATACTCCCAGATGAAGAGCAAAAGCCAAATTTTCCAATTAATAATGTTGTATTTTGCCATGAAATATCCAAAAGGTAAATTCACAAATGTTGGATCTGATCATGATTCTTCTCTAGAATCAAAAACTCATGTAAAATATCCATACTATATATAAAAAATATAATATATATAAAAATATATATACTATATTCATTTCAGGTGCCTCCCAACTAAATATTATTGGCCCATTGATGCAGCTGATGTCATCAACATTCCCTGGTGGTGTCATGCTAACTGTAGGCTCTGCTCTGTTTTAGGCTTTAATTTGTGCTTTATTTGAACACAGTCTGACCATAAAGAATTGATTTAGCCTACATAACTGTAAAAACATCCCTAAAAGATCGATTACATTTCATTACAAAACAATGTGTGATTCTGAAAAAAGACAGATCTGCTATATCTAAAGATATTGATATTTTAAACAGTAGTTGTAGTATTTTTACATGATCCAAGTTGGGAGCTAGAAGTAGCAGTACTAGCAATAGCCAAGAGATGGTTGTATCAGAGCATAAGCCTTTAACATAGACTAATTATTATATTTTAAAAATGCTTCAATAATAGACAGATAGGTGACTCTTAGTCACTACATTACGTATTGTCATGGTTCATGTTTTGGAGTTATTGTTGTTGCATATTTTGTGTATTTTATTTCTTTAGTGTAGCGTGCCCTTAGTGTTTTATTTTTATTTTACTTCCTGTCTGTTGATTGTTTTCCCCACCCTAAGGTGTTATACCTGTGTCTGTGTGGATTTATACCCAGTGTTCTCCTCTGCCCTTTGTTGGTCCATTGTTGGTCCATTGTCATTATTAGCCATGTCATGTTTGGATTTTTAGATTTTGGTCAGTTCTTTGTTTGTTATTAAAGAGCTTGAACGGTAGGCCTGCATTTTGGGTCCTCCCTCTGTTTCTACATGACAAGTACCCCCTCTAATAAACCTCTAATAAACCTCTGATAAACCTCTAATAAACCTCTAATAAACCTCTGATAAACATCTAATAAACCTCTGATAAACCTCTAACAAACCTCTAATAAACCTCTGATAAACCTCTAATAAACAGGCTTTCTCAGTGAGGATATAGTGGTGGTTCCCATGTTCACCACCAGGGGGACACCCATAGATAGAGCCTTATAAATGCTAAATATATATTTCATTTACATGCTTGCTTTATATATTGTAAACCTTTCCTGAAAAGTTTTATAAAAAGTGAATAAAATAAATACTGTAGCCATATGCCTAGTTATTGTAGCAGTGATAATATTGTGGTGATGTTAGTCATATTAGCCTATGTTGATGTGGTCTTTGCCATGGCGTACAGTGTAAAGGAGCATGTCAGGTCTTAAATATATTGTTCTTCTCAGCATTGACACAGACAGCACCAGCAGTGAGTGTGCGTCGTCATTAGAGTTCCCCTGCAGAGTGATGTAACAGGCCTTGACACAATGACCTCATTTGACTCAGGTCTGGAGACACAAAATGGTGCATGAATACAAAGAATTGTATGAAAGCAACTATATGATTTCTGGTAGTCTATTTGAGGAAAACCAGACCAGCTAATTCTTGCATATCAAGCATGTTTACAAACAACATTTTCTTCTCTGCTAAAATCTTCAGTGAAAAGCTTTGCCCGGAGAAATTGACTGGAGGTGCTGAGGCCAACGATGAGCTCTCCGACTAGCCTCTTTCGCATGCAAATCATATCTGAAATTCTCATTAGCATAAATGCATGAGCAACTTTAAATGCTTTTAATTTTCAATCTCACCGAGCAGAGGAGTAATTTGTCACTGTCAGGATGGGAGACTAAAAAGGGGGGACCAGAGGGAGCCAAGGACTGCATGCTAAACTGAAATCACAGAAAATTTCTGATTAACTAATTGACTGATGTACGGTTCAGTCGAGTTGCCTTGAAGGTGTAAATAATTCTGGTTTTATTCAAATGGCAAGAAATGAGGGAATGCGGGTGGATATAGAAAAGCACATTACTTGATGCCTCTCCCCGGGCCATACTTTTCTCTGGTGATTCTCATTTATTGCACTTTCTTACTCTATAAAGGCAGTGCAAGTTAGTGCATAATCATAGATAATCAACTGGAAATTAAAAGACACTGCCACATTTGCAACATAAAATCTCTGTGCCATTTGACAAGAAAGAGGCTGCTTAGAGCAATTCAGAGGCTTATCACATAAGCTGTTGTGAAGTCATTTCAAATTTTATCTTCTCTCTTTTAAGATTTTAGATCAATTGGCACTCCGCTGAGAAGCCTAAATCACTAGTTCTTTATTTTTGAACAAAGCAGTTCAAAATCAGAGAGTCCTTAATGGGTATGCTTAGCTGTAGGTAAAATGAGACAGATTTAACAAGCTCTGCATTCAAATGACTAAAACCAATTATAGAAACTTAATTATAATTCTCTAAGAACATGACAATGTGAACAGAAGATTAGCTGCTAGTCTAAACACTGACTACCAGAAACGCTTTTGTCACCATGGTCCATTTTAAAGTCTTCTGTTACCAACAAAACAAAGCTAAATTACTACATTTGTAGTTCCCTTAGTGATACAGGGGCTAACAGGTCAGGTCTGTGAAGAGAGGAGCCAGTAAGAATGCACATTTTAAAGATAGTTTTTTACTTTTATTGATGTTAGTCTATGCAGGGCTCTCAAGTCTCACGCATTGAGAGTGTGACACACGCAATTCGACGTGTTCACACGCTCACACGCCACACATGGCATTTCTCACGCTGTTTTTTTTTTTTTTTTGTGCCCAGAAAATCGGTCTGTGTGGCTTAGTTTATGCAGGATCCGCGCGTTTTCAGCGAAAAAAAAACTCCCCCTGCTCCGGGCGCACGGTCCGAGCGAGGCCGGAGCAGACGCGCCGTCCCCCGGGCACGTCCTGAGCCTCAGTCCCGGTGTCTCCGTCTGTGCGTAACGTGTCCCCCCCGACGGCTTACGCGCGGAATACGCGCGGCCCAGAGCCGAACTGCCCATGGTGAGCCGCGGTGAGACGTGGTGAGACGCGGGCCCGGTGCATTAACCAGACTCTTACATGAATCCGTTAAAAATGTCCCACTCCCCCCCGCCCCGGTCCCTCCTCCCCGCCCCTCTCAGCGCGCACTGACAAAGTGCAGTGATGATAAAACAAACTGAGAACCATCAGGTAATAACTTCATTTATATAACTCTCATTAGTTGCTTTGTAGTTTAAGTTTGCTCTTTAGACAAACAGGGCTCTCAACACGCAATTCGACGTGGCTAAACCAGGACTAAACCAGAACTAAACCAGAACTAAACCAGGACTAAACCAAGACTAAACCAGGACTAAGCCAGGACTAAACCAGGACTAAACCAGAACTAAACCAGAACTAAACCAGGACTAAACCAGAACTAAACCAGGACTAAACCAAGACTAAACCAGAGCTAAACCAGGACTAAACCAGAACTAAACCAGGACTAAACCAGAACTAAACCAGGACTAAACCAAGACTAAACCAAGACTAAACCAGAACTAAACCAGGACTAAACCAAGACTAAACCAGGAGTAAACCAGAACTAAACCAGGACTAAACCAGAACTAAACCAGGACTAAACCAAGACTAAACCAAGACTAAACCAGGTCTGAACCAGGACTAAACCAGAACTAAACCAGGACTAAACCAGGACTAAACCAGAACTAAACCAGGACTAAACCAAGACTAAACCAGGTCTAAACCAGGACTAAACCAGAACTAAACCAGGACTAGACCAGGACTAAACCAGAACTAAACCAGCACTAAACCAGGACTAAACCAGGTCTAAACTAGGAGACTAAACCAGGTCTAAACCAGGACTAAGCCAAGACTAAACCAGATCTAAACCGGGTCTAAACCAGAACTAAACCAGGACTAAACCAGAACTAAACCAGATCTAAACCGGGTCTAAACCAGCACTAAACCAGGACTAAACCAGGTCTAAACTAGGAGACTAAACCAGGTCTAAACCAGGACTAAGCCAAGACTAAACCAGATCTAAACCGGGTCTAAACCAGGACTAAACCAGGACTAAACCAGGACTAAACCAGGACTTAACCAAAACTAAACCAGGTCTAAACCAAGACTAAGCCAGGACTAAACCAGGTCTAAACCAGGACTAAGCCAAGACTAAACCAGATCTAAACCGGGTCTAAACCAGCACTAAACTGGGTCTAAACTAGGACTAAACCAGGTCTAAACCAGGACTAAGCCAAGACTAAACCAGATCTAAATCAGGTCTAAACCAAGACTAAGCCAGGACTAAAACAGGTCTAAGCCAGGACTAAACCAGGACTAAACCAAGACTAAACCAAGACTGTGTGTGATAACATATTATCCTGTGCATTATTGAATGATAATATGGACTTTTAGTTATAAAAGCATTTCCATATTAACAAAGTACCTTCTAATTCTGCCCTGCCCTTCCACCATCCCCCCTGGTTTCATTTTATAACTCGAGTACTGCTCGCCCTTTCTTCTTTTCATCTTTGGCCTTATTTCTCTCATTTTCTCATCTTCTGCTTATCTATTAGTTATTCCTTCCCCATCCTTCTAACAATTAGCACAAGCTACTACATTTCTGGTCGAATGTTGAAATGTAGTTTGATTATCATCAGAATCAGAATATCATAATAATAATAAAAAAGTGTATTTATTTTTATCTTGGTCCATATTGCTCACCCCCACATTAGGCTTCACAGCCCACAGAACTACCCCCTATGACCTCAACAACACAGTGATGAAGGACAGTGCGGCTATGTGGCAGAAGTCCAACCGAGGGGAACCGGTTCGGGAGATGGAGAAAAGCGTATTGTCTGGGGTGAAGGTGTTGCAAAACTGTGTTATTGTGAGCAGTTGTGTTACTGTGAGCAGTTGTGTTACTGTGAGCAGTTGTGTTACTTTGAGCAGTCGTGTACTCATTTTTATATCGGTCACATACTGCCCCCCAGTGGTCAATAACTCAATTGCAAGTGAGGGAGACAAAATGTCACATCGGGCGTCTTTAACTTGAATGGTTGTTAATCAATAGGCTTTTTCACAAATGTCATTGAAATCAATACAGATTTAAAAAATAAAAATGACTTGAGTAATGGTTAAGATCACATTATATAGGTACGTCACATATCTTTAACAACTATTGCTTTATTATTTTGTCACTCTCTCTAATCCTGCCAAGCCAACATTGCAAACTGACCGTTACCAGTAAAATGAAGGCTTAAACGTTGAATGTAATTCTGTAAATCGTTGAATTTAATTGCCTATGTAATTCTTTTTCCAGTCAAAATGATGTGATATTCCGGTTTGACCAGAAGGTGGCAGTCTGATTAAACCAATGAGGGAGGCTATGTTCAGCGGTAAAGACAAGACATTTTCTCTCAAAGACAAATGTTTTATTTGAAGCACTTAATTTGGACATATCCAAAGTTATTTCGTCAGGCCACTTCAAATGTCATCAACAAAAGTCTTGACCTCAAACATGTCCATTACAGCAGCATATCAAAAGCTCCACGCTCCATAGAAAAATAACAAAATACAGACTGTGTAGCCAGCAAGATACCAAATATTACACCACATCAACGATGCCTGTGTCACACTGTCCATACAAACTATATCAAAAGCATTTAGCCACGGATCCCCCACAGTACTGCAAGTATTAGTGCAGCTAAAAATGGACATTGTATAAACATCATTCAAAGTGAAGGTGGCCATGATGTAACAAAACCACATTATTTGAGTCATTAAAGTTTAAAACAAAGATGAAGCCTTGTAGCAATTTTCGACAGCCAGAAAAGTCTTTGACTTGACTTTTAACCTCTATTCTTTTTTGGCAACAATCTGGGTAACTTGGGGAGTTGGGAATACAAAAAAATGTCATTTAATAAATGGAGTCCATATTGTAAATTTCTTCTGACAAAAGTTATATAATAGTAATTGGAATAGTAATAGTAAGTTATTAATGCAGTTTAGCTCTTTGGCACATATTTCTTTTAATTTATAGCCTAATATAGGACATATTAAGAAATCACATTTGTGCTATCCAACCTTGTGCTTAAAATTTTGTTACTCCTAGGTACAAAACCAGAGAGTAAATTAGTACATTTAAAAAACTGACTGAAGGCCCAGTGAAGTAAATATATTGATATAAAAGCAGGATTACCATAAACTACTGGTTATAACCTACATGCAGATCAAGTCTAAGTTGAAGTAGCCTCCTACATAGGGGCTTTGACTTGGGCATGACTAAGCAGGCTATTTTTAACTTATACAATCCAAAAATAAAGAAGATAATGAAGCGACAATAAAAGTGCTTCTGTTAAGCGCTGGAAAATCTTATTAACCTTGTATAAGCCTTTCCCATTTTCAGTAACAGCAAAGCTCACTTGCAGCTAATGCCATTTCATTTGCATATCACCTTTTGTCATTCAGACTGCACATTCAATATCCATCTTTTTATCATATTCTCTTTCAAAACATAAGGGTGTTTAGATACCATGATGGACAGTACGACATTACAAAGACTCATGAGATTAGACACCCACCAACTGTAACCTTCATATTGTCAAGTCATATCTACAGTTTCAGATCAAATATTGTTGCTTCCATTCAAAACAAAGGTTTAAGGCTTAACCCATAGATGCATTAAGTTCCCATGCAAAAATTCACACTGCAAGCAGCCATCGATACACTGAGACACGGTGGACATTTACAAGTCTGTATAATGTGTTTTGCTTGTTGAATTTTGGCTAAAGCACTTTGTTATTCTGAACCTGACCATTATGTAACTTTCTCAGTCTTTTCAGGCAAAGTAAGAACAAAAGGGAACAGCACGCCCCGGGCCTCCACTGGCGCCTTGAGCATCTCCTCCACAAAATAGGCATTCTCCTCCTCCACCACAAACTGCAGAGTCTGGCTCTTGTTCACGCAGTAGATGCAGTTCCCAATGACAGCACATCGGAAAGGCAAAAGACTCCCTATTTTCTGTGAAGCGCAATCGTGCCACATTTTCACTATGGTATTGTACTTGAACACGTTGATCCCTTGCTCGCGGTTCACGTCAAATCTGTAGATGAAGCTTTTCAGAGCCACCATGTCACTCGACTTCTTCCTGCTGTTGTTGTAGGGACACTCTTGCCACTCGTCTCTCTTTGGATCATATTTCAGAAGCCGGTAGAACAGAGAGCCTCCGGATACGTACAACTCTCCACTGCAGGTTGTGGCTTCGTGAGCGACTGCGAATGCTCCTTTGGGTAGAGGAGCTATCGTGGTCCATCTGTCCATACGGGGGTCGTACTTCTCCACAGTGAACAGACATTCTCCTCCAATGGCGTACAAGTAACCGTCCATAGACACAAGCTTTAGCTGAGCCCGAGCCTGGATCAGAGGCCGCACCTCAGTCCAGCGGTTGGTGATAGGGTTGTAACAGAAAACTTTATCAGACACTTTACCTTTTTCTCCATTACCCTTGATCCCCCCAGCCACAAATAAGTAATTAAACATAGTGCAGATCCCACAGCCCTTAGTGTTGAGATCATCTGGCATTGAAGTCAAGGCTGTCCAGTCATTTACCGTTTCATTGTAGTAGTAAATCATATGGTTGTCCTCCAGTGACCCCACCGACAATGGACTCTGCGGACGACTTCCACAGCGGCTTGGCGGTCTGCTCCCGGCGCGATCAAAAACGTCGTTGACTTCCGCCACCATTAGCACCTGCTTCCCCTCCATTCTCTTCTTCAAAACCAGGTCCCTCTCAGATCCCGTGAGACGCCCGTAGACAGAGGGGTCTTTCAGTATTTGAAGGAAATTATCGCTCATGAACCCGTATGCAGTCTCTTTCAGCTCACTTAGGCGTTGCTTTTTGGCTATTGTAAGTATCTCGTAGCAGTTCTCCGCCGTGATTTGTTCGGACATGCAATCCATAGCTGCCTGGACGGCACAGGGGATCTGCAAAATCTTAGCTCCGGTAATGACATCCACGACATTATCCTTGCTAACATTCATATGAGCCGTGTAAACATAATCTATTAATGTGGACATGGTCTTGTAGCTGACCCCTTTCACTTTGAGGATGTTGCGTGACAGGCGAGCTTTGAAATAGTCACTTTTCCCAGCCAGGACAGACTTGTGTGCATTCATTGTCTGTCCGCCAACTTCAATGACTAAATCTGGCTCCTCTTTTTGCAACAAGCTTTTTTCTGCTTCCTGGCCACTGTCCTTGAAAGTGTCTGTTTCCTGGACAGTTTCGCCGGCTTTGTGCATTGAAGAATCTGCATGGTAAGACAGTTTAGCTCTGGCGCCATTGCTGCTTTCGCTAGCAGTGCAGTTCTGGTGCATGTTAGTGAAATGGTTGGGCAGAGCGGTTTCAATGTGGGCACTATTTTCTGTTGATGTTGAGGTATATGATCCGTTATTTTTGTTTTGGTCCGTGTGATTAATGTCTATCAACCTCCCATCCAATAAATATTCTTTTTCGACCACAGGTGGTGGGCTGATCTTCCCATCATCTTGAAGAAAATCGTGGATACAGTTTGCACCCAGCTTTCCATCTTTCCGAACAGCAGGCGTCACGCGGTCAGAGGTTGCCGCACGGCGTGTGGCATCGGTCTCCACAGTGACGGCCTCTCCGCCCTGCGCGCCGTCCTCGCTCATGTTACACTAGTTGGATGCTTCACCAATCATGCTGAGTGGACATAGCCTGCCAGCTGGAGAGATTTCTGCCTCCTCTCTCTGCACCTAGATGAAACAATAGAAAATAAATAGAAAAAATATCCCAGAAAAACACTAAGAGACTATTCAATCTCTATTTCTCAAATGTTTAAAAGGAGGACAGACAAACAGGGAGTCCAGTACTGTCCTATAAATGCAGAATATTACATCAAACATATTTAACATTGTAAGTGAATTTAATCCATGAGGCTGTACTCTTAATATTTGTGGATGTGGACACTTGCAAAAGCGCATGCGCAAAGGGTGTTGCACGAATGGAGGAATTAATAATAAAAAAAAACTATAGATGTTTACAATATTAAAATTGTCTGTAAAAGCAGCCCACGGGTTAATGACCAATATTTTTCAGATACTGTATTTACAAGTAATTTATGACGTTTAACCATTCCATTAACGATAGTAATGACGTGACCTACCTGCGTTTTCCCACTGTGAATAAACAGCTTGGCACCCAGTTTCTTTCTCTGCCCGTTCCCCCACAAAGCTCAGTTACGTAAGGGCAGTTGCCATCATAATTGACGAAGCAACTCGCCGATGCATTCTTCGATTAATTCAACGAAAACGCAGCCGACGTGTCTCCCACTTTGCGCCTGCCGCGTATCGAATTGTTCACGCGCGTCTTTAGTGAGATCGTCCGGGCTGTGTGGAGAAGGCGAGGCACAATGACGATCCTCCAGTCAGTCCAGGTCGCACCTCTTTTAGATCAGCCCAGTCGGAGCTCTGCCAAGTCTCCTCTGTCGGCGTCACGGTCCTAGGAGAGCCGCTGTTCCCATCCTGGAGACGGAGCTGTCCAGCACTGACGGGCGGGCGTTTACCAGCATCATCAGGACTGGGCTTTTAGTCGTTTCCCTTTACAGTAGACTACAGTGAGGCGGTTTTAATATTGATCCAAACCACGCCTCCTCCTTGGTATTAACCCTACACTTAACACGAGGCTCCATCTGTCCATCTGTCCGCGCGCTGGAGGAGACGCATTCCTTTACGCATCTCCCCTGGTCCCCCGACTCCAACAATAAAATACTGTGACATATAAAAATGTAATGTCAACAGATCTTTAAATAGGTCAAATAAAATGAATGCATTCAACACATTATTTACTTTGCAGTTAATTTGCAGTTTGGGAGTTCCCAATGTATATAAACGGGTGATTCTCCAACTACAGTCACATTTGGTCATGATATTTTTCACATGTTCTGAGAAATATTTTGATTGTTCTACTTCATCGCAATGTGTAGAAACATTAACTGATAGTGGTTGTAATGAAATTACATAAATATTAAATACATAATAATAAACAATGACAATAAATAAAGTGATGGAAATGACTGTTGTGGAAATGTTTAGCATTTCTTTTAAAATCTCATGACATATTAGCATGCTTCTGTGTTAGTTAGCAGAAAATATACTCAAAATACACAATATAAAATGGTATTTTTCTCATTATTTGTACAAAGGAAATATGAGGGGTTTGGAAATGACGACCAATAAACCTACTCTTGGTTTTGTAAGACTTCACCTTGATTTTGTTCTTGTTTTCCTTCCTTCCATGGAGCTAACGCTGCTATCCTGCCATGAGCTCCTGTCACATCACAACTGATGTTGTTCAAGTAGACAAAGATTTAAAAAAAAAGTTACATTTTGTGGTGGGTGGTGGAAATGACAGTGATTCCTAGGGACAGGTGTTCTTTTTATGAAAAATAAATAAAATAGTATATCATACAGGGCTCTCAAGTTTTGAAGATTGCTAGGAGTAAGATTTCTGAGGAGCGGGGGGACATTTTGGTTTAGACCTGTTTTAGTCCTGGCTTAGTCTTGGTTTTGACCTGGTTTAGTTTTGGTTTAGTCCTGGTTTAGTCCCGGTTTAGTCCTGGTTTAGACCCAGTTTAGATCTGGTTTAGTCTTGGCTTAGTCCTGGTTTAGACCTGGTTTTGTCCTAGTTTGTTGTACACTAGGCGGGACATTTTTAACGGATTCATGTAAGAGTCTGGTTAATGCACATCTCACCGGCTCACCGCGGCTCACCGCAGCTCACCGCAGCTCACCATGGGCAGTTCGGCTCTGGGCCGCGCGTATTCCGCGCGTAAGCCTTCGGGGGGGACACGTTACGCACAGACGGAGACACCGGGACTGAGGCTCAGGACGTGCCCGGGGGACGGCGTGTCCGCTCGGACCGTGCGCCCGGAGCAGGGGGAGATTTTTTTTCGCTGAAAACGCGCGGAGCCTGCATAAACTAAGCCACACAGACCGATTTTCTGGGCACAAAAAAATAAAAAATAAAAAGAAATCAGCGTGAGAAATGCCATGTGTGGTGTGTGTGCGTGTGAACACGTCGAATTGCGTGTGTCACACTCTCAATGCGTGAGACTTGAGAGCCCTGAATATCTTTCAAGCACATGATTTTTTTCATTAAAATAAGGAATTTCTGTGCCATTTATCAATGAAGTTACTGTTGAATCAAATTTAATTTTAGTCTTATGAGGGACTGAGAGTCCAAAACCTGGCCAAGGGACAAAGGACATATAGCAAAAACACTCAATATATAACACCATATTTTATACAATAAAAATAGTAATTTATCATAAATTTTTGTGTCTTGTAAGTGCAGCATGAATAAAAAAAATGACAAACGTGACAGACGTGTTTTTGTTTTTCTTATTTCTGCCTGGGACACAAATTCTTAGTAGTTAGAGAATCACCCAAAAATATTGTGGTAATAGAGAGATTATGGCCTGCACAGCATCATATTTCCAATCATCAGAAATTGTGTTCAAAGTGTCCATTGCTCCCTCTTCAAAAAGCATAGGTCTCTACAAGTGCCCTTTAGAAATGTAAAAATAGAGAGGCGCCGCCACCCGGTCCATATACATCTATCAACCCACTGAGATTAAAGGGCATTCAGCTGGGAGGTTTAAATGACGGATATTCTGAGTACAAAGCTATGCTCATGATGCATACACATGCAAAATGAGGGTCTCCATGGAAACCTCAGGAACAGAGTGAAAACAAAGCAGTCTGAATGTGCAAGTAATGATACGGCATCCACCGATACATACTGATAAATGTGTAGTTTAAGTTAAAAGCATTACATCATCAGAGTAATGCTATCACAATAGAAGCAGATATAAGGGATTTCCCACCACACTGCATCTATAACCAAGCTGAGTGTAGTCGATGATGGTTGTGCAACAGTAAATGTAGGCGTAAAGAGAGAGGAAGTCTTGACCCATTCTAGACATAGTGGGAGAGAAGAAATCCAGGAAGAGTGGTATCAGGCGCAGTTCCTGTGGCCCCCCAGGCACATTGCTAGTCACAGCATGTACTGATGGCTGCACACAGTTAGAGGGAGAGCTCAGACAGGAGGGATCAGAGCACTAGAATAAAGATGACAGAAGTTGGGAGTACCACTGTTATTTTGAGAACACAAATGGGACACAAATGTTTAAGATGAATGTTAATAAACACATCAGACATTAAAATAAAAAAGGAAAATGGGAGAGGGAACTTGCAATTGTAATTTCTGAAGATGCATGGCAAACTGTGATAAATAATATTTATTCATCTTCAATATGTCTAAGACACAGAGTAATCCAATTTAAAATTGTCCATAGATTGCATTGGTCGAAAGCGAAATTGGCCTAATTGTGATCGCTGTGAAGTTGAACCTGGAACATTAACTTATATGTTTTGGTCCTGTTCAAAGCTAACAAAGTTTTGGGAAAGTATATTTAAATTTCCCTCTGACGCATTGAAGATTAATATTGAACCGGTTGCCATAACATCAATATTCAGCATTATACCACAATTGAATGCTAAAAAATATAAAGATGTGATTGCCTTTACCACGCTCATTGACCGCAGACTCATACTGCTTAAGTGGAAAGAAAAATATCCTCCATCTTTTAAGTTATGGTTTATTGATCTTTTCCATCATTTAATATTAGAGAAAATAAGATACTCTGTAAGAGGATGTGTTAACATGTTTTTTAAAATCTGGCAACCTATTTTGGATCAGATTAAAAAGGTAGATCCCTCACTTATACACGAATAACAATTCATGTACATCAGTACCCTTTTTTTGGTGCAACAGGGTGGGATTGTTCTGGGAGGGGGGAGGGGGTTTATAAACAACAAAAATATGACTGTGTATATTTTTATATTTTTTTTGTCTGACTTGATTTTCAATAAAAACACTTTGAACAAAAAAAAAGACATTAAAATAGTGTGGCAGTATAAAATATGTATTTTTAAATATCCTTAACCTTAACCAAATAACAAATGGGGGAAACAAATGAGTAGTAATACATCCGACTTACATGCATGACTAAACCTGGCCAGCCAGGAAGTCCCATCTCTAAAATAGTTCAAAATATTTGTCATAATTTCCCTTTTTCTCTTGTGAGGATTGTTAGGCTCTTCCTAACAGCTGTTCAGTATAACAAAATCGATCGACTTATTTGACAAAAACAAAATCCAAATTCAATCTTCAGTCCTTTTCAACATAATCCTGAGACATTCTTACAATGCTTCCATAAGGTCAGTCTAAACCTAGCAATGTTTGTATAAAATACGTTACATGATTCCAATCACAATTGTAACCTTACAAAGGCCACAGATTCATATTCTATTTCCAAAATGTAAATACTGTATTTCTATGCTGTGAAATGGCACACAAACAAATAAGTATTAGCTCTGTTTGCAAATGAATGATACACTCTTATGTTGAAAAGCATATTAACAAGCAAGTCTTTTTTTAAATACATAGTTGACAAATACTGTTACGTATCAGTGGTTAATTCTTAATCATTTTAAATACGCACTTTTCTTGTTCTTATGGTAATTATCTGAAGCAGCTCTGGTATCAGAAACATAAATAGTCAGTAATGAGATTTAAAACAAAATTGTCATTTGACTCATTCTGTGCTTGTCTTGTGTTTTGGTCCTTTACATGTTAATCAGTGGGATCTGCCATATCATGATGGAGGATGTTGTGTCTTCATGGCGTGATGGTTTGGTCTTCTTGTTGACTTTTCGGTGGCCCAGACCTCCAGAGACCACGAGCACGGAGCTGACATTGACCTTGTTGGTGCGGCGGCCTCTCTGCTGGTGGGACGGGTCATGCAGCAGGTCATACAGGGTCCCATCCTCTGGCCCGTGCTCTAGGGAGCCTTGGGAGGGGGCCAGGGAGCCACAGGAGGAAGAGGAGAGGGAGTCCTGGAGAGCCATGTTGGTGCAGCCTGCCTCTCCCAGCCACACCCCTCTGCCCTGCGCTGGAGTGAGGGTTGAGTCTGAAGGAGGATCAATGCCATCTCCATCGACGAGCTCAACAGGCTGGGCAGAGGCAGTGTTAGACAGTATTGTGGATGAGGGACGATTACAAACTGCAGCCGCCATAGTGAGGAACTTCACTGGTCCACTGTGAGCGTGTAAGGACACCATACCCCGACCTGGACCAAGGCAAAAAGACATTGTTAATACCCACTTAACAACATTTACAGGCGCACTATGGAACCTGCTTGTCTACATGGAGATTACAAGTAGTTTGACTTAGTGGTGGCACCTGGTTGTCTCCATGGAGAAAGATACATTTAAGGCCATACTGTGGAACATCTCAGACAAAAGAAGCTCTCCAACACCATTAAATAGTATTACCAACAGTGTATTTTTCCTTTTTCTTATTTTGATTGACTATTTGGAAGTGGTATCTCTGACATCTCTTACCTGTCACCTTGGGGATCCCCTGCAGTCTGGGAACTGACAGGCCCACCGTCACCCCCAGATTGGTGCCGACCAAAAGCAGTCCATGACACACCAACAAACTGCTCACAGAAACTCTATGGTTACCTACAAAACACAAACATAATTTTATTGATCAGAAATGAGTAATAGCAACTTAATGACTTGAACTTCAAATTGTTAACTGTAATCCGCAATATAGCTTAAAATTAGAAAGAGATTCACTGACTATTTGTTCAAAACTGCTAAGATGGCTAACTAAGAAGCACCATGATATCAATTCAAAGTCATGGTATTCTTACAAGTATACAAAAAGTATACAAGACTTTATATCTAATGCGCCACTTCAGCAGGTCTGAATAATGTGTGGTGTCTGGGGGTGGGAGGTGTGCCTCTTCAGTATGTGATGATGTTTAACAGTTAGTGGTCTCCAAGGAAACAGAATGAGAAGTGTGGATAAAAGCTGATCTTTTCAACAACAAAATCACTACTGTGGTACTCTTCACACTAAACAAATACAAAAACATTATGTAATTAATTAATTAATTAAATAAATAATCATTGTATTTATATAATGCCTTTCAAGACACCAAAAGCACTTTACAGTTCATTGTTCATTCACTCCACACTTGGTGGTGGTAAGCTACTATTGTAGCCACAGCTACCCTGGGGCAGGCTGACGAAAGGGAGGCTACCAATCTGCGCCATTGGCTCCTCCGATTACCACCATCACTCACGCACACTCCACATTCATACTAGGCATGTGGGTGAAGTGCCTTGCCTAAGGAAACAACAACAGTTTCTGCTACTGGCACTCCACTATGATACCTGGAATTCCCAGCGGTCTCCCATCCAAGTACTAACCAGGCCCGGCCCTGCTGTAATGGGATAAGTGAGGCATGATGCTGTAATTAGGAAAGTAGCTTTTGGGACACAAGATGCTTTTGGGACACAAGTTTGGTGGAATCAGAAGAATCACTACACAATGCTAGATAAAATTAGTAGAACCCAAAGGCAAGAGCATAGCAGTGAACATAGTGTTTGTTATCATTTCTGAACATTACCACTGCACTGAGACACAAATGCACAATCTACATGCTGAGAGAATTTACAAAATGATGCGTTCCACAGTCACACATAATTTGTGACTGGAGAGGAATATCTTTTTTTCCCCCCAGTACCAGTCCTTCAGTCGTCCTATGTGGGAGGCAAAATTGTCATGAGTCATTACTGCTGCAACAGCTTGACTTGAGTTTCCTCCTTCAAAAGTAATCCTCTAGAGATTTGGAAAAAATTACTCCCAGTCTCTCCCTCTGACCCTCCTCACTAGACCTGACCCCTCTTATGGGGCAGACTCACGCCATCCTGACATTCTCAGAGGGATCTAGTCACAGCCACCAACCTGTGGAGTCCTTTTTTCCAAAATCTCAGGACAGCATCCACATGTGCTTCTAATGAGGGCCCAGAGTGAACAGAAACATAGACTAGCCTTGCTCAACTTCCTACTTTCATAATATTTGGACTTCCCCGCCCAGAGGGTGAACTAAAATAAACCCCAAGCGAGCATCAACATGGTCCAGATCCTTTACAAAAGCATCACTTTGATCTGTACTTAGTCCTGACAATCAACAGCAGGAGACCATTCCATATCCCAAACACCGGTATAATACTCAAGATGAGAGGAGAAATGTCACACAGGAGTGTAATTATACTAGTATCATATCAAGATTGTAATACAGTCATTAAGATAAAATACAGTACAATTAAATGTAATGTAGATTAGGAGTATGGTCCATGATATTGAACTGTAGTGTACAACAAAAGACATCTAAACAACTGAAAAACTGGAGGTGTTATTTACAGATCCCCCCTTTATGTTTGTGTCCTGACTGACCACGCATGGCTGCCTATTTAGGTCAAACAATCCTGACAAAGACATCAAGATGCTCAACAGTAAGCCACAATCCTCTGACACACCACTACGGTTCTCATGACGGAGGACTGCTACTAGCCACTCGTTTCCGTTTTAAACAGAAGTTCAATAACATAAATCTATTTTCCATTTGATGCACATGTCCTCATTGTTCTCTATCTAGGCCATTAGCTTCAAATACATACAGTACAGTCTTTGAATGACCACTGACTGAACGTTAGTGCAATTCTATTGAAAATGCGAACTGCACATATGACTCTGAGTTAGGCCATTACAATATATTACAGAGGGCTGAAGTGAACAGTGCATGCACAATTGCTCCAACATGTGTGAACATGAGAAGAATAACCCCACCTCAGGCACCTTGTGGATTTAACACAGAAGCCCTGTTAGAGGCATTCATGCTCAGGGCAACGCCCCATGTGTCTTTCTCCTGCAGGAAAGCCAAGATTACATTATGCTCTGTAATGCAATATGGCACCCAACCAGCAGATCTTATCTTAGATCATTCTGGTCTAATAATAACAGAACAACAATGCTTCTTGTGATCAGATTCACTGTTGGCTCTTAACATCAACAAGATTGTGGCTGATGACAGTTCCCTTATTTTTGCACTTCAATAACAAGTATTCACAGGTATTCACTTTTGTCCAACTCTCTGACTGACACCTTTAATTACATCAAAGTTTGTGCAACATGGGAACATTGAAGTAATAATATTTAGAAGCCTGGGCCACACATTCTGTACAGAGATTTTCTTTATACAATGAAAAAGTAATTTTGGCTGTCCAAACAAATTATGTAGTACAATAGCAAAGGGTTGTTAAATACAAATGCAGTAGTAAAGTGTTTTTGACATAACAAAACAACATGACGACATAATCCTCAGCATGCACAGACTGGGTCATGAGTAAACACTATTGTAATGCTGCAAATGACAGTTCTCAAAGAAGAAAAACGAGTGACTTGACAATCGTCACATACAAACACTACATCCATGTTTAGAGTATGAATCCAGTGTTCACCTGACCACTTGTCATTTCACAGATTAAAACTCACCACAATTGTGCCTTTTATAAAGTACTCTCAGTTATTATTACAATACTACATGTGCATAGGATACACACATGCTGGGAAGTGACAGCATGGGTTCAAAAGTGCTCTAACAATAGCCCATAATAAAAGGGTACTGAGCCACTATTTAGACTGGGGGAGCCTTGAAATAAAAGATGACAAACTGGACAGACATGCAATAACAAAGTTGTCTGTGATGTCAGCTATTTACTGAGAAATGGTGCAGTAGACAGTACTTTTACAAGAGGTCAACTATCAGAACGCAGCTGTCTTTATGGTTTACTTTAGTATCAGTAAGTCACTCTTAATGTCTTGGACACAGATGAACAACTACATAATGATAAAAAACTTTCAAAAGAAGACCATGTGGAAAATAGTATAAATTATGTATAATCTATTTTTCTGCTAAGGCTTGTTATTATACAAGATACAAGTTAAGTGTAACTGCCTGCACTAGCCTTAAAGGAGAATTAACGTTTTTTACAATCTGAGCCTTATTTCGGTAATAAAACAAGTTGTTTTACTCACCCATAGCACTTTGGTGTCATATGGAGCATTTCCAGAGATGTTTTAGATTAGCGATTAGCGTTCTCGGGGCATATATATATATTTCGTTTGAGTTAAAAGTGGCCTGTAATCCGAGATTTATCCATAATTTACAGCTTTGCGTTTCATGTTTGGGTCCCGAGAGCTGAGAGTGAAATAAACTGTGACTCCGCACATGCGCACTGTCCTCCTCATCTACTCAAAACTATGGATAAATCTCGGATTACAGGCCACTTTTGACTCAAACGAAAGTGTAGACTAAGACATTGAGCTTCTATGATTTGAAAAGTGCTAAAGTTTGTGTTATTTGGAGACCGCTTGGGGCATATATTACATGCTCGGGGCATAATGCCCCGAGAACACTAATCGCTAATCTAAAACATCTCTGGAAGTGCTCCATATGACACCAAAGTGCTATGGGTGAGTAAAACAACTTGTTTTATTACCGAAATAAGGCTCAGATTGTTAAAAAAACGTTAATTCTCCTTTAAGATAAAGTTAATATGACACTTGATTCTTACCGGGCACTATACTGTGGACAGGCGTGGCAATGTTAATGTCCTGTAGGTGCTCCAGGGTCTCTGTGTGGAAAAGACGGAGGCTGGAGCCAGAACTAAAGGCAATCCAGATGCCCACCCCGGCTACCACCATGTGAGACACCACCATGCCCTCCTCCTGGTGGGACTCCAGCTGCTTCTAGATGTGGGACATACAAAGAACATATTCATCAAAAAAATATATTTATTATTATTATGATGATGATGATGATGATTATTATTATTATTATCATTTCATTGTGTTGTTCAGAATTTGACCACACATTTTTAATTTATTTTATATTTTGTAGAACAGCATTTTTTGACATGCAGCCTTTCAAAATGTAACTTCATCCAATCCACATGTTGCTTCACAGCAAGAAGGTTCCGGGTTCGATCCCCATGTGGCACGTTGTTATGGCCGTAAGATTTGGGTCGCCCGAGCCTTTCTGTGAGGAGTTTGCAGGTTTCCTCGGGGCACTCCGGTTTCCCCCATCAACCCAAAACATGCTCCAGGTAAAATCCTCCATCTTAGGTCCTGACCAAACCGAAGCAAGATCATGGAGATGGTCCCCGGGCGCAGTAATGTGCTGCCCACTGCTCCTAATAACAGGATTGGTTAAATGCAGAGAAGAATTTCTCCTGTGTGAGATCAATAAAGTCACTTCTTTCCACATGTGTGCACAGTCTTGGGGATCTTGTGTCATGATATCTTGTCCTATCTTGTCCTATCCCTATCACACCACACAAACAATATCAATGTGATCTACAACTTGTATCTGCCTCACGTTCATTAAAATTTCCGTTCCTGGGAGGCCTACAAACCAGGCTTTCACTGCGAGTTACGTAATCTCACCACATGCTGCTTCATGTGGAGGTGGTCTTATTTTTGGAAAGAGGGAGGCCAACTGAAAGTGTGTCAGTGCTTTTTACTGGAAAGTTCAGATTTACTACCAGCACAGGCAAAACGTACCACTATTTTACAGTTAGTTAAAAAAAAATCCAATCCTTTCCTATTTCTTTCCTTCGGTTCCATAGTTTTGGATACCCAAACTAGTCTAGTCCTTGAGGGAAAGCGAGTGAAGCAGGCAGGTGGTCCCACATAATGAGCTTAATGGGGTTAAACTGATTATGAACAAGCGCATGTCAGAAAACCAGTACTATTCCTGGAGTTGTAACAGGTGTGTCCATTTCCTACACTAATGGTGAGTTTACCCAAGGCATGCCAAGCTTAATTTGTGCCCCAATATAGACCATATGTTTACATTCAAAAGTCTTATTGAATGCAAATGTACAGTATGTGGCAAAGTTTTCATTGTTTTCTGTTTTAGTTCAACATGCTGCAGACATACAATCAAAACAGAAGGACAAGTTAGTTCCATACCTCGACAGTGTGAGACTGGGTGCTGATGATGAAAACCTGCCCTCCCGATGACGCCCAGAGGTGCTCCTCCACTGCCAGTATTGCCTTCACGGGTAAAACGCCCAGCTTCAGCACCTTAGGCCTGTCAGAGCTCCACAAACCATCTAGACAAAAAGAACAACACTGATTTCAATTAAACTGTACATGTGTGTTTTTGTTACCATTTACAGAGGCTATAATATACATTTTGATTCTCAAATGGTGCAATAATAACACTCTTCTTCTTTCTTAACTATTCAAATTTTCTAGTGGAGGTTCGTCTGCTTGTCTCCATGGAAGTTTTTTTTTTTTTTTTTTTGCATGAAACTATACTGTGAATGGGGCCAACTCTCCACAGATCTGACCTGTAACTTGACCTGGTGGCACCGCCTGCTTGTCTCCATTCCAGACAAATCAATAACCCCAAGAAAGTGGCAAACCCCTGAAAAGTTACATAGCACACCTTTAATATATAACAAAATGTTAACCCTGTAGTTTAGATAGTGATCAACACATTGTCACACTGATTCATGCATCTCTTAAATCCCATTGGTCCTGAATGAGTTTCTACTGTGTACTCCCAACAGAGCCTAGATTTTAAAACATAAATTGCAAATCCAATAGCACAACGCTTACATAATCCTGACTGTAACTCACTGGCTGTTGATGCACTCCAAAGACATCACTATGAAAATAGATGTGTTGAGGCATTAGCCAGAGTGGAGCTGTATCCCACACACACCTCCTACACAGTGCTCAGCATGTGCCCGGACACCTACAGCGCCAGCTCTGGGACTGAAAAAACACAAGCTCTGCCTTTTTAATATATACGTGCACTGAAACCTGACAGATTTGAGAAGAAGGTAGAAGGGCTGCATGATTTTGGAAAAAACAATATTAATTTGTGTAACATTATATGTTTAAAAATGTTCACAGGGCATATTGTAACCAACCCCCTGGAGGATTCACATTTGAGCGCGAACTGAAATATAAAACTTCAAGAATTCCTGGCCTTTTAGTACAGTTGTAGAGGTCTAAAATATTTAGCACGTTATATTATCTGAACAACTGTGCCTTTGAGATTTGACAATTGCAGCAACTCAAATTGCACTTTCAATTCTATTGTAAGTGCTGTAGTCCCTTATCTAACAAAATGTAAGCAAAGGTAATGTAATGAGTCAATTTATGTTTTTCTGTTTCATAAGTGTTTAGTAGTAGGTACATTTTTGCCAGATACCTCACTCCCTGGGTAATCTAGTCCAAGAAGCAATGTGGCCACGCCAGTAGTGTTTGTTTTGAAAAGGTAGAAAGACTGCTATTGAAAGAAGTACTACGCAGTAAGAGAGAAATGTTCTTATTAAGCTGCCATAATTACAGCGGAAGTCAAAGGTAAGCTCCTTCAGCAAACTCAAGGTGGGAGCAGAATTCCAGTAATGGCTTGTGTATATTATTCTAGTAATCATACCATAAAGAAGCACTTACAGAGCAAGAACTGTGAATGTGAATGTGTTCCCTGTGACAAGTAATTGTGATAAGATTTGAGATCTATGTTTAAAAATTATGAAAGTGCTCATTTCAACAAGTCCAGGAGCATTACTGTTTGAAAAAAGACTGAAATATAAACTTTTTTATCAATACAAGAATTAGATGCATTTAAAAACATGTTTGTAGAGATCTACAAACATGTCTTTTTAAAATATATATTTGTATATTTGTCGTTTACAGTGGATTATGTAAATGACTGCAGTCTTCGCGATTTTGTACTTGCACCAACTCGAACTGTGATTTCAAACTGATTGTGACATACTGTGCAGCATTGTGAGAGATGGCAAGACAAAAAAACATTCTTTTACTGAGTGCCTGTGACATGTTCCCTTTGCTGAGTCTCTATGATGCAGCCCAATACAAATAAGCAAGCATGGCAGAATCAGAGTGGATAGCTCAAAGAGACGACAGCATCAGCACAGACATTACATTACACACTGAAGCTGCACATAGTCTGATTTAGCCTCAACAGAGCATTTTATAATTGTTTTTTTTAACAAATATATTCATTACTAGGAGTGGGTGATGTTGATAAAAATGGATCTCTTTCCTTTTTTACTCGATGAGTAATCCATTAGCAGTGCAGCAGAAATATGCTGAAATGTGCCCGTAATTGTCTCGATTGAGAAGTATTGCATAAAATATGAATGGAGCATATTGAATTGACCACAAAAGTGCACAAATCACATCATACCCTTTTTAAGATGATTTGACAGTAAGTGCATGTTTTCATCACGTCTTTCTGCGGCATTTTATTTCATGTACGAAAATTTGAATTTTTCCAAAACAGCAGTTACAAAATATCTAATAAATATAATACTTCTGTTCATATTTAAAAGGAATATCAAACAAGCTAGGTCTGATGGGTGAAGCAGTGATATTTAAAGAATGAAATAAAATAAATAAAAAGAAATTCTGATTTAATTATCGGCCAAAAAAAAAAAAATCTGCATTACAATACACAATAGTTCAGTCTGTGTCTTGTATCAGCCCATTAAAACCTTGCAAGGAAATGTTGCAACAGATAAAACTACAGTTAAGTTACAGGTTGGTACATGCATATATATATATATATATATATATATATATATATATATATATATATATATATATATATATATATATATATAAAAAGAAAAAGCTTCTAGTTATGTGTAACGTCAAGCTATACAATGCTTTATTTCTTAGATATTCTTCTTGACAGAAGGAAGAAAAGTAAAAGCACTCTTAGTCTTGAGAAAAGGAGTAAATGATGAGAGGTAACGGCTAAAACTTCTGTCCCAAGGCATTCATAATATTCTTAACTTCAAGCACACACTGGCTACAAAACACTGATCAAATGAGCGCAGCAGAGAAAATATGCAGCCCAAATCTATTCGGCATTTGTGTCAGTGCTCGGGAGGAATATAATCAAATAGGTCAACACGAACAGATCAGCTTCTTGAGCAGTAACCCTCGGCAGAGAAGACCTACTGACCTGAGATCCACTCTGAGGAGACCAAGGCCAGGAGGGCAATGGAGCAGGGACTAAGTGACACAACAACCTGAAGTTCATGTCGAAATTGTTATACTGAAGATGATAAATTAGGTTATCGTGCATATGAAGCAGCTGCAGAAGGATCATATTAAAGCTAATAAAAAATACAGAATAGGCTACAGTGATATTTCTGCACTAATGAAATTAACTTCACAGTCCATTCACAAATTAACTAAGGCATTTAAGAGTGTCTGGTTTGAGTGCTGATGTAAACTTAGTTTGGTCTGGTTCTAGTCCTTGTTTAGTCCTGAGCTAGATGTAATTTCAGATTTAGTCTCAGATTTTTGTGATTCATTTCATTTGAATATCGCCAACCTGTAACCTGAAGAAATTGTGTGTTTTTTTCTTAAGATTGTAATAAAAAAGCTATAAGTGTATGTACTGAAATTTCTCATGCAGTGCACAAAGGGACAGATCACACTCGAACTGAGCAATGAAACTGGGTGATTCAGTTCAGTGCAGACTAAATATTTACTTTAGTCTTTACATTCAAACCTCCCAGGTGAACACGCTGTTGTTTTGCACAGTCACATATACTAAACCCTGGTAATTACACTCAATTAACCCATTTGAGAGTCTAAACATAGATTACAAAGAAAGACCTCTGAGGAGAAGACAGAGGAGGTACACAAACCTGGACATCTGGAGTAGACGAGCACAGAGCCGCTCACCAAGCCCACATAAAGACAGTGTTTCTGATACACAAGGCTGGTCACCGTGGATTTGTCTGGGGTGAAGAAATGCTGTAGACGAACTTTCTTTGACCGCTGACTGCTCTTGTACACAATAATGCTGGAAAAAAAACATGATGAAAAAGGAAATATTTCATCATACAATTGTTAGATCTTTTACCAATGGTTTACTTAATAACACTTTACATCACATCAAGTATAGAAGTGCCTAGTCATGGCTTTCAGATGACACTGCAAGATTATTATTTTTTTATCGAGTTGGGGGGACTGGTATAATTGATATTGCTGACGTACATATTTTAGTGTATTAAAAATAGTGCTTAGGGCTAATAAATTATGTTATCAATGTTGAATATTAGATAACTTTACAACATTGGAAGGGAGATAAAATTACATATATTTTTCAGTTGGTTGTTACAATTTCACAAGTTCAAGCAGCTGGTCATGAACAGAATAGACATTTTTTTCTTGTATATTCATTTTGGATTATTCTTGAAATTGCAATGTAAAATGTGCAAATGTAATCAATAGGGAAAACTAGCTCCTGCCCCCTATCTGTGGCATCATTGCATTTATATTAAAGAATCTGAAAACTATTATTGTTTATGCAGAATTATTTGTGAACTGTACCTGCCCTCCTCCATGCCCAAACACATGGTGGGGCTTTCAGCAGCTTTCCCTGGAGCTGTGTGGTGGTTCTCGGACACACTCTCTCCGTTCTCCTGGGGCTGCTCAGCGGGGATGTAGGCCATGCAGAGGATACGAGACTCCACATTGAAACACTCCGTGACCTTTGGACTAGAGTTCTGCATGGCTACAATAGCTATCTGTCCCATCTGATTAGTACAACTTGCAACCTTAAAAACAGTATTTGTTAAAACCTACAATTCAAGCATGTGTGACCTTTATTTTGAGACAATGGATAAGAATCTCACCCAAACACATCCATGTCCGAGGACTGGTGTATCTGCAGTGCTCTCAGTATTGATGTGGGGCTCTGGGTTGTGGACTGCACATTCCACCTTCCACACAAATTAAATAAAATGACGTTGTAATATGAAATGTATTTATGTTCACTTAGATCTTACTAAAACTGCAAACCAGATTTGTACCAAAGAATAGTTATAAAAACTGGGATTGAGAGAAATATGTAAGCCTAAAAAGGACTGTGATAATTGGTATGCGGTATATTCCATTGTTACTCAATGATAAAAGGAGAAATTCAATTTGTCAACTGGACAAAGTTTGTTTGGTCGAAAACGTTTCGCTGCTCATCCGAGAGGCTTCGTCAGCTCTGGTTCTAGTGCTGGTTAGACCCTGTTTATATCTAGCTGCACTAGAACCAGAGCTGACGAAGCCTCTCGGATGAGCGGCGAAACATTTTCGACCAAACAAACTTTGTCCAGTTGACAAATTGAATTTCTCCTTTTATCATGGATTCTACCTGGAGGACTGAGGGACTCTTCACGCATTGTTACTCAATGTTATTAGACTTAGACTGGATATTTCCAGTTAATGTGCAGGAGTTACAGAGGTTAATCGTTATCATCCAAGATTGATACGGAATGCAAACTCACTTTGAACTCTTGTAGTTTGGACATGACCACAGGCATTTGTTTAAGCAGAAGAGGGTGCTTCTGCTTTTTGATTTGATTCCCATCATCCTCTGCAAAGAACCATCCATGTGTGTTGTCCTCCTCTATGAGAAAAAACAATATATGAACATGGTTTTCTGCAGGTCAGTTTGTAAAAGCTTTCATAGATTTATGCTGACTGTAAAACTACTAGTAAAACAAGTCATAATGTAAGTGACAAACGTTTATAGTTAAATAAATCTGTCATTATGTCAACACTGGCAAAATAATACAGTGAGGCCAACAAAGAGTAGCTTTAATGGCTGTACCTAGAGCCAACTTTGCCATTTGCAAGTTACTGATCCAAGATTGTTTGATTGCTGGGCTCAGAGTATTGAATACTGCACTGAAGTAAGTGGCTTTACCAGACCTGTAAGGGTAAGAGAAAAATAACAATTCAAAAACATTTAGGATTTTTCAAACTAGACCAAATGGTAAACACAACAAATTTGCCTGTTAACATATGCCATAATTGTGTCATTTTAAATTTTTGACAGGAGCTAATGTGTCATGGCTGACTGGCCTAGCCCCAAGAGTAAGGTGCTTTTTGTGGGGGAAGGATCAGTAAAGGAATGAGGGGCACAGCTGTGCTTCCAAAGATATCTGTTGATAATCTGTCCTGTTATATACAACAGAGAAGAAGGAACATATTAAAGTGTCAGAGAGAAATAGCAAATATGTGGCTACAGGGCAGAGAATGTGGAAAACTGACGTCAGGGTGCACCCTTGGGTGACCATGTGCAGAATATAACAGAGTGTTAATGTGTGACAAGTATGTGTGCATAGTAACAGCTGCAGCTGTAGTCTTAAAAGCCAAATTGATCCACATCTCCTTGTGATTCATGCCACAGATTAGAATTGGTGGGGAACTTATGTCTAATAGCCAGATATTTTACACTACACAGCTGTGAACAGACAATAATCGTAACGTATTACTAATGATTTAAACAGAGGTGAGTGGGTGGTACAAACTTGTCTTGTTTTCCCGGCAGCTGGAGCTGGATCCTGCAGCGGTCAGCTGCCCTAATCTCCTCTTCCTTCTTCAGGATGAGCCTCTGCAGACCGGACACCCAGTCCTGCGCCACTGTGGGGTTCACATTCTACACATACAAACAGGATGCAGTAATTTCTGAAATATACAATTAAGTTTTAATAAAAAATTATTTTCATGAGTAAATGTCTCACAACACACATTTATACATTTTAATTCAGTGTTCAACCCAATTTCAACCCAATTTTGCGGTATATATTGACCTTTTTTCATAGATAATGCTCCTCTTTGAAAGGTTTTCTGCTCCTCTGCTTCCTCTGAGCTTTGGCTGGACTTACAGCCCAGCACAAACACCCTGCTGAGCTCAGTCCTACTGCACAGTCAGACCTGTGTCTTGACTAACCACATCACATGACAGGCCTGAGCCCAGAGGGACCCCAGTCTCCCCAAGACAAATTGGCCACGCTGGCACATTCCGCTCATTAGACTGACTGTATGGATAGGCACAAGCTGCTTCTGAGATGTGTGCTATTGCACACAACAAAATTGTATAGCATGTTGTGTCCTACATACTACTACAATATATACTTTATTATTATTATCATCAGTTATACTGCACGCTTTTATACCTGGTAGTTCCCCTTGAGGCTGCTTATCATGCTGGATATTTGGTTCACCAGGCTGAGGTCATGGATTAGATTCTGCAAATCTTGATAAAGCTGTCCTGGACCCATGTATAGTTTGTCTGTAAGGATACACATAACACCACAAGAATGAATACATTAACATAAGCAATGCATTCAGATATTCAGGGCAACCAGGCATTCTAAAGAAACTGCAAAATTTCCAGAGACTTTGGCTTTTTTGCATAATTTTAAAAAGTGATTTTTGTGACAGAGTTAAAACATATATCAATCAATAAATGGCCTTTCCATTGGGAATCAATGACAGTTTTCTTAATTTAGATGTGCTTCCCCTCCAAATGTGCACAACAACACTTTCATTCACCCCTGTAATGTGGCAGAAAGAATGGGTGCCTAGTACCCAGCACTTCTATACCTGAAGTGTTATTAAGTAAACCATTGGTAATACATCTAACAATTGTATGATGAAATATTTCCTTTTTCATCATGTTTTTTTCCAGCATTATTGTGTACAAGAGCAGTCAGCGGTCAAAGAAAGTTCGTCTACAGCATTTCTTCACCCCAGACAAATTCACAGTGACCAGCCTTGTGTATCAGAAACACTGTCTTTATGTGGGCTCGGTGAGCGGCTCTGTGCTCGTCTACTCCAGATGTCCAGGTTTGTGTACCTCATCTGTCTTCTCCTCAGAGGTCTCTCTTTGTAACCTCTGTTTAGACTCTCAAGGTTTATTTTGCCTTTAATCATTTTATATGGTTTAGTTCATCCCATGCCAGCTACTGCACACCATATAAGCAAAAATAACTGTCAGGTTTGCATGTATTCCTGGTGATATTAAAGGGATCTAAAGAGTTAAACTGAGTCTAAGAATGTCTGGCACAGAAATACACTGTTTGTCTCTGCTCCTCCTCTTCTACAATAGTCACTGAATTGGCCATTGGTGGGTGCTCCGACTCCATGGTAACCCAGCTTTGTCCACCTCTGAGGCCTTGCTGACTGGGTATTCAGGAAATATACTCCACTAAATGGGTTTATTTATTTGGTGGTCTCCCCAGAAATGTATTTAAAATATATTTTATAATAGTCCTCATGCATGACAACTCACATACACTAGGACATAAGGTAAGCATAGAATAAGGATAGAATGCATAAGGATAGGAATAGAATGCATTTTAACAGTTTTAACTCTCATATATACAAATCACCCTCATAAGTAGAAATGCTTTGGCACACCATATTAGTAATTGATTGTGGATGCCCTGTTTTATTGTATTGATTCATCATAAACTCAATGCTCCAATTCCTGTACAGCTGAATGCCCCATTTATCTTAATGAAGGCTTTGAATCCACAGGGGAATCAGGTCATAACAGAAATGATGAACTCTATAAACCTGTCATATCCGCCGAATAGGTCACACATGGCAAAAATGTATAGTACAGGGGTCGGCAACCCGCGGCTCCAGAGCCGCATGCGGCTCTTTGATCCCTCTGATGCGGCTCAGCACATTGGTTCCTCTTTTATCGCAGGGGTTACATTGTTAAAATAACCCGCGATAGGCTAAATCAGTGAAATAGTCAGCTTTATATTGCGTGTATAAATATGCGTGTATTTCACAGTTCCTCTGACCGAGGCGCCTGGCGCCGCTGCGCTGTTGCTGGTTTTGTTGTAGTGAGAACGCTTCCGTGCACTCTCAGGACTGGTTCCACCGCCTGGACTCCAGGTTCCACCAGTTCATTCTGCGGAAACACTGCCGCTACTTCCCGATGCGCATTGACCACCCGGAGAAGTGTGCGCGCGGACATGTGCACCTGCACATCGTGGTCAAATCCGTGACAGAGCATGACCGGCGCGACCAGCCCCAGGTGAGACGCACGGCCGCGGCCCTTCTGGCATGTGCCAAAATGTCAGACCGCTCAGTCCGTCACTGCTTCAGAGTCACACTGCTCGTGATCACATTTGAATAAATTTGGCAAACTGAATGCAATCTGTAGGCCTACTGTACAGGAGACACGGAGGAGAATGAAGGACAAAGACAAAGGTCTACAGTCCCTCAGCCAATCAGGATGCAGAACACAATGCATGTTGATACACTATAAAAAAAAATCAGCGAAACAGCGAAGGATCACTGTATTTAATTAAAATATATGTTATTTTAGTTCGTTCATTTTCAAAATGTAATTCTATGGCACAAAGGTAAAAAAAAAAAAAGTTATATGCAGTGTTATTTCATTTTAAATTTCAAAAGGGTTTTGTGGCTCCCAGTGTTTTCTTTACTGTGTGAAATGGGTCCAAATGGCTCTTTGAGTGGTAAAGGTTGCCGACCCCTGGTATAGTATCTTTTATCGTGTAATAGAACACTTAATCCGATCACAAATCAAATATTAACCACTGCTTGTCTTGCACTAAAATCAAATCACAGCCTACACAAATAACATACAGTACTTAGTTTTAAGCAAATGTTGTAATAGCCGCCTAGTCATATCACTACGTGGAAAAGACTGCTCATATAGGTCAATGGAGAATTAGACAGAATTAGAAGTTCAATATACTGTGATGGAATCCCTAAAATTTCACCATAGGGTTAGAATTATGATTGTAATTTCAATAATCATAACAGAAAATATTTGATCAAACTGAGGTGACATTGATGCTAGGCGGGGAGTATGTGATTGCTTACACAGAATCAGACATAACCAATAGGGATTAGGATGAGTAAACAGGGCAATGTGTGACCGGAGTGGTTGTAATTCCAGCTTACTACCGTTGGCAACCAAAGCACTAATCCCCCGCCTAAACACATACAGTATGATCTCTGACTGACAGGGGGTCTCACCAGTTCAACTATATAGTGCCATAACCTCTGAGCAAACTCCTAGAATAAAACTGCCCTGACCACTAAATAATACGTCCTTGCCTCCTACGCTCCTGCTTCTCTTTGTCGATCTGGTCCTTTTAAAGTGGTCGAGCAGCTGCTTGCGACGGTGGAGTGCTCAGTGGAAAGACTGAATTCACTGGAGAAGGCCTGTACCAAGCCAGAATTATTACTAGTTTTCTGAGTGGAAAACATTTTTTACAGACTACAGACTGTGTCAACAGGATAACTTTGTCCAGGAAAAAACAGAGTAATAGAAGCACTCAAGTGGCTGTTGTTAAGTGAGTTTTTAGACAAAAACAGGTTAGGGCAAGACTTTTGACAATGATTCACAACTTGAAACAAAGCAAATATTACCAAACTGTGGTGTCCCTGTCTATAGACATGTGGGATTTTTTTAAACAGAGAACTTATTTCCATCCTTTATGTTTCTGGAATTTTGATGAAGAACAATATTTGTTGTATATATTTTGTGTTTGAGTAATTCACTATTTAACTTTTTTTCTAGTGGAGACCACATGGAGATGTTATTGCCTTGCGTAGAATATTCACTATTATGGCATTTAACTTTTAAAGACAAGCAGATGATGCAAGTAGGCCAAGTTACAGGTCTGATCTGTGGAGAGGCAAAACTGCTATGAAAACACCTATAACACTGGTTTACAAATTTTTGGACTTGATCTGCTTCCGAGATAAAAGTGTCTAAATCTTATTTATACTGATAAGATGAACTGAAAATCAATTGATAACTGTGCTGGTTAGCTAATGTACTCAAGATATGTAATGCTATAATAATAATATAAATATATATATTATATATATTGATATATGTTCAAACTCTAGACATACTAACTCTAGACAAATGAATGTATTAGAATGTGCAGACAGGCTTTCAGATAGAACTGGTTGCTTGTAGACACACTGTACCTTCTGATAAACTACAGTTTTTGCCTTATTTTGCATACATTTCCTATTTTGGCCCAATAGTGTATCTTGGAAACTATAGCTAATCAGCACTTCTGACTTACTTTTTCTTTATTAGTGACCTAAACCAAGAAAAATGTCACTACTTTTGTTCGGGAAGCATTTTGTTTGTAGACCAGTGTAATTGATTAAATGCAAAATGGACCAGATTAAAGGCAACACCTCCATGGAGATAAGCAGTTAGCAGACACCCAACCAGAAACGTTACATAGTGCACCTTTAATTACAATGATCATATGCAATATTTTTGTTGGATTCTGTTATGGCATTTGAATGTTATTGTGGATTATGTGGATATTGCTTGAGCTCATATTGCCATAACATACATTTTGCAATCCTGTGCAACTACCTTGTGCAACCATGAAAAGCCATTCTGCACATTATGACAGCAAATTAGGGCTGCAACTAACGATTATTTTAGTAGTCGATTAATCTATAGATCCAGTGACGATTAGTCACGAAAAAAAATATTACTAGGATAATGGACACGACACTAACGTTGGTATTTAGTGAGCGCAGTTACGCGTGCGTGCTTTAAAGGGATATGCCACCCCCAGGTCAAATTTGGGCATCTCCGCACAGTCCAGAGACTAAAATAAGTGGTGGAAAGCGTTTTCCTGCTCACCCAGCCATTGTCCGAGTCTGTCGCCACTGACCGCCGCGGTATCTGGTGCTCCTCCGCCTTAGACTGGAGTCTAATGTCGCCAGAGAAAGATTTCGGCCAAAAGGAATTAATTTGCTCGATGCGTTTCCCAATTACTTTGTGTGTAGTGCGCATTCATATCGAGTGCAAATAAATGTGCAAATCAACACGGAGAGCTTGCCTTGGTCATTTTGGGTGGGAACTATTTTCCAGTGCGTAAGAATACAGCCGTATCACGCAGCACGCTGCCAGGGGAATCCCAGTTACGCACCGGGAAGGGAGTTCCCCTGTTGCACAACGTGGTGCGTGATACGGCTGTATTCTTCCGCACTGGAAAATAGTTCCCACCCAAAATGACCAAGGCAAGCTCTCCGTGTTGATTTGCACATTTATTTGCACTCGATATGAATGCGCACTACACACAAAGTAATTGGGAAACGCATCGAGCAAATTAATTCCTTTTGGCCGAAATCTTTCTCTGGCGACGTTAGACTCCAGTCTAAGGCGGAGGAGCACCAGATACCGCGGCGGTCAGTGGCGACAGACTCGGACAATGGCTGGGTGAGCAGGAAAACGCTTTCCACCACTTATTTTAGTCTCTGGACTGTGGGGAGATGCCCAAATTTGACCTGGGGGTGGCATATCCCTTTAAGCATTCCGTTTCAAAGCGGAATATTGTCAGTATCCAGTTTATAAAAAAGTTGAAGTATTCTGTGAAACAGCGTTCTGTTAAGGGAATACTACCAAAACACGACTAGACTACATTCGGAATGAGTCTAGGCGCTTTGTGCTACAATTTTGTATGAAAAGCGCCTTATAAATGTTTGATTGATTGATTGATTGATTGAAAAAGATTGTCCATGACTCGTGAGCAAATTGCGTATGGCCACCATTCCGTTTAGCACTAGTGCTAATATTGGAATATTCCTCACATGCAGATACAGTGACTGGCGTGAGCTAGCTGCCGTCACAACGCTCCCGTCACAACGCTCCCGCACTTTTCCGTAACTTTCCTAAGTTTTTGCCTTTAAACCGCCCAACTTTTGTAAATATTTTTATCAACACTGTTCGTTAAGCTTGGGCTGCACTCGACGCTGCATTTTTTCCGCACTTTCGGTGGATTATTTACCTGTCTCGGCTTAAGATGTGTAAGGGACCCCGTCCTCCGCTCGTCTACACAAAGGATCAGCTGATGGCGCTGCGCAGCGCTGTTGTGTTCCCCTGAAACAGGCATGTTATCCCTGACGAGATCCTGTGGACGACACGCCGTGGACGCAGCGCGGGACGTAAACTCCGGGAAAAGAAAAGACGCTGCAGGCCGGTCCTCCCCTCCGTCGTAACGGGGAATGTGTGCGCCCTCGCCAACAACACGGACGAGCTTGCGGCGCTCGTTAGATTTCAGAGGGAGTACAGGGACGCTAGCGTCATTGTTTTTACGGAGACATGGCTAACACCGCAAATCACGGAGAGTGGGAAGAAGAAGGGAGGAGAACGAGAAATGGTGTAAACCTGGACACTGTACAGTGAAGGAGCAGATGTGTAACAAAGACATTGAACTGTTTGCTGTCGGCCCTGCAGATTCTTGACACAGACGAGTTTTAAGTTCCAAATTAAAATGATACTTAAATAATACGACTAGTCGACAATGAAATTTCATGTCGACAAAATTTTATTGTCGACGTCGTCAACGTTGTCGACTAATCATTGCAGCCCTACAGCAAATACCTACTGGCTAATCTAACAGACACTGTATTGTACCATGACTTGTATAACAGTGTCTCTTACTTGGCTTTGCGTTGATGACCACCTTCTCCCCAGAATGAGGTGGTTGGAAGCGGCTGTTCTCAGGCATGTCTTCACTGGATCCAAACTCCAAAACTTCCACCAGGTTCAAAGGCACACTCCACTTCAACAGGAACCTTTGGTCTAGGGACACATTCCCAGTACCGCTCCCACTGCCATCTGGATACCTGCATTATAAGAAATAAGCATTTTCAGTATTCTTCACCACAGTCAAGCTGAAATAAGTATAATATGGGTGTTTATCCAAGAGTTTCCTTAGCCAAAGCAATTGACAAATTAAACCTTAAACCTTTTATATCATTATATCTTTTTTATATTTTGATATTTGTCCTCACAATGTCACCTATAACAAGAACCTCAAACTCATGAATAGGTCATTTAATTCTACACCTTAAAACATGTATCCAAGGTATTACTACCAGTTACACAAAAAATGTTATTGCATGTGGGAATCCTATGCTGAATAAATATCCAGACTAATTTATGATGACAATAAAACTGTCTTCAAGGTCAAAGGGCAAGGGGAAGTGCAAATTACAGAAAGGATAAGATTTACAGCTTGGACAGGTTTGTGGGGGCTGTCTCACCGGATATTAGGCGTGGCACACATGAGCACATCATTCAGCAGAAAGAGACGCCGCTCTTTGGTTTTGATGATTTCACCTCGATCATTGTACACTGTCTCTACCATGTCATCTGAGCGGATTAGGTATCGGCTGCCATTGCTCAGGAGCTGGAGAGAAACAGACTATAAATGTACAACCTGAAGAACTGTCTTACATGCCTTGTTTCATATATGCACACACCTTGTTGAGATAACGTTCGTTCATAGCTTTTGCAATGTGCCGAATTTCACAGCGCTGATCAGCTTCCCTTTTCTTTTCATTCAGCTTGTCAGCCAGAGTCTCTAATTCAGTCAGGGCCATCTGCAGAGGTAGGCGGTCTGCGTGGCCCACAGGCGTGTTCTTCAACATGTCCTGGAGAAAATCAAAAAATTAGTAATAAGACATGATAAAACATTGCTATTGAAAAGGTAGAAAATGAAATGCTGAGCAAGTTTTAAACTAATCTATAAACGTATTCCTTATACAATATAGTTTTTCCAGACATATTTTGTGAAAAGAAGGCTGTATTCCACAGAAGTACTAGGCTTGTGTGCACGGCACTCCCTCTGCTGGTGAAAAATAGAATCTACAATTTTACTCTCAATAAAATTACCTGGAGTAATAATATAAATTGTGGAAATCGTTGTATAGGTTTCATCATTAGGCCATACAAAGTCATTCTGTCCATACTGGTCTCCTGACGGTGCTGTAGGAAGATAATAAATCCGTAGTTATTGTTTTTGTCTCACCCTTATCTTAAGAATGTGTAACTAACAATATTTTCTATATAATGTCAAGTATTAAAGTTCTCTTCACAAACCTTAAGAAATTCTAGGAAACCAGGTTTGGCTGTGCATGTCTTTCTCACTACTGCCATTGCGGTGCTAAAGTTGTTTACGTATTCACTGTAAGCATCTAGTACCATAGACTTTGAAAACTGTTGGGAAAATCATTTAGAAAACATAAAAATCTCAACTTTATTTACCACCATGAATATGTGTCTGTTCTGAAGTTATTAGGCTGCTCACCGATGCCACAAACACATCTCCAATCATCTCCAGACTGTCCCACTCTGCCACTCTGCTCGCCAGTGCTATCTGGAACAAGAAGTGGCACTGCAGAATCTCTCGCACGCGGTAAAAGATTATTTTCAGCTTCCTGTCACTCAGCAGCCGGGGCTCAATCTGGGTCAGGGGCTTCTCATATTGCTGATAAAGAAGATTAGGTCAGCTACAAAAGTACAATGACAAAAAGAACTGCAACCACACCTCACAGACCTCCAATATCCTCTTTAAAGCCTCAAGGTAGTTCTTCTCACTTTCCAGGATAGACCCCAGGATACATCTTCTAACAAGCTGAAAAACAAAAACAATGTGGAAATTGACTGGTACATTTTTTTTCATGGCAGATGCTGATATGTAGGGGCAATTTTGATTATTTTCCCCAAATTTACTACAAACACATCCACAGCCCTTTTTACCACAAACATCTCATCACACTGAAGTGTTGAAATAAAGTTTTGTGTGTACACTTTAGGCAGTAGGACATCAAAAACAAAATATCAGTCTGCGGGAGATTTAAGGCCGATAGCTCATGTCAGTGTATCTCTAATATTTCGGACAAATAAGCTGTGTATGCAATGTATTACCTGTTGTTGTGAAAGGGCCTCTGGTGCTGGACACAACACTGGTTCAACATTAAAACAGTCCACCTCTATGAAAAGCTCTGCCTCGTCTTCAAAACAGTCAGACTTCCTCTCTGGAACATAAAGCGAAAGTTAGTACAGCTAAAATGAAACTAGGATGGCATTGCAGTTTTAATCTTACCGTTACAGAAAGATTTTGTTTTGATAAAAGAACGTCCCTTTTTCACAGCAGCTTTGGTTTTCTCAAGTCCATCTTTGGTCCCTTCTTTTGCTGCTTTCACCAACTTCTGCATCTATAACCAAAACCATAAAATGTGTTAATTTCAAACTATCACCAGAAAAATATTTCGTGCCACTTGAAAGTATCCATGTATTAGTGAATGTTACAGAAGCTGCTAAAATTGAGTACTTAGAGTGGATTGTTAGATAGAATGAGCAGATTTTGTACAACTACAGTATGTTTACAAGATGGCAGAAGATCACAGTCCCTTTACCACCATGGATACAAGAATGACCATTATTGCAGACACAAATACGTCTAATATGAAAACCTCATTCCCACCATCACCACAACCACCGACTGAAGAGACATTGACATCAGAGCAGGATGCAGGTCACTATGAAATCCGAGTTAGCTATAGCAGCTTGGGACTAGCGCAGGGGAGTTAGACGGGCCACAGTGGTTTACCTTCTGCTCATGTTTCTGTTTAAGTTGCTGCAGCTCTACAGTCCCCACTGTATTAGCCATTAGATCTTTCATCTTTTTCTCATAGTGTTCTTTCAAGCGTGTAAGATCTTGAGAGAGCTGAACAGAGGCAAATGAAGTGAAGACATTACAGACTTTGTTGTAAGTGCACTTGCTTTATTGTTATGGATTTAAGTACGCAGGCAAACCATCATGTTTGGATTGTCATGTCTAATGTATTATCTTTAATTACCAAAATAATAAAGAAACATGATTTTTAAAAAGCCAACTTAATGTCAAACAAACCTTTTTAATATTTTCAGTAACCCTTTATAATAACTATACTTTAATTAGCCTTAATAAAGCATAAACTGAATTCATAATGAACCAATCAAAAATATATGATTTAATATCCTAATTCCTTCATTAAATCATTCTTAATAAACAATACGTATGTTGATTATGACTAAAGTCTTCATTCATGTTTTGTAGTAATGGTTTGTAATTATAAAGTGGTACCACATTTTGTTGGATTGTCGTACTTCTACAGTATGTTGTGCTTGTTTTATGTGTGGACTACCTACATGTAGGGGCAGATGGAAGTCAGCTTTGTGGCTATAATTTGTCATATTCACATTTGTTATAATCTCAGTGCAAGTCTTCATTAAACCAGAGTCCACAGATGTGTGATGGACTTCCTCACAAGTTTAAATTTGAAATGGAAATCTTATTTTTGTATCATAAATGTGTCCGTTTACAGTCTTTAATCAGGACTTGTTGTGCAGAGCATGCTAGTGTGTTTAATACATACGTGTGTTTTCTTCTGGGGTGGCTGCCCTCTCATAAAGGCATGGGGTACACTATTGTCATGACGCCCTTCTCCGTCACTGGCCTCATCGTAGCTCTCAAACTCACTGGAGCTCCAGCCATTGTCCAGACTGCTGCCTCCCCCCTCCTCGCCAAGCTCAACGTCATCGTAGATCATCTCTTCATTCTCTGCAAATCAAATATACGCAGAGAATACACAAAAAAAAGTTAATTTGTAATGAATTAGGAATGAGCTTAGATCAGCAATAAGAAATGAAAAGCAAAAGTATACACATGAACATAGTAATAGCAGATAAAGAATACGTTCAAAAATATGTACTTACCTGTGTCTGAGTTTTCCCTTGGCACGTCATCGTAAATCACTTCATCAGGATCTGCAGAGCAACATTATTTTAACAAAAACTAAAACAAAAAGTTTTTAAAGAAAGGCATACAACTAACTCCACTTCCTCAAAATACAGGGAAGGAAATGTCGTGGAATTCATGTGAGGCGATTGACAGTGACAGCAGCCAAAAGGAAAGTAAACTCCTAAGATTTTTCATGAATAAGTCACGCTTTCATAGATCAAAATATGTAACATCACTCACTTTCCATCCATGCAGTGTTAGCTGGATCTGAAACCCATTTAGCCAAGGCATCCTCTTCTCTAATGGGGGGATACTCTTCACTAAAAACACTTCAAGGAAAAACAGACATATGTGATATTTTTTTAAAATATACTGAGTTAGTACTTTGAGATCTTTATAACATACACTATATTGTAGAATGAATGTGGGAAAGCAAATACCTGTCAACGGAGGTGCTGCCAGTCCCAACCACTGTGACTGTGGGCACAAACAAAGAGACACAAAATCAAACACAGAAAATGTTATTTGTCTATACACCACTAGATGTCACCCAGGCACTTTAGATTTAGATTTTATTAAACAAATGAAGACTTCTGTGGGTAAAAAGTAGTGGGGATCTGGTTGAAGCCACTCACTATTCGTGGTGTCTTTTGGTGTGACTCTGGTCCATGCTTAAATAATTACAGAGGGATCAGATTCCACAGCACAACTAAACTGCATGGAGCAAGAATTTAGGGAAACCGGAAAATCCTCACAGCCAACACAGACCTTTGGGAAGGCTAAATTTAGGTTGTACTTCCTTGTGGGAAGGCTGGGCAGAAGAAAAGCAAAATGACTCAACTTAAAGGGATATGCCACCCCCAGGTCAAATTTGGGCATCTCCCCACAGTCCAGAGACTAAAATAAGTGGTGGAAAGCGTTTTCCTGCTCACCCAGCCATTGTCCGAGTCTGTCGCCACTGACTGCCGCGGTATCTGGTGCTCCTCCGCCTTAGACTGGAGTCTAACGTCGCCAGAGAAAGATTTCGGCCAAAAGGAATTAATTTGCTCGATGCGTTTCCCAATTACTTTATGTGTAGTGCGCATTCATATCGAGTGCAAATAAATGTGCAAATCAACACGGAGAGCTTGCCTTGGTCATTTTGGGTGGGAACTATTTTCCAGTGCGTAAGAATACAGCCGTATCACGCACCACGTTGTGCAACAGGGGAACTCCCTTCCCAGTGCGTAACTGGGATTCCCCTGGCAGCGTACTGCGTGATACGGCTGTATTCTTACGCACTGGAAAATAGTTCCCACCCAAAATGACCAAGGCAAGCTTTAGTCGTTTGGTTGATTTTTTGTTAAATGTTTTATATTATCAACAATTTCTTTTATCATTATAAGGATTTGTATGGACCACAACAGAGAGGAGAAGGCATAGAGTAAGTTAGCTGGAGTTTTGGAAGTGACCACTTTTTTGCTTGTTTACTTGTAACATAGATGTTTTTGGACAAGGTAATTTTAGACGTTGATTCAAACAGGGCATGTCTAGTCAAGGATTTCTTTTGTTGATTGCAGTCCTATTAGACTATTACAACTATATTTATATAATATTTGTAGCTTTAAAAAGGTCTTTGTAAAGATATTTTCTCATGCTGTATACTTTCCGTTACCTTCTTCATCCATAGAGAGGTGTCGGATGATGACGGGTGTGGTGTATGCTGGGGTGATGAGCGGTACACTGGAGGGCGTCGCATAACCACAGGGCACGGGGACTGAGTAGCCTGAGGTGATGCCAGCAGGACTCGGGTGGAGCTCTGTTGGAGTTTTGGGCTCTGTGGGGGTGGATGCGGGGGAGGAGGGGCCATGCTGCGTCTGCTCCAGCTGCTGCACTTGGAGCGGAGAAATGTCAATCACAGAGTAGGGGTTGACTTTTCCCTGGGACGGGGCTGTCTGAGGAATGACGTCTTCTTGTGGTGAAGAGATTTCCTTGACTATAAAAAACAACACGGATCAGAAAAGGGTAAGTAAAGCCCCACTACCTAACTTTTTAGCCTAAAAAATAAAAATAAAAATAAAAAATATACTTTCATTGTGGATGTCTTTATGGCACTGAAAAAAAAATAAAAACATGCATCCTTACTTAACTTAAATGGAAACTCCCACATCCCGCTTCACATGTCCGCTGGGTTCGTGAAGTGCTTTACAATCTTAAGCTAGAAAAACTGAGGTTCTCACTTAGAGGCTCTGTTAAGCAATTCCATGCTACCTGGGGTGTGTTGCTTTAATGATGAGAGGGACTGTTATTTACACCCCCTGTAATCCCTATTATAATAATTTGGGATATATTTTTAAATAGATATGCTGATCCAAAGGAAACATTTGTATACATCTCTGGAAAAAAAATAACAGACCACTGCATTTTTTTCTGACATCAGCATCTCTACATGTATTACAGCCATTACATACCAGCGTCTGTTGAATTCCAACACAAACACAAAGCTGAGCTACTTCAGTTCTTGTACCAGGAGTGGAATAAAGTCACCCAAGAACAATGTGAAAGACTTGTGGAGAGCACGCCAAGACGCATGAAAGCTGTGATTAAAAATAAGGGTTATTGCACCAAATATTGATTTCTGAACTCTTCTTAAGTGTAAACATTAGTATTATGTTGTTTTAAAATGAATTTGATCTTGTTTCTTTGCATTGTTTGAGGCCTGAAAACATGTACAGTGGTACCTCACCTTACGAAATTAATTTGTTCCAGAAGTGGTTTCGTAACGTGAATTTTTCGTAAGTTGAGTAGCTATTTCAATGGAAAAAGCCTGATTCGTTCCAAGGCCCCGTTCCAAGTTTTTTTTAATAGTGTAACTTTTTTTTATAGTGTAACACTGTGTTCTGCATCCTGATTGGCTAAGAGACTGTAGACCCAGGACTAAACGTGGACTAAACCAGGTCTAAACAAGGTCTATACCTGGACTGGACCAGGACTAAACCTGGACTAAACCAGGACTGGACACCAGGATTAAAGCGCTGCGTGCGGGTCTATTTCCTGGTTTCGTGCTAGCTCTGCTATTAGCAGCAGCACCGGTGTACCTCACGAGTCACGGCTGAGGCGAGCAGCGAGGAGGGGAGGAGATGTGCTCCCCTCGGCACGCAGTCCGAGCGCATGAACGAACGCATGCAAGAGCTGCGGTGGTTTAATCCTGGTTTAATCCTGGTTTAAACCTGGTTTACACCTGGTCTAGAGGAGGGTGCTCGCAGCCCCGCGCCGGGTCATGCTGCGCTATCACACATGTGTCCGCGTGCAGTCTTCTCCCCCCTCCCCCTTCCCCCCACACTTCACTATTAATACATTTTGTTGAAAATCTATGAAAGTTTGAGTGTTTGAACGAGAGACAAATGTGAGAAAAGTTTAAATCCAGTCTGAGAAAAGCGTACAATGTGTGTGGCTGAGCGCGCATCTGAGCGTGCATTATTTGAATTTTTGAGATTTCGCGTTTCATAACTTGAATTTTCTTTCATATCTAGAGACCAAAATTTAACGTGAAGGCGTTTCGTAACTTGGAATTTTCGTTTGTTGGGTCTTTCGTAAGGTGAGGTACCACTGTATGTTTTTTGTTATTTTGACCATTTGTCATTTTCTGCAAATAAATGTTTTAAATTATAATATTTTTATTTGGAATTTGGGGGAAATGTTGTTCGTAGTTTAAAGACTCAAACAAAAATGTTCCTTTTGCCCAAACACACACCTATAACTAGTAAAATCAGAAAGTCTGTTAATTTTGCAGTGGTCTCTTATTTTTTTTCCAGAGCTGTAAATTAGAGGTTAATCTGCTTAAAATAATATGTATATACAAATATTTATATGGAAAATATTACATAATACCTCCACATTTAATTGCTTGTGTATATTTAGGAGAGCGATATGTTACAAGTGAAAAATGGACTCACTGTGCAAAAAAGCGAAAGCACAGAATAACAAACCTGTTTTTTCTTCATTTCTCTCTGTGACTTCGGGAGGAGGTGGTGGGGGTAAATCTGCATCTTTGTCTTCAACTACAGACGTGTGCTCTCCTGCTAACACCTCTCCCCCTGTGCAGACTGACTGACTGTTGCTGATTGTTGACTCTTCAGGCGATGGGGCTGTTTCCGTGGTGACAGGTGGGGGTAAGTCTTCCTCATTGTGATCCTCTGCGCTGGGGGCTATAAACACTGGAGGAGCAGGAGGAGGTAACCGGTCAGCCTCGGGAACGTCATCTCCACTGTCATCAAACTCAAAGGCCTCTCCCTCCTCTTCATACGAGTCATTGTCCGCCAACACTACGGAGAGACAGAAATCATGAAGAACTTACAGATACAAAGTGAAATGTAAAATGTAAATCTATACAGTTCAGGATCTACAATGTCCCCATATACAGCTCTGGAAAAAAGCTACCTATAAGTAGTAAAATCAGAAAAACTGATAATTTTGCAGTGGTCTCTTATCTTTTACCAGAGCTGTAAATTGAATCAACATTATTAGGAATGGTCTGACATGGATTTTTTTTCAGTCAGTACAGAATTCGGTATTTGTCTTGCGGTTTTGGCTGATAACAAAAATGTAAGTTAAGTTGTAGTTAAGTTCACAGAGGAACTTTTTCCCTTTGTGTTTGTTTTAATTTTCTGTTGATTGTGAAAAAACAGATTCTCATGGAGAGATAAAACCATCCCTCCAATGATGAATGATAGCATTATAAGCATCATATCCCTTACCTGCCTAATGTGGGCCTGAATTTGTATCACTGGCCCTATCTCGCAATAGAACATAACACTTTTTATCTGTTGCAGGATGAATGAGGGGTTTAAGCGTTTAATTTCAAGACTTGAATCAACTGTGAGAGACTCTGTGGGTGGGATCCTGTTCTGTTATGTTAAGTTAAACGACTGGGCTTTATACTTGTAATTTAGGGTGTGCTCAACTCAACCAAACATTCTTATTTTTACTGTGTATCCACAATCTATTTCTCTTTAAAAGCAAACATATGGAGGATCTGAAGGCAGAACACTGGCCTGGAAAATGAAAAGTATAAAAAGCTGCTCTCACAGTCGCTCCCTCGCTCATTTTTTTCTGATTTAATGAATGTGGCAGGAAGCCCAAGCGTGGGGAGGGAATTACACAATATGTTGTGTAAAGTTGTTTTTTTTCCCCCTTTCAGTTGTTATTTGACTTTAATTTGCTTCAAGAAATAAGCCTTGTAAGCCCCGCTCTAAAACCTTTTTTGTTAAGTACAGACTAGCCAAGCTGGGTGTTATCAGGACGGCCACTTGTTAGCTATTCAAAGTGCAAGTCCCCTCCCCCTCCCACAGCCGAAATAGCTCAGTTGGGAGAGCGTTAGACTGAAGATCTAAAGGTCCCTGGTTCGATCCCGGGTTTCGGCATTTTGACCCTCCCCCAGCCACTACTCAAGCAGCATAGCATAGTTTGGAAAGTCAGTCTCGAGTTCGGCCGACTCATACGATACGTGAGAAGAAGTCACACTGATTTGCAGTAAATATTTATTTTGTGCACTAGTAAAACATATACCTATGTCTTGAATTTGAAAAAAAATTATATGTTATTTTTCAATAAAGAAGGGTTTGGTGAATGTGCATATGAAACTGGTGGGGTTCAGTACCTCCAACAAGGTTAAACGGATAGTGCTTTTAAAAAATGTTAATCTGTATGGGTTTCCTTCTAAAAGTTACGTGCGGTAACACCGGCTTACCGACAGTTTGCGCTCAGCCCGGTTCTGCTCGCATTCTGGAGCTCAGGTAATTAGGTCCGGTAACTTTGCAGGTTATTCCTAATAAAGCTTTTTCTTTTTTTGTTTTTCTTCTCAAAACAAACTTCTGGGTGATAGCTATTCAATAAAAACACAACAAACTATGTGGCGGTATACAAAGATGGCGCTTGAGGATTTTGACGGGGCAGCACTGGTGTACGTGTTGTGCATTCTTTCTTTGCAGCCATGATTTCGTTTGAACAATCGCTACTTATGACGGCGGCGGCACCTCCTGCCGCTTCCATGTGAAATCCCTGGCGAAAATTCCCACCCATGCGCAGTACGCCAATTCGATTCGATATCGTGCACAAGGCAGCACCAAGCGGATTACTATCGTCAGGGGTTCCAATCGGATTTGTGAAACCAATCCCTATACGATCCTTAGCCTGTGCACATGAATCCGATACGATCCCAATCCACCAGCAATGTACATCAATGTACACCAATGCTGCTCCGTCATGATATAGAGTTCAGTGTTTAGGAAGGGCACTTGTTAGATATCCAGAATATTAGTCCCCTCCCCCTCCCACAGCCGAAATAGCTCAGTTGGGAGAGCGTTAGACTGAAGATCTAAAGGTCCCTGGTTCGATCCCGGGTTTCGGCATTTTGACCCTCCCCCAGCCACTACTGAAGCACTACAGATGGCATAGTTTTGAAAATTTTACGTCTTTAATATAAAGAGTTAAGTAATTCAGTATAAATTGTCAATATGAACAGTAAGCAAATTCTGTTAGTTCTAGGTTTGTTTAGAAATCTTAGCTACAGTCTGCCCCAGAGCAGCTGTGGCTACAGAAAGTAGCTTACCACCACCAAGTATGGAGTGAATGAACAATGAACTGTAAAGTGCTTTGGGTGTCATGAAAGGCGCTATATAAATGCTATGAATTATTATTATGAATTATTAGAAGTGGGTAGAAGTCAGTTACATTTACGGTATTCAAGTATATTTACCTTGTAATATTTAACAGTATCATTTCATCATCATTACATTTACTTAAAAAGTAAATGCTTGTGGTTACACTTTAATAGTTTTCCCAGAAATGTTATAGTAACTTTTTGCTTCAACTTAAATAATATTTTGCACACTTACTTGAGTTTTAGGCTGCACTATTCACCTCTGACCAAACTAAACCTTTGAAGTCATTCTAAACTTTCCTAAATGACCTATTGCACTACCAGTGGGTTTGTCAGCATCGCCTTTTCACTCTAATTCGGGGTAGAAACAGCCTGTGGCTAATGTCTCAGGTCATCAACAATGACCCCACTACACGCCAACCTTAGATTAAGAACACAGGTACAAAGTGGTAATTTCAAACTAGATCCTATCTTTCTTTTTCCACATAAAATAGTGAATCAACTGTGAGTCACAGAGATAAGGCACAGCTAGAGAGTTTGAGGGTTTACTCATTGACTTCCATAGTTTAAGCTAGTAGTTAACACCACCTAAGAGTAAGGATTGATGATGGATTGACTAGTTGTGAAGTTACTGTGAAAGGGCCTCTCACAGTTGAATATGTGGCCATGAAAGTCTGCTGTAGCTTAATTATAGGGGACTGTTCATGCCACTGACCTCAAAGTGCAAGTTGGCAGATGTTCACTAACATAAAACCAGAAGCCTGGATGCTGAGCTGCTCTTCTACTCAAACTAAATATGCTTACACTGACAAGAAATATGTCCAAACGCTTCAGTTCACAAGAAGTTTACAGTATATGTGCAAATCTAGTGGAGCGGAGTTGATCAATCGTTTCAAATTGGGCCTACTTTTCAGCAAACTTTAAAGCAAATTCTCTGTGTGTAAAAGTAGTGCTGGGTGACTGTCGATTACAATGATTTTAAACTGTCTCATTAAAAACAAATAATACATCAATATTAAAGGGCCCATATTGCAGTATTTTCAGATCCATGTTATAATGTTGTTTCCTCATCATAAACATACCTAGAGTTGTGTTTTGTTTCATTCACACTCAAACACTGTATATTTAGGCTGAGTTCTTCTCTCAAATGAAAAACACTGTTCCAACTTGTGATGTCATGTGGAAGTTCTCCACTGTGTTTTTAAACTCCATACTCTTTCACTAGAATTATTTGAATAATTTCAGCCCTGGAAACTCTCAATTTCTATTGAACAAAAGGTAAAAGGTAGTTGTTAACTTGAAAACTACAGCTTCATGTCATCACAAGGAGCATTCTGAGCATTGAAGATGTAGACAGACTAATAACACCGGTCTACACATTTTTGGACTTGATCTGCTTCAGAGATAAAAGTGGCTAAATCTCATTTATATTGATAAGATGAACTGAAAATCAATTGATAACTGTGCTGGTTAGCAAATGTATTCAAGATATGTAATGATATAATAATAATAATAATAATAATAATAATAATAATAATAATAATAATAATAATAATAATAATAATAATATATTTTATGTATTGATATATGTTAAGCTCTAGACATATTAAAATGAATGTATTGGACTGTGCAGACAGGCTTTCAGATAGAACTGGTTGCTTGTAGACACACTGTACCTTCTGATAAACTACCGTTTTTGCCTTATTTTGCAAAAATTTCCTATTTTGACCCAATATTATATCTTGGGAACTATAGCCAATCAGCACTTCTGACTTACTTTTTCTTTATTAGTGACTTAAACCAAGAAAAATTTCACTACTTTTGTTCCGGAAGCATTTTGCTTGTAGACCAGTGTAATAAAGAATTACTCATTGTGAATGAAACCAAACCACAAAACCAGGTATTTTTTCATGTTCTAACATGTCTTAAAGCTCACAAGAGTCAATTTTATGTAGTAGAGGACCTTTAACCAGTCCACTAAGCCGGAATAAAAGCTAAGACTTCTCTTCTTTGTCCTTAGAATGCACAATGCATGTTGTATTCCTCAGCCTATGTCCAGCCTGACATACAGTACCAGAGCGGCCATGGGACTCTGAGATGAGTCACAGGTCACGCTCTCCATCGCCCAGTCCACAAAGGCAGCAGCTGGACAGATGGAGAAGAGGCATTTCTCTAGCTTGTGTCTATCTCTGCTCACTCCCTGTTTGTGTGTGTGTGTGCTCGTGTGTCAGTGTGTGTATGATTCTGTGCGCTTCTAAAGGCACATTGTCTGGAATTCACAGCAGCCCAGCACAATTTGCCCTGTTCATTCCCTGGCTCCACTGCCCACACATTCCGGCCGCAGAGGAGTGAAGAGCAATCTGTGCTGTTTGTTCAAGCTGTCCAGTTTCACTACACAGAACCCAACCAGGAAGATTAAACTATCATATATCTATCTAGCTAGTGTGGCCATCATACTCAAATTTCAAACTTGATATTGATACTGAAATAGTTGAAATTTGATATCACAATAGAATGCAATTATTAATGTAATTGTATTAATGATCTTATACTTGTTCTTTTTAAAAACTATTCAAATTATACCAGCGTCCTTTTTATGTGATTTTAGTATTGATTAGTATCTGGGTATTGTTTTTTGACAATCCTAAACATGAGTGTAATGCAAAATTGCAAAGTAAAAAAAAGTCTCAGAGGTCCATACGGGATCAAACCCACAAGCTTGGCATTATTAGCACCTCACTCTAAACAACTAAGGTAACCAGCCATGAGCAAAAACTCCCATTCTAGCTCTTGTCTGTCCCAGGTAAGGCTAGTGATACGTCTGTCCACATGTATATCTTAAAAGACTCATGTAAATGTCAAAGTGCATGGCATGTGTGTACACAAGTTGAATGTCTTTACTTTCAGGAGGTGGGGGAGGGAAGTCTTCCACGTCCATGCTGACTCTTCTTTGGCACCGGCTCCTCAGAGTGCAGCATGAAGGAGTTCAAGTATGCAGCCGCACATTCCTAAAGGAGGAATAGGAAACATTAACAACAGGGACAACAATGACAGGGTCACATTAGGTATAGATTCATAACAATTCAAATACACTGAATCTGTCCTTCCTGATGTACGAAAGCTTACATAAAAAGCAGAGACATGCCGATACTTAATGCAAAATAGACCTAACTCTTTCAGAACAATGAGGTCATATTTCATATATTGCAAAAAGGGCTATTATAATACAAGCTGAGACAGGAGACCTCCGGACCTGTAGGGGCAGAAAACGTTGCATTCCACACTGCATTTGTTTTGAGATGCATTATTTATACCAAGAAGTGACAATTTCTGTCAAAGATCTAAAAATATATAAATAAATAAAACAACTCACTCCTTAATCCCCACACTTCCTCTGCATGGCAAAACATGACATCATGCTAGCAACAGTATAAAGCAGTCATTGTTGGAACCCATAAGCTCTATATTCTATTTACTGTGACTTTTTGGGGTTTCTTTTTATTTTCCCCCCAAACCACAACAGAGCTTAAAATCTGACTTAGATAAAAACACAGTGAAAGATAAAGCAGAGGATCTTGGGCTTGTTTTGTCTGCAGATACTGTGAAAGCATCTGCCTCTCTATCCCACACTCTTCAGAGGGCACTGGGCCTGAGCAGGGGCTCCACACACAGGACCAGTGTGTGCTCAACAGGGCAGCTGACAGAAGCAGCCAGTGCATTGCCTGAGGACACTGCTCCCAACAATGGAAAGGAATTCAAAGGCACACAAAGACTGCACAAAGACTGCTCCAGTCCTACAGCACATCTGAAGGTGCGGGCAAAGAGTGAGAACCAGGTAAACTCAGGCAAACAACAATACAATTTTACAGTGAATCAGACATGAATCATCTCCCTACGTCAGGAACAATGGAAAAAGGAAGGGAGGGATGGGAAACTGTCAAATGTTCAGATGTGAGAAGAAAAGGACAGTTGTAAATGTAACGTTACAATGTACAGGCACCACTGCATTAGATATCACTGCTTAATAATCCTATGTGGTTCATAATCAGTCATCTTAAGAAACGGAAGTGTCTAATTACAAAGTTGAAAACAGTGGGCACCAAAAGGCAGTGAGCCTAGAGCAGATGACAGACACAGCAGAGCATGTCATCACACGCCAGGCGGACTGTGGTGTTCCCAGCTCACACTAAACACTCATCTGCAATGCTACGCTAATGCTGCAATTAGCTTACTCCTGTTCTTATTATACGCTTTACAGCAGAACACACACACGGGATTCATGGTACACAGCAACGTTATCTTAGCAAGAGAAACTAAAATGAAAAAATGCATTCATTGCGAAAGTTGGCATTTTGTACATCTCTGTCTTGGGTTGTTTTGTAATTATTCTGAATACGTTAAATTGAAATTCAAGATATTTTTTTCAAAAGCTTCCATCAAATTCAAAAACAGATTACGGCACAGCATGGTTGCTTGGAGGGTTTTTGATTCCTCAGCAGAGCGTTGCAGAGCATGCATAATGGCAAGTGGCATTCCACAAAAGTCATAAACAAAAGCCTGGGGGAGAGGGTGGTGAGGAAGAGGAGTGAAGACTGTGAGAGACAAAATCAAACTCTTTTGCTAGTTGTGTTCAAATGTACAGGGTTACAGTTTTCACCATGAGCAACAGACGGATCACCTTTACAAACTAAATGATAAAAGGAGAAGTTCAATTTCACGCATCTTTACAAACTAAAGTCAAGGCAATAACATACAGTATAATGAATATTAAATAAGAAATTTAGTCAAAAGTACATACAGTCAACTAACTAAAATAAATTCTAGATTCTAACTAGAAAAATATCAGTTAAACATGACAAGATTTGACCTTTCCTGAACAATGTTAGAATGATCTAGTACTAAGTGATGAAAATTATAGTCTATTGTTTAAAAAGAGTGTTGCCATGTTAAGTTCATGATAACACTGTTTGTCACAGCATAATATTACTTAAAGTTCTATTTTGTACAATAATAACTTATAATTTATCTTATTTATCCAAGTAGATCGACTGAGAGCTAATCCTCATTTACAACAATATAAGTTAACAACAATTTCACAAAATAAGACAATGTAGAACTTAAGGAATACGACAGACTGCAAAACATATGAAGAGTAGTATGTGAACATGATGGCACCCACTGTCCAAACTGTGTTGCCACCTATCCCCTGAACCATGCCAAAACCACAGGGGTAAGCATTAACAAGGCTGTAACTAATAAGTTGTTGCCCAAATATAACTTTGTTGACACAATCTAATCACAAAAACACAAATTCCATTCAACTAGCTGTCACTATATCTTTATCCAGTGTGCAGGCCTTGAGACTGACTGCGAGTTGTGGAGATTCTGCGTCAAAGTTAGCAGCAACAAGGTGAAAGGAAACGAGAGCTCAGCCGAGACAAATACATCTCAGCTAGAAAAATAAATATGCAATCTCACACGTGTATTTGGAGAAAATCTGCAGCCCTGTTGACGTTCACAGCTGGGGCTAAAGTATGTCAACAATCCATGTATGATCTCAGTGGATGTTTAGTGGCTCTGCGGCTGGCCACTGTGTCCAGTACTAACCGATGAGAAATGGCTGAACCCCTTCCATGTACTGACACTACAGGATTTGTCAGGCTACAATCTGCTTGCTTGAAATGTCCTGAAATTGAGTGCCTGGTTTAGAATGGAAGTAGACAGTTTGTTTCTCTAAGCTGCTGTGTTCATAACATGGACTAAGCAAGTTAAGTTAGTACACTGGTAGTAAGAGATGTGGTACTGAAGTGTTGAGTTTATGCAGGTGTGTGTCTTTAGAGTCAGGCCACTGCTGCTATTTGTTTAACAAATGACTGATGAGGATTTGTGTACAAGCATGTGTGTGACCCTGATTTCTCCCCCTCACCTTGGGATGCTCCAAACACCAACAAAAAGAATGGACTTCCAGTTTCTTTTCTTGTCAACCCAGGGAGAACCTGTAACAGAAATGTACATAAACTCAACTCCACTGTGGTTCTGATTAATGGGCTCTTTACACAACAATCCTAATGTTCCAGTTGACCGAAGCTGTACAAGTCCTTTCACTGAGGAATGCTATGCATGACTACTTAAATCAGACTTACATTTGTAGACTGCTGCATGGAGCATCTTCAAAAATCATGTAGACCAAAGACCAAAAAGTCAAAGCAATGAGAGGAGAAGAAGATATGAAAACTATTCTACCACATCAAGGTCTTCTGAGGTATTTTGTTGTAGGCTTCAGCACAAGTGTAAATTATTAAGCAGTAATAGCACTGAACTACGTACATTAGTTTTACGTAAAAGGGCAGTTGTCACAATTATGCTATAGAATGGAAAGTAGGTTACAACAAGAAAGCCTCTGGCAGGTTCATAGTGGTGGGACTTACAGAGTTAACTCAAGCGCCACGTTATAAGCCATCTCCCCATCTGTTTCTAAATGAAATTCCAGATGGAACAATTAACAAAGCCTATTTCTTATCCAAACAGCGCGTAAAAACACTATTCCAGAGTAAAGCTTGGGAAAAAAGAAGGATCTCAAACGTTGTCAGTTGCAGAAAAAGTGTTTAACTTACTTAAACTTCGCCTTCACGTCTCCTATTCGTTTACACTGTGACGACGAGGCTTCACACAAAATGCATTAAACATAAAACGGAAAGAAAAAATAAATCACATAACTTTCCTGAAGCGTCTTCAGTGGATGACTTTTTCCAATGCAAACTGAGCCCATCCATGTAAAGCGTTTGCCCTCTTCCTGAGAGCTGATTGGACGAGAGCTATGCCGAGAAGGCTTCCTATTGGCTGATGGAGATGTCACTCACATTTCCACACCGTTTGATGAGCGAGCTAACCATGTGACGTGTACACATAAATCTACTCTGAAAGTCACAGAAAGAAAAGGAATATCTGTATTTTTATAACATTGTCATTGTTTTTAAAAAGTTTTAAGAGTATCCTGAGTGCAACAATTGTATGAAAAGTAAAAGGTACAGTGTTTTAAAATTTGAATAGTAAAAGTAAATAGTAAAACTATATGATGGACACATGGGCCTGTATAGCCTGTGTTATTATTTGCCTGCGATTAAAGAGAATCTTGCAGTAATGAATCATTGTGGCAATTCTGTTAAACCCCAATATATCCAGCAGATGGCGCTAGCTTTTGTTTACATTTTCATAATGCAACGTTTCAGTATTATGCGTGAAAAGTCCCTCAGTCGTCCAGGTAGAATCCATGATAAAAGGAGAAGTTCAATTTGTCAACTGGACAAAGTTTGTCCAGTTGACAAATTGAATTTCTCCTTTTATCACGTTTCAGTATTATATTCAGTAACAAACAGTTCTTCAAACCCCTTGAGGAAAAGTAATGTGTGAAAGTGCACTGCTATCAAGGGGCTGCATGTGATAATAACTACTGCAAACCCTAAATTAATTTAATAGGTTATATTCAGCCAAACATACAATTCAAATACAGTGAGGCAATATTAAGTGCACATAAGTCACATTCCAAAACAAAGCAAACAAAAAGCTGAAATCCAAATGCTAAAATTCTTGTGTCTAAAACTTGTAACTTATAATAATTCAACTGATAAAAAAAGAACACTACTGGATATCAGTCCACCTGTCAGTTTTATATCATCTGTAAATACAGCATGATCAAAAATACACTTGTATATACTTGTAAGACATTATTTCAATTAATTACAAGTACAATTAAGTTCCTGTGTGAGTAACCTTTTTCCATCAATCACAAACTACCCCATTTTAAATCAATATAGTCTTGGTTTGCATAGCAAATGTGTAAATACATGGGCTGGGACAAGCTTGGGATTTGGTGTAGTAACAGTATTAGCAGAATATGTCAAAAAAAATAAAAAAATAAATAAGAACGCTGGTAAACAAATTAAGCCTTGATTTAAAAAGAAGTTCTGAAAATAAATGCTTGGTGACAATCATAGCCTGTATAAAGGAGTTTATGGCGACAAGGACACTTCCAAAGCTAACTTCCAAAACAAATCCAATAAACAAAAGCAACAACATTTCACAACAGAATATTATGTTGATGTAAACAAGTAAGCCAAAATTGTTTTATCTTGATAAGAAGTAAAAAAAATAATGAATTATGATGAAATTATGATGAAAGGTCAGTGCAATCTCAGGACAAGTAACCAACTATGAAACACTATTTTACTATAAAAGCTTTGTGCAGATCTAGTCCTTAATATCGTGCAAACAAATTATGAAATGATATAAGACCATTTAGTCTTTGTGAGATTGACCCTTCTTGGGGCCATTTACAGGCACTGGTTTGTTGCCAAAGTTCCAGTCAACAGGGTTAAGAAGCTGCATGGTTTTCTTGTGCGTCCAGATGGGATTCAGTACAAATGTGAGCAGGACTAAACCAGAGAAGAAGAGCAGGCGCTGTGGCAAGGACACCTTGGCATTAATCTCGCTCCAGTGCGTACAGCTGAAGTACCACATGTAGTAACTGAGCACCATGCGGCAGTGAAACATGTGGATCATCACCCACTGGTTGGCTTTCCAAAACAAGGTGTGGGCATAACCAGCCTGTAAAGGGAAAGAAGTAAGAAAAAAGAAGTGAGAAGATAGGAAAAAATAAAATCACATTCAAATATTTAATTTAAAAACATAGCATACTTCCTTGTCTAATTTGCAAGTTACAGAGAGGTTTATTTCAAGATATTGCATTCAGAGAACTTCCTCTTTCTAATAAAAGTGACAAAAAAGGATCTGAAACGAATAGGCCCAACACTAGCTGCATAACTGATTTTTAGATATCAGATATAACTGCACCAAAATATATCACCATACCTTGAGCAGCATCCATGATATACAGGTAAACGGAGTGCTCATCTCCATCAGTAGAGTCACCATTGGCAGGAAGTGTCCTGTTGAATCCCACACCACTGCCCCTGCATACCCTGCCAGGGCGAAGAAATGATGTGTGGCCAGTGGCATGTCAAATGACCAGAATACTAAACTAGAAGTGTGGAGGGCTACGTTCTCAAAGACAAAAAATCCTGTGGCAGTGAGTATGTGGAACCATGACCAGTCCACTTGGCCATTCACTCTGTCCCTGCATAAAATGGAGTCCTCAGTCAGGGTTCTCAGTCCTGCCACAATACTCTGAAGGCCAAACACACCCCGTGTAGCAGCCAGGTTCCAAAACACCTTCTCCTTGGCCTGCAAAGAGTTATAGGTTTGGGACAATGCCATCGAGAGGATATGGCTGAGGAGGAACACTGCTGTGTAAAATGCAAAGCCCGCGCCCATGAGCTGCAGACGGTGCTCCCAAGACAAGTATTCAGCACTAGGATGATGGTCCGCATGCAGTCTGGTCAGGTGCTCTGAGTCCATGATCTCTGTGGGGTGGGGACAACTGTGGTTCTTCTGAGGGACATAAAGAGCATAATAAAATCACTTGACAGAATATCATTTTCTTTTGCTATGGAATCAACAAGGACGACTGAGGGATTGCACAGACAAAAGCAGGACTTGCACAGTAGAGATTTGTATACACTATAGGCTACTTTGTGGACTACAGTCTCACCAGCATGTGTATCTGTTTATATAAGCGACTGCAGTGAAGCTAACTTAATGCTAGTGGCATCGACCAACTCTAACTAAATCAGTTTTAAGCCTGTCTCATCATAACCCAAAGCCGTACTTGTTAAAAAGAAACCGTTTCAGCTGATTGATACTCACCACGAAAGAGTAGTTTGTTACACCTGCCAAATGAATGCAGTTTCACATGTTATTCTGCTCAAAGGACTCGCATCATACGACTTCAATTTTAGTCATATGACCAGCAAACAGGAAGTCCCGCCCACTCAACATTTCCCTGTTCCCTATTGGTTCATGTAACTGTCTGTCTCTCGGTCCACGACCTTTTTATTAACATTTACTTTGGCCTAATTTACAACTTAGGCAACGGCACACTTGTTGAATAATGGTCTAACTATTAATTCAAAACTGTACATCACCACACACTAAATTTGTTTATTAATCATCAAAGAACAATAAATGCAAAATATTGGGCCATATTGGCAATATTTGCATGGTCAATACTGCATTTGTTTTTTCTTGGACCACCAGATGGCGACCTCATCATACTGAGAATAAGATTACAGATGAAATTAAATACAGCTCTGGAAAAAGTAAGTGACCACTGCATTTTTTTTCTGAAATCAGCATCTCTACATGTATTACAGCCATTCCATTCCAGCGTCTGTTGAATTCCAACACAAACACAAAGCTGAGCCACTTCAGTTCTTGCACCAGGAGTGGAATAAAGTCACCCAAGAACAACGTGAAAGACTTGTGGAGAGCATGCCAAGACGCATGAAAGCTGTGATTAAAAATAAGGGTTATTGCACCAAATATTGATTTCTGAACTCTTCTTAAGTGTAAACATTAGTATTATGTTGTTTTAAAATGAATTTAATCTTGTTTCTTTGTAGTGTCTGAGGTCTGAAAACATTGTATATATATTTTTTATTTTGACCATTTGTCATTTTCTGCAAATAAATGCTCTAAACGATAATATTTTTATTTGGAATTTGGGGGAAATGTTGCCAGTAGTTTATAGACTCAAACAAAAATGTTCCTTTTGCCCAAACACATACCTATAAGTAGTAAAATCAGAAAAAACTGATAATTTTGCAGTGGTCTGTTATTTTTTTCCCCCCAGAGCTGTAGGTCTGTACTTTGCCAATAACAATAGAATAATGCAATAATATGTTGTTAAAGCAAATACTTAGTTGTGTTGCTGAAAAAAGACACCACACAAAAAGTTTGTTCCCAAAGCTTTTGTCAAAAAATTTAATTGCAATATTATTTACACTGAATGACCTCAACTATGGTTATCCTACTTAAAGAACCAAAAACATTGACCCAAGAAAGAATGTGTCTACGTCTTGCATATGCTAAGATACATAACACAAAAAGTGGAGCGCTACTAGGTCTAATAGGACTGATAAAGCACTGAGATAAGAAACATTTAAAAATGCTTGTGTGGTCAACTTAAACATACAAATGTGAGAGACAGTGATAAAAAGAGAACTGATCATTAGTAAATAAGCCTACATTCAGAAACATTATTTTGCATGCCGGCATATCAATTTATAAAATCAATCAACCATTAAAAATGACAAAAAATGAGCAAGAGCTGAAAATATTTTAATGTTTTAATTGAGCATATATTATATATTTATATATCTATATATATCTCTATTATATATTTCTTTACAAATAATGAATATTTGGCATTATATTCATCCTTACTATAGATATGATGTACAAGAGATGACATTTTTTCTTTGCTAAACTACTACCTTTTTCATTTATGTAGTAATTGGAGAGTTTCACATTCCAAGTTCAAGGAAGTGTTGATTCAGTCTCAGTAAGTAACACTTGCCACAGCATGTTTCACAAAAGGTCCCCTTAAATATTTCACATCTTGGGTTTGAGTGAATGCTCATCTTGAATCATACCAAAAATGAGGCCACAAATGGGTGGGTTGTTATAATGAGACAGAGCAAGCAAATGGCAGAGATGGGTTGCAAAATATTTGGGGAATAGTTTATGATAATAAAAAGTGTACAGGTGGTGAGGTCAAAGAGATGGCACTTGTAAGTCATTGCTGCCTTCCTGGTGAATTTTTGCCCTTAGATTTTCAGAAGGTTTTGGAGCAAAACTACCAATTAGTCAGTAAATCTTGCAGAGCTCACAGCAACACACACACACACACACACACACACACACACACACACACACACACACACACACACACACACACACACACACACACACACACACACACACACACACACACACACACACACACACACACCATCCATATAGTGCACAAAATGCCAAAGAAAATAACAAGATCAATACTAATACCTGAAGTATGTGTATGTAAGTGGAATCATATATACAAAAGGTAGGGTGTCAGAAATGGGACATGGATATACTTATTGTTATATCACAAGCCAAATGAATGCTGGAAATCACTTTGTATATTTTAACAGCTCGATTTAATTCACAATAGTTCCACAACATTATATAATTGACGGAGCATACTTTTTCATGAGCCAAATAAGAAAAACTAAACTGATTTCATAAGTGTTTTTTCATACACTTAAAAAAAGACTGCAAAAACAAACGAAAAATAATTTGAAACTGAAGAGGTTGGAGAAGCCACTTCAATCTCTGTAAGCCCTAAACAATTTGCATAAGGAAGGAGGATGCCTGCTTTGTCTCATTTAGATAAAATACCTGGTGCTATAGGCTTGTTCTGTAACACATTTCTTCATTTGAAGGGCCTTTGAGGATGCCAGCTTGATCTCACCCAGGGTTCCAAATCTTATATAAGCTGCTTTACTGAGTCAAACTGTGGAGTAGTGATCCACAGCTTTGGAGCTACACACCACAATGAATGCAGTTTGGGGTTAGCATTATGTCAAACTGAGTGCACGCCCTATAGCCTGGCACCAGCAGAAAGGCATCTCCACCACCAGCTCACTTCCACAGCTAGAACGTAATAATAATAATCTGAACAGCCTAATATGGAGATAAAGTCCGGCACTGTTGCGTGTAGTTGTGCCTTTGACTTTGGCTACATGCAAGAGTAATGCTACAGAGAGCATGTCAAACCACTCCGCCCAGTTTGGAGTGTGTAGTGATGATACAATATCTCTGAAATGTAACTTAGCTTACACTCTTCCATAATAATAAACAAGTAGTACAAATATTCAGCAACAATTCATAATAAGTACACTAATTGCAGCATTAATAAACCACGGAAAATAATAATTCATAATGAACAAATAGTTTAATAAGAATGATTCAGAGCTGATTAATTCTTCTATTTGTTCATTATAAATGAAGTCTTTCTTCATGCTTTGTTTAGGCTAATTAAACCTGTACCCCCCCCTCACCTCACCTGGCCCTTTTCAGGCTCACCTGTGGTCTCTGGTCTTCTTCTGTTAGGCCTGAGGTGGCACATTATCAGACAACAACTAACATGGATAGCATCTAGTGGTGATATGTGAGAATACAACAGGGCCTGGTTGGTCTCTGATTACAGCTTTAAGGTGTTAACTGATGCAATTTTTGAGACACCCAGAAATAAAATATTAAAAAAGTAAGACTAAACTACTTTTTTTGGTATCGTCACTAAAACGTCACCACTCATGGATACATATAGAGAGTGTCACAGTCACCAACACAACACTTGGTTGGTGGCTGCTTCTAAATGAATTAGGTTCAGCTGTTGTTGTTTCATAGAATGAAAGTGTAGTTATTATCAAATCTCACCATTATTCTACTGCGTATACATATGTATATACTTCTGCAACAACCAGTTATAATCTGTGAAGTTGAAATGAAAAACTTTGCTACATTGATTGTTCTTCTATCACAAATGTGAATGATTTGGTCAAATGACTTCATCATGTTCATTTCCTGACAATAAATATTCTCTACAAACTCTAAAAATATTTCATAAATAATCTACCTCTTATAATTTCACTTTTTCATATATAATTTTGAATATGTCTTACAATGCCAAAGATAACCAGGAATCTTTTATTTCCGGAGTAAATGCTCTTATCCATTGAGCCAAAAAGCCCTTGTATATTGGAATATAATATTTATAATCTACAAAAATACATTTGTTGACATACTGCTACAGCACAACAGCAGTCATAGACACTGACAGTATTTTACTGAATATGCCTGATTTTAGAAAAAGATTACAGTTTAATTTGTCCCCTCTGAGCTACCATATAATGAAGAAAAGTAAAAGGTGTTTTGGTTATCATAGACAAATTATTTTTTATACAATACGAGACCTATGTGTCTATACTATTTGGGCTGCTGCATCCTCAATGGAATGGTTGTCACCTAATTTCTTTCTCTTTCGTCATCGCTGTTCTGTAAACCACAACAAATTATTGTGAAATGGGGAAAGAATGAGGTATTTTTAGGATTAAATGTCAGAAATTAGTGAAGACAAAGATAACAATTGTCTATAATTACCAGTGAAAATGCTACTTGAAAAGGGCCTGAGTTTGTCATGTGAAAAAAAAGAAATGTCAAATTTGTTGAAAGCAAAATGCAGGCAGGTGATGTGGGCAAATCATACAAAGGTTTTTTTTTCCTGCTCGCAATTCAGAAAAACTAATATCATTGTGGACTGTACATTTCCCTTGAAGAGAATTGTACTAAGTGCATAAGTGCATTGTCTACACATCTGAATCTAGAAGTTACATAAGTTTAACTACTGCATTGATGATGAACGTGTTGGCACAAGACTTGCATGTTTGTGGTTTCAAGTAAATGTAAATATTTTAAAATGACAACAAGAATTTAGCATACAATGGTGCTGGAAAATCACTGCTCAAACCACACTGTCTACTTCCTGGGCCTTGCATTATGGTGTCATAGGTTACCAGGTTACCATAGGTTAGCAATGGGCGAGCAATAAATAAATGGCATAAATAATATACTGGCTTGTGTCAATATAGTTAAAATTCAGTGTGCGTCCATACAAGATAGCAAAATAACAATGTTTTCTGGAAATAAACTACAAATGGCCATGTATTTCAATGTCATGTCAATTTTCTTGTACCATTGCTATTGAGATGTAACTCACTATAATGTCTGCATTCTCTTTGATACTGCCAGATGCCACTTCAATAAATAATGTAGTGCCACATCTGATTGTCATACACTGATTAAAACCAGCCCACTCAGAAATCCTCAAGTTGTGCATATATACACCAATTTGATTTGAAGTGTGCCCCTGATTTGTACATTAAATGATAAACGAATCTAGCACCAATTTTCCAAGCATCACTGTTTGCCATTGTTAGTATGTGCATGATAATGAGCTTGTGTTTCCACCAATCCAGAACATGAAACGATTGACTACATCCAGAGTGGTTAGAAAGCTGCATTTTTCCCAACACTGACCAGTCCAGAGCTTATGAGGCGTGGCCTGAATTGTCTTAAGTGCCACATGCTTCATCAAAGTTGAGGTATTTCGAGCATTGGCACAGTTTGAATCTACTGTTAGATTTTCAAATGCAAATAAAAAAACAATCTAAATCTAAACAAACTAAAATGGCTCAAAGGTAGAGGAAAGTTTATATCGCTCAAAATTAATATATTGTTTTTCTTACAATTGTTGCTCAAAGACCTGGTTGCTGGTAGGTTTTGAAAGCTGCACTTTTTAAATGGCACTTTGCAAATGCTGGAAAAAGTCCACGTATGAGCACAACAATTGGCTATAAGCATCACCGGCCACCAATACAACCCATGTCAAAGAAACCCACACACAATTTGGCAATGGGAAAACAGGCTCAGCACATCCTACTGACCAGTGAAGCTTGGCAATGGGAGGATGGCTACTGAGACAGAATGATGGAGCAAGGAAGTTTTGACAGAGGAGAAGCAATCTAGAAAAAAGGCTAGTTTTGAAGTTGTAAGATGTTTTGGAACAGTTCAAAGTTGCTTGGGTCTTCTCAAAGTCTAGTCTGAGCTTCGGGGATATAGATCTCAATGCTGTCCGCCCGCTCTGATGCCGAGTTCTGTCTAAAGGAAGCCGCTCTCTTGGCCGCCATAAGCCTCCGTCGTGCCTCCTGTCTGTGCCGGTCTGGCAGGTCCAGGGATTTCTCCCGCACAATGCCACTCCGCTGTTGCCCCACCTTCTTTGGTACAGGAGCTGGCAGCTGAGTGAAAAGTATAACAGTATTAAAACTAGAATGATTAAATTTAGAAATGTATCTATCAAAAATGCTGCTCAGTGTGATAACATTATTAAAAGTGTACTATGTAACTTTTCTGGTGCTTGTCTGTATGAGATGTTAATTGCACAGTCATTAAATATTATTATTTAAATCATTAAAAAAAATTACATTAAACTTATCTATCTTACATTTTCAGTTACAGTGTTAGAAAACATGCATTCTTGTGAGCGTGGTCACCTCTCCACACACCTGTCCTGTAACTTGGCCAAGTGTCATTACTGAGATAGACAAGTTAATGCCTTAGTATGAAACATTGCTAAGAAATAACATCTCATTGGAGACGAGCAGATGGTAGACTCATCACTGGAAAGGTTTCACAGTGCACATTTAAGTCTTGTTATCATCTTTGTAACATGTATTATACTGTACATTCACAATTAACCTGCAGCTTTACTATTACAGATGTAACAAAGGGGCAAAGATAAGACATACACATGTAGATGACAATTCACATCAAGTCACATCCATTATGGCCAGTTGTTAGTATTACTATGGACCTTGCTGTATGAAGGACATACCTTCTTCTCAGGGCTGTCCAAAGGCCTCCAGTTATTGTTCTTAATCTGCTGCAGCTGGTCAAACTTCATGGTGACGTCGTCGATGGAGAGCTGCAGCAGATCCCAGAAGCCAGCCAGGTCCTGAGAGGTGGGCCGAGGCATGGCACTGGGGTCCTATCAAAGAGCAGAGTCACACACTTTACTGAACACAAAGTGTACCTTTAATGAGGTCTGTAGTGTAGGAGCAGCACCCCAGGCAATAGCTGCAACTCCTGTAATCCATAACAATGACTTGCACTGCTTGCATCCAAAAACATTACTGCAAAAAGTGTGTTTGTGCGCACAGCAACTTTTATCCACTAGATGGCAGACCATTCAAAAGGCTTTGGGGAATCATTGGGTCTCCAAAGGGACCAGGCCTGGACTGGTAATCGGGCATACCGGGCATTTTCCCGGTGGGCCGACAGTCCTAGGGGCTGATGCCGTTCTTTTTATTTTTTTTTCTTAGAGACAGGCCCACAATTTAGGACTGAACCAGGACTAAACCAGGACTAAATCAGGATTGAACCAGGACTAAATCAGGATTGAACCAGGACTAAACCAGGACTAAACTAGGACTAAACCAGGACTAAACCAGGACTAATCAGGTCTAAACCAGGACTAATCAGGTCTAAATCAGGACTAAATCAGGTCTGAACCAGGACTCAACCAGGACTAAACCAGGACTAATCAGGTCTAAACCAGGACTAAATCAGGATTGAACCAGAACTAAATCAGGACTAAATCAGGTCTGAACCAGGACTAAACCAGGACTAAATCAGGATTGAACCAGGACTAAGCCAGGACTAAATCAGGATTTGAACCAGGAGTAAATCAGGTCTGAACCAGGACTAAATCAGGGTTGAACCAGGACTAAATCAGGACTAAATCAGGTCTGAACCAGGACTAAACCAGGATTGAACCAGGACTAAGCCAGGACTAATTATGAGGGACCGGTCTAAGCCAAAAATGCCAGGGCCGTTTTTTTGTCCCAGTCCAGCCCTGAAAGGGACTATACAGTAAAAACTGTGTTCTCTTTTCAACAGTCTATGGATTGTATAAGAGAGTGTAAGGATCGGCTGTGTATCTGGTTTATTATATAATGTCAATACAGTCCCATTTAAACTACAATAGATAGAAAAAAAATATTCTATTTCATGAAAAGTCAGTGTACATTTAGTACATTTAATGTTTTGACTTTCTTAGTGATGATACCAGTGGCCTCTCCTTATTAACTTGATTACAGACACTTATATGTTATGACATTCCTCCTGCCCGCTTGTGTTTAGGCAGCTCTATGTTTAGGGCTGCCTCAGCGGATGATCGGCTTTCCTCTGACCCATGAACTCATCATTTCCTTCTCAGAACTGTCTCTAAAGTTGAAAATATCAATAGCCCGCAGATTTGGAGGAGTTCATTTTAAGCCCTGGCTGTCAGCGTACTGTTTAATCCAAGACTGCCTTCCTCCAGAGAATTGTTCTGCACTGTTCCACAACACACTTAGCTGCAGAATATTTTGATACAGCACCAATTAATGTGTAACACAATTTAGTTTAGTTTATTTAGTTTATTTGACAGGGACCATGTACAGGAGCATAAATCAAAGAATTAATGAAAAAATGTTTTATACCAGATTATAGCTCTCTGAGCTAATTTTATTTTCCGTATTACATAATATAATACATAATATAATACTCTTATTTATAGAGTAAAGACAGTAGTGTATTGGTAGTGCATAGAACATTTGAACAGTGATAATACTGGTGATAGTATTTTAGCAGTCATGACAGACTGACAGACTGACATTGCTGCCATTCTGCGCTCGCTCAGGTAACATCTTTCCAATTACAATGTCTTTAAAACTTTCATCAACTGATTAAAAATTGCAGTATGGTAAATTCATATACACGTGATCCAGGCTCAATTATGTTTATGGACTACAGGTAAACTGCATGTCATTATTTTGGTACTTCTCCAATTATATGCTCATAATAAGCAGACATACAGAGTAAAATTGGAGTTCAGACTGAAAAAGTCTCATACTGTGGGGGGCCATTGTGTACAGCAGCTAATAAGCACCACCCACTGTGAACTGCACCTGTGTGAGTTTAAAACAGAATTTAGAATTAAGTTACTTGTGACACATCAGCCATGCATATTTTCAGGGAAGCACAGTCAGATAATATTGTTAATTAAGCTTGGGGTGTTTTATCAACAGAAACGGGCAATGCACAGATTTTGAAATGTTTGAGTTGTAAATGTACTTATGACTTTATGAGAAGCTCCCTGTTGGAAGGGAGCCACACAGTGCGACAGCAGATACAGATTTATAGCCTTCCAAGACAATATTAGGCTCTTTTTCACAACGCCTTTGTCTCTTACCAGATTTTGCTGACACAGCCAGTAAAACTGCTGGAATTTCTGAGACATGAGCAACTGAGCGCTCCCCACTGCACTCCGGATTTTGCCCAGGACTGAAACACAGGCATTAGAGCAATTAAATGTGATGACTGGAGGCGGATAAGCAAAGAAAAATATTCTAAAATACATACATAAAAACACTTTAATCCATATTTTAATTTTAAAATATACCTAGGAGAATCATGATGCTGCGCCTGAGGACTTTAAATTGGGAATTATAAGCACAAGCTCCAATAGCACGTAAAATAAAAATACTATTACAACTACTACAACTGCTACCACTACTACTACTACTACTACTACTACTACTACTACTACTACTACTACTACTACTACTTCAACTACTTCAACTGCTTCAACTACTTCCAGTAAAACAGCAAAACATTTGACAGATGCAGTTTGGTATTTTTGCGATCCTAATTTCTTATTTTGGGACAGATGAAAAATACACTGCTTTGTGAACCTATGAGCCCTACATAATGGATACACTTATTTAATTAGCATTGTTTTTGTTTTCATGATCACATTTAGTATTCATTCTATAATTTCATTACTCACTCTCCTCTGTGAGATCATTTTCCTCTGCCTCTGCTTCCATCTCTTTACACCATCCTTCCATCCTCTTGGTCTCTGTGTGCAGCAGCTGCATGAACCAGGTGCCGTCTCTCCTGAGGGACGGGGAGGCCCGACCTGACTCCACGGGTGAGGCGGTGCTGTCCCGTGGGGAGGGGGGCTCCAGCTGCCAGGCGGCCTCACTGCTGCTCTCTCTGGGACTGGTGGGCTCGGTAGGGGTGCGGTAGTCGTCCCGGTAGCTGAAGAGGCCCTGGGTGCGGACTGTCCGAACTGCCCCGTACTGTGTGGGCGTGCTGGGTTCTGAGTGCCGTTGGAAGCCCCCTCCAAACTGCAGACCCTTGTCCTCCATGATGGGGAAGCCCTCCACCTCCAGGTCTGCTTGTACCGCAGCTGTTACACTGTTGGAACGCTTGAACCGGCCCTGTCTGAGATACACACACAACAATACATTTTCAAAACTTCATGCAATGTAGAGAATTGTTTTGAGAATATAATTATTTATATATTTGACTACTACTTTTCTATTTACATCTGATTTGTACATATACATTTATTATCTTTATTTTTATGTATATAATTCTCATCTGACACTGGTATATTGCTCTTTGGTTGCTATTCCATCTATTTTTTCATTTCCATCTTTTTTTTCTTTTTCTTTTTTCCCTTTACCCTCTGTTATATATTATGCAATATATTGGGTGATTGAGCTACCGTATCCAAAACACTTGTGGATCAATAAAGTTTGTCGAAGTTGTCTAAGTCTAAGTCTAATTAGCAGCAAAATTCAAATGAAGGGCAAAAATTATGCCTTTATCTTTTCTTTTTTTTCCTTTTATGACCTGGCTGAAGACATTGAGCATGATCACTTTTCATGTGGGTGATAATTACCATAATAATAAAATGTGACGCCAACATGCAAAAAGATCCATCCACCATCTGTTCCTGCTGCTTTTTATACAGCTTTTGGCTCAAAACATCAAAACATCCTTGCTTTTAGTACTCTATGCTAGAGGGGTGTTTGGTGGTATAACTTTGTCACCAGATACTAGAACACAGCCTATTCACAAACAACCCCGCTCCTAAAAGCACTCTTACCCTTTCTTGTCATCCTCCACCTGGATGCCGACCGAGTGGTACTCCCGTGAGCCTTTGCTTTCTGATTCCGAGTCTGTGGCTGCCTCCACCTAATATGGAACAAAAAGAAAAAGAAAAAAGAAAAGATTCAACATTGCTGCTCATTACGTGCACAAGTATTCCCATGGTAGTTCGGGCTTTATTGGTTTGGAAATGGTCAGAGCACCTTAACTGTTGTGCACTGTCAGGAAGTAAACACTGTATGATTAATGGCGGGGGCTAAGGAGACGAGACCGGAGAGGATTTGAGCAGGGGATTATAGGTTAATATTGGGATTCTTAATATAAGGGTAGAGGGGAAGGGCAAGGTTAAAACACTCCATCACCACCATTACTGTAAGTGGCTTCTTATTACAGAGATACAGGCAAATATTAACAAGAGTAATGCAAGCGATAATACAACAGTGATACTTGAGGCAGTTTTCTCCACTCACAAAAGTCCCACGTTTTATTGGCGTCACGTAGAGCCTTTTGCTATATTTACACAGAATTAAGATATGGCTGTCCATTCTATTATCCATTTTGTAATTTCCTCACGACACCCTATCTGCCTTAAGCATCCTTTTATTGCCACTGTCTGAGATATTAAGGGAAACATAAACAAATAATAAGGGCAAAATCTCAAGGGCAAAATGTGGAGACAGGTCCCCACTGCTCCTGACAGGTTGCCCCAGTGGCACTGAAGGATGGGTCAAATGCAGGGGGTAAATATCTCCACGACAACATACCTTAAAGCACTCATATTACGCTATTTTCTGATCTGTGTCATAATTTTGATTTCTCATCACACACACATACCTGGAGTTGTGTTTTGTTTCATTCACACTTATTTAAGACATAAACCCTGTTCTTTACTCAAACAGAAAACACACCTCGTGATAGCATGTGGTAATACAGGAAGTGCTCCACTGTGTTTTTAAACTCCATACACACAGAATCATTTAGATAAACTCAACCCTGGAATTGCCAATCTGCTGAATTAAAGGAATATTAACGTTTTTTTACAATCTGAACCTTATTTCTGTAATAAAACAAGTTGTTTTACTCACCCATAGTACTTTGGTGTCATTTGGAGCAGTTTCGTAGATGTTGTGGTGTAGCGATATCCGTTAACGTGAGTGCCCGGGGCAGGCGATTGCAGTCACCAAATAACACAAACTTGATCACTTTTCAAATTACAGAAGCTCAGTGTCTTAGTCTACACTTTCGTTTGAGTCAAAAGTGGCCTCTAATCCGATATTTAGCCATAGTTTCGAGCAGATGAGGAGGCCAGTGCGCAAAGTCTGCACAAAGTCACAGCTGATTTCGCTCTCAGCTCTCGGGACCCAAACATGAAAGGCAAAGCTGTAAGACGTTTGGACCATTGTGTTTGCAGTACCCACTTCAGTCAGGACGATTTTTTACCAGCAAAGGAAAAGAAAGAAGGCCAGCGGATTCAGCGCACGATTCTGAGAAGTAATGCGATACCGATGGGTGTTCTCTGGTGCACTGCTCCTAAAACTGTACTATACTCCTATACTCTTCTTCAGTCCTCAGTCCTCAGTCCTCCATAAGTCCTCTTCAGCCTCAAAGTCCGAATCTTCTGCCATATGTCGCTTGCAACAGAAAAGTTATTAGCGTCTTCTTATCTGCAAAACAGCTGTGAATGAGCACATGCACACTGGCGTCCTCATCTACTCGAAACTATGGCTAAATATCTTTTGACTCAAACGAAAGTGTATACTAAGACATTGAGCTTCTGTAATTTGAAAAGTGATAAAGTTTGTGTTATTTGGTGACTGCAATCGCCTGCCCCGAGCACTCACATTAACGGATATCGCTACACCACAACATCTACGAAACTGCTCCAAATGACACCAAAGTACTATGGGTGTGTAAAACAACTTGTTTTATTACAGAAATAAGGTTCAGATTGTAAAAATGTTAATATTCCTTTAAGGGTAAAAGGTAGATGGAATAGAACATTTTGAGCTTTGGAAATGTAGACAGACTTAGTATGTTTCTGAGGAGGTAACAACATTATAACATGGCTTGGCCTGCACACACACAGCCTCGGTTTGTGCAGGACAGGGTCTGATACAATTTAAGATTATACACAGACTCCACTGGTCTGAACTCAAATTAAAGGTCCCATGACATGGTACTTCTTGATGCTTTTATATGGCTCCCTAATGGTTCCCTAATACTGTAAATGAATCCTTCTTCAAAATCAACACTCAGTGCTGATTTTGCTGATCAACACTCAGTGCATGAGAAAGAGAGATAAGATGAGAAAGAGTCATAAATGTCACTCTGGAACACTCCATTATGGGCGTTGTTGCTTGAATGCAAATGAGGAGGACAGAGATGGCCTATAGTAGAGGGTGGGGGCGTGGCCAAACTCTCCGCTCTCAGCTCTCAGCTGTGCCTGTGCGCTCTGACCCACTTCCGTGTTTTTGAGCGGAGGGAGAGATGAGAAGCATTCCATTGAAAAATAAACACATTTCCACAGAAAATAAAATTAAACCACTGCTGTTTCAGATATCCACAGGCTCAGATAAAGGACTTCCGAGCCTAGAAACACTTGCAAGTTCCTCCAGGCAAATAAAAAAACGCATTTCGCATTGCTTAGCTCCTCCGCAGACCAAACTGTCTGGGCGTGATTTACAGAGACGCTGAGTACAGACAGACGGGGGTGGAACTGCATTTGCATTTCTTTTTTCGAGCTGACGTCAATAAGTTTCCTTGTTCAAAATCGCCCGTTTGAGCTCTGATTTTTTCTAACGCAGAAAAGGATCGCAAATGCTCAGTTTAGACATTTCGCAACTTTTAACCATGGGGGGGTAAGGGAGGGTAAACAGGGTAGGGGAGCTCACATTAACGTTCAAAAACCTCAGAAAGTGAAAATTTCATGCCATGGGACCTTTAAACAAGGTGTACCCTGATGTGGATCCCATGTGTATTCGTTGTAAACAGGCCCCAGCTTCCTTGTCACACATGTTTTGGGGATGATCTGAGCTGTTTTGACCAAATTTTTGGTCAAATATTTTTCTAATATTGTTAAAAACTCTGCACAAACTTACTGACTTGAACCCTCTTACAGCAGTACTTGGGATAGTCGACTCAAAAGTTTTGGGAAAAAAAAAATCAGAGCCCCAGGTATTACAGTTTACCTGTCTGCTTGCGCGAAGATTGATTTTATTGAAATCGAAGCAGGCGGAGCAGTGCCCCCCCCCCCCACACACACACTGGGGGAGGGAGGCACTGGTTCACTGTTATGATGCATTTGGATCTAGAAAAAATTAGATACTCTTTGCAGGGTCAGGAAGATAAATTTAATAGGATATGGTCATCTTTTGTTAGCTTATTTAAAGAAGGTATTTAAACTTTTATATAAATCTGAGTAATACGATGATCTTTGTAATATTCACCTGTGAGAATGTTCAGTTGTTTTTATTTTTGTTTTGTTTTTATATGTATATACATAAGATTTAAAGCCTATCATGGATAAGAGCCCTTTAAGACATGATATAGGCACTTATAATGTATGTGCTTGTATATCTTATACTTGTAACTGTCATTTTGGGGACTGGGACTGTGTATTAAATGTCAAAAACACAATAAACAGAGTGTTAAAAAAACAAAACAAAAAAAACAACAACATTACAACATGGCTTAAAGCTCACAACAGTTAATTTTGCAGAATATAGGACCTTTAATCTTTAATCTTTAAACTGAAAATATTTATGGCCAGAATGTTATGTGGCGAGACTAATAAGCATCTGTGCACTACTAAAGGTGGATTTTGACATGCCTTTCTTCCAGCCAGCATAACTCTTCAAGAATCTAGTAGCTTCTTCACTTCTAGCTTGGAGCACTTTTTGACAGATACTGACCTCTACAGAACTATAGCTGCGGACTCAGAGTTGCTTGGATACAGTAGTCTAGCTATCACAGTTTGTATGACAGTTTGGCTTAGAAGAGTCCAAATAGTAAAAAAAAAGGTTTGACATTTAAAACATCTTCAGCCCCAGTGCACCCTTTTTACAAACATGTCAAAACACTGGTTGAAAATAGTCCACACTGGAGATGCGGGGAAATGTAAGGGCTTTGATGCAGAGTGGTCAGTATTAGTGGAGTTTTTGGAGAGCCGCTTTGTGTTCTGTCAGGGGAGATGCCGTTAGCGGGTTGGCGATGAGTGCGGGTGACCTCCATTTTACTCTGTGGGGTTATCGGGGCAGCTACTCTAAGAAAAGAGAATGAGACATGAGTGTGTGTGATGGATTAGGAGGAGAAGAAGACAAACATCAAGGTTGGTGAATAAGGTTTAGATGAAGTTTAAAGATGAATTATGTAACTATTTAGTTGGAGGTCCGTCACCTGCTTGTTTCTATGGAGAGATGTCATTGCTCTCTCTGGAATGTTCCACAGTATGACATTAAACATTTCTACCTTCATTTCATTTATTTAATTACAGGTGGTTTTATAACTCATACCTAGAACCACACCAATACCTAGAAAAAACAGGTATTCTGATTATCTCTCCACAGAAATTACTGATTTATAACTTGGTCTCGTTTGGTCTCCATGAAGATAGATACTGTGAAACAATTCAGACAAAGCAATAAGGCTGCGTCCCATTTCTCTGTCTTACCCCTTCGTCTTACCCCTACTCCTTGGTTTTGCGCGTTCATGTGAGGGCAAGGGGTGTCCCGATTCTAATTTTGATCAAGAGCTCGAGCCACGACCGAGGGCTACATACCCCTTGAAATGAAGTAAGCTCTCAACCAGACTTGAAACGAAGGGGTACGCCTACAAGCTCAGGCTGGTTTTGGGATCAGGATGGCAGCGTCACATCGACCAGCCAAGGAGGCTCACAAATGTATTTTCAGCAGTTGTAATTATCGATTAACAGTTTAGCATGGTTTACAATTATGACGCTTATGTTCTACGTTACTTTTAGTGAAGGTTTTAATTGTAGTGATGTCTGTTTAGCCGACGTTATTGTTTTCATTGAACTTTCATGTATAAACAAGCTAGTTTTTTTGTCGAGCTGAGGTACCCGATAATCCTTGACATTTGTTTACATTTGTTTGCGTCAATTGTTGTCGCCTCTGTAGACGTAGCAGCCAGGTAGAGGCAAGGGATGATGACATAAACGGTAATCAAGTGGTGTCCCATTTCTTAGGGGAACATTCGTACCTCTAGCCCTCTCAGCTTGTTATCGAAGGGCAAGGGGTAGGGGAAGAGGTAAGACAAAGTAATGGGACACAGCCTATGTCTCCATGGAGAAAAGCATTTAATGAGCCCTCCACCAGAATAGTTGCACAAAGCACCTTTAAATTTGAGCAAGTCTTGAATATTGTTTCGTCAATCACGTATCACACACCTCTGAGTGAAAATATTATGACACATCGCAAGTCAACTCAATATTCTGATCCTCGCAGTTATCTAATTTTATCTTCTTAATTACATGGGATGTGAAAGGATAATAAGTAATTTACATGATAATTAATTTTCAACATTTGAAAATTATTATTTCCCTGCAGGCTGTCTCCAGACAATTTCACATCTTTATGAAGGTGTTTCACAAATCTGACTTACCAAATCCATACATATAAAACAAATAACTATATTTTTCAGACTCTAACATGTGAAAAGTTTCAATGCCATCACGCTACAAATGCTGTCACAATTGCTAAAAAAATATGACCTATGCACTATGTACTACAGGAGACAGGTCAGATCTGTGGAGAAGCAACCCTGGTCACAACGAGGATGCATGTTTTAAGGTACATTTAATCAATACAAATACCTGTAATTGAATAACTGCATAGATAGTTTAATGTAATACAGTACAATATTCCTAGCTTCCCCATGGTGACAAGTAGTTGGTGGACCTCTCCCATCAGAAAAATTACACAGTGCCCCTTTAAACGTGTAAATTAGCAAGGCATTTCCTTCTATCTCCAAAAAAAGAAACACTAGTCCGTAACATACATTTCTCTCACTGTTTTCAAAACTTTAACCCAGGAATACACTTTAGTTTTGTTTGGTTTTGTCATCTCAGAAGTGAACTGTGTTTGGAAATATAGAGTCACTGAAATGTGCAACATACACTGCCACCACGCGCCAGTGATCGCAGAGTCAGCACAGATATGAAAAACTATGCGCCTAAGCGAAAACTGCACTGTGCTTTTGAAAACAAACAACTCCCGGTGCCTTCTCCAGACGACACGTGTGCTCGGGTTAAATACTTTGACTTCTTCCATAATGACTCTAATGATGCGCACAATTACAACTATTTTTGGTCAGGAAGAAATCAATAACGGTTTCAGATGATGTCTTTAGGATGAAGCAGGTCCAGCAGGGGCACGTCCACAGGGTCAAAGTTAAGGCATTTGTTGTCTGCTGTTGAAATGACAGTTGTTGCAAACCTCAACCTGGATCAATACAGAAGCAAGATAATACAGCTAATTGTAAGAGTCAGACTGGCAAATGAAACTGTATGATAGAAAAATGGTGTGCTTAGCTCTATAAGTCGATCAATATTATTGCTGTTCTATAAGACAAATGGACTCAACTTTTAGAAATCTTATTAAAAGGCTAAAAGCAGAAAGTCAAGTTTCTTTCATTATAACATGTTCCTGTGTTACCTGTGACAGAGAGTCAGAGAGAAAAATAAAAATGGAAATGTAAAATCACAGAATAGGGTCTTTTAAATTGTAAAATTGTACTGCTTTTTATTTTGTATTATCCTGCACTGTAGCCCTTTGTGGCCTAATAAATGACAAGATAAAGAGCATATCCTTGAACTAACTAGTCTAAAAAACAAAACAAAAAAGAAATACCAAAAGAACACAAGTTTCATACTCTAATTACTGACATTAGGTTAGTTGGCAACGCTTTAAAATAAGGTTTCTTAGTACAGACTATAAGAAGGCTATGCGTGAAAAGTCCCTCAGTCGTCCAGGTAGAATCCATGATAAAAGGAGAAGTTCAATTTGTCAACTGGACAAAGTTTGTTTGGTTGAAAACCTTTCGCCGCTCATCCGAGAGGCTTCGTCAGCTCTGGTTATTGTACTGGTTAGACACTGCTTATATCTCGCTGCCAGGAGGCGCGTCCTACACTGAAAAAGCTCTGAAAACGAACCCCCCTAATCTGTCTCTTTGTTTTCCAAATTACTCTGGCGACTAGTTACGACCCCCTATTCAACGTCTAACGACCCTCTCCACCCCTCTGCCCTGGCTCGTCTGCCCTAATGTTTCTTTGTCTGTTTTGACGTGGTTTAAGAATGGAATTATAAATGGGAGACAAGTTATGTCTAACTCCCCCATTTCTGTTTAATGACGGATTATCTTTTTTTGACAAAAATAGCCTCTTTAACCCCCCTCTCAAACCAGTTCTTTTCCCTGGCTAAGATCTGAACCTCACTGTCCTCAGGTTCAGATCTGGGGGAGTTAGACATAACTTGTCTCCCATCTATAATTCCATTCTTAAACCACGTCAAAACAGACAAAGAAACATTAGGGCAGACGAGCCAGGGCAAAGGGGTGGAGAGGGTCGTTAGACGTTGAATAGGGGGTCGTAACTAGTCGCCAGAGTAATTTGGAAAACAAAGAGACAGATTAGGGGGGTTCGTTTTCAGAGCTTTTTCAGTGTAGGACGCGCCTCCTGGCAGCGAGATATAAGCAGTGTCTAACCAGTACAATAACCAGAGCTGACGAAGCCTCTCGGATGAGCGGCGAAACGTTTTCAACCAAACAAACTTTGTCCAGTTGACAAATTGAACTTCTCCTTTTATCATATAAGAAGGCTATAATAAGCATTTGTTTATAAGCGCTTAACACCATTTGTCGATGCTTTATAATGTTAATAAGGCAAAACATGAGCATTAATAAGCTGCTTATTATACTATTATCAACAAACCAAGTGATTCATGAACCAAAGATGTTCATGTTGTCTTCTTATGTACTTTAACTTGGGTTCTTTATTAAAGACAATACAGTAACGTGTATTTACCTATCTGTAAAAAGAATAAGAGCAGTTTTTCATGGAGGACTTGGAACAAAAAGCATTCAACACAGCACCCCCACAATGCTGTTTAACTTTCTGGAAACGCTACGTAGATGACATCCTGGAAAATATACAGCAAGGACACACCCAAAAACTCACGGACCATCTCAACACAGAGGACAGTACCAGTAACATTCAATCCATGCATGAGGAGAAGAAAGATGGAGCAATATCCTTTTTGGACATTAAAATTCACCACATTGCAGACGGCAGCATCAAAATAACAGTATACAGAAAATCCACGCACACCGACCAATACCCGATATCCGTACATCCCACTGCACATAAACTTTCAGTGGTAAGAACGCTATTTGAACAGGCCACACTCATAGACAGGGAAGAGGGGGAGAAACATCATACAAACACTCTGAGCCATAAACAAAGTCAACAATAAAACCAACAAACCCCAGGAAAAAAACACAACAAACCAATAGAGGGCAGCAGGATCACAAGAACACATTACCATACGTTAGAGGAATAACTGAACCCATCCAAAGAGCCATGAAAAGACACAACATAAGCACTGTAGTCAAACCATACACAAAACTGCGCCAACAGCTAGTACACCCCAAAGACAGAATCCCACAAGAACAAAAATGCAACGCCATTTACGAAATCCAATACAAATTATGCAATAAGTCATACATAGAGGAAACGGGCCAAGCTTTTCACATCCAAAAAAAAGGAACACCAAAAGGAATGTGAAAAGGAAACATCAGGGAGACTCAACAGAACACAAAAAGACAAATTAGAGCAGGAAAACCTAAAATCCACCATATCAGACCACTGTAAAAGAAATAACCACATTATGGATTGGGACGGGGCACAGGTCATTGGATCGGAACACAAGTTCAAGCGCTGAATCAGGGAGGCCATTGAAATCAGGAAACGAGGCAGGGACAGCATAAACCGTGATGACAGAGCGTTCCTCCTTTCATACACCTGGGACACCCTCCTCCAGAGAGCACCGGGCAGGTCGCTCAGACTGACCACGCCTATAGGAAATAACAACAGCTGATATACGGCACGTCACCACCAACAACGGGGACAGGTCTGAAGATGCAGCAGCTACCAGCCGAAACATGTCAACAAGGTAAATATACGTTACTGTATTGTCTTTAAAAAAGAACCCAAGAAGTTAAAGTGATTGATGGGTTGTATTCAAGCCCTTAATAAACAAGCTTAGTTTGATTATAACAGAAGGCAGGTTAATAAATACATTTACAAAGGCTTTATTACTGTAAAGTTTGTAAAGTTCCAGTTCCATAATCTCAAGTATGGACTATTTTTGTAACCATAAATAATCATACTATGAAAATGTAACTTTTTATTTTAAGCAAAGTTACTCCTCAACAAACAAGCCTGTTACACAGTCACACAGTGTACTTTTGTAACAGCATTCCTTTCCTTTCCATACTCTTCCATAAAAGAATCCAATTATTTTCCAATTAGCATAATGTAAAATAATATATATGTTGTTTAAACTAACATAATGTCTACTTTAAAGGCCTTTACTAGTATTTAGGATATTATGTAGCTAAATGTCAAACACATGGATACATCTATTGTCTTAATACAAGAAGGCAACACATGACTGAGCTAACTGGACAATTATAATGATTTCCTTTTTACCCTGCAATAATTTAGACTCATTTGATTTATTATTGTTTACCCCGTTAGACTTTCTCCTACAATGAGTGAGTTAGATCCCATTCGTGTATTCATTTGGAAAGATTTGTTTCACCAGACCTGATGTTTAGTGAGGCGTAACGGCAAGCCTCCATTTTAAATTAACCACTTATCAAAATGATCGTTCCAGAGTGAGTGATCTGCCAGCGGATACATAGAGTAAGCAGAGATGTGTGATGAGCTCAGTAGAGTGGAGGCACAGAAGAGGGAGATCAGGGAGTTTGAATGGGAAGCACAAGTGATTAAGTGTGGAGCGCTGGTTCGGATCGGACAGAATGAATGCAGCAGTTCGCCCTGTCCTCGGCTTCAAACAAGTGTGAATAAGTGAACGCACTGACATTTAATTCAATCTAAAAATACTATTGTGAACTGTCTGTGGTACATACAGTATAATGATGGCTGTAAAATGTATTCAGGCCATAGAACTGTTCACAGCTAAAGTCATATCATTTTCTATGATATTAACTAATGCACTGAGTGGTCAAGAAGCCTATTTTACTTTGTTAGTGTCTTGAGGCAGAGACACTGTGGAATATGACACATAACACCATACCGATACAGTTAATAATGTCCAATTCATTATATTATATTCAGCTTAAAGTGTCCTTTGTCAGGGGATAGGAGCAAGAGAGCATAGGAGAACTAAATGATTATGTGTTCCTAAACTGGAGTCAGAGGGGAAGTGCTAAGGACTCAACATCATATGCTAAAATAACAAAAATAATTATAACTATTCAGTTTTTTAAAGGGTTGCACATTTTAAAGTAATAATAAAAAAATAACAGGACAGAGATAATCACAGCTAATACATTTCGGCTGAAAGCATTTATAAACCTTTTATATTTGGTTGACTTTTGCTATGTAGAGTTGGTTTATGCAGCTTCTCTGGTCCGGTACCTGCTTGTGTTTGTTATTGCTCTGTCTTGTATGTTGAAATTACTTTTCAATTTCAGATATTTTCATTGTTTCAACATGTATTCTTAATGTGAGTGGGGTCACCTCTCTGCAGTACTTGACTTCCACCAGAAAAGTTACATAGAGCACCTTCAGATACTAAATACGCACACGCACACACACGCACACGCACACGCACACACACACACACACACACACACACACACACACACACACACACACACACACACACAGGAGAAATTCACTTGCCACATTAGCTCCAGGCAGTTTAGTGCAAAAAATCCACCCATAAGTAAGAAACATACTACATGTGTGGGAAGTTAAAGACAGACATAGCATTGTTACACAGGCCTCATCTTGAAATATTTTATTCTCTAGAGTCAACCATCACTTATTTTACGATCAAAGCAAAACAACAAATTCTGTAGGTGTGAGAGATGAGTAATGATTGGACCTGTAGCTGTGGGGGGAACAATTCCACACTGAGATAATGGGATATAGGAGGTGAAATTGCAAGAGAAAATGGGGCTGGAGCAAAAGGCTGAGCGTGAGGCAGAAGAAGGTACAGTAAGTGGGTGGGGAATGAATGGGCCATCGCTACAAACCATTCACTAAAACCTGCTCCGCCTGACTTGAATCTTAATTGATCGATTGCGGTAAAATGACTCACTCGGGCTATTTTTAGAAAAGAAAACAGAGCAGAGTTTTCACCCCCTGACTTGGCCATGTTACTTTTAGCAATGGGGACAGAATTAAGTTTGCATTGCTCATAGTTATATACTAAACAATTAGAGGTACAATTAAGATATAATAGACTGTTTATGTATTTCCCTAGAGGCTACCTTTGTGCCAGACTATTAGCTACCCAAATGAATTTAAAACCAACATTTGTTTGGTGTGTCTATTTTAATCATTTATTTCTGCTCTAGGGCAAAAATTTATTCATGTAATAATTTAATTTAATTTCCTGTTCAGATGCTAGTGACACACCTGATTCACTGGTACTTCAGGTAACAGCTAACTACAGTACTTCTTGTGAAAACAGCGGTGGTTATACTTCATACAGCATCAGCCAAAATTAATACCTATATTTAATTCCAAAACAATTATACAGTAGCAATGACTGCCCCATTATAATGTCAGCATATTTTCAAATTTTCCAAACCAAAAGAATTTAAAGGTATACAATGTAAAACAAGTCTTTTTAATTCTAGTTCTATTTAATTGTGTGTTTTTGCTGAAATATACATAAACACATGCATTCCAACTGTGTGCAGGCTCGCCCTCCATTGATCGGATCTGTAACTTGCCTCCATGAAGGTAGAGAAGTTTAATACAATACTGAGGAAACACTGCGTCAACATCTAAATGAAGAAAAGCAGGTGACGGATCCTCCAACAGAAAAGTTACTCACTGCACCTTTAACTTCAGCCCCAATATTTTTTTCTTTACCAAATAAACATAAACAGTTTTCCTGACCTGTATGCCAATAGAGGAACGAGGTGTCTTCAGGTACTCCTCTGCCTTGGACACGAGGATGGCTTTGTCACACGTGAGCACTGAGCTATGGCTGTCTGTGGACGGATGCCTCTTCCCTGCCATGGCCTTGGCTGCCTCCATGGCTAAAGTGACAGCCTTGGTGCTGTCCAAGCTGTCTGTGGAGTTGTACAGGGATCTGCCAGGACTTAGGCCCAGGGTGAGGCCGTCAGGGGCCCACATGGAGGTGTGGAGGTGGCGGCCCTCATGGTAGGCATCCTGGGTGGACTCGGTGCTGCTCTGGGCCGTGATGGAGATGAGAGGTTTGGAGGTGGTGCGTGGAGGGACGGGAGGGGGGTCCTTTTTGTAGCTAGGGGTGTAGGTGATGGCTGTAAGGAGAGACGATGAGGATACTATAAAAATAGGGTATTTTGCTACATGTATTTATGAGAACTGTACTAAACTTACTATATTTTATAATCAACATGATGTATTTTGTAGTGATTTAAAAGAAGAACATTTGATTATGTTTAGAGCTAGATTGGTAAACAAACATAATTTGTTTAAATGCAGTCTTCACTAATGTAAGAGATGTAAGTCACTGTAAGTTCTATAGGCACTAAGTTTGCAATGTCTTGTTTGGGACAGCTTTAATTTCATTATTATTTCGTATGTTCTCCAAAACAAAGGCAAGACTTGAGTTACCTTTCCTCTTCACCTGAAAGACATTCAATGTTGCTCATAAGAAAAGAATGCCATTTATATGTCAAAAAAACATATTTTTCCTCAAAACACAAAAAAACATTGCATATTCACAAAATTGAAGGAAAGGTACATGCATCAAAACTTGCTAGGTGTCACACAGAAGGATCTCTAAATATATCACTATAGCTGATTTCATTCAATACAAGTTTTTCTGTTCAGTTCTCTTTGTTCAGTTCTCTTTGTTCAGTTCTTAGCATTGGGATTTGTTGCTTTACAAGTGCAGGTGAATAATATAACCCTAATCCACTAGGAGATTAACCTGTAGACTGGGTCGTTGATGTCTGCCAGGCCTTTTCTGTTCTTCATTTTGTGGAAAATCTCAGGTCAATGTAGTTACTAGCTGAACCATTGTACCAGGAGCAAAGCAAAGCTGACTCAAATAAAAAGAACTGGGTTATATTTTAGCTTTTCCCACAATAGCTTGAACATATTGGTAAAAGTCTGTCAGCGGAAATCAATGCCTCCACATTTAGGATGGCCTTCCTCTCACCCTTGTTTTGGTTTATTAATACCCCACCATAGCTCATAAAGGGTCCATCTGCTTTGTGGCATGGTATAATGACTCACACCATAGTTCATTCACAAAATTATTCATCGTTTGAGTTGAATACAGGTATTAGCAAAGAGCAAAATGCGGACGGTGCATGGGAAGGCATCTGCGGAAAAAGATTTTGTGTGCGCGGATAAATCAAGGAGATCAAGGCGGCAAAGAGATGACCCATGATTCAGCAAGACGACCAAAATAGAGCTATTATGAGGCAGCCAGTCGTGCAAAGGGAGGGCCATAACTCTCATCCCTGTCCTGGCAGCAACAGTATTACTCAGCATTTAAATTTCACTTTGATGACCAGGGCTAGGGAGATGAAGGGAATGTATCAGATTTATAAAGCATAGGCTAACAAGATTCTCCACCACCAAGGTTATCCTCTCATTTATGCAAAAACCTGGGAATGAAAAGAGTGCAGGTTCAGTCAGATGGAGTGAGCTAGTATTTCAAGTGTTTCTATGCTAACATCATGACAGAAAAATGACTAATATAAAGCGGGTACACTGTTCTGTTGAGAATGTTTACCAAAATCTAAAACTCTCTGCTTATGCCCTTGTTTTGGAACTTCAAACTAAAACTTGAGCTCATTTCAGTGCCGGTCCTAAATGGAAAGGAATGAGTAGCCTGTCTTGAAACAAACTTTTATCCATAATATTAAAAGGTGCACTGTGTAACTTTTCTGGTTGGGAGTCTGCTACCTACTTGTCTCAATGGAAATTTTATTGCTTTGCTTGGAATTTTCCACAGTACTGAATTTAAATCTTGTACTAATTCTATCACAGGTATTTTATGGCTCAAATATCTTAAAAAACATATATTCTTACAATGAGATCGTCACAGATCTGAACTGTAACTTGACCAGATGCCATTACTAGCTTGACTTCATGGCTCCACAGATCATACCATATTGTGGAACCTTTTGTGCAAAGCAAAAACATATCCGTGCAGACAAGCAGGTGGCAGAACCTCCAACATAAAAGTTACGTAGTGCATCTATAGAATCAGCTTTATACAGCTCTGGAAAAAAAAAAGAGACCACTGCATTTTTTAATGAAATCAGCATCTCTACATGTATTACAGCCATTCCATTCCAGCGTCTATTGAATTCCAACACAAACACAAAGCTGAGCTACTTCAGTTCTTGCACCAGGAGTGGAATAAAGTCACCCAACAACAATGTGAAAGACTTGTGGAGAGCATGCCAAGACGCATGAAAGCTGTGATTAAAAATAAGGGTTATTGCACCAAATATTGATTTCTGAACTCTTCTTAAATCTAAACATTATTATTATGTTTGAAAATGAATTTGATCTTGTTTCTTTGCATTGTTTGAGGTCTGAAAACATGTATCATTTTGTTATTTTGACCATTCATCATTTTCTGCAAATGAATGCTCTAAACAATAATATTTTTATTTGGAATATTGGGAAATGTTGTCAGTAGTTTATAGACTCATGTTCCTTTTGCCCAGACACATACCTATAAGTAGTAAAATCAGAAAAACTGATCATTTTGCAGTGGTCTCTTATTTTTTTCCAGAGCTGTATGAAGATAAATTGTAGTTCAGTAGCTCAATTGTAACAGCATATTTAATTGCTATTCTTAATTTAATATGTAAGTATATTGGGTTTTAATAAACCTTACAATTCTCTATGTAGTTTTTAAGCTGTAAAAACAATAGCTATGTTTTCCCTGTGGGCAGAAGTACCAGCAGCAGCCCGCTCTGTATCTTTGTACCTAGATAAAACTAAACACAAAAGCAGTGATCCAGGCTCTCCATCTTTGCTAGTTACCCTCTATCTATCAAACAGACCGCTGTGCTAATGTTGGCTGGGCCTGGGCAAGCTGAGTGCCAACAGGATTTACCACTATGAGTAATGTAGTTTGTTTTGTGTTGTGGAACTTTTAAGAATATGTAAATAATAATCAACTGCAAGACAAATAAATACAACAATATCAAAGCAAGTCAAATATATGTGAGTAAATGGAGGTTGAGTCATGATTTTGCATTGGTAATCTTAATGCAATATACAATGAGAAAGAATCATATACTTTGTAAGAGAACTGACATCAAACTAAAACAAAAAACACCAACATACCAACATTTAACTGAAGTTGAAGGAGATTGCAGACCTCTTAAAAACTTGTGCACAGCATGGTAGTTTCAAAGATGTTTCAATGCCGACATACAGACATCAAAACACACCATAACAGGGCAATTTTCTGGATGTTTCTCTTGATCTCTGCATCAAAGGCAGTAATTTGGTCTAATGCTTTACCACTGTCCCCCTGTTGGTATACTGCTGCTGGAGTCTGATAAAGTATCTCTCTGTTATGAGCCAGATGCATGTCTGTACTGAGTTCTCAAGGACATATGGAAAACAACAGCTAAGAGGAAACACAAATACATCAATGTCCCAGTAGATGTACACGGAGAATACCTGAGAGAAATGTTGTTAACTATGTGATCTGTCAATATCATTGGCTGGAAGGGAGTAGGAGAAGGCTCAGTGTCCATACAAATTTGATGTGACTGCAATTATTCCAGCAACAGCACAGACAGACCACAGTAGTTTCTCACAATGTTTCACAGAGTCATCTAATCGTACCATTAATGTTTTGTTATGACACTTATTTGTTTGGTTTATTTAAAGGTGCACTATGTTACTTTTTTGGTGCAGCTTTGCCTGTAATGTTTCTCTGTATGGTTAAAGCCATATGAAGGAAAATTACTTGTCTTTCCTGCATAAAAATACCTTGAAACATACATTCATAGTGTGAGTCAGCTTGCCTCTCCACAAATCTAACCTATTACTTGCCTTGGTGTCTCCAAATTGTCTCCATGGAGATGAGTTTAATGCCAGTCTGTGGAGCATTCTAAGCAAAACAATAGTGGTGAACTCTCACTAGAAAAAGAGACTGACGCAAAGGCAATACTCTTCTAGTGTCATTGTTTAACCTGAGTCTGCAGAGTGCACCTTTGAATAAAACCCATTCAACAAAACACTTACTTCTAATTTAGCCTACAAATGTGTGTAGAATCCCTCAGTCATCCAGGTAGAATCCATGGCAAAAGGAGAAATTCAATTTGCGAAATGTATTCGACCAAATAAACTATTGTCCAGTTGACAAATTGAATTTCTCTTTTTGCCTTAGCCTACAAATGCCTTTCAACAGAGATAAGTAACACAATGTTTTAAACTATGACTCATGTGCAACATAGCCACAAATAGCACATGCATTTTTTATTGTAAATTTAGCAACTGGCTTGATAAATAGATCTAAGTGTTCCATATGGAATAGTGGCGGTGTATTAGAGACTGGTGTTCCACATGAATAAAACAATGCAACCCAATTAACTCCCTCACTCCCTTCTTATCGAGCCAATTTAAAAAAATTTTAGCCAAAGCATTGTGCACATTTTCATTTGAAGACAAACATAGAAGCTGCTCCCTTTGTGGCACAGCTTCACTGATGTTCTGCTGAAAGATTCTTTTTGTTTCACTGTACTTTATTAGAGCACAGACTTCAGCGGGCCATTCCATACACAGCCCAGTAATTGAGCAAAAAGACAGATCGAAGTTGTGATTTGCCTCGCTTTTGGACTGCGGCAAACAGACCTCCTTAATCTTGGGGGCATAACGTTTTCCCTTTAATATCCATTTAAAACTATGAACAGTGAATAAATGTACACCAGACAAACATAACATTATGACTACAGTCTCATCATGCTACTAGAAAAGAACTGTGTAATGTATGACAGATTATAAAGCAATGTTATTTGGTATATTTTAATTCAGCTAGATTGGATCAGTTTAGAGAAATATTCACCACAAGAACTGCCATTTTGACATACTATTTTGTCTAGTCTTCCAAATGTATACATTGACATTTTCCCATTTTCACAGTAGCAGATTTTTCTTACTTGTAATAACTAGGGCTTTGCAATTAATCAAATTGTAATTGTGATCAAGATTCAGTAATTTCTAATCTAATTGAAAGGTCAGGCAGCAAAAGCATTGTTCAGGTCAGGCAGCAAGCATGTTGTCATTCAGAAAATTTTCATTTGTTTTGAATATAATTTTAAAAAGAAAAAGAAAAATTGTTGAAATTCAACAATTTGAGAGAATATATATATATATATATATATATATATATATATATATATATATATATATATATATATATATATATATATATATATATATATATATATATATATATATATATATGTCCTATTTGTAAGACTTTTTTTCTTTTCTAATACTGGATCTACTTCTCACTACTTCTCACGTATACTGAAGAGAAAGTGTGTTCTGCTACTTTTGCACTCATCGGTGGTCATAATGTTTTGTTTGACTGGAGTACTGAGAATATAACAATGAGGCACCTTGAAATGCACAAAATACTGAGTCCATCAATCATGCACTGTTACATCATTATTGTCATCATTCAAAGTCATATATATATAAAATAGTTACATTAGGATCTCATTTCAGTATAATTTCATATATCATTACTTTTCATTGTCCCATTGCCATTACAATCTCAGTTTTAAATTCCTGAGCATTTTGGTTATATTTCTCTATACAAAAAATACATTTTTTTTTCTCTCTCTCTCTGCACTATTATTACTGTAGTCAGGTCTTATAATATTCAAACTTGACCATATTTGTTTTACAAAGATACTTCAGAATAGCTTCATAGAGTGATAGAGTGGCATTTAGGCAACATATTTACATTTTAGCTACATATACAACACTGTGCTAATAACATAGATTTGTTATTTTTGATTGACTGCATTAGTACAGTGAGTTATATCAGTCTATTGTTGTGCAAACGTTATTTCACAGCATCAATTTTCCCTTTTTGTTTTAGATAAGGATTTCAATGAATAGTTTAGAGTTATATGATAACAGTATTATTCACACAAGTAATAAAAGAATTCCATCATTACTGTGAGACTATCCAGGGTTACACAGTGCATCACAGTGCCACCTTAGGGATTACCACCACCTAAAAACAAATTGTCCACAAGTTAAGTCCAATATTATTTAAGTGTTCTTTTAAACAGTACATTTGGAAGATCTATGCCATAAGTGGTGGTAGGGTAGTCTAAGGGTCAAAGGGTAAACCAGCTGTTTATTTACTTCCACCAACTTCCATTCCAGTGTTCATCATTCTTCTAGAGTACTGAGTTAAGAATCCACATTTCAATGCCCCGAAGTTCACTGGAGTGGCTGTATGGGTCTTCACAGCTAATGACTTGATGCTACATGTTGCCTGTTTTTTATGAGGTATTGTCTACAAAGTAAGAGATACATATGTTATTTCTGCACTGTTATAGTCATATCTCCCACTCCACAGCTCAACACTAGCGCTCCTGCGAACTGGCTTATCTCTATTAGTTCTTCTATGGCACCGATACCAAAGAAACGTCTCTTCAACTGACCTCTCGGGGTTACTGGCTGTTTCCCCTGCAACGCTTCCGCTCTCTTGGGATATGGACAGACCTTCTTGTGATCTTGCTAACATTTCTTCCGATTCTGCGACCAAGTCAGGTGACGATGGAGGGTCTGGCGTTCCAAAATCCATGGATGAATCTGGAGAAACTGAGCTAGGAGGGGATATGGTGACCATGACTAGCGGCAGTGGCACTTGGAAATTTTGAGGCATGTCATCTAAGTTGTATTCCATGCTTGGATCCAGGTATGGCAGTTCGGATTGTGGGCACAGTGCGTCAGGTTCCATGGTGGGTAGGGATGAGGTTGGATCTGATTGATAAAATGGTGGATCCTCACTATTGGATAAGGAGTCACTAAGATCAAGTGGTTCAGGTTCAGGATCCATAAAAACTGAGTCAAGATCATCCTGGTCAAGTGATGTTAACATGACCAAGTCAAAATGAACAAGATCAGACTGGTAGATTGGGGTTGTCGTAAGTGGTTCGGGAAGTGGAGGCCATTCAGAATCTTTGGGGTCTTCTTCAGAGGTTGGTTGAGGTGAAGATGATCGAGAAGTTGGTTCCGATGTTGGTGGAGAAGAGATGATCACCTCCGGAATGTTTGCAATAGACGATGGTCCTGGATTGCTATCAGTTGGACTTTCTGGAGGCTCTGGGTCGAAATGCTCAGACACTACAATAGATGGACATGTGATAAAGATACCATCTTTAGATTCAGTAACAGTCACTTCAGGGGTACCAGGGTAAGGTGGAGGAGGTGAGTCACATGTTTCCGGCTCAGGTTCTTGGTCTATGGGACTTTGATTTGCACTTGAAGATTGTGTTGTCACAGTAACAGGGTCTGGTGGGTCCACGGTCAGAGGATCAAGGGATTCCGAGTCGGTTGTGACCTCATTATCCTCTGGCGGTGACACAGTTACCATGGGAACTGGGTATGGGAGAAGCACGATTGTTTCCTTGCTTTCGTCTGATGCTGTGTCATCAGAGAGGTCAAGTTTTGAAGAAGACTCTGTCTCCGTACTTTCCGGTTTATCGGTGACAGATTCTGAAGAAGTGACACTGGAGAATTGTACTGTACCTTGAGTTATGGACTCATGGACAGCCCTCCTCTCAGGTGACTTAATTACTTCTTCATCAGGTAATTTTGTAACAGGCTCCGCTCTAGCTTTGGCAGGTTTGATCGTCATTTCTACTTTCTTTGGTTTAAATGTTCGGACAGTGCTTGGCAGTATGGGGTCGAGTGGGATGGCACTTTCCACAAACATTGACTGTGGGCTTGCAAGAATACTGGGATCCATAGAGAGTTGTTTTGGTAAACCTTTGCGCCCTGATTTCTTTTCCTCTTTTTCATCAGGACAGTTGACCGCAGCATCAGCAGTGCTCTGTCGAACAAGGACCTTACTCCGAGCCTGGGTGCCCACTGATACCTTAGATACTTGAGGTTTCTTTTCCCTAGCCCCCAAAGTGGCCTGATCTATTTCAGATAGTTGTGATTTTTCAGTTGCAGACTCCATGCCAGTTGATGTCCCTGTAGCTGCGGCAGTTCCGAAACCTTGTCCCCCAACTACCCCCCCGGCCAAACTTGGCCCCACTCCAACAGTCATATGAGCAGCCTGTGGGGACCATGTGTTGTAGTGCTGGGTGAAGGTGTTGAAGTTACTGTTAAAAGCTCGTAGCTCTTTACACAGGTCCCTTCGGAGCTCAGCTAGCTCTCGTCTCATCGCAGACACCTCTTCCTTCCACTGCATACTGATGGCAGCGGCCAGGGTAGCAGATTCCTTGATACTGGCCTGGATGGCTTTAGGCGAGTGTTCTGGGGCACTGGACCTTGGTGACCTGAAGAGACTAGGAGACACAGGAGGTCCTGACACAGGTTTGGCTGTGGCCCCCATGGTTTCTGGTGTGTAAACTCGTGATGGGAGGTCTCTCCTGATGGGACAGCCTAAATCGTCATGAGCCAAAGGAGCAGTGTCTAGCAACTTCTCCTGAACACTGGGTCGCTCAGGTAAACATGACTCTTCCTGCATATAATTTCTGTCTGGAAGACAAATGTAAATATGCAATTGTAATATGGCCACAGGTGTGAGCAGCTGGAGATTATGTGCTTTTTTATTGCCACTAAAAACTAACATCAAGTCATGCATTGAATGTTATGAGTCAAAATAAGGCATTAGTGGAATTCTCATACAATGTTCATATTTCATGACAACTGGTCACATTTCCATGACAGATATCAGGGATGATGTTTAATATTAGGCTTTACTTTTTACCAGCAAAACAATGAGAAATATTTCTCATTTTGACTCATTTCTTAATTGTTTACACTGCCTTCTCAATCTTAGATTGCAACATGCAATGTTATATTTCTTTAATGCACAAAGCTGATCTACTAACTACAAATAAAATAGACATTTTTAACAGATGTAAATGAACACTTCTTGCATGCTCCTTATGTTTGGAGATTTGTGCAATGAAAAGAAACAAAAGGTAAGCAACTCTTCCAAAACTTTTCCACCAATCAGGAAGTATAGTATGAACCCTATTGAAAATGTGAGGTCCAGTTTGACCAAGTCCTTCCAAGCTGCAAATTGTGACAAACCTTATGAAAAGTTTTGCACATTAAAATACTGAGAAAGCAGTGTAAGCAATCTTTAGGCATAAAGAAATCATCAAAGCACATCACCAGATGGCCACACCTCTGACTCTGAATACTGACTGTCCACAGCAGGATACTAAGGTCTCATGTTTATCTTTGGGAGGAGGAGAGAGGCTCTTCATCTTCTTTGCCCGTTCTTCTTCACTTCTCAGTTAATCCAGCACACGTGATTGATAAAATGATTACCATACAAACTAGAACCACAGATGTTCACAATTGTTACATCATTCTGTATGTAGCACATTTGTAGAACCTTGTGACAAATTTGTGGTAAAGCAACAGTGTTTTATCCCCATCTCTCCATGTTGCAGATGAAAAAGAAAATGTGTAATGTGTAGCCAGGTTTTGTCCCAATACAATTCCATGTGTGGTTTTCAATAGGGTTCATAGCTTTACTCTCTGATGCATCCAATGAGCAGATGAAGCACTGTATTGCAAATACAGGAAATGGTCTGGCTCACAAGTTGCAGCTACAGAAACCAAACATCCATAAAAGCAATGCAACATATAACAATACATGCAACAAAATGAAGCAATCAGTTATATCTAATGTAAGGGTTAAAACAACATTCAGCTAGTCACAACCAGTTTTAGTACTGCCTTCTACAGCTATTAGTGAGGGCTTACCTGTGGTGGACCTGATGGTGGAGGTGACAGTGGAGGTTATGGGGGGGATACAGTCGTCATCCTGGGAGTAGCCGGCCTGGATGGCCCTCAGGTAGCTGTGGCTGCGCGTTCGGAAGCAGCCTGGCAGGTCCAGAGCCTCCATGGCCTGGGACTCCACTTCACTAAACACTGACTCGCAAACTGATTCGAACTGTCCATTAATCTCCGTCTCACTCACCTGAGACACACACATATTTATTTATTTAGATAAGTGTCAGAGATTTGTTCGAGAGACTTGCCTCAGAAAATAAAGTAGACTCTAAATGGTTCACTCCGAGTTGAGCAGATATCATCATGCGCTGTTTGCTTTGGGATTTAGCAGTTTAGCTTTAGTTGAGCTTTTAAGACTCTCAACAAATCAATGTGCCTCAGTTTAAGGAGATAAGGTGCATGGATCTTGTCGCTATATTTGTTGAGATAAAAAGTCAATTAATTTGCATAATTTGTGTAATTAAATGCCCTCAGTTCTAATATTTCTGGAATAAATCCATCAACATCAATACATTATTAGAAGCAGGAAAGAAACCCAACCAAGAGAGCAAATACAGACATAGAAAGCTATTACTGACAATAAAAAAGATGGCTAAATTTTTTTTATACTATTTTAAGTATACTATTTAGTATATACTATTTTATGCAATTTAAGATGCAACCGAGATACCTGAACTGCCTCAAGTGGAGGAGTTCAAGTATCTCAGGGTCTTGTTCACGAGTGAGGGGAGGATGGCGCGTGAGATTGACAGGCGGATCGATGCAGCATCGGCAGTGATGTGGTTGCTGTACCGGACCGTTGTGGAGCCAAAAGGCAAAGCTCTCAATTTACCGAGAAATCTACGTTCCTAAACTCACCTATGGTCATGAGCTTTGGGTAATGACCGAAAGTACAAGATCATGGATACAAGCGGCCGAAATGAGTTTCCGCTGCAGAGTGGCTGGGTGCACCCTTAGAGATAGAGTAAGGAGCTCAGTCACATGGGAGGGGGTCGGAGTAGAGCCACTGCTCCTCCAGTTGAGAAGAACCAGCTGAGGTGGCTCGGGCATCTGTTCCGGATGCCTCCTGGACGCCTCCCTTGGGAGGTGTTCCGGGCATGTCCCACTGGGAAGAGACCCCGAGGAAGACCCAGGACACGCTGGAGGGACTATGTCTCCCGGCTGGCCTGGGAACCTTTGGGTCCCCCCGGAGGAGCTGCAGGAAGTGTCTGGGGTGAAAGAAGTCTGGGAGTCCCTGCTTAGACTGGTGCTCCAGCAAAAAGGCCCCAGATAAGAGGAAGAAAATGGATGGATGGATAAGCTGCAACTATACATACTTTTTACTGTACACCAAAGTTTGGACACATTAGTGAAGAGTCTTACCTGACTGACTTGGCTGACACAGCTGGCCTGGCTGAGTGTGCTGACTGCTCGCATGTAGCTCTGGTTCCTGGAGCGAAACTTGGGAGAGTTGTAATTGGTGGAAGGGTCCAGGCCAATGCTCGGATGCATGTCTCTGGTTTGCAAGTGGTAGTTCTGACTGAACAGACAGAAATAAAGGGAATAAACTTGAGTGTGACTGCACGGAAACTGCCTTCCATTTAACACAAATAGAGAATTATAAACATGGTTTACCAAGTGCCTATAGGTGTTGCCTGATGACAGAAACTGTGAGAGCTATCTTAAGTGGGAAGTGATTACGGCAGCACTTCTCCCAGGTGGAAACCTTTTCTCTTACTTTGAGCTGAGTTTTGTGCATGGTGGAAACATCCACACAGTGTGAGTATTAAAGGAAATGCAAATCAAAAGGCAAGAAAAGAGAGCCCACTTCTGACCAAGAGCTTGATCAATTACATGAGCAAACCAAGCACAATAAAAGGGTTTGTAAGAATAAAAGGCAGGAATGAAACAAGCATGAGTTCTTGAGAAAGAGACGGCCAAAACATGACATTACTGAAACATGTGAATGAAATTCAACTCCAAGTATATTGTTGATGACAAAAATACAGTGTAGCATAGAATTAGACAATAGAAAATATACTTTAATTCCCATAGATGACATTTTTAAACAACAATGCTGTAGAGCGATCTGTCAGAGAGTATTATTCTGTTCAACTATGGTTTATGCAGTGGCAACCTTGATAAGTGCACATTGCCCCAAGTGACCTCTCATTGACTGGCCCTGAGTGTTTAGGCCCCTCTGTGAGGGGTCTAAATTGAGTATGTCAGCGGGGCAGCGGGCCAGCTGGCTCCTGCGTCCAGCCACTGCAACACACCGGCACAACACAACATAACTGAGCCTGTATTCACCTTAAGTCTGCAGCAAAATTGGTGATGTAGTTACGCATGTCACTGTTGATTTTATCCAGGCGGTAAGAGCTGTGGGTAGAGAAGAGAACACAGTTACTGGGTCCCATAAGAGGGAGTTGGATGATGTGATACTCTGAGTGCACTAGGAACTGCACTGAATGTTTGCTTGGATTTCGCACCAAAATGCTGCAAACATTAGGGTGATAGGAATGGGTAAAGTGGGTATATGTTGTATTTGGTGGATACAATCGTTTTCCACAGCAATGTCCTTGAATGAAATGTGTGCACACACGAACAGCATAATAATGGAGTTTAATGGGAGCTGTCACACACACGCACTGTTCACCTCCATCACCATCACACATAAATATAGTGAGACAAAGCATTAGGGACAAAAAGCTGCATCCATCAAACTGTTATTTTTCATCAATACAATCTTTCCCAGTGTGGTTAATTGAATTTGGTTAACGGCGCCGAATGAGGATTTCACTAAATTGCTAACATCCATCCCTGGGCATTTAAGTTTGGCCAGCCTTTTGAAATCCGCCCTTTTCCTCACTGTCCAAAACAACACCTGACTTTTATCACAATGTGAATCCGAAAAGACTATTGTAAAAATATGTCAGCGTCTTTAGCAAATTACACTTGACAACATTTCCACACAGTGTCATGGACCAAAGATAAAGCATTTCTTTCAAAAAATGAAAACATCTTTGAGAGATGTCTCTGTACTTTCTTTGAGAGGTTCAATAAAATCAGTGTTGTTATTACTGTGGTCTGCCAATAACATGAAAATTCAGATCAGGTTTTATATCTATTATTGAACCAAACACAAGAAATCAAAGCATTTAGCAGCTACTTAGAGCATAAATCATTTGACTTTTTTCTAAACCAAATACTACCCTTGAAAATTTGTCCACAGAGGAATGATGAGAACATCCAAGTCTGACCTTAGTCTGTTGACTCAGCTGCACTTAAAGTCTATAAGATAACTTACTATGCACTGCACATCACTCTTCACTTAATCAGTGGATTAGAGTTGCCTTGACCTTGGGATTCAAAAAACCTCTGCTTAAACACCAAGAAAGAGCTAAAAGAATATGACCATAACATCTGTTCATAATAATTGTCCTTATGACCAATATGCAATCTAAAATGTACTTCTGTATTTCTTTCATTACAAAATTACAACTAACACAAGTGACTAACACAACCACTTGTACTTGTAGCAATAATGTTATCACAGCTCTTAAGTCTCACGCTTTGAGAGTGTGACACATGCATTTCAACGAGTTCACACGCCACACATGGTATTTCTCACGCTGAAATTTTGTTAAGCAATTCAATGAAACTCTAGCCACTGGTCACAGCGCTTCTGTGCCCAGAACATCGGTCTGTGTGGCTCAGAAGAGTTATCCAGGCACCACGCCCTTTTCAGCCAATCAGAAACTAGATTGTTCTGTTGTCGGGCAGACAAGTAGTTTTCAGGGCTCTCAAGTTTTGAAGTTTGGTTGGAGTGAGATTTTGTGTGTGTGTGTGTGTGAAGGGGGGGAGGGGGGGCTGGAAATGGACAGGTGTAAATGTTGGACTAAAGAGCAAAACTACAAAGCAATTAATGAGAGTTATATGAATGAAGTTATTACCTGATGGTTCTCAGTCCTGAGTTGGATGTTCGTTTGTTTTATCATTCACCGTTTTGTCATCATTCGTTTGTCTCACTCGTGTTCAGTTGCCGTCCTTCAATTATCACTGACAGTGCAGTGCGCGCTTAGCTGAAACTAGACTCTACAGTCTGCCCAACAACAGAACAATCTAGTTTCTGATTGGCTGAAAAGGAAAAAATTTCAGCGTGAGAAATACCACGCGTGGCGTGTGAGCGTGTGAAATGCGTGTGTCACACTCTCAAAGTGTGAGACTTGAGAGCTGTGGTAGTTTTGCTCTTTAGACCAACATTTACACCTGTCCATTTCTAGCTAGCGTTACTTTAGGTAACCAACTAGCAATCTGCCTACTGTGGTTATTATTAATTGTCACATAAGAAGCTGGGTTGAAGGGTCAATGGGTCGCTAGGTGGATAGGTGCCCCCCCCCAAAAAAAAAACAACAACAACAACAACAACAACAACAAAACAAAACAAACAAAACATCTCACTCCAACCAAACTTCAAAACTTGAGAGCGCAGGATTTGTTCCAAGTCAAAATCACATTGCATATCTGCACAGCCTGTAATCAATCCATGGGAATTTTGAGTTGACCTTGAGATCTGATGATCCATTGTTTAGTTTTAGTTTATAGTTTTATAGTTTATTTTAACAAGGACCAAAGACATTCATCTCATAAAAGAAGAGATGCTTTACACAAGATTCAGATAAAGCTAGTTTCTATCTGCAGTCTCTGGGCAGGTTGATTGTTAATTTGTGCTGCTCTTTGGGTGGGGATAATGGACTAGAATGTTAGCCCCACAATTTACCCCAACTGCCAACGCTAAAACTAAACAAATTACAACTGAAATAAATAAAAATGAGCCAAAAAGGGTGCGACTTTCATAGTAAGGTTGGAGTTTAACCATTTTTCTGTGTCGGCCTAAGTGGCAATCAGGGATCCAGTCATTATGCTAATGGCTAACTGTGGGATTGGCTGCATGTCATTCAGTTTCCATCATCATTATCTATTAACATCTACGACATGCTCAGAAATAACACAAAAGCTATCATCTGTTTTTCACCGATAATGCGTTTTTTGTTTTTTTCAAGACCTGCAGATAAAGTTAGGAGTGACTGAGAATAATCACATCAGCTCCCTTAAAGGAAAATTAACGTTTTTTTTTACAATCTGAGCCTTCTTTCGGCAATAAAACAAGTAGTTTTACTCACCCATAGCAGTTTGGTGTCAATTGGAGCAGTATCGCAGAACTTATGTTGAGCCGTTCTGTTCTTCTAATGATCCCGTATCCGTTAGCGTGAGTGCTCGGGGCATTACTTTGCGGTGTCCAAATAACACAAACGTTAGCACTTTTCAAATCACAGAAGATCGCTGTGTCAGGGTAGACTTTTAGTGGATTCCAAAACGTCCTGAAACCCGATATCCAGCAATAGTTTCATTTGATGACGTCATCAGAGAGGACAGTGCGCATGCGTGAACTCAGCTGTTTTGTAAACACCGCTAGTCCGAAAGAAGCTAACACCGCTCTGAGCTTTACTTTTCTGTTGCGATATCGGGTTTCAGGCCGTTTTGGAATCTACTAAAAGTCTACCCTGACACAGCGATCTTCTGTGATTTGAAAAGTGCTAAAGTTTGTGTTATTTGGACACCGCAAATCAGTGCCCCGAGCACTCACGCTAACGGATACGGGATCATTGGTAGAACAGAACGGCTCAACATAAGTTCTGCGATACTGCTCCAATTGACACCAAATTGCTATGGGTGAGTAAAACTACTTGTTTTATTGCCGAAAGAAGGCTCAGATTGTAAAAAAACGTTACTTTTCCTTTAAGTGTGCACAACATTCCCATTGAGACGCATCGCTTAGAAATGACACGAGCAAAGCCATGACCTTATAGAAATGTGACTGAGAGTTTGAAGAAAGGGGGAGGGAGGACACAACCTGACAGGCTGTTCTCATCCCGACATGATTTGCTTGAGGGAGCTGCTGCTGTCAAATTTGTGTTTTGGCCCATGTGAATGCCCCCGTGGGACAACAAATTGCTACAAGTTGCAAGGAGAATTTCAACCAACGCCCACGTCTGTCTTCAATCCGGTCCAATTGTATCCCAGCCGAGCCGAGGAGCGTGAGAGCTGAGATGACAGGTGACACTTGTGACAGTTGAGACCCCAAATAGAAATACAGATGTAAAAATAGGAACATGCTGTAGCCATTCATGCAACAAAGGAGTAATGACATAATGTGTGCTATTTACACTGGCTTTGCTTTCATGGCAGCTAGAGGCTTGGTTTTGTCCAAGATTGAAATTGTGTGTGTGTGTGTGTGTGTGTGTTTTTCATAACACTTTATAATAATTGCACTTTAATTTGCCTAAATAAAGCATGAAAAAAGGCTTAGTGACTTAATTAATACCTTAACTCCCAACCCTATAATCCCTTATGAAGTAATTATCAAGACCGAATCATTCTTAATATTTTTTTTTCATTATGAAATATGACTTGATCAATTTTTATTAAGGCCAATTAAGTATGTAGTTATTGCTGGTAGCAGAAAGACGAAGTACAATATTTAGATATTTGTGTCGTCAATCACAATAGCAGCACACAGAAAACACCAGAAGACATTAGTATAAATTTAAAAATGCATCATGTAACTTTTCTGATGGAGGGTCAATCAAATTCTTTTCTTCATGGAAATTATTGCTTTGTCTGGTATATTTCACAGTTTGGCTTTCTGTCTTCATGGAGACCAAACCAGACGAAGTTATAAAACACATAATATGTACAATATATAAGGCAGAGTTGTTTAATGTCATATTGTGGAACATTCAAGGCAGACTTTTGACAAATCTATAGAAATAAGCAGGTGAGGGGACCCCCAACCAAAACGTTACATAGTGCACCTTTAGTGAAAAGGAATGGAAAAGTATAAATAGAGCAAACTACACAAACTCAACTATTCTGGTCATTAATAATTACAGCTAAAAGCAGAATTCACTAAAAAGCTTTATACACACTACAGGCTACCCTTTTGTCCCAGAATAGAACAGCTGGTGCATCCATAGCATTTACACTACAAAGCTGCCATGATGAAATACCCCGCAAACAACCTTGACGTTCAGTTAAGCGATCAGATGACAACATGAGGTCCTGTAGATCTGCATTGAACTATCTCATTTCTTACTCAAACACACACCTTCATCGACAATCCCCCACTTAAAGAGTATACATATTGTCCAGGACAATCTGTAATGACACCCATGGGAGACTTTTGGGAGACTAAAATGAATGCACAAACAGAGCTCACTCAATAGCAGTACCTCTCTTGTCAATTGTAGCTGAAGCGAAGGGTGCAGTGTGAGCCATGCCTGTCAATATCTTGCTTTCAGAAGAGGCCTGGGACGCTGTTGGTCTAACCACTGAGAAAGCCATTATACAAGAGGCCTCAGAGTACAATAACTGCAATTGATAGGGCTTCCTGCTATTCTGTCCTCATAAATCATTCACTGGTTACCGCTATTCAAAAAGACAGCCAGGGAAGGCTTGGGTGATGGGGGGAAAGAGTAAGCCAGAATGGTCCATCATGTTCTCAAGGAGACAGTTTTGAAAAGTAAAAATGGCTGTATTACACATAGAAATATCATTTTAGTATCAATAAGTATCATCATAACATTGGATTTGTAGTTTTTTTGAATAGCTGAGTTATTAAGTAACATTCGGGTGTGCAAGCAATATACTTGTTTTAACAGTGGAAAGTAGCAAAACATGTTCCTGAGCGCATTATGAATATTTTATAGTAGGTAGAGTATAAGAATGAGTGAGTACTGCCGCAGTAGCTTTAGGAATAATAATACCATTAGGCGCAGTCATCATGGTAGAAGTACTTGTACTGGAAATAACGTTGCATTACATATGCTCGGATGTTAGAACTCAGACCTCAAAGTAATATTAGTTCTGTTCCAGTGTTCAAGTCAGAAAAACAGTGACGACTTGGTTATATTATAAGATATGTGAAGAATCCCTGAGCCGTCCAGGTAGAATCCATGATAAAGGAGAAATTCAATTTGTCAACTGGACAAAGTTTATTTGGTCGAATACGTTTCGCAGCTCATCCCCGCTGCTTCGTCAGTTCTGGTTAGAGTGCTGATGGACACTGCTTATATCTAGCTGCAGGGAGGCGCTAACTATACAGAAATTATTCTAAAACTATCCCGCCTCTTTGTTTTGAGTTTCTGTCTTTTGTTTTCAGATTCTCTCTGGCGTCTAGTTTAGCATATCTATTCAAACCCACTTTGGCGTTCTTAGATTGTGCAGTAACGATAGGAGGAGTCCGGCGACTCCAAGTTGAAGTCTTCAGGAAGCCCACACACACAGACCAATACCTGCTTTTTGATTCACACCACCCACTGCAGCACAAACTGGGAGTTATTCGGACATTACAACACAGGGCCCAAGTGGTTCCCACAAGCACAGAGGGAAAGGAGAAAGAAGAACAACATGTGCAGGAAGCCCTCTCTGTTTGTGGATATCCTAAATGGGCTGTGAACAAAACCAAGAGAGACAAGGACAAGAAACAAGACAACAGAGAATCCGAACCCAGGAGGAAAGGGGTAGCGATTCCTTACCTGGCCGACGTTTCTGAAAAACTACAGAGGATTTTCAGACAACATGAAATCCCAGTTTATTTCAAACCCACAAACACTTTAAGACAAAACACAGAGCCACAAACAAAGCAATGTGGTCTACTCCATTCAGTGTAGTGAAGACTGCAGTGAGCGCTACATTGGAGAAACAAAACAGCCACTTCACAAGAGGATGTACCACACAGACGGGCGTGCCAGAGTGCACCGTCATCTGCCGTACATCTCCACCTAGAAGCCACGGGCCATTCATTTGAGGACAGTGAGGTTCAGATCTTAGCCAGGGAAAAGAACTGGTTTGAGAGGGGAGTTAAAGAGGCTATTTTTGTCAAAAAAGAGAATCCTTCTTTAAACAGGAATGGGGCAGTCAGACATAATTTGTCTCCCATATATAATTCCATTCTCAAACCGAAATCAAAACAAACAAAGGAAACAATAGGGCTAGCCAGGTCAGGTCCAGAGGTGTGAACACAGCCATTAGGGTTTGAATAGGTATGCTAAACTAGACACCAGAGAGAATCTGAAAACAAAAAACATAAATTCAAAACAAAGAGACGGGATAGTTTCAGAATAATTTCTGTATAGTTAGCTCCTCCCTGCAGCTAGATATAAGCAGTGTCCATCAGCACTCTAACCAGAACTGACAAAGCAGCGCAGATGAGCTGCGAAACGTTTTCGACCAAATAAACTTTGTCCAGTTGACAAATTGAATTTCTCCTTTTATCATTATAAGATATGTACAGTAACAACTTAAAAGTAGTACTATAACCTAGGAAAGTGCTCAAATCTGCCAAAAGGCTGGTCAGTTCAAGTCACTTATCAACCCGGATAGTGTTACTACATTTACTGTTACAGATACTTTCAAAACAATGTCAAAACAATGAGTTAATCTTTGCTTTTATTGGCAACAGTTCTGTGTATCCATCAGCATAACAGAGGATAACAGCACAGGTATAGCTGCAGGGGCTCAACCATGATACTTTCACTGAAGTTAACGTTCAATACTTTTAAAGTGGTAAAATCTGTCGCTGTGTCCTTAGGCAAGACGTGTCCACCAGCATTCTGCCCAGAACTGAACAAGCAGCTTGGTTGGATAAACTGTGAAATGTATTCAACCTAAATAAACTTTTGTCCAGTTGACAAATAGAATTTCTCCTTTGCTTTGCTTAGGCAAGACACTCACCCACATTGCCTAGTATGAAAGTGGTGTGTGCGTGAGTGTTGGTGGCGGTCAGAGGACCAGTGGAGCAGACTGGCAGCCTCGCTTCCATCAGTCTACCCCAAGGCAGTAGCTTACTACCACCGAGTGTGGAGTGAATGAATAATGCACCAAACTGTAAAAAAAAAAAAAAAAGACTAATGTATTATTATTTTACAAGCAACAGCTATGTTTGTTACATGTTCTTCTATTTTAGTGATACGTAATATTTTGCTACTTGCACTCTGGACCCTTTAACCTTCAGGATTAAATGCTTTGTAAATACACCCACAATGTTAGTGAGGTAATGAATAAAATGGGTACTCATATAAATTGTATAGTGTTACCCAAGCCAAAATCTACAAAAAGGCAAAAGTTGGAAATGTGTGTTTCTCATATCCCTTGCCATCATAAATACACAATACAAAAGGCATCATTATTTTGTTTATATTTAATCAGGGTTAATTTGCCAGTGGTGGATTCTGATGTTGTTACCCATTGTGGATTTCCTTTATTCCCCAGAGAAAGCCAGAAAGTGCAGCAGCTTTTAAAGGGCTTCCTGTGAATGGTAATGAGCACGGCCAGTGTTGCGAGACGTGGATGTGACAATCATGGGTGTTAGTGTGTGTATGGCTGTCTGTCAGGGCAGGACACCACAATGAGGCCTCCAAGTGTCAGGCAGAGTACACTTCGTCTGAGGAGACAGGCTGTTTGTATAATGTCAACAAGATGGCCCATTATTTACTTTCAGACTTATGTAGGAGAGAGGCAGTCCAGAGGTAGGGTATACTGTAAATCTTCTATATCTCACTATAGCTACGTCGGCCACACATGTTTAGATACATTATGACATGTAGTAATGATGAATACTAAGGGCTGAAGAAAGGAAAAACATACATATTATAATAACAAAAGATATGATAATGAAAAGATAATTAAAATGATTGATTGCTCCTCTAGAAGATGTTTTGACTGGGCTGGGCTAAACTGGGGAAGAAACAACAGCAGTAGAGGCAAAAGCAGTACAGGAAATTTCTGAAAAACTTGCAGAGGTCATTTCATTTGAGAATCAAGGTGAGGTGACCAAGTCCAGTCCAGAATAAGACACCACTAGCTGTAAACCAGGACTTTACAATGAGCCATTCGTTCAGATAATTGAAAATACTGGCGACAAATCAATACCTGATGTTACTCTCAGTGTGACTGAAGTTCCTCAGTTTGAATAGATGCAAGCTGAGGATGGATCTATGAACGCTACCAAAAAGAAGTGAAAGAAAAGGATGAGAAGAAACAAGAAAGATGTGACTCAGAAGAAGTTATGGGGAGAAAAACTCCGTAGTCTACCGGAGGATGAAGGATGTGTGAAGATCAGAAGACCTCATTAGTGGAGCTAAATCAGGTTCTTTTCACAAGAAGAAGAAGAACCAACAACACAGGCTGAGGAGAAGGTGATCAACAATGAACCATAAGTGGAGGAACATACTGGATCTCACAGTGAACAGGTCCCTGAGGAGACTGATATTCTGGACATTTCAACTATGCAAGAACCTGAAACTGACAAGTGTGAAGATGACCACAAGACACAAGCAGTTGAGGTAAACAAGGTCCAGAATACTTTAGAGCCTGATGTAACAGAGGATTGGTTCACCTGCTTTAAATACAAATGGAGGAGCCAGAGGAGAACACGACACAGAGAAGCTGAAGTCACTCCAAACAGCATGGTTCAAGAATCCCAGTGTGAGAAGGTGGAGATACAGGATTCAAGAGAAAGAACAAAAAAAAATAACTAAAATAAGAAGATGGATGGTATGGAGTCTCCAGATGAGGTCCAAATATATATGACCTCTACTATGATTTCGAGGATGTCCTTCTAAAGGTGCAATGCAGCAGCAGTTTCCACAAAGTATTCCGAGAACTACGAAGACAACTGAGGAAGAGAAACAACATGAGGCGTATCCAGTTTGATTTGCTGAAGTGCAAATAAAGAAATAAGCATCATATATGATTTATGTTGAGTTAGTTAAAGGGATATGCCACCCCCAGGTCAAATTTGGGCATCTATTGGGCATCTATGGGAACTATTTTCCTGTGCGGAAGAATACAGCCGAATCACGCACCACGTTGTGCAACAGGGGAACTCCCTTCCCGGTGCGTAACTGGGATTCCCCTGGCAGCGTGCTGCGTGATTCGGCTGTATTCTTCCGCACTGGAAAATAGTTCCCACCCAAAATGACCAAGGCAAGCTCTCCGTGTTGATTTGCACATTTATTTGCACTCGATATGAATGCGCACTACACAGAAAGTAATTGGGAAAAGCATCGAGCAAATTAATTCAATTTGGCCGAAATCTTTCTCTGGCGACGTTAGACTACAGTCTAAGGCGGAGGAGCTGCAGATACCGCGGCGGTCAGTGGCGACAGACTCGGACAATGGCTGGGTGAGCAGGAAAACGCTTTCCACCACTTATTTTAGTCTCTGGACTGTGGGGAGATGCCCAAATTTGACCTGGGGGTGGCATATCCCTTTAAGTACTTAAAGGAAAGTCAAAACAATCAAACTGAGATTGTTATTATTGCATTTTGTTTTCTTTTTCTTTATTTATACAGAGAAAACCTAATGAGAATACAACACTCTTTTTTGCGTTAAAACATTTAAAACTAGTGCAATTATGACAAAAATAACCTATCACAATCAGGAGTTGTCATAGTGAACCAACAAACTGATTTCAACTAGCCTTTTCACTCTAACTGGGAATGACAAAAGCAGACTGGCTCAAGAACATCTCATAATACTTAAATATTGTATGGTTATTAGTATTACATAACATTTTTGGGACAATTATTATGTTAAATGGGATCACATTTAATATTGAGTCTTACTTTTTAATTCCAACAAACTTTTTTACGGGGAGGCAGAACAATGTCAATTCATGTATATACCACTCACTTTCCTTTTGTCAGGTTTTAATCCATATAAGAATCTGTGTGTAGGCAGTCCCATTGCAAACAGAAGAGAAATGAAACAAACCAAACACAAATGCACATAATTTAGGTTTACAAAATGTGCAGTATTGCTATTTAGGATAGTCATATTAGCACAAACAGGCATTATATTGTGAATGTAGTGATCCATAGTGCCTCTAAGCAGTGTTCACAGGCTATTCGAGTCATATTTGGGAAAGTCCCGTCTGGCACCTTCACATAACATTCAGTCATGATTTGTTTTTTGGCGCCTTCTCAATCACACTGTGCTGTGCTGTGCTGGGACAAGTTTTACTGACATTTAGCTGCGAGATTTAATTGAGAATCACATATTTTTTTTCCTTTTTTCCACCATCTGCAATCAGCGAAAACACACACTTGTGTATGTGCTATGTTAACTTTTGTATTATCGAAGGTATGAAACAACCACATGCACAGTCTTGCCAACACCAAAGCAGAAGTGAAAATAAATATTTTGACAGACTCAGAATTTAGGGCATCTGTCTCCAAGTTAATAATGCATCATTGCAAACTGCCAAGAAAGTGTGTTTATTTTGTTCATAGCTAAAAAGAAAACCAGCAAATTAAAAGCACTGCAAGAATTAAAATTGAGTCTATGTTCTCCAAAAGGTCCAATTTAAATCTAATTTAAAGTAACTGTCACCTTTAAATGAAAAATGTAGTGTGTTCAATACAACCAGTTTAACAAGGCAAATCATTCATAGTAATATAATGAGCTCCGATGCTTTTTTGTGCATAACTGCAGAACAGCATCAGGCACTGGCAGGCTACAATAATGTTGAGAATAGGACTCATAAAAAGAAAATAAAAAGTCATGTTCATTGTTAATCTTGCATTTACGTCCACAAAGGAATTACTAGATAAAAAGGTAGTATTTAAAAAAATAAAATTCAACTGTAATGACATTTTTATATTATGTTTTAAACAAAGACATACAAAGAGCTCTTTTTAAAAAAATGTGAAAGAGACAATTCTCTGCTCCATTTGGGATGAATGGATATCTTCCATACACTGCACAATCCTGTGGACTATAATAATAAAATATAACAGTCGGTCTAATAAAACTTATTTGAAAAGGTTCACTTAAGGATTGGGAGAAAGAATGGCTCTTTTAATAAGCTGCGACTAGTATATAGAATGAAAAATGATGGTATTATGCTCCTGTGATGTATGCGGTGGCAGATGAATTCGAGTGGAAATAAAAGGTGCAAAAGCCAATGTTAATATAATATTTGAACAGATCTGGCATCCTATTATTTCATATGATTGTAATGGGTTTAGTGCAATCATCGCTTCTAGTATCACTGAATAACAAAGTTGCTAGTGTTTACTTTGCTGTGACATTGTGCTTCTGTGCGTCTGCTTGTCCTACCGTGTAATCCTCTTATGTGTGCTTGCTTTCAGCGTCAAATAACAAAAAACAACAGCTTGTACCCTTTATAGACCACATCCCTGAAGAATGGAGGCACCAAGTACTAATGGATATGACTGGCCATAAAAGGCCTATGGTAAGTGAAAGGATCTTCAATCCACTGTCTGGCAGCAGGCAACAGAATACTACAAGAAATAGGAGGGATTATGAGCTATAAAGACTAAACTTTAAATTAAATTTACTCATTGGAGTCGAAACACAATCTTATTCTGGAATTAATGATTTCAGTATATTTTGAGTTATATTTGTCAGAAAATAAGTACAAATGTCTATAGTTTAACAAATTACAAACTGTTTGGGTTAAATCGTGGATTTAACCCAAACCAGCCTGAGATTTGGGCAGGTTTTTTCTGCAAAGTCATCCACATCCTGGCAATATCGGTGAAGTGTCTTGCTCAAGACAAAATGCAATTTAAGGTTCAAACTTGAAATAAAAAACAAAACAATCACAAAAACCTACAATCACAAATCCTCTGCAAAACAAAAGTACCGTATGTAGGTAGATCTTTTAGGATACATAAAGCCACTGTGTAAAATGTTCTATATCAGGTGATTTGAAGTGTATGGACGTTTCTAATGGCAACATGATAACCCAAACATTTTACAATGTAGTGGCTTTATGATCCCAGCCTTATGCTTGAATACTGCAGTGTGTACCTTTGTGAGTCCAGCAGGTCTCTGGGTCTAATGAGGGCCTTCACCAGAGCATCCGGCCTCACTGACTTCTGAGGAGAGGTCTTTGGGCTGGAATCAGACTCTCCACTCTCCTCATCTCCCATGGCTTTGACATAACTGCTGCTCCTCATGCGGCGACAGGGGATCTCATCATCCTTACCCCCACCAGGATACCCTCCCCACTCATCCTGGGGCACCTGTGGAGAGAAAAAGCATATAGATATACAGTAGCACTGGATACTTTTTCAATATTTTTGGTACCAGCACTTAAATGATACTTGGTTTTCGGTACCTGTACTTGAAAAATCCATAATCCTATAAATCATTCTCAAGGTCAGAATAGCAAAACAGAACAATCATTTCTATGATGAAAAAACCTTTTTCTCATCAGTTTGTGGTGACTTACCAAAATAAGTCATTTTATGCTTGTTAATGGAATATCTCATATGCAACATAATAAATAATTGATTGACAAGTAAACCATAAAATACATCCTGTACTTCCATCTGATGAAAGTTTGAATGCAGCCCACTGTGTCCAGTTTATATTTAGAGCTCTTTCACTTTCATCATGTCGGTACCACTTAACCACAGCCATAGTTGCCATGAAAAGCATCAGAAAAATATTTGAGAAAATAAGCCACTTGAGGTGGTGTAAAATGGCCATCATAAATAGCAGTTGGGATCCACTTGTGAGAGGTCTAAATGTGTGCTTAGACGACAGTATGCACATTATCCTGTACAGAGTGGGATCACGGTGTCTCAGTGGCAGTCGGGAGCGGTCGCCACACCAAGTGAAAGAATATTTCATACTTAACACTACTGTATTGTTTTATTGCTTTTAAATGTTACTACGAAGGGCTGTATGAACAAAGAAAGTTAAAGAAATGTTAAAATTTAGATTTTTTTTCTTTTTCGCCTGTTCTGCAAACTACAGAAAATGGTCAAAACTAAAGATGTATTCAGTGATCATATTTGATCATACATCAAAACTAAAGATGTATTCAGTGATCATATTTAACCTATAGACCGTTGGGGAAATCTTTTATGAATGAGATAAAACAAACTACTGCATTAAACAAGCAACCCCCATATGACATCACTGATTTCAAAGCCGTCAGTGCTGAACGGCCCTGTGCTAAACCTTGGTCCCTGTGACGGCAGTGAGCAGCTTTCTTGCATTTCCAGTGCAATTTATTTGCTAGAAAGTGGATTTTCAAATCAATTTGATTTGAGATTTTATGATTAATCAAAATTAATCAAATCAAATCAATTAAATTGATTGTTTGATTTAATCAATTTTTGCCCAGCTCTAAAAGACACAGATCCAATCATCAGGGTTATGCTCATCCTGTACTATATAACTTTTCTGGTGCGGTCTGTCAAATGTTTGTCTCCATAGAGATGTTATGTTTGCCAAAAGTTTTCCACTGTATGGCATTTAACTTATCTTGTTTTTTTTTTGTTTTTTTATTTTATTTTGTGGTTTTATTAAACAAAAACAAAGAAATCCAGGCTGGACGAGCAGGTGACAAACCCTCCATCAGAGAAGTTACATAGTGCTCCTTTAAAACGATTTCACTCTATACATTTAAGCAAATCTATATTAATATTCTGTAAATTTGATCTATTATTGAAGGCATTTGTATCTTGTAACTATCCATTCAAATACTCATATACGATTGGGAGCCACACACCAAAGGCTATTATTTGCCCTTATCCCATTCGGAAAAACTACAGAGGATTTTCAGACAATATGAAATTCCAGTTTATTTCAAACCCACAAACACTTTAAGACAAAAACTCGTCCACCCAAAGGACAAAACACCGAGCCACAAACAAAGCAATGTGGTCTACTCCATTCAGTGTAGTGAAGACTGCAGTGAGCGCTACATTGGAGAAACAAAACAGCCACTTCACAAGAGGATGTACCAACACAGGCGGGCGTGCCAGAGTGGACCGTCATCTGCCGTACATCTTCACCTAGAAGCCGCAGGCCATTCATTTGAGGACAGTGAGGTTCAGATCTTAGCCAGGGAAAATAACTGGTTTGAGAGGGGAGTTAAAGAGGCTATTTTTGTCAAAAAAGAGAATCCATCATTAAACAGAAATGGGGGAGTTAGACACAACTTGTCTCCCATCTATAATTCGATTCTCAAACCAAGTCAAAAACAGACAAAGAAACATTAGGACAGACAAGCCATTGCAGAGGGGTGGAGAGGGTCGTTTGTCTTGAATAGGGAGACAAAAATGGACGCCAGAGAAATTTGAAATACAAAGAGACAGATTAGTTGATAGTTTCAGAGCTATTTCAGTGTAGTGAGCGCCTCCTAGGGCTTATAGATATGCTAATACTAGACGCCAGAGGAATTCGTAAAACAAAAGAGACAGAGTAGCTGGGATAGGTTCAGAGCTTTTTTCAGTGTAGGGAGCTCCTCCCTGCAGCTAGATATAAACAGGGTCTAACCAGCATGAGAACCAGAGCTGACGAAGCCTCTCGGATGAGCGGCGAAACGTTTTCGACCAAACAAACTTTGTCCAGTTGACAAATTGAATTTCTCCTTTTATCTTATCCCATTACACAACTTTATTAAATTACAAGCTTATTAAATCCATAATGTTTTTTTTAAAAGTAGTGAACAGCATGCCTCACCTCAACACTTGCACCACACACTCACATGATTAAGTAGCAGGTGGCTGAGCACAGACTAATGTTCAGACAGTTCTTTTATTCCTGACACATAAATGTGTTCCCACTGTTAAGAGCTTTTATTAGAACACTTGTGATACTGAGCTTTTTCACCAGTCGTAATCTCTGCTGTGACCCCATTATGTTACACGCCATTATACACCATGTACAAATGTCATTATGCCATTCTAATAGGTTCCTGCATTGGAGCCGCTACTGCAGGCTTATTAAAACCAGACACAAGAACTTCACTTATTCATCTCATGGACTTATTAACACTGCATAAGTTCATTACGCACTTCCATTCTTTTTCCGACACCTAATTCATTCTCATTAAATAGTGTTCAGTCACAGGAGTGAGAGATGTTCGATTTTACTAGACACAAAGATTGACAGCACAAATTACACTATTTTACTTTTGCTTATTTAGTAGTTGAACATGCAGCTTAAAGTTCTAAAATAAAAGTAATGAAGGTCCCACATCTCTGCCATTTTTTATTATTAAAGGTGCCATATTGCATAAGAAGAGAAGCAACTTTATTGATCTCACACTGGAGAAATGATTCTCTGCATTTAACCCATCCTGTTATTAGGAGCAGTGAGCAGCACATTACTGCGCCCGGGGACCATCTCCATGTTCTTCTTGCTTCGGCTTGGTCAGGACCTAAGCTGGAGGATACCTATCATGCATGTTTTGGGTTGATGGGGGAAACTGGAGTGCCCGGAGGAAACCCACCCAGACACGGGGAGAACATGCAAACTCCACACAGAAAGGCCCAGGCGACCCGGGGATCGAACCCAGAACCTTCTTCCTGTGAAGCATGAGTGCTAGCCACTCAGCCACTGTGCCGCCACCAAAATTGACTCATGTGAGTTTTAAGCCATGTTGTAATATTGTTGCCTCTTCAAAAACATACCTAGAGTTGTGTTATGTTTTATTCACACATCACCAAAGCTCAGAATGCTCTGTTCCACCTTGTGATGTCACATAGTGGTAGTTTTAAACAGCTACCTTTCACCTTTTATTTAGTTGAGATTGGCAATTCCAGAGCTGAGATTATTCAAATGATTCTAGTGAAGGTGTAGGAGTTTAAAAATACAGTGGAGCACTTCCTGTATTAATACATGACATCACAAGGTGGAACAGGAAGTTTTCAGTTTGAGAGAAGAACTGAATGAAACAAAAAACAACTCTAAGTATGTTTTTGATGAGGAAACAATATTAAAACATGGATCAGAAAATAGTGTATTATGGGCCATTTATCGCAAATTTTAATAAGGCTCAGAGTCTGTCCTGATTCTGTCACTTTAATTCTCTGCACAACACCATGTAACTTCTCTGGTGAAGGGTCCAACACCTTCCTGTCACCATGGAGATACAATTTCTTTGCCTGGAATGTTCCACGATATGGCATTAACCTCATCTGTCTCCATGGATATACAGCTCTGGAAAAAAAAAAAAGAGACCACTGCATTTTTTTCCTGAAATCAGCATCTCTACATGTATTCCCGCCATTCCATTCCAGCATCTGTTGAATTCCAACACAAACACAAAGCTGAGCTACTTCAGTTCTTGCACCAGGAGTGGAATAAAGTCACCCAAGAACAATGTGAAAGACTTGTGGAGAGCATGCCAAGACACATGAAAGCTGTGATTAAAAATAAGGGTTATTGCACCAAATATTGATTTGTGAACTCTTCTTAAGTGTAAACATTAGTATTATGTTGTTTTAAAATTAATTTGATCTTGTTTCTTTGCAATGTTTGAGGTCTGAAAACATGTATATTTTTTTGTTATTTTGACCATTTGTCATTTTCTGCAAATAAATGCTTTAAATGATAATATTTTATTTGGAATTTGGGGGAAATGTTGTCAGTGGTTTATAGACTCAAACAAAAATGTTCCTTTTGCCCAAACACATACCTATAAGTAGTAAAATCAGAGAAACTGATATTTTTGCAGTTGTCTCTTATTTCTTTCCAGAGCTGTAAGTAGAAGATGCCACAAGGCCAAGTTATAGGTTATGTGTGGAAAGAATCCATATTTTTCAAGGATATTTTCAGTCTCTTATCTTCATTGATCAAGCTGGTTGCAGTTCTCCTACCAGAAAAAACAAGATAAAACCTTTAGTAATATTGTTTAATGTTGTGGATGACACCTTGCACAGTGGTAATAATGAGTCAATATATCACTCAAAGAAATCAGTTATGAGAAGAGTTTTATCTGCACACAAACAATACATTCAGGCCTATTTGGGCAAAAGCACTGAACCGCTGTGATGAAGTGAAGTTGACATAGAGCTTGGGCTTTCATAAAAGACACCATTGTCAGTAATAATTAAATACTTTGGCCCGCTTGGCTCTGGTGTCCATCAGTCACTTCAGGGGCAAGATGGCAGCTGGCTCCGCCTCCATATCTCATTTAAACTACGCTCTATTCAGGCTTTGTTTAGACTTCACATTAGCATCAAAATACATGCATCAAAAAGTTGAACACAGAAGTAAACTTGTCCTAAGAGTTGATAAGAATAGAAATGAGTTGGGGATTACATGAACAATGTCGTGATGCTATAGCCAATGACTAAGACTTCTGCTGACAGGATCACAGTTCGCAATGTAACAGCTGACTGGCAAATGTCACCATGTTTAAATGTCAAAAAACAAAATAACAACAAACATGTCCTCTAATATTTCTCACTGGGTATAAATGTGACTTGTAATAATAATAAAATCAGTTGCAATTAGGTCAAAAACAATGTGACAGAGTATTAAAGGTCAAGTTATAATGTTGTCACTTCCTCAAAAACACCCCTGGAGTTTTGTTTCATTCACACCAGTTTGAGTAATCTTTTATTATTAGTCTGTCTACATCTCCAAAGCTTGAAATATGCTGTTCTACCTTGTGACTGATGAAGCTAACAGTTAGTTAACAGCTACCTTTTGCCTTAAGTTCAATAAAGCTTGGTAATTCCAGGGCTAAAATGATCGAAATGATTCTAGTGAAGGTGTATGGAGTTTAAAAACATAGTGGAGCACTTCCTGTATTACCGCATGACATCACAAGGTGGAACAGTTTTCCATCTGAGAGAACTCTGAATAAATATGCAGTGTTTGTGTGTTAAACTCAACTCCAGGTATCAAAAATCTAATTAGTATTAATGAATTACACAAAATCCAGATACTATCTGATAGATGTGTTGAGCTTTGCGGATAATAATTGTTAATACTGGCAAAAAGATAAGTAAAAATAAAAATAAAAATGAAAAAACTATACACATGAGTGGTCACGGCAGCACACCCAGATATGAATCCTGTTTCCAAGTGTGGCCTCCCCTCCCACCAAAGGTCCAAATTGATTATGATTTCATTACAGCCTTGTTATAGTTAATCACGTGGACTGGCACCTTTGACTGGAGGGTGTTCTCTCAGATATTAAATAAGCATGAAGGGCGACATGACTGATGCAGAGGTGACCCACAGAGCGCTGGATTGTAGCTCTGTTCAATACAGTAAAAGAGCATTATTGATAATACTATGCAGAGGCTTCTGACAAAGGCTTTGATGAATTTATAATAGTTTGGGGCTGCAGAAGGCCAATGCTTTCACTGTGCCTAATTGTAGTTTCCTCCCCAGCATGATATTTAAAGGCGCACTGTGTAACTTTTCTGGTAAAGATAAGATAAGATAACACTTTATTGATCTCACACAGGAGAAATTCACTTGCCACATTAGCTCCAGACAGTTTAGTGCAGTTAGCTAGTTAGTTAGAACAAGAAAGTGCATGCAGACAAGATAAGTAATAATAATAAAAATAAGTAAATAAGAGAATATAGAAAAAATTGCACGTTTATAGTGGAGTTATACAGTCTGATAGCAGTGGGGATGAAGGATCTGTGGTAGCACTCTTTCTTGCACTGAGTGCCTCAGTCAGCTGCTGAAGGAGCTGCTTGGCTCCTCTACAGTCCGTTGCAGAGGGTGAGAGGTGTCGTCCATGATGGACATACGTTTGGCCAGCACCCTCCTCTCAGCCACCTCCTCTACAGAGTCAAGAGGACAGCCCAGGACAGAGCTGGCCCTCCTGACCAGCTTATTAATTTTCTTCCTGTCCCGCTCTGCGCTGCTCGGGGCCCAGCAGACGACAGCATAGAGGAGAGCAGAGGCCACCACAGAGTCATAAAAATTCTTGAGCAGAGGCCTGCACACTCCAAAGGACCTCAGTCTCCTCAGGAGGTGGAGGCGACTCTTGCCCTTCTTGTACAGGGCGTCGGTGTTGTGGGACCAGTCCAGTATATTGCTGAGGTGAACACCCAGGTACTTGAAACTGTCCACAGTCTCTATGTCCTGCCCCTGGATGTTCACTGGCGAGGAAGGTAGTGGTCTTCTCCTGAAGTCGATCACCATCTTCTTGGTCTTACTGGTGTTAAGGCTCAGGTGGTTGCGCCCACACCAGTCCACAAAGTCTGTGATGAAGGGTCTGGTGAAGGGTCCTCCGCTTGCTTGTCTCCATGTTATTGTGATAGTACACTCCTGATTTTCTGTTTCTCCCCTGTTGTGCCTCCCCCACACTTACCTCAATACTTACCTGCCTTGTCTGGAGCTCTTGGGCGTGACCTTGGCTCCTCCTCCTGCTCCTGGGCTGACCTGCACACCTCTGTCTCATCTCTCATCTTCACCAGTATATTAGCCTGTGCTCTCCACACCATCTCTGCCAGATCATAAGTTAACCTATGTGGTGAACATTTGCTCTGGCCTTTTTCTGAATCTTTGCCAAGTGTATTTTGCACTTTTCTACTTACCTGCTCCGTTTGATCTCTGCTCCAGCTCCTCAGCCAGCCTCACCCCCAGCCCTTTCAATCCTGCCTTCCACACTTACCTGCTGCTCCTGGACCTGCCTTCCCTCCCTGCAATATTGATCAGTAGTAAATGCAAATAAATCATTGTTAAACCTTCCCTGGACTTTGTCTGCTTTTGGGTCCTCACCTTGTTGATGTTTGTATGGTTTTATACATATAAATCTATCTTCGTGAGACAAGAGGATGACACCACTAGGCCAAGTAATCATTTAGATCTGTGGAGGCACGGAAAATACATGTTTTAAACATTTTCTAGTCATAATGGCACCTGTAAGTGACTGAATTAGAATAAATACGTTTAATGTTATACTGTGGAACTTTTCAGGTAAAACAATACCTTCTCCATGGGGATGATCAGGTTGTTCCCCCACTAGAAATGTTGCATAGTGCACCTTTAACAGTGAACATTGGTTTTGGGTTTGGTACATATTAGCTGAATTTAATTGTACTATTGTTTGGACTGAAGCCTTAACAATTTACTTGTATTTTATTTCTTTTCTTTTTTTTATTATTTATTTTTACTACTTTTACACCAAAAACTAGATACAAAGTAAAAATAATTATTGGTCATGCAGATTATATAGTACAAGAGAACTGTCATTTAATTACTTAAGCTAAGACTGTATTTGGCAATTGTTTAGTGGCTACCTCACCTCCTTAGGCATTTAGTAGTAAGTATGATATTGCCCAAGTAACATTTGCCCGACCACCAGGGGGTACATTGGTTATCATCAATCAACCAGCTGTCTGCAGATATTTGTATGTAGTGTTCAGCACTGCCTGACTCTCCACACCTTTAAGAACACAGGCTGATAAAAGTCATTCATCTGCTCTCCTCAGACGCGCACGCATAAACTCACACGCAGTCGACAGGTTAATTAAGTCTTGGAGGGGTTTGATATTTTTAGATGTCTAATTAATGAAGGGAACGCCGGAGGACAGGCACAAGCTGTGGTGAGGTTTTGTTCGTTTGGATAGGCTGATAAACGGCAGTGATTGCACTACGGTGTCTCCCTGTGTACCGATAAACACAGAAGGGGACTCAGCATGGTAAAGTGAGGCTGATATGAGAGCAGAGAGAGCCTTCAGCACCATGGACAGTGACAGCGCCACAGATTAGGCCTTAAAAGGTGAGTAACTTTTTGCATTAACTTTTCTGGTGGATGGCTTACCACCTGTTTAAATGTCATACAGTGGAACAATAAAGGCAGTGACCTCTCCAAGGGTACAAAAGGTACAAGCACATGGCAGACCATACACTAGAAATGTTATAGCGTGACCTTAATTACCATATCTTGCATTCTAATTTGCATCCTACAACTTCAGCAACATTTATATTTTGTGTGTTTGTGTGTTTATATTTAACAGTTTTGCTTCTTCCATGTTGTTTTTTTCCTAGTGAAATAGGAACATTGACTGGGTGCTTTTTCCCCCCATGAAATATATTCAAACATTTTAATTTCATGCCTCAAATCTATAATGGTAAAGATAAATTGAACTTTTATGCCAGAAAAGCTCTGTAGAAGAATACAATTATGGTTCTTTGTAGTCTTTTTTTCAGAAACATTGTTACGGTTTTTCAAAATAACATTATAATGAATATAGTATGAATTCCATTGGACTTGGTTATGACATGACCACTTAACAGATCTATAGGTAGAATTTCAAAAGCACATACTGTATTTCTGTAAAAATAGCAAAGGAATATGAGTGGCTGTATTGGACAGAATTGCAAACCTGTGAAAAGTCTCAAAACATATTTTTGGTCTAGTTTTAGAGTCAAATAAATGCACATGACTCCCGTGAAATGCTTGCTCTGTCCTGACCTCTCATTTCACAGTACTCCTCCACATCTGTGCTATTTCCAGTTTTAAAAGCATAGCACATTTATCACACCTTCTCTGTTGTTTATTTACAACATCCAGAACTCAACAGATGTTAAAAGTGAACAAGAGTTAAACCAGCCTGCTTGTAAAAAGCCATTTTTACAACATTGTACAAAATAGCAAAATTGTCTTTCCGATTTCTGCTTAGACTGAAAATAGCTTAACCTGACTTATAACTTTGAATATTTAATGGAATAACACACTTTAAGTTCCAAACACCTGTCATGGCAGTAAAGCTTATTTTGAAAGCCCTGCACATATTAAGAACGGTAAATCAAAGCCTGCGGTAGTCCTAGAATATCAATGTCAAAATTGTGAATTTGATGCAAAATTATAGATGAATGTGTAACCCAGGTTATAAAATGTGCCAAAAATATAAATTCCTTTTTTACACGATGCATGCACAATTCCATCCTTGTGCAGTCTGGTAAAAGGCTTGGTACAGCCAGTCCAGCCCCCACAGTTCTCCACCATATCTACTACTCGCATTCACAACCAGTTTTGTGCAGTACAATTCATGAACTCTGCTGAATCTTTGGACACTCTCTTAAACATTATTCATCGTGCGAGTTATAGTGGTTCTCTTACTGCCATTGCAGTAATAAGGTGGGCGTGTTTACACTGGACTGTTATTATTGTTGCTGATTATTGTGAACTGAATCTTTATTTGTGAAATAACAAATGATTGAATTAATGATAAGTATTAAGCTTGATATTCATACCTGCAGATTTGTAAATATTCTGGTTTATGTTGTATGTCTTTTGCACTATTCACTGTTAATATATGGCACCAGCCACAAACCCAAACTCCAAAGTATTATTACTGACCTACACCTCTGAGAGATGATACCTACCTTCTGATCTAGCCCATAGTAACCCCTCCTTTAATGTTTTTGGCCAGCATCTACGTATGTGCTATAAATGCACTTTCAAAGTCAACTACAGTTAAAAATGCTGAAAATGGATATCTTTACATATTTACATGGACTGAATTTTATTGTCGTAACAACGCCATGTATATATGTATGGTTATCAGGATAGCAGTCAAGATATGTGGATTAGAGTTAACCTCCAAAATGCTCAAACAGATGGTAAGTTACTGATCTAAGCAAAACCAAAATACAAATAAAGCAACTATACTATAACCTTCTCTTTTCCCTTAATGATGATAAAGGAAACCCCTATATGTGTGTGGGTGGTACAGTATATTTCCAAATTACCAGTCCATCTCTGCTCCTCAAGTTATGCTCTTCCCATTTTAATTAGACGTCTTTGCACTTCTGAATTTCCACCTTTGTCAAGCCAGCGTAGCAAGTAATTGGCATATTAAATCCCAGCACAATGTCCTATCAGCAAAACTATCAAAGACTAATCCTGCCTTTGTAGCTGGAGCGGTGAACGCAGCACTGATACACGGGCCAGAGCAGCTGGTCGAATCAAAGTGAAGAGCTGACAGTTAGAACAGGGAGCACAGGTTACATGGAAGTGAGAGAGGAGGATCAGTGTTGTCCAGTAAGCATAACACAAGTCAGAGCATTTTCTGACATGTAAACAATGCAGTGAGTAAAAAATAGAAGTAAACAGTAAATATGACGTTGTTTAAAATGCAAAAAAGGAAGCAAAAATTTATTTTCACTTGATATGGTCATGCCCAGCCATTGGTTCATTCTGGTCTTCAGTTCTTCTGGAAATTGAGAAATATGTTGGATTAAAATAACCAATGGACCCTAAGGCCTGTATTCTAGATATACATAAGGAAACAAGAATACTATGCTGCCTGCTTCTCTATATTTCATGTATGACCCAAGAGCACCCACCCTCCCTGAAACTCTGGCATCAAAAACTATTATCAATTCTGCCTTATGAAAGACTATAATGTACTGGAAGAAACCTTTTTTTAAGAACTGGTTACCTTTAAGGCTCTGAATGGCTGACAATAATCAGTATGAAATGAAAAGGAAATATAAAGTTTTTGTTTTTGATAATGTGGGATACATGTTCCGTGCGATGCCCTCTGTTGCAGAAAAAAAACAACAATATATAAACAATATATCAATTCTGTAGATCCGAACATCAAATTCACCCGTGAAGATGCCAAGGATAACACATTGGCATTCTTAGATTGTGCAATAACGATAGGAGGAGACCGGGGACTCCAAGTAGAAGTCTTCAGGAAGCCCACACACACAGACCAATACCTGCTTTTTGATTCACACCACCCACTGCAGCACAAACTGGGTGTTATTCGGACATTACAACACAGGGCCCAAGTGGTTCCCACAAGCACAGAGGGCAAGGAGAAAGAAGAGCAACATGTGCAGGAAGCCCTCTCTGTTTGTGGATATCCTAAATGGGCTGTTAACAAAACCAAGAGAGACAAGGACAATAAACAAGACAACAGAGAATCCGAACCCAGGAGGAAAGGGGTAGCGATTCCGTACCTGGCCGGCGTTTCGGAAAAACTACAGAGGATTTTCAGACAATATGAAATTCCAGTTTATTTCACACCCACAAACACTTTAAGACAAAAACTGGTCCACCCAAAGGACAGAACACCGAGCCACAAACAAAGCAATGTGGTCTACTCCATTCAGTGTAGTGAAGACTGCAGTGAGCGCTACATTGGGGAAACAAAACAGCCACTTCACAAGAGGATGTACCAACACAGGCGGGCGTGCCAGAGTGGACCGGCTTCTGCGGTACATCTTCACCTAGAAGCCACGGGCCATTCTTTTGAGGACAGTGAGGTTCAGATCTTAGCCAGGGAAAAGAACTGGTTTGAGAGGGGGGTTAAAGAGGCTATTTTTGTCAAAAAAGAGAATCCGTCATTAAACAGAAATGGGGGAGTGAGACATAACTTGTCTCCCATTTATAATGCGATTCTTAGACCAGTCAAACAGAGCCAGGGCAGAGGGGTGGAGAGGGTCGTTAGACGTTGAATAGGGGGTCGAAACCAGCCGTCAGAGTAATTTGAAAAACAAAGAGACAGATTAGGGGGGATCGTTTTCAGAGCTTTTGTCATTGTAGGACGCGCCTCCCGGCAGCTAGATATAAGCAGGGTCTAACCAGTACAATAACCAGAGCTGACGAAGCCTCTCGGATGAGCGGCGAAACGTTTTCAACCAAACAAACTTTGTCCAGTTGACAAATTGAACTTCTCCTTTGATCAACAATATATAAATTATAAACACCATGATAAAAGGAAAAAGGAAAGAAAAAGGAGAAGAAAAAAAAAAAAATTGTAGTGTAGACAATGCACAGTCCCTGCTGATAATATGAATTCCCCCCCCCCATATGTATGTATGCGTATGTACACACATTCATGCATGTAATATACCTATATGTATGTAAATTTGAATGTATATAATGTGTATGTCTATGTGTACGTATATATGTATGTATGTACATGTGTATACATACCTATGTGTGTGTATATGTATATATATAGTATATATATATATATATATATATATATATATATATATATATATATATATATATATATATATATATATACATACACACACGCACGCACGCACGCACGCACACACACACACACACACACACACACACACACACACACACACACACACACACACACACACACACACACACACACACACACACACACACTCTTTTATTTGTAGACATGTCCAGGGCTAATTGGGGCTAATTTGTGGCTTGGGTCTGGAGAGCAATGGGTAGAACCATGGGTCTGAATTCTAAACATTTATCATTTACACAAAGAAGAAGCCAAAGTGACTTTGTCTCTGTCTTACCTTCATCCCTCTGAGAGATCTCTTGGCTCATTTATTCAGATTACATAGAGACAAGATCATTATTTAAGAAGGAGTTTTGCAATATACAATTAATTGTGCTTTCAATAACGCAACAAATTAATTAATCTGAAATCTAATATCAGTATGTGTTTTTATTTGTATTCATTGCTAGTTTTTGCAGTAGAAAGACAAATTCAAGTTTAAGACATTTAGTGCAAATGTTGTGGAAATGCCACTAAAATGGTTCACTGAGGTGAAAAAAAATAAAAAATCATGTATCTTCAATATGCAGATTAAGGTACTGGACCCAGGTTCAGTTGTGGTTGCAATATCTATTTTAAAACTGTATGAGCCGAGGCTACATATAGTTCGTTTAAGTTTGTTATGAATAAAATATATAACCTATATTAGCTTTGTGATATGTAAAACAGGGTTTTGCCCAATGACGCTGGAAGTTGAAGACATAGAAATGTGAAATCTTTAGAAGTGTCATTGTTCACATGGCTCCCGGTTGGTAATGCATATGAAGGCCATTTTCTTCCTTCTTTTTGACAGTGTCACAAAAGGAGACACAGACAAGGCTGGTGTCACCTCTTGGAGCCATCTGCTGTGAAATAAGCACAGCGCACACATCTGACATAGCCTCCCTGGGTGCACTTTATGCTGTTATTGAGTTGACACTTGTGGCCAATCCCAATCCGACCACAGCCGGACAGACTCAGTCCTCATTGTGACCCTTTGGTATGAGAGGATGATTTTGATTGCTTTCACCACCTGGTTGCCCCCAATGATGAGCAACAACACAAGCATCACAAAGACAAAAACAGTCATTTGTTTAGCTCTGTACCATTTAGCTCAGACTCTCCCTCTTGATGCATCTTGGGGGCCCACTGACAGAGCATTGATTCTGCACTGGGGAGGGGAGATGTGTCACCCAGTGCCGATAGGATTGATAACGCTGAGCTAAATATAGCCCTGCGGCAGGAAGCAGTGGCCAAGGGTATTTTTAGAAAGAGTTTGTGTCGTGCCAGGGCTGGGACAGTACCTTAGTTAAATGACTCAATGGGAAAAGAACTCACTGAGGCGAATGCACTTTGCAAAATGACGCAGGACAGCTTAATAGATGTGCACATTTCTTGTCTGTGTTGGTCATTAGTTATGTCTAAATATAGCACTGAAGTTCTAGGAAGGGGGCAAGGAGTACATACTGGTTAGTGTCTCTGCACCTAATCAAAAGAGTTGGATCCAAAAATGCAATCTGGTGAGGGTCTGTATATTCTCCGTATGCATATCCTCTCTTGTTCTGCTTCAAATAGTTTAAGACATGAATTGTAAATGTATTTAAATTGTAGGTCTGTCACAATAATTACTACATCATTAGAAATGTATTTATAATGATGTAATAGTAGTAACAGGACTAAAACAGGACTAAGGTGTGTGTGTGTCCAGAATGTGTGTGTGTGTGTGTGTAGTGTCCTATACTATTTTGTATTGTATTAAATTGACAATACAGGTGACTTTAACTTAATATATTATCCTGTGTATTATTGAGTTATTGAATGATTATATGGACTTTTTGTGATAAAAGCATTTCCATTTTAACAAAGTACCTTCTAATTCTGACCTGCCCTGAAACACCACAGTGAGGGTCACTGATGGGGGAGGGCTTAGCTTAATGTCATGCAAATGAGACAAGAAAGCTTGGACTTAGAGGATCTTTAGAGAAACTTTTCTCAGCTCGTTTTCAGAATGTGCTGCTTTCAAATGGCCACAAATTCTTCAAATGTTCGCAGATTTCCACATGTAAGGCATCGTTGGAAAGCTTAGAATCTACACTTTCAGAATCTGTGAATAACTCAAAATTCACGGACGACTTGCGTCTGTTTTTTTCCATGGCTGGGCATAAATGTATATGTTCAAGGAAAAATAAATTATAGAAATATAGTAATACCAATGTATCTTTAGTTATATACAAGAGTTCGTAAGGAAAAACACTACAAAGATCATATAATTATTGACAGGACATAGGGTTATCAGTTAAATAAGGGTGAGTTATTGTATAGTTGTATGGAGTATGATCAAAGGAGAAGTTCAATTTGTCAACTGGACAAAGTTTGTTTGGTTGAAAACGTTTCGCCGCTCATCCGAGAGGCTTCGGCAGCTCTGGCCCTCATGCTGGTTCGACCCTGTTTATATCTAGCTGCAAGGGAGGAGCTAGCTTCCCTGAACAAAGCTCTGACCTATCCCCGCTACTCTCTTTTGTTTTTTTGTTTTGTCCAGTTGACAAATTGAACTTCTCCTTTGATCATGGATTCTACCTGGACGACTGAGGGACTTTTCACGTATGGAGTATGGTATAAATGTAGACTTGTATCTCATCTCAAACAGTGAGAGATAAAGGACTATACTGTGATTTGTGAGCTACTGTGTCCAAATAATTTCCCTTGTGGATCAATAAAGATTAAGTCTTGTCTAAGTCTATATCGACTTATCATTCAATGAATGAAATCTGAAACCTGGAACAATAGGGGGCTCAATATTGATTTGGGGTATTTTTGTTGTAATATGATGAGATTTGAGCTGTAGAGAGATGAATAACTTCTTTGGCTTCTATGCGAAATTATTAGTTAATTCTACTATTTATTTGTTGCTGCTGAGGCTTTTTAATGATACTGTCTATTTAAAAATGGTTTATCTTGCATTACTGTTCTTGTTTCAGTGGCATAAAGTAGTTTCAATAATGTTTATCATAGTATATCTGTAGCAATACTGAATATTGTGCTTCCAAATCCATTATCACGAAGGGCCTATTACTTAAAGATCCCATGACATGGTACTTCTTGATGCTTTTATATGGCTCCTTAATGGTTCCCTAATACTGTAAATGAATCCTTCTTCAAAATCAACACTCAGTGCATGAGAAACAGAGATAAGATGAGAAAGAGTAATTTTTCTCTCTCTGAACAGGCCATTATGGGCGTTGTTGCTTGAATGCAAATGAGGAGAAAAGAGATTGCCTATAGTAAAGGGTGGGGGCGTGGCCAAACTCTCCGCTCTCAGCTCTCAGCTGTGCGCTCTCTGATCCATTTCCGCCTTTTTGCGTGGAGAAGAGATTAGAAGCGTTCCATTGAAAAATAAACACATTTCCACAGAAAATAAAATTAAACCACTGCTGTTCAAAGGTCCAGAGGCTCAGATAAAGGACTTCCGAGCCTAGAAACACTCGGACGTGCCTCCAGGCAAATAAAAAAACGCATTTCGCATTGCCTAGCGCATTCGCTGTCCAAACTCTCTGGGCGTGATTTACAGAGACGCTGAGTACAGACAGACGGGGGTGGAACTGCATTTGCATTTCTTTTTTCGATCTGACGTCAATAAGGTGCCTTGTTCAAAATCGCCCATTTGAGCTCAGATTTTTTCTAATGCAGAAAAGGATCGCAAATGCTCAGTTTAGACATTTCGCAACTTTTAACCATGGGGGAGGGGGGGGGTAAGGGAGCTCACATTAACGTTCAAAAACCTCAGAAAGTGAAAATTTCATGCCATGGGACCTTTAACAATTGTGATTAATAGTAAAGTAATAGTAAATATATCTTACTCTTGCATTTTATAATCCTTACATTTAGCATATTTTAGAAACCCTTATAGATTTTTTAAAAATGCTGAAAATGGAAGAGAAATTTCTTTGGGGGTTATTGCGCCACTAATGACAAAACCAAACTAAGTTTACCCCATTCTGAAACCTGCCCAAATGAAGGTGAAATGAATAAACAAAACTCTTATAAAGTCTATTAAAGTCTTGATGCCAAGTCTTGCCCTCCCTCTGGCGCAGATCATTTATGAAGCTAATTGATTTGGCCTGCTGTGATAGTTTCTGGTGCTGTTTGTTGCATGTTGAGCGATGGGAGGGATCACATTGTCAGAAGCTGAGTGGTGACAAACAAAATATTCTTTGAAAATCAATCATGTTTCCAGCTGAGATGAGTAGACTTTTGTCTTGTCTATCAGTGAAACGTGCTATGGGTACAATGCATTTTGATATTACTGCAGGGATTGTGGGATTTTAAACTTTAACGATTCATTTCATTAAAAGAGCACGATGTAACTTCTCTCATGAGAGTCTGTTACCTGCTTGTTTCCATGGAGATGTTCCACTATATCTTGCATTTATTCAGTGTTTTTGCTAGGAAAAATAGCTTCAAAAACATGCATTCCTTCTGTGATCAGGCCCCCCTCTCCCTCTCCTCCCTCTTTTCTGGTGGAGGGTCTGTCAAATGCTTTTCCCCACAGAGATGTTACTGTTTTGTCTTGAAAGTTTCACAGTATGGTATTAAACCTTTCTATCATCATGGAGACCAAACCAGAGCAATCTGTGGAAAGGAAACCGTTAGAATGCCTGTTTTTCTAGGTATTTTTGAGCTATAAAACCACCTGCAATTTAATATATGTAAGTTATCACACCGTTGAAGACTCCAAGAGAACACTGACATATCTATAGAAACAAGCTAGTAATGGACCCCCCCAAACCAGAGTTACACAGTGCACCTTTAACCATACCGGTATGTTTTTCATATGTCACTTGTGAAGAAACTATTTCAGCCCTCTCTATGTCAATGGATGTCAATGAAGACCCTGAGAACATCATTAACTATCTTAAATTACACCATATTCCTTAAATATAGTAGGAATAAGAGCAAATACACACTTCTTTGGGTTGAAAGTGGATAGTCTCACTTGGGCAGGAAACCATCTCTCTTTTTCATTCATTACAGGCAATTTAGATGATGACCAATTCATCTATAATTGCATGTCTTTAGGTGGAGAGAGGAAGCTAGACAACCTCAAGACAATTTGCAGACTCCAACTAAAGAAATTAAAAGTGTATTGAACCAATGCTCTCCATACTCAGAGGGGGGAGGTTAATGTCTAATTCACCACCATGAATTAGACATTTTTAAATCTGTACAGTCCTTAAAATATGTAGTGCTTTCAAAACCCCATCATATAATCACTTAAATCAGTGAGGGTTTAAGGGGCTCAAGACACAGATTAGACCAAAATTTTCTTAGCAATCTGGCCAGTTTATCTTTACAGCAGTGCCTTGGTGAACGTTGGCAGGCTTCTATAATTTTAAGTCTGTTTATTCTCTCTATTGATCTATGTTTATTAGCTAAAGCTGCTTGAATATGCACAACGTAACTTTTCAAGAAGCAAACCTCTCCTTACCTGTAGATAGTGACAGGGTCGGAGGTTGGGCTTGAGGTCCGTGGGCGTCATGGGCTTCTCCAGGTTGAGCGAGGACTTCCTGTAGGCCTCCTTGGCTTGGCTGACAGTCAGTGTAGACCAGGAGCTCCTTTTCATAAACTTTCCCTCCGGCGCCATGTTTATACTCTCACAAGCAGAACACTTCACATCATTGTTACTTTTGGACATCTTCAGGGACATGTCTCCTGCTAGATGTCCGTGTACAGAGTCAGGGTAGCAGTGGGTGATGTGGTCCACGTGGTGCCGAGACATTATACTGGGTGTCCTATAGGTGCTATCGCTATCTAAGTTATCATCTGAGCTCCACCAGCCCCCTGACCTCTGCTTTACGCTACCTTCTGACTTGCGTTCTTTACTTTTGCTGCGTTTGCTGTGTTTGTGGTGGTGGTGATGGTGGTGATGCGATCCATCCCGGTGCGAGTCACTTTTGGTGCCGTTCATTTTGGAGGAGCCTTCCAGTGAATGCGATTTGGTAAAAAGCTTTTGGACAGAATGGACCAAATGCCGTATCCTCCCCGGGCTTTCGTTGCGCTGCTCCGTGGTGGTGGTGGTGGTTGAGGTGCGTTGGTACTGCAAAGTGTGGAAGCCATCGCGGTGTAGAGGCATCTGCTTTTCAAACTGATCTAGAAGGTTTGCAGGGATTCGGTTCATTTTGCCACTGCCCCCGTGTGTTGATCCAGTTTCATCTCTAGAATCCCTGTTGTTACCGGTGCCGTCCCGCGTAGTGCTGCCGTAATGCATTCTGGGAAAAGTGCTACTTGAAATGGAGTGGTCGGTGGTGGACATGGACACTGGCATCACCATGCAGTCGGAGTGGATGGAGCTCCGAGGGGAACAGCGGCGGTGTCCATCCAGAGGGCAGCTCTCAGTGGGGCTGAGGAGGTAGGACGGGGGCCGGGAGTCGCCATGGTGCAGATGGTGGTCCAGGGAGTGGTCGCAGTCAGCCAGGCCGCAGGTGTGGGGCGTGGGCGAGCTGAGCTGGAGCTGGAGCTGGGCATGACGGCCACCAGAGAGACCCTTCATGTTCCTGGGAGGAGGGGAGCCGCTGTCCTCATCGAAGTATGGCCGGGGACACCATGAATACTGCTGGTCTGTAAAGAAAAAGACAAAAATACTTAGTACATAAACCTATACCAAACTCAACTGAATTTAAGTGAAATGGAAAAGCGTATGAATTCATTTGATAGTGCACATGTATATTACTATCTATATTAATAATAAAAAGCTACCAGAATGTAGAGTATGATAATTGGCATTTGATTATAAAGCATAGCATAAACATTTATGCTAAAATATAAAAGCAAAAGTGATGGAAGACAAAAATCTTCAGTAAAAGTTGAACAATTAGCTTTCCCCAACAACCAAAAACATGCTCAATAGACAAAAGCCTCCAGCTAAGTCAGCCTTGTCGCAGTGTACTGCCCATAGACTCTTTGCCTCAGCAGCTTTTAAAGGAAAATTAACGTTTTTTACAATCTGAGCATTATTTCGGTAATAAAACAAGTTGTTTTACTCACCCATAGCACTTTGGTGTCATATGGAGCACTTCCAGAGATGTTTTAGATTAGCGATATCCGTAACGCGAGTTCTCGGGGCATATAATATATGCCCCGAGCATATATTAAATGCCCCGAGCGGTCTCCAAATAACACAAACTTTAGCACTTTTCAAATCATAGAAGCTCAATGTCTTAGTCTACACTTTCGTTTGAGTCAAAAGTGGCCTGTAATCCGAGATTTATCCATAATTTACAGCTTTGCGTTTCATGTTTGGGTCCCGGGATCTGAGAGCGAAATAAGCTGTGACTCCGCACATGCGCACTGTCCTCCTCATCTACTCGAAACTATGGCTAAATCTCGGATTACAGGCCACTTTTGACTCAAACGAAAGCGTAGACTAAGACATTGAGGTTCTATAATTTGAAAAGTGCTAAAGTTTGTGTTATTTGGAGACCGCAAACATTTGCCCCGAGAACTCGCATTACGGAGATCACAAATCTAAGACATCTCCGGAAGTGCTCCATATGAGTGCTATGGGTGAGTAAAACAACTTGTTTTATTACAGAAATAAGGCTCAGATTGTAAAAAACGTTAATTCTCCTTTAAAGGTCCTATATTACATTATTTTCTGATCTATGTTATGTATAATGTATAATGGCTCAAATGCAGAAGAAGAATTTCCCCATGGGGACCAATAAAGTATAATTAACCTTAATAAACAAGATTGGATATATTTTGAACCAGAGAGTAACACATTACTCACTCGACTCACATTTGTTCATGTAAATTGGTATTACACAATCTTGTACAGTATATAATCGTCCAACTATATAATCTTGTACAGTATATAATCGTCCAACTATATAATCTTGTACAGTATATAAACATCCACAATGAAAGATGGAAGGAAGACTACTATTAAGAAGTATTTATGTCATAAAGTTGTAAATTGTTTACATAGAGCTGTATTGTAAAAATACATCAAATAAGAGCCCCAGCTTGTTATAGCATCATCCCAACATGGCATTTGTTGATCATAAAAAGGTTGGGTGAAAGGTTTACACTCCATCTCCATCAACAAATGCAGCCAGGGGGCACATCTAACATGTGAAATCAACAGATAGTGATGCCTCAGCCCTCCTATTTGTCTTGCCTTGCAGCTGTGTGATTGCATGCGGCTATGGGAAGGCTATAAGAAAATAGAACTGAGCGCAGAAGGGCAGAAGACAGGTAGGAGCCTGCATTGCCATTTATCCCATGCAAAGTGAAATAATAGCCTATCACTTTGTAGCGCTGGTGTCATCCGTCAAGCCTTGAAGAGAGGATTGAAGCGCTCTGTGGGATAGCCGTCCTTGGAGGCGTCTAAAAACAATGCTGTCTTCCCATTTCCCTGTCGGCCATGTTGCGTTGGATTAAAACCATTTTTTATGTGATGGACGAACTAGGCCAGACGTCCTGAAGCTCTGTTCAAATGTATTTAACTTAATCATAGGGAGGGTTTACTTTATGTCCCACTGCTGTAATCCCATTGTGCGCCACTGAAATCATGTCAGGAGGAGTTACAATCAAATTCAACAAGATGCAATAAGGCTATGGACTGGAAAGATAACGTATATAAATATAGTCCTTGTAAGGATTGGTCTTGTGAGGCCAGAAGAAAAAGTGTTTGTAAAGTTAGGGTATTATGTAAAATTGACTTTTTTGGAGCTTTCTTCCATGTTATAATGTTGTTCTCTCATCAAAAACAAAGTTTGCCCTAAGTGTTTTTATATGTCATCTGTGCATGTTTGAACAATCTTGCGATCTCTCCTGGGCACTATTTAAATCCTCCTTATGGTAAGCAATATGCATCCACAACCCATGGCAAGATCAGGATGCAATACAATGCAACTGCAATAGGCAGTAGTTTTAATAATGGAATACACGCTGATTGATTGTGTTGTGGTAGCCCTCTGAGTGACTTAGTGCAGTTTTGAGCAAATATAGCATTTTTAAAACAATAGAAGGTAATATGATGATCTAATGTGTGTTGGTGTAATACGCCCTCTTTAAAGGAGGCATATTCTGCAAAATTGTTTATGCTGCAAAAAAGGTGTTCTTTGATAATTAGTTTACTCAGAGTTGTTTTTTATTGATTTATACATGTTTGAGTACTCCAGTATTTGAGGCTTGAGTGCTCAGAAAATATGATTTCATGAAAATATGATTTCATGAACCTCCTATCTCCGCCCACTTCTCTATAGTTATTTGCAATTATTCCAAAATTTAAGACTCCATGTCATACATAATATAATATAAATATACATAAATTATATAATATAGGGTTCAAAAGGGTCATGTACATTTTACTACAGTAAAATGCCACTATGAAGACATCTCATAGTCAGAGATTCCATTTTCGTATCCAGAAAATGTTCTAAACATAAAATATCTTTATAGCTTGCTTAAAACAAACCAACACAATCAATAAAACACAGAATTGTATAAAATGTTCAAAGGAGTTTACATTCAGATTGCATATTTTATGTAATAGCCTTTCTTACCTCAAAATACCTGTATACTTATTCTATTTATTGACTGTTATTAGCTATTGTGAACGTATTACATGCATACCTGCCTTCATCTATCAAAATGCACTTCTCATAAAAAAGTGTTAAAAGCCTCCCTTCGCTCATGTATTGCCTTCGCTCTCACTCCACTGAAATATAAAAATATATTTCCAGCTATTACAGATCCACCACAAACAGTAATTGGTACATTAGCTTGCATGAGATTTTCCATTTAAGTAAGCCTGGGTTGACTCAGGTAAGCTTGTTCAAAAACAGATTTGCACAAGATAAATATATGCTACTGATTGATGTAGCCACTGTCTCACCACAAGGCATTTCATCTGACAGCTATTCCAGGAGGAATCCAAGGGAGCTGTGCAGAATAAATTATCTTTTTGCGGAAATATAACATTTACAGGGACTAGTACAGATCAAGCCTGAGACCCTGTTTACAGCTGGTGGAAACAGACTTGTGAAAAGATGATGTCTCAAAAGGACAGGGTCAATATCAGGTGTGGATTTGCTCGCCACCAGGACTATAATGTACAAGGCATTCCATCATATTGACATAGGGATTCAGTTGTGGTAGTGCTCTGTAATACTGGATTTCCAGTAATAATGTGAAATATGAAGAACTGATTTACTGTGCACTACTGTAACCTTTCTTCTTGTTTCCATGGAGATGTTATTGCTTTGCTTGCATGTTCCACAGTACAGTGGTCCCTCGCTCTATCGCTGTTCACTGTTCGTGGCCTCGCTGTTTCGCAGATTTTTTTTTCAATTTTCAATTTTTTGTTTCAATTTTTTTTATAGTGTAACATTTTTTTTATAGTGTAACATTGTATTCTACATCATTAGGTCTAGACCAGAACTAAACCAGGCCTAGACCAGGTCTAAACCAGGTCTAAACCTGGACTGGCCCTGGACTAATCCAGGACTGGACCAGGTCTAGACCTGGACTAAACCGGGACTAGACCAGGTCTAGACCAGGATTAAACCACTCTTTGCTGGTTTCGTGCCACTCTTTGCTGGTTTCGTGTGGCTGGTTTGTGGCTCGGCCTCGCGCCGGTCACGCTGCTCTGTCACGGATTTGTCCACGATGAGGGGTGCACGTGTCGTTTTACCTATTTGTATCATACACAAGTTTACTGTACTTTTGCTGCGGGTATATGTGATGTTTTAGTCATGGTGTTTATTGTCTTGATTATCAGATGTTTTATGTTCACTGTGGGCCTAGGGAGCGCTGCAATTTCAAATCCTGTGTGTGCAACCTGTACATATGGTTTTTGACAATAAAGCTGACTTTGAACTTTGAAAGTTAAAATCTCCATGCTAACCTGAAAAAGTTATAAAGTGGATCTTTAAAGGGCCCATATTATGCTATAATCTGATCTATGTTATTATGTTGTTTCCTCATCACAAACATACCTGGAGTTGTGTTTTGTTTCATTCAAAAATGTTTCATTCACAAATCCTGCATATTTAGGATGAGTTCTTCTCTCAAACAGAAAACACTCTGTTCCACTTTGCCATGTCATGAATTTCAATACAGGAAATCATGCTCCACTGAGTTTTTAAACTCCATACACCTTCACTAGAATCATCTGGATCATTTCAGCGATGGAATTTCTTATATTTACTAAACAAATGGTAAAAAGGTAGCGGTTAATTTGAAAACTATCACGTCATGACATCGTGAGGTGGAGCAGAGCATTTGGAGCTTTGGAGATGGAGACAAATAATAAAGGATTACTCAAACGTGTGAAGAAACAAAACACAACTCCAGCTATGTTTTTGATTATGTAACAGCATTATAACATGGCTTAAAGTTCACAAGAGTAAATTTTTTATAATAGAGGACCTTTAAATGGACAATTTGGTTTCAATTATTTACAAGATTCATATGTTCCTGTACATTTATCAAATCTGCCCCAGGCCAAAATATACCTAGGGCAGTTTATACATCGAGTATATTATGATCTAAGGTCTGGTAAGTTTGTTGTAACCAGGGCCTCCAGTTTAAAATGGCAATGCTGTCGAATGAACCTGTGATGCAAACTGACATACTGTGGGCACATGTGCAGACCTGTCACAATAACACGTTTTGAAGTGTTGTATATCACTGAAGTAAATACAGACAATAAACGATTATATTGAAACCAAGCCATAAAGCAGAATTATCTACACATCTATTCTAATTGTACAATATTGTTAAAAACTGCATTAAATGAGTAGCAGACCCCCATTCCCCCGATAAAAAAGAAGATAACTATATGATTTCATGTTTCATTCTGTCGTTTCTGTCATCTTGTGCAGTCACTTTCTTTGATTTTGAAAGGAAATGTGTTATTCACTACACACCCTAATTTTGCTCCATTCCCATTGTGTAATAAATGTAATTCTGAAAAACAAAAACAAGAAAGTAAAAATAAAATAAAAACAAACTGCAACATTAGATTTTATTTTTTATAATTTGATTATTTACAAAACATCAAAGATTTATCAATAACAAAACTCCCTACACTCCAGTGGGGAAACGTAATGAAGTAAAAGTAGTAAAATACTATACTTTACTTTAATTTTACTAAGTATAAATGTTAGGTATCTGTACTTTACCTAAAGGTCCCATGGCATGAAATTTTCACTTTCTGAGGTTTTTGAACGTTAATGTGAGCTCCCCTACCCTGTTTAGCCCCCCCCCCCCCCCATGGCTAAAAGTTGCAAAATGTCTAAACTGAGCATTTGCGATCCTTTTCTGCGTTACAAAAAAACTGTGTTCAAACGGGCGAGTTCGGACAAGGCACCTTATTGATGTCAGATCGGCAAATGCAGCTCCAGCCCCTCCCTCTGTCTCCGCTCAGCGTCCCTGTATATCCCGCCCATAGAGTTTGGACTGTGAATGCGCTACAATGCGAAATGCGTTCTTTTATTTGCCTGGAGGCACATCCGAGTGTTTCTAGGCTCGCAAGTCCCTTACCCGACCCTCTGGACCTCTGAAATACCAGTGGTTTAATTTTATTTTCTGTGTAAATATGCTTTTTTTCATTGCAAAGTCTCTCATCTGTCTTCCCACGGAAGAGAGGAGAAAGCGGTGCCGAGCTGCGCTTCGAGCGGGGGAAACCCGCCCCCCTCCGCTCCTTAGCCAATCTCTCTGTCCTTCTCATTTGCACTGAAGCAGCAACACTCAGAATAAAGCATTTTAGACACATATCTAGCCTCATGAAGACTGTCAGAGTCATATCTCATGCAGTGAGTGTTGATTTTGAAGAAGGATTCATTGACAGTATTAGGGAACCATTAAGGAGCCATATAAAAGCATCAAGAAGTACCATGTCATGGGACCTTTAAGTACAATTTAAAGTGGGTATTTTTTATTTTTACTTCACTACATTTTTACACCACTACATTTTTTAGCTGGACTGAAAAGTAAAAGTATTTTCTATGATTGTTTGAGTCCTGCTGAATAGGCTGATGGGGGTTTATTTTTAACATAATAAGTAGTTTAAGCAAACTCTCTCTTCAGAACAAAATTCAGCGTAAACCTCAGCATAAACCTCAAAATCACAAGATCTGAAGCTTTATTAGATCTCAAAATCTGTGCAAAATACTTTTACTTTTACTCTTTAAGTGTATTTTTAAGATGTAGCCTACTCTAAAACTTTTACCTAAGAAACAAAATAAGAAACCAAATTGAGCACTTCTTCTGCCACTGCCCCATTATAACAATTACATAGTTGCTTTTCCGTTTTTCTCTCACCATTCTCATTGACATTTTTGTGCCACCTGCCACACTGCCAAGTCATATTTTATTCATCACACTTTATAGCAGAGTGCATATGGCAAATTCTCAAATTTAATCTAATTAACATAAACGTTCTCCAAACCTGGCACAATAATATACACTGCAATAAAGTTCACGGTTCAGAATATATGCTTACAACTTGAAAACAACAACTGATGGACTTTTTTCATTGTGCAGTCGTACCAAGGATAGTTCCAGTGTTAACATTTATTTTAGATTTTATAGCTCTTTTTTGGCACGTGTCATTAGTTATAGTACACCCTACAACTACAACTACAACTACAACTACAACAACTATTATAACTACAACTACAGCTACTACAGTGTAGGGAGATTTGAATGGAGAATAGCACAATGTATTGAGGGTACAGATGTCCACATCCAACTTTTCCTGTTGCAGCCAAAGTCTCTTGCCTCTCTATAACTCTTGGGTTACTTGTTTTTAAACTATAAATGTAAAAATTATAAAAGTTGGCAACGACATATTCTCCATTTTAATATTGACACTTGATAAGTAGAACAAGTACAAAAACTGGGTAAACAAGGTCCAGGATTGTGTAGAAAACTGCTTCTTGTTGAGTGCGTGCTCCTCTGGCAAATGTGGTGTGAATAGGGAGACAAGTATCTGTGACATCTCTGGACAGGCACAGGGCTTGTTGTTTTTGCACTGATACAGCACCTGCCATCACATTATCGGCTTCCTGGCAAGTGACACACAACTTCTTGGACGGGAGATCAAGGGCAAACTGGTGTCAGGGTTTCAGACTGCAGCAGCTGCAGCAGGATGGGAATTTTTATTATTATGGGAAGTATCTCACAGAAAAGTTTCCCATAGCATTCGGAAACAACTGGGATGCATTATAATTAAGTCAAGCAAACTTAAATCAGTCACTGGCAAAACTGTATTTCAAATTGTGAACAGCTCTGATAGTTTTGAGAACTGACATCTGAAATCAAATGTACTCATTATTATTTTAGCATTTTATCTAAAATAGTAATAATGGAACACTACTAGCTTTGGGCATCATCGTGGCTTTCTGCTATAGCACATGTGTCACAATAATTACTATATCGACTAATTCAGTATATGAAAGTTGGCACAATAGATTTTTGGGCTCAACATTTATTGTGTGTACAATTTCTTTATAATAATGGGGAGATTTTTGGTATTTTAGTTGTAATACGATAAGATTTGAGCTGTAGAGAGTTGAATAAATAACTTCTATGGCTAATTATTGGTTCAATCTGTTTTTTGATTGTTGCAACTGCCTTTTAATGATACGGTCTACTTAAGAAAGTTGTTTACTGGGATTATCCTGCTTCGTGTCAGTGGTATAAAATAGTTTCAGTATTATCTTTATATTTCTCTGTAGCAGTGTTTCTCAATTATTTTCTATGACGCTCCCCCTAGGAAGAAGAAAAAATGTCACGCCCCCCTCCCTGTGCACGACTATTAATAGTATTATTTGTCTAGAAAATTATTAGTACACCTCTGCATAACAGTGTATCCTTTTATTAACGTTAAAAACAAAAAAAGAAAGAAACTTCCAACAAACACTGCACTCTTTTTTTGCACTGAGGACTCAAATATTAATGTGCTTTTAATGCAGCTTTGTGCACATTTGTTTACGTTTTACAGAAACAAAACTTAAAAACCACATGGTCCATTTGTATAAACTCAAAGCTCAGTGGAATATAACGTGTTTTTTCTGTGACAGAGGATGTTCTGCTGATGGCAAGTCTGTTCTGTGCGTATATCGCGTATTTAAGGTCGCCGAACCCTGCCCCAGAGCGACAACGAGAGCGCTACTGCCAACTACTGTTGTTGATGTGCAATTACACTTTCGTTCTAGTACAGTATGGCAAAAAAGCATGTTTCCCAGGGTCACATGCACCCCCCCTGGCATCACACCACGCCCCCCCAGGGGGGCCCGCCCCACTATTTGAGAAGCACTGCTCTGTAGTGACATATTGTGCTTCAAAATTTGTTATCATGACAGGCCTAGTTCAGTCCTAGTATCATGTTTAGTTCTAGTAAAAACTAAATCAACTTAATTTGTGGTCTAAAACAGTCTTAAACTGTGTGCTATTTCCAGTGACCAATCCATTTCTTCTGCTTTGACTGGAACCCATTAGAGACACCATTTAGTCTCTCTTAAAAAACTTGAAGTGCTGGTCTTGCCCCAGTTCGACCATGGTTTTGTCTCTTGTCTTTTTACTGCTTTATCACTATAGTCGTAGATTAGTCCATCATTCATCTATATAGACTATAGCAACTGGTAGCCTTAATATTTACAACCCCAACTTTAATAAAAAGCACCTTGTCCACCTCACACATGTTAGACTTGATTCGTAAGCGCATTGCGTGCTGCTATCATCGTCTCATGTCCGACTGAGCAGCTGAACCATGCAGCTCCATAATGTTGTCAAAGCCCTCTGGCCCTGCGTGATAGAGTCTATCAGGAGTATGAGGTCGTGAAGGCTAGAGAACAGAGTGGGAGGAAGGTGCTCATTTATTAAAGCCCGGCTCAGTGTGGCCGCTCCACCCGTTCCCCAAGTGTGACTAAAGGTCGTTTTGCTCTTCTTAGCACATTAGCATTTAAATAGCATGATATCTACCGCAAGTATCACTGATGGCACCCACTCTTCTCCTGGGACCAACCCTAACTGCTGTCGAAAATAAAGTTAGAGGATAATAAAGTGTGTGCAGGACTATAGGACTATAAGTGTGTGCAATGGTACAGCTTGGTGGTGTGTTATTGATGTTTTGGATATTAATCAGATATTATGAGAAGAGAATAAAGTTACTAAAAACTGTATTATTAATTTATTATTAATAAGGTACATGTTACTACCACTGCTGCTGCTGCTGCTGCTACTACTACTACAATTACTACTAGTATGTTCCCGACCACGGAAAAAACAGTTACAAGTTGTCCTGGAGGCGTTTTGAGTTATGGATGTTTTTTCGGAGGAGCGGGGGGAGGAGGAGCGTTTTTTTCCGCTGAAAACGGTGCGGTGCCTGCATTTTCTGGGCACAGAAGGGCTGTGACAAGTGGCAAGAGTTTTGAATTGCTTAACAAAATTTCTGCGTGAGAAATACCATGTGTGGCGTGTGAGCGTGTGAACTCGTTGAAATGTGTGTGTCACACTCTCTAAGCGTGAGACTTGAGAGCACTGCGTACACACACTCTGGATGTTTTCTGCTCACATTAATCGCCCATCGCAAATCAAAAGTAGCTGTAATGGAAGGTTTTGGTTAGTCATATCATGCTAATGTTGACACAAGCCCCCTGCTTTCAGCTAAATATCTCCCCTCTCTGTATTTTATGAATCCTTCAATGCAGTTGGGACAGCCTGTCAAGAGTGCAGTGCTCATGGACCCCATAAAGCTATTTGTGAAGTAATTAGGGTGGATGCCCTTCCTTGACAGCGCCCATTCCAATGATTTTGCCTTGGGACCTTTATTTGAAGTATTTTGACATGTGACATTTTGTAGTAAGGGTATCTGGACATATTTTCCTCAACATGCCCCCAAAAGGAACAGGTCACTACAAGAAACAGGCAAAATACACAATACATCACTGGTAGAGCGGTCAGAGACTGACCCCACAGGTTGGTGGTGCAATTCTAGCTCCCACAGATGGATGCTATCATTGTGTCCTTGGGCAAGACACTTAACCCACCTCGCCCCTAGTGTCTGTGTATGCTGGTGTATGAATGTGTGTGAATGGGTGAGTGTTTTGAGTCCCCCGAAGGTGGAAAAGCGCTATATAAAAATGTGACCATTTACCAGTTACTTTTGTTCTTTTTGTTGGAAAGTAAGACAACAATTCTGAGCTAGCATAGGCTAAGTTATTACTGTCAAGCTCAATGTTGTGCTGCTTTACAATTTGCATACGCTTGAACCCAAACCCTCCTAATGAAATGTAATCAGTGTTTCTCTTTCAAATGACTTACATACACACAACAACCTTGCATCACTATATAGTCAGCAGCTTTCTATCCAATTGGCCAAACTAACGCTACAATCCCCATTTCAGAGCAAAACAAATCGATAGTAAAGCATTCTTATCCATCTCCCAAAGGTTAAATGCAGTCTTCTCTCAAATCTGGCCTTTCCTTTGGACGGCAACGCGAGGGGAATTGTGTCCTCAACCCTCAGGGCAAATCAGCAGTGGCCCGGGCGATTACATTTAAGAGGAAGACCACGGACAAAGAAGCAAATCTGTCCTCTTGGCGGGCTGCCTCTGATATTCTCCAGCCCGCTTCATCACAGGAATTTGCTGGCTTATGGCTTTGGCAAATATCCTGCTCTGACTTGTCCATCCGAGTGACAGTGGAAGATGGAGTGTGCATTTCAAGTGAAAATCGTGAACCGCTAGTACAAATGTAATACTGAGCTGTCTGCCACTTCCCCAGCGAAAGGAAACTAATCACATGCAGATGATATTTGTCCTCATTTGCCGTCTGGATGTGAGCAACCGTAAAAGGATTAGCAGAGAGAGATGTAGTGTTTAGATCTTATTAATATTACAGTAGTAAATAAATCTCCCTAGTGTATTATTGGCCTTGTCCAACTCCAGCGATGGGGAAGAGCTTACCTTTGTAGCAGAATATTTTGTTAGAAGAAATGGATGCATTGCTATCATGTGTGGTTGGAAATGTAATAATAAAAAGATTCCCTATCCTTAAAGGTGAATTATGTTACATTTCTGGTAGAGGGTTTGCCAGCAGCTTGTCTCCATGGACATGTTATTTCTTTGCCTGCAATATTCCATGGTACAGCCATCAAATGTCAATGTCATCTATCTTCATATAAACAGGCAGGTGATGACACAAGACAAGATACTGGTCAGGGGTCTCATTTATAAAAGTTTATGAAGAATTAAAATACAAATACAACTTCCACAAACTTTCTCACTTCTTGTCACTCTGAGCTCTGACTGCCTTCTATCTCCTGTCTGAAAGTCCTGAGACCCAAAGTTCAGAATTTTTGGATGAGACCGCTCATTTTCACGTAAAGTTATAGATCACAAACGTAACATGCATCACGTATGTAACATTTTTGTACGTATGCACGTTTTATAAATGAGACCCCAGGTCTGTCTTTCATTGTATTTTTGTGCCATGAAAATACTCATAGTTGAATAAATGAAAAAACAATAGATACAGTTAAAGGACAAGTAACGTTTTTACAATCTGGATCTTATTTCGGTGATAAAACAACATCATTTACTCACCCATTGTACTTTGGTGTCATTTGGAGCATTTCCGGAGATTTCGGAGTTGGCTATATCCATTTAACGTGAGTGGTCAGGGCATGATGTTGCAGTCACCAAATAACACACACACTTTATCACTTTTCAAATGACAAAAGTTCAACCTGTTAGTCTACACTTTCGTTTGAGTCAAAAGTGGCCTGTAACCAGAGATCCAGTCATGGTTCCGAGGACGCATGCGCACATTCATTCCTCTACTTTGCTTAGAAGATGCTCAGAATTTTTCTGTTGCAAGTGAGACATGGCTGAAGATTCGGACTTTGAGACTGAAGAGAACTTATTTGAGTATGATGGCCGTCCATACTGTTTTGAGCCTGAGTATACGGATGAGGAGGTATTAGAAAGAAAGAAGGGGAGACAGTTTGAGGAGCAGCACACCAGAGAACAGCAAGCGATGGCCTGTCTACGAAAAGACAGTACCTGGTGGTGTTTATGTGGACACTGTACGTCAATGGCAATAGAGGAAGAATGCCTTTGCTGTCTCAAGTGGGATTTGCGGCCAGGTCCGGTGATGATAACAGAAATCTCTGTCTGTCAACTCTGGAGGATATTCGTGCCATGATGAACAGTGGTGTAATAGAAACCTTTTTTCATGTTCCGAAACTCAAACGAAAAGTGTAAACTAACAGATTGAACTTTTGTCATTTGAAAAGTGATAAAGTTTGTGTTATTTGGTGACTGCAACATCGTGCCCCGACCACTCACGTTAAATGGATATAGCCCAACTCTGAAATCTCCGGAAAAACTCCAAATGACACCAAAGTACAATGGGTGAGTAAATGATGTTGTTTTATCACCGAAATAAGGTCCAGATTGTGAAAACGTTACTTGTCCTTTAACAGTGTGATACAGTGGAACATTCCAGACAAAGCAATAATATTTCTATGGGAACCAGCAGGTACCAGACCTTCCACCAGAAAAGTGACATAGTGCAACTTTAAGCTTATTTATGTGAGTGCATAAAATTATATGTTGTTTTAATTACAGCTCATCAGTGCAAAAGCAGGAGTTTACAGGCAATCTACTATTTTATTATGGTAGTGTCTAAGAAATGTTTACACTAAGTCAGAACAGCACAGGGTATGAAGCGGAAAGCTCAACACAAGCTCACATGTAAATAAGAATTCCTGTCATGCTTGTCTCTCTAGAGTGACACTGTACAATGTGCTCAGCATTTACTAAACTGGACAAGCAAAGTCACTGAGGTCCACCTATTAAATCTCTGTTGTGAGATTAAAATGTTGTATCTCTTTTGTAAAATGGCAAAACCGGGCATTAAACCAAAGGTCACTCTCTTGTGTGAAGCTAAATAGTTCCATTTATACTCTTCTTTATTAAGCCTCTAGGTGTCTTAAAATTATTCTTAAAGACTGAAGTTAAAGGTGCTCTTCTCAACTTTCTAGTGGAGGGTACAGTGCCTTGTTTCCATGGAGATGATATTGCTTTACGTTGAATGTTCCATGGTATGGCAAATCCATAAATATGTAATACCTCTTGGCCAAATTATATGTCAGATCTATGGAGAGGCGACTCCATTCACAGTATGAATTCATGTTTACAAGGTATTTTTTCTAGCCATAAAACCACCTTGTAATGGAACTTTCCTGGCAAAAACAATAACAAGCCCAAGAGTCAACCCTTCTTGCTATGAGACAATGCTCAGCTACCATGGAAACAAGCAGAAAAGTTACACAGTGCATTTTCACTATAAATATCTATCAATAGAGGGATTATAAGTCCAATCATTGTTCAACGAAAACATAGCACAAAAAAATAATATACTCCTGCTATGTTAGGAGTTGCCTATCATTTCTTGGCTAAGTCTGTCTTGTGCCAGGGAGAGGCATGAGAGCAGCATGGATCACACCTCTTCATCTGAGCATGCTGTCAGCATGAGACAAACCCTCCAGCACCAGTGCCCAAAGCAATAACAGGCTGCACCAACTCCCAGTGCCTCACAGTGGGTACAGAGTGAAGAAGGAGGAGGAGGGTGGAGGCAGGAGGTGGAGAAATGACTGTGAAGTCGTTAGTTCATATAGGGGCTGTGTAAACAAGTCTAACTGTCTAATATTATGTTTGAGGAGAAACAACTATAGAAATACATTAAAAGTGTAAAAAAGTAAAAAAGTTAAATTGACTCATATGAGCTTTTAGTCATGCTGGAATGTTGTTACCTCCTCAAAAAGTTGTGTTTTGTTTCATTCACACGTTTGAGGAACCCTGTATTATGTGTTTTCTGCTTGAGAGAAGAACTCTAAAAACCTAAATTTGGAAGGTTTGTGTGTTAAAAATGAATGAATGAAACAAAACACAACTTCACATAAGTTTTTGAAGAGGAACCAACATTATAACATAGATCAGAAAATGGTGTAATATGGGTGCTTTCGTAAAATCAAAGATGTTAGCTAAGTAAGTCTACATTTAAAAAGTCTGCAAGTATATACATATAGTAGGTGAGTTTGACATAAAGCATAGTCTAATGCCTATCCATGGGTATGAGTGACGAAAAATGGCATAGCAATTTTAAAAATATTATATCTGTTGAATGGTGAAAAGTGCTCAAAATGATAATGTTATGGCTAATCTCTGGTTTGGTGACTATAAACTGCCCATAGTAAATAACTGAGCAACTGAATAGATATAATTTAATACGTGTCCTCCAGTGAGAAACATACAATAGTGCTGCTGTCATTGAGTTATGCTCTTGAAAGATTTCTAGGATATCAAATTCCTTCAAATATGACAAAACCACTGCCAACCTTCTCCAACCTGAGCAAAATTCTGCACCTTTAATGTTAGCAACACCTTTTTTTTTACCCATAAAGCAGTGCACAGAATAACATAAGTATTTAGAGATTATGGTTGCCAGATAAGAACAGAGCCGCTGAATGCCTGAATACTTATCGTGAACGCACGAATGATGCTATCTCTGCCGTGTTCAGCTACTTTCCATCTTCTGCCAGTCAAAGCGGATAGAAAGGTGACACAAGGAATTTTTGAATGAGCTACGATTTTGTATTACACAGAATTTGAAGTTGAATCGAACGCATCTTGACGCATTTAATCTTTTTGGCGCTGCAATCACACAGACGGATTTTTGTTTTGTTTCTTATTTTTCCAAGATCGCTCTAATTTAAATCTCCCCAAAGCTGTCCTTTCATTTAAAATTCTCACTGAAGCTGTAGTAATACCACTTGGAAAAGGAAGAGAATGCTAAAAAATGTGCACAAAACCAGCACAGCTACACACGAGTGAATAAATAAATGAACAGAAAAGCCCCTATGCGCCACAAAACACATAGAAATAGGCAAGAGTAGGTTGCGTCTTATGTAACACACAGAACTGCATTCCCAAGCAACTTACGTATTACAGAAAGCCTCAGAACTACTGCTGGTTACCATGGCAACACACACTAAAGTTCCCATCGTCATTGTCTTTGTGGCGACGGAGGTGTTTGGACACAAAATGAGAGATAATTTGCTTTTGTCACAGTGCTGTTATTGCACAGAAGAAAGCGCAGGTCGTGAAATACTAAAATATGTTTCAAGTGAGGAGTAGGCACAATATCATCCACAGGTCACAGCTTTGTCAAAACAAAGCTACAGTGATTCCAACCAGAGATGATCCTGTGATATCATGCATGGGGTTAGAAAAAACAAGAAAAACACCACGGTCGATTAGGTCTTCAAGGCATTAGTGCTCCAGCTAGTTTCATTAGCACTCCTAAAAGTACTTGTATTGTCATCACACTAAACAAACTACTAAACTACATACTTACGTAGGCTGCATCCCATTTCTCTGTCTTACCCCTTCGTCTTACCCCTACCCCTTGGTTTTCCACGTTCATGTGAGGGCAAGGGGTGTCTCGATTCTAATTTTGATCAAGGGCTAGGGCCACGACCGAGGGCTACATACCCCTTGAAACGAAGTAAATTCTCGACCAGACTTGGAACGCAGGGTATGCCTACAAGCTCAGGCAGGTTTTGGGATCAGGATGGCAGCGTCACATTGACCAGCCAAGGAGTCTCATAAATGTATTTTCAGCAGGTGTAATTATCGATTAACAGTTTAGCACGGTTTACAATTATGACACTTATGTTCTACATTACTTTTAGTGAACTGTTGTAGTGATGTCTGTTTAGCCGACGTTATTGTTTTCATCGAACTTTCATGCATAAACAAACTAGTTTTTTTGTCGAGCTGAGGTACCCGATAATCCTTGACATTTGTGAAGTTTGTTTGCGTCAGTTGTTGTCGCATCTGTAGACGTAGCAGCCAGGTAGAGGCAAGGAATGAGGACGCACATGGTAATCAAGTGGTGTCCCATTTCTTAGGGGAACATTCGTACTCCTAGCCCTCATAGCTCGTTATCAAGGGGCAAGACAAAGATGATAAAGGGGTAGGGGTAGGGGTAAGACAGAGTAATGGGACGCAGCCAAACTACTACTACTACTACTAACATCGCTGCTATGACTCAGAGGCGGATGCTATTGACAAAAATGCGTGAAAAGTCCCTCAGTCGTCCAGGTAGAATCCATGATCAAAGAAGAAGTTCAATTTGTCAACTGGACAAAGTTTGTTTGGTTGAAAACGTTTCGCCGCTCATCCGAGAGGCTTCGTCAGCTCTGGCCCTCATGCTGGTTCGACCCTGTTTATATCTAGCTGCAAGGGAGGAGCTAGCTTCCCTGAACAAAGCTCTGACCTATCCCCGCTACTCTCTTTTGTTTCACGAATTCCTCTGGCGTCTTGTATTAGCATTAGCATATTGACAAAAATGCATATCTTATATTTAATACAATTACTATGATGATCATACAACAATGTGACACACAAAGTCTCACACAAAATACATTTTAAAATAATGTAAAATAAAGTGACCTATACACTTATTTGAGAGATTATTTATTAAGCTTTTGCCATGGACTCTTCAAAACAACAATTGCAATATATATTTTATAAAAAAATGTATACACGGGGTCCTCGGGTTACGACGGTCTCGGGTTACGACGTTTCGTGGTTACGAACGCGCCCCCATTAAAAAAAAATATGTATATATTACGCGTCATTCCGTCTTACGCGGTTAAGCGTGGTAAGAGATGTAAACAAACGCGAACGGCGCGCGGCGCACGGCGGAAGAATACGCTCTGTTGTGGTTGTAGGGAGAAGAAGACAGCCTCATGTGCGTGCCCAATGTGGGCGGAAGTACCTGATGTGGGCTCTGATCTGCTCCTATGAAAGCGGCAGTGATAACCAAGCAGCGTAGTGGTCTAATTATTGAGATGGAAAGGTTATTGGTGCTTTGGTTGGAAGATCAAAGGCAAAATCCGGTTTACGACGAAATTCGGGTTACGACGCGTCTTAAGAACGGATCAACGTCGTAACCCGAGGACCCCCTGTACACTATAAATACTATCACCACGAATAACATTACAACTGTTTTCTTTAAGATATTTGAGATGTGTAGTAAAATTCTACCTCAAACTTCCCTTCCCTTCTTGTTGAAGCATATATGTTTACCTGTATATCTTATGTCTATTTATTGTTAATGTCTGTATACACTTCATGTCCATGAGTGTAGCTGTGTATTTGTGTGTGTGCATGTTTTAGTTTTTAGTTTAAATTGCACATTGACACAAGTCAAGTTGAGTTTACTTGAATCTACTGAATAAGAATTATAAAACATAGTGCTATTGTTATTAACACTATAGCTGTACACATTAGAACACACAATGTATCTGGTGAGGAAAAGAAAACATCACCCAGTGGTCACTGTTAGAAACAATTCTTCTAGTCTGAAAAAAACATCCAAAAGCTACTATCAGTTCAACCAGTCCCATCATGGAAGTGATTTTAAGAAATAGGTCCCTCAGGTGCTCGCCAGTCTGAAGAAGACAATTGAAATCTTTTCCACTCTAATGTAATTTTCCTTTGCACCCTGACCGCCTCCACATACTAGCACGGCCCACCGAGTTAGAGTCAAGGTGGGGGCACACAATAATGACTTTTTGAGATGGCACAGATATCGACAATACAGTGGAGATTCTTGTCTGCCTGCCTCTCCAAAGACAGATGGAACATTTGAAGTCATTCAGTGAGTACAATGGTTCAACTCACTGACATTTTAACAAAAAAAGGAACAGCAACGGCAAAAAAAAAAAAAAAAGATCAGGCATAAAATGAGGACCACTGAAAGTAAACAGGAGACATATAATTAGGGCAGAGTGGTATATAACAAGCATATAAACTTTAAAAGAAGATCTAGTGAATGTTCTGATTATGAAAGGTTGAACAAGTTATGATGGCTAAGACTGTAACATCTTCATCTATGACTTTTCTGGTTTCCGCCACCTGCTTGTCGCCATGGAGATGCTATTGCTTTGCCTGGGGTGCTCTATTTTGCATTTCTCTAATTACAAAATTTCCTGAAACACAGTTATTCTTACGGGGTTGCCTCTACAGATCTTACAGCTCGCATGTCCAAGTGCTATCACCTGCTTGTCTCCATGGAGATATGAAAGTTTAATACCATGCTGGAAACAAGATGATGTAATCCCACATTTGGTGCACCGTTGAGACCTTCTCTCCACCATAGACTGTATAAAGACATTACCGGCTCCACTCAAATGAAGCTTGCGATGCTAGTGATTACAGGAGCGAAAAGGATTTTTTAAACATAAACTCAGGATCAAGTAGAGTGGGTTAATATGAACATTTTAGGGGCCACAATATTCCAGTGGAAGTGAACAGGAGCCAGGGTCAGTAGGAGCCGGAAGCACTCTACGCTGTACACTTACCAGGAATGCTGTGAAACATTTCCCGGTGTGTGATGCTAACTGTAGGCTCTGCTCTGTCAGAATCTCTGTTACTCAAGATACAGCTCTGGAAAAAAAACAAGAAACCACTGCATTTTTTTTTCTGAAATCAGCATCTCTACATGTATTACAGCCATTCCATTCCAGCGTCTGTTGAATTCCAACACAAACACAAAGCTGAGCTACTTCAGTTCTTGCACCAGGAGTGGAATAAAGTCACCCAAGAACAATGTGAAAGACTTGTGAAGAGCATGCCAAGACGCATGAAAGCTGTGAATAAAAATAAGGGTTATTGCACCAAATATTGATTTCTGAACTCTTCTTAATTGTAAACATTAGTATTATGTTGTTTTAAAATGAATTTGAATCTTGCATTGTTTGAGGTCTGAAAACATGTATCTTTTTAATTATTTTGTCCATTTGTCATTTTCTGCAAATAAATGCTCTAAAACGATAATATTTTTATTTGGAAAATGTTGTCAGTCATTTATAGATTCAAACAAATATGTTCCTTTTGCCCAAACACATACCTATAAGTAGTAAAATCTGAAAAATTGATAATTTTGCAGTGGTCTCTTATTTTTTCCAGAGCTCTAGAGTTTTGTTTTAACAAAGTCTGACCCTAATGGACTTATTTAGTAGTTAGAACTACAACACGTGAGCTGATTTGTGTGCTTAAAGTCTCATTAGCCAACAGTTTTTTAACTTTTTTGTTGAAAATCAAACACCTAAACAAGGCCATGAACGCTCGTATTGACAGGTTCCTGAAAATGTATTGTTTAATCCCATTTACTATTTTTTTCTTGGCTGTGCTTGCTAATGTGTCCATTGTATTGTGTCACCGTAACTGATAAACATTCCACCATATAGATACCGTACATGTAGAACCCCCCCACATGATGCCACTGCAAAGTATGAATTGCAAAAACATCCATGGAAACAAGCAGCAGTAAACCCTCCACCAGAAAAATGACATAGTGCAACTTTAAATAGATGTGGCTTTGGGCGTTTGTTGCGTAGATGGTCAAAATGTTTTGGCCATGTGATTAATCAGATTATTATTATTATGGAACGCTGTTGTTTTAACCTTACTGAATTTTGACCATTCAAAATCTCAAGTCAAGAGTCAAGAGAGCCACGAACAGTCAATGGTTGTCCTGAGGTGCCTTTTCTTTCTTTCTTTCTTTCTTTCTTTCTTTTATGTTTGCGAACACATTGGACAATTACCACTAATGAGGCTGAGTGTTCAATAGCTGGGTACTTTTACAGCAGCCAAATTAAGCAAGAGCAATTGAGAATGCCCAGGCCGCACTCAAAATGTCATACAAAATCAACACTTGAGACCGCGCCTTTGTTACCACAGGAATACTAAAGCATATGTGTTTTAGATAAGGAACGATTCTATGAAGAGTAGTTTGATGACTTTCCCTTCAAAATGAATATCATATTTAGCATAGATTGAATAGAAAGAAATTGTAAAGAAATTTCTGTCAATATCTGGCAGTGGGTGGTCCACGAATGCCCTTTGCAAGATCCCTGCAGAAAAAGGTCAAATAATAAAGAGCCAGGCCAGATAATGCTAATTAGTTCTTTCCTTCAGGACAGAAGGTCGAAAAGTTTCACTCTGAAGTCAGTGCATAATAATGCATAATGTCTGGTATTTCTGAAAAACGTCTCATACACACATCTCATAGTTGTGGCTAAGTAATCAGATTAGATGCTGTTAGTTATTTATATTGAAAAAGAATTATAATGTTGGTGTCAATATGAAGAAGAGGAGATTCAATCTAAACATACAGAACATACAGGATACACAGTTTAACTTAGAGCTTAGTGCTTCTTGATACTCATCTGTACAATGTAGATTTTTTGTGTGATTTACAACTAAAACATCAACTATTTAAGAGAGCACTTCATAGTAAGGGTGGGTGATTGCAATTTTGATTTGAGCATTGATGTAGATGTTTGTCTTGAAGAACTCAAGTGAGCTGTTTCTTCTAAACCAGGGGTGTCAAACGGGGGCCGTATCCAACCTACTTTGATCCCAAAGGGGCCAGATCAGAAAACTCATGGCATATATACCCCAAAAATAGCAATAAGTCCAAATATTTGTGCAGAGAAATGCAAATCTATTACAGAAGTCTTTTTTATTTGATGAACTCTTTCTTTTACAAAATATTATAATATGACCAACCTGAAACCTGAAAAAAATGCCATTTCAACACAAGCATACAGGTTTCCCATTCACCTCTGTGAACAAATAGGAGTTAGTCCATTTTTCCTGGAAAATCCTGCACTGGGCATCCACTTTTCTCATTTTTGACATTTTGCTGATGAGGGTGTCATGGTCAAAACGATAGTCCTTTAAGAGCGTTTGGAAAGAGGCGAGTCTTCACTTGTGCTGCTCTGGTGGGAGGCCACGCACAGAGGCACTGGAGACGCAGCAATGCTAAGCTGCACAAAAAAGAGGCACAGAAAATTACCAATATTTTAATAGAAAATTAAAATATTATTAAAATATTTGAATAGAAAATCAGCCAAGGGCCAGATTAAAGGTCTTGGAGGGCCGGATCTGGAACCCGGGCCGCATGTTTGACACCCCTGTTCTAAACGTTCACACTTCATTGCAGTTGGTTAAATTCACCTGTTATTCAGTCAGTGCTGAGACTGACCAATAGGGGCGTGAGAAAAGATGTCTTGAGGAAAGAGCTGCATTCAATAGAAAATCACTGTACCAAAATAACAGATTATGACCATGTTGCTCAGCCCTACTCAACTATCTTATTTCTACGTAGAACCAGTGAGTGAGTTTATTTGGAATGAAGTGATGAATGTATGTACTTTTATCACAGCTGCTGTTCATATTGTCGACAGAAGCGGAAGTCTAGTGAGACCAGCCTAGCTCATTCCCCAGGCAGTCACTCAAACCACATGATTGGAGTAATAACTCAATGGACTAAGCAAGTTGATTTAGTCCCAGCTCAACGCCTTCGAGTGAGCAGAGGTAGCCGTAATGGAATAACTGGTGAGATGGAAAACATGGACACTGGATTAGGCCTCAACAAACTGATTTTGATTTAAAAAGTGGGAAGCACTGTAACTAATATAATGGTACTATGACTACGACAACAGACTACAATGACAGCTAAAATGCTATTACTGCAATACCAAACTTTTATATTTAAATAAATGCTGCAAAATGATAGAAACTGAAGATATACAGCTCTGGAAAAAAATAAGAGACCACTGCATTTTTTTCTGAAATCAGCATCTCTATTACAGCCATTCCATTCCAGCGTCTGTTGAATTCCAACACAAACAAAGCTGAGCTACTTCAGTTCTTGCACCAGGAGTGGAATAAAGTCACCCAAGAACAATGTGAAAGATTTGTGATTAAAAATAAGGGTTATTGCACTAAATATTGATTTGTGAACTCATCTTAAGTGTAAACATTAGTATTATGTTGTTTTAAAATGAATTTGATCTTATTTCTTGGCATTGTTTGAGGTCTGAAAACATGTATCTTTTTTGTTATTTTGACCATTTGTCATTTTCTGCAAATAAATGCTCTAAATGATAATATTTTATTTGGAATTTGGGGGAAATGTTGTCAGTAGTTTATAGACTCAAACAAAAAAATTCCTTTTGCCCAAACACATACCTATAAGTAGTAAAATCAGAAAAACTGATAAATTTGCAGTGGTCTCTTACTTTTTTCCAGAGCTGTATTGGTTTCAATATTGGTATTGTTCAGTGTTTTCCAAAACCGGTTCATCCCTATAATAAATCTTTCCTTTGGTGTTTGTACTTGATACTGACGGCCTACAGTAATCAGATACAGCAACAACAACTGGTACTACTTCCTGCTACTACTAATCCAATCTGAAGCATTCTGAAAAAGGTGAAATTAAGAAAAAGAAGACAGAGTGACTACATTTCCCAAGAGAAGACATTCACTAAAATAAGCTAACATGGCAGACAGTCTCAAAAACATTTAGTTGAGGATGGCAATTTATTTTTAAATGAGCCCTGCTTCCTGTTCTTTCATGCTGGAAATTAAAAAAACACACACACACACACACACACACACACACACACACTGAATGACAACTTGAAAACTCCATCTTTCTAAAATCCCCCAATTATCTCCAAATGCTGAAATAACTGCAGTTAAACTGGTCTATTTGAGTGGAACTACTAAGCCAACAGTACACGAACTCCTCCATCCACCCACGGAGACACTCCTCATTCATTTTCTATAAGCTCTGAGCTGGAGGTTGCTTAGATACAACTACCAAGAAGACGATATGAAAGTATTTTAGTCGCAATAATAAGCTGGTACAGTGGGCTGTGGACAACTGTAAATTCACAATGTCAATCACACACAGAAAAAGCAACACCTTATAAAATGTATAGTAAACTTTTTTGTGTTGTTGTTCTACATAGGAGAGAAAATGTCACTGCATCTTCTGGAATGTTCTATGATACTGCATTAAGCATTTATTTAATTATGGGCCAATAAAAATGGAGAAACATGCATTCTTACTGTGAGTAAGGTCACAGCTTCATCGATCTGACCTGTAACTTGGCATGGTGGTGCCATTTTCCCGCTGTTTTTTTTTTTTTTTTTTTAATGTTAATCTGTATGGGTTTCCTTCTAAAAGTTACGTGTGTTGACACCGGCTTACCTCTGACACTCTCCGCTCAGCTCGGTTCGGCTCGCGTTCTGGAGCCCACGTAAGTAGGTCTGGTAACTTCGCGGGGATATGAAGTAAAGCTTGTTTTTCTTCTCAAAACAAAACATTTGTCCGAAAGGTGATATATTTGCGTCCAAAACAGCTGTCAACAAAATATCCAGCAGCGTATTTCGCATTCGCGTATTGTCTCTCTCGACTCGTATCACTACGCCCATGTTAACTCTATCAGCCTGTTCACCTTTAGGGGATGTCTAAGCCGAATTTTACAAGTGAACAGGCTAATGAGTTAACATGGGCGTTTGAGTCTATAAACTACTGACAACATTTCCCCCAAATTCCAAATAAAATATTATCGTTTAGAGCATTTATTTGCAGAAAATGACAAATGGTTAAAATAACAAAAAAGATACATGTTTTCAGACCTCAAACAATGCAAAGAAACAAGATCAAATTCATTGCAAAAGGAGAAATTCAATTTGTCAACTGGACAAAGTTCATTTGGTCGAAAATGTCTCCTTTTGCAATGGATTCTACCTGGACGACTGAGGGATTCTTCACACAAGATGAAATTCATTTTAAAACAACATAATACTAATGTTTACACTTAAAGGAATATGCCACCCCCAGGTCAAATTTGGGCATCTCCCCACAGTCCAGAGACTAAAATAAGTGGTGGAAAGCGTTTTCCTGCTCACCCAGCCATTGTCCGAGTCTGTCGCCACTGACCGCCGCGGTATCTGCAGCTCCTCCGCCTTAGACTGGAGTCTAACGTCGCCAGAGAAAGATTTCGGCCAAAAGGAATTAATTTGCTCGATGCGTTTCCCAATTACTTTGTGTGTAGTGCGCATTCATATCGAGTGCAAATAAATGTGCAAATCAACACGGAGAGCTTGACTTGGTCATTTTGGGTGGGAACTATTTTCCAGTGCGTAAGAATACAGCCGTATCACGCACCACGTTGTGCAACAGGGGAACTCCCTTCCCGGTGCGTAACTGGGATTCCCCTGGTAGCGTGCTGTTAGACTCCAGTCTAAGGCGGAGGAGCACCAGATACCGCGGCGGTCAGTGGCGACAGACTCGGACAATGGCTGGGTGAGCAGGAAAACGCTTTCCACCACTTATTTTAGTCTCTGGACTGTGGGGAGATGCCCAAATTTGACCTGGGGGTGGCATATCCCTTTAAGAAGAGTTCAGAAATCAATGTTTGGTGCAATAACCCTTATTTTTAATCACAGCTTTCATGCGTCTTGGCATGTTCTCCACAAGTCTTTCACATTGTTCTTGGGTGACTTTAGTCCACTCCTGGTGCAAGAACTGAAGTAGCTCAGCTTTGTGTTTGTGTTGGAATTCAAGAGATGCTGGAATGGAATGGCTGTAATACATGTAGAGATGCTGATTTCAGGAAAAAATGCAGTGCTCTCTTATTTTTTTTTCCAGAGCTGTATATATAGTTTACCATTTTACCTTTTAATAAAGAGAAGTGATTCTTATTTTATATGTTCCTGAACAGGAGAATGGTTATCTAACTCCCTCATTTATTATTAAGACGAAAATCAACCATGACAAGTTCAAATGGATCTCTAAAGAAACAGAAGGATATAGAGTAACTTAAAAAAAAATAGCACATCCAACTATTTTATATGTTAAGATGAATACTGTTGTTGTGTCCTTGGGCAAGACATTTACCCATGTCATCCCCAGTGTTTGCATACACTGTGTGAACGGGTGAGTAGTTCCTTGATGTAAAGCGCTTTGAGTCCCCCGAGATTTATGAAAACATACAGTATCACAGTAAAAGTCACATTTGACATCCTCCTCAGAGATTGTAAATGAGTCATGGCCTCATTTACATATTTCAGTGCAATTTCCCATTGAAAAATCGCAATAACAATATTTTAGCAGTGCGTAAAAATATCTGTTGTACTAGATTCATTTACATTCCCTGGCGGTGCCTTCCATAAGTCTCATACGTGACAAGGTGAGTCTAGCGGAGCTGCGAGTGGCTCTCAGCTGATTGGGTCATATACCTGTCCTTGAATCCATGCGTGCTATGTATGTGAGCACGCAGTATAATCGATTAACTCAAGTTCAGTTTAGACTGACAGCAGCTCATATAAAACAACAGGCTTATGTCATATCGTGTTAGACATGAAACAGACTGACAGACTGCGGTGCCTTTTGTAGCAATACTGTGGACAAGAACAGAAGCCAGTGCATCTTTATGAGTAATTATAATGTTTGGCAGAAACGAAAATTGAATATTCAAAACATAAGGGTCAGCTGCACTAAACGATAAAACTGATATGCCTATTCATGCCCATACTTGAATGTAACTATTTAACCGACACCTGTCCCATCTTTCGGCGCAGCTTTTGTTAATCTGGTAAAGGCGCATAATAAAACATTACAATACATTATTACACCGTTTCAGACGGTATTCACCGTTTTGATTATAGCGTAATTAGGGGTTATGTAGTAAAATTTTAAAACAGAGAAGACGAGGTAAGAGAGCAGAAGATCAGGAAATAAAATAGCTCTGGTAATAAAAGCGTTTATGGCTTTCTCGTAACATTAGGGAGATACACACGGGTCACTCAAGTCAATAGTAAAGGACAATGACCCCATGACTGCTTAATGCAACAGTTCAATTTAGTCATAACAATAATGACTCTTAGATGTGTAGACAGACAGAGCTGCAATAATAGAATGACACAATAAGACGAGGTTTGAGAATTAAAAGCTAAATGTAAAATTTTAATTGTAGCCAGTGTTAATTACATTTGCTCCCTTTCCACATAATTTACTAAGTGGATTGTTTTAGCTTGTCCCTTACAACCCTTCTTCATTTATTGGAAAGTTGGACCAGCATCAAATGTACTTTAGGTGTATCTTTCACATAGCAACTCATCTAGATTCATTTGGGACAATTTTTGTACCAGATGCCCTTCTTGAAATCTTTTACGACTCGAAATATCACTGTGAGAGGGCCAACGCATAAATATTGTAAAATATTGTTAAAACTTTGACCTAAAGTTGATCAAATGCTGAATTATTTCCGCTCATTTTTTAACTAATTAAAACAGTTGACATTTCGTGACTTTTCCATTCAATGAGCAAGGTGGTAGGTACTATAATATCTAACTGCAACATTAACACATTTCATTCCGTACTATTCACCCACTGTATTATAAATTGCATTCATTAATACTTGTATAGTATTAATAGTAAGTTGTATAGTAGTTGTATAGGTATAGTTATCAGGCATCCTACTGTAAATTAGGATGCCTGATAACTATACCTTTGCAACAAAAGAATAGTTAGCATCTATTTAGGCTCTCTGCAATATACAGTATAACCACAATTAAAGAAGGTTTTATGCAATAATATTATTATATTTAAAAAAATGTAATCAAATGGAGAAGCAACCACTGCACTTAAACTGCACTTTGTTTGATTACAAGCAGGCTGTTATGACACTCTATCAGCTAAAATCAAGCTCCATTCCAGACACAACATTTCGAGCGAAGACATAAGAGATGCACTGAAGCTGGGCTGATAGACATTAGAGGGATGAGAGGGCAAACTAGGCTGAGGTGACAGTGACAGATAGTCTGCCATTACTGTTAAGTGTGGCTGGCTGCTGTGTTGTGTTTGAGGATAATCAAAATGAAGTATCTCGTGTGTCTCTTAAAGGCCTCCTATAGAGCACAAAGAGAGGGTTTTTAACACAAGAGTAGCTGCAAGGTTTGAGCAGACAAAGATAATCCAGGGAAATGAGCTAAAGGCACACAATATGTTTAGTATTGCAAGATTAGCAATTAAACCAAAATCTCACTTTGAATGGTCATAATTAGCAAATCACAAAGTTTATCATTTAAAGGAAAAGTAACGTTATTTTACAATCTGAGCCTTCTTTCGGTAATAAAACAAGTCGTTTGACTCACCCATAGCACGTTGGTGTCATTTGGAGCTGTTTGGTAAAAGTTATGTTGTAGCGTATCCGTTAGCGTGAGTACTCGGGGCATTACTTTGCGGTCTCCAAATAACACAAACTTTAGCACTTTTCAAATCATAGAAGCCCGATGTCTTAATCTACGATTTCATTTGAAGCAAAAGTGGCCTGTAATCCGAGATTTAGCCATAGTTTCGAGTTGATGAGGACGCCAGTGCGCATGCGCGGACTGTGCTCTCAGCTCCCGGGACCCAAACATGAAACGCAAAGCTGAAAACTATGGATAAATCTCGGATTACAGGCCACTTTTGCTTCAAACGAAATCGTAGATTAAGACATCGGGCTTCTATGATTTGAAAAGTGCTAAAGTTTGTGTTATTTGGAGACCGCAAAGTAATGCCCCGAGTACTCACGCTAACGGATACGCTACAACATAACTTTTACCAAACAGCTCCAAATGACACCAACGTGCTATGCGTGAGTCAAACGACTTGTTTTATTACCGAAAGAAGGCTCAGATTGTAAAAAAAACGTTACTTTTCCTTTAAAGGTGCATTGTGTAGCTTTGCTTGGTGGAGGGTCTGTCATTCTTTGTCTGGAATGTTTCACAGTATGGTATTAAACAGTGGCAGTCAGGGGAATCAAGGCAAGCAGTATCTATGTCAATAGTTTTGAATTATATTCAAATAATCCCATTTTCCCTTCACTTCTGTCTGTTTGAAACATCAACAAACGCGGTTCAAAACATCCCCTTAACTAGTGTTATTTTGCCCTTCTATGGAGGCATGGAGGCACATACTGAGAACGCGGCTTACAGTCATTACATGTTTTCTACATGCAGTTTTACAACCAGAGAGGCCAGTCAGTTGTTTTAGAGGTTTGCGCATGGTACTGACAACCACAGCGGGCTCAAACAGAGAAAGATGTGATTTTGCATCTATGAAAGGTGAGTGTGAGCGCGTTGTTCTAACGCAGGGCTGTGTTTAAAGGGATGTTTTTGACACATTAGGCTGTATTATAATAAGTGCACCTGTCTGACCAGTGCACTGTTTTTGTTAGTGTCTCTTCATGATCTTCATGAATGTACATTTTGTGCAGCAAGTGCATTACACATTGCACTTGTCATTCATATGGTTTCTAGATGCATTATAGTAATTACATAGATAACAGACCTGAAGCTCAGCTGCATAAATAAGGTGTAGGAGTAGAAACAAACAAATATCCCTGTTTGAAGAATCCCTCAGTCTTCCAGGTAGAATCCATGGTAAAAGGAGAAATTAAATTTGTCAGTTTGTAAGTTGACAAATTGAATTTCTCCATTTACTATAGGGTCTAGGTCTCTCTAATTTTACTCCAGAATGGCTCAGTATACATGTAATTAATGTGAGTAAAAATAAATATACTCTTTTGCAATGTACTTTGCATAAAAAGTGGCATTATTATTAGTCTGCTAAGTCTGCTTGCCTACCCATAAAATTCACCCTACGCTACTTATTTATTTATTTACTTGTTTATTTGAAGGACAATGTGCAGGTACATTAAAAAGATGGCTGCACCAGATTTAGCAGAATGCTAATTTCCATCTGTAGTCCTTAACAAACATTAAAAACATTAAAAACAATTACATATAAAAGGTGCAATACAAAAAGACAATATACAGGCGTATTAAACCTTTCTATCTTCATGGAGACCAAACCAGACCAAGTTACAGGTCAGATCTGTGGAGAGGAAACCCCACTCACAGTCAGAATGCCTGTTTTTCTAGGTATTTTTGAGCTATAAAACCACCTGTAATTGAATAAATATAAGGTAGAGCTGTTAATGTCATACTGCGGAACATTCCAGGCAGAGCAATGACATAAGCAGGTAACAGACCGCCAACAAAAAAGTTACACAATGCACCAAATAACTAATTTAAGTACAGGTAATGTCCTCTGCAACATGATCTCGTCTCTACTTGCAAAAACACTAAAAGGCCTATAGTTTAGATTAGACATATCAAGCTTTAGTCAATGATGTCTTAGTCAAGCACATTTAATGAATTAATTAACTATTAATTGACTTTTTAAATATAAAGACAACATAGATTTGTATGCACAGCAGCAGAAAAGAGAAAGCATTAAGTGCCTAGACAGTTTAGTTTGTCTTTTCACAGAAGAGATGCTTTAATAGTATTCTGTATACATAGCTGTATTTGTGCAAGATCCTAAAAATTGAAGAGCTTTTGCCAATGCCTCACTGCACCCCCTTTTAGCTGATTAAGTCTTTAGTCAACCAAGAATTTCCTTTACAACTACAGCCCTATTTTAGACCTCTATAAACATGCTTGGAAATATATGAAATTCTCAAATAAGATTTTTAAAGCCAAAATTGCACATATGCAACATCTTCAACACTGCTTGTTCCAAATTGTATACAGCATTATTCAACCCTACCACAATATTATGTTATTATGTTTTTCTTTATGCTTTTGAGTGCCAACTTTGGATATTCAATTTCCAAATTATGCCAGCACTTTCCAGGGATAATATTTGTGTGATTACTGTAAATTAGCCTGTTCACTGTAAAACAACTCAGCTACACAATCACAACTCATTTCATGCATCTATCTTTGACTGCTCCACTTCCTGCCTCCCAGATTAACCCAATGTGACCTAGCCCCAGACCCGGAGTGGAATTAATGTTTTCTAGGCCCACAGGAGGTCTGGCGGGCAGTTAGTCATCACAGCAACTGCAGGGGACGTGTGCAGCCTGAAGGGTATGACACGGTACACACTATTAACCCAAGTGATCTCTGACTATGACCACATCTGACAGGTCCGGTTAGTGCCCACTGCCCACTATGGCCAGAGGTTGGTTTATCGCTGAAGATTGAACATAGCCATGGACAAGAAAAGCAAGTGATTTTGCACGTAAGCCAGAGAAGTTTTCAAACAATTTAAACTTCCCCGTGGTAATAACAGAGGCAGTTCTATCGCAGTAATGACAGACTCTTCCAATACCCCAAGCAGCAGCCATTGTTCCTTTGTTTCCTTATTTATACTTTTTATGTGTAGGAGACAGCGCTTCTGCCTGAAAAATAGGAAGGGGTTTAGAAAAGTGTATTTTTAGCAGTGAAAGTATGTCTTCTGCACCAGGACTGGGCCTCTAAGGCATACACACAGATGATAGGCACTAAATGGGGAAAATCTGGGGAAATATTTAGGTTGACGATATGCAAATTAGATGACAACATGCATACATGTTTAGATTTAAATTAATAAAGATTGGGATATCATCGTGATGCTTTTTCACTGGTCTTAGGAGGATGTGTGCCATATTAAAGGTCCTATAGAAGGATTATCAAACTACAGTATGTCACTTCTCGTTCTACTGCGCCTGTCTCCTTCAGAACGAGCCACTGTCCTATCTTCTATCATGTCAGTGTCAGGATTTCAGCAGATTTCAGGCTCTCCCGGGTGGGTAGGCGAGTGGTATCGATCAGGTATGACTGGACGTCCAGCTACTGAAGTTTGAGCCATTTCTTCTCGTCATTTACGCACTCATCTGCATTTAATGCATACAGGTCATTAAGACGTATCCCACTCACTATATTAATTTAGCATCATAACTTATTTTACCGCACAGTTTAGGTGTGCTGACAACATCCCTAGCTAACGTTGCAACTTCATGTTAACCGCACAGGTAGCGGCGCTTTCTGCAGGCTGTGTGTGCATCCACTGTGTTGATAAACAAATAATCCATCTATATTACACAAAACTGACTCTTGTGAGCTTTAGGCCATGTTATAAAGGCCAAAGACATATCTGGAGCTGTTTGTTTCACTCACACATAGGTATTTATAGGTATTTATTAGGTTGGTATAGGTATTTATTATTTATTTAATAGGTATTTATTCTTGCACTGCTCTTACATTTTTGTCCTTAGATAGTTTTTGTATTGTCTTATATTGTATTTTGTACACTTTTTTGCACTGCTTGGCCTGAGAGAAACAGAATTTCGATTCACTGTATTACATTATGGCAGAATTGACAATAAAGTTGACTTTGACTTTGACATGTTTGAGTAATCCTGTATTATTAGGCTGTCTACATCACCGACACTGAAAATACTCTGTTCCAACGTGTGATGTCATGAAGCGATCGTTATCATCAACATCTACCTTTTACCTTTTGTTCTTTGGCGAGAGGATTCTAGGGTTGAAATGATCCAAATGATTCTTGTGAAAGAGTATCAGGTTTGTGTGTTAAACATGTGAATGAACCAAATCACAACTCCAGGTTTATTTTTGATGGCGAAACAACATAATAACAGATCAGAAAATAACGTAATACAGGCCCTTTCAGTTAAATGTGAGTGACAGCATTGATTCAGGCCATTGGGAATAGTACTGTCCAATTCACTCAACTCAATCAGCGTTCACATGCAATGCTATATAATAAATAGCTATGGTACTTTGAATATTACATAATGTTTTTAATTAAGGAAGAAAATCCTATCAAGAGAAAGTGTGAAGCTGTGGCGCCATCAGTTTCTCTCGACCTGAGCAAACGGTGTGAGCCTGATTTCCTGTCAGCTCTCAAATTTCCCCCAGTGTCACTGCAGCCTCACATCTCACTAAATACAGAAGCTGTTGAGCTTGATAATGTCATTTTGGTGTTAGAACATCAGCAACAAAACCATGGGAGGGCTACTAAATTGCTTGAGAGAGTTTGATCATGTGTTTCTCAAACTGGGGTAAAAAAATAAAATTAAATTGATACAGGGTCAAAAGGAGCTTGTTTGTTAACTGGCAAGTTGGAAGCTTGACCGTTTGGGCTTTGCATACTGCTGTAGTGCTTTCAGGCAAGACACTTTTACATTCACAGTCCTTGTTTGACCCATAGCCATGATAATACTTGTTTAGGCTCACAGCTAAAAGTAGATTGCGAGAGAATGCCTTGAAATTGTGTGAGGAGCTGCTCCATAAAAGCTACGACAGCAACAGTCAAATAAATCAGTTTTCTTTATTTAGAACATACCATTTATTTTTGTTCTCAGGTGACACTAAAATGTTCCCTCTTGTCATAGGGCACTGAGGACTCCATAAAACGATTGCGTTCCATCTCGGTGACCTCGAGCCATTTGGACCTGACAAAGTTGTAAACAAGGCGCCACAATAAACCTAAGTCAACTGGCTGCAGCCCTCCCCGCTTTATGAGAGGTCACTGACGTCAATATTATTAGAATCAATTGACTTATCCGGGCCTCCATTGTGCTCAAACCAAATGAAAACAAAACAGAGGGAACTGTTAGGGCAGGCCGCGCTCAGAGGCCATTTGCTGAACTCCGGACAGCTGAAAATAGCAAGCTCATGATTCACCCATGTTCCTGACAGCAGCGCTCTGTCATCCCACCTTTAGATCCATTCTGCGGCGTCCCTAGTCCGTACAACAGCTTGAGTGTGCTTTCAATTCAGCACCACGAGTCAGTGTATCATCCCATATCTCGGGCTCCCGTCTAATGCTCGACTAGCCAAGCGTTACCGTGGCGCTGGCATCATGAATAAAAGCCCCGCCAATAAACTCCGATTAAGATCAAAAAAGCAATGCAGCACTTAAACATAGTGAGTTTGCAGTAACCACTAGCATCTCCAGAGTGCTATCATTTGGAAATGCAAGGATTAATAATAATTTTTCGAGGAGTTGCGGACAGTTCTCGGTCATGGGTCAGTTGCGTGTGCAGTGCGCGAGGGGAGAAGAGGGTCTTATTACGGTAATTGGTAGCAGTATATGGTACAAACTGGGCGGAAATGTTGCGAGTGGAGATAGAAAGATAAGGGAGGTGCGGAGATCCCAGAGGTAGAGCATGTGGGTTTTAATAAGCAGAGGAAGAGCTCTCCACAAAGAGCTGGCGGTCCGCTGGGAGAAGACCTCCGAGTCGATGACCATAGCGAAGAGAGCAGCCGCCACAGCCACTTTGAGACCACAATAGGGAATTTTACAAAGCTCAGAATAAAAGGATGTGGAATAGTTCATGAAAGAAGAAGTCTAGGTGGACAATGAGACAGGAATCCCACACTACCATGATAGTACTGCTATTATTTGTATTATATATGTATTATTTGCTATTAATTTTATCTACATGAATACACAACTGTTCCAACAAATGATCAACAGAAATTACAAGACAAATGGTATATAATGTACAGAATGAGGCTGTTTTCGCTTCATTGCAGATACAATTTTCTCCTTATATATTTATGACAGATATAAGCTGATAAATTTAATTATATGATATGAAAAACTACTGACAGACTGAGAATTGCAAAACCTGACAGACTGAGCAGTACAAAACAATGATGACTGGAAAAATATCCAACAGTGCCTCCATTCTAACAGATTTGATGTTGCGATAAAAATAAAATAAAATGCTGGTTGGCCCAAATATAGTCAGGACCAAAAGCTTATACAAAAAGAACACACAATGCTATACATAATGCCAAAGTGGTCACAATGCTATCTAATGCTATCATTGCTATTTAAGGCTACGTTCAGACTGCAGCCTGAAGTGACCCAAATCTGATTTTTTCACCCCTATGCGACCTGTATCTGATCTTTTAATGTCTGTCTGAATGACACACATCCAATTTTTTGAAATGCGACCCAGGCCAATTGGATATGTGTTCCTAAAACCGATACATATCCGATCTTTTGACATGCGGCTTCAGTTTGAACGGCCAGGTCGCATTCATCCGACTCACACGTGACAAATGTCACAAGCGACAAATGTCACTATTCTGCGCTGGAGTAGGTGGAAACTGAACAGAACTGGACCATATTTTGGGAGACAAGCCCAGCGTTGAGCTGATAGAATCGCGTTACTAAAGTGGAACCCTGGCCCGAGAAGAGTCCAGGTCCCGCACCTAGACCTTCTCCTCCAAACCTTGTCCTTCTCCTTCTCAATCTTCTCCTTAAAACATATAAGCTGTACAAGTTCTGGCTCTGGTAACTTTAAGATCGCCAGGTGCTCAATGCTAGCATCCATGTTTAGGCTATTTCTGTAAACACTGAGCACACTCGCTGTGTTTGATGTCGTCGTGCGCATATGGGATACTTTTCGGGTGTTTAAAGTCCATACTGAAGATCACATACAGGTCGCATTTAACTGGAAATGTGAACGACCTCGCAAAACAATTGAGCATTAAGCCCTCCAGTCTGAACGTAGCCTTATAAATATGAATGTGGAACTATATACACTACTCAGATGTTAGTTTTGTGTTAGTATTGCTATACAGATGCGTACAGATGTTATGAAGTGAGAGTTTGTCATTCGTCATTTGTCTGCACAAACCCAAAAGGGAAATGAATGATGAACACAGATGTCACCACCACTGGTCAATTTCTATCATGTTCCCTGTAGTCCGTGTCTAATAATGAGAATGTTTGCAGGCCCATGATCAGTATTTGTAGTAGCCCCTGAGCATCCCACTATCCCCTGAGGTTGGTAGTAGGAGTTGTAGCTGAATGTTCATTGCATATACATTAGTACAGTGTATTTCAGGTAGCGCTGGGCAATTACCGTAATCAAATTTTAGTGGAGATTGAGATTCAGTCATGTGTAGTTGTCACTGATATGCTTAGGTGATTTTAAAATTGAGAGGTCCCCAGCCTTTCAGCAGTGTTCACACTTTGGAAGAAGAAATGTCGCTATTTTTTGTGTAATAATGCTGAAAGCCAATTTTATGTTGTTTTGTTTCCCAGTCCTAATTTCAGGAATAATGGGGCATAGCGTGTGCTAATGATTTATTTTATTCTAGTGACCAGTGAATAATGGATTATTTTTCTTTCTAAAACAATAAATAAAGGAGTAAAATGTGATTGCTAATGCGAACTACATTAAGTTAAATATGTGATGCATAATTTATATTTAACTCTAGTCCTACCCTAGAGGATGTCAGGCGGAAGACTGCCAAGCTCTGCATATTTCCCTACAGCCATTACAGACAGCAGTGGACATGGGCTCACCTGAGAGCCACAGTCAATCCTACAGTAAGTGCTCCTTGGTCTCATATAGGCTACGTTCACACTGCAGGGCTTAATGCTCAATTCCGAATTTTTTGTGAAATCCGATTTTTTTGCGAGGCCGTTCACATTTCCAGTTAAATGCGAATTGTATGTGATCTCCAGTGTGAACGCTAAACTCCCCAAAAGTGTCCCGCATGCGCCTTGGAGGACACGATGACGTCACACGCAGCGAACGCGCTCAATGTTTACGGAAGTAGCCTAAAGTTGCTTTCGTACCAGAGCCAAAACATGTACAGCTTATTTGTTTTAAGGAGGAGACGGAGAAGGACGAGGTTTTTGGCCACAGCGTTTGCGGGGCAGTGGCAGCAACGTGTGCAGAAAGAAACATGTGGGTGCGGAGTCACAGGCAGGAGGGGTGAGATTGCTACGTGCTTCGCCGCTTCACTGATATGAGTTTATATACTATTTTCGCATGACGAGAAGAACGTTTGTGCACATTTGTGAACGCCTACTTGTACCACTCTCATTGGAGGAAACGCACTCAGGTCGGATGAATGCGACCTGGCCGTTCAGACTGCAGTCGCATGTCAAAAGATCGGATATGTATCGGATTTAGGACCACATATCCAAGTGGCCTGGATCGCATTTGAAAAAATCGGATCTGTGTCGTTCACACTGTCATTAGAAGATCGGATACAGGTCGCATAGAGGCGAAAAAATCGGATTTGGGTCGTTTCAGGCTGCAGTGTGAACGTAGCCTTAGAGAGCTTGGACCACTTTGTGAATTAATTAAATGTAGACTTTTTAGACTTTAGACAAACTTTATTGATCCACAAGGGAAATTACCTATGTAGTGTCCTATAATATATTTATATATATACAATATATACATTTTTTGAATGTATTTTTTTTACTTTTATCTTTATTCTTTCTCTCTTTTTCATTTTACATTGTATAATAAATTTCATATTGTATTGTATTAAATTGACAATACAGGTGACTTTGACTTAACATATTATCCTGTGTATTTTTGAATTATTGAATGATTATAAGGACTTTTTGTTATAAAAGCATTCCCATTTTAACAAAGTACCTTCTAATTCTGACCTGTCCTGAAGGCTAACACCACAGTCAGCAGGGGACGGCTTAGCTTAATGTCATGTTTTTCTTCTCAAAACAAAACATTTGTTAGAAAGGTGTTATATTTGCGTCCGAAACAGTTGTCCACGAAACATCCAGCAGCGTATTCCCCATTCGCGTATTTTCTCTCTCTACTTGTATCACTACGCCCATGTTAACTCTATCAGCCTGTTCACCTTCAGCGGATGTCTACGCCGAAGTTTACAAGTGAACAGGCAGTGATACGAGCAGAGAGAGACAATACGGCAATACGCTGCTGGACGTTTCGTGGACAACTGTTTCTGACGCAAAGATATCACCTTTCTAACAAAGGTTTTGTTTTGAGAAGAAAAACAAGCTTTATTTCATGTTCCAGGGAAGTTACCGGACCTACTTACGTGGGCTCCAGAATGCGAGCCGAACCGGGATCAGCTGAGACTGTCGGAGGTAACCTGGTGTCAACACACGTAACTTTTAGAAGGAAACCCATACAGATCAACATTTTTTTTTTAAACGCACGATCCCTTTAATACGGCTTTTCTCAGCTTGTTATTTTCAGATGTGCTGCTTTCAAATGGCCACAAATTCTTCAAATGTTCTCAGATTTCCATGTGTAAGGCATCGATGGATTAGCTTAGAATCTACACTTTCAGAATCTGGGAACAACTCAAAATGCCTCCGGAACGGCTTGTGACTTGTTTTGCCGTGGCCTGTCACATTTTATGATTAGAGAAACTTGAAGTACATGTTGTGTCTGGAAATACAGCAGGCCCCAAAACAGAACTTTGTGAAACTGGTGTAATTAGAGATGTCTAACCTAACAAAATCAAAGGATTAAAGTATTTTCAAAAGTAATTATATGAATGCTAAATAAAGCTACAGACGCTCCTCCACATACGAACATTCAATTTGCGAACATTCGGAGTTACGAACAGGGTCGAAAATTTTTAAAAAAAGTTAAATGTTTGGGCAAAAGTGCATGTACGTAAGTGAGTTTTTGTATTTAGCGCCTATTCCGACTTCCGAGTACAGTACGTAGTGCGTATTTCCGCTGCTGATGCACAGGCAGCGTGCTGCGATCGTGTGCCCAGCATCCCCCAAGCATCACGCTCACTCAGTTGAAACTACCCAAGTGTTCAGACGTACTTGCGGTGTTACGAACTTTGTTGTTTTATCTTGCATCCGTAATCCAATATGGTTGGTGAAAAGCGAAAAGCTTCTAGTGAAAGTGGAAATGTGAAAAAGCGGCAAGCCATCTCATTTGAAAAGAAGGTGGCGATAATAAAGAAACTTGATGCTGGTGAGAAGATGGTGAATGTGGCACGCGCATAAAACATGAACTGTTTGACGATCGGTACGATCACACATACATTCATACACACACACACACACACACGCTCTCTCTCTCTCGCTGGCTGGCTGGCTGGCTGGCTGGCTCTCTCTCTCTCTCTCTCAGCTGTGTCTACTGCATCTGCCTCTGTGTCTCTTCTTTTTATCTCCTCAGTTTTCCATATTTTTAAAAAGCATATTGTTTTGTTACTATTTAGTGTTATTTAAATGCAGTACAAATCCATATAGATTACTTATACAAGCCTTAAACATACATTCCCTTCTAAAGAATGCCCTATAACGACTTACAAACAAATTCAGCAAACGAACGGCCGTTCAGAACGTAACTCGTTCGTAGGTTGAGGAGCGTCTGTATATTATTTTGGTATACAATATTAAAATAACTTATTGTGACCATGTGACCTAACATAATGTTATAGACCTACTTGGATTGTCAACACCGAGTATATGCAGGCATGTCAAAATTGAGTGGCTTTCCTACAACACTTTTTCAATTTCCTTGCAAAACACATCCAAAATAAACAACTATTTAAACATTGTCACTAAAAGGCTTAGGTGGAAGAAAAACTCTCACGACCAAAGCTGACTCAAGACTCATTAAAAGGACACAAGATTACACAGCAGTCCGCTATAATCATTTAATTAATGTCCTCTTCACTTAGCTGCTCATTGTTCAGGCCTGAAGGAAAAGGAAAATAAATTAGAGTAATGGAAGAAAAACATGTAATCTGCAATGGACAAAAAGCTGTATTAATAACAGAAATATTCAAATACCAATGTCTCACAAATACTCTATTATTGCACTACTATTGCACATTACTGCACATTTCACTGCTGCATCTTCCATTGCACATATTGATGCACACTGCACATTTTGGACATCTGTAAATAGTATTTTTTTATTCTTTGCATTACTTTTAGATTTTGTCTTAGATAGTCTTTGTATTGTCCTTATATTGTATTTCGTACACTGTCTTTTTTGCACTGCTTGGCCTGAGAAAAACGAAATTTCGATTCACTGTATGTCGAACACATATGGCAGGATTGACAATAAAGCCAACTTTGAACTTTGAACTCCTAGCTCAAGAGTAAGTCTACATGCACTCAATCTGTCATAACTCCATAACACACTAAATAAGGGTATGTATTAAACATCAAAGTGCATGTGAGTGACAATAAGCAGTGAAGGAGGGGAACACAGGAAAGCTGAGAGGGCGGTTTTGCTTATACGTGATGATAAGCTCCAAAGATTGACTGGCTGCTGTTGCACTTTTCTTTGTAAACGGGGGGAAAACTGCTTGGCATTTAAATAGATTGTTTTCTTAATCCCACTTCACTGGGCAGCTGGGAGGTATGCTCAGATGTAAGATTTCCTTTCTTACTCACACTTCCCCATTCTTTCTGTGATGGCTGTTTTTTGTTTTTGTGATAAAAGGAGAAATTCAATTTGTCAACTGGACAAAGTTTGTTTGGTCGAAAACGTTTCGCCGCTCATCCGAGAGGCTTCGTCAGTTCTGTTTTTTGTTTTGTTTAGATTTTTCACGTTAAAGGTCCCATGGCATGAAATTTTCACTTTCTGAGGTTTTTGAACGTTAATGTGAGCTCCCCTACCCTGTTTAGCCCCCCCCCCATGGTTAAAAGTTGTGAAATGTCTAAACTGAGCATTTGCGATCCTTTTCTGTGTTACAAAAAATCGGAGCTCAAACGGGCGATTTTGAACAAGGCACCTTATTGACGTCAGATCGAAAAAAGAAATGCAAATGCAGTTCCACCCCCGTCTGTCTGTACTCAGCGTCTCTGTAAATCACGCCCAGAGAGTTTGGACTGCGAATGCGCTAGGCAATGCGAAATGCGTTTTTATTTGCCTGGAGGCACGTCCGAGTGTTTCTAGGCTCGGAAGTCCTTTATCTGAGCCTCTGGACCTTTGAACAGCAGTGGTTTAATTTTATTTTATGTGGAAATGTGTTTATTTTTCAATGGAACGCTTCAAATCTCTCCCCCCGTGCAAAAACAAGGAAATGGATCAGCTGTCTGCTCTGAGCTCTGAGCGGAGAGTTTGGCCACGCCCCCACCCTCTACTATTGGCCATCTGTTTTCTCCTCATTTGCATTCAAGCAACAACGCCCAGAATAAAGAGTTTGAGAGAGATATTTATGACTCTTTCTCATCTTATCTCTGTTTCTCATGCACTGAGTGTTGATTTTGAAGAAGGATTCATTTACAGTATTAGGGAACCATTAAGGAGCCATATAAAAGCATCAAGAAGTACCATGTCATGGGATCTTTAAAGGTGCACTATGTAATTATTTTGATGGGGGTCCGTCATCTAAGGATGTTCTAAGGATATGCCATTGGTTTGCCTGGAATATTCCACAGTATGACATTAAACCAGGGGTGTCAAACAGGGGCCGTATCTAACCTACTTTGATCCCAAAGGGGCCAGATCAGAAAACTCATGGTATATATATCCCAAAAATAACAATAAGTCAAAATATTTGTGCATAGAAATACAGATCTATTGCAGAAGTCTTTTTTATTTGATGAACTCTTTCTTTTACAAAATATTATAATATTATGAACAACCTGAAACTTTAAGAAAAATGCTATTTCAGCACAAGCATACAGGTTTCCCATTCACCTCTGTGAACAAATAGGAATTAATCAATTTTTCTTCCTGCACTCAGCATCTTCTTTTCACATTTTTGACATTTTGCTGATGAGGCGCAGAAAAGCAGCGCAGAAAGTTACAAATATTTTAATAGAGAATTAAAATATAATTAAATTAAAATTAATAAAATAGAATAGAATAGAATAGTCTTTATTGCGTGAAAAGTCCTCAGTCGTCCAGGTAGAATCCATGATCAAAGGAGAAGTTCAATTTGTCAACTGGACAAAGTTTGTTTAGTTGAAAACGTTTCGCCGCTCATCCGAGAGGCTTCGTCAGCTCTGGCCCTCATGCTGGTTCGACCCTGTTTATATCTAGCTGCAAGGGAGGAGCTAACTACCCTGAACAAAGCTCTGACCTATCCCCGCTACTCTCTTTTGTTTTACGAATTCCTCTGGCGTCTTGTATTAGCATATCTATCAGCCCGCTCACTACACTGAAACAACTCTGAAACTATCAGCTAATCTGTCTCTTTGTATTTCAAATTTCTCTGGCGTCCAATTCCCTATTCAAGACAACGACCCTCTCCACCCCTCTGCAATGGCTTGTCTGTCCTAATGATTCTTTGTTCGAGAATCGAATTATAGATGGGAGACAAGTTGTGTCTAACTCCCCCATTTCTGTTTAACGACGGATTCTCTTTTTTGACAAAAATAGCCTCTTTAACTCCCCTCTCAAACCAGTTCTTTTCCCTGGCTAAGATCTGAACCTCACTGTCCTCAAATGAATGGCCCGCGGCTTCTAGGTGAAGATGAACGGCAGATGACGGTCCACTCTGGCCCGCCCGCCTGTGTTGGTACATCCTCTTGTGAAGTGGCTGCTTGGTTTCCCCAATATAGCGCTCACTGCAGTCTTCACTACACTGAATGGAGTAGACCACATTGCTTTGTTTGTGGCTCGGTGTTTTGTCCTTTGGGTGGACGAGTTTTTGTCTTAAAGTGTTTGTGGGTTTGAAATAAACTGGGATTTCATATTGTCTGAAAATCCTCTGTAGTTTTTCCGAAATGCCGGCCAGGTACGGAATCGCTACCCCTTTCCTCCTGGGTTCGGATTCTCTGTTGTCTTGTTTCTTGCCCTTGTCTCTCTTGGTTTTGTTAACAGCCCATTTGGGATAACCACAAACAGAGAGGGCTTCCTGCACATGTTGTTCTTCTTTCTCCTTACCCTCTGTGCTTGTGGGAACCACTTGGGCCCTGTGTTGTAATGTCCGAATAACACCTAGTTTGTGCTGCAGTGGGTGGTGTGAGTCAAAAAGCAGGTATTGGTCTGTGTGTGTGGGCTTCCTGAAGACTTCTACTTGGAGTCCCCGGTCTCCTCCTATTGTTACTGCACAATCTAAGAATGCCATTATCATTAGCATCTTCACGGGTGAATTTGATATTAGGATCTACAGAATTGTACGACTACGTACGGATGCTCTAGTCGTCAAAGAGCATCCGTACGTAGCTCTCCCGCTGCTCCAGGTGGCTCAGTGCAGCGTGGAGGGCAACGGCGATTGCGTCCTCTGTCGACCTGTTTGTCCTGTAGGCGAATTAATATGGATCCAAGGAGGGAGGAAGACAGTTCTTAATGTGCCTCAGGACCAGCCGCTCCAGACACTTCATGATGATTGGCGTGAGGGCAACTGGCCTGAAGTCACACAGTTGGTTTGTGGCTGATTTTTTTGGTATGGGGATGATGGTGGCAGACTTGAGGCAGGCTGGGATGGTGGCATGCGCTAGGGAGAGGTTGAAGATCATGGTGACGATCAATGTTCCCCCTAATGTTTTATGTGTCTGAGCAAACACACTAACTCCCTGAGCGCTCCTTGGACCCCTGTGCGCGACATCCGACATGCACCCTCGGTACACGCTGTTGCAAAAGAGCTGCACGTGCTCCTCGCACACCGGTAGAAGTTTAATACGAGACACGTACTTTTGTTTCTGAATACGGGACGATTCCCCCGTATTCAGATGACCCCGCGGATGAAAAAAAAAGCGGAACTCTTTCATCTCTGCGCTGCATAGGTTTTCTTGTGCGCTGAGAATGTGCAGTGCACAATTGCACAGGCGCGCAGCTTAGAGGGAACGTTGGTGAAGACCTCTGAAAGCTGGTGGGCACATGCTCTCAGGATCTTCCCAGGTATGCCATCCGCTCCCGCCGCTTTCCTGGTGTTCACCCTGCTGAGCACCTGTTCCACCTCCCATACTTGTACAGTCAGTCGTTTGGAGTTGGGCGCGGGGAGGAGCTGGGCTGGTGTGGCTGGAGACTGCGGAGGTGGGACCTCAAAGCGTGAGAAGAAGACATTCAGTTCCTCTGCCAGAGAAGCACTTGTCTCCCCCCCTGTGGTGTTTGTCTGCTGTAGTTGGTCAGTCTCTGTATCCCCTGCCACACCTGCCGTGAGTTGTTATGGGAGAGGTGGTCCTCTATCCTCCTCTTATAGTCCAACTTGGCCCCCCTGATGCCTCTCTTCAGGTTAGCTCTGGCAATGTTATAAAGAGCTCTGTCTCTTGACCTGAAGGCAATATTGCGTGTCCTGAGGAGTGCCTTGACCTGGCTAGTCATCCAGGGCTTCTGGTTGGGGAACACTCGGATGCATTTTTCCACTGCTACGTTGTCCATGCAGAACCCGATGTAGGACAGCAGCGTCTCAGTGTGTGCAGCCAGGTCCTCATGGAGGAAAACACTCCAATCTGTGCTGTCAAAACAGTCCTGGAGCTGGGAGAGGGCATCCTAAGGCCACATGGTGATGGTCTTTGTCAGGAGGGTGGACTGTCTCCTGAGTGGTGTGTAGGCTGGGATTAGGAGCAGAGAGAGGTGGTCTGACTGGCCAAGGTGTGGGAGTTGTATTGCTCTGTATGCATGTTTAATGTTTGTGTATACATGATCCAATGTATTTGCCCCTCTGGTTGAGCACTTCACATGCTGGTAGAATCTAGGGAGGACAGACTTTAAGTTTGCCCGGTTAAAATCCCCAGCTATGATGTGCACGCCATCGGGGTGGGCCTGTTGCAGTGTGTTGATGGTGTCTGCTAGCAGCGTGAGAGCTACGCTCGTGTTAGCGTGTGGTGGAATGTAAACCGTTGTGATTAGCACGGGAACGGCATCTAACTGTGACAGACTCTAAGTCCTGTGAACAGTGTGTGTGTGTAGTTACACTATCCCGCCATTAGGTTTAGGTTTAGACCTAAAATCAGCAGAGGGCCAGATTAAAGGTCTTGGAGGGTCGGATCTGGTCCCGGGCCACATGTTTGACACCCCTGCATTAAACCTTACATTTATTCAATTACAGGTGGTTTTATATCTTAAAAATGCCTAGAAAAACAGGCATTCTGACTGAATAATAATAACAATAATAATAATAATAATAATAATAATAATAATAATAATAATAATAATAATAATAATAATAATAATAATAATACATTGTACTTGTATAGTGCTTTTCATGACACTCAAAGATGCTTCACATAGATCCAAACACACAAACACAAGTGAAAGAAACATATAAACAGGAGGTGCAGTTATGTAAAGGCAGATTTGAACAGGTTATTAGGGTTTTTTTGAAGATGGGGAGTGTAGATGAGTCTCTGATGTGTTTGGGCAGGGAGTTCCAGAGGGTGGGGGCAGCGGCGGAGAAGGCCCTGTCCCCCCAGGTCTTGTGTTTAGACCTGGTGGGGGGAGAAAAGTTACATAATGCACCTTTAACATTTTATTGCGAGTTTACATGTGTGTTCCATCTTCCAACCATAGTCCACAGTTCTTATAGGAAAAAAAAAATCTACTTCTTCTGTTGCCAAATACCCATTTCTGTCCTATGAGCCCACCCTATACCTACAGTATTTATCCATGTGAACAAGGATAATGTTAAAGGGAAAAAGGAAAGAAATAAACATTTATAAAAAAAAGAAAAACATATTGTTGTCTTCAAATAACAATATTACTATAAAAACACACAGCACAATAGCAGCAATAGCAATAAACAGCCACATTACCAACAAAGATAATAACCATAATTATGTTTATCACAACCATCAAAACAGACCACAACAACACAACTACATGACTCAATAATGCAGATTATTTGTATAGCAATAAAAGCAAACATATTACAGTGCATGTCCATGAGAATATTCTGACACTATTACTGTGAAAGCTCTGGTGCTTGTTTTCCTCTTATACCTAGACCCAACAAGAACGCGTGAGCCTCCGAGGGCTACAAACAGGCCTGCGTCCAACTTCCAAGGCAGCAGACTCAAAACATTACGGTGTGCTATTAATGTGCAATGTGTTGCCAGATCTGAGACAAGTCAGGAGGAAGATGCATTGTTAATGAATAATTTTAAGTATGGCGAATGGTGGTCATAACTGCTATTTTCCGTCATTTACATCAAACTGTGTACTCTATGACAACTTTTTATGATTATCTTTACTAGCCGTAAGCAGTGGGGGAAGAAGTACTAATTTTTTTAAGTAAAAGTACAGATACTGGAGTACAAAAAAAAAATACTCAAGTAAAATTTTAAAGTATCACATGAAAAAATCTGAGTATTTCGTACCGATTTTCAGATCTAATAAAGCTTCAATGTACTTTTCTTTAAAAAAATAAGAGACCACTGCAAAATGATCAGTTTTTCTGATTTTACTACTTACTGTATAATTAGATTAAGCCTTTATTGGTCTCACACACAGTGACACACAGGAGAAATTTGACTTCTGCATTTAACCCATCCTTTTCAGGAGCAGTGAGCAGCCATCTTTTTCAGCACCCGGGGGGCAGTACGGTGAAGGGTCTTGCCCAAGGACCCACACTGGTTAGCTCATTGCCTGGGGGGGATTTGAACCCACAACTCCTGGGGGGAAAGTCAGTGACTTACCAGTTGAGCTAACAAGTATATGTATGTGTTTGTTTGAGTCCATAAACTACTGACATTTCCCCCAAATTCCAAATAAAATATTATCGTTTAGAGCATTTATTTGCAGAAAATTACAAATGGTCAAAATAACAAAAAATATACATGTTTTCAGACCTCAAACAATGCAAAGAAACAAGATCAAATTCCTTTTAAAACAACATAATACTAATGTTTACACTTGAGATTTCAGAGTTCAGAAATCAATATTTGGTGCAATAACCCTTCTTTTTAATCACAGCTTTCATGTGTCTTGGCATGCTCTCCACAAGTCTTTCACATTGTTCTTGGGTGACTTTAGTCCACTCCTGGTGCAGGAACTGATGTAGCGCAGCTTTGTGTTTGTGTTGGAATTCAACAGACGCTGGAATGGAATGGCTGTAATACATGTAGAGATGCTGATTTCTGAAAAAAATGCAGTGGTCTCTTATTTTTTTCCAGAGCTGTATGTGCTGAATTTGTTCAGCTGAAACAATGGAATTCACAGTTTTTTCCTAGCTGTTTTGATCTGTGTATTTTTGTTTGCTCACACTACGGACCTGCTGTGTTAAAAATAACACAGCAGGTCTCAAACTGACAAGAAAACATATTTTTAGTTTTCAGTCCTGCTCAAAAATCTAGTGAACTACTAGTGAAATAAAAATAAAAGGCATCCAGTTTAAAATTTACTGAAGTTAAATACTTTAATACTTTTTACTTTACTTTACTACTTACATTCCACCACTGGCCTTAAGAAAGCTATACAATTCTGTACATTATTTGAAGGCAACACTTCACTTCCCATCACTTCACCATCACTATATTGCTTATTTGGAACACCTTTGCCAGGGTTAGCAGACCCCATTACCCACCATAATAACAGTTTTGAAGATGTTGCAATCTAACTGTCCAGCTAATGTGACCCTTACAAACTCAGAATTTAATCTCTTCCTGTTTCACACACTAATCAATGCATTTCATCAACTAACAAGTACCACAATGGGGATGTAATGGTCATTTATCCACGAAAATTAATCCCTTCAGATTAATTGAATGCCCTGTCCCAAGTAATTTGTGGGTGAGTCAACATGATGTCTATTGTTCTTCTGTTTACAGTAAATGGAACATCAACTTAAGACATTCTTTCTGTCTGGTTAGCTGCTGTGTATCATTTTGTGAGGTCAAAGTGTTAAACTTATTTGATATTTATAAATAACAGAATCATTATCTCATTCTAGCCCCAGGAAGCAGCGTGTTAACCTGCGGGGTTATAGGTGTCAGAATACGCCAGCAGCAGTATTGACACATAAAACTGCAGTATTTAGCATAAAGTACAGATAATCTATAGCTCTGAACAGAACAGTGAAGGTTGTGTCACCATTTCCTCTTTGGCAGCTCTTGTTGCTGTGGGGGCTTCAAAGCACGTCATCTGCACTCCGCTCACACCTACAGCAAAGCCACTCTTTATTAGACATTGACCTTGGTCCATCAGTCTGGCACTCATCCTATTTGTCCAGCCAACATACAATGTAGATGTCTGTGCAGATTAGACGTCTGTGGAGGCCAATTCAAAATGAGCCTGCTTCTGCGCACTGGGTATATGCATTAGATTAGAGTATAATGATCTTGTCTTTCAATTTTTTTGAAAGTTATGATGGTGATGTTATTGGTTTGTCTGTTATTTTCAACAGTATGGCATTAAGCATGTTATGACCTTCAGTCATTAGATTAATCTGGATATAAAGTCATGCAGTACCAGTCAAGGTGTGCATGTTGACTTACACTCGTCAATGTTTTTACTTAAGGTGTTTATGAAAGAGTCCGACACGCCCTTGTCCCACAGCAGGGATTGTTCTGCTTTATTAGTTACAACTGTGAGGAAATCTCTCCACAGCAGCAGTTCAGTCACAGTATTTAGAGGCATTTGGTCCTTTTTCAAATAACTTTGTCCTTTTGTCAACCATGATCAATCTCCTGATTATATTTCATGTTTCATGTTCTTTTGAAGATTAAAGTTCCTCAGGGGTTGAGAACATGAAACCCAACAAATATTTGAAGATCACTGAAAGGTTTGGTGGGATCTACTTCCTTACTTTGGCAGGACTATTCCATAGTATCGCATTGTATATAGTATCATAGGGACAAGCATGTGACAACACCAGTGGTGAAAGTAGTTTTCATTTCTTACAGGTGCTATAATGTCTAGTGCATCACTTTACGGAAAAAACAAAACAAAACAAAAAAACACTCGTTTTACCTGTTTTTTTTAACGTTTTACACCTTAAAATATAACTACAGTGACTCAGCATAAACCCTCTCTTGCCAGGGGGGATTCAAACTCACAACCCCCAGGGGGAAAAATCAATGACTTACCAGTTGAGCTAACCAGCCAGTAACCACCTGAGCTAACCAGCCGGTACCTTTCAGTTATTCTCGAAAGGCATAGTGTGGTTGGCATTTGTGTTTTTTACTTAAATAGTGCAGCTTTTGGTTTTCAAATGTGGGTTTTGGCCACCATTAACCATATTCTCTTAGCAGTGCTGCGTACCGGCTGTGAATTTTATACCGGTGCGCCGTTCCGGTGCGCACCACTTTACTTTCACCACTGGACAACACTAGGGAAAATTAAAGGTCTGCGGAGAGGTGAGTTCTTGATCACATCATGTACATTTATCATGCACATTTCGTTGGTGCAAGCAGGTGGTCGCCCATCAGAAAAGTGAATCCACCTTTAAATAAAGCTAGGTAAACTAATCTCTGTTAGGTTAAGGTCTGTACATTCATTACCAAAGTTTGATTTATTGCAGCCCCACATTGTGCCAACAAAACATAGCACTATTCTAAAGCACTGACTCTAAAATGGTCTAAAATAACTCATATTATTAAGTGCATGAGTCTGCCTGTCCATGGTTATAAATGTCTTTGTCATTATTTGCATGTGTATGTGCGGTTATCTGTCCCACTAAGGCACGCTGCTGCCTCCAGTCCAGCCTTCTCCAGCCCAGCCTTCTGCAGGAGCCGAGTTGAGCAAATGTGCATGTTTGCACTTTAATCTCTCTCTCTCTCTTTCGTGTTTCCTCAGAGGACAGTAATTACCTGCAGGCGCTGCGGCCTTGCTGGCCTTGTAAATTCACTTTATCCCTTTTGGAGTATCCTCACAGCGAGTAAACACTATTAGAACAAGAACAGGCTGATTATTGTCCCTTTAAAGATGGTAAATAATAATGTTAGTTTAAACATTAGGCCCCATCCATTAGGGGCAGTCTCTTTGTGGATTGCCTCAGGATGGACCCTCTTTAAATTATAAAAGGCAAACTTAAATGTCTCTTCAAAGACAAGTACAAGTATTTAATTAAACATTCATTGGCTGTTTGAATTGGAGGCAATACATTTTGTGTTATTTGTCTTTGACTTTAAAGATTCACTGAGTTTTAGGTATTTGCGTACACTAGGCTTTATTTTGTATGCACAAAAGGAATATAAAATTGGTAAAACTTGAGAAATGTCTAAAATCCTAGAGGGTACATCACTTCTCTATGCTGCAGACAACATCGTCATCAGCAGTGAAGCCTTGGGATCTCCCCTGTGCCACCCTGACACACGCATTTGTAAACATGGAATACTGTACACACATGCACACTGGAGCCCTCCCTCCTTTTCCCCTTTCTCTCCCCCATCACTCCCCTTCCCTCCCTCCTACAGCTTCTTCCTTTAGCTGTTGTCTCTTGGTGGGAAGGTCACAGACACACAGTTATCGCACTCGATTTGATTATGTCTTAATCCAATCAAGCAAAGCAGAGAGGGTCCCATTGATTTTTGCGATACAGAATAATGCTCATTGGGCTTAGAGGCACATGGCTGCTTTACGGCGCAAGGTTAAATCCACAGGGAAATATCACATCTGTCACTGAGCCCATTGCTCAACGACAACTACATGTGAGCACTTTTGTTTCAATGCACACCCATCTCCTCCGCAAAGGGAAAAAAAAAAGCTGTCAGCCCGGATCGTATCAAGCATGAATTCTCTTCGCTAATGCTGGATGAGGGATTGCTGGGGACTTTTTTCATATGACCAGAAGTAGTCAACAATCTCTGCATATCAGCTGATATCAGCAAATATATAGCTCTCTTTTCTGTGTGACAATAATACATGCAAAGACAAGCACTGTATTTATGAATCAAATGTAAATGACGCCACGCTTTTGGAATAGGAAGCATGGGTGGAGTGCAGTGAGGAGAGGGCCCTGTAGCACAGCAGCCATTTGTGTGAATGAATCAGACTGTTCAGTGTAAGGTGAGGCATGGGCGTGAGTGGTTAGATAGCATCATGTCCTTGAGCCTTTATGCTGCTGATCACGAAAGTGCAAAATAAAAATGGCTGACTACTTGAAATGTACAAAAATACACAGGGCAAGGTCAGAATCTCTGCTTTGGGAGTCAAACCATGCCATGCACCATTGCTTTATGATGGAGGCATAGTGGTGTCATTGCTGGCCTAACCGCAAGCTGGAGATGACGGAGATGACATGGGCTATTTGGGGATGGAGAGGCCCACTCACCTTCTGGTTCACCACATAGTGTGCATTGAGATTCTAAACCAGAGAGAAAACAAGAGCATGTTAATATAGAGAGTGAGTGTGGGGGAGGCAGCATGTGTCTGTGTGTGAGAAATGCTAAGAACAAATTACTATCAACAACTAAATATTTACTGTAGTGCCTTTATAACAAGATAACAGACCAGATTTGTGTTTTTTATTATAAACTAATAAAGCAAAGCATATTTTACATTAGAAACATATTCAACAATCCAAAATTGAAGGCTCTCATTCAAGCATAAATCATTGTATGGTACAGACTGTAATGTACTTAAGGTTACTAGGACTTACTTACTGAATTACTTAACAATAGGGTGGTCAGCAAATACTTCATACTGAAACTACTATTGAAACTATATGCTTATTTGAATAGTACATTTCTTAATCTAAATTACTTTTATTCAGTGCAAAGAATTATGTTATGTTATAAAATAATTATTGCGATATCAAAATATAAAGCATTTTCGTTGGTATCAAAGTTTTTGTTATTGTTAGTATCACATACAATGGTGACAATAGTGGTATCAGATATTGGTGCTAATATTGACATTTTTCATGGATCGGAAATCAGTTCTCAATCGGTTTAGTCGATATCCCATTTTGGTCCATAAATTGGTATAAGACAATTTACTGGTCAATGTTGGCTCAAAACATCTTGTAATATTACATTTTTATTTGTTAAAAGTTGTTTTGTAATTACTTTAAATGATAAATAAGAGCTATGAAAAACTTTTTTTTTTAATCATATGTTGTTTGTGTTGATAGGAAATAAATTATATTTTCAGTCTCTCTTCAGGCTGTAGTATCGGTGGACATCGGATATCAGCAGATACTTTAAGCCAAAGTATCGGCGTCAATATTGGAACCCTATCCCTAATCACTTAATGATAACAGCAATGTGTCTTCATGAAAAAAATACTTTATAAAGTTACAAAAGAATAGAAAATGGAATGTCACATAGAAATAACAAAAATAAGAGAGAGCACAGATTTATTGTTCAAACATGGATAGTTTATATGCTTGGAAATAAAAAGCAAGGAACAAATGAACTTTTTTCACATTAACAAGAAACATCATTTCAACAAAAACAAAAAATGTTTGGTATGGCCATAATCTTGCCTACCTCATTTCATTCCTTAAACCTCATTATTATTGTATCACAACATCATTATAAAATGCCTTGTTTTATTAGTAGATTTTTGGTATTGTGGGCAGAAAGAACAACATGTCCTCTGGCTTTGCTTCTCACAGATGGCTCCAAGCAGCTGTGCTATGTCAGTATATCTGTCTCAGTCTGACCAAAGGAAGCCCTGGTGTTTTTACCCTTCATCTAATCACCACTAATTAGAAGCCTCATTAATTCAACCACCACCGTGTTGAGTTTTTGTCAGAAAGTAAACTACTTTTGATGCAGGATAATACTGGGGGCCCATCTTATGCATTCTGACAAGCAAGGGAGGAAAAAAAATAATCTAATTAGGTAAAAATTTATAAATTGAAGTTGCAAACCTGTTTATACTGGGTTGGGACCACACAGAATTGTTGGGTCCAGGGTATGCAGTGACAAATAGCAAAAGCCTGAAGAGAATTTACACATTTAATTAGTCTTTTTTACTTGCCATTCCCCAGTGTCTAATTCCACTGAGTCAAGGCAATTGGCTCTATTAGTTTGGCCTGCCAGGCTTAAGATTTAGAGGACTTTTGGATTTGACTGTGTGCAGCCCCTATTGATTCCTGCCCATTGTGTTTTTACAGTACGGGCAGTGTTCCCGTCTCATTTGTGCTGGGTTTGGTGGGAGCTGTAAAAAGGACATAGTATTTTTACTAATTAGAGTAAGAAAGCATTGGAAGTCTAAAATGAAGGGGAGGTTTTGTGACTTTAGGAGCTGTGAGCTTTTTTCAGACCAAAAAAAGGGGAAAAAAAATGATGCAACTTATGTAAGCAGGAGAGGCACAATAAATGAACTTTTTTATATTATATTAACTTTTTGCAACAACCCCAATGAAGGCACCTCTTCATTTGTTTTACATCATAGGGATTTCATCACCTTATAGACTGTTAGGAATTGTAATATGTAGTTCTTTTTTCAGAGTTGCAGTAAATTATATTGTGATTTGAACACTGGTTCCCTTTTTCATACTAATTTGAAAAGGAAAATAAAATAATAAAATAAAATAATAAAAATAATACATACATACATAATTATTACTACTATCTATCTATCTATCTATCTATCTATCTATCTATCTATCTATCTATCTATATATCTATATATATCTATATATATATATATATATATACATATAGCCAATCATAGGCCGAACTGCACTCCAGCTTCCAATGATGCTGCAGTATAATTACGCACCAATCACGCTCCCGCCAATCATGACAATTAGCGCTGTTGTGTTTGCGCCTGTTCGCCTATCAGCTGTGAGCGAGCCTCATGAATATGTACGCGGCATTTCCAGAGAAGAACAATCCTTAACTTTCTACGTTAATGCTACGTAAGAAGAAACTCTCGCCTGGGGACACGGATACATTCCCAATATGTCAGTTTCTTCCGGAGGTCTGGATTATTAAAGACTGTGGATATACGCGATGCGCACATAAACGTGGATACGTGAACTATCGGGAGAGGCCGCGTTCTTATGGGTGAGTCATATTATCAAATTATTTCTGAATCAAAGGGACAGATTAGCTGACAGCAGGGCCTTATGTCAGCGTGTGTGTACAGGACTAAACCGGGACTAAACCAAGACTAAACAGGACTACACCAGGACTAAACCGGGACTAAACCAGGACTAAACCAAGACTAAACCAGGACTAAACCAGGACTAAACCGGGACTAAACCAGGACTATACCGGGACTAAACCAGGACTAAACCAAGACTAAACCAGGACTAAACCGGGACTAAACCAGGACTAAATCGGGAATAAACCAGGACTAAACCAAGACTAAACCAGGACTAAACCGGGTCTAAACCAGGAATAAACCAGGACTAAACTGGGACTAAACCAGGACTAAACCAGGACTAAACCAGGACTAAACCAGGACTAAACCGGGTCTAAACCAAGACTAAACCAGGACTAAATCAGGACTAAACCAGGTCTAAACCAGGTCTGAACCAGGACTAAGGTGTGTGTGTGTGTGTGTGTGTGTGTACGTGTGTGATAACATATATCCTGTGTATTATTTAATTATTGAATGATTATATAGACTTTTTGTTATAAAAGCATTTCCATTTTAACAAAGCACATTCTAATTCTGCCCTGTCCTGAAACACACACCACAGTGATATCAGTGATGGGGGAGGGCTTAGCTAAATGTCAGGCAAATTTGTTCCACAAGCAGATCTTCAACAGGGAATTTCTCAGATTGTTGCCTTCAGAATGTGCTGCTTTCACCAGGGGGGGTTGTTTCTTTCCGTATTGTCTTGTGGAGGCCTTGCAACTGAGAATGCAAGCTATGAATCAGATGGGATTTAGGATTTGCCATGTCTAGCAAGTCACCTTAAAATGGAGTAGAATGCAGGAAATTGCATCTAAGAAATAAAACCCCCCGATGGAAAATATGTCACATAAATTTCATTTTTCAACTCGACTACTGTGTGTATATATATATATATATATATATATATATATATATATGTACATTACTCAAACCTCTATACCTGAACATACATGACTTCTCCATATCCAATTTCCACAACTCCAAAAAAGACAAGCAGTATCTGTGTTATTACGTTGTGATACGGTGCAGGCTGGGAGTAATCTTACAGACAGAAATGTGTGTCCCCCGGTGCTTCCTATCTCCAAACACAACACACAGAGCAGCCGGAGCAAATCCTTGGCCTTGATCTGATAATGTATTCATCCATAATTAAAGACTTCATTTCCATATCAGGCCGCCTTGCTCACACCTTCCCCATTGGTGGAACTGCGTGATGCACTGGAGATACAGGTGCTAATTAGCTTGTGCAAAAAAACTGTTCTGAGCTTTTTCACGCGAATGTCATGTCTCTGAGAAAGTTAAGTTAGGGGATGGTGCTGAGTGAGATCACAGGTGCAGAGGGAGGGAGAGGGAGGTAGAAGTTGGTTGGAGGGTTTGTTGGGAGTGTTTGCTCTGATGAATTGGCTCTCCAAATGTGTTTGTACATGAGTGAAGGGGCCGGTCTGCAAGGCAGATAGAATCTTATTTATAGGGCAGAGTCAAACAGGAGTTGATATGAAAAGCAAACAATATAGGGTGTTTCGAATTATACTCATGACTATAGACTAAAGGGACTGTACCTGATTTTAACTGTTTTTTTTGTTTTTTTTTCCCATTGTGATCCAAATTTATACCTCACTTTTATTAACCCATGCTAGAATCCTAATGATTCACCCAGACGAGTTTAAAAGCACTTTCCCCAACTTTTAACAGCCAAAGGGGAATTTTGCCACCACAGTAAAACTAAGCACAACTAGAATGCTAACAGCGCACTTCTTGGTTCATGAACACTTTTCTAATTTAATGCAGTTTCATTTAAGAGCTGTGTATACAATATGTACTGGAGCTTAACTACATAGAAAGAAAATGGGCCACTTTAAGCTTTCAACAAGATTATTATTACGTTTCATAATAGCCATGACTTAGATTTATAAAGCACTTTACAGACTTAACAAGGTTCTCAATGGTCTAAAATTGGTCATTATTCATTCACTCTCCACACTAGGTGGTAGCTTCCTGAAGACTGATGGAAACATAGCTGCCAGTGTTTTTCTCCATCACGAATCCCTCACACATGATATTCACAAAATGCATGAAGTGTCTTGCCCAAGGACACTACAAACATGTGCTCTAATCAGAGCTTTGGACTGTCATCCTGGTGATGTGTGCCTTCAGTGGCCTATGCATTAAATAGTTTAATTAAATGTTTAAAAAAATCTAGTGGCTCAAAAATAGAAAGCCAGCATTTATTTGACTCCATATTATGTTACATTTTTAAAATTTCAAATAATCCACTAATATCAGCTCTAATTTGTATAGTCACTTGCTGAACAGGCCTAAGAGTGCACCGATTTATCAGCCCAATATTGGTACTGGCCGATATTCATGCGTTCCGAAGAGGAAGTGACTTTATTGAAAAAATGTTGCCCCTCTCTCCGCAACTGCTGCAGTCAGGCTCCTCATTTTGGACTTAAAATGTTCATATTAACTCACTCTACATGATCCCAGTGTTTTTATTTCTCTATTTTGTCCATAAATCAATTCTTATTCCTAATATGGAACTCGGGCCCACTGAACTCGCTGAGTTTCATCAGACGCTATGGGTGATGTCACACTGCCTTAGTCCATTTCGTTATACAGTCTATGATTCTAACAGCGTAAACTTTTATCTAGTCTATAATCTATCTCAAAAGACCCAGTAAAGACAAAATTACAGACTGTTAAAGTCACAAGAAAAGTTTTAGGCAATAAATGCGCAACTTATTTATATGCAACCCGCACTCAATGTTTTATTCAGACATTATTTGACTTGTTTCCCTCCTGAATGATCAGTTTATACATATTTGCTGCCTCTAAGTTAGTTTTAGTAGTTAAATGGAGGAGAAGAGAGAGTGGTGCCTGTGAGCAGAGTGTAGTAGCCTGAGGAGGAGGAGGAGGAGGAGGAGGAGGAACTGAACTACCTCTGCTGTTGCTACAGGGAGGAGGAGGAAGAGTAACGTGATGATGATGACACATGGGCTGGAGGGTGAATATATAATATTATATACACACACACACACACACGCACACACACACGCACACACACAAACACACACACACACACACACACACAAAATGAGAAAGTCACAATAAAAAACAAGCTATTATAGCTTATAGGCCTATCTCCAACAGTGCTTAAAGGGATAGTGCGTTTTTTAATGTTAATCTGTATGGGTTTCCTTCTAAAAGTTACGTGTGTTGACACCGGCTTACCTCTGACAGTCTCAGCTGAGCCCGGTTCGGCTCGCGTTCTGGAGCTCACGTAAGTAGGTCCAGTAACTTCCCTGGAACATGAAATAAAGCTTGTTTTTCTTCTCAAAACAAAACATTTGTTAGAAAGATGATATATTTGCGTCCGAAACAGTTGTCCACGAAACATCCAGCAGCGTATTTCTCATTCGTGTATTGTCTCTCTCCACTCGTATCACTACGCCCATGTTAACTCTATCAGCCTGTTCACCTTCAGCGGATGTCTATGCCGAAGTTTACAAGTGAACAGGCTAATAGAGTTAACATGGGCGTAGTGATACGAGTGGAGAGAGACAATATGTGAACGCTAACTACGCTGCTGGATGTTTCGTGGACAACTGTTTCAGACGCAAATATATCACCTTTCTAACAAATGTTTTGTTTTGAGAAGAAAAACAAGCTTTATTTCATGTTCCAGGAAAGTTACCGGACCTACTTACGTGGGCTCCAGAAAGCGAGCCGAACCGGGATCAGCTGAGACTGTCAGAGGTAAGCCGGTGTCAACACACGTAACTTTTAGAAGGAAACCCATACAGATTAACATAAAAAAAACCACACACACACTATCCTTTTAATAAATTAGGAAGCTATTACACTTAGAGGTGTTTAAAATGAGAGAAAAAATAATAATAATACCGGCCTATTATTGGGCAAAGCTTTTTAACTGTATCGGCCTAAAATCAGTGCATCCCTAGTGAGAGCAGAAACTGAGTGGCACCTCTGTCTCTGAGCGTTGCCCCTGGTGAAAACAGGGGGTCCCAGTGGAGCTGAGGTAGCACTTCTCTCAGGAACAGAGCTGAACTCAGGATCCAGGCAGCACAGGCCCTACTGCTGCTACTGCTATTGGGGCTAATTACACCCAGTGGTCACACACCCTCTCATAGGCATGCATTATGTAATACACTCCACTTCAACATGACTCGGTGTCAACTTGAGTATCAGGTGGTTAATATAGAGAATAACAAGGGTCTGTTGCTCTACATCTGGATTTAATGAGGTAGTATGGGAATGCCCCGAAGAGATTTGCCTGGAAGTTCAACATGACACGGTTTTACTTAAGTACTGTGCAATTCTTTAAATTTTAATGGAACCCAAGATCCAGTCATTTCTAATCATAATGATATGCTTGGGTCTTTTAAATTGAGAGGTCCATAGCCAATGCTCTGCAAAACTCAGATGTTGGCAGAATAAATAGGACTATTTTGGGGTGTAAATGGTAGAGACAGTCCGATATATAGGTTGGCCAATATACAGGGTCGATATGTGCACTTTTTAGCGTATCGGCTATCAACCTTAAATCTTCAGCACAGGCCGATATTTTTTTTTGTCCAACCCACTGCCTAAGATTCTATATATAAAGCTTTATTGTGACTACATTGTGTCTTATAGGTTTGTGGTAAAAAACCAAAAAAACAAACAAACAAAAAACAAAAAAACAAAGGAGGCCTGGGGAAAAAAAAAAAAAATCTAAATTGGCCTACAAACATCGGGAGATCTTATCATTCATCTCTTTCTCTGGATTCTAAACCATCAGTATCAGCGCCGGCCATGAAAAAAAGCATATCACTGCATTTTTTCATTAACATATAATCTGAAATTAGACCTTTTGACTAATTAATTAATTATTCATCATGACGAATAATGATGGTTCAATACATAATACAGGGGGTCCTCGGGTTACGACGGTCTCGGGTTACGACGTTTCGTGGTTACGAACGCGCCCCCATTAAAAAAATATGTATATATTACGCGTCATTCCGTCTTACGCGGTTTAGCGTGGTAAGAGATGTAAACAAACACGAACGGCGCGCGGCGCACGGCGGAAGAATACGCTCTGTTGTGGTTGTAGGGAGAAGAAGACAGCCTCATGTGTGTGCCCAATGTGGGCGGAAGTACCTGATGTGGGCTCTGATCTGCTCCTATGAAAGCGGCAGTGATAACCAAGCAGCGTAGTGGTCTAATTATTGATATGGAAAGGTTATTGGTGCTTTGGTTGGAAGATCAAAGGCAAAATCCGGTTTACGACGAAATTCGGGTTACGACGCGTCTTAAGAACGGATCAACGTCGTAACCCGAGGACTCCCTGTACACTTCATTCAGAATATCATTACAGGCATAGCCACACTATACTGTGCACGTACATTTGAAACCAGCCTCTCAGTATTGCCTACTCTACTGCAATGGAGCGTGTGTCTAAATATCCATAATTGATTCATACTTAGTGGGGAAGGGGCCAGTACTTGACATCAAACAGCGCGTGTCTGAAACGAAGCCATCATTCATATTTGTGGGATGAGGACCGCAGTGAGAATAGTGAATTTGTGAAGTTCAGCTGTTCTAACGTCCAAACAACCCAGCACTAAAATGTGTCTGACAGTATGGGGCAGAGAGGGCAATGATGCTGGAGGCTCTCAACCCCACATACAGGCAACAATAAAATATTCATACAGTGGGGATACCGCAGGTTAATTTTTGTCCCATTAATTTGACAAATCGATCTACTGCTGCTGACATTCCCACTTTGACTGGCCAATTTGATTACATCAACAGGGGTGGGGGATATCTTGATATTTAAATGTAATGTTTATATTTAATTCTGATTTCACTGCTTCATTTGTTTGCCTTCTCTGTGCTGTGCTCACCCCCCTTGCGCGTTGTCTCATTCAACACGGCGGCGTCAAGATTATTTCGGTTAATTAATCGTAAAAAAGAAAATCTTGTCAAAAAATTTTAGAAGCTGTATTTCAGTTCAATATACAGACCTATTTTAAAGTGCTGTTTATGATACATTAATATATTTTTTATCATTAAAAGGGCCCATATTACGGTATTTTCTTATCTATGTTATAATATTTCCCTATCAAAAATATGAAGTTGTATTTTGTTTCATGCACATGTTTAACACACACATCCTGCATATTTAGGCTAAATTCTTCTCCCAAAAAGAAAACACCCTGTTCCACCTTGTGATTTCATGTAGTAATACAGGAAGTGCTCGACTGTGTTTTTAAACTCCATACACCTTTACTAGAATCATTTGGATCATTTCAGCCCTGGAATTGACAAACAAAAGATAAAAGGAAGCTGTTAAATTGAAAACTACTGCTGCTTAATGACATAACAAGATGGAACAGAGCAATTTGAGCTTTGGAGATGTAGCCAAACTAATAACAGACGTGTGTGAATGAAACAAAACACAACTCCAGGCATGTTTTTAAGAAGGTAACACTGTTCTTACATGGCTTAAAGTTCCCAGGAGTCAATTTTGCATAATTAAAGACCTTTAAGAAAGTTTGATTTCAAATGTCTTATCAGCAAATGTCTTATGAAAGAGTAAGGACGCCCACTTAAACTCGTATAGTTCAGTATGTTGCTGAGAACTGCTGCATAACACCTGTATAAAAAATCTCTTTAGAAATGTCATTATTATTATCCCCGATTTTCTTCAGTTTTCTACATGTACTGCCACTTTAACAGCATAGGAACATTATATTACAACCACACATACAAGCCACTTCAACCACTTTCCTTGAGGTTTTGATTAAAGGCTTGAATAATTGAAGATTGCTTTTTCAAATGCACTGAATATGGAGTATACCTATAGCACTCGCCAGTATACAGTACGGTTCCATTAGAAAGCATATACGCTCCATAGGTTTATACATATATGCATGTATGTCAACTTGCTCACATAGCAGTAGCCCTCAGTCCCCGCTGCGACTGCTTATTCAAGTGAAGAAACATTTCATTTAGCACCTCGGGTCATGGATTAGCCTGTGGTGCTAACAACAGACTAGAGGACAACGGGAGCGCAGCACTGGCAGGACACTGGATAAAGAGAAGATACATCGGTCACAGAAAAATGGACAGAGAGAATGGCATTGTGTTTCCATCATACTGAATGAATGAAGGCTCTGCATAGTTACAGGTACTCGAAGCAGCCGACATAAATATTTTAAATAGAGGATTAGCCTGCGACTGTTTCGGACTTTTTGGTGAGATAAAAAGCTGAGGACGTTGCTCAGTAATGGAAATAATGGTGAAAATTGTGTAGAGAGAAGCACAACACATGCCTCTACAAAAAATGAACAAGAGTAAATGCTCCTCTGAATTAGAATCTCAAAACAATGAAAAATAGTTACAATTACTAATAGGAAGTTGGTCCATTATTTTCATCTTGTAATAGTCTAGACGCTTAACTGGATCCAGCTTTGAAACCAGTGTTTTTGTTTGGTTTAGGTGCAACTTTTCTGGTGGTTTTACCCCCCTGTTTGTTTCTATTGGGATGTTATTGCAGTATGGAATAATCCGCGCGTTTTCAGCGCCGCCCCCTGTTCCCCCTGCTCCCCCGAGCAGGTGGAACAGGGGGAGGGGGGGACGGCGCGTCTGCTCGCCGTCCCCCGGGCACGTCCTGAGCTTCAGTCCCGGTGCCACGTCTCCTCTGAGACGCACCGACTCCGGTCCCAGTGTCTCCGTCTGTGCGTAACGTGTCCCCCCCGACGGCTTACGCGCGGAATACGCGCGGCCCAGAGCCGAACTGCCCGTGGTGAGATGCGGTGAGACGCGATGAGACGCGGTGAAACGCGGGCCCGGTGCATTGACCAGACTCTTACATGAATCTGTTAAAAATGTCCCGGTCCCTCCTCCCCGCCCCTCTCAGCGCGCACTGACAAAGTGCAGTGATGATAAAACAAACTGAGAACCATCAGGTAATAACTTCATTTATATAACTCTCATTAGTTGCTTTGTAGTTTAAGTTTGCTCTTTAGACAAACAGGGCTCTCAACACGCAATTCAACGCAATTCACACGCTCACACGGCATTTCTCACGCAATTCAAGCGCCCCCCCCCCGCACGACGCACGACCCCGCTCAAAACTTGAGAGCCCTGCGTTGTATGGAGGATTTTTTGTTTTTGTTTTAAATTGTCAATGAAAATCAAAAGCATAATATCTTAGCAAGTCAATGGGTTCTTCTGATCCTAAGCATTTCATTGCATTGTTGACCTTGTGTTGATCCTGCATATGACAAATAAACTATCTTGAATCTAGAGATGCAGCAGCCTTGTAATTATGATGACCAAAAAAAAAAAAATAAGAATGAAAATCCATCAACTGTGGATGTGGTGAGGCCAGATAAACATTAGCCAATAGATAACGAGGCTCACAAGATGCTGTTTACTCAAAAAATGCAGCAGATCTTAGCGGCTTTTTCCAACTGTAGCTTCCTTGCAGTTGGCACAAAGTTTGTTGCACTGGCAGACAAGAATCCACTACCAATTAGCCGCAAAAGAAAGTTCGTTTTTGAGATCGCTGAAAGAAGAAGAGAAGGGGAAAAGGAGTGAAGCTACACTAAGGTGATTCTCTGAGATTCTTTCCAGCGATGGCGTGCACTGATGTAGACATGCGCGATTTATCTATTAAATCGATTCATTTGAATTTACAGTTCAGGACGATGCGTTTTTATGAAAATCAATTTTTAAATTATTTTTTACATGCAAGCGGAACTAATGCGCAGCCACGCTCTACACGGGTAAATTAGCGTGGCGCACCCAAACATTGTACAAGCTAGCATGGCACTGACATGGCAGCAGGAAAGCCGGAGCTTGTACCAAAGAAAGGTGTCTGTTATATGGAACTGGTTCGGTTTTCTTGTGTTGGACAAACGAGTGCTCGCTGTAAGGTCACCAGCTCCTAAAGCAGAGGCCCGCAGCGGAGTGGGAGAAGTGCGCTACCGCGATGTATATTGTAAAAGACATGGTGCCCATATATACTGTGGAAAAGCCTGGATTCATTAACATGGTGAAAGTTTTGGACCCAAAGTATGTGCTACCAAGCCGCAAATATTTTTCTTTAGTTGCTTTGACACAACTGTATACAGACTGCACAATGCTATAGCTAAGGGTCTTCAAGTGATATATTTTTTAAAAACAATAACAGCTTAATTGATGCAAGGTGTAATGTATTTGTTTTATAAAAGTACGTTGCATTATTTTGAGCCATTTATCTGTCATCTGTTATTTGTTTTTGAGTAGGGCAGAGAAAAATCGATTAAAATCAGAAATCGGATTTTTTGTAAAAAAAAAAAAAATGTTAAAAAAAATTAGACAATGAATGCCTTGTATATCAATATAAATGAAAACCCTCTGTGCCTTGTAGTTAGGGTGACCACCGGCATGAAACAGGAAAGGAGGACACTTGTGTCCAAAAAGGAGGACAAAGGCCCTAAAGTGAGGACACCTTGGGTTTTTTTTAATTTTTATTTTTTTATATCTGCAAAGTGCAAGCCGCGTGGTGTGGGGGGGGGGGCGCATTTCAGATGTCGCGCACAGGGATCCAAGGAGCGCTCAGGGAGTTAGTGTGTTTGCTCAGACACCTAAAAAATTAGGGGGAACATTGGCCATGTCCCAATTCCAAGTATTACTAGTCGCAATAGAATAATATTTTGTCTGTAGGGAACAAGGAGCAGACCACCCGGCTCATTGAGCTGAGGCGGGACCTGTTCCATTTCACAGACGCCCATGTGATCCCCGGACTGTACTCAGGGCTCAACGAGTATGCACCGCCTCGACTGCAGACTGAGACCACACTCCGAACCGTGCATTCGCTGAATTGGGAAACGGCGAACATCGCAGAGTAGCAAGTGTAAATAATGGGTGGGGATTTATGACGATTTATGCAACGGTGGCCGACGAGAGTCTGAAAGGAGGACAAAATGTAAAAAAGGAGGACACGTGACAGACGGCCGGACAGACAGCTCTAAAACCGGACTGTCCGGACGAAATCCGGACGAATGGTCACCCTACTTGTAGTACAGACCCTTCCTGTATTCACATGCTATTATGAATCTACTCCTGTTAGAGATATAAACTAGTTGTGACCATCATCATTAATACAAACCAACTCAAAATAAGCCAGCTATATGGACAAAAAGACAGAGAACATTTTTGTTTTCCTTTGTCACCTAGGGCCATTGGATTTATTGGTCCTCTCTTGGGTTCAGATAAATATTTTAAAATGGAGGAATGACCCGAGACTGTCTGCAGGTGACAAAAACAGAGAAAATAGAGCAAAAGGTTGAAGATATGATGGAGAGCTGAAGTGAAAGGTGCATAGACAGCGGCAGACTGGTCCACCGGGATATTGATGGGCCTCGTCACGCCCCGCTACACTTATGTTTTACTAAAGCTCGGGCTCCTACTGATCCACAATGGAGGAGAGAGGGTGGTGCATGTCTGTCACTTCCATGTAACATCTAGTAAAAAGCTGTTTTGTGCATCCTAATACAATACAATGAAACACAATAACAATAGTAAGAATTGATTCCCAAAGGTTTAAGCTATAACTAGAAAGAGAAAGTAAGAAGACAAAGAGAAAGAAAGAAACTTTATACTCAATACCAATTCAGATACCACGATGATTAAAAAAAACAAAAAACAAAAAAACCTCTTTATTTAGACAATAGAATGGAATTTTCACCATTAAGTCGTAGTACTTTGTTTTATATTACCGTGTGTTCTGATATTCATGTAATCCCTTAATCGTGCAGGTATGTTTCATAGTGGTCCATGGGCGTTTACTAGTCTATATGCTCTTATACTTGTTCTGATACAGCTCAAGATCATTTTAAAGCTATTCAGAAACGGCTAATTTCTGTCCTGTGAATGTGACCTTTTTAATATCAATACCTGCTAGTTTCAACATTTGTTTTAGTATCGATTAGTATCTGATTTTTTGGGGGCGGCAGTAGCTCAGCTGGTAGAGTGTTCGTCCACAAATCCAAAGGTTGGTGGTCCTTGGGCAAGACACTTAACCCCACCTCGCCCCCAGTGTCTGCATACACTGCGCCCATGACAGAAGATACATCAAGGCTGTGTCAAGCGACGTGTGGCCGTCCTCCCGTGGACCCACCACCCGCAGGAGGATCCATGGGGGCTGGTGCACTGAGATCTGGGCTGAGATCTGTCTGGACAGCTGCCCCCGCGACCCGAAGACTCGGAAAACACGGAAGAAAATGAGTGAATGAATAGTATCTGATTTATGATACGTTTTACAACTCTATTTATAACTACTCTAGAAAAATTGTGTAGGTAAAAAATATATATATATTGAAAAACATGCTTATATTTAGTCATAAACAGAATGCAATAGAATGATATGTTCCATTTATTTCATATTTTTGGTCAACTTTTTCAAGGCTCTAAATTTACAAAAACATTTCATTGGTAAGTGCTCTTACACAAAATGATCAAACTAAAAAAAGAATGTCTGACATGAAGTGACGTGTTGTTTTAAGTGATTCATATGACGTACGCAGATGTAATTGCGGCTTTTTTTGGCACGTTTTAAAGGTGCGTTACCGTCAAGAATCTGTTCTGACAGTTTTAACAGATGTGAGGCTTGTTCATTATGTCATGTAGCAGCTGGGAGTCTTTGCAATACAAAAGATGGTGAGCCTCTATATGAATCCATGCATTGATAAATCGAACAAGAGCCTGGCCTGAGCTGGAGGTGAATGCTGTGATAGTGATGGAGTTCTTTATGAAGGACATTTTCTTCATCTTTCACTCGGCCTCTTACCTTGTGACTGTGACTAGTCTGAATGTGAGATTGAATTGCTTGATGTTCCTGAGTTGCATGTATGGGTGGGGTATTATATTCCCATTGATTTTAACTCAAAGGAACTTACTGATTTAAACTCAAACGGACATTCAGTTTACATTATAAAATAAAACTATTACCTGAAAAGTTACATTGCACATCTTTAAAGGGGCTATATTACACAAAGCCATGTTGTAATGCTGTTACTTCATCAAAAAAAGACATGGAGTTGTCTTTTGTTTCATTCACACGTTTGAAGAATCATTCATTATTAATCTTTCTACATCTCCAAAGCTCAAAATGCTCTGTTCCACCTTGTGATGTCATGAAGCACTAGTTTTCAAGCTACCTTTTACCTTTTGTTTAGAGAGAAGAACTCAGCCTAAATATGCAGGGTGTGTGTGTGTTAAAGGGATAGTGCAATTTTTTTTTATGTTAATCTGTATCTGTGTCTCATCTGACACAGGTCTATTGCTCTTTGGTTGCTATGCCATCTATTTTTCTTCTTGTTCTTTCACCCTCTGTTTTTATATTGTATATTATATTTGATGAGTGAGCTACCGTACCCAAAACAATTTCCCTTGTGGATCAATAAAGTTTGTCTAAGTCTAAGTCTAAGTATGGGCTTCCTTCAACCTCAACCCGGTTCTGCTCGCGTTCTGGAGCTCAGGTAATTAGGTCCGGTGAGTTCGCGGGGACTCGTAATAAAGCTTGTTTTTCTTCTCAAAACAAAACATTTGTCCGAAAGGTGATATATTTGTGTCCCAAACACTTGTCCACGAAAGATCCAGCAGCGTATTTTCGCATTCGCATATCTCGTCTCGATTCGTATCACTGCGCGCCTATTACTTATTATTAGCCTGTTAACCTTTAGCAGAAGTGAACGACGGATGCGGTCCGCCGTAAGGGGAAGTTTACGAGTGAACAGGGAACAGGCAGCTAATGTGAGCGCAGTGATACGAATCGAGACAAGATATGCGAATGCGAAAATACGCTGCTGGATTTTTGGGACGCAAATATATCACCTTTCGGATAAATGTTTTGTTATGAGAAGAAAAACAAGCTTTATTACGAGTCCCCGCGAACTCACCAGACCTAATTATCTGAGCTCCAGAAAGCGAGCAAAACCGGGCTGAGCGCAAACTGTCAGAGGTAAGCCGGTGTTACCGCACAAAACTTTTAGAAGGAAACCCATACAGATTAACATTTTTTAAAAAACGCACTACCCCTTTAAACCTGCATGAGTGAAACAAAACACAACTTCAACTATGTTTGTGATGAGGAAACAACATTATAACAGATCAAACAGTGTAATACGGACCCTTTAAAGCTGCCTAGAAACTATTCTTATTTGGCATTCACCATTTCCGAATGTGCACAGGAAACTTCCTAGCAACAAGCTCTTGTTGTTCAGAGAAATAGTATGGCCCTGACCTTGCAGTGGCTGACCCTGAGCTGTCAATTATGGGCGCGCTGATTGTTCAGAGGAGGTCTTTAAATGTGGCCCTGAAAATGAGTTCCCTCAGTCCCCATCCACAGCAGACTCTGAAAGCCTGGCTCTATATCAGTCCCACTCTATGCACTTCTATTCTACCTCAAGCTTAGACAACAACAGTTATAGTACGCAACATTTGACCTTATTTATGGAAGAAATTAAGCTATTTCATGTCTATACAAATGCAGCAATCACTTATAATACTGATCATCAAGGACTAGTTCAGAAAACTGACTTAGCAGCATTTGTCACATGTTATTTTTCCCTGAAATGTTTCACAGTATGGCATTGACATATCTATTATCCATTTTCAATTCCAGAAAAAAGGAAAAGCAATGATATCTCAATTGAGCCAGTAGCTTTAAAGGTACACTATGCAACGTTTCTTGTTGGGTCCACCTGTTTTACTTTTACTAGATGCTATTGTTTTTCCTAAAATGTTCTACAGTGTGGCATTTAATTTAACTATATCCATGGAGATGAGCAGGCCACATCACCAGGCCAAGTTACAGGTCAGAACTGTGGAAAAGTGGACCCGTTCACAGTAAGAATGTTGTGGAAACACCTGTACATTAATAAATACAAGATTTATTTGTTAAATGTCATACAGTGGAACATCCCGAGCAAATCAGTGACATCAACATGAGACAAGCAGATGGGAAACCTTTAAATCCATATCATGCAACATTGTGATTTTGTTGTTATAAAGAAAACCTATAATTGCAGACATGAAAGGGTTAGAAAAAAACACAAAAAGGCTGAATTAATAAATGCACATTTACAGTTTTGCTTGGTTTTGCATGCTTCTTCAATATTTCGTCAATGTAATCATCCCCTCTTCCACATTCAGAGCCAAAAAAAATCATTACATGCTGTGTAATGATGTGGGTGAAGTCAAAAGGCGACGCAATGCTACATGAGTTTACAGGAGTTCCTTTGAATCGATCTGCGCACTAGCCCTCTGCACTGACCATGTCGCCCGGGCGCCCTGGACATGCGTTCGGTGGCGACGCTCAATAAAAACAGAGCACACGGAGGCACAGGAGACAAACTGTCATCCATGAAAGTAATCAGCCAGGTCAGTGACAGTGGTGCCGAGGCTCCTGTCTGCTGTTCTTATTCATTTACTGCTACTCTTGCGCTGGATACAGAGCAAATAAGCCACAGGAAGTAGCCGTCTTCGCCAAGGGAAATATATACTCCTCTATTTGTGTCCAATTTTCTCTAGCTTGTTGGGGTAATTTTCTTTTATTAACAAGGCACAGCAATGTAAATGATCTCAGGAAGAAACTGAAGAATAAATAAAAAAAATAATAGGAATAAATTGGTAGGGATTGTATTTGGAAGATGAGGGTTTTTTGGGAAGTGTTATTAAGAAAATTTGGAATTGGTGGTTAATGTTGGGCTACATTTTCAGAGGTAAATTGTATTGATCTTGCTGCTAAAATCCATCATTTGTGCATATTAATCAGTGATGCGTTTCTGTACATTTTCAGTGAACGATTATCCTTCACAGTGTCAATCCCAATCTTGGAGACTAGTGATTTGAGTTTGGAATGGCATTCAGCTCAAAAAAGTAAATCAGAAAGAAAATCATGGCACACTATTCACAGTGTTAAATAAATAACTTTTAACCCTATCTGTGGTACAAGCAATGCTCTTTTCCTTTCCACGTTGAAGTGCTTTATTCATAATTTTTCATCCTTAGTTTGAAATGTGACCCTAAATAAATAATGTACATCTCATTTTTGGTTAATGGTCACATTTTACATCGCGCTTTTCTACCTTCAAGGCACTCAAAAGCACTTTACATCAAGGAACCACTCAATCATTCACACACACATTGACACACCAATGTATGCAGACAGTGAGGGCGAGGTGGGTTAAGTGTCTTGCCCAAGGACACAATAACAGCATTCATCTACTGGAATCGCACCAAACTATGGGTCAAAGGATATGACCGCTCAAGCAACGATATTTATGTAGAGAGTGGGATTAGGATTGCCAAGTTATTTGCTATGGAAACACAATAAGGTGACATAATGTATGCAGCTCTGGAAAAAAATAAGAGACCACTGCATTTTTTTCTGAAATCAGCATCTCTACATGTATTACAGCCATTCCATTCTAGCGTCTGTTGAATTCCAACACAAACACAAAGCTGAGCTACTTCAGTTCTTGCACCAGGAGTGGAATAAAGTCACCCAAGAACAATGTGAAAGACTTGTGGAGAGCATGCCAAGACGCATGAAAGCTGTGATTAAAAATAAGGGTTATTGCAAAATTTGGGCATCTCCCCACAGTCCAGAGACTAAAATAAGTGGTGGAAAGCGTTTTCCTGCTCACCCAGCCATTGTTCGAGTCTGTCGCCACTGACCGCCGCGGTATCTGCAGCTCCTCCGCCTTAGACTGGAGTCTAACGTCGCCAGAGAAAGATTTCGGCCAAAAGGAATTAATTTGCTCGATGCGTTTCCCAATTACTTTCTGTGTAGTGCGAATCACGCACCACGTTGTGCAACAGGGGAACTCCCTTCCCGGTGCGTAACTGGGATTCCCCTGGCAGCGTGCTGCGTGATTCGGCTGTATTCTTCCGCACTGGAAAATAGTTCCCACCCAAAATGACCAAGGCAAGCTCTCCGTGTTGATTTGCACATTTATTTGCACTCGATATGAATGCGCACTACACAGAAAGTAATTGGGAAACGCATCGAGCAAATTAATTCCTTTTGGCCGAAATCTTTCTCTGGCGACGTTAGACTCCAGTCTAAGGCGGAGGAGCTGCAGATACCGCGGCGGTCAGTGGCGACAGACTCGGACAATGGCTGGGTGAGCAGGAAAACGCTTTCCACCACTTATTTTAGTCTCTGGACTGTGGGGAGATGCCCAAATTTGACCTGGGGGTGGCATATCCCTTTAAGTGTAAACATTAGTATTATGTTGTTTTAAAATGAATTTGATCTTGTTTCTTTGCATTGTTTGAGGTATGAAAACATGCATCTTTTTTGTTATTTTGACCATTTGTCATTTTCTGCAAATAAATGCTCTAAACGATAATATTTTTATTTGGAATTTGGGGGAAATGTTGTTGTAGTTCATAGACTCAAACAAAAATGTTCCTTTTGCCCAAACACATACCTATAAGTAGTCAAATCAGAAAAAGTGATGTTGCAGTGGTCTCTTATTTTTTTCCCAGAGCTGTATATTTGTGAATTTATTTTGTAGTGTTTAGAAGTAGGTTGCTGTGATTTAGCCTTTGTGTAATAATGGTCGTGTATTCGATTACCCTGACTTGTAGGCTCATTTGTGGTCCAAAAATATAGTACTTTGTTGGTGGTACTTGGTCTAACAAGAAAGCACTTTTGACCAAACTACCTCTCACTTGGACGACCTTTTCCTCATACAGAACACAGCAGAAGACTCCAGAGGTACAGAGTCACCATAGCCGTCACTGCCATCAATCCTTTCTCACTACCCCAAGATGATGTCATTGGCACCCTGCCTGGTCGTGGCCGCTGGACTGGAGGGACCCAGCTCTCATTAGCTCCTGTCAAGATTTATGGTCCTGCCTTGTTCATATTTTTTATTAGTGGACATGGTTTGGAGATAGTTGAAAGAAGTCAAATCACTGCACCTGACTATTGCCTCTATAAAGGCGGATTGTGTAACTTCTTTTCTGGTGGAGGGTCTGTCAAATCTGTTTCTCCACAGAAATATTATTATTGCTTTGTCTAGAATGTTATACAGTATGGTATATGGTATATACAGTATGTATTTTTGAGCTATAACCACCAGTAAGTGAATAAAAGTAAGGTAGGTAGTTTAATGTCATACTATGGAACATTCCAGGAAGAGCAATGGCATATTCATAAAAATAAGCAGGCAATAGACCCCCAAACAAAAAGTTACACAGAAAACTCTTAAAAGAAAACTCTTTTAAAGTAAACTCTAGTGGCTGTCAGAACTCCTAGCAGGATCTGATATCAATATATATGTATGTGGGACTTTCTTTACACATTGAAACTCTTTAAATATGCAGTACACTACTATGTTTGGGTTTCTAGGATCGTGGACGGCGAAGATGACTTATCCTGTATGGTAAACAAACAATATTTACACACTGTAGTCGAGCCAATTTCATCTTAGTAAAACCTGAATCCTTATGCAAGCAATTTCACAGGGATTTCTTATCAGCCTTTTCATAATGTCACAATGCGGAGATGGGTTTTGGCACCTGGTAAAGCCACATGGCACCACACCTGCCGTCTGGGCTCCTGGTGGGATGGTACAGATGTAGTGTACATTTCTAGGGATTTTTTACATTTGACTTCATATATCCAGAAAGTTGCATTATGGTAAATGCCCCAGAATGGAGGTAATGAGCCATAAGCAGAAAGCAAACAAAGCAGACCCAGAGGCAGCGTGTTCAATGTGTCTAACACCTGGTCAGCCCTGTCACTGGACACCATCTTGGATCCATGCCGGAGCCTTCTGTCTGTTAGCAAAGTGCATGTGGGAAATGAGGTAAATGGTTGAGATGAAACAGAAATCAAAGGCAAAGAATATATATCCACTTGAGAAACCTTACTGAGGAACGTTAATAAAACTTCAATAGTTGGTGGCTTGTTGAAAACCAGCAATTTCAAAGCAACACCATGGAACCTTCACGTGTACAATTCTATGGAAGTTAAAACAATACTTCTGATCATTCTCCATGGTAATAATCACGCTTTACTGTTAAATATTTTAGCCAAAGGAACAACATTTCCATGGAGACAAGCAGGTAGAGACCCTTCTTCCCAGTAAGGACACATGTTTTGTAAGTTTTTCAGAGCAATAAAAATTCAAAGTGAAAAAAAACAAAAAAACAAAACAAAATAAAACAAAAAAGCTTTTATTTAATCTACTTATCTGGCTAAAGCAACAGGTGGTAGGGCTTTAAGAAAAGGTCACTCTACAAACTACTGTGGCCCTAAAATAACATTGTAAAATACATCTTTTAAGGTGACATATAATGTAATGTAATGTTAGGTTATGCTCCTAGCTGTGGCATTTACCCGTGAACCACTCCAAGTCTCAACCAAAACACTATCCATCTTTTACTAAGAGCCTTTGCCTTTCTTGTCCAACTTTTAGAAACTTTAAAACTACCTCTGTCACCCTTGCTCTTTTACGTGTAGTAATGGAGAATACTACACCCTTTTGAGACACTGTATCGTTATAGAAAAAGTGAAAAAATACCAATCTAATACAAAGTGACAGCAGGGAGTCCCACGCACACCTCGAGTAACATTTGGAAAGAAATGCCACAGAATATAATAACAGAAGGCTGAGGCTCTAGCTGCTGTGGGTAAACGTGTTAATCCTCTACACGGAGCGCACGTAGAGCTCTAATGATAAACACTATGATTTGACTCAGCTGAGAAACGAGTAGAGGGAAGAAGAAGGCGAGTATGTGTGATGGGCTGCAGTCAGGAACGCATTACGCCCACATATGCTGCATAAATCATGGGTGCTCCGGAGCGAGGTGTTGGCTGCTAACATATTGACTGCATCGGGGCTGTTTGCGGAATAGATATAAACAGTAGTGTCATTGTTGAGTGGGTCTTCCCTCTTCTGTGTGGCACTATCATCTCCACTGACCTGCTGCCACTACACCCCTTTGCTCTGTGCTTAAAAGTGTGCCAAGACTGTAACTATAACAGGATACACGGAGGCAGAGTCCGTCATAATATAAATGTTTTCAGGGTGCAGACTTTTTAAATTGTTATGAGGTTCTGTTGGAAATCCCATACAATGTGTTTCAACCCGTAACTGTACTTTAATGTAATGCAATGTCGCAATTCGCAGCAATTAAATACTTGATCTGTGTCCTTACAGTAGCCTAGCAACTACCTTAGAGGGCTTTCTTTTCACATCTGCAGCGTCATAGATTGTCAAGGGAATCTACCCGAGACGTTTAAGAAAATTACATACTCAAAAATAATGAATACAATTTCCAGATGGATGACAGAAATAGATGTGAAATTAGAAGCAGGAAGAAATATGCTCACATCCTCAAAATCAGCATGTCATTCACAACTAATAGAGCTCATTACGTACTTACCTTTATCATACTTTAAAAATTAAAAAAAAGAACAGCAATGCAGTTATGTGAATACCCAATAGTTGCTCGGCGCTCGTGTTTGAAGACAACCCGTTTCCATGACGACGAGCGAGGAGGAGAGGAGGAGAAGAGGAGGAGGTGTTTGCTTGCGGAGTCTCCTATACCCTACAGTATGTGTGTCTTCCAAGTGTCTCCCCTCGCTTTCTCCATAACCACTATCTCACTGGGAGCGCGTGCGTAAAAAGCTAATCCCACGCCATCTAGCACCAAGACTGATTTAATGTGGCCCACTTACATTCCAGATGCGAGGAGAGGGAGGAGGCTACACATTTTCATTATACTAGAAGTCAAGGGTTTGAAGCCCGGCTAAAAGATAAATGAAAATTGCAACAAAACGGCCACGCTCAAGAGCCATGGTCATATCAAGTGTATTTTGAAAAGCAATAAATATAAGCAGTTTATACCCTTTTTATGACTTCATAGCGTCAACAGTTTATCACCTGCGTATTTTTATTCCAGTAGACAGAATCTCACTCAGATTAAATCACTTATTCATTACAGTGGCCATTTATTTGGTCTAATCTCCACATGGGCAAAAGGCTGAACCGGTTGAGCGTCTGATAAATGGAAAAGTAGTACTCCAGCAAGAATGTGGCCTTATAAAAAGTACAACAGTTCACTCAGCATTGATCGCTAAGCTCTTTGGATAGATGGTTAGTGGTGTGCGGCCAGTCGTGAACTCCTATGGACCCATGTTATAGGAATAACAATTTATACTAGTCAAGTATTAGTATTAATTCTACATTGTTCAGTTACATTATGACATGAAATGAAAGAATGTTACAGTTTCACAAAAACTGTATCAAACATTTACATTTGCAAATTATATATTATATTATTACTAAATATATTAATATTTTCTCACAAATCATCATGGATGACAAAACCGGTCAAAGCAAAACATTTTGAAGCACGATATACTGCTACAGAGATAAACAATAACATTGAAACTTCTTTATGCAACTGACAATAACAATAATGCATGATAATCACACTACACAAATGTTTAAATAGACAAGATCCTTAAAGGTCCCATGACATGGTACTTCTTGATGCTTTTATATGGCTCCTTAATGGTTCCCTAATACTGTAAATGAATCCTTCTTCAAAATCAAGATTCAGTGCATGAGAAACAGAGATAAGATGAGAAAGAGTAATTTTTCTCTCTCTGAACAGGCCATTATGGGCATTGTTGCTTGAATGCAAATGAGGAGAAAAGAGATGGCCTATAGTAGAGGGTGGGGGCGTGGCCAAACTCTCCGCTCTCAGCTCTCAGCTGTGCGCTTTCTGATCCATTTCCGCGTTTTTGCGGGGAGAAGAGATGAGAAGCGTTCCATTGAAAAATAAACACATTTCCACAGAAAATAAAATTAAACCACTGCTGTTCAAAGGTCCAGAGGCTCAGATAAAGGACTTCCGAGCCTAGAAACACTCGGACGTGCCTCCAGGCAAATAAAAAAACGCATTTCGCATTGCCTAGCGCATTCGCAGTCCAAACTCTCTGGGCGTGATTTACAGAGACGCTGAGTACAGACAGACGGGGGTGGAACTGCATTTGCATTTCTTTTTTCGATCTGACGTCAATAAGGTGCCTTGTTCAAAATCGCCCGTTTGAGCTCTGATTTTTTGTTACGCAGAAAAGGATCGCAAATGCTCAGTTTAGACATTTCGCAACTTTTAACCATGGGGGGGCCCTAAACAGGGTAGGGGAGCTCACATTAATGTTCAAAAACCTCAGAAAGTGAAAATTTCATGCCATGGGACCTTTAAAAGGCATGAGCAGCAACAAATAAATAGCAGAATGAAGCAATAATAAGTCAACTAAGTTACATTTTCAGTTCTCTACTGCTCATTTTGTTTTCATATTACTAAAAAAAATAACTGAAATCTCCCCACTGCCGCAAAGAAACTGTAGACATGATAAATACTGAGCTCCAAAATATATTGATCCAGCTATCAAATATTAAACGATAAGTCAATGTAGTAATTATCAGGGTGACAGGCCTAGCTAGCGCTTTTAACTCACAGCAAAAGTCCAGAGTTTGATTCCTGGATCAAATGAGACCTTCCAATAAACATTTGAATGGGTATGCATTGCTTAACCCCCCATCATACTACTCATACAGAATATGCTAATTCTCTAGCTGCACCGTCCATAGGCCAAAGGTAACTGCAAGAATGGTTACAGGACAGTCACTGCTGTGAGAATCTTCCTGACATGTGTGCCCAACATTGAAGAATGAGTCAAATGCAGGAGAAAAATGTGCCTATGGGGACAATGAAGTACCTTACTATGTAGTTTAATAAGTACAATGATACAGTTATAATACAATGATAAAGAGAGCTCTTAATCACTTCACCTGACAATGGTCATAATAATATGCCTGGTCGGGGAGTACTCCAACAGTTTTTTCATTGCTTTGTGACCCGTCTTACCCTAATCTAATCCATGCGGATGCCACAGAGTTTCCCCACAGTCCCTTAATAGAGTCCTCCAAAATGACTTATGCGGTATATTAGGCCTGACCTTGTATTCGAATGGCCCAGGTTAACAAGCTTTAACTAGCGGGCCGACTGCACCAAAGTCCATCATAGCTGTCTTTAAGGAGCCATGACTAAGTGGGAGTAGGGGATATCTTTGGTTTTATAAGGGGACCTGGCTCGTTTAGCATTGTGGCGGCGCTGAATCTAAAGTGTTTGGTATAAAGCACAGAACAGGTGAAACATATTCAGTAAGTAGGGTCATTCTTATTCATAGGCATAGCTTAAGTTCACAGTTAGACCATGGCGCTTCACTTATTATTCCAATGGTTATATGGGAGAAAATTATTCGTTTCCACGGTGCAGAAAGAAGCTGGCAGCTGTGACGACTACCTGATGGGACTCTTCACACTTGCGTGACTTTTTTAAAATGCCACAGTCATTTTTAATAATAATTCCTTTTCTTTTTTTCACCAAAGGATAGCTGAGGGCAATCTTCTATAATTGCCTTTTAAATAAAACCCAGATGAGTAATTACTTATAAGAGTAAGTCAAGGCATGCTTGCTTATCTTGAATTAGGTGGAATGTGTGTCTACTTCCACAGAAACATTTAGAGGCAAATATAATAATTTTAGAAGGAGATAAAATTGCAAGCTCTCATCTTTAATCATTAATCATATGTCCCTTTGGAGAAAGCCAAAAGAGAAATATGGCCCTGTGATGATCAGCAGCTGGAACGTATTGCTGTGATCGGTCAGGAGAGAGTGCTGGCCTTGGACTCTCAAGGATAAAACCAAGTCGTCAAATGGTCAACTGAGGCCACACAGGGGTACAGACATAATCAAGGCAGTGAATCACAGGACACAGTCCAATAACGCTGCTAATGTAATACATTTGTTACACTAGTTTTAAAAGTTTATTATTACCATATAGTGATATTGTATGTATAATGGAAATTATGAAATATTCTGCATCATTGCAGGATATGTTCATACTTCTAACCAAAAGAAATAAATTATAGATTAGATGCATTTTACCATGGTTAGCAGATCAATATTGATGCAAGAATACATAGAGTATTTCTGTTATGGTACTATACTCGATTTATTGCAAGATTGGGAGGAAAATTGGGCTCTTCGAATGTTTCTGGTGTTAAGTTGAAATTAAAATGTCCTGTCCGACATGTTTAAACTAAATTAGAAGAAAGCTCACCATCAGTGGAACATAAGTGAAAATGACACAGACAGTCGTCAAACCTTTCATAAGCATTATAACAATATTGTCATACATTCTTAAATTAATTCCCATCATGCTCTGCTGCTTTCTGTCTGAGCTGATTTAATTTATGAGAGGCGCATCAATGTCTCAAATGTGATACATGCCAGGGAATTCACATGTCCATCAGCATCTGCCACCGCGGGAACACAATATGATTCCAATCAATGGCATAATGGCCCAGACCTACTCAGCCAGGCAGGAGCCATGAGCAGGCGGGAGCCATCATGGACCACTGGGGCTATATGTGCATCTGCAGGGAAGCATTTCTGTGAGCCTCAGATACAAAGTGCTGATGTGATGAAGGCATGTTTCCATTGTGAGACATGATAATGGTGTTTTGATAGGGCAAGAGTCAGTAAGACATAGGTATTTACTGATTGCATCTTCTGAAGCATACACTTAAGGGTTTGTTCAATGGAAATTAGTTCATTACAGTGTGATGTAGTGCCATTGTTTTGAAATCTCATGAAACAAAAGAGATAATGGGGCAAAAAGGTTGGCAAAACAAAAAGTTACACTGTTCTTTTGAAATCTGTCTGTCATCTAAGTGAAAAGTTGGCAAAAGATTTTGTTTAAAAGATGTCATAACACTCAAAGGGCTTATAGGATAGAATTAAGATGGTGGTTTTGCTTATTGTATCTCCAGTGGTGAAAGTAAAGCGGTGCGCACCGGAACGCAGCACCGGTATAAAATTCACAGCCGGTATGCAGCAACGCTAAGAGAATATGATTAATGGTGGCCAAAACCCGCATTTGAAAAAAAAAGTAAGGTGCGCTATTTAAAGATCCCATGACATGGTACTTCTTGATGCTTTTATATGGCTCCTTAATGGTTCCCTAATACTGTAAATGAATCCTTCTTCAAAATCAACACTCAGTGCATGAGAAACAGAGATAAGATGAGAAAGAGTATTTTTTCTCCCTCAGAACAGGTCATAATGGGAGTTGTTGCTTGAATGCAAATGAGGAGAAAAAAGCTGGCCAATAATAGAGGGTGGGGGCGTGGCCAAACACTCCGGTCTCCACTGTAGCTCACAGCTGATCCATTTCCTTGTTTTTGCACAGGGGGAGAGAGTTGAAGCGTTCCATTGAAAAATAAACACATTTCCACATAAAATAAAATTAAACCACTGCTGTTCAAAGGTCCAGAGGCTCAGATAAAGGACTTCCGAGCCTAGAAACACTTGCCTAGAAACACGTGCCTCCAGGCAAATAAAAAAACGCATTTCGCATTGCCTAGCGCATTCGCAGTCTAAACTCTCTGGGCGTGATTTACAGAGACGCTGAGTTCAGACAGACGGGGGTGGAACTGCATTTGCATTTCTTTTTTCGATCTGACGTCAATCAAGGTGCCTTGTTCAAACTCGCCCGTTTGAGCTCCGATTTTTTGTAACGCAGAAAAGGATCGCAAATGCTCAGTTTAGACATTTCACAACTTTTAACCATGGGGGGGGTAGGGGCCCTAAACAGGGTAGGGGAGCTCACATTAACGTTCAAAAACCTCAGAAAGTGAAAATTTCATGCCATGGGACCTTTAAGTAGAAAACACAAACAACCACACTATGCCATTCGAGAATAACTGAAAGCTACCCGAAACTCTTGTGCAGAGATATCTGCAGTCTGTTAAGCAAGGATTGTCAAAACTTATCTGACTGTAGCTGTGAAAGTAGCCTAAACCATTGCGAGGCGGTGCTGCGCACTGGTAGAAGATTTAAGGCCGGCGCACTGCCTGCACCTGTAAGAGAGGGTTTATGCTGACTAAAAAAATATGAAATAGTTAAGTATATTAAGAAAGTTATTTATCTATGAAAAAGGTGTAAAACGTTTAAAAAAAAAAACAGTTTTTTTTTTTTAAACGGTAAAGTGATGCACTGGACATTATAGCACCTACTTTCACCACTGTGTATCTCATAAAGAAAAACATGTTCACAGAAATATATATTGTGGTTTTAAGTATATTATCAAAGTTAGTTTATTATTCTATGAGATGTTTTAGTAGGCAACATTAAGTAATTGTCCTCGCCAACTCTAGCTGAGGTGGGTCGGACTTCATTTGCTCAAGTACTTGTAATTGTTTTATACAACTGTGCTTCTTGAGGTAGTTTCATTCTTTTCCTTCTACTTGAGTAATACATTTTAAAGTTTAACACTCTTACTTCAGTAAAAGTTTTAATTAGTCTTAATTATTTTGTCTTCTCCCTGTGTGTAATACAAGGACGGCTTTATGTTGATTATGTTATGACTTGCATGCCATTCTCTTTCAGATATGACTGAAGTTTTTCCACAGTTTTTTCCACACTTACTTGAGCATATATTGGACCTCTACTAAGTACTCTCTTGACTTTGAAAAAACGTTACACAATTTCAGCAGCGTTTCCCATAGATTTTGTAGAACAATATAACAATATTATTACTTGAATTGTTAAGTCTAATTTAATTTGTGAAGAAAATATGTCACTTACTGCCTATATTTAATCTTTAAGGAGTCATTTGACTGCATTGACCAGTATAGTCTCTTTTATAATAAGTTTATAATAATGCAAAGAGTAATAAAGTCTACTTAGTTAACTTAGTCCAGGTTGTTTTTAGACTGTTGGGGAGAATTTTAGGCTGTGTCACATTACTCTGTCTTACCCCTTCCTCTTCCCCTACCCCTTTATCTACGTCTTTGGCTTACCCCTTGATACCGAGCTGAGAGGGCTGGGAGTACGAATGTTCCCCTAAGAAATAGAACACCACTCGATTACCGTTTGTGTCATCATCCCTTGCCTCTACCTGGCTGCTACATCTACAGAGGCGACAACAATTGACGCAAACAAACGTAAACAAATGTCAAGGATTATCGGGTACCTCAGCTCGACAAAAAAACTAGCTTGTTTATACATGAAAGTTCAATGAAAACAATAACATCAGCTAAACAGACATCACTACAATTAAAACCGCAATAACAGTTCAATAAAAGTAACAGAGAACATAAGCGTCATAATTGTAAACCTGCTAAACTGTTAATTGATCATTACAACAGCTGAAAATACATTTATGAGACTCCTTGGCTGGTCGATGTGACACTGCCATCCTGATCCCAAAATCTGCCTGAGCTCAAAGGCGTACCCCTTTGTTTCAAGTCTGGTCGAGAGCTTACTTCGTTTCAAGGGATATGTAGCCCTCGGTCATGGCCCTCCCCCTTGATCAAAATTAGAACCTTGCCCTTGAACGCGCAAAACCAAGGGGTAGGGGTAAGACGAAGGGGTAAGACAGAGAAATGACGAGCAACACTGACGAGCACTGCACTTTAGCATGTCAATCATCGCAGTTCATCTATGACATTTTATCTGGCACAATAACACAATTCAGTGTAGACATCAATCCGTTTAAGGGTGCTACTATAGAATAAATCCTTTGGCATAATTACACCTTGCCTATTATGTCTAGAGATCCTTTAGAGTGCTATTATAAACGCAAGCTTCCCAAAACCCAGTGGACACATTGAGCACTTCATATGCCTGCGAATAAAAAAAGCCCAGTGCCCATCTGCACGTCGCATCTCTTAACTGAAGCTCCCCCTCCCTCCTCCTCACTATTGTCATTCACATTGGCGCTGTACTCACTTGGCAGGCCCGTCCAACACATCCACGCACAGCTGTCCGTGTCTCGCAACTTTTAGACACCGCCTCATCTCGTTAGTGGATTCGCAATTAATTGGAACTCACTTTTTAATAAGCTGTCCGTATAGCAACGAGCAGATGCAAAGTTAGTGAATCAAGGAGATATCCCGGGTAGTTGCGGGATCGGGCTCCAATGTCAAATAATACAATCTACTTAGTATTGACATCTGCCCCTGTCAAAGTGATGACATGATTTTGTAAATTTATTGCCATCTGTAGGTCAAATACTGTAATCCTATTAATAATGAAAAGGGTTACAAAGCCTCTGCTTGGATGCCATGTGTTGGTTAAATAAACACTGAAGGCTGCATTTGAATTTACCAATACATAAATAAATATTGACTTAATTTTGACCCCACAGCAATGCAGACTTTAAATAGACTTTTCAGGGGTAAATGCTGCTGATAGGTCAAAATAAATGTTATTGGTAGAGAGAATTTTAATACTGGTTAATAGTTCTAAGTAAAATTGTGCTCTAGCTGTTAACTTATATTAAACAATTTTCTGATCTATGCTATAATTGAATTAATTTAATCTATTGATTTATTTGAATTAGGACAATGCATATTAATTAACATGACAACAAACAGCATCAATGTAAATATGTCGGAATTAGCGCAATAGCTACAGTACTTTACATCCGTTGTCCTAAGGCAGGTCAGAACAGAAGAATATTTAGAGAAACACACAAAATAGACAAAAGTGCACATAGACATGACAGCAACTTAACCACAATAGACCATTTTCTGAGTTTAAGAGGCCCAGAGAAGAAGAAAATCTACCTGTGAGAGCATGTTTGATTATTTTTCAACCAATGTTTCAGAGTGTTTTTGAAGGTTGAGAAGGACCCACAGTTCCTGACACGAGCAGGTAATGTGTTCCATGACTGTGATCCTCTGATAGACGTCACCATTTGGCCGTATTATTATATTACAATGAATATATTGTTTCCTCATCTCAAACATACGTGGAGGTGTGTTTCGTTTCATTCACACAACCCTGCATATTTAGGTTCTTCTCTCAAACACAAAACACTCTGTTCCACTTTGTGATGTCATGTGGTACTACAGGAAGTGCCCCACTGTGCTTTTAAATGCCATATGCGTCCACTAGAATTATTTGGATAATTTCAGCCCTGGAATTACTTAAGAAAATGTAAAAGGTCGCTGTTAACTTGAAAACTACCACTACATGAGATCACAAGGTGGACCAGAACATTTTGAGCTTTGGAGATGTAGACAGCTTAATAAAATTGGTTTACTCAAACATGTGTGAATGAAACAGTGTGTTTTTGATGAGGTAACAACATTATAACATGCCTCAAAGTCATTTTTGCGTAAAATGAGACCCTTAAAAATAGCTGTAATAAATTCAAAAGTGGCACTATTTCTTTTTTAAAAATCAAATGTAACAATTCCAGTCCCATAACACCGTCACTTGCATGGAAGAAAGGACCACTCTTTTAATGGAATGTAAACATAATGATTAACAACGACAGCTTACTAATCTTTTGTCCAGTCTCTAGGTCTTAATACCAAACATGTGCATCTCAGTGGGCATCCCATCAGCTCCACCTGGCCCTGTGCCCCTGCCTCTGCAGAGTCAGCAGGGTTCTGGCTCCAGACACCACCATACACAAAGAAGAATTTCACAAAAACAAGTGTTGCATAGCCACATTACCAAACTGTGACATTTTACCAACAGAACCCACTGAGAAGGCCCCCAAACTGCGAATTGTGTTTTCTCAATACTCTACATGGGTGGTGTTATGCAGTGACTTCTGTGCCGAGAGCATAATCCCAGGCACATTCTGAGTTGCGGTGCTGCCAAATCGGCTTGATCAGAATCTGGCATTGTGTCATGGGCATGTCACATTGATGAGTTATCGGAGCCTATTAATAGTGACAGTGTGGGAGATGGGTGTAATTGTGTTTTCATGATGACTGAATGTATAACAGGGCTCTCAAGTCTCACACATTGAGAGTGTGACACACGCAATTCGACGTGTTCACACGCTCACACGCCACACATGGCATTTCTCACGCTGATTTCTTTTTTTTTTTTTTTTTTTTGTGCCCAGAAAATCGGTCTGTGTGGCTTAGTTTATGCAGGCTCCGCGCGTTTTCAGCGGAAAAAAAACTCCCCTTGCTCCGGGCGCACGGTCCGAGCGAGGCCGGAGCAGACGCGCTGTCCCCCGGGCACGTCCTGAGCCTCAGTCCCGGTGTCTCCGACGGCTTACGCGCAGAATACGCGCGGCCCAGAGCCGAACTGCCCATGGTGATACGCGGTGAGCCCGCTCCCGCCCGCCCCGGTCCCTCCTCCCCGCCCCTCTCAGCGCGATGATAAAACAAACTGAGAACCATCAGGTAATAACTTCATTTATATAACTCTCATTAGTTGCTTTGTAGTTTAAGTTTGCTCTTTAGACAAACAGGGCTCTCAGCACGCAATTCGACGTGGCGCCCCCCCCCCCCCCGCTCCTCGGGAAAAATTGTTCACTCGCCAGGACTAAACCAGAACTAAACCAGGTCTAAACCGGGTATAAACCAGGATTCAACTGGGACTAAACCAGGACTAAACCAGGACTAAACCAGGTCTAAACAAGAACTAAACCAGGACTAGACCAGGACTAGACCAGGACTAAACCAGAACTAAACCAGGACTAAACCAGGACTAAATCAGAACTAAACCAAGACTAAACCAGGTCTAGACCGGGTATAAACCAGGATTCAACTGGGACTAAACCAGGACTAAACCAGGACTAAACCAAGACTAAACCAGAACTAAACCAGAACTAAACCAGGACTAAACCAGGACTAAACCAGAACTAAACCAGGACTAAACCAAGACTAAACCAGGTCTAGACCAGGACTAAACCAGAACTAAACCAGGACTAAACCAGAACTAAACCAGGACTAAACCAGGTCTAAACCAGGACTAAACCAGAACTAAACCAGGACTAGACCAGGACTAAACCAGGACCTAGCCAGGACTAAACCAGAACTAAACCAGGACTAAACCAGAACTAAACCAGGACTAAACCAAGACTAAACCAGGTCTAAACCAGGACTAACCCAGAACTAAACCAGGACTAGACCAGGACTAAACCAGGACCTAGCCAGGACTAAACCAGGACTAAACCAGAACTAAACCAGGACTAAACCAAGACTAAACCAGGTCTAAACCGGGTCTAAACCAGGATTCAACTGGGACTAAACCAGGACTAAACCAAGACTAAACCAGGTCTAAACCGGGAATAACCCGGCACTAAACCAGGACTAAACCAGGACTTAACCAAAACTAAACCAGGTCTAAACCAAGACTAAGCCAGGACTAAACCAGGTCTAAACCAGGACTAAGCCAAGACTAAACCAGATCTAAACCGGGTCTAAACCAGCACTAAACCAGGTCTAAACTAGGACTAAACCAGGTCTAAACCAGGACTAAGCCAAGACTAAACCAGATCTAAACCGGGTCTAAACCAGGACCCCCCCCCCGGTCCTCAGAAATCTCACTCCTAGCAATCTTCAAAACTTAAGAGCCCTGTGTATAATGTGGTGCGTATAGGCGCTGGATCATATCAGGTGACTCACGTGCTGTCCTACTACATAAAGGACCCATATTACGCTATTTTCTGATCTATGTTATAAGGTTGCTTTCTCATCTCCTCATTTGTATTGTTTCAACACACAAATCCTGCATATTTAGGCTGAGTTCTTTTCCCAAACTGAAAGCACTCAGTTCCATCTTGTGACGTCATGTGCTAATACAGGAAGTGCTCCACTGTGTTCTTAAAGGGATTGTAAGAGCCATTTTTGTGTGTTTTCTATATGTGCCGCCATTTTATGAGTTCTATGCGTGTAGGCGGCCATCTTATGAGTTTTCTACATATCTGTTTTCTCATTGGCTTCCTGTCCCGCCTTGATGTACAGGAAGTGCTTTCTGATTGGTTCACTTTGATCTTTGTTCTTTCATCATTGATCTTTCCCACTATAAAATCACCATGCACAGACACAGGGTCAGTGGCCAGGGGAGAAGAGAGGGAGCACACGGAGAAGACACAAGACAAGACACACCACATAACACACACACACACGAAGAAAGAGACCACACTACATAGGTAGTGTGGATAGAAGCCACGGTCTGGTGGCCAGGAGGTTACCTCGAGTCAAGGGTGACGGGGTATTAGGACGTCCTGGACCACAGAAGCGACACAGTCTTTTGACCGTCACGTAAACGTCACGTAAGAACGTCACGTGGGACGTCACGTAACAAGGAGGTCACGTGAAACGTCACGTAACAGCCGCAAGTAGTAAGTAAGACGGATTCCCGTCGGGAGCCGAGAAGCGAAGAAGCACGGTCTCCCGAGTGACAGACGGAAAAACGCGACACTATAAGGCATGTACGGACAGCAAAGAAAAACCAGTAGCACTGTCGACAACGCAACGTAGGGTGAATCCTGTCGGGAGCCAAGAAGTACAAGAAAGCCCGGTCTCCCAGTGACAGGCGGGATCTCACCACTATACGACACGCAAAGACGTCAAGAAGGACATCACCACACATACAGAGCCTAACACAACACGCATAGGAAAGCCACAAGCCTCAGAAATTCATCTTTCCATTTCCCTCTTTATTCACCTTATTTGTACCCGCTCTGTATGCCCTTCACTTTAGTAAAGATAGAAAAGACAAACTTTGATTCAAGACTCTTTATTTACATTACGTGACGCGTCGGAAAGAAACTTCAAGAAACACCGAGGCCGAGGCTAGTGGGGCGCATTGCCGCACTCACAGGGATAGTGCATTTTTTAAATGTTAATTAGGGCTGTCAGTTTAACGCGTTAATTAGATTAATTAATTACACTGCTAATTAACGCGTTATAAAAATTAACGCAATTAATCATGAGCACAATTCAATGCACGCGCATTTTAAATTTGGCGTGCGGGGCCTTTGAACGGCGAGTTTATTTATAAAAACGTGACGGAGCAGATCCGTTTCTAAGCCCCCTGTCCCCGCGGAGAGCACGTGAAGACGCCGGGGAGAGCACGTGAAGACGCGCGCGCCCGTTTCTGTATCTGCTGCGCTCCGCGCGCTGAACCCTTTTCAATTACCATAACCTCTCCAGCGTGTTCTGCCGTGACTAAGGGTGCACACTTAAGAAGCGTTAGTTTTGCCCATCCAAATCACGCTAAACCCGATCATTTACTCACCCCGCGGTGCCGCCGCCTCCTCCCTCCTCCTCCGTGCGATGGTTCGGACACATCCGCGCCGGTAATCCAGTTTCGCGGGTTCCGGGGGTCAGGTGAGCCATGAGTAATTTACACGGACAATTATTTGTATTCTATGTATATTTGAAGCTGTGTATATTATTTATTGACATTGCATGAAAGCTACTGTACGTGCTCACGTACACCAGAAATATTTGCCATTTAATAGGCTAGTGGAATGGTGTAAATGAGCTTTCAAATGAATGTTACGTAATGTGGGAGGTGAATGGGGGTGTACAGCAGTCTTGTCTTGGTTACACGGGAGGTAACGTGCACTGAAAGAGTGAGTGAAAGACTGAAAGACTTAAAGGGGAAGTCTGCATTCTTTTCACTGTACCACTACAAATCACACGTTTGACACCTTTTTTGCACTGTGGGAAAGCACAATAAACCACCTAAAAAAATTATTTTAAAAAATGCGATTAATTAGATTAATTAATTACAAATCCTGTAATTAATTAGATTAATTTTTTTTTATCGCCTGACAGCACTAATGTTAATATGTATGGGTTCCCTTTTAAAAGTGTTGTGCGGTAACACTGGCTTACCTCTGATAATCTCGTCTCAGCCCGGTTCTGCTCGGGTTCTGAAGCTCACGTAAGTAGGTCCGGTAAGTTCGCGGGGACAGGAAATAAAGCTTGTTTTTCTTCGCAAAACAACATTTGTCCAAAAGGTGATATATATAGTTCCGTCAAAGACAGTTGTCCGAAAAAATCCTGCTGCCTAATTCGCATTCGCATATTTTCTCTAGATTCGTATCACTCCGCCCACGTTAGCTCTATTCCCTGTTCACTCATAAGCGGATGGTTACGGCAACTGCCTGTGACGGAAATATATATTACTTTTTGGACAAATGTTGTTTTGCGAAGAAAAACAAGCTTTATTTCCTGTCCCCGCAAACTTACCGGACCTACTTACGTGAGCTCCAGAACCCGAGCTGTAGACGAGACTGTCAGAGGTAAGCCAGTGTTACTGCACGACACTTTTAGAAGGGAACCCATAAAGATTAACATTTTTTTTTAAAACGCACTATCCCTTTAAACCCCATGTGTTTTGGGAATGCTCATACACTCAAATCTTTTGGAATGACATATTTCTGTTTGTGAATAGAAAGCTTGATACAAACCTACAATTGAATGTAAAACATGTACTTTTTGGTGTCTTTGAGAAAGGTATTCCTGCAAAAAAAAAAAAAGTGCTGAGCTTGCTCCTCGTCATATAAAAAAATTCATATCCATTGCTGTAAATTTTCTAGCCTGAAACCCAAATTGGTTGTATTTCAGTCCCTCTTGTCCTCCTGTATAAGTATTGCACAAATCCAAAAGCCATGAAAACAAAAGCAATTTGTATGGAATTTGAAATATAAATTGTAAATACATGGATAATTTCTATATATTTGTATAATGCATAATGCAGAAATTGAACATGCTGAGCCCTATGAATATGAACTCTTAAGCCTCGAGCATTGTTATTGTTTATACCCTTGTATATTACATTGTATATTTGAAAAAAAAAAAAAAAAACAGTTCTTAAACTCCATACACCTTCACTACAATCAACTGGATCATTTCAGCTCTGGATTTGCCACTCTGCTGAACGAAAAGTAAAAGGTAGCTGTTCATTTGAAAGCTACCACTACATGACATCAGGTGGAGCAAAGCATTTTGATCTTTGGAGATGTAGACAGACTAATAAGACAGGTTTACTCAAAACATGTGTGAATAAAACCAAACACAACTCCGGGCATAATTATTTTTAATCAGATAACAACAGAGTAACATTTCCTCAAAGTCAAGTCTTAAGCAATACAGACACCCTAATTATTCACAGCGAAGAGTTTATAATCCCTTTTCACAGCTCTTGCAAACCAGTTATGCTGTGACAGTAAAGCTAACAACAAGTAGCATGCTAACACGGACTTCCTAATTATCAGCAAGCAAAAGACTTTTTATTTGGGGCAAGACTAAATTAGCTTGAATACACACGGGGTCTTTAAAGAGTAGAGTATGAGTGCGTTTCTTCAGTGGAACCTCCATTTTCACCTTAAAACCACCACAGTAAATCTACTCTTTAAAGATCCCATGACATGGTACTTCTTGATGCTTTTATATGGCTCCTTAATGGTTCCCTAATACTGTAAATGAATCCTTCTTCAAAATCAACACTCAAAATCACACTGCATGAGAAAGAGAGATAAGATGAGAAAGAGTCATAAATGTCACTCTGGAACACTCCATTATAGGCGTTGTTGCTTGAATGCAAATGAGGAGGACAGAGGTGGCCTATAGTAGGGGGTGGGGGGCGTGGCCAAGCTCTCCGCTCCGCTCTGTGACCCACTTCCGTGTTTTTGAGCGGAGGGAGAGATGAGAAGCATTCCATTGAAAAATAAACACATTTCCATATAAAATAAAATTAAACCACTGCTGTTTCAGATATCCACAGGCTCAGATAAAGGACTTCCGAGCCTAGAAACACTCACAAGTTCCTCCAGGCAAATAAAAAAACTTATTTCGCATTGCGTAAATCACTCTCTGGGCGTGATTTACAGAGACGCTGAGTACAGACAGACGGGGGTGGAACTGCATTTGCATTTCTTTTTTCGATCTGACATCAATAAGGTGCCTTGTTCAAAATCGCCCGTTTGAGCTCTGATTTTTTCTAACGCAGAAAAGGATCTCAAATGCTCAGTTTAGACATTTCGCAACTTTTAACCATGGTGGGGGGGGGGGGGCTAAACAGGGTAGGGGAGCTCACATTAACGTTCAAAAACCTCAGAAAGTGAAAATTTCATGCCATGGAACCTTTAAATGTACTCCACGTCTTGTAAAAGTGTCAATAAGTGCCTACTCTTAAGTACCTCTCTAATGCATGCACTAAAGACATAGCTGCACCCTAATTCAATATTACAGCGCAAACTTTTTTTTAAAGTCTAATAAATGCTGTAGCCTGTGGGACTCATATTTCTCCATCATATTCCTGCTAAAAATATTCTTTGCTTTGTTTTGCAGAAGCTGGGATGGAATGCCCCCCAGTCCTACAATAAAGCAAATACACTTTCACGTTGCAGCAAGAATGAGAACACAGCATTTTTTTCTATTTCTACTACCTTCACAAAGCCTATTCTTGGGTATAGTTATAGTGCAAAATCTGTTGGACTACAGAAAACTAATCTCCAACAAAACAGTAAGGCGAGCAGATTACAGCCTCATTCTGTACTAACCTTACATTGTGACACCATTGAGCCTAATCATATTTGATACACGAGATGCACCGATACAATACTGGTTTTGGATATCGGTGCCAATACTGATAAATTTGCTGGATCGAATATCTGTTTCCAATTATTGGTTCAGCCAATATCCTGATTGGACATTTACAATGATGTAATAAAACTATTTACTGGTTGTGGTGGGCACAGAAATTCTAACAATTTATTGAACTTTTATTTATACAAAGCTGTTCTGTGGTTGGCATGAAATTTTCACTTTCTGAGGTTTTTGAACGTTAATGTGAGCTCCCCTACCCTGTTTAGGGCCCCCCCATGGTTAAAAGTTGTGAAATGTCTAAACTGAGCATTTGCGTTCCTTTTCTGCGTTACAAAAAATCGGAGCTCAAACAGGCGATTTTGAACAAGGCACCTTATTGACGTCAGATCGAAAAAATAAATGCAAATGCAGTTCCACCCCCGTCTGTCTGAACTCAGCGTCTCTGTAAATCACACCCAGAGAGTTTGGACTGCGAATGCGCTAGGCAATGCGAAATGCGTTTTTTTATTTGCCTGGAGGCACGTCCGAGGGTTTCTAGGCTCGGAAGTCCTTTATCTGAGCCTCTGGACCTTTGAACAGCAGTGGTTTAATTTTATTTTATGTGGAAATGTGTTTATTTTTCAATGGAACGCTTCAAATCTCTCCCCCCGTGCAAAAACAAGGAAATGGATCAGCTGAGGGCTCAGAGCCGAAAGTGGAGTTTGGCCACGCCCCCACCCTCTACTATTGGCCAGCTCTTTTCTCCTCATTTGCATTCAAGCAACAAGGCCCATTATGGAGTGTTCCAGAGAGAGAAAAAAATACTCTTTCTCATCTTATCTCTGTTTCTCATGCACTGAGTGTTGATTTTGAAGAAGGATTCATTTACAGTATTAGGGAACCATTAAGGAGCCATATAAAAGCATCAAGAAGTACCAGGTCATGGGATCTTTAAGGGATAAATAACAGTTAAACAACACATTTGGATCAGTTTTGTATTATTTTATTTTAATTGAAATAAATAAATGCTGTTTTCAGACTGCACGGGCATTGGTTTATATCGCATATCCGCAGATACTTAAAACTATAATATCGAAATTGGTACTGGAACTGAAAAAACTGGATCGGTGCACCCCTATTTGATACAGTAACTTTGATCAGGCATAATATAATAACCATTACCATTAGGGCTATTATATTACCAGACTTACTGTATAATTTTCTGCGATTGGTACACTAAATTCATAATAAAAGCAATGCACAATGTTTGGCGATGTCTTTATTTTAACCTAGGCTGACAGCTATCACAGCTTGCCTGTGGATAATTCTGTAACAGTATGGTAGAATATTGCTACTCAGTTAAAAAGTGTTTTTCTTGGGATCCTCTGATGGCCGTTTGTTTTGACAATGCTTGAGTGAACGCATTAGTCCCATTATTAAAGCGACTGTGGTTGCTTTGTTTTGCATGATTCCATTTCTGTGGCTGTCAAAACACAGCAGAATGTGGTCTAGTGTATTTGTAGATATCACAGGGAGAGAGAGTGAAAGCGACACACTCGAAACAAGCAATGCACATCATATATCCACACTGACATTACACTCTGCGCGGATCTGTTCAGTAGGAAATTGTACAATACAACAAATAAAAGCTGTATATTTTGGCTTTGCATTGCATTGTATGTAGTTTCTCCATAGTGCCACATGCTTACCAGCTTCGCTAAGTAATAATACTCATAAAACATGGGTCTATAAAATAAATAAAAACTATTAGTATGTTTGAGATCAGTGGTTCTAAAACTGTTATACAAGTACCACTTGACCTACCACAAGCTCATTCTGCTGGAACTCAGAGTCCTCTTCTGTTCTAGTGTTTGACTGATTATGATTACAGTGAACCCTCGTTTATCGCGGGGGTTAGGTTCCAGAAATAGCCCGCAATCAGTGAAATCCGCAAAGTAAGACAATTTTATATTTTACAATTATTCTACATGTTTTAAGGCTGAAAACACTTCACCAGACACATTATACACCTTTCTGAGACTGGTATTAACATTTTCTCACATTCTTCTCTTGTTTAAACACTCAAACTTTTGTAGATTTTCATTAAAATATATTAATAGTGGGGGGGGATGGGCACGTGACACGCGGACACGTGCGCGCGGACACGTGTGTTTGTTTTGGTACCACATATCCATGCCATGTGCGAAAGTCGAGTGGAAAGCGACCTGGATATCATTTTGGGCAAGACTCAAGCCACTGCTAACAGTGCCAAACCGCTAACAGACGCCTCTGAGCACCAGTCCTCACCACAAGACCAGGTAAGGCCAACCTGCGCTCACAAGAGTTGGTTGCATTTCACCCCGGCTCCAAAATCAGACCGCTATCAATGCGTCGCCAATACTCCACAGCTCTCTAGGACGGGGTCGGGTTCGTTCTCTCGGCGTGACGGGGAAGAGCCACTGTCTCCTCTGTGCGCGCGAGTGTCCTCCCCCCGCTGCGGGCTCCCTCGAATGCGGCTCTCCCCGCTGCGGCTCCCCCGGCCCGTCCATGTTGATTCTTGGCTCTTCCATGGTCCGGCTCGCACTCTCTTCCATGGCTCGTGCAAGTAAACAAAGGCCACACCTCCTGTCACCCAGGCGCTCTCGTGAAGGACATCAGAGACTGTCCCTACCACCCTGCGTGACCATCCCCGGTCTAGACCTGGTTTAGTCCTGATTTAGATCTGCTTTAGACCTGGTTTAGTCCTGGTCTAGTCTCTTAGCTAATCAGGGCGCAGGACAGAATGTTACACTGTAAAAAAAAGTTACACTATAAAAAAAATTGAAAAAAAAAAAAAAAAAAAATTGGAAAAAAAAATCCGCGAAACAGCGAGGCCGCGAACAGTGAACCGCGATACAGCGAGGGTTCACTGTATTTCATTCCATTTTTGTCCTAATATTGGTCACTTGATTAGAACTACTGTGGCAACTCTACTTATAGTCAAGCTATAAGTAAAGTTATAGTGCAGTTACAGACCTGGTTTACATCAAATGGTCATCAGAAAGCTACATTTTATTAAGTCATGGTCTGAAGTTTAGAGCCATTGTTTTAGATTAGGCAACAACACCATAAGTGGAAATGGCCACATTTTTATATAGCACTTTTCCAGCTTCAAGGCACACAAAGTGCTTTACATCACGGACCCACTCACCCATATATTCCACAGTACACTGTACACAGACAGTGGGGCGAGGGGGATGCCTCATCTGTGGAATCGCACCATCCTGACCATTCAATCAATGATGTTTATGTCAAGAGTGGGATTCGAACCACCAACCTTCAGCTCAGAAGACGAGCACTCTACCAACTGAGCTACTGTTGCCAAAATCATGTCAGTTTTGTATAGGGCATCCAATCTGTTATTGCTATGTGAAAAACATAAGCAATGAGTTGAAAATAAATAAGCAGTAATCTGCCATTTGATAAAATGGCAATTATGAATGCTTTAAAAATACCACTTTTTGGTTGTTGTTTTTGTTAGCACAGCTGTTGTAACGAAAATGCCAAAGTTGCATCACTGGGGCATGACTCACATCTGATCTGCTGTTTATGTCCCACAAAAAGACTTCAGCCTACAGGCTCAAGGCAACCAAGCAACAGAACTCAATTTTAACTATCCCCATTTTTGTTACCCTTTCTATTTCTCCAGTAAATATGCATATAATGTTTTACCATTTTGGCGTCTGTCAGCTTTTGTGGTCATAATGGCCAATACTAAATGCCACAGCACACAATAAGCTAATTACCCATGTTATTATGACATTAAGACCCTTCTCACTTCATTCTCTTCTCATATCTCACGCATACGAGTCCATGTTCACCCCCACTACGCACTCTGACCTTTGACATATTTCTCGCAGCTGCTTGTAAAAGGCAAGGGGCTGTCCGCTGCACGTCCTGGCTGTCACATATATCAGCTTGTCTTTTCACTCAAGTGCCATAACCTTACGTGAGGACCGTGAACACCTCATAAATCAAAGACTTGATGAAGGTTGATGGCCAATTTTATGGATACAGGTAGCAGCGTGGAGCAACGGACAGGTAGTCTTGGATGTGCGAGATCATTGACTGCAAATTGGTCCAAGGAAAATGCAAGCACAGCTAATTTGTTCACTATAAAATGCATAAAAATGGTTTAATAAATTTGCATTGTGGCATTTGGCTGTTAAAATACTTGTAGCTAATTATGGACTACAGTAAGCAGTATACAAGCTGTGTAAAAATTCTTATTAGCGGGGCAATCAAGTCTTTTTTATGCAAAGTATTTATATTAACAATAAAAATGAATAAACTGTAGTAAAACATATGATGAAACCATAGGAAATAACTCATTGACCGTTTTTACTTGCAGTCTATGAACTCAATAGACATAAGTATCCAAAGATAACCACTTGGGGAGCATAATAATCCACTTGTATTTACAGCTCTTTGAATGGAAGCCTTAGGGACGGCAGAGACCAATCACAGACGCACGCACAAGGATGTATTGATTAGCAGGGGATATTAGCTCACTTCCACATTTTACTATAGTACTTAGCTTTATGGATAAATAAAAAGAAGACACTAGGAGTGATCCATAAATCTTCATCGTTTGCGGCTAACTCATCGGTGAGCTGATGAGAGGGGGTCAGGATTTGGCTCAGTGATTAGAGAACTGGCTCCTCAAGGCAAAATCATCTGCACTGTTGCGGCATCCCTGCTCCGACACACTCCCGTCACACTCCTGTCATAACTACTGTACACATCACCATTCTTTCTCATTCATTCACTCTCCTCCTCCCACCTTGTTATTCTGATCTTCTTTCACTCCTTTGAGTGCACACAGCGACATCAACATGCACCCATCATCCCACCCACACTCTAGCACACTTGGCACGGGTGAGTCTCCAGCATGTAGTTGGCGTGGAGCTATGCAAAAAAAAAAAAAAAAAAGTATATTTAAAAATGGTGCGGCACAAACTGTCTAATGGTGTCACCATGGCAACTAAGAGAGCAGGGCCCTGTGATGCAGTGTAAAGCAAACACTGGGTTTTTCAACCTTAGTTAGGGAAAAATACTAGTAGCGGCAGGGGTATGCATTGGTCACGTTAACCTAAGAGCCCTCAACCATTCATCCCACCTCTTGACTAATGAAGCATTCCATTATTTTTTTTATACTTGTATTTATACTTGCAGAACTCACTGCACTCATAGGTTAACTTTGGGGTGTCACAATAGCAATAACAGCAGGCAATAAACTACAACTATGTACACATGCCAATATAACCTTGTACCAGTACTAAGCCTGAACCAATGTGATGAATTATATAAAGCAGCAAGGGCAGCTGGTGTAAAAATTAATATGCAGAAATTTGTGCAAACTAAGGAAGAAAGATTATTCATTTTGCAAAACATACACCTGTAGGCTATGATTATAGTGCAGCCAGCTAGTCAAATTTGGCTCAATATAAAACATAACAAAATCTAAACCAAGATTTAAACATAGTTTCAGCGGACCCCCAACATTGTACCTTTAAGGAATAATGACCTTGTGGAACTTTCCTTAATGGCTGACATGACTTATACCACCGGTGCACTGTTTAAAAATGATTGAATGTCCAGCCCAAGCATAGACAGAGGATTTTGTTGTAGAGAGCAGTACATCATGTGGTAAACAGAGCAGGTCTCCGGAGCACACAGTCATTTATCATTGTGTGACTGGTGTCTATCAGAGCCACTAGGTGTGTCAGAAAAATGCTGCTCCAGGAAAGAGGGAAGGGACTAGAGCGAACCATTCTGCTGGAACTTTGATAAGAAGAAACAGGTAGGTGCACTGTGAGCACTGAAATATGGTAAAATGTATTGATTTGTGGAGGTAAATATACCAACAACAACCAAACCTAATAATGTTAACCAAACATAATTACAGGTTATGTATAAACTATAAGGGTTCACTATGTAACTTTACTACACTATGCCACTAAACTTGTATAACTCGCCTTCATTTATGTGCTTTTATTGTGAAACATGTATTCTTACTGTGAGTATGGTTGCTTTGTATAGTGAAGTCTCATGCTACTCTAAATGAGGAGACAAAATTTAATGCCATACAGTGGAACATTTTCTTGTGGACAGACAGACTGTGGTCATGGTGCACCTTTAAAACAAAGGTCTTAAAATTGAGTTGAAGTATGACAGTGGGGAAAATGCCATAAAAAATGCCATAAAAAGCATTGATTCATGTTTATAATGAAATGTATTGTAATAAAATATATGATTATGTCGGTCATAAAGTTTATACGTTAACTTTTTTTTCAAATTCCAACAACCTGGCTACATAAAACATGTTGTCTTCAGTGCAACAGTATTTCGGCTTAAGTACTTCACCTGTTCTTAAGCCCAACACCACTTAAGCTCCTGGCTGTCAAAAAAGGAGAGGGGAAAAACATGAGAAGAGGATGAGAGACAGAGAAGAAGAGGATGATTCAGCCTCCTTCTCTGCTCCTTGGACCTGGTTCAAGCTGCCCATAGGGACACGCGCCTGCACTGAAAGGACCACTGTTGTGCGGCCTCACTCCAAGTCTCTTCACTTGTCCTTATTTATGCCACATGAGGCTGGGTTCTGGGGAGTCATTTAGAGATGGTGATTGGAGTCAAAGCCATTAGCCTATAGCAGACGGATTGTAGCTCACAGTGCACACATGAATGCCCAAATACCGTCGACAAATGTACACAATCCGACCCACAAATCATGCAGCAGCAGCAGCAGCCCATCATTGGAGTATAAGCGGCTATAGAAAACTGACCGCAGTGACCAGTGATTTATCAGAACAGGCGTGGGGACCATCTGTGTTAGCCACCAACTGCTAATGATGATCCACAACTCATTTCATTCGCCCAAATGCTAGGACCCTTATATAAATCATATTTTACTGTTTTTTGTACGGCTTCCAAGCTGCAGTATCATCAGCAATCTGGATCTATTATGCAGACAATTGTTACTCACTAAGCAACAAGCAAATCACATTCTCTATATCTTGCTCTTAACATGTTGATCCCCATATTGTGCACTATACAGGTTGTTATTTATACACTTATTGCTGACATAGGTTTTCATTCACTGTTTGGGAGTCAATAACTGCTGACGTCAAAAGCTATTGGGAGTCCATTGTCCAAGCTATTCAACCCAAGCAGCGGTTGGCCTTTATGCACTTTCATTCACTTTTATAGCTCCACGTTAGGAAGGCATGTCAACACCAATGAAAACAGCAGTGATAAAACAGAAAATATACCCCGTCAAAGACATGGTAATGGTGCATATTAAATAGCCAATCTCTTTGTGCACTCATCTTTAGCTGTCACTCACAAGTCAATCATCCTGGTACTCTGACAACAGATTCCTTCAAAAGCCTGTATGTGTCTCACTGATACTGCGTGCTGATTGGCTGTCAGGACTCAGGAATGGACTAGTGTTATTTGACAAGACAAACTATAGACTGTAATTTCTGTAGTGGGCTTTTACAAGTGAAGAGATAGTGACAGTGAACTCAGTGCATAAAGTAAATGTATTTTTGTGAGCCATTACTTCACCATCTCTATCACGATCGTTACCAGGGCTTGGGTGAGACACAGCATAGACTGGTTTATGTTACTTTTGGCTAAATTGACAAAGCATCGTGTTAATATCTTCTTAACAATGCTTCATATTGACAGAATCAAACTATATTAAAAGGTATGTATTACTGTTCTCATTAGAGTTGCTCTAACTTTTCTGGTGGAGGGTCTGCCTGTTTCCATTGAGATGCTATTAAATTTAACTTATGCATCTCCAGACAAGCAGATGACCAGGCTAATTTAAAGGTCAGATCTGTCGAGAGGCAAGCCTGCTTACCGCAACAATATATTTTTTCAAGTTATTTTCTCACAATAAACACTTGTAATGGAATGAATGCAAGTTAAGTTTATTGCCATAGTGTGGAACATCTCATGAACAGCAACAGAAGATGCACAGTGGTCCCATTTTGCAATAGGTTTGTGAAAAAGCAGAAAAGTAGGTCCCATGCTCAATATTGCAACTTATACATACCATAAAGAGATCTCTATATTTTCTCTCTCCACTAAGCAATTTCTTACAATAAGACTCAAAAGGCATATTGTTTCTCTGCTTAGAACAGAATTATGTCAGCTGTTCAAGGGTTACATGTGATGGTCACCACTGCTTCATGGCACTTGTAACTAATACAGCATGAACAGGATCTTAATTAAAAGTACTTAGTTTTAACATACAGTGAGCCAGCAGCATGTATGTACAGTACAGCATAGGGAGGTGCCCCTTTTAATTAACCAGTGTCACGGAGAAGGCTGGGAGAGCCTGGGAATCCACTGGGGGTTGATTATTGCTATGTCCAACTGATAAGTGGTGATTACAAACACCAGGACTTTCACTTGTACAAATTGGGAAATCACTGCATTAATTATGACTACAGTTTTAAAAGTATTCATGCTTATAGTAAAACAATTTGATGCATAAGCTAAGAACACTTTTAGGGCATGTGCCAGTGCAATTAACTATTCAATTAACAATTCCAGCTAATTAACCAATAGGATACCTGTTCTAGCCCTGCAGTAGTGGATATATGGGGAAACCTATAGTAAATCATCATAGAGTCCCCACCCACAGTTTGAAAGCGCCCAATACATGATCAAAACGCAGAATGTGCCAAAGAGGTGTCTCCCTAAAATCCACACATGCTACAACACATACATGCACAATCTCTGTCTCTATCAATGCCACACTTCATTCAGAAATGAAGCAGCACTGAACCCCACGCACCTCTGGATGTGCAAGTTTACAATAGACGCATTCAGCCGCCCACTCACCTGCTTGCGCTGTCACAGAATCTCCCATGTATTTACTCCATGCACACGGAGGGCGCATCGGCAGGGCTTTCCCTACCAAAAACACTGCCGCATGCTCCCTCTAGTGAGCTCTTATTACATGCAACTATAGTGGAGGAATTGTTGCTTTTATTAAAACATTTCAAGTTGGTGCAGTAGGATTTTAGAAGCTTTTGTGAGGAAATTGCCAAGTAAGTGTATGCTATGAGGTGTCAAATTTGTGTAGCGCAAAATAAAGTGCACCATGTCATTATCATAGAAAAGTATAAACATTGTACTGCAAAGTGAATACTTGTATAGAATAAAACATACCTGACACTGGTTCTAAACACAGAAGGCATTTAAGATCTTCTATATGTCACCCGGAGACAGCACCAGTCATATGTTCAGGGATGCTCCAAAGCTCTCTCCTGCTCCTCTCTCTCCTCCTCTCACTGTCACTGCTTCCCTGTGCAAAGATGCGGTCCCTTACATGTATCCAGATAGAGGGAAAGAAGGAGCAGAGGAGATGGACTGGACTGGAGGTTTACAAAAAGCCAGCTCAGACACTCCTCCGTGGGGAGACGAGTTGCGAGCGGCCGGCGAAGACCAACCACTGCAGCAGATCCGAGAGAGGAGAGCAAGAAGAGAGAGGGGAGAGAGGGGGAAAAGGGAGAGAGAGAGCAAAACAGATTGCTGCTACTGCTGGTGGTGCCTTCACTGAGGGTACAGACAAAACCTGGAGGTGGATGTGGATTCTGGATTATGCTGAACAGATGGAGAAGGAGTGAGAGACAGAGGAAAAAACACGAGGGAGTTTTAACACATGAGCAGATTTGGAGAGTCTTGGATGAGGTCAGTACTGGATACGGCTGAAGCTCCATCCATATTCTCCACATAAGGGCTGCCTGTCTAAATATAGGAGCGTACTGCTCATGTCCTGACACCTTCATCCACACTTCTGCACTTTCATTAACACTGACTATTAATACACAGTTCAGAACTAAATATAACAAAAGTAACAGACATATTTAACCAATAAGATTCATTCTTATTTTAAGGCTAAAAGGACAATGTGACACATTATGTTATAGCGATATTTCCGTAACTGGTTTCATGTTACTTTCTTCAACAAATATTGTCAGACCAGGTTGAATGTAATATAGGACATGTTATCAAAGCATTGGAACTGTTAAATGTGTTTGAAATTACCTGTAGTATCAAAAAACATTCATTCATTTTCTTCCGCTTTTCCATTTTCTGGGTCGCGGGGGCAGCAGTCCAAACAGTGTTCTGCTGCCCAGAACACAATGCACCAGCCCCCATTAATCCTCCCGCGGGTTGTGGGTCCACAGGAGGACGGCTCACGTCACAACAGGCCTTGATGTATCTTCTGCCATGGGGGCTACCAGTGTCCACAGACACTGGGGGCAAGGTGGGGTTAAGTGTCTTGCCCAAGGACACAACAGCAGCGGATCAACAGCATGGGAGCTAGGATCATATGCGGTCAACCTGTCAAGAGCGGGATTCAAACCGCGTGAACCCCTGGATCACGAGACATATGCTCTACCAACTGAGCTACTTTTTTTGAGTATCAAAAAACAGCTTTTTGAAATTAGCTGCTTCCTTTAAATGCACACAGGATATAGCAGCATTTTGGAGAGTCCACTTCTGTTAAGAGTCACATGACTGTCACATGGTCATACCAGGATAATTATTATATGTCGCTTATAAGGACTTAATGAGTTAAGGTCAGACATAAAGCTTTATAAGGAAAAGACTGGGGCATTTAAAGTGTTTGTTACACTGGTGTCACCATGGGTTCTTATGTGGGACAGTGCGTTTTTTAATGTGAATCTGTATGGCGTATCACTGCGCGTCTATTAGTATTATTAGGCTGTTCACTTGTAAGTGGATGTTTACAAGTGAACAGGCTAATAATACTAATAGGCGCGCAGTGATACAAATATATCACTTTTTGGACAAATATTGTTTTGAGAAGAAAAACAAGCTTTATTAACTGTCCCCGATAATAAAAGGAGAAATTCAATTTGTCAACTGGACAAAGTTTATTTGGTCGAAAACGTTTCGCAACTCATCCGAGTTGCTTCGTCAGCTCTGGTCCGAGTGCTGATGGACACTGCTTATATCTAGCTGCAGGGAGGAGCTAACTACACTGAAATTATTCTTAAACTTATTATTCTTATACTATTATTCTTGAGTTTCTGTCTGTTGCTTTTCCAGTTTCTGTCTGGCGTCTAGTTTATCATACCCATTCAAACAGGGCTCTCAAGTCTCACGCATTGAGTGTGACACACGCAATTCGACGCGCTCACACGCCACACATGGCATTTCTCACGCTTTTTTTTTTTGTGCCCAGAAAATCGGTCTGTGTGGCTCAGTTTATGCAGGTAGTGTGTTTTCAGCGAAAAAAAACTCCCGCACGCAATTCAAGCCCCCCCCCCCCCTCCTTTTGCTTTTGTCAAAAAGAATTTTCCGTATGACAGAAAAAGTCAACGATGGCAAAACATAACCAATGCCATCACCAGATTCATAGCCAAAGAGATGTTGCCAATGCAGTCAGTCCTGCCAACATGTACGCATTTTGGGTAGCGGGCACGCAATTTTGACCTCCTTGTTCGCTTGTATGCTTTGTTCTTCTAAATTACGCATATGGATCTCACATTTCGTCCGTTTCACTCAAGTTTTCATTGACTTTCACTGACTCTGCGGCTGAGACACAGATCCACAGATCTGCATGTAAACAGAGAACTTTCAGCCAATCAGAGCGCTTCATTTCCTCCCCACTCCCCCGCCCTGCCTCCCTCCACGCCACAGTTCAGATTCAGGGATGTGAGACAGCGCCAGCTCCCCTCCTCACCCACTGAGCCCGAAAAGTAAGATTAATACGTAGAGTTAGCCCGACACGTGCAATGGTCACCGCCACGTTTCCCCATATTCATTGCAGACAAAACAATTTGGTTTCTGCACGCAATTCAAGCGTGATTTCGGTTTGAGAATGGAATTATATATGGGAGACAAATTATGTCTGACTCCCCCAATCCTGTTTAAAGAAAGATTCTCTTTTTTCACAAAAATAGCCTCTTTAACTCCCCTCTCAAACCAGTTCTTTTCCCTGGCTAAGATCTGAACCTCACTGTCCTCAAATGAATGGCCCGTGGCTTCTAGGTGAAGATGTACGGCAGATGACGGTCCACTCTGGCACGCCCGTCTGTGTTGGTACAGCCTCTTGCCCCCAAACAGCCTCTTGTGAAGTGGCTGTTTGGTTTCTCCAATGTAGCGCTCACTGCAGTCTTCACTACACTGAATGGAGTAGACCACATTGCTTTGTTTGTGGCTCGGTGTTTTGTCCTTTGGGTGGACCAGTTTCTGTCTTAAAGTGTTTGTGGGTTTGAAATAAACTGGGATTTCATATTGTCTGAAAATCCTCTGTAGTTTTTCAGAAACGCCGGCCAGGTAAGGAATCGCTACCCCTTTCCTCCTGGGTTCGGATTCTCTGTTGTCTTGTTTCTTGCCCTTGTCTCTCTTGGTTTTGTTGAAAGCCCATTTAGAATATCCACAAACAGAGAGGGCTTCCTGCACATGTTGTTCTTCTTTCTCCTTGACAAATTTGAATTTCTCCTTTTATCATGGATTCTACCTGGACGACTGAGGGATTCTTCACACATGTCCCTGATAACTTGCTGGATCGACTTTCGTCAGCTAAAGAACCGGAGCAGAACTGGGCTCAGAGGACACAGGTCAGCAGTAAGTCAGTGTTAATGGACGACACTGCTGAAGGGGACAGATTCACATAAAAAAAACACACTTTAAGTACTATAAGACAGCAATAATGATGTGATCAAACTTATGCAAATATTTTTTGTTATATGAAAAGTAGGGGTGTAAAGATTAACCGATTTGGATCGGTTATCTGTGACCTCTGCGATCCGAGTGTACCGATCAACAGAGCCCGGATCGGTAAAAATGCGCTAAGAACGGTCCGATGGCCCGGATTTACGGCCGCGAATTAGCACCTGTGATCATGAGCGCTCGCTCTCATAGACAGTAGAAGCGGCCCTGTGTGTGTGTTTGAACTCTCACGAGACTACAGTGTTGACCTTTTACCTGTGACGTCGGCTGATGTAGTTGGAGTAGTTGGAGTGCAGCGCGGGATACTTTCTTCAACTTTGCTATGGAACCAACTAACCATGTCAGACAACGCGGACGCGGACGCATTCAAGGTTTGGAAATCACACACGCGAACGCACGCAAACACACACACGCGAACACACACGCACACGTGAATACACACACGCAAACACACGTGAACTCACACATGAGACTGAGGAAATGTTATGAGATGGAGAGAAAGTATTAGTTATTCAGTGTTAAGTGCTTTCTCTGATTTTCTTTTTTGTTAAGAAAAGTTAATTACAGACATAAAGACATGTTGGATTAACATGCTAGTGTTTTCTTTAACTGCCTAGTAATATCTATCTTCTTGTCAGTGATATGTTGCACTTTTACAGTTACTGAAACTCATATGAGTGACTGAAGTGCTCATCATTCTGATTCATTCTGATTTTTGCCTTTAATAGGCAACTTGCTTGTTTTTTTAACAACTTTTTTTTATTTTTGATATCTAACCTTATTGTTTTGTGTTGCTTGAGGGAAGGACTGTATTGTATTTTAAGTATGAGCAGAGATTTGCAAACCGGATTGCCAGTTTTTCAGTAGGCCTGGTGTATTGTCTGTTGGACACTAAATAAACAAAAGGATACTATTTTGAAATTTAATTTCTGTTTCTCTCTTTTTCTTCTCAATAACTTTAAAGCACCTGGGAGTAAAGTTGTCAATTTGTATTGAATCGAAATTAACCGAACCAGATCGGATCGAATAGAATCGAATCATACCGGATCGTCTACTAATTTTATGAATCGTCCCTGAATCGAATCGTAGCCTGTGAATCGAGATTCGAATCAAACCGTTTTGTGAGTGAAAGATTCACACCCCTAATGAAAAGGGCATGGAGCAATATATGGCCCAAAATGTATATCACAATATGAAAGAAAAAAAGTGATTAATAATATAATAATTAAAATAATTTAGGTTCTGTAAGTTTTTGGAAAGGTTCTTCTTTCACTCTACAAATCCTTTCTCTGCCATTATTAGAGATATTACAATGCATACAACTAACTAAAAAGAGAAGGGATTTATTATGTCAAAAAAATTAAACATTGTAACATGATATTTGCATAACAAAATGTCTAAGTGACTACATCTGAATAGGCACAATCCTTTATGATACTGGAAACAACACCTTTTTTAATGGGTGCAGCGTAAAGCTGAATAATTCTTTTGCTTGCAGCTTCTTTCTGTTCACGTACTTATAGCATGTAATCAGTGTTACTGCACTGTAACCATACTAGACTAGAGCATAGAGCAAAATGAGTGGCTTGTGTTTGTTGTAACAGCTAAGGAGGCGGGCTTTTAGTGTACTTTTGCAGACCGGGGCTCAAGGTCACCTGGCAAAGCGCTCCTTCTCCACCAGCCTAAATCTTGCATGATTAACAGAGGCATACGGGACAAGGCAGCTGTCATTCCACTCCTATAGTCCTGCCAACCTGAGAGTGAGAGAGGGTTTAGAGCTGTGTACACACTGCTGGGGTAGTGAAATAGTTGAAGCGATTTATGGGCTTAATGTAAAAATCCCCTTGCTTGTAAAAAAGTTACACACGCTGATATTGTGGATTGGCTCATAAAAGTAAAAAGAGGGTTTTATAATCAATAAAGGTCAGAGAGGTTTCAGCGACTATATGGAAAACAAAAGATGTGAATTGAACACATCCGTATTTACAGGCTTATTTACATGAGAGAATGTAGGTAGCTGGCAGGGTACCGTAAAAGTAACATTTTAGACATTTCACCATTTTAAAGATAGAATATTTTGTTTTTAATTGCCATGGCAACTGTGCTAATTGAACACTCTGAAACATATTGGCACACTGAACATTGTGCTCGACTTTGATACACAGTAATTTACTTACTAATTTGCTAATTTAAAATGAAATACTCATAAAAATGTTTAAATCATAGTTATACGGTTTGTAATATGTATGCACAGAATATGTACCAGTTAATAATTTTAACAGAAAAACCTACCTTTTCTACCATCCTAATTAATCTCCCTTCCTTCCTGCATTTAAATCTCTTCTTCTGGCCCTGTAGTACCACTTCCAATATAATCTAATCTAATCTATCCCCGCTGTTCTTCCCAGTAAACTCAAAACACAGCCCTTTCGCCTCGGTATCTAACAAATCTCACCTCCGAAATATTCATTACACGAGTTGCTATGCCACATGAGCCCATATGCAGACTCTCTATTCAGACAGAACAGGCAAATTGGACTGTGCTATGATATGGTCTGTGCTGAGTCTGTTCTTGTAATGGGGAGAAGCAGCCTCGAACCATTCATCCTGGTCATTTAGCAGCTGCTCTTATCATTACCTGACACAGACTAGAGCTAAATCTTGTTCAAATAGCACAACCCACCTGCCTTATTGAGGTGGACTAAGAACAAGAGGTGCCAAGTTCAATTATTACTACTGCGCCTATAATTTTTGTTACATTTATATAAAGACACTGATTTAGGAATACATATATTCTTTTCATTCATCAACTAAATCTGAGTAAAGACTAGGCCTGTTTTGAATAAAAAATCAATACATCTTTAAGCATGATATATTGCTACCATAGACTGTACAGGTATGGAAAAAAATAAGAGACCACTGCATTTTTTTTTTTCTGAAATCAGCATCTCTACATGTCTTACAGCCATTCCATTCCAGCGTCTGTTGAATTCCAACACAATTTTGCACCAAATATTGATTTCTGAAGTCTTTTTAAGTGTAAACATTAGCATTATGTTGTTTTAAAATGAATTTGATCTTGTTTCTTTGCATTGTTTGAGGTCTGAAAACATGTATCTTTTTTTGTTATTTTGACCATTTTTAATTTTCTGCAAATAAATGCTCTAAACGATAATATTTTTATTTGGAATTTGGGGGAAATGTTGTCAGTAGTTTATAGACTCAAACAAAAATCCCAAACACATACCTATAAGTAGTAAAATCAGAAAAACTGATAATTTTGCAGTGGTCTCTTATTTTTTTCCAGAGCTGTATAAAGGCGAAGGGAGTATGACGTCATCCATAGCGTTCAGCTCCAGTGAAATGAAGAACACAATGCCTAAAAAGCCACATTCAGGATAGGAATTTATTTACAAACAAAATAACCATAATAGAGAGGATTAATACAAACACTTTAAGACCAAAATGACGAGGCTCACTGCAGTAGTTACAATTTTTTTTAAGTAAAGTCATTCGGAAACTAGAGTCAATGGAGTCAGAAACGCCCCCATGAACATTTCCTATTTGGAACGCAGGGGCTAGCAGGATGACTATTTACATTTATATAAACAGTTTATGATTGCTTCAGAGAAATACTACGATAAACGATAATACTGAAACTACTTTATGCCAATGATTAAGATTAAAATAAAGCAAAACAATCCCATAAGAGTGACTTATTCGGCCCTATGCACCCCAATCTTATCTTACTACAAAATAACAAAAATTTCCCCACTACTCCAAAGAAACAGTACCCACAATAAATACTGAGCCCCAAAATATGTTGTTTGCAGCTATTGAACGATAAATCAATATAGTAATTATTGTTCTATTTTCTGCTCACTGAAGACAGTTTTTCACATTGTCAGCAGTTCAGTATAATACTATTGTAAAGCCCGACCTCACAAAAGCCCATCTTAATCACCATGAAACTGAGGTCTGCACTGTGTCTGAACTAGTAAACCATTTTGACATTAAGTATATCCAAGAGGAAATGTCCAAATCAAATCTAGACCTAATACAATTGTGCCTGTGTATTCCCGACATATCAGGCTCTGTTTGGCTTGCTGCTGGGATAATGGCTCTTTATCTATTCTTCTGATCACATTTGATCTTATGTTTGCCTCGTTTGATGAAGTTCTGTTGTATAACCAGTGCTGTTTCACTGTAACTGTGGTGGTACCTGCAATATTTATTTTGTTATTGAACTTAACTTGAATATAAATGTAACATACAGAAGAAAGGGTTGTGGTAAAAAGGATGGACCATTTTGTGACACCAACAATAACTGTACTGTCTGAAACAAAGTCAAGTCAAAGTCAACTTTACTGTCAATTCTGCCATAATGTGTTCAACATACAGTGAATCGAAATTCCGTTTCTCCCTGGCCAAACAGTGCAAAAAAAGTGTACAAAATACAATATAAAGACAATACAAAAACTTCTAAGACAAAATCTAAAATCGAAAAGCAGGGCAAAAGAATAAATAAATACCTATTTACAGATGTCCAAATGTGCAAATGTGCAGTGTGCATCAAAATGTGCAATGGAAGATTGCAGTAGTGAAATATGCAGTAAAATGTGCGACAAATGTAGATTTTGATTTTTCAGAATCTTTTTGATTACTTAATTGGTTGGATGAAGTTAAATAGCATAAAAGCATCTCAAAACGGCATACTTCAGAATTGCCAAATGCATAAAATCTTTGATCTGGCAAAAAAAAAAAAAAAATCTGTAGAAAAGTAAGCTATGCAAGTTGTTTTGCCACCTGTATGTCTCTATGGAGCTTTACCTGAAATGTTCCGTAGTATAGCATAAACATTCATCTTGCATTTAATCAATTACAAGTGTTTTTGTTGATTAAAAATACCCTGAAAAACATGCATTCCACATGCAAAGCAATACCATCTCCATTGAGAAAAGCAGATATCCCACCATTAAAAAAGTGACTTACTGCAGCTTTAAAATCTGGTTGCTCTATTTAGATGGGGAACTTTGGTTTATCCAGTAAAAAATTGCGATATTTTGGATGCATCTTTACTATTAAAGGCCGCAAAATTGACTCTTGTGAGTTTTTAATCATGTTATAATGCTGTTACCTCAAAAACACACCTCGAATTGTGTTTCATTTGTACATGCAGCCCTTTAGTATTAGTCTGTCTACATCTCCTAAGCTCCAAATGATCTGTTCCACCTTGTGATATCATGCAGTGTTAGTTTTCAAGTTAACAGCTACTTCTTACCTTTAGTTCAGTAGAGAGCAATTCCAGGGCACTTCCTGTATTACCACATGACATCACAAGGTGGAAGGTGGAGTGTTTTTCGTTTGAGAGAAGAACTCAGCCTAAATATGCAAGGTTTGTGTGTTAAACATGTGTGAATGAAAAAAAACAAAAACAACTCCATGCATGTGTTTTTGATGAGGAAACGACATTATAGCATAGATCAGAAAATATCCCACAATACTCAAATAACAGAACTACTTGGGCGTTGTTTCATTCAGCTCTTTCAAATCTCTGACCTCATGTGTAGTGACTTGAGCTGTGATAAATGACAGCTGGTTAGAGCGCAGAAAAACACCATGCTCAATATGCAGCGGCGCTCTGTTCACAGTTTAGGGACGCACGAGAAATGGCTGTGAGTAGGTGATTACTTGGTCGAATTAAGCCGTGTGATGGATTTCCCCCCAAGGTAATAACTGCACGCAACTAAGACAAATATGTTAGAGGGGGAAGCCAGACTGCAAGCGTGCGATAACCAAATAAACACACAAGCAGTGGTCCTGTGGTGTAGACGTCATTTATTTTGGTTACGTTGTTCCAGATTTCATCCCTTTTCCTCACAGTTGGTTCAGGTTAAATCAATTTGTAGCAATTTTGGATGTTTTTCGGCTGCAAAGTAGATGTGACGCTTCTGGTTCTATTTTTGGGTAGCGGTTACAAAAGCTTTGGAGTGAAAAAGGAAGAAGGTTACCAGTTTCTATTAATCAAACCATTAAGCACTTAACTAATTAGGGGGCTATTACTAAACCTGTTCTGTTATCTGCCTGCCAAATGGTCAAACTGAACAGACATGAGAGGTGAGTTGGTCAGTTAAGTATCAACATACTGCTATTGACCATGAGTTTGCATTCTTACATCAATTTTACATCTACGTATCTACGAATTCTTGAGGTATTTCAATCCTACAAGTGCAGTGTCCTCTTAGCCATGTTAAAATGCTGTTACCTCATCAAGAACACATCTGAAGTTGTGTTTTGCTTCATTCACATGTTTGAGTAACCCTTTATTATTAGTCTGTTTACATCTTTAGAACTCAAAATGCTCTGTTCCAGTGGTAGTTTTCAAGTTAACAGCTACCTTGTATTCAAGTCCAAATGATTTTAGTGAAGGTGTATGGAGTTTAAAAACACACTGGAGCACTTCCTGTATCACCGCCTGACATCACAAGGTCACTCAGCCTAAATATGCAGGGTTTGTGTGTTAAACATGTGTAAAGGAAGAAAATATATATACAATTCAGGCATGTTTTTGATGAGGAAACATTATAAGACAGATCAAAAAGTAGTGTCATATGAGCCCTTTAAATTGGCATGTATCACTAAAAATAATTATCTTTGCTGATGACACCAATATCTTTTACAGTAGCTCCAATCATAAAGAACCTGTGGATACTGTCAAAAAGGAAATGAACAAAATAAAAAAATGGATGGATACAAACAAACTATTATTAAATTTAAATAAAGAAAAGGTGAAGAAAAGAAAGAAAGGAGAAAGGACTTTTGGTAATTATAAATGCAACCCTGAATTACAAATAATCATTGATGGTGTACAAATTGAAAATGTATTTGAGAATAAATTCCTAGGAGTAATTATGGACAGCATATTATCATGGAAAGCCTGCATCAGGCACAAAAACAAAAAATAGCCAAAAGCCTCTCAATTATAAATAAAGCTTAGCAAAACCTTGATCACAATACACTTCGTATTCTATACTGGTCACTGATGCCTCCCTGTTTTACGTAGTGTGTTGAAGTATGGGGTAATAATGGCAGCACAGTGGCTGAGTGCTTAGCACTCATGCCTCGCAGCAAGAAGGTTCTGGATTTGATCCCCAGGTCGCCTGGGCCTTTCTGTGCGGAGTTTGCATGTTCTGCCCGTGTCTGGGTGGGTTTCCTCCGGGCACTCCGGTTTCCATCAGCCCAAAAAACATGCTCCAGGTAAAATCCTCCATCTGAGGTCCTGACCTAAGCAATAAGATCATGGAGATGGGTCCCCGGGCGCAGTAATGTGCTGCCCACTGGTCCTGAATAAAGGATGGGTCAAATGCAGAGGACAAATTTCCCTGCGGGGATAATAAAGGATATGAATAAAAATAAAATAAAATAAAATAAAATAAAATAAAATAAAATTGCCAATGTTCAACTAATCCACTATTTCTTCAGGGCCGTGCGGATCATTCACAAGGTTGGTTTCTTAGAACACGCTCACGATCTTTTTATTCTGTCAAAATTATTAAAATTTAATGACCCTGTAAAATATTATACAGTGATTATGCTTTTTAAAGCATTTAATAAACAATTGCCAAAAAATTGGCAAAAATGAGAACATTTATAATTTGAGAGGTTATGGAAACTTAATTTTGCCTATTGTTAGAACGACTCGTAAAAGTTTCTGTGTGACTCTATGTGGGGTAAAAATGTGGAATGCTCAACAACAGCAAAAGCTCTGCCAAAATATTCACACATTTAAGTTCTTGTATAAAGACATGGTCTGGTCTGAATACAGAGAGACGAGTTTGAATGAATTGTCAAATAGCACTTTTCTGTATCAGTTTTGTGCTGTTGTGTTACCATCGTTAGGATTATTTATGTGTGTTATTGTAGTTGTGTTACCATTGTTGGTATTTTTTGTGCTTACCATTGCTGGTATGTTTACTTGTTGCGGTCTTTAAATGTTCCTGATAGAAACACCTTATGTGTAATTTATTGTCCCTGATCAAAAGTTGTTGCTGTTTTGTTTTTTTTTTGTACGAGAATGGAATTTGCCTTTGTTTTGTTTTTGTGTTTTTCAACTGAACTGACAAGGAAGCTAAATCAATAATTTATATTTTGGAAGACAGGGGTGGGATTCAATAAGTTTTCTTCTTCCCACTCCTTTCTGAGCAAAAAAAACAAAAACAAAACTAATATAATTGACTGTACTGTATATTGGTTACATGTATTTATTTCCTTGTGTTGGTCTGCTTGAAATGAGTAAATAAATGAAATGAAATTTGTCCTACATAACTGAAAACCACTGAATAAGATGGCATCAGAGTGGATGTTTTTTCTTCTGGTATATTAAAAAAAAATCTTATTTTCTTTTCTACATCATTTTGGTGTAATTTGGACAAAATGGAAAATGTAGCAATTTAAATCTTACATGGTTTTATGTTTTATTCTAGCAGTTTCATTATGCAACATGTAATGGAAGTCTGTTGTTTGCAGGCAGACATGCTTATTGAAGGCCAAGAGGGTAAATGATGTGTTTAGTTTGTGCTCGTCCTGACTCAGCGGTCTCCTTGTGGCAGTGGCCCAGTCAAAAGCAGACCTTCAGCACTTTCATGTAAATCATTAGTTCTTTAAAATACCAGGATGTTTGTAGCCAGCAGTAATCAGAGGTGTAAATCAGGACCTCTTCTCTCTCGTGAAAACTTTCCCACTTGAAAGCCATTATGGAGGCGAGGTCACACTGTTAATCCTGGTACATAAAAGATGACAGGAAATGAATGAATATATGCAGCCACAGTGTATATTGTTATTCCAGCAGTGATGTGCAGTGTGGCGTGCATTAGCCGGGCTTCATTTTCTCTGCATTAGGGTTTAATGAAAAAAGTGCTCAAGCGTCTCGGCAGCACAACAGAATGGACAATAAAACAGACACAAATTGCAGTAAATGACAATTGTAGGGAATGCACACAGAGGAAACTTGTGCCTGGAGAGAAGAAGGTATTCTATTTTCTTTGGGGAGTCAAGAGTACAGAAAACATGTGTGTACATTTCTGATTTTTTTTACAGAATAAATGAAACAACTGTACAATTTATTAAATAATATTATTTACAATAATTAGCAAGTGAATGATTTTGTATTAGTAGTTATGCAAGGTTAATATATTTAGTTTTGAAGTGAAATGGAATGATACAAACACATGCAAAGGAACTTAAAGGTTTCTGGCTGAGGGCCCGTCTGGAATGTTTCACAGTATAGTACAGTGGTATCTCACCTTACGAAATTAATTCGTTCCAGAAGTGTTTTCGTAATGTGAATTTTTCGTAAGTTGAGTAGCTATTTCAATGGAAAAGGCCTGATTCGGTCCAAGTTTTTTTTTTATAGTGTAACATTTTTTTTATAGTGTAACACTCTGTTCTGCATAGAGACTGTGGAGACCCAGGACTAAACGTGGACTATACCAGTCTAGACCAAGGTCTAAACCTGGACTGGACTAGGTCTAGACCTGGACTAAACCAGGACTGGACCAGGACTAAACCTGGGACCGCACGCAGTCTGAGCGCATGAACGAACACATGCAAGAGCCGCGGTGGTCTAATCCTGGTTTAGACCTGGTTTAGACCTGGTTCAGACCTGGTTTAGACCTGGCTCGGTTTGAGCACGGGTCTCGTGTTCGCGCCCCGTGCCGGTCATGCACACGTGTCCGCGCGCACACACACCGCCCTCCCCCATCCCCCCACGCTTCACTATTAATACATTTTGTTGAAAATCTATGAAAGTTTGAGTGTTTAAACGAGAGACAAATGTGAGTAAAGTGGCTGAGCGCGCATTATTTGAATTTTTGAGATTTCGCGTTTCGTAACTTGAATTTTCTTTCGTATCTAGAGACCAAAATTTAACGTGAAGGCGTTTCATAACTTGAAATTTTCGTTTGTTGGGTCTTTCGTAAGGTGAGGTACCACTGTACTAAACCTTTTGTCATGTAGACCAAACCATACCAAGTTACAGGTCAGATCTGTGGAGAGACAACCCCGCTCACAGCCAGAATGCCTGTTTTTCTATGTATTTTTTGAGCTATAAAACCACCTATAATTGCTGTAAGGTAGAGCTCTGTAATGTCATACTGTGGAACATTCCAGGCAGAGCAATAACGTATCTACAAAAACAAGCAAGTGATGGACCCACAACCAAAAACTTCAGATAGGAAAATATTGACAAAAATTAATCAAGGTTCAAACATTAGCTTTTCTTCTTCTTCTTTTTTTTTTTTTTTTTTTTTACTTTTGCAGCTTTTAGTTTAGTTTTGACAATACAGAATCTCATAATTCAAATATCCAAGACACTACCTACCAACACACACCAAGTGAGATTCTTAAATATAATGTTCACTGAAAGATTGTGAGAGCAGATATATAGTCTGTTAAAGTGCATCTCTGGGCTAGGCATACTCTTTAGTGAAGATGTACTACATCTTAAAGGCTTCTGAGGTCTTGTTGGTACATTTTTGTGGTATGCCCCAGCCTAATCTGAAAAGACACCTTGGAGAAGGGCAGGGGTAATGGAGACAAAGTTTTCTGTCAGGGTTATGATTGTGTCCTGAAAGAGTGCAGGGGAAAATGGACTCACACAGCAGCAAATAAAAAAGGAAGAGGCTATGATTACCCTTAAAATATGTTTTAGGAAGCCAGTCTGTTCTAAATTGAAGAAGAGCAAAAAGTCAACAAAGTTTTAGTGACTCATGAGTGTATTCTGAACAACACTGAAAAACAATTTCTCACAAGGGTAATAATTTGGGATTCTCTGACCTGCAGCAGTTAACAGTTTGGTTTACAGAACAGGAACCATAATGATAATTGGGCTATTATGAACTATCAATCAATCAATCAATCAATCAAACATTATTTATAAAGCTCTTTTCATACAAAAACAAATGTAAAACAAAGCGCCAATAAGATATGGACAGATATTTCTTCCTTGAAACAAATGAATGGATTAATTAATGCTACGTGTAACCATCGACAGTATATATACATCTCTGGAAAAAAATAAGAGACCACTGCAAAATTATCAGTTTTTCTGATTTTACTCATACTTACAGGTATGTATTTGGGCAGAAGGAACATTTTTGTTTGAGTCTATAAACTACTGACAACATTTCCACCAAATCCAAAATAAAAAATATTATCGTTTAGAGCATTTATTTGCAGAAAATGACAAATGGTCAAAATAACAAAAAAAAGATACATGTTTTCAGACCTCAAACAATGCAAAGAAACAAGATCAAATTCATTTTAAAACAACATAATACTAATGTTTACACTTAAGAAGAGTTCAGAAATCAATATTTGGTGCAATAACCCTTATTTTTACTCACAGCTTTCATGCGTCTTGACTGCATTTTTTTTTCTGAAATCAGCATCTCTGAAATCAGCACATGTATTACAGCCATTCCATTCAAGCGTCTGTTGAATTCCAACACAAACACAAAGCTGAGCTACTTCAGTTCTTGCACCAGGAGTGAAATAAAAACACCCAAGAACAAAGTGAAAGACTTGTGGAGAGCATGCCAAGACGCATGAAAGCTGTGATTAAAAATAAGGGTTATTGCACCAAATATTGATTTCTCTCTTCTTAAGTGTAAACATTAGTATTATGTTGTTTTTAAATGAATTTGATCTTGTTTCTTTGCATTGTTTGAGGTCTGAAAACATGTATCTTTTTTGTTATTTTGACCATTTGTCATTTTCTACAAATAAATGCTCTAAACCAGACCTGGGCATTTCAAGGCCCGGGGGCCAAATATGGCCCGTGAGCCAACTCTAACCGGCCCGCGAAAGGTTGCTTGGAATTAAGAAAATAAGACCTACTTTCAAAATTGTACATTACGCATTTGTACTGATGATCATCTGTCGGACGTGCTTCACATCTCCACCTCAAACATGAACCTGACTTTGATGCACTTGTTAAAGCTCAGCAGAGGCGAGATTTCTCTCACTGATCAAGAAAAAAAACACTAAACATGCTAACTTTGACTTTTTTTCTACACAGTTTGGCAGTTGGATGAAAAAATGTGACATATCCTGTATTATATTATTTGACATACAAAGACATTGTGGTGTCTTAATTTTAAAGTTAAGAAAGTTAAACTCAGAAAGCATTGTGGAGTTAAAGTGACTGAAAAAGAGTTACAAATGTTTGTAACTCCATTGTTTTGAATTATTTTACTGAATAAATTCAGTTTTTGTAAAACCTCACTCTCTTATTACTTACTAATACATAAATTACCAGCATCTGTAAACAATGCCATTTACTGATTTCAACGTAGAAATAAAATTAATAACCAGAGTAGACTTCAAACTTTTGGCCCGGGGAAATGGGGGAAATGTTGTCAGTAGTTTATAGACTCAAACAAAAATGTTCCTTTTGCCCAAACACATACCTATAAGTAGTAAAATCAGAAAAACTGATAATTTTGCAGTGGTCTCTTATTTTTTTCCAGAGCTGTATAGCCATGTTGTATTGTGTTTTAATGTATAAATGTAAAAAGTATTCATGGAGGTTACTACTTGTTACTAGCCTTACATTATTTCATAATCATCACATTCTATAAATGTAACAATGCAATATTGTTTTTCCTAAGTGAAAATTAATACATCTGAAATCTAAACTTTCTTTCTCTTTAATTTTAATTTTTCTAACATAACGTATATATACAGGTTCCCCATGACCTTATTAAATTATACCACTTTACAAGCCCAACTTGTATTTTATTTTTCTGTAATAACCTGCATTTTTCTAACACACATTGCTAAGTTATTAAGCTAGTAAAACATTCCATTGGCACAGTATGATGGAGAGGGTAAACCTTGCATTAAAATATTAAAACTGCCCAGAGTCAATTGTTGAGCGTTTTGGTCTCACTCTGCTGCATTGCGCATCAATAACTCCAATAGCAGTGTCATTTTGGAGGCAAAATCACCTCTCCTCCATCTTTAACCCTGGCACTGTGGTTGAAAAACAGATTAGAGGCCATTTATCAGTGTTATGTGAAGAAAATTAAAACTATTTGCATCTTTGGGTAATTGGCTTGGGCCAGTGTGGAACGGTGACTTTAATACATATGGATTCCCTTGGTAGGGTTTAAAAAGAAAAATGTGCTGTAGTAACAAACCAGCTGGCCATGTGCAAAACAGGAATACCCAAGCACTAGTGCCTGGACTATCATTATAATCTATAATTATGTTGAACAATACATCATACATGCTGCTGGAAAATGTAGATGTAAATTCTATTCTATCTATCTTCTGATGTAATTGCGGTGATAATCTGACAAAAGTTGTAATTGCAAAAGTGGTATTTCCAGATAAATCTTATATTTGCCTACTGGATATTAGCGGGGAACACGCTTGTGAACATGTAGCAGCTGATTACTCTGGCTGGTTTCTCAATGTGCAAATACACAGCTTAGACAAGACACTCAAGCATACCATGATATTTTCTGTAGTTCTAAATTAGCAGGTTAGTTGTTATGAACTTAGACTTTATTGATCCACAAGGGAAATTGTTTTGGGTACGGTAGCTCACTCACTCACTCACATTTATCTTAACTCCAATGCACATTCTACTGCACATGACCAATTCACTGCTGTATCTTCCATTGCACATTTTGATGCACACTGCACACTTTGGAAATCTGTATATAGTATAGGTTATTTATTATGTTGCACTGTTTTAAGATTTTAGACCGTAGACTTTAGTTTTAACTTTAGATCTCTGTCTTAGATAGTTTTTGTTGTGTTTTGTCTTCATGTTGTATTCTGTACACTGTCTTTTTGCACTACCTGGCCAGAGAGAAACGAAATTTCGATTCACTGTATGTTGAACACATATGGCAGAATTGACAATAAAGCTGACTTTGAACTTTGAACTTGAACTTTGAACTCATCAAATAAAATATATAATAGAGGGTAAAAGAAAAAAAAGAAAAATAGATGGAATAGCAACCAAAGAGCAATAGACCTGTGTCAGATTAGACACAATTATATACATAAAATAATTATAAAATATATACCGTACTTTTCGTACTATAGAGCGCACCTGACTATAAGCAGCACCAACCAATTTTTTTTTAAAATGAAGATTTGTACATATATAAGCCGCACCTGACTATAAGCCGCAGGTGTCCACATTGTAACTTGAGATATTTACACAGAAAGATGGTACACAAAAGGATTTTTTTATTTTATTTTAATTAACGTAAATACCAGTACGTGCTTTTTTCGAACAGCGCCTACGGCAGTAACACGGCAGTAACACGGCGGTAACACGGCAGTAACATGGCAGTAAAACAACTGTAAAATGGCCACCCTGTAGCCTCTGGAAGGCTTAAAATAAAGTTTCAAGTTTAACTTTAAGGGTAAACCCCCTGAACTCAATCTCACGGAACCTGTGTAGGAGGTTTTAAGTGGCTAAAGGCATTAATTCATGAACTCGCCTCACTTATTTACTGTAGGTATTTTCACCTACCAGAAAAGTCACTGATCGCTATCTTCTTCTTCCTCCTGTGCACTGAAAGTCGTCATCTTCAGTGTCGTAATTGAACAGATTCAACATGTCTTCATCACACGCTTTCTCAGTCTCTCTTTCGTTGTCGCTCTCCGTGTCACTTTCGTCTCCAGGTAAATTTTCCCTTGTGCGTGTGCTGTCCTCTTCATCACACAGCAGTCCAGCCTTTCGAAACCCGTTGGTGATCGTGGATTTTTTCACACGGCTACACGCTCTTAGGATCCTCTGGCAGACTTGGGCAAAAGTTGCTCTTCGCATGCGGCCAGTTTTGGTAAATGATTTCTCACCGCTAGTCATCCAAGCCTCCCACTGAAGTCGGAGTTCCACCTTAAATGCACGGTTCACACTGATTCGAGTGGCAAATACTTCGTTGTGCCCCCAGGAATCACAGCTGGAATTGAGTTTGTCCTCTTGATGGCTGTTATATGGGCCCTCATGCTGTCAAAAATGAGCAATGCCTTTTTTTTGTGAAAAAAAATCCTCCTGGTCACTTGCCCTAGCACTCCGTCAGCCATTCCTTCATTAGGCTTTCTATCATCCACCCTTTCGTGTTGACTTTCATGACAATTTCTTTCTGGAGTTTTTCTCTTGGCACAGTGGAAACACCTCGGCCGTCTGCTCTCAGTCAGGTCGGCATCGTCTCACCATTGACTCACGTGCAGCAGCTCTATTTCCTTCTTTCACAGCCAGATCAATTACCTTTAACTTAAAAGCTGCATCATGTGCATTTCTTCGTGTGTTATCCATGAGGAGGATGTGTGCAGGAAGCACAAAATAACTGTTCAAAACACACTCAAACTAGCATCTGCCCATAAAAATCTGTAGCGGGATTGTCACTCTACTGCGCATGTCTCCTGCTGAAAGAGCCGCTGTCCTGACTGAGATCGTGTCTGCGCAGACAGCGGCGATTTCTTATGGAGTATGAAAGCTTTCAGAAATATTCGTGTGCATAGGATAGAAATCCTATAAATACGGACTGAACCAGGACTAAACTAGGACTGAACCAGGACTGAACCGGGACTAAACTAGGACTGAACCAGGACTGAACCGGGACTAAACTAGGTCATAACCATAGCTAAACTAGGACTGAACCAGGACTACACCAGAACTGAACCGGGACTAAAGCAGCTCCCAACCAGGTCATAACCATGGCTAAACTAGGACTGAACCAGGACTACACCAGGTCTAAACCAGAACTGAGAGTCTCTCACTCCCTCTCTCTCTCTCTCTGTCTCCGTATGTGTCCTGCCGGAGCTGCCGGTGGGGCTGCCCTCGCAACGGTGCGCGGCTGTGGTTTCGTCAGGGTATACGCGTAAACGCTGACACGTGCAGTGGAGCTAGGGTTACGCGCTACATTCGCTGTCTTGATAAAGAATTAATCCATACATAAGCCGCACCCGATTATAAGCCGCAGGGTCCGAAGTGCGAGAAAAAAGTAGCGGCTTATAGTCCGAAAAGTACGGTATGTACAATCAGATTTAAATAGAAAAGTAGTAGTCAAATATACAGACCCCCCAGGATTTTGCGGGCATTTTTTGTGATTGTTGCGGGCTAAAATGCCTGAATTTGCGGGAGCTTTTCCAACAAGTTGCGATGAAAGTTGCGGTGCTTTTAAGGTTTTTGTTGCGATTTTGTTGCGGGAGGAAGTGAAAGTTGAATAGTTGCGATCTTCGCTTTTTGTAATTAAAATTGAGTAATATTTTTACTGACAAAGAATAATACAAAGACACAGAGATCACAGATATGGTCCTAAAATGTTTCTTAATGTTTAATGTTTTTCTGATTGTTTATTGTTTTGTTGCTTGTTTTATTGCTGATTTTACCTCTTGTACAGCGTCTTTAAGTGTCTTGAAAAGCGCTTTATAAATAAAATGTATTATTATTATTATTATTAAAACAACCTTACCAATATCGAAAATAAATTACTACCAGGAGGGGAACTGTTTCGCCTGGTCTTTTGCTGTTATTTTTGTGGGCAAATGGCGCCGCAAACATGTTTCTTTGCCATTAGAAGCCGTGTCTCAATTCCCAGAGCGCGTGGCTCGGAGCGTGGTTTGAAGAGCATGTGCGTCACACATTTAGACAGTACACCGCTGTCCCACTTCTTTTTTGTCCCATGCGCAGTTAACACGTGGTCCGAAGACCCCAGTCGTTAAGCGGTCCGCGGGCTGCAGTCGGGGCTGAGCAAGTGTGCACCTCCTTGACTGCAGTCTGAGCCCCCTTCGGGCCGCGCTCCGAGCTGTGCGCTCTGGGAACTGGGACATGGCCGCAGTTTCGATTTGTCACACGGAAGTAAAGCAGAATGTTGCGGCTTCCAAACTCAAATCTTTTAGCCGCCGAGAATATGAGGTTGGGTCCTATGGCTCGCAGATTTGTGACGCGCAAAGAGGAGGCTATGGTGACAGATACGCTGAGATCCAGATATGCGTTTTGTGCATTTATTACAAAAAGAGCGCACACAGTTATGACAGCGCAGCAGGATGAAATGGAACTCATGAAAACCAGCAGGATGAACAGATTAACGTGAAAGATGAATGAATGGTTTGCGTTCAACAAAAAATACGCCTACACCCCAACCCGGACTCTCTCCTCTGTGTGACAGGTGAGCGCGCGCTTTTACATGCACACACTTCCGTACGTGCACACACCCACACTCACGTGACCCACCGCCTCTACCGCATATACACACACACACACACACAAACGCACCATGCACCTCATCTCAGTTATGTCTCCTACACAGAAGGAAGTTGGTCAGAGTTCAATACGTCGCCGATGATTTGTCAAAATTAGTAAAAATTGTGGAAAAGTTGCGGTGATTGGTCAAAATTGCAACACCGCCCTGAATTCGCGGGGATTGGCTGAAGTTGCGTTGAAGTTGCAAATCGCAACATCGCGAATTCCTGGAGGGTCTGAATATAAAATACAGTATCAAATATGATGTACAGTACCAGCTATATACAGTTGTAGGGAGTATTAACAGAGTTAATAACACAGTTATAACACAGAAACTCCACTCTGCCCCCCTGAAATTTGTGAAAAATTTTAATTGTGGTGTAGAACTTGTTTGTCAGGATCGCATTTACAAAGTGAAGAATGACTTTGCACTGCTGGTTGCCGTTTAATAATAAATGTATGACATGTCTTTCGCAGTTTAGAAACCGAAATAATTGGGTAAAGAGCCTTTAAATGTAAAAAAAAATCAGACACCAAAAAATCTCAACAATTTCAGACAAATATGCAGTTTGTTTCAGCACACATTGACTTATTCAGTCCACACAGCATCATCTTATCTGAAATCTCTTGAGATAATAAGAAGAGATACAATACTTTTATTCATCCATTATTCAGCAGCATCCTTCCTCAGTGACTATTGTCAGAGAAACTTAAAAGTGTGGGTTCCCTTTAATACATCACTTACTCCAGCACAAACAGGACTTCAGTCAGAATGGCTGTCTGGTCTAATCACTGCGACAGTATATTTTTGAACTGAAAAATAACAAAAAACTGCTCTTTGCTTGTACTGCCCTGGCCCATTAGAAAGCTGCCATTGGATTGAAATGAAGTGTTCTGCTGGTGTCTCATTGAGCGGAAAGCCTTAGGGAAAAGGGAAACCCCCTGAATAATGCAAAGGATTGAGCTGGAGGAGAAACATCTAAGTGGAAAAACAGACTGTCAACAAAAGTTCATCTAGTTGCTCATTTGAGCCAGGATGTGTATTTTAAATGGACAAAGTTTTAGGGCCACATTTAAGAAAAAGGGGCCACTAACATAAACTAAACTAAAACTAAATAAATTCAATAATAACAAAGCATTAACCCTTAATCCTCTAACTCCAGTGGGGATGCTGCTTGCTTGTCTCAGTGGAGTTATTGTTTTGCCTGGGATGTTCTGCAGTAGAGTTTTAAATTATCTGTCCTGTATTCATTCACTTACAGGTGTTTCCATTGATAAAAATGTTCTTACTGTGTTATTGCACCATTAGTAAACAACAACAAGGATATTGTCCACAACTTAATGTGTTTTTTGAGGCTACCCAAATTAGAATATCAAATCAGTGAGGTGTAATAGACTTAGACTTTATTGATCCACAAGGGAAATTGTTTTGGGTACGGTAGCTCACTCAATAAATATATTATATCATATATATATTTAGGCGGCACGGTGGCTGAGTGGCTAGCACTCACGCTTCACAGCAAGAAGGTTTGGGGTTTGACCCCCGGGTCGCCTGAGCCTTTCTGTGTGCAGATTGCATGTTCTCCCCGTGTCTGGGTGGGTTTCCTCTGGGCACTCCAGTTTCCCCCACCAACCCAAAACATGCATCATAGGTAAAATCCTCCTTAGGTCCTGACCAAGCCGAAGCAAGAAGATCATGGAGATGGTCCCCGGGTGCAGTAATGTGCTGCCCACTGCTCCTAATAACAGGATGGGTTAAATGCAGAGAAGAATTTCTCCAGTGTGAGATCAATAAAGTTGCTTCTTCTTCTTCTTCTAACAGAGGCTAAAAGGAAAAAACGAAAGAAAGAAGATGGAAATAAAGAAATAGATGAAAAAAATCACCCAATATGTAATGATACTTCTGCATTTTTCTGTTTTATCTGAGGGCCTGTTTACACATACCCAGGTATCTGTAAGAACGGAGACTTTTCCCTTCGTTTGTGCCTTTCGTTTACACACAATTTTTTCAGATTTTGGAAAACTCAGAAACTGAGGAAAACAGAGTTTTAGACAGCTGACGCACCAAAAGTGCAATTCTGATTGGCTTGCAAAGTGTTCTCCTTCGTTTTCAGAGGTTTTTTTTACACGCAGTTTGCGTGTAAAAGATGCGTACAAACAAAGGGAAATGTCTCAGTTTTTAAAAATACCAGGGTACGTGTAAACGGGGCCTCATTTTGGAAAACGGAGGGAGACAAATATTCGTTTCTCTATGTGTAAACGTAGCCTGAATGTCCATTCATTAAGTGATACTTAAACCCAACCAGACACCGCAAGCATATTTAAAATAAGGTTAATGTTATCTAAAGTTTTTTTTTTGTCATCATCACCCAGCCCTACATTTAAAAAAATCACATTTTCTATGGCATAATTTTAACTCTCTAACAACAAAGCTCCCATTAACTGAAAATCCCCCTGCTGTGATACTGACCATATGTAACACAAGTTGTGCAGTCCATTGGCTAAAAGCTGCTATCTACTGTCCAACGCTCTGTTCCGCGCCAGAGACGAGCCATCTTCCTCCACACAGTCTGTTGCTCCTTTCCCTCCTGCTTCTGACAAACTCCATCTTGCTCTCCCTCTCTCTCTCTCTCTCTCTCTCTCTCTCTCTCTCTCTCTCTCTCCCAGTTCCCGCACAGCTCCTGGCCTCGCTCGCCCCTCGCCACGCTCCCATGAAGATCTCCCTGTTCATCTCACCGGCCAAATGGCACAAGGCAAGAACCAGATACCGCCAGTCTTACACCACAACAGATTAGAAGATCATAGAAGAAGAAATGAAATCGACAGAAATCAGCCAGAATAGTGTAACCACCTGCTTAATACTAGCGGTGGATCCATGTAGATACTGATCCTGACCACTACCACGCCAAACCTACACATGTACGTTTAATAACATACTATGGAACATTCCAAGCAGAGCAAGAACATCTCCATGGAAACAAGCACGTTGTAGAACCAGAAAAATCTTTTTGGCTGTAAAGGTTAAGGCTATGTTATCCTTTAAATAAAGACCAGAGAATGGATCATTAAAATTACATTCGCTATAGGAAGCTTGTTGAATATAGAAAAGATTATAATAACTTGGATCTGCTGTAGCGCATTATGTCTTTGAGGTATTTGAGAACAAAAGGAACGGCCAAAAGACCACCTTCCTTCAATTAACATTTACTTTAAAAGGTCAAAGGTTATGTTCAGTATGGGAGTGCTGTGCTAACAAAGGAAGTGATAAGCCAGTAGTTTAAAGGGTTTTATTCTGGGGTCAGAAAATAAAATCCTCTAGGGAGAAAAGTTGGCTTTAAAGTCCCCAAAAGTTGGATGGGGACAGCTCCAGCTATAAGCCTGGCACATGCATTATGGATGTCCTATAAACACTGTCAAAGGGCCACAAAATCTGGAGCCATTTCAGATGCCTTTGCACCAAAGTCCCCTCACTGTGCACATATCCACCACACCACATGTCTCTGAATGGGAAAAGTGACAGCTGACTGGCAGGATGTGTAGAAATCATTCCAAAAGAAAAATAGGGATAAAGAGCAGATGTGATTATGGCATTATGGAATTTTGAGCTTTATCCTTCACCGGTGTACTATCAAGGTGTTTTCTGCAATAAAAGTAAAGAAAGTGGTTGTTTTTCATCATTTGGACCATCATTTTGGTCAAAGGTCTCTAGCCGCTAACCAAACATTTCCTCTGCTCCCCAAAGCATACAGAGCCAAGCCAGCACTTTTCATCCACTGTCCCCTCTTCCTCGCTCTCTCTCCCTGTCTCTCTCTGGGCCGCTCGCCAGCACGGATGAATGGCAGTCTCAGTCCCCTGCATCCTCATGTTCCCCCGGCATGGAGGCTTGTTCCATTACAAAAACTGGCTGGACGCAATGTGTGTGTTGTCTGCAAACTATTCATCCTCGAAGAAGAACTCTCCACACTCCAGCAGTTTTCTAAATTTGCTCACCACGGGCAAAAGACGGCATCACGGCTGCAGATTGGGATGAGCACAAAGTAGAAAATACTGGAGGTGGAACCAAAATGGAACATATTAAGTAAAGTAAAAGTACTGCTACATTAGTCAACATAATTCAATTTGTTGAATTGATAAACAGTTTAGCATGGTTTACAATTATGGCGCTTATGTTCTACGCTACTTTTAGTGAACTGTTGTTGCGGTTTTAGTTGTAGTGATGTCTGTTTAGCCGACGTTATCATTTTCATCGAAGTTTCATGCATAAACAAGCTAGTTTTTTGGTCGAGCTGAGGTACCCGATAATCCTTGACATTTGTTTACGTTTGTTTGCGTCAATTGTTGTCGCCTCTGTAGACGTAGCAGCCAGGTAGAGGCGAGGGATGATGACACAAACGGTAATCGAGTGGTGTCCCATTTCTTTGGGGAACATTCGTACCCCTAGCCCTCTCAGCTCGGTATCGAGGGGCAAGACAAAGATGCAGAGTAATGGGACGCAGCCTAAAACTCAGAGCAATTATATAAATCTTCACAATTTTACACAAATACAAATTAACGTAACTTTAACTGACTGTTCCCACCCATGGCTTTTCCTTTCGCCTGCCTTTGGTCTTTCCTGGATGAAGAGAACATAAGGCAGCATCCTCTAATTACTCAGAGTTTCAGGCGCCTCTACCGCACAAAGGCTTGGCCCATATTCTTTTAAGTGAGACGCAGGAAATCCCCAGTCACAGGGCTTATATGCACAGTGCGCTTCATTAATAATTCAAGTATTTAAATAGACCTCCATAAGTATGTGCTGACTCGCGTGGGTCACTGCTTTGGCTCGGCTTGACGGTAATAAAGGATGTCCCTATAATGATTAATAGCCGCAATCTTGCACGCAGTTCTGGCCTAGACCAATATTGAAAATTATTACGTGATCAAAACACTATGAATAATAAACAGGTTGCATGAATATTATGTAAGAGCATTAATCTTTACACGATGTAAAGCTTTGCCAAATTGTAAAGCTTCACAACCACAACTAGAAGTTCCTGGGTTCAATTCACGGAATTTCTGTGTGGAGTTTGAATATACAGTCTACTTTCAAAGGTGATTTCATGGTTCATATTTTTTCATATTCAAATTGTATATGGTGGTGGTTGCTCACTTCTCAAACTGTAAAAGATGAGAAGTGAGCAACCACCACCATGAAGTTTTTTTTACTGAACAGTTTTTCAGTTTTCTTTACCAAGTCCTATATGTGCTCATAAACTGAAGACTGTTTTGGGGCAATGAGCGAAACTATATTTAACATTCCATGACCCACTTTGTAAGGAATCACTGATGTAAGGAGAATATTGAATCTTTCATTGGAGGGGGGGAGAACTGAATAAGATGAAAAAAGACACCCACGACAGCTAGCAGATGCATATAAAATCAATTATTCTATAGGCGTTTTTGTTTAAAAAAATTCTCATGGGCGACAGGGAGACAGGAGAATAGAGTGTTCATCAGTTTCAAGGCTGTCTTCTTAATCCAAAAAAACAAAGACTTTTGCCGGTGGGTTTTTCTATGGGTCATCAACTTCGCTATAGGGCCATGGTGCAGAAAAATGCTATTAACATTTTAATTGAGGTAATCTAATGTCCCTAGAAGCTAAAAACATGTCACAATATTTTCTCTTGTGCATTATGGAGCATTTTTATGCACACAATTTTACACTATAGAATAAAATACATCAGAAATCCATGTTTCTACTACTAATGACATTGCAGTGTTTAAAACCACTTAAAATACACTAGGGGTGGGTAAAAATATTGAAATATAGATATATAGTGATACTATATTTGGGGATACAGTATAGTTATCGTGGGCTGTTGTATAGATACATCAGCAAAAGTGGTATCTTTTGCAAATTTGTTGTGACTGCACTACAATTTTGTTGCTTTTTTAGTGAAAGAAAACTTGTTTATGCAGTACACATATTCACTGTGTTGATGATTAAGAAATATTGTTACTAAAACGTATTTGGTTCTTAAAAAACAACAATATATCAGAGTATCATCTACAATTTATTTATTATTGCATGAATCACCATATCGTGATAATATGGTATTGTGAGCTGTGTATCGTATCGAACTGTGAGAGACCCGGTGATTCCCAGTCCTATACTACACACAAAAGCAGACTTCTTGCTATTTGTTCATCTGTATGCATGATAGTTCTTGTTTAACCCCAGTAGTCACGTTTAAACATATAGGACTATAGCATCAACGGCTGTCACAACGTAATCTAAATCTATTGCAGAGGTTGGTTGACTCACTAGTGCAAACTGAAGATAACCTGGCTCTGAGCACACGACAGGGAGAATGCTAAGCAGTGAGGGTGAATCTGATTACAGGCTCGGCTGGAGAAGGTGGTGAAACTGGCGTCCTTCTGTAGTCCTTGATCCCTTAGTTGTACTTTCAGCAGATGCTGGTGCTCAATACTATGAATTGCACACTGGCAAAGAGAAAATGCAGCAGGGATATCTGTAGTATTTGGGATTTCTATCAATAGTAGTGATTCCAATTTAGGACCATAGCACCACCTTATGGCCTTATTTAGAAATTCAGTCAAAATTCAGTCACGTCAAATGCACCAGCAGATGGACACATTTCTAGTTATTTCCTACTATTGATGATGAGATGAGAAATAATCTTTAGTGTTGAAAAAGTGAATTGCTAAATCCTATAGTTAAATGTTTCAACTGGGACTTTTCTTTTCCATCTTTCTTTAGTACAGTAGAACTTTAGCATTGTTAATATTTAAGCACTTACGCTTCCCAATAACAACCTTTATACCGAGAAAAACTATCAGAGGAGTCCATGTTGCTAGGGCAAAAGACACAGCCATACAACCCGATGAATTATTAAATATTAGTCCTGTTTGAAGTTCGCAGTGCTCACAACAGCAGGCTGCACCGCCTTCATAGCACAGGATGGAGTTATATAAGCCCTGTACTGAAAGTGGAGAGGGAGATGAGATGTGGCCATAGCTAACAGAAATCAAAATTGTGTGATAGTGTAATAATGTATGGGCTGCTGGTGCAGAAAATTGAATAGATGTATAAGGGCTCAGCCAGCCATCATGAGCTGCACGTAATGGAGTTCAGAAAAAAATCTATATCTAAGCCTTGAGTATGACTCTTATCTGCATATTTCCTGTAAGTATCAATCATGGCCTTTTCTCAATCAATCTCTCAGGAATAGATTAGCAGTGAGTGTAAACATGACTGACCTCACACTCACCATGATGCATGACCTATTTACCTGACGTTCTTATCTTAAATCCATTATTAGCATTTATAAAGCATCAGATGCCACAGGGCCACATAGCACTGGACCTGCCCATAACTGTGTACAGTGTATTGCAGGCATTAGCTGTGGTTGGTCTGCGGGCCACTGTGCTGAGGCAGGTTTGTGATGGATCCTAATGAGGCTCCGACACAGCAGGACAGTATCCACACCTGCACATCACCGCCATCTTCAGGACCGTCAGCTTCTTATTGCTTTAGTTTAGAAGAGGGGTTGCTCTCATAACATATTCTACCGCAGAAACAGTATTTGTTCAACTCTCAATAGGAAAGCACAGCCACAGAACAAATCTAAACTTGCAGAATCTGACCAGAATCTAGACTGAATAAGTGTGTATTAACTTTCAAGGCTGTTTAAAGGCCTGCTTTCTACAGTCTAAACGTGCAAAAAAAAAAAATTCTATATTCTCTTATTTCCTTATTTTATTATTATTACTTATCTTGTCTGCATGCACTTTTTTCTTCTAACTTTCTTTTGCACTAAAATTGTCTGGAGCTAATGTGGCAAGTGAATTTCTCCTGTGTGAGATCAATAAAGTCTTATCTTATCTTACATGGTTTTCTTCAATTTCTTCCAACATGACATTGTCCCTTTTTGCGCAAGAACATTTCATGGATTCTTGTACTGTTTATGAATGAGAAGCTATAAACTGACTATATAAATAGCTTCAAAGCAACACAAGTTGATTAAGCTTTCATCTGACATTTTGTGAGTGTATAGTTTGCGTTAGTTAGTGTAACTTAAGCTTTCGATAACTGAAACATGAAACAGACCTGTTCTTTCTTGATTGTATGAGATTTGTAAGGTGGCTGCACTACACTAAGCCTGGCACTGCAAACTTAAGTGTCTATTACGATAAAGGACAAGATTAAACATGAGCATCTCTTCAATACTGGAGCTCACCATGGGGTCTCGTCACTTGGGCTTTAAGTCACTTCTGTCAGGCACGTTCACTGATCCTCTAGATGGTAACACTGAATACTCCTAGAATGGGCTTAATACTGCTGTAGAATGACGTATGATCTGAAGGCTCCTCATCCTCTCTCTCTTCTGTTGGTCTCAAACAAAGAGTGCAAAGCCAGCTCTCAGATTGATGCTGCTACATCCATTCGTCTCTTCAGGGGTCACTGCAGTCACACACTGTGATGGAGGCTGTCAAAAACCTATCCTATCCATTTATGTGTAGGAGTTTAAGTTTAAGTTTTAGTTTACTGTTTAAGATTGCTGATAATACTGATGTTATAAAGAGAACCTAAAATAAAATGTCACTCTATTGTTCATTGTTCATTTTCTTTTGTGCTAAATCTACAGTGTCCCAGATGCTGACTGGAGATGCTGTCAATTGTAATAAAGTGCTTATGGTAATTGCGCCAAACCCCCAAAACCCCAAAAAGTAACTATTGGGGTCATTTGAAAGTTCCAAAGTTCCTGTTCCAGAACCCCAACATATCTTTTAGAACAAATCACTATTGTCACAACAAAACTGTCCAGGACCATTGGACTTCCTGTTTTCGTATTTGTTGTGACTGTGATCTTAGTAATCACATCAGCGCTCCTTCCTCCAGACAGCAGTCTCAGGACCATTGGCTACAAACAGTCCACAGATAATGTCACTTCCTATACCAATGGGCAGAGCCAGTGCTCATTTTCATGTAAATATCATTAAAACTATACGTGATAAACAGTGCTAAGGCACAATGGTAACAGACAGAGAGAAAAGTTAGCAATTAGTGGAATAAAAGCAAGCTTGTAAAGGAAACCAATTCTGAATCAACCAAAATGAGGATAACTTATATGGGATGTAAATTAAACAATTAATCAACTAGATAAAATGGAAGGGTAGAATGGATAAAAACTTGCCAGTCTTCAGTGACTAAACTCACCCAACGGGACTTGAAAAACTGCCCAAACCTGCGTAACATAGTACGTGCAGCTGTAATTTCCAATACATTTCTGATAGTAGCACTCCTTTGATGATATAGACTTGCCCTCTCTCTTTCTCATTTAAAAAGCAGTTTAAAAAAAAAGTTCAGATTTAAAAGAAATATTCTAATGATCAAATTTTACATTGTAAATTGCTGTGAAAAACAAACAAAACAAACTATAAAACAAACTATAAAAACAAACAAAGAACAAACAAAGAACCCTGCTGCAAGTAGATAATAAAATGACTCAAAAGTCCACTTTGTCTTTCAAAACAAAAGAAAAATGTGCTCTGTGCACACACAGAAGTTTGGTTTGACATTGGACCCCTGACAAATGGAGAAACATGAGGTGAACTCTGAAGGCACTGGAGTGGAGCAGACAAGTGGACATTTCTCACTACCACCTTCACACACCCTCAGACAGAGAACGGCATAGGCAGGGCTGGACCAGAGCAGAGTTACATCAGACACTTCTGTTCCCTTTTGACATCTCATTTTTATTGACACATCTGAGACAAGTGACGTGTTCGTATACGTAACAACTCTTGAGTATTTGATTCACTTTACATACTGGCTTGTCAAAACATGACCCCGTCAGATCTCAGAAGCTAAGGCAGGACCTGGTTAGTACTTGGATGGGAGACCACTAGGAATTCCAGGTGCCAAAGGGGGGCGCCAGTAGCAAAAAACTGTCATTGTGTCCTTAGGCAAGACACTTCACCCACATTGCCTAGTATGAAAGTGGAGTGTGTGTGAGTGTTGGTGGTGGTCGGAGGGGCTGAGGGGCACAGATTGGCAGCCTCACTTCCGTCAGTCTGCCCCAGGGCAGCTGTGGCTACAATAGAAGCTTACCACCACGTGTGGAGTGAATGAACAATGAACTGTAAAGCGCTTTGGGTGTCTTGAAAGGTGCTATATAAATGCAATGATTAATTAATTAGATACTTTCTGATGTGGCTAGTTCAGTACAGTCATTCAACTGTCAAAAGGAGAGTACAACCACAAGACAGTGGCTCCAACAGGACCTGCTGCAGTGATGTTCAGCAACACAGTTTGCAACTAACTAAACTAATGCAAGAATCCCTTGCATTTCAGGAGATGTTTGCAGTAGTAGTAGTACAATAAGATGTTTCTATAGAAAGATGTTTTGTTCTTTGTTTTCCACCTCAAATTCCGATTTTGATTTGACTCCTAATAGAGATCATGTAGAAGTAGACTCCCAAGTCAAAGATATCAAAAAATATACTACTTGACTACTTGACTATTTGTTAACAATCAATCTGGCAATGCAGCAGTCCATAGAAAGGCAGAGGCCTGTAGGAAGAAGAGGATTCAGAGCATCCCACTCTGGTAACAGTTCAGTGGGTCTGCCTTGGCAACACTGAGAGCTGGAGGGAGGGAGAGTGTGGAGGGTGCACACTAATGCTACAAAGTATAGAAGGGCTGAGGAGGAGAGATAGGGCAGGAGTCATTATCAACAACAGCAGAGAGAGTTTAGCCGACATGAGCACGGCGTCTTAGGCTGCAGCTGCCCACACATAACAAGACCAGCTTCTGTCCTTAAGTTTCAGGTAATTTGTAGTTGGCTTATACTGTTCAATAAATGGTGGTGCCATTATTATTATTATAAATTACTAAACAAAAGTGGTCAATAGAGGCAAAGTAAGCACTGCTTTCTCTATCTAAGATATCTAAGATGCTGACAGTAGGTTAGGGACTAGGAGCAGGCTGAGTGCATTAAGATGAACTGCAGTGACAATGGGCAGTGGCTGTGTCGGCCAAATAGCCTCAGCCTGGAGTCTGGACACTGAAACACATATTCTGGATATCTGAAACACATATTCCATATAGACACTAACAGCAGACACAGGCACACACTGGACAAGAAGTATATTTTGTTGGTTTTTATATCTCAAAGGTTTCTTTTAACAGTGGTCTATCCCTAGGAATTTTCTAGTTTGTTTCCATGGCAACATGTTACAAGAGTTTATTTCAACTGGCTGAACTTGCTAAATAGTTATTTATTTAAGCAAATATTTGAGCTTAAGGTGGGTGTCGCAATGTGAATAATTAAATAGTTTTTCAGAAACTGTACTGCACTGCATCATAGTTTAAAACTGGACTTTTTATTTTTATTTTTTTCATAGGCCTTGCTAGCCACAAGAAAATGCAAGTCCTTTCAGAATAATGAATGACGAATAATAATTCTCTTTTTAAGGGCAAAACACTGAAAAATGTGTGTAAAGCATGAAGTCTGCAATGATACTATTGTGTAAGCCTATGTCCAGGAGAGGGAGCTACAGTGCCGTGAAAAAGTATTTGCCCCCTTCCTGATTTCTGTGTTTTTTGCATATTTATCACTCAAAACATTGTCAGATCATCAAACCAATTTTAATATCACACAGAAACAACCCAAGGAAAGACAAAATTCAGTTTTTGAATGATGATTCCATTTATTAGTGCACAAAAAAAATCTAAACCTATCTGGCCCTATGTGAAAAAGTAATTGCCCCCCCTTGTTAAATCACAAACTAACTGTGACTAACCACAGTTTTGAGAAAACTTAGTTCAGTTCTACATGCCACACCCACACCTGATTGTCACCACCTGTGTTGAATCAAGAAATCACTTAAATAGTTCCTGTCAAACAAAGTGAAGTTGGCTACAACATCTCAAGAACAAACACATCATGCCACGATCCAAAGAAATTCAAGAACAAATGAGAAAAAAAAGTGATAGAAGTCTATAATTCAGGAAAAGGTTACAAAGCCATTCCCAAAGCTCTGGGGCTCCAGCGAACCACTGTCAGAGCCATTATTCAAAAATGGAGGAAACTGGGAACAGTTGCAACCCTTCCCAGGAGTGGTCGACCAACTAAGATTACTCCAAGAGTGCGACGACGGCTCATTCAGGAAGTCACAAAAGAACCTAGACGCACATCGAAAGAACTACAGGCCTCGTTGGCCTCAGTTAAGGTCAGTGTTCATGACTCCACCATTAGAAAAACACTGGCCAAAAATGGCATCCATGGAAGAGTTCCCAGGAGAAAACCACTGCTTTCACAAAAGAACACAAAGGCTCGTCTCACCTTTGCCAAAAAGCACCTTGATGACCCTCAAGACTTTTGGAGAAACATTTTGTGGACCGATGAGTCTAAAATTGAACTTTTTGGAAGGTCTGCAGCCCGTTTCATCTGGCGTAAAAATGGCACAGCATTTGATAAAAAGAACATGGTGCCCACAGTAAAGCATGGTGGTGGCAGTGTGATGGTCTGGGCCTGCTTTGCTGCCTCAGGACCAGGACAACTTGCTGTGATTGACGGAAAAATGAATTCTGCTGTTTACCAGAAGATCCTGAAGGAGAATGTCCGGCCATCAGTTCGTGCCCTCAAACTCAAGCGCTCTTGGATCATGCAACAGGACAATGATCCAAAACACACCAGCAAGTCCACCTCTGAATGGCTCAAAGAAAACAAAATTAAGGTTTTGGAGTGGCCAAGTCAAAGTCCGGATTTAAATCCGATTGAGATGCTGTGGTGTGACCTTAAACGGGCAGTTCATACAAGAAAACCCTCCAATATGGCAGAATTGAAACAATTCTGCATAGAAGAGTGGGCCAAAATCCCTCCCCAGCGGTGTGAAAGACTCATCACCAATTATCGCAAACGTTTGGTTACAGTTATTGCTGTCAAAGGAGGCTCAACTGGCTATTAGATTAAGGGGGCAATTACTTTTTCACATAGGGCCAGATAGGTTTAGATTTTTTTTGTGCACTAATAAATGGAATCATCATTCAAAAACTGAATTTTGTCTTTCCTTGGGTTGTTTCTGTGTGATATTAAAATTGGTTTGATGATCTGACAATGTTTTGAGTGATAAATATGCAAAAAACACAGAAATCAGGAAGGGGGCAAATACTTTTTCACGGCACTGTATGTACCTGAGAAGCAGCAGAGCGTATTACACAAATAAATATGTATCAAGACAAGTAGTAGGTATCAATCTGCAGTGTTTCTGTCTTATTTTGCACGTCTCCTACTACAGTGGCAGTTGTAGTCACAGAGCTGTGCCCTCAGCACTGCTCTACATCCTGCCTATACTGAAATGGACCAGAACATTCTAGCGGGTCCACTGTATTAATGCCTTAACATTAGCATAACAAAATAGCAGAGGTACATTTAGCACAATCAGTAAAAGAAAGCAACACTTACTTTAATGGACTCAAAGCTTTCTGTGTATCTGTGGATGTGGTGTTGTCATAGCAACAGGAAGCTAAGGTACCAGGCAGATTAAAAACAGGAGTTGGGGGCGCAGTGTTCGATATCCTCACAGTAGCACCTCATAAATGTTACTCAGCAAAAGCTCTGACAAAAGTATAAACCACAAACTTATCAGGCAAATGCAGATCTTGGTTGAACGCTTATGTCTTTAACACTACAGTATTCATTTAGTGTAACTTACTGGCTTCACGTCATATAACGTAATCAAAATCGAATTTGAATTGATGCAATGACCTAATCGCAGATGTTGCAAATTTTCTGGGTAGTAAAATGTACATTTTATAAACTGTTGTGAAATGACTTTTGAGTTCTGCATTAGTTTGGGAGTTCATATGACTGCTAAGCTCTTTTAAAACAGAATGTCATCTTTAAATCAAGCACCACACAAGATCACCTCAGCTCCACAGAGTTCACTTTTAAAACTCTTGTTCGTGCAAAGTTTGATGGATGCACCCTTCCATATTCATGTAAGGACACTCTGCTACTCAGCACAATCATCCTGAGGGGCCGTTAAGTCTGATAAATATTAAAACACTCCTTTCTAACTCATTACTTTGGCCCCTTCTCTGGCAGGAAGTCAATTATTCTAAAATCAAGCCCTGTCTGTCCATCAATAACTTTTCGTCATAGAAAAGTAATTACTCTTCATTCTCAAATATAAAAAATGAAAAAAATAACCACTGTAGTGATTCAGTCAGTTCTAACATACTTCAATACCAAGACTGAGAAAGTGAAACAATAAGAAATCTCTTTACATCCAATGTTATGTCACTTATTCATTTTTCTATTAACTATGGAACAGCGCTATCCAAACAAAATTCCAAACAGTAGCCTAACCTTATAGACATGAGTTATCAGTGCATCATAAAAAATAACTCTCAGGGATGTAAGCGTGAGCATCCATGTTGCAAAAAAGAAAAAGACATAAAAGTGTCTCCACCTCTCGCTTACTTGTTATGATAAACACTATTTGCATTATCCGCAATACTTACTTTCAATAAATATCCGTGAGATCGCCTCACTCAGCAGATTAAATGTCTATGCTGCGTCGGTGAGGTTTTGTTAGCAGAATGAATGGTGATAGTGGAGGCCATGTACATGCACTCTGATTACCTTTGCAAGGTTAGTCCAGCTGAGTCACCACAAATTGTAAGGAATGTCATTATGTTATTATTATAGTTAGTAGTACCTGAGTATATCTCCCTGCTCTTCAATTTCATCAGCAATTTCTTCACTCCTGCAATGATGTGAATGGGAGAAGCTTGTCACCATAACAACATAGCAGGACACACCTAATTTGCTTTGTAATGCACTCATTAAAAGGGTTTATATGCACTGCTTCATGTATGCAGTTCTTTTGTATGACAGATAAATTGTGACTTATTTGGTCAGCATCTCCCATCAAGCTCTCCTACTCATTTGCAGCTGTCTGGCAAGGTGCTGTGATTTTTGATTGGTGTGTGGAGGAGAGACAGATTTTTGGTCCTTACCTGTGTTCCTGTCTGGTATTAGACAGCAATGCTTCTGCAGTATGCCTGGCAACACCTATGGAAGACACAGCAGAAACAAAATTGGAAAGAGAGACATGACTTACAGACTTGGCAAATTAATATATAAAAACACATTGAGATATTGTAATATTGAGATTTTTTTGGGGGGGAAATTTGATTACAGCTTGCTTATCAAATCATTTCTTGCTCTTATCTTTTGTAATTTTTTGAGGTAGGGAAAAGGACAATGACGAACAGATGGAAAATACCAAGCAATGTTATGATTAATTTCAAATACTGTTCACATTCAAAGACTTCTGTTTTATGCACAATGATCAGAATAATGTATAGTGCAAAACTCAGCATCTTACAATTAAGGTAGATAAAGCCTCATATGATGCCTCTATTTCATATATGAAGGTCAAATAAATGAGCCAAATGAGATAGTACTGCTATTATCAATGCTGTGAGGTCATGTCAACATGCTCCATCAGCAGTTTTACAGTGCCAGCAAGTTGTAACAGCAAGTACAAGAGCCAATTATTGCACTGCTCACAGCCCGAGGTGGTCCTGCTGATCAATAATGCATGCCTTACAATCTATTCTATTAGGAGTTCGAGAAAGGAAAAAATTGATCCAAAGATATACATCATAGTGGCTAGTATTTTTCTGTCATCATTAGTTTTCAAAGTTGTTTTTAATAGTTTTATATATATATTTATATATAAAGCTTAAATACTTAAAAATGTTTGCCAATGGTTCTTGTGTAGGGAGGCTTTTTGAGGAGGAAACTAATGTACACATTTTGAGAATTTCATGGTTCAAATAGTCTGTTGATTAGGGCCACAAGAGACCAGCTCGCAATGCCCATATGCCCCTGCTCCTTTCATGGGTCACTTTTGATCCAAACCACTACAGGAACATTGAACAAGACCTGCTGTTTTGAGAGGTCATGACCTACATAGGCAGCGCAATGTCAAGGCTATAAACTTTCATAATATTATAATCTCTGCAGTAGAGCAATGGAGCCAGTGTACAATATATTCCTCTTACATCAGAGTTATTTACATTAAAAGTCTTGGATAGTGTGCCTGTTACTGTTCCAAAAATGTATTCATTTTTCAATCAAGCTGGCTCCTGAGGTTTGGGTCTAAAAGATAACAGCCCGATGATAGGAGATGTAGTAATTGCTTTGTAATGACTCAAGCAGCTGCATGATGTACACTTATAATTGATGTGAACAGGGCTGGCAGAGCTATGCTGAAAGAGTGTGAAAAAGAGACTGAGCTGTCACTAAAGAACTGAGCTGAGCTCCCTATGAAACCATCCTCCCTCATCTGCCATCATAAATACATCTGTTTGTCTGCCTCTGACTCACACATGGAACAATTATGTCAACAGGTTTTGAAAAAAGAAAAGACTATAACAAATCGCACAGTAATTACTCAGAACTTAGAAAACAGCACAATAAATAAACACAAAACCTGTGAGACTAAATTAGAAAGGTTTATTCTTACATTGAAAAGTTGATGTTCAAGACTTGAACATAAAAAAGGACAGCCAAATATATCTGGTTTTCTTGGAGCCAAATCCCAATTTAATTTAATACTATTCATGTAGACAAGACATTCTTCTCTACACTGGAAGGTTTTAATTTAGCTCACTTCTAGTAATTGGTCCTTGATCCTTGTCATGTTGTGAATGTGGCATGATAAATGGCCTGACAGGTGTCCACCGACACTCGCCATATTAATTATAAATAAAAACTAAGATACAGATGCATAGAGTGACATTTGACACTCAGATTCACTTAAAACTAAGATTCTTATGATTGATTATGATACACACATAATTACACACATAATTACTTGAGCTCCATGCTTACTGCTGTAGTCAAACATTTATCTAGGACATATTCTCAAGTCATAACAGAACATATGGTTTTCAGATCTGTAAGAGACAAATACAAGTTCACCCGCTAACCAAACATTCAGTGATTAATCGATGATATTGGCAATAATTCCTTCAGTGATGTCACTGGGCAACACACAGAACTACTGTATTTGTAATGTGTTGGCTTCACTGTAAGAACATTCGAACATGCCAATAGTCACAGAGACCACGGGCACAGAAGGACAGACAGGTTTCTGTCAATGAGTGTCTACAAAAGACTAAATTAAGACCAAGAACTTAATTAGCATAAGATCTACATCTGATCCAGGTCAGGGAAACGATGACAACCATCGAACACAGAATATAACATTAAAGGTGCACTATGTAACTTTTTGGTTGGGATTCCGTCACCTCTTTGTTTCTATGGATATGTCATTGTTCTGCCTGGAATGTTTCACAGTATGACATTAGGCACATTAGGCGCTTTGTGTTACAATTTTGTATGAAAAGCGCCTTATAAATATTGTTTGTTTGTTTGTTTGATTAAACATTCTACCTTATGTTTATTAAATTACTGGTGATTTCATAGCTCAAAAATACCTATTAAACCAGGCATTCTGACTGTGAGCAGGGTCGCCTCTCCAAAGATCTTTAACCTTGACCAAGAAACTGGACTAAGAAATGGTCAATCGCCAATACTCAAATTATATTCCCTAAGAACACATTTACATTTTCTTACATAAACCAAAAATGGACAAATGTCTCCTCACTTAAGATGCCTCAAGATAAAAGTCTTTGTAACACTGAGCACACCTTGATAAATGCAGGAGCCCAGCGGGTGAATAGCAATTTAGCCTCCAAAGAATTGCAATGAATATGGCTGACTATTTTTAGCACCTCTGTGATTATGATGTCTGACTATTTGAGCACACAGCAGCCAGTGCTTTGTCACTCATATTGTGTACTGTGTGTGCCCTTGATTCAGCAACAGTGGAGGCAGTGCAGGAGCAGTGCAGAAGCCTGCTTTCAATACAAGTTCACTTCTTCCTGTGTCGCTCAGTTATTACAAGTCTATTCAAGCTGAGACATCAATGCTTTCTTGTTGCTGTTAATCTTAAACAACACAGCGTAGTGAGGGAGAGAATGGGGAGAAGAATATTTTTTTGCATGAGTAGGTTATGAACCCTTTCTAATTTAGTACACTGTATGACAAGCCAGCAAATATGCATTGCTTATTCTCAGTTGAATCAAGATCAACTTATTTGATCTTACTGCCCACCCAATAGGCTACTCTAACGTCTAATAAAGATTTTCAAGATAATGCTCTAACTGCATGAATTTAACAACTTCCTTTTACTGACAAAGCTTACAATAGCTCCAAATGCCTTCTTATTCACCAACATGGAGCGCCACTCTCATAGACAACTGCCAGCCTTGGACTTGGTCACAGGCAGTCAAAATCAACGAAGCCATTCTAACCCAGAAACTGGATGTAGAATTGTGAAATCCTGCATTCACAAATGGGAAAATAGGCTATATTTCTATAAACTGTCCTGGATACAATGAATGAGAGGATACAAGAGAAACACCATGGCTACACTCCATGGCCTTATCCAAAAAACTCAACATTGCACTTTTAAAAAACACATGATGCAAGTTAATTTGTAAGTTCATCTGAGCAAAATTGCAAATGAGGCCACATTTACCTTTTTCAGAGCTGACATTCTAGTTGGATCCTCCTCCTGCAGCGCCTGTTCACATTCTGAGGTCCTGAGCCAAGTTTGGGGAGTGCAGAGATCCTAACTCAGCCCGGTGCTGATGCTGAGCCATGAGGCGGCTCTTTAACATTCTCATCTCGCTTCCACTCCACAGTACCGCTGACTGCCTGCATGTGCGCACGCCCCAAACTCATGTCATTTCAGAGAGATGAGGAGCTCGTCATCCACAGGTACACAACATCAAAGCATCTGTGGATCGAAAAAGTAGCAAAATCTTAAAGAAGAAGCAAGTGCAACTCAAAGTCCAAAAATCGAAAAGTTCACGAGTTGCATTTGGCATTACATTTTTAATGCACGAAATGTGGGATTAAACATAATTGTTGTTTTTATTATTTTATTACAACTACCTGCCCGTGTAAAAATACCTATTTTTGCACATGCAAGATAAACACCGACATAATTAATGCTTAAAAAAATAAAAACGTGCACATGCTTGTTTGTGGTGTAAACCGGAAATCACGTGGTTGAAACTTCCGGTTTTGTCTGCAAGTGGAGTTTTCGGATAAAATGACCGGCGTGCTTTTATTTTTGCCCCTAGTATGCCCCTAGTCCGCGTTATCCGAATTATTTAAACTTTTGTACTGACTGCTTGTTTTGGAGCTACTTGTTGTGAGCCATTTGCTAGTTTGGTCTGCTTTTACATCCGCATGCGTGTCCATCACTTCTGTTACTGTCCATGGTTCACATGTGTCTGTAACTTCTCTCAATGGCACTAAGGAAAGAAGGTGAGTTCAGCTTAAGGTTTTGTGATGTCCTGATTCTAGCTTAAGTTTGGTTATTTTACCATTCAACGCTCTTGAATGATGTAAACAAAAGCGTGTGGTCATCTGTCAATCTCATGAGTAGGATGTAAGAGTTAAAATAAGTGGATTACGACTTAATAAACGTATTACATCTACATTTGAATTGTTTTGTTAAAAAATTCATTCTATCAAATATTATTTAGACCTATACCGATTTTAAGAATCATACATGAACCCTGTTTTCTTTTATTTTTCTTTGTATTCCCAGTATTTCAATCTAAAGTTCTCCAGAAGCTCTATCCTGCTGCACCTGCTCAACAGAAGGATTCCAGCAGTGCGCCACTTCATGCAAATGATTTGTCCAAGAAACCTACAGTCAAAGGAATCACTCCAGGAAATTCTAGTGCAGGTAAAGCATAAATGGATCAAAGAGCCTACATATAATGTAGCCATTTAATTTTTTCTTGTTTCTTTCACCAATTTAGGAAGCGCTAGCACTCCTGCTAAGCGCTTATATACAGTCCTACCTCCTCCAGCAGACTACAAGACAGATGCGGAGAAATCTGTCACACACTATGCGTCTGAAATCCTAAAGAATGCTGAAGACCCAGCTGGTGAGTAGACTGTTTTATTTATGAGCTTGCTACACACCATAAAGCCACAAAAGGTATTTTGGCCTGTCTGCATTTTACTGCCTGGGTGGCTTTTTGTTTATGATTCAAAGTAACTTTGGGTACTACAAAACTGTTTTGATCAAGCTTAAGTGTGTGTGTGTTTAAGATTTGTTAATACAAAGGTTATTTAAATGCACTTTATTCAGATGTGAAAAATGTGTTACAGAAAAGAATGAAGATGAAAGCAGCAATGAGACAGACCAGGAAAAAGATCCTGAGGAAAAAAAGAGGAGAAGAAGGAAAAAGAAGCGGAAAGATCATATGCCTCCCCAGAACCAAACAGCTGTGAACGAGGGAGACGTGCAAATGAATAAAAACAAAAAGAGGAAGCTGAAGAAGAAAAGGCACAAGGAAAAGCTGCTCTCCATGGGTCTGGTGCCACGAGCTGCTGCTGTCGAGTTCACATACCAGAGAGTGGGACAGAGGCCGGAGGGGGGCAGCCAAGTGAACGAACCTGGACAGGACTGCAGAGGAAATCCATAAGAGAAGGTAGGTCTAAAGCTTTGTTTTGTTTTTGTTTTTTACCCCCATGACTGCTCTGTATGTTCAAAAAACTGCTGTCGTGTTAGACAACATGTAGACACGTAGGCACATCCTTTAGCTTGGTAATCCTGACAGTGAACCAAGATCTGGAGGATGGAACTATTCTGTGTAAAGAATAGGAGTTTTGCACAAAATGGATCAATTCACAAGGTTAACTTAAATATATGGGAAAAATGTAGTAAATTGCTCATGCTTTTGTTTTTGTTTTTTTAATTCAGTGCTTTTATGGCTCAGGGATCTCTTCTCAGGAAAATGGACCTCTGTCCTGAAACCACCCCATGTCCTTAGAATAGGAATTCATCTGAAAGACCCAACTGGACTGGCACAAGCACCTGAGGACTTTTGACCAGCATCACCCTGCTTGCTGGTAAGTCTTAAGCAAATACCCTTTATGTGGATCATGTTGCTTTTTTTTTGTTGGGATCTGCCTGAGGCCCAGTTGACCTGCCCTGTCATGTTAATACCTGCCCCTGATTGCCCATGCTTGCATCACTTTATGTGGATACTGTTCATCTTGGTTGTTCACCTGTTTATACTTATCACCAACACTTGTAAGAGCTTGCCCTTTATGTACTGTCCTCTGCCCTGCTTGTGACCCTTTGTCTGAACTGACATGTTGGAGCTTGTTTATTCTGCCTTCCGCTTACTCAAACTAAGCAGCTGATTCCCTGGACACATTCTACCACAGTCTTTGTTTTGGTGCAGTGGTGTGGGTAGCTGCATAATAGGCTCACTTGGGACTTTCCTGGCTTTCACATGCACTCAAACAAGGAGCTGGTGAATGCTAGCCATTGCCATATTCATGAATGGGTACCAACTGTTGCTCAGTGCTGTTTCCCTGTCACCTGGACAACCAGAGTAAAAGCTTTAATTCTCAAGTTAAAGCCTGCCCTAGCATAGTGAAGTTCACTGGCTGGTGTCTTGGAAGCTTTTTTCAGCCTTTTCACACTCTTTTTAAAAAAAGCAGAATTTTTAAGTTTAGTTTATTTCTGTTCAGGTGAATAAGATTAAGACGTGAGAGGAGCCTGGTGTTTTTTGTTCACCGGTTCACCATCTTTTTTCCAAGTTTCATATTTGTCATATTCTATACCTCAACTACTTTCCCACCCTCGGGAACTCCCTTTCCAAACACATAAGAGGCTCACCGTCTTCAAAAAACCCTGAAAACTCACTTGTCCAAAACTGTCTTCAAATATCTGCATCTTAATTTTTCCACTACTGCCTTTTCTTGTTTTACTTGTGTTTTTGACTGTGTATTATTGTTAATATTAGTCTGGCTACAGTTTAAGCAAGCTTTGTGATTCTACACATTAAGACATTTTATGTAAACGTAGGAAAGAGTATTATATATTCCCATATTTTTTTGTGTTTTTGTCTTTCAGATGAAACTGGCCTCTTCTCATTAACCCATACTGGATGATGGCATGTCATTGTCTTCTACAAACTAAAAAGATGTATATTTATAATAAGAGACTCTGAATCAAGAAGACTGAATTAAAAAAAACTATATGAAAAACATTAATTTAATAACAAGCTTTTAAAGCCTCATACAGTGGTACCTCACCTTACGAAAGGCTCTACAAACGAAAAATCCAAGTTACGAAACACCTTCACGTTAAATTTTGGTCCCTAGATACGAAAGAAAATTCAAGTTACAAAACGCAAAATCTCAAAAATTCAATTAATGCGCGCTCAGATGCGCGCTCAGATGCACACCCCAAAACGTAAATACACCTTATCAACACACACGGGGTTAGGTTCCAGAGGTGGCCTGGGGTGGGAGAGGTCCGCAAGATAGGACAACTTTGTATTTTGCAATTGTTCTACATTAGGGATGTCAACAATTAATCGATTAACGGTTAATTGTCGATTAAGACGTTGGTCGATCAAAATGCATTAATTGTAATTAACCGCTAACCGCGGACATGCGCACCCGCGTGGTCATGAAACAAGGCAACCGCGCTGCGCCAAGATCGACTCACAGCCGACCGCAGGCGCCAACGGCACTGCTCAGCAGCCCCGGGTGTACGCGCGAGGCGAGATCGAACCTGGAATGCGTGCCGCTGCTGCCGGTTTCGCCGCGCCCCGCGCCCCGAGCCCCGCGCCCCGAGCCCCGCGCCCCGAGCCCCGCGCCCCGAGCCCCGCGCGGCTGGCCTGCGGCTCGGAGCGCGGGGCGCGGCGAAACCAGCACGCGCCCCAGTGGTTTAATCCTGGTCTAGTCCAGGTCTAGACCCGGTCGAGTCCCGGTCCAGTCCAGGTCCAGTCCAGGTCCAGACCTGGTTCAGACCTGGTCCAGTCCACGTTCAGTCCTGGTCTAGTCTCTTAGCCAATCAGGACAGAACACAATGTTACTCTATAAAAAAATTTTTACACTATAAAAAAAAAAAAAATTGGATAGAGCGAGGGATTACTGTATTTTGTTATTCAGCATCAATACATTTGTCTGCTTTTTACTAAGGAATAATTAATTGAGGAATATACAATATAATAATACTATGATATATTTATGACTCAGTGTTATGTATACTATAGCTTATATTCTTAAAGACCCTATTGAAACACTAAAATTCAGGTGAAAAACGCCGCTTATCAGTTAATCGTTAATCGACCGATAAGGTCAATCAACTATCAGTTAATGAATTAACCGATAATTTGCATCCCTATTCTACATGTTTTAGGGCTGTAAATGCCTCACCACACACATTCTACGCTTTTCTCAGACTGGAGTTGGGCTTTTCTCGCATTTCTCTCTCGTTTGAACACTTGAACTTTCATAGATTTTCAACGGAATGTGTTGATAGTGAAGCGTGTGGGGAGACCCACGCTTCACTAACCCGCTCACGTTCCCTATTAGTGAATGAACAATCCAACACTTGGTGAATTCTGCTTCACAATGATAGGAAGAGCCGACATCGAAGGATCAAAAAGCGACGTCGACACGGCGCAAGGCTGCGCGTACACCGGGGCTGCGGGCGTGGGATGGAGCCGCGGCGCCCAGGCCGTGCTTCCCCCTCGGGGCCGAGCACGCGCGGGCGAGCACGGGGTGATTTAATCCTGGTCTGGTCCCAGCAACACCCATGGTGTTGCTGGCCTGCTCTTGCAGCACAGTGGATCTATTCTCACACATTTACACAAAGTTGATGTGAAGGAATGGAGTTCAGGAATAGGCCTGGGAATTATCTCAACTGGAAAGGGTCAGAGTAGTGATTTCCCTGTGGTCAGGCTTTAGACAAGGAGTATTAGAATTACACAGTGTGTCCTGTACTTCATATTGTCCAGTTTTAATTGCAGTAATATTATGGTAAAATACATCTATACTGTACAATATTTTATACTCAAATTTGATTCTTGAAATGGAAAAGGACATGGAGGCTGCCCTCTCTGGAGATAAATTGTATTTAGTAGCAGCATCTGTAATATATCAACTTTGAGGTGGGGACACCCGGACTAGCAAAGATATTAAAACCTTGAAAAATCTGCTGACAAGTAAAACGGATCTTTTTCTTTATCAGCAGAAAAAATGTGAAGCAAATAAACTTCAAACAAGTTTTAATAAACTGCTTCATACTTTTTTAGTTTAAAACAAACGTGTACAATTATGTTTCCAGTCCTGCCCAGTCCTGCTGTTTTCTGGATAACCTCCAGTGCCATTTGCCTTAATCCCCTTAGACACCAGCTGCAGTCAGGGTTATGTAAAGACAAATGCAGGCGCTATAAGGCTGGCCACCGTGTCCTGGATCACACTGCAGAGCTCAGGCCAAGGATCTCATCGGGACTGTCCCTCTCCAGTGGGTTTCCTGCCCTCGGAGTTTAGGAAGAGGAGCACCCGTGTCCTGAAACCATCGCAGCATGTTTTTCCACAGTTCCACGACTCACTTGAGGCTACATCAGACTTCTGCAGGTCAGTAATGTAATCATGTAGTGTAGAATTTTTATAACCAAAAATGCAGCTCTAATTGTGTCATATTAAGACTATTTATGTAAAATTAATCAAACTAAACTTTTAAGCTGCAACAAAAAGTTTATAAATAATATGTATTTGTTTAGCCTGCCACTGGCCACTGGATTTGCATCATGGCTTAATAAATGATGGTTTACTTTAAATATTTCAGAGCTGTTACATTTCTATCTGAAGGCAGAAGCAATAAATCTTTATGTTTCCCTTCAGAATTATATTGGACAGAATGATGAAATGTTCGGAAAGTACCATATTGTGCACTCCTCCTTTACAAATATGAGACTGCAGCTGTGGTAATTGCAGGGTGCTTTTAGTTTAAGCTCATAAAGCACAATCACTGTTTTGTCAGTGTTTTTCACAAACAATGGGTAAATCGAAGCCGGTGACAGTGCATTGCGTAGTAAATGGAAATGAGAAGTGGATGAGTGAGTGATGGGAATGGGCTGTTTAACTGCAACACAGCCCCATTAGAAAGTATGATGTTTCTATTATTTGCGCATCTTTGGTCTGCATTATTGTCAAGGGCTCACAGAGGAAATGGCCCATATCACAAAGCAGATGAGGTTTTTATTCGACAGAAAAGATGCCTCACCATTTGGTAAATGAGGGGAAATGAGTTTTTAATCTCCTGAGGTTTGGTGGCAGCTCGGCATGGGTCTGAGGAGGGCATCTTGCATTTCGACACATGACTGCATTTGATCATAGTGTGACGACTAGGCTGGATTAAATGCTGAATGCCCCTTTTAAACCTACCAAAAATACAGTTACTTTAAAACTTAAAGCTGAAGTACCCAACTTTTTCACATAACTTGATATATTCTGTTTTCCTTCATAGAAAGTGTTTGTAAAAGCAGAACTGTGATAAAAACCACACCGCACACACTGCCTTTATCCATTAAGAATAATATTGCAAGCTTGTCACAAAGAGCCATTTATGACGCTTTAGGATGACAGCTGATTTAAATACTTACTTTCTCTTGTCACTATTTGAAAATAGTATATTCTGAATACTGTATAACTTGCAACAGAAATGTTGACTTCTAACATTCTTATTCTATTCCAGACCCAGACATATCAAAATGTGGCAGCGACATTTCCAGTTCAGAGGTCTGTCCCGGTGGGTATGGCTGTGCTCATGGGGGCAGGGGCCATAGGGCTTTGTGGCTATAGCTCCAGGCAGATGACCATGAACCACTGGTCCTCGTCCCGTGTGCTGAGATGGGCCGGCTTGCACACTGACGTCTGGGTGCCCTCAGCTGCTTAACCACCCATGCCTCTGGGTGTCCCTCACCAGGCTGGAGCCAACAAAGAGATCAGCCTTTGTGGCTCAAAGTCTCCATGAAATGACAAAATAAAACTAATTTTAGAGGGCTGCTCCATTATGGTAAAAATCATGATCAATTAATTGGCTCATAATTGAAATCACAGTTATTTAAAACAATTACTTTTGTAACTGTAATTAATTTATTTTAAAAGGCACAGCACTTTAAAGTTTGTTCTATTTTTTTACAATAGAAGTTTTTTGTGTTATCCCTCAATCATCCAATCTCATCAGAGTAGTTTCAGTGTAATTAGCTCCTTCCTTCAGACAGATAAAAGGCCACCAGCGTCTGACCACAACTGAAGAAGCAGCTTGGATGAGCTGCGAAACTTACTCGATCAAAAACTTTTGTCTTGTTGACAGAATTGAATTTCTCCTTTGCTATACAATAGAAGTTAATAAAGTTAATGTATTATATTTAAAAATTAAACCTACCTACTGTAGGCCTGCTGTAAAGTTGAGCTCCAGTAAGAAAGCAGTGTAGCACATTTAAGATTGTAGCCATGATGTGGCCTATGTGCTTTCTTGTCAGTGTACTATGTATTTTGGTTAGAAATCAACCTGCATGTAATAAAATGTACTGCCCTATGTAGTGATCTAAAACTCTTGTAACTCATGCTATGTTAATTAAAATAGTTGGTGATGAGCACTGCTGCGTGGATGAATAGTTGAATGATGTAATGATCTTCACTGAATATGGTGTAAATGAACAAGCATGTTTCATTTGGAGACATTGTGGCTCTCTCTGAAGGCTGGCACAAAGAGGGACAGGCGTTTGGCAGAAGCCCCCTGAACATTGCACAGATGGTTGGCAACTCAAGCCCCCCCCCCCCCACACACACACACACACACATTTCTGCTCAGGCTCTCTGCCATGGCCATGCGTAAGTGCTCTGGTCATCCATTCCTTTTCATGACTTCAATGGATTTTCACAGAGGAGATGCAGGTGCCATCTATAAAAAGTTAGAGAAAGAAAGTGTAACAGTGAAACCAACAGCAATAAGTACATGGATGGGTAGCAGTTAATGAACAGATGAAGAAAGTTTAATAATATTGCTCCATGTAATTGAGTATTGAGTATAAAGTATTGTCTTCAGCATGGTTTATCAATATTGCAGAGCATTTTACACCTGGCTGTTTGCTTATATAGTATACACTATTCAGTTTAATGTTTTGTATTAATTTAGTGTTACTCAAACGTGTGAATGAAACAAAACGCAACTCCCGGTATGTTTTTGATGAGGAAACAACATGGCTTAAGGCTTACTAGAGTCAATTTTGTGTAATATTGGACCTTTAAGCAAGACATGTGACTCACCATGCCTCCATTGTATATGTTTGCTGGAGTATTGTCCTGGACAAATAAAATATCTTATCAACTCTCAAACTTCTCACTTATTTCTAAACAATAAATATGAATTGCTATCATTTCGACATAATTCCCATATGAATCTTATTGTTCCAAGGTGGCAATAATAAATAAATAAACCACTATTAACAGATAGTATTCCAACTTGGCCCACATCTTTTTATATAAATGATGTGGAATGTGAGCAAAGAGTAATTATCCCCTTGAAATAAGTTTAGACCTTCATAGCAGATTAACGCGGGTGGAAAATTCTTGGCACACTCACTCAACTAAGCTGTTATTAAAGAGGAAGGGTCTCTTGATTCTGAACTTTTCCTCTGCTGTATATCCACCAGTAAACTTCACTGATGGCCTCGATGCTGTTGCTACAACCGGACATCTGAAGTTATGACATGGGTTTGGTGAGATGCTCAGTTGAGAATGTGGGATAAAAATGTCAACAATTGCTTTGCATTCATTCACAGTCAAATTATGTTACATTTCAGTGCACTAAATGTGAGAAAGCGGTCTAATGAGAGATGATGAGACTTTGCTCAGGGAGGTGGGTATGGGAACTACCCTTTTAAATTGTTATATAGCCAGATTAAACCAAGGTCGTGAGAAAGTTCAGTGACTTTGAGTTCAGCCAGAACCTGTAATCCATACTCACTTAGCTCCAGACCACCCCTGACTCACTGCCAGTGCACCAGCAGCTAGGCCAACATGCGGCAGCCAGGTAAGAAGATGAATTTATTTTGTTTTTGTAGGTCAGTTATAAAGATAGCTTGCATAATTACAATATGCAATGTTTTGTTTTTTAAATATATGAGTTTTGTCCGCTCTCTGCTGAACAAGTCCTTTATTGTTAATGACCTGATTGTAGACCACAAACTCAGTGTTGTATAAAGTACTGGAAAATCAAACTCAAGTAAAAGTATAGGTACCCCTCCCAAAAATGACTTTGGTAAAAGTCGAAGTCACTGACTGAAATGTTACTTGAGTAAAAGTCTTAAAGTATCTGGAACTTCTTGTACTTAAGTATGACAAGTAATGTAAAAATAAATGTACTCCAAATGTAAGTAATGTAATTAAAAGTACAAGTAAAAGTATGAAGCAAAGGCAGTCTAAAGCTAACCCTCGCTTTGTTACTTAGATCGCACAAACACACAGCGCTTGTTTACATTTTTAAATGTAAGCACATGTTAATGTTATTTTTTGTCCTTTTGAACTCGTGTGCTAGTCTGGTTAACACCTGACCATATCACAAGTGAGATATGGGTCTGGAAACTCGCTTCGAAAAATCCCGTAGCGGAGGTGTGGTTAGCGATTGCCAACGGCCGTTTATTGGGCGTTATGAATGTCTATCATTGAGCGTATACGTAAGTCCATAGCCAATCATGTCAGTTGTCAGTTCAAACTACAAGCTTCCGTTTGTCATGTGGTACGCGTCACCGTATTGCCACACCTCCCCCGCTCTCTGATTGGGGCCCTAAATCTGGGACTCTCGCTTGGACGAGTTTCCAGGCCGCCTTCCAGTTCGAAACGAACGGAAGCGGCCTGGGAATTCCCAGGCTACCCGTGTGCCCTTTCTCATTCGTTACACTTAGCCTACAGCTATGCCTTCCGTTGAGCCGAAAAAGCTAGGTATCCTGTTAGCTCCAACATCGTCAAATATGCTTTGTGTAACCGAAACAATGTCACACAAAGTTAATTTCTACATGTTATGCTCAAGGTTTCACAACGTGTCTAGAATGTCCATGCTATGGTTATTGAAATTGGAATATAGACGCTAACAATTACATTAATCTAGAACTTACTTACTCGATGTGTTTCTTGAGGTTGGACGGGGAGTTTCTGTAAGATAAGATTTCCACGTTTCTTGGAAGGCACAAGAGGCACTTCATTCGATAGGATGAATCCTTCATATCAGCGCAAGAGAACATTGTGTATAAGCACGGCCAGGGATGCTCATAGTCAGGTCCCCCTTCATTTGTAGCCGACGTGGATGCTGTCTCCTCTTCCATCAGGGATGTTGACTGATTAAACTAGCTGCATGAAACCAACAGTTGTAGGCTGATTGTCATGCGCAAGTAGCGAACAAGCCCAGGCACATCCTGACTTCCTTGCAGTCAGTAGAGGGTTTATTTGTAACAAGTAACTAAACGGCACATTGAAAATGTAGTGGAGTAAAAGTATGCAATTAAATTCAGAAATGTAGTGAAGTAAAAGTAAAAGTAATCATTTTTTTAAAAACTCAAGTAAAGTACAAAGTCTCCCAAAATGTACTTAAGTACAGTAGTGAAATATTAGTACTTCGTTACTATACAACACTGCACAAACTTGACTGTTTCTTTTTAACTGAAACGTGGTTAGGTGAAGACGCGCCAGCTGTTCTCACAGAGGCCTCACCACCCACTTTTAACTTTGCATTTTCAACTAGGAACGGTAAAAGGGGAGGTGGCACTGCTTCTATATGTACAAGCACTCTGGCCACCAAACCAATTTCATTAAGCAATTTTACGAGTTTTGAATATCATTCAATTGTTTTTAGCAACCCTCAAATTTTATGTGTCACCATATACAGACCACCAGGAAAATGCAATGTTTTTATCAGTGAATTTTCTGAGTTTCTATCTATTCTACACAATTCATTTAATATGATTATTATAACCGGTGATTTTAACTTGCACATAGATAACCTCTCAGACCCTATTGCAAATTAATTTTTGAATGTTCTTAATTATATGGATTTTACTCAACACGTCACGCAGCCGACTCACAACAGGGGGCACACTCTGGATCTGGTCATTACTTACGGCCTGACCACTAGTGTGTCCTCTGTTGCTGACCTGGCCGTGTCTGACCACTACTGTGTGTTTTTTGATATCACTGGTTTTATACAGCAGGAGACCTCTGTGAGAACTGTGAGGAAGCGCCGTATGACCCCTGAAGTGGCAGCAAATTTTATCGAGGTGTTAGAGAAAAATCCCTCAATGGTTTTACCTGCCTCCTGTGATTCCATTACTGAAGATTTCAACAGTAGACTGCGGTCAGCCTTGGATCTGGTTGCTCCACTCAAAACCAAAACTATTAAAACCAAATCAAAGCCTCCATGGATGAATGAGGACTTGAGAAAAAAAAGAGAGAGTGCAGGAGGGCAGAACGTAGATGGAGAAAAAACAAAACGACTATAAACCACCAATTATTCATCAATCAGCAACGATCACATAACAATGCTACAAGGAATGCAAGAAATCGTTACTTCTCCACAATAACAATAACACGAACCACAAAAATAATCCAAAAGTTCTTTTCTCAACCATTGAAAACATTCTAAACCCCGATTCTAACGCGTTTTACCTGACACCCACCAGGGCTCTCAAGTCTCACGCATTGAGAGTGTGACACACGCACTTCACGGGAAAGATAACACACCATCCAATGTGGCATTTCTCACGCTGATTTTTTTTTTTTTGTGCCCAGAGAAAACTCTGGACAGTTTTGCCCTGGTTAATGCTGGGATGCTGGACAAGGTCTTCTCCTCAGTGAGGTCCACCACATGTCTCGTAGACCCAATCCCCACTCCATTTTTTAAGTCTTTTTATGGATCTTTTAGGGATGAACTTTTGGTCATGATGAATTGCTCTCTTCAGACAGGGGTCTTTCCCACTGCCTTCAAAGCGGCGGTGGTGAGGCCCCTGCTGAAGAAGAGCAATTTAGATTTTAATGATTTTAACAACTCCCAAACAGTGTCTAACTTACCATTTTTAAGCAAGATTCTAGAGAAACTTGTCTCTATCCAATTAAATGATTTTCTAGATGATCACAACATTTTGGAAAAATTTCAGTCTGGTTTTAGGGTGAACCACAGCACCGAGACTGCCTTGGCAAAGATTTTAAATGACTTTAGAATAAATTGTGACTCTCAAAAGGTGACTGTGTTGGTTCTGCTGGATCTGAGCGCTGCCTTTGACACAGTAGACCACATGATTCTTTTAACTCGCCTAAAACACCTCGGCCTCTCTGGTGCTGTTCACAAATGGTTCACGTCCTATCTCACAGAGAGAACATTTAGGGTAAGTATGGACACATACTCCTCCAAGGTCCATAAAATCACATGTGGTGTCCCCCAGGGTTCCATTTTAGGCCCTGTGCTTTTCAACTTGTACATGCTCCCCCTTGGCGGCGTCATCAGGAGAAATGGAATCAATTTCCACAGCTATGCAGATGATACGCAGCTTTACATTTCCGTGTCTCCTGATGACACCAGGCCAATGGATGCTCTTTCTAACTGTATTCTAGATATCAAATCCTGGATGGCAAGAAACTTTCTCCAGCTTAACCAGGACAAAACTGAGGTTCTAGTCATCGGTCCTGAGGCTCAGAGAGAGAAACTTTTATCAAAACTACAAGCACAGTCTTTTAACCCATCTCCTCAAGTGAAAAACCTGGGCGTCATTTTTTACTCTGAGCTGACTTTTATCCCACACATCAAGAACATCACAAAAATAGGTTTCTATCACCTAAAAAACAGAGCCAGAGTTCGCCCTATTCTCTCTCAGGCCAATACGGAGACACTGATGCATGCTTTTGTCACCAGCCGTATAGACTACTGTAATGCCCTGCTCTCTGGTCTTCCCAAAAAGAGGATTTCAGGTTTGCAATTATTACAAAATTCAGCAGCACGTGTCCTGACTAGGACCAGAGGGCGGGACCACATTACACCGGTCTTAAAATCTCTGCATTGGCTCCCTGTGAGTTTCAGGATAGATTTTAAAGTTCTTTTACTGGTTTTTAAATGTCTTAATGGTCTTGGGCCTTCTTATCTTTCAGAACTGCTTTCCCCTTACGAACCTTCACGGGCCCTGCGCTCCTCCGGCAGCAGGCTCCTGGTCATTCCCAAAGTCAGGACACACACTCACGGAGAGGCGTCTTTTCAGTACTATGGCCCTCGTCTATGGAACTGCCTGCCGGAGGACCTCAGGGCTGCAGAGAACGTTCATGTTTTTAAGAGTGGGCTCAAGACTCACCTGTTTAGCTTGGCCTTTGATTGACTTCCGTCGTCTGTTTGCTTGTCTTTTGTTTGTTCTTTTGTTTGTTTGCTTGTATATCTGTTTGTAGTTTGTTCGTCTGCTTGTTTGTCTGTTTGCTTTATTTTTATTTTTATTTTTTTCCTGGCAGCACGGTGGCTGAGTGGCTAGCACTCATGCTTCACAGCAAGAAGGTTCGGGTTGCCCGGGCCTTTCTGTGTGGAGATTGCATGTTCTCCCCGTGTCTGGGTGGGTTTCCTCCGGGCACTCCGGTTTCCCCCACCAACCTAAACATGCGCTATAGGTAAAATCCTCCAGCTTAGGGCCTGACCAAGCCTAAATAACAAAACAAAATCATGGGGATGGTCCCCGGGTCAAATATAGAAACAACTTCTCCTGTGCGAGATCAATAAATGTCAATCTTCTAATCCTTGACCACTGTAAGGCGCTTTGTGTTACAATTTTGTATGAAAAGGGCCTTATAAGTATTGTTTGATTGATTGATTGATTGATATGTCCATGGGCGCAAGTAGCCAGCAGGCCCTAGGCCCAAAACCAGAAATGTTATAGTAATATTTAACACGTTGCAACAACTTGCTCAGTTTATATTATGAAGTTAACCCTCAACCAATCATCATCACATCTCTTGGTAGTGCACCATCAGTACCATCAGCACCATCAGCACCATCAGTACCACCAGCACCATCAGTATCACTCTGTGTATTGACTATACTGGGTAGCACGCCCCCCAGTGGTAGCGTGCGTAGCTGCGGTCAGACTCTGCCCTCCAGTGGACACATCAGAAGGATCTCCGCTGGCGCTGATGGTCATCGTGTGCCTTATTGTGCTCTCAGAAGTTGTGACTCCTTTCGGACGTATTTTAACAGACAAGAATTTAAAGAGCACATGAAGTTTCTTGTAGTAGCGCCTGATTTGGGAAATGCATAAATGTGAGTTTCCCAGAAGCAGCGGAGGAACACAGCGGCAGTGCGGAGGCTGAACGCGGGACTCCAGAGGACTCCAGGCGGCCAGGCTGGAGCTGTGAAGTGGAGCAGAGTGGACCACAAGAGTGGAGGTTTGCTTTAAGGTTTCAAGTTCTGAAAGTTGTTCTAACTGTGTACATTAAAGCCCAGGCCACGATGCACAGCTACCTGTGGAATGAGCCGCGTGATGCCAGTGCCAGTTGTAACAAAGTTTATTTGGGCATGTGAAAACAATGATTGATTTAGCGGATCACTGGATACACTGTTCCGTTATCGGTCTAACTTCGGTGGATCAGTTTGATGTCTGCTTGCATCTTATCAAGGACATTCCGCATTGTTTTGCGTGGTTTTGAACAGATCAGCGCAGAGCTTTTGTTTGCACATGTGCTCAAAGTGTAGCGTCCCGCGCCTTTACACACGCCCTCGTTTATGGCGCTTCTGCAATAAGCTTTGGAAGATATTTTTGTGTCATTGAGCTAAGGAAGACATTGTACGTTAGTCATCGTTACTGGTCATGGCTGTGTGCAGGGCATCTCCACGGAACAGTGTACTTTGGCCCAAGAGAAGAAGAACGAGCACCTGCTGGGAGCTTTAGTGCTGTGGTCCCTTCATATCTACAGAATGGGCAACCTTTCCTCCAAAGATGGAAACCATGGACCCACAGGTATGTATAATCAGGTGAACATATATATTTTCTTTCATTTAGTTGACATTGCCTAGATTGGCCTACTTTACCTTGTGAGAGTGCCTGTTTATATTCAATATTCATAGGTTTTTATCATTTGGCTTTTATTGAGTAGCTTATACCACATAATTGCAGAACAAAGAAAATCTATTGATGATTTGTGTAAGAATGAGGAAGTCCCTGTGTGTCTTGGCTACCCTCCTGCCTCTCACTGTGGTCATTCTCCTCTGGGCCACATCTGATTGGTTCTTGTTCTGTCTGGACCAGCTGTGATGACTGCGCAGAATTCTCCAGCTCCACACAAGGGCACAGGATTTACTCATTGGAATTTTAATACTGACTGGCACATACACAATTGCAAATGTTGGAAATGCCCACACACATTGCTTGGTCATTTGTCAGTTTGCAGTCCTTCACTATAAACTTGAGCAAGCACACTGGATCAGAATGAAATAAAATGCTAGAATGACCCAGACGCATTAAGAAAGTTGTTTCATAGTTTTATTGTAATTTGACCTAGACTGGTTTTCTTGCATCACAAATAAAATGCTTTGCCCAAATAAGGTAAAAATAAGTGCAAAAGACAAGGGGAAACAAGTAATAGAGCATGAGTTATTGTTCACAGGCTGTAACATGCAACAGTGCTGAGAGAGAAAAGAAAGAGAAAATAGTTATGTTTGGGAAATACTTGAGGGCCCTTGCTGGAAAATCTCCCAGCTAAGCAAATCAATTGTTCTTAGTTTATGTGGCTCTTAGTTTGAATGGATGCAAAATGGGTAGGTTAGGTTCCACTGTTACACTGTGTTCCAAATTATACAAATGATATTTCTCTGATTTTGCCAAATTGTCAATATAAATGACAGTCATCATAATTTTCAAGTCATCAAACTTTACAATTTGAATGTTATTGAACAAAACCTTTTCAAAAATAAAAACTTACAATGCACTATTCCAAATTTTTATGCACAACAGACTTTTAAACCATTTTATTGTTGTAAAGAACTGAAAATGGTCATTTGTTTATTTTTCAATTCGAAGCATTAGGATAGTACTGAAATCAACAGCTATTTCAATCAAAACAGCTTAACGGGTCAAGTTAGATTTTAACATAGGACTCCTTATTTGATAGGAGCTTCACAATTCTTGCATTCATTGAACTTGTGAGTTTGTGCAGAGTTTCTGCTTGAATTTCTTTGCAGGATGTCAGAATAGCCTCCCAAAGCTGCTGGTTAGATGTGAACTGCCTCCCACCCTCATAGACCGTTCACTTTAGGAGCTCCAGTCGTTCTCAGTAGGGTTGAGGTCAGGGGAGGGTGGGGATGGGGATGGGGATTCCTTGCATCTGCATGAAGATAATTTTACTATGAAAAGCACGGTTCTTCTTTTTGTACTATGGAAGAAAGTGGTCAGTCAGAAACTCCACATAATTTACAGAGGTCATCTTCACACCTTCATGGACTCTAAAGGGGCTGACCAGCTCTCTCCCCATGATTCCGGCCCAAAACATGACTCAGACACGTCCTTGGTGATGCTGCAGCCTTGTTGGGAAATGGTGGCCGTCCACCACTCCATCCATCTGGACCATCCATGGTTCCTCACTCATCAGTGAACAAAAAATTAATCTTCATTTATTTCTGGGCCCACTGGAGCATTGTTTAAGGTGGCCGAATAGAAGATTTATGCATAACTGCAAGCCTCTGGAGGATCCTAGACCTTGATGTTCATGGGACTCCAGAGGCTCCAGCTGCTTTAATACCTGTTTGCTGCTTTGTAATGGCATTTTAGCAGCTGCTCTCTTAATCCGATGTATTTGTCTGGCAGAAACCTTCCTGATTGTGCCTTTATCTGCACGAATTTGTGTGTGCTCTGAATCAAATAAAGACTTTTAAAAAATAAAAATAAATGTTGCTCTGCTTAATAATGTGGAACGTCCTTACATTGTTTTTCCTTTAATTGGACATACCGGCAAACTCATTGGTGCAGGTGTGTGAGATGATTTCACTGAGAAACAAGACCATCCACGAGTTTCAGTGGAAAACTAAACATTTGAACTTTTATGACACTTAAACACAATTTGCATAATCATTTGGTGTAGATTTAGCTTTGTCTGGAATGTTCCACAGCATGGCATTAATCATAACTGCTTTATGGAGACAAGCGGGTAGTGGGCCATCTATCAGAAATATTACATACAGATAGTAAGTGGAGGAGGCACGATGGATCTTTTAAGGTCTTATATTATGCAAAATTGGCTTGCGTGAGCTTTAAGCCATGTTAAAACATTGTTATCTTGTCAAAAACGTACCTGGAGTCGTGTTTTGTTTCATTCACACATGTTTGAGTTACCCTTTATGATTTTATGTCTCCAAAGCTCAAAATGTTCCACCTTGTGATGTCATGAAGTGCTACCTTTTCCTTTTAGTTCAGTAGAGATTGGCAATTCCAGATCTTAAATTATTCAAAGGATTCTAGTGAAAGCACTTCCTGTATTGCTACATGACATCACAAGGTGGAATGGACTGTTTTTCGTTTGAGAGAAGAATTCAGCCAAAATATGCAGGGTCTATTCTATATTATTTTATTATTATTAAATTCTGTCTTTTAGCATCTGGTGATCACTACTGTAGTTGAAATTTTTCAATCCCAATTCCCCCAATTCCATTGCGTAATTCCATTATCCTGTGTGGACATATCCTAACTTGTTTTTTCTTCACACCAGGCCCTCACACAGACAACTTCCATACTCCTCCAGGTTCACCTCAAGGAGAAGGCCCATCTCCGAAATCCAGTGGCCCCTCTTCACCCAACTCTGCTAGTCCACTTTCATCTCCACTGACTCCACTTTTCCACACACCCAGCGGGAAAAAGTCCCACTCAGCAGCCCTCTCATCTCCTGCCAGCTGTCCTCCTCCACCACCTGAACGGAAGCCTCAATCCCCTGTTCAATACAATACCTCAAATGCATTTCACCGCAAGTCAGGAAGTAACGCTGGAACCAAGGGACAAATCACTTCAGGTAGAAATGGCACTCCACAGACTTCCACCCCAAAAACTCCAGTTCCACAGGGGAACAGTGGGGATCACGGACCAACCAAGAGCCCCTCATCTCCAGTGGCAGGGATCTCTCTGGATAAGGCCTGGAAGGAGGGGGACAGCGGGGTGAGCGAATCCCCGCAGCAGGTTATAGAAGCTGGGGCCACACAGGAGAAAGACCTGTGCGTACTTCTGGAAGAGTGCAAGACGACTCTGGGTTTGGCTAATGATCAGGATGGAGCCATGAGCACAACAGGTAAAATTAACTTCTATTCCTTCTATTTCCTATAAACTCTGTGGCCAGGCTAGATTAGATGTTTGGGTTGAAAATCAGATTTGATGAAGGAGGAAGTAGGTATTTAAATCTGTGGAACTGGTTTCTAGCTCTGACAAACTCTTTGGCATGTGATTGATATCCACATGCATTCATTTTTTTGGTGTGTGCACATCTTGAGAACACATTTTTTCAGACTGCAAGGAGAAACTGGGGTGGACCGCCGAAATGCAGCCAATACTGGTCTACAAATTTTTGGACTCGGATCTATTTCCGAGATAAAAGTGGCTAAATCTCATTTATATTGATGAGATGAACTGAAAATCAATTGATAACTGTGCTAATGTTTGCTAATGTATTCAAGATATTTAATGATATTGTTTTACATCAAAATTACATCTGTTTATACAATAGATTTAGGCATTGTTGCTTAAAAATATTTATATTTTGAAAATATTTAACTTGCACTTCTTTGTCTGTCAAGAAATAAACAAGAAATATCTTAAGGCATAATATCTTGAGGCATCTCTCTTATGTGAAATCAAAAATATTTGATGTTAAAACTCTAGACATATTAAAATGTTAGATAATTATAATTTTTTTTATAATGCTTATTGTTGGTAGAAGTATTTTTTTATTCACTTTGCTACTTTCCTTCTACAGAGGCACTGAGGCATCTACTAGCAGAAGTGAAAAGCTTGAAACACTCCCTGCAGGTAATGATAACATGAGAGAAATTATTGCCTTTAGAATCACCATTACAGGGTGTGTGCCTTTCCTTATATGCAATTACTACAAACATAACGTTACACATTTGAAGGAAAAAACGAAGCACTTCCCTTTATAAATATAGCACTGTAAACAGGAAATCCACTACGAGTCCGCGTAGGGCATGTAACCTTTCATCCAGGCGATAAGACACTGCTGCTTGTTCTGCCCGTCACAATAGGCCTTGAACTGGACTGGACCTCTTGGGAGATGCATTTCTTCTAAATTGAGGTTTTCCTGTCAAGAAACTGGTCTAAAATGATAAGTTATATTTTAGAGATCCTATACAATAAATTATCCTACTTTCGATGAGGAATAAATGTGGGGTAAAAAGACACGCAGATGTATACACTTTTGTAATTTCAACATGGAGGCAAATTAAATTAACCAAATTTCTTTTATTATAGAGACTATTAGGTTCTTGTACTACACATGCTCAGTTCTCCAGGCATATGTCGCTCCAATGAGAAAGGTGATCTTCTGTAGTAATTTCCTGTAACTCGTTCCAATTCCTGACCCTCCCTTATGAGAATTGTAGCTGGAGCCTCCAAGTTCCTCCAGATCTGAAGATAACAAGAGATGGGATACAACTATTCTCTGTGTATTTTACTTCTGTTTTCACCCTTCTAATACTACACATATCATCTTATATTCAACTTTTTATATCCTTTATTTTCTTGCCGCCTTCTTTTCTACATCCCCCACATCGGCTCTAAAACTTAACCTTAGCACAGAGCAGCCAAACCTCTGAGTGAGTGCGGTTGGGCAATAATGGCTCACCATGTATATGAATACTAGAGCAATTTGACACTGTGTTTATATGGGTCCTCAACAGAGCAATATAAGCTAGTAAAGCCTCAACTTTATGAACTATCCCGTCTACTGTGGTGTGGGTCTATTTTGTAGAGGGAACCACCAAGGAGGGGCTTTGCTTTAGCTATCCACAACACGCAAAAGTTGTTTGTGTGCTGGTGACAGTCTGGTCCTGTGTTATTGTATGGTCAGTGCACATGAGACTCTTCAAATGTCCACAGAATGATACAGCTGATTTTTATTTTTTTTCTCGTAGAGGCTTCATTCTTTCCCCCACTGTGCCTCTTTGCCTTGTCTTCATTCTTTCTCCTTCACAGAACTGACCTCTCCCCAACACAATAGCTCCAACAATTGCCCAACAATGGCCGCTGGAACACTTTCTCCCAGGCCAGTCAATCTGTGAAACACATTTGTTGTTCTTTGTTCTTTTTCTACTGCTGCATCCAAATGTTTTCCTGATTTCTATCCAATTGACTCTTTACTCCCTCTTTTGTTATGATTTGTATTTATATTCTCTAAATTGTATAGTGGTGTCTGGTTTGTTTTCTTGGCGCCCTTGGCTTCTTTTATTTAGACTAGAATAGCAGCTACCCCATTAGTGTTGCCATTTATAGTTTTTACGTTGCAGGGGTTTAAACTGTGTCACAGCTAATATGCAGTAATGGTATCTTAAAAGTGCACTATGTAACTTTTGGGTTGTTTGTTTCTGTGGATATGTTATTGCTCTGCTTGGAATATTATGACAGTCCTTCATTTAAACAGTCTACCTTTTTTACTGCTCAAATATATCTAGAGAAACAGGAGCTGGGTTGCCTCTCCACAGATCTGACCTGTAACTTGATCTCCATGAAGATAGAAAGGTTTAATACTATAGTGTGAAACATTCCAGACAAAGCAATAACATTCCCATGAAGAAAAGGAAAGTACACAATGCACCTTGAACATCAACACTTCTTGATGTGACCACACACATACATTTGCATGTGTTTATGATCTTTTTACAAATGCGTATTCAAGAAAGTGAATCGGGACTCACTTGCACTATATTTAGCACAGGCTTGCATACCTTTTCGACTTTCACGTAAGAATGTTGCCGTTTGCCAGCAGCTTATATAGTCTTTAGTTTGGCTTACACACTAACAATGAAAATGTCCTTCTCAAGGCTGCTTACACTGAATAGTCTGTGTGTGTGTGTAAGAGAGCGAAGGGTTATAATTGGTTCTCTATTGGAGCTTGAGTCAATATAAAGCCCTGCTCTATGTGAATAGTGGGGCTAAATTCCAGGAATCTTCAGGTTGCTTGTTACAGCTGAGAGTATTGTGTCAAGGGGCCAAGAGGGAAGACTATGAGCGCTTGAACGCTTCAGTGTTTGCATCTAATTTGTTATATGTAAATCACACCTAGCAGTGGTTTTCAAACTGTGGTGTCGATACAGGTACTGGTGGTACACAAGCTCCCTCTGGTGGTACTAGGGTTTTTTCCAGTTTGGTTTTTGTCCCCTTGCCCTTATTCTGTGTTGTCAGTTTATATTAGTTAATGCACACATTGGCATAATAAGATAAGACTTTATTGATCTTACACAGGAGAAATTCACTTGCCACATTAGCTCCAGGCAGTTTAGTGCAAAAGAAAGTTAGAACAAAGTGCATACAGACAAGATAAGTCATAATAATAATGGGAAAGATAAATGCAGATTAGCTGAATCCTGGTTTAATCCCAGTATGTGGAAACAAATGTGTTTAGCTAATGTTAGTGGTTGAAGAGTTGCATATAGTTATAATCATGATTTGATTTTGTTTTAAGCCAGATGCCCTTTCTTGTTGACCCCATCACATGATGTATCTGAACTTGACACAAAGAACACTGGGTGGAGGCTGAATTACTTATTAGAAGTGAAGTCATTTTCTTTTAGCCTCAGTCATATCTCATGAGGGTGCACAAGAGAGGCATTTCGAAGACAAGTTAAAATCCATGACACAATTTGGATGCTACTCCAAGTATGTCCAATAAAGTGTGGGTGTGGGGTGATACAGGGACAGATGTTTGGACAATGCTTCCCAGTTTTCCAGTTTGTCTTGACGTTTTTCCTGGAATTGTTGGAAAATGGCATATGTTTCAACACACAGAACATGTATCTTAATGTACACGTGCATGTGGGCCGGCAGGATCCCACATCTGGTCATGCAGTGGGGCATTGGGTCAGCTCTAGTGGGAGGGCCTGTGTGTGTGTCAGTACTGACAGTTCACACCCTTATCTCAATGTGAGCAAATGAGCCTTTTCCTGTTTTCTTTAGCAGATAGTGTTCACATTCAGTTCAAGGCTATGGTTCCTTACTTTAGACCCACTGTATACGAATAAGTCATCTTTAAACAGGCCTACATTATATGACTTCCACACACAGAGGAGATAATGGACTGTTTATAGATAATGTGGATGTTTTCAGGATATGCAAAATTTGTCAATATCAAAATGTATATCGCCTGTCATTAAAAAAACTGCTAATTATAATTTAAACCTCTAAATTAGGGTATATTTCTGCACTTTTGTTTAATGTTGAGATGTTGCATTGTCTGGAATATCCCAGTATGGCATTAAATGTTTTCATCTCACATTTACTCAGCAACATGGGCTTTTATTTTTATGTAAGATTTCAGAACTTACATTATTTGAGTGTGGTCGACTCTCCACAGATTTGACATGTAACTTGGCCCTGTGGCGTCACTGTTGTCTCTACAGAGATAAGTGGGTTTTTTTTGTTTGTTTTTTTAAACCTTTATTTATCCCTGTAGGGAAATTATTTCTCTCCATTTGACCCATCCTTCAGGAGCAGTGGGCAGCTCATCTTTCAGGCACCCGGGGACCCATGTCCATCATCTTATTGCTAGGCTTGGTCAGGACATTAGCTGGAGGATTTTACCTGGAGCATGTTTTTGGGTTGATGGGGGAAACCAGAGTGCCCAGAGGAAACCCACCAAGACATGGGGAGAGCATGCAAACTCCACACAAATGGCCACATCAAACCCGGAACCTTCTTGCTGTGAAGCATGAGTGCTAGCCACTCAGCTACCGTGCCGCCAATGACATACTGTGGAACATTCCAGGCAACATCTCCATGGAGAGAAGCTGGTAACAGACCAAAAGTTACACAGTGCATATTTTCAATCTCAACATGTACATTTAAAGACATGTCTGATAACATTTTTGGTAGATTGTCATGATATCACCTGGTAATGTGTCTCCCGCATTTGACCCATCTTCTAATGCTGCTGCAGGAGGTATTCTCAAGGCAGAGCACAGGACGGCTCTACAGTTATCTAGGCTTAGTCCAGAGAATTGAGGTTTACATAGATTGTCTTATTGTTGCATGTTTTAGGTTGAGGGAGAGCAGGCTGATCCATCACTATACAAACCATTTTCTTACATATTTGTGATCCAGTTTAACCCAGGCCTTGTATTTGTATGTAACAAATTGTGCCAGTAAATGCCCTCCAGAAGGTGTGTGTGAGACTTAACAATGTGGTTTAACAGTGAGGTATAAGAACAAGGAGGTGTTTAAGGAGAAGAAAGGCGAACCTGATCTGTGTCCGTATGTGTATGCAGGGTAATTGTGTCCAGCTGTGGTCTTAAGTCACTGCTGGTCAGATGAGGGAGCGTCTTGGCTCAGATATCACGCCTCCTACACGTCCCATAACCATTCTTCATCTAATTACAATTCAGCACTGCGCTGCACTCCCAGAGCTCTCATATCTGGTTTACTTTGCATCATATTCCTCTTTCAGGACGAAGTCCTTTTCATGATAAAACTTTCTTAGCTGATGATGTAATTAGTTGCTTCTAAGTTTTCTCATTTCCGATCAGTCTTTTTGAAGTCTGTCTAAATCGACAGTGTAGTGTTTAGACATGTTGGAGTCTCAAGTTAAACTGTGGAGCAAAGAACAAGAGAAACAGTCATGATGTTGCCAAAATGAAAAAGGGATAGTTTGTCTTGTTCACTCACATCACATATTTCTTTATGGATGGATTGCTCTGGTGTAAGGGATATGCTTGATGTGTGTATGTAGTATGTACAAGGTACTTTGTGCATAACCACTTGGCTCTACTATTCATTTCTTGCTGAAACTTGTTTTCAAGTTTTAATTCATTGTCAATCTTTGCAAAAATGTATCTTTCAATTATTCTGTTACAGATTATTGTATGGATTTTTGGTGTAATTTTTTTTGTCTTCTCAATAGCTATCCTGGATGCTCATTTCCTTGACTAGAAGCCATGTCAAATGTTTTTGTTGTTCACACCATTTTAAACTGTTCATGCAGAGTGAGCGTGTAGAGTGGTTGCAGTTCCAGGCTGACCTCCAAGTGGCGGTGTCAGTGGCAGATCGATTGCGTGCAGAGGCAGAGGAGGAGTTGGGGGCTCTTCGGACAGCCCATAAGGACATGGAGCGGGAACTCACTGCAGCTCAACAGCGGCAGAAAGATGCAGACCTGCAGCTGCTGACTCTGAGAGGGGAGCTGAAGGAGAGCAGGCAGAGGCTGGCAGGAATTACCCCTACATCTGAGACCAATGATACTATTCACACTGTAGATAAAAGCAGTGCTAAAAAGTGTGATAATAAAGAGGAGATTCCAAGGAGCTGGGACAGGGCCGCACACAGGCTGGGAGGTGAACGCAGAGGCACTGGAAACGACAATGAAAACTCCAAACATGAGGAAGGGCCAGGGACAGATGTGACCAAGAGGTACCTGAAAAATGTGACCAATGAGGAGCGAAATGGAGAGGAAGTCCACAGTGAGACCAGGAGGCTCCTAAACACAGAAAGGTCAAGGTTTGTATCATGTTGACCACTGCATTTTAGTTAGTTTAAGATGTTGCTATTCTGTGAATTTGCCATCATACATTTACCACTACCATCGTACATTAGCCACAGTTTGTCCATAACGAACACCATGTTTGAGCACAAGGATGTCCATCAGTGCACGTGGCACCAGGCCGGAGGTCGATGATCGACTTTGTTGGTGTCTCATCTGACCTCCAGCCGTGTGCCTTGGACACCTGGGTGAAGAGAGGGGCAGAGCTGTCAACTGATCACCACCTGGTTGTGAGTTGAGTCCGCTGGCGGGGGAGGAAGCCGGAAAGACCTGGCAGGCCCAAGCGTATAGTGAAGGTCTGTTGGGAAAATCTGTCAGAGCCCTCTTCTACTCACACCTACGGGAGAACTTCTCCCAGATTCCGGGGGAGGCTGGGGACATGGAGTCCGAGTGGGTTTTGTTCTCGGCCTCTATTGTCGACGTGGTCGTAATGTCTGTGGTGCCTGTCGCGGTGGCAATCCCCAAACCCGGTGGTGGACACCGGAAGTAAGGGATACTGTCAGGCTGAAGGAGTTTTATCGGGCCTTGTTTGCTCATGGGACTCCTGAGGCAGCTGACAGGTACCGGTGGGCCAAGCGTGCTGCAGCCTGGGCGGGCGCAGAGGCAAAAACTCTGGGTTGGGAGGAGTTTAGAGAGGTGGTCGGGGACAGTACTTCTGGACTGGCAGACTGGGGTAGTGGTCCCTCTGTTTAAGAAGGAGGACTGGAGGGTGTGTTCCAACCCAATCCAATCACACTCCTCAGCTTCCCCAGTAAGGTCTATTCCAGGGTACTGGAAGGTGCCCTTTGTCATCGGTTCTGTTCATTGTAGTCATGGACAGAATTTCTAGGCACAGTGAGAGGCCGGAGGGGATCCAGTTTGGGGGACCACAGGATCTCATCTCTGCTGTGTGCAGATGATGATGTCCTGATGGCTTCATCAGACCAGGGCCTCCAATGTGCACTGGGGCGGTTCGCAGCCAAGTGTGGAGCTGCTGGGATGAGAATCAGCTCCTCCAAACCGAGGCCATGGTTCTCGACCGAAAAAAGGTGGCTTGTCCTTTCTGGGTGGGTGGGGAGTCCTTGCCTCAAGTGGAGGAGTTCAAGTATCTCAGAGTCTTGTTCACGAGTGAGGGGAGGATGGAGCGTGAGACTGCCAGGCGGATTGGTGCAGCGTCGGCAGTGATGCGGTCGCTGTACCGGTCCATTGTGGTGAAGAGGGAGCTGAGCCAAAAGGCAAAGCTCTCAATTTACTGCTCAATCTACTTTCCTATCCTCACTTATGGTCATGAGCTCTGGGTAATGACCGAAAATAGTAGAGCTCGGAATGGAGCCACTGCTCCTCCACATCGAGAGGAACCAGCTGAGGTGGCTTGGGCATCTGTTCCAGACGCCTCCTGGACGCCTCCCTCGGGAGGTGTTCCGGGCATGTCCCACCGGGTGGAGGCCCCGGGGAAGACCCAGGACACGCTGGAGGGACTGTCTCTCTCAGCTGGCCTGGGAATGCCTTGGGGTCCCAACGGAGGAGCTGGAGGAAGTGTCTGGGGTGAAGGAAGTCTGGGAGTCCCTGCTTAGACTGTTGCCCCTGTGACCCGGCCCTGGATAAGTGGAAGAAAATGGATGAATGAACATTTACCACTATTATCTTTGCATTGTTAACATAATTCTTGTCAGAAAATAAAATGCATTTCAAGTACAGTAAATATGAAGAGTTTTACTGTACACAGTATACTGCATGTTAGTTGCCCATTGTGTGAACTGAAAACACAGTTTTGACTGCAGCACAGAGTGGGTGTTTGTAGGCACTGTATAGAACACATTCATTTGAGTAGAGTGGGCAGAGCTTCAGAAGTGGCACAAAAGATTTGTTTGTTTGGCATGAGCTCAAATATCTTGGCCTGGTAAGAACCATTATTATAGTTTATTGTCAAAAAGCCACTTTTGACAATACAAGTCAGCTCTTGATTTTTTTTTTTTTTAAATAAAATAAAAACTGAGTTTATTGCTCTTAACTCGCATTGCTTCTGATTTGTGTATAATTATGTAACTTTCTCCCTTTTGCAGGAGCTTGTCCAGATTACCAGCGTCAGCAGAGCTCTCTACTACTCGGAACAGAAATTCTCAATCAAATACTATCTCAACATCTGGGTCTACAAACAAGGTGATTTGTATGCCCAACTGGATTTTCTTAAGACATGTTTGGCTAAATTTTTAGTAATGTGTTTTGTTATTAGAATCTGGTGCAACTAAGAGGCAGGAGAAGTTTGGATTGGCAAGACAACAAAAGCTCAGATAAAGGTGAGTATAGTTTGCTTACAGTTTTTTGTGTGTGTGTATTTTTGTATTCAGTAAAGTATTTCAAAATGTGGCACAGTAAATATCTTGTTTTTAGTAACATGTGTCTTAATTGATTTTCAGGAAAGCGTGAGGAGTCTTTAAATAAGTATAACTCTGCCCTCGCTGATCTTCCTCCCTCTAAGTGAGTACACTGCATTTAATAGTGTTTAATAGAAGCTTTTAGAATTTCTTCTTTCTGCGAAACATTGTTGGATGCCAATTAATTATTGATGACCAAGCTCAGTATACAAGACCTGATACCAAAATAAATGCCTCTTATGTTTGTACAGTTTCTTTTCATGACAAAGCTACAGCTCACACACTGTGTGTGTCTTTTGTGCACGGGTTGACAGGTCACAGGATGGCTTCAATCTACTGCTGCGTCGCCATGGAGGCTCCAAAAGGAACTCACTGCTTCGCTGGTGCCAAAATCGAACTCAAGGCTATAAGGTCCACCATACACACCACTGTGCTTAGTTAATGCATATAAAGGCCTTAGAATCTAAAGGGCACATGTGACAACTTCACAAAAGGAGCAATAAAGAGGCATATTTTAACTTGAAGGCTTTGACACAGATGGATAAACAAGAACATCATTGAATAAATTAACTATGCTTTAGCTAGTTATGCATATCTACTCGTTTCTATTTGGCACCAACAAATTCCCTTTGTTCAGAGATGTCTACACTTAATATGTTCTTATTTCCCTTTTATATCTTGTCACTGGAGTTGTATTTAACCCCAACCCTAATGTCAAATTTGGGGCAGTTTGAATTAATTTATTTCAGAAATTGCAGTAATTTTCTGTGTTTCTCATAATACACTGTTATGTACAGCTCCCATTGTCCAGGTGCCTAATATTCACTGCAGCATTCTTTTCTTTTTGCTCCATTCTTTTATTCAGAATATTGACATTACTAACTTCAGCAGCAGCTGGGCCGACGGGCTGGCCTTCTGTGCCATCTACCACACGTACCTCCCCTCACACATCCCCTACAACAGCCTCAGCCCAGAGAACAAGGTATGTGTTGCTGCTGCCTGTGCAGTGACAGGGACACAATGATTTATTGTGTTCAACTATTGATTGTACGCTTGCTTTCCCAGAGGGAAAACCTCAGCCTGGCATTCAAAACAGGGGAGAGTGTGGGGATAGAGCCCACTTTGGTAAGCCTCCGTGCCCTTTTTACACTGGACAATTTTCACATGCAGTAGTTTCAGGAAATATATGGTTGATGTGATATTTGTTTCTGTGCTGCAGACTTTGGAGGAGATGCTCAGAGTGGGTGGTCCAGACTGGCAGAGGGTCCTGAACTATGTCGAGAGTGTGTACCGACACTTTGAAATGTAATGGAGGTACTCTCCTAAGGACTCATAATGTTGAATGATCAAAGCAAACACATCTAGGACTGTGTGACTTTTTTAGGATTACTTGGAAAAAGGAGACATTTTGTCTTTAGCAATACACAGTGAATGTTACCCCAGTGTTATGCCTGCATACAAATGGGATATTTTTTGCAATTTCCTTCCATGCACATGTGACGGATCATATTAACATAAAATGACATTTTGCATTTTGTTGCAAAGCATAATGTGTAGCTTTCATAGAATTTCAAAAAGACCGAATACTAAATTTGCTAAAGTGCCAGCAACCATTTTTATATAGTGTTGGTTGCAGTAATCGTCTTCACACTGACACCCCACTGACAGAAAATACTGTATCCCAGCATGCCTTTCTTCAATTCAGTTGGAAGTTTTCCTTTCCATGTTATGTCTGAAACTTTAACCCCTGTCTTTCACTTCCATCCTGTACATCAGCACTTTATTATTAATACATTCTAGCAACAATCTGCTGTAGTGGGCATTCAGAAACAGTGTACAGACAGAACTCTTTACATAGTAGCCTAACAGTCACATAGACCTAAGTGAAACTAGATAAGTGCCTGAATAATGTTCTTGTGAATACTACATACCACTGGTTTGACATTGCACACACTGAAAGATTTGGAGCCAATGAAAACGCCTGACCTGGAAGGCTTGTACTTTTCATCTGAACGTTTCTTGTTTCCACAAGCATCATCACAGATACAAATGAATTCTACTATGTCAGTACTAACATGTGCCAAAATAAGTGTGAATTTATTACTGTATATTTTATGTAACTAGTGTAAAAATACCAAAGTAATAAAATATTAAAGTTAAAACCATTTGTGCAGATCTAAGATTTTTTTTCCCTCAATTGTTAAGCTTTTACACTGCTGCCATCTGCTGTCTAGAAGAGGCATGCTTCATAATTATTTCTGTGGTTTGGGTTGCCAAAAACAAATGCCAAAGCTAGTTTCTAAAACTATATACTAATTTGTACAGAATGTACAACCTACTAAAATGTATAGTAAATGGGCCAAATTATGCCTTTTTCTGAACAGCTGTAGAATACTGTTAATCTTTATCTAAAACTCCCTACAACTGTATATAGCTGGGAATGTACATCTTATTTGATATAGTATTTTATACTTTATTACTACTTTTCTATTTAATTCTGATTTGTACATATACATTTATGATTTTTATTTTTATAATTATGTCTCATCTGACACTGGTCTATTGCTCTTTGGTTGCTATTCCATCTATTTTTTACCCTCTGTTATATATTATATTTGAGTGAGCTACTGTACCCAAAACAATTTCCCTTGTGGATCAATAAAGTTTGTCTAAGTCTAAAGGATTAGATAATACTTTAGATAAAGATGTAGTTGAAATACTACTGCAAACTAGAACAACAGTAGTATACAATCTTATAGGCGTATTTAGAATTGTTTTTTGTTAATCAAGTTGAACGCCAGTGTTCTTCAGTATAGCACAGTTCTTAAAAGGATTTCTTGTTAGTGGTTTTACTTGTAAAATTCCAGTACAGTTCATCCCCTTACATATTCTGTGACAGCAGGGTGGCCTATATCCATACATCAGTGATGCGAGTTGTCAGTCTGTGAATAGACAGTTGAGCCTCGACCTTCCCCCTGGGCCAAGGCGTTGAAATGTGTCTTTACAACTGCCCCTCCAGACCACAGCTTTTGTTCAGGGCTGAGTATACATGTGATACTACCTGTGAGTATATGGTCATGTGATCAGGGAGTTCTGGGCCAGTGGAGGCGGGGTTTTGTCCCATTCAGGTATAGGACAGGTATGCTCAGAGCAAACTCAGAAGTGCACATCCAAAAGTCAACATGGCGTGTCTTTATAGAATAGGTTTGTGTCTGGGAATTATTAGTCTAAAAGTACCTGGATCACATCAGAAATCACCAAGGTTGGACACTGTCTAATACCCTATATGTTATCTTGGAATGGATCAAGAGTTTTTAACTTTTTTTTCTTCAGCTCTTTTTTCCTGGTGTCTGTGCCAGAACAGATTCACGCCGGGATGCCCACGTCGTTGGCAGTGACCATCCTGGCAGATTTCAGTGTCCGTGTCTCTGCTGAGCTTTTACAGGGCGATGTCAAAATGGAGAAGTCTGAAGTGTTTTCAAAAGGTGATGACTTAATGATGTTGCTCCAATGCATTAATTTCACAAGAGATTTTACTATTAGACAATTTAATGTCAGATTGATCTAAAATCAGTAAATCATACTTAAGGGCATGCTTGTATTTTAGATGCTGTAATAATCAACACATTTTCTCTTATGTAACACATTCTGGGTTGAATCACTTTTTGTTTTTCCATAGATGTGACGGGTTTGCTTACAATTCCTCCAGTAAGTAACACTTCAGTCTGTGATCTTGGTTTATTCTTTTTTTCTAACTTGAGCGTAAACATGTGTTACAGATTTATGACTCACATCTAAAGGGTTCTCCATTCACGCTGACTGTGAGGGGTTACAAAGGCAATGAGGTTATTTTTACCAACACCACAACTATAGCGTTCAATCCCAGAAATGTCACAATATTCAGTCAGACGGACAGACCACGCTACCAGCCGGGGGACCTTGTGAGGGCCAGGGTGGTATTAGTCTACCACGATAATTATCCTTACCCTGGCAACGTGGAGCTCTCTATAAATGTAAGTATATTGTTGTACTGTACATTTTAAAGGTCTTATATTACACAAAATGGATTCATGTGAGCTTTAAGTTGTGTTAGAAGGTTAGTTGTGTTTTGTTTCATTCATACCTGTTTGAGTAATTATTTATTAGTCCGTCTACATCTCCAAATGCTCTGGTCCACCTTGTGATGACTTGTAATGGTAGTTGTCAACTTAAAAGCAACCTTTAACATGTAGTTCAGTAGAAATAGGCAATTCCAAGGCAAGAATCATCATGTCACCATGTGATTCAACTGGAGGTGTATGGAGTAAAACACTGTGTTAAACATGTGTAAATGAAACACAAAATACAACTCCAGGTATGTTTTTAATCAGGGAACAGTCTTATATCATACTTTAGAAATTAGCGTTATATGGGCCTTTTAAGTACAGTATGTATATATGTATGGTGTTGAATATGTTGGTTTTGGCTACACACAGAATCCCAGTGGGAATACTGCAGACAGGTCTCAGTCCACTGGGAATAATGGGATCGTGTTGCGGGATTTCGTTCTACCCCAGGCGGCTCCACTCGGACAGTGGACAGTCGTAACAACAATCAATGTAGGTTTTCATTATACCTTTGATAAATGTGATTTTAAATTGTTTACTTAGACTTAGACAAACTTTATTGATCCACAAGGGAAATTATTTGGACACAGTAGCTCACACATCACAATAAATTATAACAAAATATAAATGGTAATAATACATTCAAATAATAAGTAGCAAAAATAGCAAGAGACTGGTGTCAAATAGTTTCTTTGATTTATTTGACAGGGACAATGTACAGGAGCATTAATCACAAAAAATAAAAAGATGCTTTGTACCAGACTTTAGCTCTCAGAGCTAATTTCCATCTGCAGTCCCTGAGACAAACAACATTACAAATAATGAACATAAAGCATAAAAACAATGCAATTCATAATATTTACAGTGACTGTGATACATTTCATCAGTTAGTAAAAAAAATAATTAAAACTCTTTTCCCAATACTTGTAACCCCTACTCATGTCTAGTCTTTAATGCTGACACATCTGCACTCTTAGAAATTGTTCAATTTCCAGGCCAATTTTTTTAAGCATTTGTATAATTTTAGTTGGAAGTTTGTTTCATTCTGAGATTTAAACCATTCTGAGATTGGTTTAAATGAAAATGCAGATTGTCCTAATGATGTTTTCTGTTTTGGTATTGCACATTGGCCATTGACTGTTGAATGAATAGATGGAAGTCTTTGTCACTATACAAAATATAGTGAGATGTCATTTGGAGCAGCCAACAACAGATTCATAATAGACACAGTATATAAGAATAGAATAAATAGAATAGAATAAATAGATAAAAATGATTGTAGTCGGAGCTGTAGGAGCCTGTTGGAGAATGAGCTATGTACCTCTATATATAGATCTCTTCTTAAACATTTTTCTTTTCTTTTTCTTAGGGGATGACTGATGCAATAACATTTTTTGTGGAACATTTTGGTAAGGATCACATTTTCTATTTATTGTTGAGTATTGTGATTTACTAATCTCATAATTACGCCCTAATGCCATTTATTGAAAAAAATAACTCAGTAAATTTTCATAATTAAGTCTCTTCTAAAACAGAAAATCCTGCTTTTGATGTTTTGATCAACACACCATCTCATGTTCTGGCTCATGAGGATATCTCGGGATCTGTGAGGGCCCTGTAAGTACCAAAAGTGAAGAACAAACGTGGTGGTGAAGTACATACAGACATAGTTTTTATAACAAGCCAATTTGTTGCACATAGTTACTCCAGTGGACAGCCTGTGGACGGGACAGTAAAAGTTACACTCACACTTGTACCCACAGTTGATGATGAATCTGCCTTCACTTTGACTCACACCAAAGAGGTGCACTGAATTTGAACTTGAACTTTGAATTTGAGAGCCTCTGATCTGGAATGGCTCTGTATTTTGACATGAATGTGAATGTGTTTTCAGATCTATGGGTCCACACAGTTTCACTTCAGTAAGGGTGATTTGCGTTCAGTGATCGCAAAGGTACAAAGTGGCAAAGATGTCATGGTCTCTCTCCATGCTGCTGTTACTGGCAACTCCACAGGTAACATACCACAGGTTAGATATCCGTGAAATGCTGGGATGATCTAATAACATTAATTCTGTGTTGTTGTTTTTTTTTATTTTTTTAAATTTCATTCTGAAGTCAGCAAAGGAATTGAAGTAACGAAACAAGTTACAGTTCGAATTTCCAAGGAGATGTATCACCTAACATTACATGACTATCCTCAAGTACTAAAGCCAGGAATGGATTTCTTTGCAAAGGTACATCATTATTTTATATTATTTTTATGGAAAATAAATTTGTGATTATAAGGCAGGGGTTTCTTTCATTCTACATTTGAATCTGGGCTTGGAACAGAGGGACAGAACAATCCACTCACTGGTAACAAATGTTTATGAGCAAATTTCTGTAATCTACGTTACTGATGCTGCAAAATGCCGAGGTCTGTTATAAGATACTTTGTGCGGTACCTGACCAGAAGTGGGTAATCTGTGTGGATGGGCATCTAGCATAATACTATACTAATAATATAGCCAATTATTAAATTTTTTCATTGTTTAATTTATTTTACTACTTTACTCTATTTAATTACTTTATTTTTTGTAATTAAATATAATCACACTTTTGCACAAATGTGTGTATTTTCTCTTTCTTTTTCCCCTACAGCTCAAGATCTCTCGCTTTGACCAGCAGTCCTTGAGCTCAGCGGATATACGTGAGTCTGCGTGGATTGAGATAACTCAGACTTCCATGGACACTGGCGAGCCAATATCTCTCTCACATCCGGTGCCTGAAGACGGGATTGTCCTCCTGGGCTTCAGATTACAGGCTGAAGTAGAAGCGCTTTTTATTCAGGTGAGCATTTTGATTTAAATGGTATGTGGATCCTCAGGGGGGAGGCCAGTGTTCGGCAGTTTCACAGTGTAAGATGAGTAGTTTCAGTATAGAACAAAATATTGCCCTCCCTAAAATGGTTAGGGGAGTAAACATGTTGATGTGAAAGTTTTGTATTTGTGAACAGGCAAGATTCCACTCCAGCGTTGTCACTCTAAATCTCTCCAGAACTCACCCATCTCCAAGTGCTTCCTATATCCAGATCTCTCCAATACCTTCCACACAGGTATCCTCAAGATGCAGTTTTCCTTAATCAAAAATCTAAACCTGTAGGGTACACACATTTGTTGTTTACTGTCTGTTACACGTACTGCATATTTAATCCATAATTTCAGATAGGATCACCTGTTCAGATAACCTTGGAGAGCTCAGTCCAGCCTAAACTGCTTCACTACGTGGTATGTATCACGTCATTTTTAATAAGTCTTTTATTTATTAAGCACAATACAGTTCCATGCAGTTGTTTTCTCAGAATTTCATATGTCTCTGTACTATTGTGTGCTCTTCCAGGTAAAGTCCAGGGGGCAGATAGTGGCTGCCGGGACAAAGGAGTTTGGTTCTTTCTCTCTGACTCCCACAGCAGCTTGGGTCCCTCAGGCCTGTGTGACTGTCTACTGTGTCCTCGCTAACGGGGAGATCATGAGTGACACCGCAGATCTTCTGGTCAAACAGCAACAGGTATATGAAGTGTGATATATTAATTAGCTAGTACCAACTTTTTTTTCTATTAATGCACTTAATTATTTACTAAATACAATGGAGTAAATAAACTGTTGCAGTTATTCAACTAACAGCTGAATAACAACTAGCTGACATTTCCACTATCCAGTTACCCATTAATAAGTGGTCCCTTAATTTAAGTGTTATACATTATGTACTGTATATGAATCAGTTAGTGCTTTAGCCTCACAGCAGTTTGAGAGTTTGAGTCCTGAGCAGAGCTGGGCCTTTCTGTGTGCAGTTTGCATGCTCTCCCAGTGTCTGCATACAGCACTGGAAAAAAATAAGAGACCGCTGCATTTTTTTTCTGAAATCAGCATCTCTACATGTATGACAGCCATTCCATTCCAGCGTCACAAACACAAAGCTGAGCTACTTCAGTTCTTGCACCAGGAGTGGAATAAAATCACCCAAGAACAATGTGAAAGACTTGTGGAGAGCATGCCAAGATGCATGGACGCTGTGATTAAAAAGAAGGGTTATTGCACCAAATATTGATTTCTGAACTCTTCTTAAATGTAAACATTAGTATTATGTTGTTTTCAAATTAATTTGATCTTGTTTCTTTGCATTGTTTGAGGTCTGAAAACGTGTATCTTTTTTGTTATTTTGACCATTTGTCATTTTCTGCAAATAAATGCGCTAAACAATAATATTTTTATTTGGAATTTAGGGGAAATGTTGTCAGTAGTTTATAGACTCAAACAAAAATGTTCCTTTTGCCCAAACACATACCTATAAGTAGTAAAATCAGAAAAACTGATAATTTTGCAGTGGTCTTATTTTTTTTCAGAGCTGTAGGTTTCCTCCAAGTCCTCTGGAGGCCTGAAAATGCCTGAAAATGAATCTAAATCTTTGTGGGACTATCCTGGTTAAATAAAGAATAAATAACAAGATTTCTTTTTTTTCTTTTTTTTTTTACCTGTGTGTTTCTTTCAGATCTCTCTCAGCTGGAGCAGAAAGGCGGCCCAGCCCGGGGAGCAGGTGACCCTCAGTGTCACTGGACCTGACAGTGGCTCTGTGGTGGGCATTGTCATCATGGGCATGCACGACTCCGCTCCAGAGGTTTCCACACACTTTGAAGTGGAACAGGTAAACTTACAAGACCTGCTTGCCATTTTATTTGTAGCACAACAAATACTATTTAAATGTGTTTGTTTAACAAGAATATCTTTGACACTGTGAATAATAGAGTGATAAGTGTTCATTAATTACCTGTAAGATTTCTTTTATCTATGTAAAGCCTAAACCTCACTCAGGGTGTAACGTATATGCCTCCTTTGTGTGGAAGTGACTCCGTTTTTTTGTAATATTGTCATTCTAGTGCAGGGGTTCAGGCTTAGCTCCAGGGCTATTGATATGATAGCAGATAATTGTGCAATTGACACTCTGCTCTTTGTTCGCCTTACACCATGCTCCATTACTGGACATATATTTTTAAACTAAACGCTTGTTGGTGTGTTACTTGCTCCTACATCATTTCATCTTTCATCTAAAACCGATGATGTTTTCTATCTCTTTATAAAGGAATGTTTTATTGGAATGTTGACAAACGGGAAATTGTATAAAACCCAGTCATTTGATGGCTCTACCCAAGGTATAGTGAAGAAATTACCGCTGTAGTAATCACGAAAAATAATAGTGTTTTTCTAACCGAATGTCTTTTCTCTGGGAAGCAGAAATGTTAGAGAAATATTGGTACCACTTTATGGATGGAGCTGAATCTCTGATGTTGTTAGATGCGACAATGAGGTATATAGCCGCCATCTCAAATATTCAAATGTATTCATAAAATGTATGTATGAATATGCAATTATTATGCTTATCATTTTTCAGTGATACTACATGGACGAGTGAGAAAATAACAGTACCAGATGGTGTGAACTCCCTCAGAGCTGCAGCTTTCGTCATGTCCCAAAAACACGGACTGGGCTTCACATCACAGAAAGTAAATACTATTTGATATCTTTTTATGTTTTTGGATAAGGCGAATCAGGTGAACTGTAAATGTGTGCGGGTTACTTCAAACAAAACAGTGCTATAACACTGGTCTACATGCAAATTGAAAGTGAATCATTTTATCTGAAATGAATGATTTCACGTGAAAGTTTTCTTGGTTTAGGCCACTAATAAAAATAAAAAAAAGTAAGTCAGAAGTGCTGATTGGTTATAGTTTTCAAGATATAGTATTGGGTCGAAATAGGGAATTTATGCAGTTCTATCTGAAAGCCTGTCTGCCCATTCCAATACATTCATTTTAATATGTCTAGAATTTTAACCCCCTCCTTGAGCCGCCACCTTAACATGGTGGAGGGGTTTGAGTGCCCGAATGATCCCGGGAGCTATGTTGTCGGGGGCTTTATGCCCCTGGTAGGGTCACCCAAGGCAAACAGGTCCTGGGGGACGGGTCAGACTAAGAGCGGTTCAGAAGCCCTTATGATGAGTTCAATAGCAAGGCCAGATACGTCGCCCGGACTGGCGTCACCGGGGCCCCACCCTGGAGCCAGACCTGGGGTGGGTGCGCGCCAGCGAGCGTCTGGTGGCTGGGCCTTTCCCCACGGGGCCTGGCCGGGCGAAGCCCGAAGAAGCGACGTGGGGCCGTCCTCCTGTGGACCCACCACCCGCAGGAGGATCCATAGGGGCCGGGTGCAGAGAGATCTGGGCAGCAGTCCAAGGCGGGGGCCTCGACAGCTGGATCTCCGGGCATGGAGACTAGCTCTGGGGACATGGAATGTCACCTCGCTGGGGGGGAAGGAGCCTGAGCTTGTGCGGGAGGTTGAGCGTTACCGACTAGATATAGTCGGCCTCACCTCCACGCACAGCTTGGGCTCTGGAACCCAACTCCTTGAGGGGGGCTGGACCCTCCATTTCTCTGGCGTTGCCTGCGGGGAACGGCGGCGGGCTGGTGTGGGCCTGCTCATTGCCCCACAGCTCAGCCGCCGAGTGTTGGAGTTCACCCCGGTGAACGAGAGGGTCGCGTCCCTGCGCCTTCGGGTCGGGGACAGGTCTCTCACTGTTGTGTCGGCCTATGGGCCGAACAGCAGTGCAGAGTACCCGGCCTTCTTGGAGTGCCTGGGAGGGGTACTGAACAGTGCACCGACTGTTCTCCTGGGGGAATTCAACGCCCACGTGGGCAACGACAGTGACACCTGGAGAGGGGTGATTGGGAGGAACGGCCTCCCTGATCTGAACCCGAGCGGTGTTCTGTTATTGGACTTCTGTGCTAGCCACAGTTTGTCTATAACGAACACCATGTTCGAGCACAAGGGTGTCCATCAGTGCACGTGGCACCAGGACACCCTAGGACGGAGGTCGATGATCGACTTTGTTGTCGTGTCATCTGACCTCCGGCCGCGTGTCTTGGGCACTGGGGTGAAGAGAGGGGCAGAGCTGTCAACCAATCACCACCTGGTTGTGAGTTGGGTCCGCTGGCAGGGGAGGAAGCCGGAGAGACCTGCCAGGCCCAAGCGTATCGTGAAGGTCTGTTGGGAACGTCTGGCAGAGCCCTCTGTCAGGGGCACCTTCAACTCACACCTCCGGGAGAGCTTCTCCCGGATTCCGAGGGAGGCTGGGGACATAGAGTCCGAATGGGCTCTTTTCTCGGCCTCTATTGTCGATGCGGCCGCCCGTAGCTGTGGTCGTAAGGTCTGTGGTGCCTGTCGCGGCGGCAATTCCCGAACCCGGTGGTGGACACCGGAAGTAAGGGATGCCGTCAGGCTGAAGAAGGAGTCCTATCGGGCCTTGTTGGCTCATGGGACTCCTGAGGCAGCTGACGGGTACCGGCGGGCCAAGCGTGCTGCAGCCCAGGTGGTCGCAGAGGCAAAAACTGGGGTTTGGGAGGAGTTCGGAGAGGCCATGGAGGAGGACTATCGGACGGCCTCAAAGAAATTCTGGCAAACCGTTCGGTGCCTCAGGAGGGGGAAGCAGTGCTCCACCAACACTGTTTACGGTGGGGGTGGGGAGCTGTTGACCTCGACTGGGGATGTTATCGGACGGTGGAAGGAATACTTTGAGGATCTCCTCAATCGCGCCGCCACGTCTTCCGAGGAGGAAGCAGAGGCTGGAGACTTGGAGGCGGACTCGTCCATCACCCTGGCCGAAGTCACTGAGGTGGTTGGAAAGCTCTACGGTGGCAAGGCCCCGGGGGTGGATGAGATCCATCCTGAGTATCTCAAGTCGCTGGATGTTGTAGGGCTGTCTTGGCTGATACGTCTCTGCAACATTGCGTGGCGGTCAGGGACAGTACCTCTGGACTGGCAGACCGGGGTGGTGGTCCCTCTGTTTAAGAAGGGGGACCGGAGGGTGTGTTCCAACTATCGGGGAATCACACTCCTCAGCCTTCCCGGTAAGGTCTATTCCAGGGTGCTGGAGAGGAGAATTCGACCAATAGTTGAACTTCGGATTCAGGAGGAGCAGTGTGGTTTTCGTCCCGGCCGGGGAACACTGGACCAGCTCTATACTCTCCATCGGGTGCTCGAGGGTGCATGGGAGTTTTCCCAACCAGTCCACATGTGCTTTGTGGATCTGGAGAAGGCATTCGACCGTGTCCCTCGTGGGGTCCTGTGGAGAGTGCTCTGGGAGTACGGGGTTCGGAGCCCTTTGGCGGCACGGTAGCAGAGTGGTTAGCGCTCTTGCTTCACAGCAAGAAGGTTCCGGGTTCGATCCCCGGGTCGCCCAGACCTTTCCGTGTGTGTTCTGTGTGGAGTTTGCATGCATGGTCTGGGTTCGATCCCCGGGTCGCCCGAGCCTTTCTGTGTGGAGTTTGCATGTTCTCCCCGTGTCTGGGTGGGTTTCCTCCGGGCACTCCGGTTTCCCCCACCAACCCAAAACATGCACCATAGGTACTCCGGCTTAGGTCCTGACCAAACCGAAGCAAGAAGATCATGGAGATGGTCCCCGGGCGCCCTAATGTGTGTGCTGCCCACTGCTCCTAATATATGTGTATATATATATATATATAGGATGGGTTAAAATGCAGAGAAGAATTTCTCCAGTGTGAGATCAATAAAGTTCACTTCTTCTTCTTCTTCTTCTTTGCTAAGGGCTGTTCGGTCCCTGTATGACCGGAGCAGGAGCTGTGTTCGCATTGCCGGTAGTAAGTCGGACCTGTTTCCGGTGCATGTTGGACTCCGCCAGGGCTGCCCTTTGTCACCGGTTCTGTTCATTATATTTATGGACAGAATTTCTAGGCACAGGGATCCGGTTTGAGAACCACAGGATCTCATCTCTGCTGTTTGCAGATGATGTTGTCCTGATGGCTTCATCGAACCGGGACCTCCAATGTGCACTGGGGCGGTTTGCAGCCAAGTGTGAAGCGGCTGGGATAAGGATCAGCTCCTCCAAATCCGAGGCCATGGTTCTCGACCGGAAAAAGGTGGCTTGTCCTCTCCGGGTGGGTGGGGAGTCCTTGCGTCAAGTGGAGGAGTTCAAGTATCTCGGGGTCTTGTTCACGAGTGAGGGGAGGATGGAGCGTGAGATTGACAGGCGGATCGGTGCAGCGTCGGCAGTGATGTGGTCGTTGTACCGGACCGTTGTGGTGAAGAGAGAGCTGAGCCAAAAGGCGAAGCTCTCAATTTACCGGTCAATCTACGTTCCTACTCTCACCTATGGTCATGAGCTTTGGGTAATGACCGAAAGGCCGAAATGAGTTTCCTCCGTAGAGTGGCTGGGCGCACCCTTAGAGATAGGGTGAGGAGCTCAGTCACGCGGGAGGAGCTCGGAGTAGAGCCGCTGCTTCTCCACGTCGAGAGGAGCCAGCTGAGGTGGCTCGGGCATCTGTTTCGGATGTCTCCTGGACACCTCCCTAGGGAGGTGTACCGGGCATGTCCCACCGGGAGGAGGCCCTGGGGAAGACCCAGGACACGCTGGCGGGACTATGTGTCCCGGCTGGCCTGGGAACGCCTTGGGGTCCCCCGGAGGAGCTGGAGGAAGTGTCCGGGGTGAAGGAGGTCTGGGCGTCCCTGCTTAGACTGTTGCCCCCGCGACCCGGCCCCGGATAAGCGGAAGAAAATGGATGGATGGATGGATGGATGGATAGAATTTTAACATTAAATATTTTTTGATTTCACATAAGAGAGATGTTGTGTGCATCTGATGTCTTAAGATATTTCTGGTTTATTTCTTGACACATAAAGAAGTGCAAGTTAAATATATACAAAATATAAATATTGTTTTTAAGCAAAAATGCCTAAATCTATTGTATAAACAGATGCGATTTTGATATAAAACAATATCATTAAATATCTTGACTACATTAGCTAACCAGCACAGTTATCAATTGATTTTCAGTTCATCTTATCAATATAAATGAGATTTAGCCACTTTTATCTCGGAAGCAGATCGAGTCCAAAAATGTGTAGACCATTGTAATTATTAGAATTTACTTCTTTATGAAATACCTTTTTATAGCTTTTATATAATATGACTGCATTAAAAAAGCAAGTTAGGCTTTTATGTAGTATCCAATGAGAGAAAAATATAGAAACTATTTGGAAATATTGATAATAATTTTATAAGACTATCCCCATTTTCAAACCTGAGGTGCATTATGTAACTTTTTGGTGGGGTGTCTGTTACCTGTTTATGGATATAGGACATGTAGACATTGCTCTGCATCCAGAAAAGTTACACAATGGATCTTTTAGTAAAATGTTTAGGTTATTTAGATTTAGATCTTGTTCTGTTGCTATAGATCAAATATTTAAGCACTGAACATTCCCTTTGTGCCCTTCAGCTGTCTATTACAAAAGACTTCTCCCTGTCTCTCAATGTGCCTCCATACCTTATTAGAGGAGAGGAGATAGTACTGGAGGTCAACATCATCAGTCATCTACACCGGGACCTTGAGGTATGTCTCTCAAAATCCTTGTATTGTTGCTTTTCTTAACCCCTGCTCCAGTTTCACACCTTCAGCCCTGTATCACCCTGTATTAAGTTTTCTTACATTTGTTTATAGGTCATCTTACTGCTGGCGGAAAGTGATGCATTTGAGTTTGTTATGGCCCAGCGCGGGGGTCTCTCAGTCGTGAATGCCCAGCAGCTGACGTTGGGAAGCCATGTCTCTGCTAAAGCCATGTTTCCTGTCAAAGTGACTGCTTTAGGGGAGGTGGATATTTCTGTGGACGCTGTATCTGCAGATGCATCAGAAAGCCTAGTTTGGACTGTCTTCGTGAAGGTTTATTTTTATTTTATTTATTTAGTGAGACAGGGACAGAGTGTTCTTGCTCATTTCAACCTGTAGTCCCAGGCCAGGCTGATGTTACAGTTCATAAAATCAAACATAACACAAAGAAAATGTCTTTACAATGATCATATTCTACAAAAACAGAAGATAGCTCCAGGAAATATATCAGTGGTATTGTTGTAACTGCTTGATTGAATTACATGTCTTATGCTGTCTTATGTTTTGGCAGCCTGAGGGAGTTGAGGAATCCGTTTCGGAGAATCTTTTTTTGGAGCTACCACCTACTATGAACAACTTCTCCGTCTCTGCTGCCTTCGCTTTTCCAGCAGGAGTAATCCCGGACACCCGCAGGGCATATCTGGCTATAGGGGGTACGGATTTTTTTTTGCAAGTCACATACACAAGAAAAATGAGAAAGAAAAGATAACTTGTGTTTTGCAGGGGACATACTGGCCTTGTCCATTCACCAGCTGGACTCTCTGGTCGACCTGCCTCTTAGCTGTGGAGAGCAGAACATGGTCCACTTTGCTCCCAGTATTTCAGTTTTGAGATACTTGATGATGTCTGGTCAGGATGACGCTGAAATCAGGAGCAGGGCTATGAAGCTTTTAGAGGAAGGCAAGATGCACACTACTTTTTATAATGAAATGAAAAATGCAAATTTTACCGGTGAATTGTCTGTGTGAACCAGGATATCAGCGGCAGTTGTTATACCAGCAAAGTGATGGTTCATTTGGGGCCTTTGGAGCTAGTGACAGTTCTGGCAATACATGGTAACGATCAGATTAACAGTTTTTTACTATGCTCTAAATGTTATTTACATTATTTGAAATGTTATCATTTTTACTTTTTCCTCAAAAATTAATATAAAATGTTTGACATTCCGCTGAAATGTCATCACTGTTTGTGTCCTCAGGCTAACAGCATTTGTGGTGAAGTGCTTCCAGCAGGCCCAGACTTACATCGCAGTGGACCAGAATGTTCTGACCAGAGCCAGAGATTGGATGCTGAAACAACAGGGACCGGAGGGAGAGTTTAGAGAGGTGGGAACAGCCATGCACACAGAGATGCAGGCAGGACTGGACAGTGGTCCTGTGGCACTCACTGCGTATGTTCTGATAGCACTCCTGGAAGATCAGACCACAGTTGTGAGTAAATAACATCTTGGCCTCTATATACTTTTATGTTTAAATAACAAAACCAATTGTTTATGTGTAGGGAAGGTACGCTGACCAAGTCTTACTGGCTCAAACCTACCTGGAGAACAAAATCTCCACACAGGTTGTTAGTAACTACAGTCTGGCTCTTGCTGCATATGCCTTATCCATTGCCAACAGTCCAAAGGTGTCTCTGGCCTTGGCAGAGCTCAGTAGGAGGGCGGATGATCGAGGTACATACAGGAAGGAAGTAAACATTACAGTTGGAAGTATACCCCTATCTAAACTGGTTGTTTTTATATTCAAGATGGAGCCAAGATATGGATGTCCTCTGGTGGCACTGATTCACATGAGCAGTCTCACGCAGTTCAGATTGAAATCGCTGCATACATTCTCCTGGCATATTTTAACCGTGGGGACATTGTGGAAGCCATTTCTGTAATGAAATGGCTTAGCAACCAAAGGAACCATCTTGGAGGTTTTGTTAGCACACAGGTACTCACTGGTCTATTGCCCTTTGGTTGCTATTCCATCCATTTTTTTGTACCCTCTGTTATATATTATATATTATATTTGATGAGTGAGCTACTGTACCCAAAACAATTTCCCTTGTGGATCAATAAAGTTTGTCTAAGTCTAAGATACATTTGATTAACACTTATACTGTATTTAAGCACACTCAAGTTCATCTCCTGTTACTATTTTCTTCTGTAGGACACAGTGATAGCTCTTCAGGCTCTGGCACATTTTGCTGCTTTCAGTGGAGCCAATGCAATTAATCTCAGGCTTAAGATCATTTCCAAAACAACCCCATTTTCTTCAATTCATCATATCAACTCAACCAACTACCGCATGTATCAAAGGCAAGAGGTAACAATCGTCCATTGTGTGCATTTATTTTATTTCTGAACTGGTATTGTAATGTATACATTCTGTGCTTTGTTTGGTTTGGTCTCTTCAGATTGATGTTCATAATGATCTAAAACTGGACATATACATGGAGGGAAGAGGATTTGCTACATTTCAGGTACAAGTCATAATTTCCACTTGGATTTTGGGGTGTATAAAAGTTGTATTTATGCATCAACGTTGCATATACACACACTACAAGTGCTGAATATTTCTGTATATGCAACACAACCCACTAAACACCAGGTTCAATAAGCAGAGCGTGACCACAGTAAATGTATGCAGTTGAGCTAGCACACTGTAGTGAATAGTATTATAATACAAAGCCTCAAATTGCAAATGTAGCATGATAATGGTCTCCCTGAAGTGCACATCTGGAACACATGTACACTATCCATCCAGCTTTTCTATACATGCAGATGTTCAGATGGCATCTATCAGAACAGTATGGCCAAACATGAATCTTTTGCTCTGCTAAGTTGGAAACCTTTGTTCCAAACTGTCAGCTGTGTTTCTTACATGAATTATCACCCATATAAAGCTAGTTTTGAAAAATGTGGAAAAGTATAATAAAAATTACAACAAAAATCATGGAGTTGTTTGGCAAATAACCTTTGTACGCAAGTTGCTGTGATCCAATTCAGTGGTTATTCATAGTGTGAGTTAAATTGGAATTTCAAGTTCAAACCATTGCCTATTTTTGCAAGAAATGCATAAACCAAGACACTCTTTTTATAATTATGACATGACTTTTTCAATTATGGTATGGGTCAATGGACCATACCAATCCCCAGCGCATTTTACCCTGCTGGCCTTCATCAGGGGAACAAATAATATTCATATGTACCATTCCCTAGTTTTAATTTATCCATTGCTTGTCCCAAACTTTTTGGTCAGTACTAGTGGAAAGTGTTAATGTATCTTATATTCAGTGTTACGAAGTAAATGAATACATGCACCGAGAATGTAATTCTGAGTAACTGTATTCCGATACAGTTACTGTAAGTAACAGTATAGTTACTAGGAATACATCGGGGTACTTGCAATTTAGACTTCAAACTGCAACTGTGAGGAAAAGTAGAAAATATTGCTCTTATATTGTGCGCATTTGCAGTTTTTTCTCCAATTAGTGATTGGAGAAAGCAATTAAGAAATCCAAAACAAATATAAAGCTTTTTTTAATACTAGGTTGCGTCCTTGTACTATAATTTATATACAACTCAGTGTGAAAAGTATTCACAAAATAGTACTCTGATCAGCCCATTACAAAATACATTTTAAAGGGATAGTGCGTTTTTTTTATTTTTTTATTTATGTTAATCTGTATGGGTTTCCTTCTAAAAGTTACGTGTGTTGACACTGGCTTACCTCTGACACATTCAGCTGATCCCGGTTCGGCTCGCTATCTGGAGCCCACGTAAGTAGGTCCGGTAACTTCCCTGGAACATGAAATAAAGCTTGTTTTTCTTCTCAAAACAAAACATTTGTCCGAAAGGTGATATATTTGCTCCCAAACAGTTGTCCACGAAACATCCAGCAGCGTAGATTGTGTCTCTCGATTCGTATCACTGCGCACATATTAGCTGTATTAGCCTGCTCACTTGTAAACTTCCCTTACGGCGGACCACATCTGCCGTACACTTCCGCTAAAGGTTAACAGGCTAATACAGCTAATATGCGCGCAGTGATACGAATCAAGATACACAATACGTGAACGCAATCTACACTGCTGGATGTTTCGTGGACAACTGTTTCGGACGCAAATATATCACCTTACGGACAAATGTTTTGTTTTGAGAAGAAAAACACGCTTTATTTCATGTTCCAGGGAAGTTACTGGACCTACTTACGTGGGCTCCAGAAAGCGAGCCGAACCAGGATCAGCTGAGAGTGTCAGAGGTAAGCCGGTGTCAACACACGTAACTTTTAGAAGGAAACCCATACAGATTAACATTAAAAAAACACACTATCCCTTTAATGCAGGCATTCAGTATTCTGTAGTACATTTTCAAAGTATACTTCCCATCACTTCTTATATTCATTCTTCTGTTCATTTCATCAGATGAATGTTTTCTACAATATGGACAGCAAAACCTTTTCAGAAAACCTCCAAAGCATCATGAACGAGGAGGCCTTCTTATTAAATGTGAAAGTTAGCGCTCAAGGAGATGACTACAACCGATTACAGTTATCTGTTTGTATGAGGTATGAATTTGATTCCTTAAACATTAAATACACTGAAGGAATACTTTTAACTTTTCTGTATCTCCAGACTCAAGGACACTAAGACCATCTCCAAGACAGGGATGGCCATTCTGGATGTGGGCATGCTCAGTGGTTTCACCATTTCCCCGGGAGCCGTTACACCATCAGATATGATCCCAAAGACTGAAACGCTATCTGATAAAGTCATCCTTTATTTATACACTGCAAGTATTTTATGAATTATGTTACGATTGAACAGTACATCTAGTATTTGTGACTGTCCATAATACTCTGCCGTATGTGACTTACAGCTGAACACTACAGAGGTCTGTGTCACACTTCCCCTCATCAGGATTTACAAGGTGGCTCATATACAAGATGCAGTAGTGCGTGTTTATGACTACTATGAACCAAGTGAGTGGGGAACATATGTAAAATCATCACTTTTATGAGCTTTTAACCATAACAGTGTTATCTCATCATTAGAGTATTTGGCCTATTTAGATTTGAGTAGTTCTATATTGTCTTGTAAGTGAGGTGAGAGTGCTCTGAAAATTGCCGTTTTCACCTATCCTCTATCTCCGCCCAGAACTCTGTACTTACTGCAATTACTCAAAAATTCAGACTCTGGGTCATACATTCAAAATGTCAACAATGAATTCAAGAATTGAAAATCTACTTGGTACATTGAAATGCCACTATGAAGAGGTGGGGGTCTGTCAGTTCTGCAGTTTTGATCAGGAAGTTAATGGACCTGTTACTTTTATTAAGTACAATAATGATGATCAAAGGAGAAGTTCAATTTGTCAACTGGACAAAGTTTGTTTGGTTGAAAACGTTTCGCCGCTCATCCGAGAGGCTTCGTCAGCTCTGGTACAGTACAGAGCTGACGAAGCCTCTCGGATGAGCGGCGAAACGTTTTCAACCAAACAAACTTTGTCCAGTTGACAAATTGAACTTCTCCTTTGATCATGGATTCTACCTGGACGACTGAGGGACTTTTCACTCATTCATACAATAATGATGAAAATATGTTCTAGATTCATACTAAGTACTGTATCTGAAATATAATAATATGTTTATTTAAACTACTTTGTAGCGAGAAAAGCCACCAGGACGTACAACCTGGATGACCTGCGGACCCTGGACTCGTGTGCGTTCTGTGGTGAGAACTGTGAGCTGTGTGAGCCTGGAGTCTCTGTCATTGTGTCTGGTGTAACATCCCATTCTGTAATTAGCACCACCTACAGTTTGACCTGTCTACTTTTAATTGCCATTTGTATGACTGGCTGATTGTTATCTAGATGTTTTCTACAAAGAAAATGGGTATTTATGTGCAATTTAATTTGAAGGTTGTTTCAAACACTTTGTAACTTTCTATTCCAAGATGACATGCCTTGTACATGTACAGCAAGGTAGATACAAACAGGACAGTATCATTAAGGCAATGATATAGCATTTTTCAGATTTCTGTTGAATAAAGACAAGAAAAATGTGCATTATATTTAGAAAGATTTTTTAAAAATCCTTGTACTTTTTGTTAAAATGAAGGAAAATAATGTATGTGCTTATGGAATTGTATATATTTAGCCAATAACTGCTTAACATTTATATGGGAACAAATGGGATGCTTTGTTTTATACTGAAATAAAATAATTTTGAACAAAAACAGTCTTGTGTGTGTGAAAATGGTTCTCATGTATTAACTGCAACAATGACTGAAAAGGGACCTGTTCACATGTGTATTCTGTTATCAACTTGGCAGAAAAATCATACGTGCAAAACTGCCTCGCCACAAAAGGGCTGGAATAAGATTTATTAGACATTGTACTGTACTTTATTGACTAAAGGGGCTTTTCAACAGCTGGTATTTTCACTACTGATAAAGACCAGTCCCTCAAAATACTGTTAATGTTGCACTGCAATGCATTATATAATTCCACTTGTGATGATGGACTCTGGCTTAAAAACCTCAGACCAAAGAATGAACAGTGAAGGAGAGCTGAAGCTGAACACACATGTAAACTATCAATGTGCAATAATTGGGTTAGACAGCTATGTTGGATCATGAAAGATGGTTATTATTGTAAGAGTTAGCCTGCAGAACCCAGTGCCTGCTGGTCTATAATGATGTCCAAGATAAACATAACCCACACTGTACTCATATGAACATGATTATCTACATACAGTATATACAGTAGGTTATGTTTGGTTACATGCTCCATAAGCTTTTGAGTATCTGCTTAATTTAGAAGGGAATTCTGAACTATTAATCTTAATAAAAACAGTGAAGACCAACAGTAGCTACTTCTGTGCACTTTACAGTTCATTCAACAACCTTCCTTGAGCAAAATATATTGTCAATATTGTCAAAATTTTCAAATAACAGAGCTACATCTTAAAAATGGGTACAATTACTTTTTAGATTAGATTAGATTCAACTTTATTGCCATTACACACATATAAATACAGGTAACGAAATGTGGTTTAGCATCTAATCAGAAGTGCAAGGAGCAGTAAGTGCGATATATACAGTATATACAATATAGATAGTATGGTTGTAGTGAATTACGTACAAATAAATAGGGCATCATCAAATTTATTCATCACCTTGCCTCGTAATAAGATAAGATAAGACTTTTTTGATCTTACGCAGGAGAAATTTAGGCCTACTTGTCACAGTAGCTCCAGGTAGGGACAGTTTGAGCAAGAAAGAAAAGTGCATGCAGGCAAGAATGGCATAAAAATAAGTAATAATAATAATAAAATAAGTAATAATAATAAAATAATCTATTAAACATTTTCAAAACAAGTTACAATTGTATTATAAATAGACCCAGATAATGCTGTATTATTTTATTGTATTTCTATTTTATTATTATTATTATTATTTTTATTGTATTTTTATTTTCTATAGCCTAGCCTTGCTTTCGTTTTGTCTCACTGTAGGTCTGATCACCACCAGATGTCAGTGTTGACTTTCCCACTCTAGAAGTGCTTTTCTTAACGGGTCAACAGGTAAAGTGTGATGGGCTTACAGTATATCTTGCTCTTTTTCATATGTAATAGTATTTTCATGGGCTTTCTCCAATAATGAAAATGTTATGATTAACAGACGGACCTTTAATTACCAAGCATACTGCATACTGTCATTGTAAATGTCAAACTGAATTTATGGCTGTCACTAGGTTACACTACTAGGAAAAGTTACATACAGTTACAAGGGCATGTGGTAACAAAAAAATGTGTGCCTCATAGACTGTATCAAGAATATATATTTCATTTATACAGCATCCACCCTCTGAAAATGCCACAACTGCACAACCAATCTATTGCATAATTTTACTCGCTAGTACCCATCATTCATTTTTTATAATTTCCAACAGCCCTGCAACTGAAATGCAGACAAGATAAACAAAATTGTGATAATTTATGACTATCATTTAGCGTGGAACCTTTTAGGCAAACATGCACAATTGTTATTGGAATGACTGCTACACAAGGCAAGGCAATCTAGTGCAAGTTCTAATATTTAGATCTTAGAGCAGATGAGTTGGATCGACAGTAGGGATGACAGATTTGTGTATAGTAGGATAAAACCAGTGTTCCTCCATTACAGTATAACGGTGATGGACTGCATAATAAGCACTTTAAGTTTACATTTGAGGCTCAACTTCCAGATGTGATCATAAAATGTGAGTGAGCAACTGCTTCTGATAAGTGCTTCTGTTTTCAGTAAATCAATGATTTCCCCCCCAAAAAAACACAAAATTGCTCCCAGTGGTGCCGGTACAGATGACATCACCAGGAAAGAATCACCATGACGACGAACATCACAGGGGGAGACCCAAAGGTGCTGCTGGTGTCATGGCCAAGTGAGGGGGCGGAATCATCAAAAAGAAAAGAAGTATTTGACTCCCATGTGATGCGGCTCCAAAACTTTAGAACGGGGCAGGATGGGAATGATGTTTGGCAAAGCACGCTCCATTCACCGGGAAAAGTCATGGAAAATCCTTTGGAGCTCCTATCCCACCCACAATGAGATGTGTATTTGGACAACCATGGGGTGACCCTGTGCACACCGTCCCACACCATTCATCCCTGCTCAGAGACCGTCCATAAAGTATGCCCTCGCTATTTAGGCAAAACATCACTGGTCATTACAATGGTATGTCCAGTTAACCAGAGATTTTTCATTGGTAAAAGAGACGTATTCATCAAACTTTAATTCCACCATTAGTTGTAATTACTGTGATGAATAATAAAACCATGGCTGTGTTTTGAAAATTAAAACAACTTAACTTTGTTTTACTTACTGTTTTACTTTATCATTCAGCATTTGCTGCTTCTCAAAGCTAACATGAACTAAAACTATTCTATACTGCAATGTGTGTTGCCCAAGGACACAGTGGCAGCATGCAAAACTTCTAGCTGTCTTCTAACACTTAGAATAGAATGTAATGCCTTTTATTGTCATTATTCACATGCGATTGAAAGCATCTCACTTCAGTACAGACATTTAAAGGCAAAGTAACGTTATTTTACAATCTGAGCCTTCTTTCGGTAATAAAACAAGTCGTTTGACTCACCCATATCACGTTCGTGTCATTTGGAGCTGTTTGAAGAAAGTTATGTTGTAGCGTATCCGTTAGCATTTGTATTGGGGCATTACTTTGCGGTCTCCAAATAACACAAACTTTAGCACTTTTCAAATCATAGAAGCCCAATGTCTTAATGTAAGAATTCGTTTGAAGCAAAAGTGGCCTGTAATCCGAGATTTATCCATAGTTTTCAGCTTTGCGTTTCATGTTTGGGTCCCGGGAGCAGTCCGCGCATGCGCACTGGCGTCCTCATCTACTCGAAACTATGGCTAAATCTCGGATTACAGGCCACTTTTGCTTCAAACGATTTCTTACATTAAGACATCGGGCTTCTATGATTTGAAAAGTGCTAAAGTTTGTGTTATTTGGACACTGCAAAGTAATGCCCCGAGCAAATGATACAGCACCATGTTAAAAGATACGGGATCATTAGTAGAACAGAACGGCTCAACATAAGTTCTGCGATACTGCTCCAATTGACAGAAAAATGCTATGGGTGAGTAAAACTACTTGTTTTATTGCCGAAAGAAGGCTCAGATTGTAAAAAAACGTTAATTTGCCTTTAAGTACGATATATACATCACAGCAGGATATTTACTACACAGTATAGAAAAAAAAATAGTGCAAAAAAGAAAAATATAGCGCTACAGCTGGTACCTCACATTAGTTACCAGGCTATTGCAAGTTGCTCAGATATAGACTTCATCTCTAGGTTATATCGCTACCTAACACGTTTCTACTTACCACGCGCTGCTTAACCTAGTGATCTGATATTGTATTTTTTTTTATAGTCCATTGGATTGGGTTCCTGCATGTCAGCAAGAAAGGGTTTCCTTGTAACTGCCAAGTCTTCCTCCCCTTCCTATCCATGCTTCTCCAGGTACATTTTCGCTTGATTGATTTATGAAAATGCTCTTCGTGTTTAGACATTTCAATTTCTGTTTTTACATAGTCATTCTTCCAGCTAGTGATGCAACCCAGCTACACTCAGACAAGACTCAGACTGTCCTTCCTTTTCCAAATATTAGATTAAAGTGTAACTAGTAGTCACCCATCTACAGGGAGGACACTCATTACAAAGGTATGTTAATTTTAAAACAGTCTATTCTGGAAACTCTTGTGGTTGATATGTCTGCACAGGTGGATGCTATCTCTTTATGTGAGTCAGTGCCTTTATCACATGTTTTGTCTGAAATCCGATTAAGTATAAGTTTTTACAAGCCCAATGATGGATAATTATTATGTTATTATGGCTTTTCCTGATTATTCACAAAGCCAGCAAGAGGTTGGTATCACTTACAGAGCTCTTGTAACAGCATGCTTGAAACAGCTCCTGTGTGGACTAAAACATCTGTGCAAACACTCAATGTCAACAAGTACCCTATTTTATACAGTATATGTTAAGTGCAGTTAAATTAGCAAACAGAAGTTAAAACAACTTGAGTGAGGTTATGAATTTGGTGGCATGTTCACAAAAAATGAATAAATTGATCCCTAAAGCCAATCATGCTTCTTACTGTTTTTTTTTTTTAATTCTTGTTAGCTAGAAAAAGAATTGGAAAAATGTAGTCAGAGCATTTGTTAACTGGACACTTGACAGGATAACAACAACACTAGGCCTAATTATTGCAATATTTCAGTTTTTAAATTTGAAAACCTGCAAAAAAAAGACCACAAATATTATCCACTGATATTTTGAATGGTCAACACTCCTCCTAATTCTACCTGTAAAATAAAACTAACTATGAATGTATCCAGCCAGAGGCGAGTGAAGGAGTATATAAGTAAAGGTGGACTCTGTAACTTTCCTGATGAACGATCCGCCACCTGCTTTTTTCAAAGTACATTTTTTACTTTACTTTTGGAATGATTTACAGTATGACATTAGGCATTTTATTACTAAACAAGCACCTTGAAAACACTGCATTCCTACCGTGTGCTGGATTGCCTCTCGGTGTATTTGACTGTAATTTGGCCCGATGGTGCTAAGTGCTAGTCTTCATGTAGATAAATAACTTTAATGCCATACTGTGAAAATTCTAGACAAAGAAATAGCATCCCCCTGGAGAAAAGAACCAGAAAAGTTTCATAAATTCTTTATTGGTTCATGATTAGAAATGGTAGAAATATTTTCCTCTGGACAGTGTCTTCTTGAAATTTGGCTTAACCATCTGGAAGCCATTATCCATCTTGTATAGTTGTTGATCGACTACAATACAATAAATGGAATATATCCATTTTAAAACTTTCAATTCTTTGTTGCAAATTTGGCCTCTGTCAGTACTCCTGTTGTTACATAAATGGAAGCTACTTCATGTTAAACTTCTGCAACTGGAGTAAGTTGTAGTCAGTAGACATCGCTACTGATACTACCACTTGTGGTGTGATTAATATCCTGGTCTGGCCCCTGGTCATCTCTTTACTCATCGCCTGTGTGCTCCATTTCTCCACATGCACTGGGGCTGGGTGAGTCAGTCCTCAGTCCCAGTCCTCTGTTGTGTTCAGGGAGTGAGAGAATAAATGCGTCATCGTTTGAGGCAGACTAAACTTACCTGGTCTGCAGTGGCACCCCAGAGCTCCTGACTTTCCACTCATTTTTCACAGGGGTCACTTTTTGCTAGCCCACTTTCAGATGTCACACATTTCCCCTCGACTCATAGACCAATTAGAGTAATCAGAAACAGCCGGCAATGCACTGCATCCATATAGAAGTGAGGAGAAATATAGGATATGTACAGTTACTAGAAATATACAATGACTTAAACAGAATGTTATGATACCGCTGGTCATGATTACTGTATGAGGAGATTCATCAGATTAAAACCGCGACTCTGTCTGGCCCCAGGAAATAAATACTGTATTGTATGTTGGAGTATACGGAAGTCGACAGAGGCCATATTCATAAGCAATATTTTTTTCTTCCTTGTTATCCCGAAATAACGAGATTCATTCGTGATGTCGAGAAAACAAACAGTTATTCCGTGGTCTCAAGAAAACAAAACAATTATTCCGTGATCTCGAGAAAACAACTGAAACGTCTACCGCCACGTTGTGACAGGCTGACTTCGAGGCTATTTCTCATTCTGAATAGACACATTTTTGGTCATTAGAATGTCTGGAATAATAATCGATCAGCAGATAAGGCAATATTTTGATCAGGGGTTGACACAGGGGGAAATTGCATTACGTCTTTTAATTCAGGATAATTTCAAGATTAGTCTTGTTTTGTTTTCTCGAGATTTCGAAATAACAGTTTTGTTTTCTTGAGATCATAAATTAATTGTGTCGTTATTAAGGTGAAAAATAATCATTACAAACATGGCCTCTGTCGGCTTCCGTAGGAGTAAGAACTGCGTTGTTCTATGTTTTATATACTTTTGTTGGTAAAATCTTGAAAATTTAAAGGTACACTGTGTAACTTTTAAGGTAGAGGATCTGTCATATTTGTCTCCATGGAGATCATATTGAGTTGCCGAGAATGTTCCACAGTATGGCATATCTACTGTATCTCATTGTTGACAAGCAAGTAATGTCACCAAGCCAAGTTACAGGTCAGATCTGTGGAGTATGAAATAATGATTTTAAAAGTATGTTTTTGGTAATGAATACACTGAGATTAAACAAACTGATCAATTTATTGCCAGACTGTGAAACATTCCAGAGCAAAAATATTCCCATGGAGACAGGCAAGTGGCGGTTTCACCCTCCAAAAAGTTGCATAATACACTTTCAAGAATAAATTAATAACCAATAATTTCTTTGTTGACTTCTGGTGTAATTGCTCTATTTCTCATGTTCTCCATTAGTGACCAGACTGCTTATTTAAAACCTTTATTAGCATAGCACGGCTCACATGAGTATATTTGTTTTAGTATCTCACCATGATTATAAGTAAAGTATTACTTCAGAAAGCAAGAGCAAAAATGATTTCTTCCTGGTCATGATGAACTCTCCGTATATTTGACTGACATGAGATGAATTTGTCTGCAAACCGCATCAGTCATTGGGGTTGCTGTACGTTTAAGTGGACCAAACAGTGTCAGATCCTGCTTTGATTAGAGTGAGCAGCGGAAGTGTGGGGGCCGGGCTTCCCTTTAGCTAAACACATGTGACACAAGGCCGCACGCAGTAGCAGGGATCAGGGGATTGATGAATGGACGGGTCTGAGCAAATAAACGCTCCTTCTCTGTTATTCCACTGACGTATGGAGCAGCCATAATTAAAGCAGTGAACGCTAGACCTGGTTTCTGCTGGAAATACTTAACTTGTGGTCATAGAGCAATCTTTGGTGGCACCGGTCCAATATTTATGAAGTTATGCAGGGCTGCGGTTTCAGTGTGGTTGTTAGTTACACATAGACAAGTCCAAGTTTATTAATGCATTCTGTGTTTACAGTGAGTGGCACGACCAAAAACAATTTTTAATCTCTTAATGACGTAATTTGTGTAGCACTTTTACAGCAACAACGGAACCAAAGTGCTTTCCAAGTGCATGATGTTGATGTGTGCTTATGCAAGACACCTTTATTTGACAGTATGATGATGTTATAATGTTGCTCATTTATACTCCATAAATAAAATTTGACAAAATTACATATAATAGTCATATAATAGTCTATGGGAAACAATGGGTACTATGTAATATTATATTACCATTCTTTGTTTATAGTGATGTGTGTAGAATCCCTCAGTCGTCCAGGTAAAATCCATGGCAAAAGGACAAATTCAGTTTGTCAACTGGACAAAAGTTTATTTTGTCGAATACGTTTCGCAGCTCATCCAAGCTGCTTCTTCAGTACTTCAGTTCTTCAGTACTCTGTCTGAAAGGAGGAGCTAACTACAATGGAATTACTTTGAAACTACTACACCTATTTGTTTTCAGTTTCTGTTAGTTAGGTAATTATTAACTAATTTACCTAACTAACAGAAACTGAAAACAAGCAGCTTTGATGAGCTGCAAAACACATTCAACCAAATAAACTTTTGTCCAGTTGACAAATTGAATTTTTCCTTTTGCCATGTTTATAGTGATATTGCTAGATTGTCCAGCAAGCCAAAAAACCTAATCCTCACAACGCATTACTGTTGCTTAGTTGTAGGAGTGTCACTGGTTAGATGCACCCAGGAATGCGAGCTCAGGAGTCCAATTTCTGACCAAAAGGAAACATCAGTTGTTTTTTTAACTGGGGCCAGGCTGTTCTGGTCCCTAGACTTAACCTTAATCTGGCATTGTCTCGGTGCTGGAGCTTCTAATTGCTTTTTAACACGAACTATAATGATTAGTTCTACCATTTATCTTGTTTCTCATCATCACCATCACCAGTCTATTTGGGCAGATTTCATTCAATGCACGTCATTTTGACACTCATTAGCGCAGTCAAAGGTTTTTAGCCTGAGATCAGTGAGTTTGAGATTGGTAGTAAAAATGGTGTGTATTTCAGAAGGCCAGTTGCATTTGCACAGCCCAGACCAATTAACTCTTTGTGCCAGTTCCCAGTTGTAATAAACATTGGTTTTATCAGTAAGTGCAGCTGTCTTCTACTATTTTAGAAGAATACAGTATTTGCAATGAATTTCGGTGGAAAGGAAAACTAAGGGGAAAGAATTAGGGATTAAAGTTGCACAGTCCATGGTGTTAATAAAAGCAGGGCTGTGTAAGTGATTTAGGATTTCAAGGTGGAATTTCTGATCAGCAGCTCTTTTTAAAGATTTTCACAGATTACATTGGCTCACACTCAGGAAAGTTGTTTTATAGTGTCATAATGGGACGGGCGTCTAGTGCGTTGCGACATTCTGTTTGTCTTTCCTACTGTCCTCACTATGGTAGACCTTCCTGGCCTGTGAATTGTGGATCCACTAGAGCTGATGCTGTCTAAATATTTCCTGTCAGTTTGAATGGTTCTGCAGGAGGCCCGATGTTATAAATGTCAGGAGTCTAATATTTCTATTCCATCTCTGGTCTCACGGATACAACCTGTGAGTGACAGAGTTACAGGGGTCAGCCCAGGCTAGATAACCAATCCTTCTCTGTCAGGTGTTAAACATTGCCACATCATTAACACTGTCATAGAGGTGTGGTTGAATGCGCTCAGGTCACTGACTGGAGAGTTTTAGCTGATGGCAAGTCTAAGGCTGCGTCCCATTACTCTGTCTTACCCCTTCGTCTTACCCCTACCCCTTGGTTTTGCGCATTCATGTGAGGGCAAAGGGTGTCTCGATTCTAATTTTGATCAAGGGCTCGGGCCACGACCGAGGCCTACATACCCCTTGAAACGAAGTAAGCTCTCGACCATACTTGAAACGAAGGGGTACACCTACAAGCTCAGGCAGGTGCTGGGATCAGGATGGCAGCGTCACATCGACCAGCCAAGGAGTCTCATAAATGTATTTTCATCAGTTGTAATCATCATTCTGCGTTACTTTTAGTGAACTGTTGTTGCGGTGTCTGCTTAGCCGACGTTATCGTTTTCATCAAACTTTCATGTATAAACAAGCTCATTTTTTGTTGAGCTGAGGTACCCGATAATTCTTGACATGGCAAGGGATGATGACACAAACGGTAATCAAGTGGTGTCCCATTTCTTAGGGCAGTGCTTCTCAATTATTTTCTATATTTCTCCTCATTTCTATATGGATGCAGTGCATTTCACACCTCCCTCCCTACGTGTGACTATTAATAGTATTATTTGTCTAGAAAATTATTACCTCTGCATAACATTGTATCCTTTATTAACATTAAAACAAAAAAGAAAGAATCTTACAACAAAGACTGCACTGTCTTTTTGCACTGAAGGCTCAAATATTAATGTATTTTTAATACAGCTTTGCGCACATTTGTTTACGTTTTACAGAAACGAAACTTAAAATCACATGGTCCATTGGCATAAACTAAAAGCGCTGAAAAAAAACCCCAACTCTCTCCTTGTGCCGCTGATGAGTCAGCTTCTGTCGGACTAAAGGACACGACTCAGTGGAATATACGTGTTCTTTCTGTAACAGAGGATGTTCTGCTGATGGAGAGTCTGTTCTGTATATCATGTATTTAAGGTTGCCGATCCCTGCCACAGAGCAACAATGAGAGTGCCACTGCCAACCTCTGTTGTTGATGTGCAATTACACTTAGTTCTAGTACAGTATTTATTGAATTTTACCCCCGTTGCACTGTTGTTTACTACTGTTATTGCACATTTACTACTGGAATTTTTAGTACTGTTGTTTACTCCTGTTATTGCACTAGAATTACTACTGTTGCACATTATTTTTATTTTATCTTAACTCCAATGCGCATTCTACTGCACATGACCATTTCACTGCTGTATCTTCCATTGCACATTTTGATGCACACTGCACACTTTGGAAATCTGTATATAGTATAGTTTATTTATTATGTTACACTGTTTTAAGATTTTAGATCTTAGACTTTAGTTTTAACTTTCGATCTCTGTCTTTTGTACACTGTCTTTTTGCACTACCTGGCCAGAGAGAAACGAAATTTCGATTCACTGTATGTTGAACACATATGGCAGAATTGACAATAAAGCTGACATTGATCTTTGATGACTTTGAGTATGGCAAAAAAGCATGTTTCCCAGGGTCACGCGCGCCCCCCCAGGGGGGCCCGCCCCACTATTTAAGAATATTTGTAACTTTTGTACTGTCTTAGGGGAACATTTGTACCCCGAGCCCTCTCAGCTCGTTATCGAGGGGCAAGACAAAGGTAGGGGAAGGGGTAAGACAGAGTAATGGAACACAGCCTAAGTATGGACACAGACAAATAAAAGGGTGAACCTGTCATCATTATGTGTGTTAACTTGAGACACTTTGGTATTGGTTACATTATGAGTTGTATTAAATTTAATGAACTGCAATCTTCCCTGTTGAGGCTGTTGCATTTTCAGTCAAGAGCTCATAAATGAACACACAATGAACAAACAATGAAGACACTTTTTGTTTTGGTTAAGTTTACACCAGTGGTTCATTCATCTATGACAATTGTCTACGTTAATGGATAGTGAAATACCAAAATCAGTGTATCAAATTGCTTACATTCTATGGGAATGGATACTTTGCAGTGACATCATGCTGGGGGTATTCTAAATGTATCTCTATTGGCAGACTTTTCAACAGTTACCAGGGTGACACAATACTCGCATTAGCAAAAACTGTCAAAAATGTTTTTATGAAAACAAAGAAAAAATACAAAATGGGTTTAACACATTTTCAGGAGTGTATGATTCAATATGAGCATTTATGTTCCTGTTTAGGAGTTTGATTTTCAACAAAAAGGTGAAAGTGACCACCTGAAAAACTGCTAGCTGGCTTGTGACAGTAATTCCATGTAAAAGAGACAAATCACCTCACCTGTGTGGTCAGATTGTGTTAAAACAAAGCTCAGATTACGAGTTACAGAGCTTCTAACAAAGCAGTTCTTTCAGTTAGCTTCATCCCCATCCCCAGAAAATGTTGATGACATCAGCTGCAAAGTATCACTTAGATAGACCTGACCTGTATCTTGACTTGGCATCACCTCGTTGTCTTTATGGAGATACATGTGTTTTAATGCCATACATTGCAATCAAAACTATTACATTTCCACGGGGACAAGAAAGTGGCAGACGCCCTCTAGGAAAGTTACAATATCCTGATGGCAAGAAAATAAAATATGCCTGGACCAGTCTTTAGGCTATTTTGACTCACACTCTGGCTGTCGTAGCTTGGATTCATAATATAGTGTTTTGCCTACAACTCTGGTCCATAGAGAATTGCCCTCATCCTGTGACAAAACAGAAAATACCAAACAGTTTCTCAACTTCTCCTTGCATAATTTCTCACTATGTCTTTGCACAGCTGGAGGCATTTGCTCCTCCAGCATCTGCACTTACTCATAAAGAGAGACTGCCCCACCCCGTGTAGTGTGATTACATCTCACCGCTCCTGGAAACACGCCCAGATCTGCTCCTGCCCCTCCTGTCAGTCTCATGTGTTTGTAGATGGACTGAACTCTGACATATGCGGAGTAGACTGGACTGAAACCAACAAACAGCAGCTAATAGAACGCTATGGGCCACCGATCAGAGCCAAAGGAATGGGCTGTAAATCTCTGCTTTGGCCACTGCACAACACATCATTGTTCTCCATACAATTCAGTTGCAAAGTTTAAATACAGTATGACTCTATTAGTGGGATGACAGATGTTCGCATATACAAAATTGCTCCTGTTAGCCTGCTGCTACCACTACTTGTTGATGTTGTTTCATAGATTGTATAAAGAGGTGGACTAAGGGACCTCATGAGGCTAGCATTTACAGGAGAAAATTAGGAGCTGAGTTCCATATTAGCATTAGGAATTTATTTAAGGACAAAATTGTGAAATAAAAACACCAGGATCATGTAGAGTGGGTTAATAATAATAATAATAATAATAATAATAATAATAATAATAATAATAATAATAATAATAATAATAATAATAATAATAATAATAATAATAATATATTAAGACCAAAATGACGAGACTCACTGCAGCAGTTACAGAGAGAGAGGTGACAATTTTTCACTGTAAAGTAATTTGGAATCAGAATTGGTGAAGCCGGAAGCGCTCCATGCTCACTTCCTATATGGAACATGGCAGCTAGCAGGTTTGCTATGTCCGTTTATACAGTCTGGGTAGTTTTAACATTTATGGCATTGTGAAATGTACTACTTCTATTACTGTGTAGGCCTACTTCAATTACAACTACCTATTGTATTACTTTCACTGCTGCTGCTTCCTTAGTACTGCAATACTTTTCACCACTTCCAGTTCTTTTCAACAGCTCCTCACTTGCTGACTGTCAGAACACTGTGTGTTTGCTGATTTATCATATCTGTGTAGCAAGGTAATACATTTGTGAGAATATACTTCATTAAACCAGCTATAAAGGGCGGTGTAGTACAGGAGTAGACTGATAACTGTTTCCTTTGAAGATGGAGTGATGGAAACTGGCTCTATGCAAACTTTCATCTGTCTTGTCTTGACCTTCCTCCTGCTGCTTTTCAATCTAGATTCACAACATAAAAGGTGCATCCATAAAAGGAATACATTTAGTTCTCTTATAACCATCCATCCATTTTTCCCCACTTATCCGTGGCCAGGTCGCAGGGGCAACAGTTTAAGCTCCCAGACTTCCTTCACCCTGGACACTTCCTCCAGCTCCTCCGGGGGGATCCCAAGGCGTTCCTAGGCCAGCCGAGAGACATAGTAGTTCCTCCAGCATGTCCTGGGTCTTTCCCGGGGCCTCCTCCTGGTGGGACATGCCTGAAACACCTCCCAAGGGAGGCATCCAGGAGGCATTCGGAACAGATGCCCATGCCACCTCAGCCGTCTCCTCTCGACGTGGAGGAGCAGTAGCTCTACTCCCGTGTGATTGTGCTGCTCACCCTACCTTTAAGGGTGCGCCCAGCTAACCTGGGAAATCCCAGGCTGCTTTCGTTCGTTCCGATCTGAAAGACAGCCTGGCAACTAGGCTACACGAGCTCTCCTGATTCTGGGAGCCAATCAGAGAGCGGGGAAGGAAAAGACGGTGACGAGTACTACGTGACAAACGAAAGCTTGTAGATTGAACTGACAACTGACATGATTGGCTATGGGCTACGTATACGCCAAATGATAGACATTCGTAATGCCCAATAAACGGCCGTTGGCAATCGTAAGCCACACCTCCGGTATGAGATATTTCGAAGGTGGCTTCCAGACCATATATCACTTGTGATATGGTCTGGTGTAAACCAGGCAAGCGTCCAGCCACTCTGCAGACGAAACTCATTTCGGCCGCTTGTATCCGCGATTTTGTCCTTTTGGTCATTACCCAAAGCTCATGACCATAGGTGAAGGTAGGAACGTAGATTGAGCGGTAAATTGAGAGCTTTCCCTTTTGGCTTAGCTCCCTCTTCACCACCACAGTCTGATGCAGCGACCACATCATTGCCGACACTGCACCGATCCGCCTATGAATCTGACGCTTCATCTTCCCCTCACTCGTGAACAAGACCCCGAGATACTTGAACTCCTCCACTTGAGGCAGGGACTCTTGTGGGATTTCATTTTTGATATACAAGTGTATACTCTGTATATTGTGTATTCCTGTATGTAAGTTTACTGAGGAATTTGTGTGACCTTAATGTAAAGGGGGTTTTAGCAACTAAGTGTAGCTATGTTTGTTCCACCTGCTCTCATCCTCAACTATTGTTCTATTTTTGGGTGCTACTCAGTTTGACCCCTTACAAGTATGTCACCACCAGTTTCTCTGTATATAGACAGCAGTTGTGCTTTAGTTGGGTGTAATTGTATATCCACCTGTTCCTATCCAACTGCTATTCTTCTACTATTGGCTAACTTAAGGAGCAGTAAACTATATGTGGTACATACCGGCATTCCAGCATACCACAATCCAGTATATAGGTAGCCACAGTAGTCAGTTCGGTGTGAGATGCTACAGTGAGCCGAGTTGATGATCGCGTGAGTTGACATGATGAACAAGATGTGAACTAGGTGTCTCACATTAAAATGCTGATACCTTCAATCTACAGTCTATGCCCTTTTCCTGATCCCTTTCTGAAAGCTCACACTCTCCACCCACCTGAAGCAGACAAGCCACCTTTTTTCTGGTCAAGAACCATAGCCTTGGATTTGGAGGAGCTGATCCTCATCCCAGCCGCTTCACACTCAGCTGCAAACCGCCCCAGTGCATCTGCAAACAGCCAAGATGAGATCTTGTGGTCCTCAAACTGGATCCCCGGCCTCTCACTGTGCCTAGAAATTCTGTCCATGAATACAATGAACAGAACTGGTGACAAAGGGCAGCCCTGGTCCAACATGCACAGGAACAGGTCTGACTTACTCCTGGCAATGTGAACACAGCTCCTGCTCCAGTCATACAGGGACCGGACAGCCCTTAGCAAGGAGCCCTGGACCCCATACTCCCAAAGCACTCCCCACAGGACCCTACGAGGGACACGGTCGAATGCCTTCTCCAAATCCAGAAAGCACATGTGGACTGGTTGGGCAAACTCCCATAAACCCTCGAGCACCCAATGGAGAGTATAGAGCTGGTCCAGTGTTCCACGGCCGGGACGAAAACCACACTGCTCCTCCTGGATCCAATGTTCGACCATCGGTCGGATTCTCCGTTCCAGTACCCTGGAATAGACCTTACTGTGAAGGCTCAGGAGTGTGATTCCCTGGTAGTTGGAACACACCCTCCGGTTCCCCTTCAGAGGTAATGTCCCCGACCACCACGCAATGTTGCTGAGACGTGTCAGCCAAGAGAGCCCCACAGCATCCAGAGACTCAAGATACTCAGGAAGGATCTTATCCACCCCCAGAGCCTTGCCTCTGAGGAGCTTGCCAACCACCTCAGTGACAGGGTGATGGACGAGTCCGCCTCTGAGTCCCTAGCCTCTGCTTCCTCCTCAGGAGACGTGACGGTGGGATTAAGGAGATCCTCAAAGTATTCTTTCCACCGTCCAACAACATCCCCAGTCAAGGTCAACAGCTCTCCACCCCCACCGTAAACAGTGTTGGTGAAGCACTGCCCCTCCCCGAGGCATCAGACAGTTTGCCAGAATTTCTTTGAGGCTGTCTGATACTCCTCCTCCATGGCCTCTCTGAACTTCTCCCAACCCCTGAGTTTTTGCATATGCAACCGCTGCAACAGGCACCACAGACCTTACGACCACAGCTATGAGCGGCTGCATTGACAATAGAGGCCGAGAACAAAGCCCATTCGGACTCCATGTCCCAGCCTCCCCCGGAATCTGGGAGAAGCTCTCCCAGAGGTATGAGTTGAAGGTCCCCCTGACAGAGGGCTCTGCCAGACGTTGCCAACAGTCCTTCACTATACGCTTGGGTCTGCCAGGTCTTTCCGGTTTCCTCCTCCACCAGCAGACCCAGCCACAACCAGGTGATCGGTTGACAGCTCTGCCACTCTCTTCATGCAGCCGGATGACAGATGACATGACAACAAAGTCAATCATCGACCTCCAGAGAAATGGAGAGCCCAAGCTGTGCGTGGAGGTGAGGCTGACTATATCTAGACGGTAACATTCAACCTCCCGTGTGAGTTCAGGCTTCCCCCCCAGCGAGGTGACATTCCATGTCCCCAGAGATAGTCTCCATGTCTGGAGATCCGGTCGTCGAGGCCCCTGCCTTCGACTGTCGCCCAAATCTCCCTGCACCGGCCCCCTATGGATCCTCCTGCGGGTGGTGGGTCCACGGGTGGATGGCCCCACGTCGTTTCTTTGGGCTGTGTCCAGGCGGGCCCCGTGGCAGAAGGCCCAGCCACCGGACGCTCACTGTTGAGCACCCACCCCATGCCTGGCTCCATGGTGGGGCCCCGGTAATGCCAATCCGGACGACGTAACTGGCCTTGCTGTGTTTCTGATCTTTGGGGCTTCTGAACCGCTCTTAGTTCTCTTATAATAAATGCAGATATGATCATTTACTGAAAGGCAACACTGGAGTCCCTGCAAAATCAGCAATGAAAAAAAAACAACTCATATTATCATGAAGTCCATGTATCTTGTATAAGGATTGTCCCCAGATTACAATAAAATGCTCACCTTGCTTTGCCCTGGACATTCTGCCTTGGTCTTCTCTTGCACAGTACAAGTTGTATTCTGCAGCAATCTGACATATGAGTTATTGTTCAAGCACAGTGGAATTCTTGAACATCTGAGGTCCACATGAAGCACAGGGTTTGCTCTTTTGGCTGTGAGGCTCCTTGGTGATTCCAAAGTACCAAGAAATGTGCAAAAATGTCTTTGCACTGCAAATTCAATGTACCAAGTTGAATGTAAATACACATGCATTACACTTGGGTGCAAAATCACTTTTCAGTTCATAAGCAACAAACATCCATAACACATGCATGCATTTACGGTAAGTGACGGAACATATACAGTTGTGCACAGTCCAAGACCCTGCAAAGTAAAAGAGCTAGCATAAAGGAAATACCAGGGAATTCTATTCACACTGATTTTGGTGATGGTTGGATGGTTTGAATGGTTGCAATTAGCAAAGACAACTATTATTTAAGTAACATTATGCGCAAAACCTGCCAAAATATGATCAACCATTGCATTATTTGTCAGATAAATCACTCTTGTTCTGAAATTGTTCAGCTCTACGGGAGACTGTCTTCATTTACACTGTTACACTGTCTTGTCCAAGGAGTCAATGGCAGTAAACTGACTGTGGAGACTGAAGCAGTAAGCTTTGAGTTAGTGACTGAATGTCTCACTGGCTGAGTGTGAGTACCGAGCACAAGAAAAACATGCAAGCATAAGTGTTTTTATGCATTGTTATGTTTTCAGACCCAAATATTTGTGAGAACCTCCTGATTGTGTAAACCGTGTTAATCTAAATTGAGAGTAGTCTATGGTGGTGGCGCCTCTTCAAAAGGAATAGGACTAGAGGCTAGAGTGCTGTTTAAGTTTTTTATGAGAATTTTTATTATTTATTTCTAATATTATGTGCTGATTTTATAACACAGACGACTTTTAGTTCTGTCACGTCTCCTTTGAACAGATCATAATTATTTTGACTGAAATATAACCACATATTTTATTGTGGCTTTCATGGAAAGAGTTTTACTCAGAAAGTACCAGTATTCCTAGAGACAAACTTTACAACTTTACAATCTGGGTCCCAATTAACATAAAGTGAATTAATGCTTTCTTGATATTCTGAAGTCTTTATTGGCACTGTTTAGGTTAGCAACTTCAAAGGACATTTAGAATTTAGTGTTTGGGATAATGCCACACAGACCATCACGGAACATCCAAAAGCTCCATCATCCAGATATCTTTTGATTCAATCTGCCAGTGCATATGGTAAAACAAGCTTGGTCTTTTGCAAAATATTGAGCTCTAAATCATACTATAGATGTGATGGACACTTCAAATGCTTGTCTGTAAGATTAGGTCATATATGATGTGGAGAGCCTGCTCTCTGTTCACAACACTTTTCAACATGTTGTCTACCTCAGATCCTCAGAGTTATGACATCATGGCAGTAATGAGTATTATAAGTCATGCGTGTGGTGACAGCAAAAACTGAAATTTAGTGCAAGAGGAAATCATTTGACTGTGTATCTGTGGGACAGCTTAAAATCTGGGCTGTCTATAGAAGTGTTATCACATTGAAAGTAATTCCATAGAACCATTCTTTGATCAATATTATATTTGAACACTGTATTTTGATTCCATATAATCCATCACACAGACTGATTATAAAACCATGTGTCTTGGCAAGCATTCATTCATTATCTAAATATACAATCCTGTTAGAAGGTAAAGCTGAATAATCCCTTTTCTTTGTCTCCTTTTTAGAGCCTTATAGGGGCTATAGGGTCTACTGACTTTCACGGTTTTGTCAGCGCTCAAAGTGGCAAATCGACTTGGCCAAGGGTGAGCTGGCCGGGATGGTTCAGTTGAAAAGTAAGCGCTGATGTTGAGATTACCGTAAATTCTGTGTGAGTACGCCCCCCGAGAGCAGTGAATGACCTGGCTTCTGTTGTACTGTAGGTTTAATACGCGCTCTTATTGCTGCAAACTGCTTCTATGGGTTTGTAAAGTTGGCATTTACAAGTCTGTGCATTCACATTTTATTTTCCCTATACAGTATATAGCAGGTGATTATGATAAGCTTGGATTTACAAGAAAATAAAGACAATTTTGTACTTAGGAAAATCTCTATTATATAACCTACAAAAATGCAATCTTTAACAGAATTATTATATTTTTGACCAATAGAAACACTGTAATGAATGAATACTAGATGTATATGTTTAATGCCATACCATGGAACATTCCAGACAAAGCAATAACATCTCCATGGAGACAAATAGGTAGTAGACACTCCAGAAATGTTCCGCAGTGCGCCCTTAAAGAAGATTCTGGACTATAGTATAAGTTTCTTTGCCTTTTTTGACTGAATTTGAGCAACTCGACTATAAAATCTACCTCCTAAAAATATATTTCACGTTGATATCTTGTGTGTGTCTCATATGGGACTCAAATCGCCGCCCAATATACAAACTCACAACAGCAGACCCCATCTATCTTTATCCACCAGCACCATCTTTGCTGCATATGGGCCAAGTGGTTTTGGAGCTGGTAGAATGTATTCAGAAGACAGAACCACAAATCACCCACAGACCCTTTTTCCCCTCTGTCTCCCATGGCTACCTGCACGTGAGGGAGAGCGAGAACCCCTTATATGAACGCTGATAGGGGGAGCGTAGGCGAAGGTTGAGGGGTAGCCGAGGGTCTATCCAATTAAGCAATTACAAGCTTTCGGAGCCTCAGTTTTTCCATGACTTAACCCCTGTAGCTGCTCGTGGCTCACCATTGGAGGCTCGGTGGCGTCTCCTGGAAAGAGGGGGAGATTGGTGGTTTTTTGATACAGATGGATGTCTATAGCCCAGCCTCCCCTAAGGTTAAGTGGCGAAAAGGCTGCTGTAATACATCACAGTCTAGACATCGGAAAACCATCACTTCACATGGGAGAAATGTGTCTAAATCCCTCACCACTATCTCCTCCATGGCTCACGTTTCTATTCCATTCTCTCATTGGATACCTGCTTGACAAATAGGCGGAGTTTAGAGGCTTTATGCAGACTGGAATATTGCCTGTTTGTGGGTAGCCTTATGTAACATTTGGCAACGCATCTTCTCAAGAGCCATTTTCCTCAAAAGCAACATGGCACTGAACTCCGACTGACTGTAGATAAAGTCTAGTCTCACCTCCGCTTTAATGTATTTCACATATGTTTGACTCCCCCATCGTCTGAGAGCAGGACACAGCGGCTGTAAAATCTATTTAGGTCAAAGCTATTGCGATTCCAAACTCTTGTTCCCTGGCTCAGCAGTTTGCGGCTATTGGAGTGTATGCCACGGACTCCATTTGTCTCTATTGAGCAAATGTCTCTGCTTTGTGTGCATAGCTAACAGGAAGGAAACAGGGAAGACGAGCTTCGAAGTGAAACGACACAGATAGGGCAGTAGTTGTGAGAGGTGTTTCGCTTTCAGCAACACCTCACTGACAGCTGTCCAGTTACACATGCCCGATCTGTCTGTCAACACCACTGTACTGGGCAGAAGACTGATCAGATTGGACTAGATAAACTGCTCCAGATTACAGGATTGTGGTCTGTTACTGATTTGCAAATAATATTTCCCTTACACTGCATTTATTAAGGCAGGGTACCTTAAATGAATTGCATATGGAACAATACAAAAGTAAGGTGATTGATAGGTGTGATAAATGACCAAATAAAATATACTTTAGATTAGGAGTGCATTGCAATTTTCCAGGTATTGTGATAATGATTAGTTTGTGATAAATGGTTTTAAAAGTTGGGTTTTGTTCAGAACGCACATTGTAAATAACTCCAGGAGCATTAACATTTGAGAGACTGAAATAATGCAATAATGCCATATCTGTAGAAAAAAAAGATAACAGAAGGGTTAAAACTAGATATTTTATTGTTTACAGTGGACATACTATTACCTAGCTGACTGGTTGTTACGATTATGATATATTGTGCAGCTCTTCTTTACATATTCAAAAATAATCTATATTTATATATATGTATATGCATAATTGTGTTATGTCTTTGCGGTTTCTCCATTTTTGGGACAAATAAACACTGAAATTGCAGTAAATACAATACTCCACCTCCAAATAAATGACTGAACTCTTGTAAGCTCTTCTATTTTCCAGTATCACAATAGCCTAGACTGTAAACTCCATGCTATTTAACATCTAGAAGTCAAACTTTGGACTTTTTTGTTCTCAAAATGTACAGTAATGATATAGTCCTACGCATCTTATTCATCAAGTTCACCAACTGAAATAGGCTAAATTGGAAATTTAATTTGCTTCAGAACTTCCTTCCCCTTCAGATCTTCCTGACATCTTCCATCACTTGCCTTCTGCACAACCTCATATCTTAGGCCTGTAACTCGTGAACTTCCAGTGAGTAATGTGCTGCCTATAACAAGATATTGCTTAATGTGATAATGAGATTTACAGGCTGTCATTAGTGAGCCTTGGAAAAAGGTAAGCCATGATGTCATCACTTCTACAGCTATTTCCACTTATGCCCAACGAGCAGAAAAACTCAAATGATGAAGTCATGAAATAAGTCATAAAATAATCATTCACAGCAGTAGGTTTATTGTAGGACCAGTTACTTTTTTGTTTTACTGTTGCCCCATTATATCAGGTTTTATTCAGGGAAGTCTTAACTTGTTCCATATTAGATCCCAGTGATTCAAAGCACACAAAGCCTTTTTGGTAGCGAAGGAACAAGACACAATTTCCACGAGATGAAATAATTTATAACAATTAAACTAGACAGTTCCGTACACAATTTTGGCCTCACAATGTTTTCGCTCTTTTTGTAGTTCTGTCTTTACAGTGTGCTTATTTTAACCAAGCAGTCAACCTTTTTCATTGTATTTTGTGAGATCTTCTCCCATCCAACCAAACACAATTAGCTTATAACAAAATTTTTCACACATGTTTTTGTTGATCCTGTTCCTACTGTTTTGAAACATGTGGTCTGCCAATAAATACAAAATCAGTAATAGCTGTTTCTACTCCATTTTGTTTGTTTCACTTTCAGATAATAGTGGTTATGGAAGTACTAGCACTTGAAATCCATTGTACTGTGGTTTCAATTACAATATTCTTTCAGAAATGTTCAGAATCAAGTGTGTACTACAAAAATATACAGCCAAATGTATTCCCATATGTGTTTAAGAATCATTAAAAATCCGAGCCTGTCGACAAGTGTAGAGAGCAGGATTTTAGTGTTGCGCAGCGTGATGACTTTTCAGGCCTTACATGCAAATTCTGCTCGCAGGCATGATTTTCCACTCATTAGGCAGCTCAAATCTCTGCGCTCATCACGTTTCTCCACTAAAACAATACAATCATGTGCCGACACAGCATTTCCCTGCATATTCCCATGTCGGGCGCAGTTCATGCGGTGTGTCTGGTCCTGCCTTTTATTGACTGTCGGAGGGAAAATGTTTGGAGGTGTGCGCTAAAAGGTGATGATTCAGAAACATGTAAAAATAATAAAATAAAAATACCATTGCCACACACATTGTTGAGTTACATCATGTGGTGAGAAGATGTCTCTTCTAATAGCCGGAGTTGGAAAAATAGAAGAAATCCCAAACAGGAAACACTGGGTTTGATCACTAGCAAAAAGCATGACCTCATTTAGCTCAGGCTGGCCAATGTATAAGCATATAACTCCTGGTTATGAGCTCATGAAACCATTGCCATGAAAAGGGCCCCAGGATTTCCTCCCAGACTGACCCACTGCCCCACTTACTCCCTCCACATGTACTCTGGACACTCAGGCCATTGGACATGCTGACGCTAAATCAACCACATGACTGAAGGTTTGATTTTTAGGCTTGATGTGGTAGTAAAAGTGACTTACAGCTGGCTAGACACACACCTTTTGTTCATTACAATGGTTATTACCAATTATAAAACAAAAATGTGCACATACCTGCTCGGTTAAATAATGGCTTCAGAAGGAGTGTGTTAAGAGGCTGTGAAGGGGTTTGTGGTGTCCACTGCCAAGGGAAAATCACATTGTTGTGAATGTGATTGAGCCAGGAATTGCACCTGCACAACACAAACAACTGGTTTGCTCTGGCACACCCAAAAAGAATGTGAATGTGTTTTTCTAAAGGGAAAGTTTTTACCATTAAAATAAATATGCTACACTACTTTTTAAAATAAATCAAACATATCCTTAGTTCCCTCTCATTACCCTTTATTATAAATATACAACGCTGCATTCTGTTTGGTGAAGGAACAGCTCAAAAGTTCTACTTTGCATACACACTCTAAGTCATTACGTTACTGCCTTGCCCATACTATCCAATGCCATGGTCTTTGTCAGAGTGCACATTACAAGTACATCACCAGTAACACACAATAAGCATAAAGCATAAAGTATTTGATTTGTGGAGCACCCTGTCTTAACTGTAACCAAGGGCAGTCTGCGTTCCCTCACTCCATCCTGAGCCTTAGAGCTGCTAAGCCTTTCTTCTCTAAAGACAGGATGCCCATAAACTTACTGGAGCTTTCTGTACAGCCAGACAGAGGAACCGCTCTCAGGCATTTTATGGACAATCTTATAAGTTCAACTCGCAGATGTGAAGTAGTATATTCTGAGGGTGGAGAGAGAGGAAGACAGATCCAATCTTTAAAGCGTGTGCACTAGACTATAGGACAACGTCTCCTAAATGCTTTTAAAACAGTCACAATTTGTACAATGGACTGACCCAAATAGGTGCTGACTCCGTATGACCCCTCTAGATCCATATGTCGACTAAAACAAGCTGAACCAGACTCCACAGTGACTAATGCACCTCTCAGCTCAGGTTTTTATTTGTTTTTCTTTCCTTTTAAAATCTTTAAAGAGGGCAGAGATCAATGTGGTGGTTTAGGGGGAGATGTAGCCATAGCTGAATAAGTAAACAACATATTAGGTACTAGGTAGACCCTATCAGCTGGGAGATCCATGAAGAGACTCCTTGGGGGAGAGATTAAGACAGGACCACGGGGTAGAAACAGAATCCTCGGCAGACAGACAGGAGTGATGTAATCAGGAAAGAGCGAATGCAAAGAGAGAGTGGAGGGAAGTATGGAGACATGCACTCACCTCACAGCATGGCACCACCTTGAATCAACACAGGATTAATAGAACATGGGTATATACATGATTTAGATCAACTTTATTTCACCCACTGGGAACTGTGGTCTTGTCAATCCAGAAAACCAATCCAAATATAAACGCTTTAACTTTTCTGGTGGAAATCTATAGTCTGCTCATCTTGTGTTTTTATTGCTTTACCTGGTAGAGCTGGGTGTTATGACCAAAAATTGATATCACGGTATTTTTCAAAGTTATATTGGTGTCACGGTATTTGACAGTATTTTTTTTTTCATGCATGACTAGGTGTTAACCCTATTTCCTAATAATTTAGAGAATAATTACTGCTGTAAATTCGACTTGGTAAAACATATCTGGGATCCAGTGCTTTAATCATCTCCTTGAAGCACCTTTCTCAACAGTACTAAGTGCTACCATGTCTTTGGCGAAGTGGATAGTAACAGCGTTGGTAATACCGTTTGCTTTTCTTGTCGTAGGCAGTCCCCTTAGCAAATGCGTCTTCGAGTGACGTCTGAGTCGCGTTTTGTGTCGCAGTGCGTACTTGAACGTTCCCTGCAGACGTGGAAGAGGATGCAGATCTCAGTTTCATGCATTCTTCATATTCCAGGACATGTTTGTGACAGAGGGGGTGTAGCAGATTGCTTGTTTTGCCTCCTGTGACTACAACTTTAGCAGAATACAGAATGTTTGTTTGATCAGCGCCACATTAAAAAAAAAAAAAAAAATGGCATTAAACATAATTACAGGTGTTTTGTTCCTAAAAAATACCTTTAAATAACATGCTTTCTTAATGTAATGGGCTCTCCTCTCCACAGATGTGACCTGTAACCTGCTTAAACTAAATCCATGGAGATAGAGCAATAACAAAAACATCTTTAAAGAGAGAAGGTAACAGAGAAGTTGCATTGCGCAGCTTTAAAAACTGCAAGATAAATCTGGACACTTGACTGCAATAACTTCAGTGACCTCTACAGAAGAAGATGGTCATTTATAGAGTGGCAAAATGTTGCAGGTTACGCAGCAATAAAGGTGATGTTAGTTTGAACCATAAAATGTTAATGATATCACTAATGAGGAAAAATTTCACTGGCCTGTGAAAAGGCAGAGGTGGAAAGCCTTGAAATGATTTGTAGAAGGTCTAGGGAAGTTTAAAGATGGTAATGGCCATCATGGGAACTCATTGTAGAACTGTGAAACCTCTACTGAAATAGTGTTGCAGATGGGCCAGCTACAAAACATGTAACTGGGCTTTCCTCATCAGAGCATGAAAGATGACATAGAATTAAACCCAAACATATAGTAATTCAATGAAAAGAGGATAAGAGAATTGCACTGATATGTCAATTCTCATTGTGTATGCGGTTTATGTGGGAATGGGAACCTAAAGCGCTGGAATTGTTCTCAAAGCCAGTAGGAGGCACTGTTCAGTTAGAAGTTGTGGATGCCGGCAAATACCCTCTCACAATTTCTAACTTTTATATATCAGGTTTTTGAATCTCAGAGTGGAAACCTACTCAGAAAGTCATGGAATAAAAACATGCCCCGAATTACCTACGTCCAAGGCTACCCCTTATGAATACAGTATGAGTATATGATGTAAATGCATTGGACAGAGGCACAGCGTGGACTTGGTTTGAGTGCTTTGTAGTCCTGATTTTAAGTACACATGACCAGATGGATACTTCTTTCATATGGTAATGTTTGGACTTTATGGAATATTAGTTTAAGGTCACAACTGTTTATGTGAACTGCTGATTAAAAACATTTTTGTGTGTTTTTAAGGGAGTCTTCAACTACTATAACGACTAGTGAAGTACGGCAGTGCAAAGTTGAGCTGTCTCATTAATTTTCCTTTCCACCTTAAAATTGTGAAGCCATAAAATCCACCAAGCAGATGTGGATAATTCAGAGCTGCCATTTTAGATCCAGGCAATTTAACACATCTTCCCTGTTATAAAACTGGAAGTAGTGTCTTGTAAACACCAATTGATTCATTCCTCCCAGCAATTTAAGCCACTTAGTTTAATTTGTTTTACATTTTGACTGTATTTAATGGGCATTTAATAAAACCACCGGCCCTACTTTTTTCGGCAACCCCCTCGAATGTCCCTAAAATAGCATTAAAATGAATTCCTGTCAGATGATATGTAATCTAATCTACAGAATCTCTATACGTCGTTAGCTTGTTGCTAGATTTTGTTGCTTACTCTGCTGATGTTAATCATTAAATCCATTTGCGCACCGGAATGGTAGATGCCTCTGTAATGGCTAACTGCTGACATACATTTCACACACAAACACTTTTGAGAGATTTTTTTCTTCTTCCTTTTCTGCATTATGAAAGCGTTAGATCGTAAATGATGATTGGGGGCTCATTTGCACAAAAGGACTTACTTGGGCTCTGGTATGGACTCGTTTCCAGATGTGATCACCTTGCTAACGTTGCCGTGGGATGAATCATTTCCACCGTTTGTGCGACCCCCTGCACTGTAGTGTTTATATGTAATGTGGCACTTTTTGATCTCATGTTGTAGCTGTAGTTCATTGTTTTTTATCACAACTTCTCACATTTTTTGGGATGATTCGCTTTCGTTGTTTAAAATGGTGTCATCCATTTTCTTCTCCAGGCGGGGTTTGCTTGTTGTAGACCAGAGACGTGCTGCGTTCTGTGTTGTGTAAAGATGGGCGGACATATTGGTGTCTCTAAAGTTGAAGGTTCGGGCCCACAGACCACATGAAGTAACATCTGGTTCATTTGGAAGCTCTACAATGAAAAACGCATACACTTGCCAATCCCTGAGCAGAAAAATGGAACGTAAGAATCCGCTACAGTGATTGGTTTAAAGTCCCATAAAGCAGTTAATTGGGGTGGATGAATAAGCCACATCAGGTCGCAGAATGCCTGGACTGGAATGGCAACTGGTGAGACTGGTGAGTTAATAATTAGGCTTAAGTATAATAGGCGATTCACTGGGTTCTTTTTACCACTGCTGTTTTTAAGTGCATGTTTCCGATAGTTTATTGCTCCTGGGTGGTAAACAAAGGGGAAAAATAACTAAAGCTGCACAACACAGGCTGTAAGAGTTTTAATGAACAATAAAGCCCTGTTGTTAAATGAATAGTTCTGATGCTTACTTAATACCAGCTAATGAAGAGCTGATTGTGGTTGTTTCAGTGTAAGTAAGAACAAAAAACAGGCTCAGTAAGTGAAAATTCCAACTATTTTTCATATTAGAAACCTATGACCTCTGTATATGAACTGTATAGTATGTGACAACTACATCATAAAAGCATAAAAAGCTGTCTAGTCACAAAACCTGTCCCGGCTTTGTCAGTTGGCTGATTGTCTCTCCTCACTCATCACTCCCATTTTATACAGATTTGTGCCCCCTTCTCGAAAAAGAAAAGATTGGAGAGCTGTTAATAACTTTCAACAGCTTTTCATGGGTTCAGCACCAACTGACAACCAACAAATGTGTATGATGGAGGCAGCACTTCAGCAATAATACAAATAGCTCTTTGTTAAATATACTATAGGATTACTGTAGGTGGGCAGCATATTATATACATTTTTTGATAATATCATGGATGTTAGATTGAAATTTTGAATATTGGCTTAAAATATGTCACATTTGTGTGATAACCCACAACTTTTACCAACCAGATTTAGCACATTTCAGTTGTATTGCCAAAATCTCTTATGGTTAGTGCTATAGAGATACAATTTATCACTATAAACATAATGAATAGGCTTTCTAAAAGAGCTATTTGATTTGAGAATATATACTTGCAGCGAAGTAATAGAAGTAATGGATAAGCAACAGAACAAAGCCGTGGTGGTGGACATTGCAATACCAAGTGATGGAGTGATGGTAATATCAGGAAAAAGGAACACGAGAAACAGGGGAATATATGTATAAATATATGTATATGTATAAATCTATGTATAAATATATGTAAAAACACAATAGAATATATGTATCAGTCTGGACACAGACCACTTGCAGCCCATAGCATGTAGACATATGTAGATATATTTACAGTTGTTTAAAAAAAAAAAAAAAAAAAAACATTAGAAAAAAATTATAAATGAAGCATATCAGAGTGCCTTGGATCTCTACTTTCATCTTGTGAGCTGTTTGATTTGTTGGGTGTCCGTAGCAGTACAAATATAGCTGTGGAGGAATTCACTGTGTAATGTTTGAAGTCATCTGTTTGCATTTTCCCATGGCACCACCTCACTGTCTAATCATACGGGACAGTGGTGCTGCCACAGTCCTGTTGAGTGTTGACTTATAATAACCAGTCACCAGCTGCAATTATATGGCATGCTCCCGGGATACCCATTATTCTCTATAGCTCTATAATATTGGCCAAAGTTTAACCCCAAAATCTGCTGCCCTTGGTTTCTATATAGGGGACACCCATTCGCCACTCTGACCAAACCATAGGGCAGTGTAACCATGGCCCTCTCAGTTGTGGTGACGCTGGTGGATTTGGCAAGGTCAAGCCCTCAATTAGCACTCGCCACTCTCTCCGATTCCCTGATGCACTTATGACATTTTTTATGATGTGTTAAATTATTTTGAAAAGTTTTCTCTCAGGTCAATTTGTGCAACTTCATACTTTGATTTGCCTTGTGAGGTTTTGGCTTGTCATAATGTGTTTTCTCTTAACTTTGGCAAGCCCTCTCTCTGACTTCATAAAGAGCTGATTTTCACACAATCATTCAGAATATTTACTTTAACAGTCACAATGAACTGCTTTTATTTGAGTCTTTTAATGGTGCCAAAGGAAACCCCAATCTCCAGCTTAGCACGTTCCTAGAATTAAATATGATCTAACCTTTTGTAGAACAATGCATTTTCTCATGTATTTTTATTTGAGGTTCGCCATGTTGTTATCATTGTCGCATGACGCTAATCAAATGAAATCAGGCCTATTTACAAGAGCATTTTAAAGCAATAAATAATTAGATCTTTTGGCTTTTTGTCTGGAATATTCAAGAGGGTTTTCATGTGGTTGTGTGTGACAGAAGGCATGAGAACTTGGAGAGGCCTTGTATCAACATGCGTCTTTTAATGCACTTTTACAATCGCAGCTCGTATGTGAGGGTTAATCAAGCGACCATCATGCAAACTGCTCATTCCATCATCCAGAAGCTAGGGCAAGTAAATCACCCTGATTTATGGCACACACATTTCCACTTCCTCGTGATGAGATCTCGCAGGTCATAGATAATCGCACAATGAAGTTATAGTTTTGAGCAGATGAGCAGATTGGAGAGTGTTTTTCAAGGGCTCCACATATCTTGTAGTTGTATCCTGGGTGAAACATTTTAGATTTAAGGATGTACTTTATTGCCCCTGTGGGGACATTTGTCCTCACTGTTTGACCCATCCTTCAATGCTTCTGGAACGACATGTCAGGAGGAGTGGGTTACTTAGTATTGCATCCAAGGACACATCGACAGATCTTTTGGTCAGGACTGACCTACTGTTCATGACTTAAGTTGGTTTAGGTATATCTAACTTGTTGAGAAGAGAAGATTAAAGAAAAATGTTAAATGTCATTAAATTGGTATATTAGTGTCATGTATGTATATGTGACAAAATGGGGGCGACAGTGGCTCAGTGGTAAGAACTCCCTTCAAACCAGTACATGTTCTTGTTGTACTGTTTGGCAAGACACCTTAGTTAATATGAATGAGTTGTGTGTGAGGCAGATGGTGCAGATTGCCTGGTTTCCATTAGTTTACCCCAGGACAGCTGTGGCTACAGAAGTAGCTTAGTCACTGACTCTGGAGTCAATGAATAATGCATTGTAAATCTTTAATAAAGTGTTTAATTTCAAACATGTGAATAGGAGTCATAGTTTGCCATATGAGCTAATTGAATTGAAGCACTTTGTCTTAAGAACCATAAACATTATTTATTGTAACTGATGTCATCTGGACATGAAGAGGAGAAGAGTGTGCTCACAGATTGGGAGGATTGTGGACAATCACACGTGATGCAGCCGTCATTCTGTAATCCAAATTATTGTGAAATTTAAACCCACCATTCAAATGCACCAAATATTTGGAGCTGATACAGACACATCCGCTAGTCATTGTCTTAGCAGGAGAGTGAGAGAATTTCTAAGTATCAGGGGAAAAATCTGTATTGTCAGCTTCTATTGCTTATTATGCCATTTCTTTATTCAAAGTCCATATAGTTTCAGTTAGTTTAAACATATGGTTTTTACCTGCTAAAAGGGGCTCACCTCCTGGTACTCTTTCATTAGAGAAGTATGGTAACCTCATTTTGTTCTTTCAGAAATAGAATAATGTGTGAAACCACTAAAGTCATGCAGCAGTCTCCTCAAAATCCTTCTTGTGGCAAACACAGCTCAGCAACTTTTGTGTTTTACAAGTCAATTTTAACTCTGTCCTGAAATATGTGAAGGATTTCTTAATTTGTCCAAGGACTGTGGAGTTAAAAGAAATTGTACAGTATATAATGAATGTAAGCATTTTGTTCTCAACCCAAATATATTTAGATTTCTCAAAATTGTATTATGTAGTGAAATGATTTTGCATGAACAAATCCAAATGTTTGTCTTTACCTGTGATTTAATCAGGAAAGTCCCACTGAGATTCAGAATTTTGACAGGACAGTCATGACCCCTGTACATGTATTAGTGGCAGGGCAAACCTGGGGACCCAGAAGAAACCTGCATGAGACAACATATAAACTCCACACTGAAAGTCCACCTGCCTTGTAACAAGGACCTTCTTGTTACAAGGCAGGAGTGCTAACCACCAGCTGCTGTAGTCTGCTCCGCATTGTGTAAAACTAGATTCTTTGTTTCATCATGTTCAGTCCATGGTTTATATCTGAGTGCTGGTTTCCGAGAAAGACGACCATCAAAGAATTCAAGTCATATTTCACATCACAATAGTTACATTGCAGCAGTTGTGCGGTCAGTCTGCTGTGTCAAAACACTTCCATCTTTTTGTAGTAGCTTGTTTGCCAGTTTACTCTTGACTTCCACAACTTTTGCCGACCTCCATTCTTCTTTCCTTTGACATGCCGATCGAGAGCCAAAAATAACTGAAGTCATTACTAATGTTTGTTATTGCGGTGTCCACGTAACATGCTATGGTCAATTCATTAACATGGCAGTTGCTGCACACTAAAAGCCAAAATAGTTGTCTTTAAAAGTGGTAGGTATATTTTCTTTCGACCTAACCAGAAGCATATGATGGATGGTATTATGAATAGTTCGTGTGTAAAAGTCATACCGAGGTAACTATAGAAGCAGTAGTTCACACATCTTGAAAAAGAAACAGCACATAAACATGACCAAAAACAAGCTTTCATCCAGCCCTCTAACCCACTGTGTGATATATGTACTATCATATGTAGGCATATAACTCAGCAGTCAGCACTGGGCAGACACCACATGGAGCACGTGAGAATGTAATAAGGAAAACATGCGTCCCACTTCAATGTCTTTGCTGCCCTTTGATATAACTCGTTCCGCATGCTTTTGTTTTGATCAGGGATTCAGTCATTGTCTGGTTTCTGCTTTGCATCAACAAAGCATGAGTTTATTAATTGTTGTTTAGTCAGGTGATGACCTTTAAAAGGAAATTGGTGGCAGGCGCTTTTTTACAGATATTACCAATATACTAATCTTACTACATAATGATACTATTACTCTAGGCACAAACATATTTCCTCATACAGCTCCTCTGGGAATTGAAATATAAATCCAATCCAGTATGTGGAGGAGCAACATTTCTACTTCAAGCTTCTGCTGCAAATAAGAGTTCCTCATCCTTTATTTTCTTTCATGTCTTTAAAGTTGTCACCCAAAGTGCACTGAGTAGTAACAGTAATATATATATATAACAAAATATTATTATTAGCAAGATGGGTTGGAAGTAAAGGACTTATTGAATGCCTTATTGTTGAACTTTGCAGTTTGAATAACTGCAGTATAACAATTTAGACTTAGACAAACTTTATTGATCCACAAGGGAAATTATTTAAATTTTTTGCAGTATAAAAATGTCTTCCTCCAATTGTTTTTTATGAATTCAAAATTTTGCTCCAAACCACATGCTTTACTGACAATGGATTCCCTGTAGATCTCTCACTGAAAGAAAAGGCATTTCATCAATAATTTGAAATGACAGGATCTCTCCACACTACCTTCTATCATGGAGCTCTGCAGTGGCCGCTTGCTCCAGTTCTGGAAGTCATTTTTCCACTCATTTTTCCCATAGACTTTTACAAAAATTAAAATATTAAGAGTTCAAAGACATTGCTGAGTCTAACCAGCTATGTGGTAACTAATGTCCAAAAAGGCACACTGTCTCTGGCCCCAGACTCAAACAAACCGCCCCCGGATATGCACACCATCACATATTTTGGCCTGGCTTTTAACACTCAGTAATGTCGCAACACTTTGCACAATTTGTTTTATTTCACTGTTTTATGTTTCTTTTTGCTTTTTTGTTATTGTGTTGATTTTACTGTAAAGCACTTTGGTCACCTTGAATGTTGTAAATGGCTCTATAAATAAAGTTTGATTGATTATCAAGTTTCAGACATAGATCTTAAAGGTGCACTATTTAACTTTTTGGCTGGGGGTCTGTCATCCGTCATCTGTCATCTGACATATCTATAGATATGTCATTGCTCTGCCTAGAATGTTCCACAGGATAACATTAAACAGCTCTACCTTACACTTATTAAATCATAGGTGGTTTTATAGCTCAAAAATACTTAGAAAAACAGGCATTCTGACTGTGAGTGGGGTTGCCTCTCCATAGATCTGACCTGTAATTTGGTTTGCTATACCGTGAAACATTCTAGACAAAGCAATAACATTTGATGGACCCTCCAGAAGAAAAGTTACACTATGCACCTTTAAATAAAATAATAGGTCTTATCTTTTGGTCATTAGTTACCCTTTAGCTGATTATCTCTTTTGAACTTTTAATGTTTTTGTTTTTGTTTTTGTTTTGTTTTTGTTTTTTGTTTTTTTAGAAAATTTATGAGAAAAATGAATGGGAAATTTAGTCACGAAACTGAGGGGTGAAGTTTGATCTACACAATCACAACTGTCTGTTCTGTCAAATAAATTGTTCTGATGAAAACTGTGGCATAGACAGTGTTGGGCAAGTTACTCAAAAACTGTAATGCACTACTTATTACTTGTTACTGTCATTTTAAAGTAATGCCTTACATTACAATATTACTCTAAATAAAAAGTAAGGCATTACACTACGTTTGCATTACTTTAGTTACTCTCGCCAAAATGAGTGGAAATAAGGATTTGGCAATCTACAGTGCAAATCTCTCATGTGTCATGACTTTCGCCTGCATCCAGGAGGTTTTGGGAGCCTGCAGACTGAAAACCAACATGTTCAGTAATTGCTTCTTACCCGCTTACAATACCAAAAGATAAATCGTCCTTTCCCTTCTTGCCACACCTTACCATGCACTCCAGCACCTGTTCACTGCCATCCTCTTCAATTCTGTAGCAAATGGCATTTTCACATTTGGTATACACATCTGTGAATATAGCCCATATGTATAGCTATTAAGATAGTTCCAGCTGTATTGCCCTCTAGGAGCTAGCACTATCCGATTCTTCTGGTTCTGTCATCCTTTGTCAGTCTGCCAGTTCGAGACGAAGTAAAAGGAAATGGAATGGTCTGCACAGACTTTTATATCACTGGCTGATCTCGCGGAACTTTGTATGAAATGTAATGTTCTGCGCGGACTTATCAGATTCAGTAGCTGATCTCGCGGTGATCCGCGAACTTTGTATGAAGAAAACGCAAAACCCACAAAAACAAAGCAGGTTAAAAATGCATTGTAATGTGCGTTACTGGCATTGTAACGAGTAATATATTACCGATTTTCTTCCCTGTAATGCGTTACATTACTGCGTTACACCAAAAAGTAATGTATTACAGTAATTAATTACTTTTGTAACGAGTTACTCCCAACACTGGGCATAGATGACTTCACATGTTGATTATACATGTCCATATGTTTCCAAAGCTGGTGAGAATGGCAAGCACAACATACAGAAAAGCATTATAACATATGAAGACCTTCAAGGGTGTTTAGACGTGAACAGAAGACTGATCTGGTCGCGATTCCAGCTCGCACAACACTTGTTTTTGCTCAATCACTGCCATGTCTGCGTAGTAACTGTATGTGTGTGTAATCAACTCCATCTATTCACTGTGCAATTGTTTCTCTAATTGGACTTGCATGTCTCACTTTCCCTCTGTTTGCTCCAGCTGTTCGTATGTAGCTCGTATTGACCTTTCCAGATGTGAGTGTTTATCTGCCATCTGGACCTAGCCTGTTTGCTCAGTAAAGGAAGTACAGGTACAAAGTATTTAGCATCATGCTGTCTGTAGTCATGCTAACGCCCATAAAAATCAGCTTGTATTATTGAACTCTGGGAAAACAAAGATACAAGGTAAACTCATAATGTCGCAGTGGGACATGTTCAAATCCACTATGTCAAGAACTGGCAGTAAAAATGATTACACAAAATACATCTGAAATCAGAAGTGATGCTGTAATATACTATTAGGTAGACCTCTGTCATGTAGGTCCTTAGCTCTGAGTCTGATTTCTGGTTTTGATTTGGCAAATCCATTTGACCAGAAATATGTGTTAATTTTACCGACCATTTTATCAACAGAGCCGTTTCTAAATTTTTTGAGGCCCCAAGTGCAAGATATTTTAACGGTCCTTGGTGTACAAACAAAAAGATATTCTGTATGAATCTGTATGGGTAAGCAATAAAACAAAGAAATAAAGCTTATAATTGCAATTAAAGCTAAAAGAGAAGTACATTTAAAGTTCAAAACGTTCAAAGTTATTGTCAAAAACCATATGTACAGGTTGCACACACAGGATTTTGCAAGGAAACTGCAGCGCCCACAGTGAACATAAAACATCTGATAAACAAGACAATGAGCACAATGACTAAAACATCACTTACACCTGCAGCAAAAGTACAGTAAACTTGTATATAATACAAATAGGTAAAACACACATTGTGTAGCGTAATAAAGCTCAAATGGTGTCATTTAAGCAGCAGTGTCATTGTCATTTAAGTGTCATCAAAATTTTTAGCAGCAGTGTCATTGAGGGGGAGGGGGGGGCATGGCAGGGAGAGAGTTCAGCATCCTGACAGCTTGGTGGATGAAGCTGTCTTTCAGTCTGCTGGTCTTTGCCCTGAGGCTCCTCAGTCTCCTTCCTGATGGCAGCAGAATGAAGAGGCAGTTGGACGGGTGGGTGGGATCACCACGTGTGCGGGTAAGGCGGGTGTGGTAGATGTCCTGCAGGGAGGGGCGAGAGAGTGCATTGTGAAAGAAACACTTGCTGACAAAGTCATGTTCTCTGCATATAATGATAAATCATTTCTGAAGCCTTAAAAAAGAGTTTGCATGAAAGGTTGCTTTGTTTCACAGGTTTGGAGTTGGTTGGCTGCGCTCACACCCTGAAATTGAATACACGTTAATACTAGCGTTGAGACAAAGGCTTTGTGAGAGCTAGAAACAAACAATAAAGCATAAATAAATATTGAATAATTATAAGTTGTTGACAACCTATTGTATAATGCTCATGTTTTAATTGAATCCTTGCCTTATTATAACTATAGCAGTTTTATTATGACTATTGCAGACATGTACATGGCCAGCTTTTGTGGTGTTTATTCTGAGGTTTTCATACCAACTTCAATCCATATTTTCACTGTCCCAGCTGGAGTAGTTATATTATAAACTTCTCTGGTGGAATAATTATAATTATCCAGTGTTCTCTCCTTGATAGAATGTGAATAAGCCATTCATCATCTCATTTGTCTAAATAAAACGACAGACCAATTTGAACATGTTGTTTGTGCATCATTTTTCCTAAATTGTAACTGGTCATAAATCAATATTGTGTTTAGAACAGTTGTAGAAAGAAGCTATTTGAAACTGTAAATGCTCATCCATGTGCAAACAAACATGACTTCGGGCAGTTTCATAAATAGAGCAGTAAAACAATCCACTGTAAATCTTTTGATTTATTCAGTTGCTTTATCACTAAGTTCTTTTTTGCTGTTGTTGTTTTCATTTTTATTTTTTGCGTGAAAAGTCCCTCAGTCGTCCCCCATTTCTGAAATGAAATGGGGGAGTGAGACATAACTTGTCTCCCATTTATAATGCGATTCTTAGACCAGTCAAACAGAGCCAGGGCAGAGGGGTGGAGAGGGTCGTTAGACGTTGAATAGGGGGTCGAAACAGCTGTCAGAGTAATTTGAAAAACAAAGAGACAGATTAGGGGGATCGTTTTCAGAGCTTTTGTCATTGTAGGACGCGCCTCCCGGCAGCTAGATATAAGCAGGGTCTAACCAGTACAATAACCAGAGCTGACGAAGCCTCTCGGATGAGCGGCGAAACGTTTTCAACCAAACAAACTTTGTCCAGTTGACAAATTGAACTTCTCCTTTGATCATTTTTATTTTTTATTTTTTTTTTACATTTGACATCCATTAACTGTCACATTCATTTGGAATAAGCTATGTTGTAGTGTAATATATTATAACTGTGACAGAGTAGGCAGATGTCCCCTTGTGTGGATGGATCTCCAGTGGGTTCTTCTGGCTGCACATATGAACCTTACACATGCCCCATGACTGATGCAATGTGTAAAAGAGGTGATACCTCTTACCAAGATCTTGGCTCAGAAACGAGGGAAGTGAAATGAAGAATGGCCAGTCAAAAGTCTATATATGAATAAACACAGTGGCACTTTCTGGGGAGCAATATTCAGGTTCAATGGAAAACATGATTCAGTAGAGCGAAGTGTTAATAACTCTGCCTTAAGTGGGGTGTCCTTCTTGTGCCCTTGTGGTGAGGATACTCCTTCTTTAAAGGTGCACTATGTAACTTTGCTGTTTTTTCTCCATGGAGATGTTAATGTTTTGGTTTAAATTTCCCACAGTATGTATAAGCTAATCTGTCTTGCATTCAGGTGTTATTTATTGCTCAAAAAAAAACATCCATTCTTACTGTGAGTGGGGTCACCTCTCCAAAACCTGTAATTTAATCTGCAAGTCTCCATGGAGATTGATGAGTTTAGGTGACAGACCCTCCAGCAGACAAGTTACACAGTGCACCTTTAAGACCTACAGACAGACCTAAGATTGTAGATGAAGTGATGGCCCACCCCACCAACAGCTGCTATCATACTTTATCACTGCTAGGCTCAAAGAATGTTCCACTCAACATCCTCTCTAACCATGTCTGCTCCCGTCTGCTGCGCTTACACCATTTCCTGAATCCACTGTGGAATAATAAATTAGAGATGACTTCTCCTACCGTTCAGATGCACAGTGGTGGCCTTGAGGCAAAAAAATCCCTTGTAGATATTATAATTATTATTATATGCTCTGTGCCTGAAAGAACGTGTACTTCAGGTGTGCACCACTCATTATAAGCTCTCGCGATGTTTTTATATGAGTCATAAATGTTCACCTTGTAATTAGATTGTATTCCTTCAGATTATTTTTTGATCTGTATTAGTATGTACTGACATAATAAGATGGTTAAAAGATCAAAAACATATATTTTGCTTGTGTCCTTTAAAGGAACACTCAGTAACTTTTCTTTTGCTATCTTGTCTCCATGGAGATGTTATTCGTTTGTCTGGGATGTTCTACAGTATGGCATCAAGCTTATCTATCTCCCCAGGTACAAGATACAAGGTGACGTCACCAGATTAAATTATAGGTCAGATCTATGGAGAGCTGACCCTGCTCAAGGAGAGGTACGGACCAAGGTATTTCTGGGCCATAAAACACATTTAATTAAATGAATGCAATATTGATCATTTTAGCACCATACTTTGAAACAAACCAGGCAAATAACATCTCCATGGAAACAACCTTCCACCAGAAATGTTACACATTGCACTGTTAACGCAGCTGTATTGAGATGTCTCGAGATTTGTTATCGTGTGTGTTGATAAATGATGTGGTGCTTCAGTGGGTCTTGAGTGATAGAGGTTTTTGTGTTGTCATTACACAGCAGAGAACAAAAATGAGAATCATACTTTTCCTGTCAAATGTCAGCATCAGTACCATAACTCAGACACTTGCATACGGTTCCATTTAACACCAGACTGCAGCTATTCCAACGCATTCAAGGATGAAACAGGCCTGCAGTCCACACACAATAAGACATGTGGCTCAAGTTGAACTATGTGAACTTTTTTCTTTTAGAGATTTGGCCATTTATTTATTTTATTTTATTATTTTTTATAATGTTGGCAGTCATTGGAGTAGTATATAGAGGCCAGATTGGAGAATGTTATTGTAGGACACTGTGAAATTCAGCAGCGAGGATGTCAAAAACTGAAACGCCAGAAATCAAGTTGTCAAAAATAACTATAATTTATTATTGGCAAAAGGAGAAATTCAATTTGTCAACTGGACAAAAGTTTATTTGGCTGAATACGTTTCGCAGCTCATCCAAACTGCTTCTTCAGTTCTGGTCAGACATAAGCAGCTTGGATGAGCTGAGAAACATATTCGACCAAATAAACTTTTGTCCAGTTGACAAATTGAATTTCTCCTTTTCCCATGGAATCTACCTGGACGACTGAGGGATTCTACACATATTATTATTATTATTATTATTATTATTATTATTATTATTATTATTGTTTACTATATGTCTTAAAACCTTAAAAATCAATTAAAAAAACTATGTGAGAAAAAAGTGCGTAACTTTTTGGTAGAAATGGAAAGTTACAACCATACTTCACAACATTAGTCAAGTTGGTGAACATGCAAGCTTATGTTTTTCAGTACAGTTAAAACAACTATAATGAAAAAAACATGCTTTATTTTTGTCAATTTATTGGCCAGAAATGTTACATAGACTGTGGCTTTAACTAGTTACAAATGTAAACATGGTCATTCTGCCGGTTGCCTCCCAGCTCGTCCGGATAGCTTTCAGCTGTACAGACTTTGTTGTGGGCTCTCGACATCCTCATGGGAACTGATGCTGCTACGCTACACCAGATAATTGACAGGCAGCAATCAGTGAGCGCTGAGAGGCCCCTCTTCAGCGCCAAAAATAAAGAGTCAAGAGCACAAACAAATGCAGAAAACTCCGCCACATGATAAAGCATCTTAAAATACAACTCAAATAAGAGGCCAGTAATTACATTTAAGCTTTAATTTAGACATTCACAAGCATCCACCCTGTGCACCTGCAAGGACCTCCACCGGTCACTCACTTTGACGTTTAGCTGGCTCAAGTTTGAATTCAACGCATGTAGATCTATTCAATCCATTGGCAGAGTGGCTAGGATAAGTGGAGTATGCTTGTCATACTTGTTTGGCATCAGCTGTGATCACAGAACACCGCAATAGTAAGGAACAAAAATCAAAAGCAGAATGGGTTTTTTTTGTATTTTTTTTATAAGATCTTTCCCACTGACAGTGTTACAGACATATCAGTGTTGTTGGAGATACGTGGAGGCGGATGATTCTTTTCGTGACAGTTGGAATGTGAAGAAAGGCTTTATGTCAACCATTTGTGGTGCTTCATGTCAAGTCTGAGTCTGATAATATTTTTTTCATTTACTATAGGTACTAAAATCTTCTGGAAACTCTGCTATAGTGTGTAAAACAGTCACATTCCTTTGTCTCGCATTTGTGTATGACCAGACTGTGGCCTTGGGCTATAAGGTTATGAGGTACAAACACATGCTGTCCTCATGATACAGGGATTCCCTATTGACCACACTGTCCACTGTCCATATACCTGTCCACACATACATGTAGTGTGAGTAACACTGTTGGCCTGGGCGCATCATTGCAGGCTGCATTGTACACCAATCATATACTGTATTATGTGCATTTTGTCATCCCAAAGAATTGAGTTCAAAGGAAAGAGCAAGTCTGGATTTTATGATCTCTGAAAAGACTTCAATGTGTCTTGGGTATGGAATAGAAATGTCTTCCATCACAGAGGAAAAGTGTGCTCCCAAGGCTTGACTGGTAATGAGCAACAGGCTGTTATGGCTCTGCCTCACAGCTACTGGCTGTGAGTTCTTACCACCTAAATCCTCAGCTGTGGACTGGACAACAAATGGAAAGAAACTCCTCCAGCATTTTGTGGAAACGGATAGAACAGGAAAACTGACAAATCCCGGCTTAATTTCCCAGCATCATCCCCTACTCACGTTTTAGAGCTCATGATTACTCACAAGGTTTAGTGCTGAAAAATGTTTATGCAAAATTTCAACCAAAAGCACACAGAGCACTAAATATCCAAATGTCCAATGTCCAACAAATCTGCTCTAAAAATCCCCAGTGTTTGCTGTCTTCCACGGAACATGGGAAATTTATAGTAGCTCTGGGTGTAATTGAAAATACATCCATGACCAAAATAAAGATATTTGAAAGTATTAGAGCAGTTGTAATTATTGACTGCTTTGTCAATATACATCATTTCACTTTTACAGCACTGTGATAGAAAATTGTTTGCATAATTTTTTCATTATAAAAATTAAGAGTGTGAGGATTGCTTTTTGTTGTTTAGCATATAAATATGTAAAAGTGTACCTGTAATATTTAGCCCTAAATCTAATACTAATTCTAAAGATTATTTGCAGATTGTATAAAGTAAAGTTCTCACTAAACAGTGCAGCTTTATTAACCTTGTATAAGTCTATAACTGCACCATATCTGATGTACTGTGTGGAAATTTGGGGTCATCATGTAAAACGTACCTACAGCCATTATTTATTTTACAGAAAAAGGCTTTAAGAATTATAACAGTCATTATAGAGCCATCCAACCCATTGTTTGTTAACTTAAAGGTCCAGTGTGTAGGATTCGTGGCGCATAGGTGGATGGTGGCTATTGCACTTCCTGTTTTATCTACGGCAGACCTCGAGGGTCACCCGGGCGCGCCGTAACGCGGACAGCTCGCGTACCCGCGCACGAACCACGCGCCGCTACTGTATAAATAAAACACGGTCCCGTTCACTGTTTTTTTTTTTTTTTTGCATGAAAACACACATTCCCGATCGTGTACCATGACAATCTACACATGAAACCTTACAGTCTCCTCTTTTTGACTATGCAATTCATTTCCCGGCACAACAATCACTCCCCGAGCACATGGGGCTTTTATACGGAAAAGCACAAAACGAGGTTTGTTACTTAGCTTACCTTTGAAGGCTCTGGACAGGTCAAACTCAGTATTTCACCATAAACTTGGTCTCAATCTGTCCGTAAGGATCCAGCGGATCCAGTAAAACAATTTAGTCCAAAACACGTCTTAGATCCATTACAACATGCTTGTCGTTGTTTACCCAAAACCACGAGCCTTGCCTCCTTCTGCGGCTCTCGTAGTTAAAATGGCTGCCTCTACATGGGGTCAATCCCCCTTTTATGTGACTATATCTAAGTCCAAAAGAATACTTTGATTTAATGATGGAAGTGAAAAGGCTTGGAAAACAATGTATTTTTGTATGGGTATCTTCAATTTCGGTAATTAACGGGTAAAAATCTTACACACTGTCCCTTTAAAGTGTTGAAAATGAATGATATTGTTGAATTAAGCATCCTCAAAGTAAAGCAAAGTGCAGAGTGTTACCTGTAATATTCAAAGACTGTTTCAGATAAGAACAAGCCACTACAATTAAAAAATAAATAAAATCCAGTGTAATGTGTATGTATGAAAAGGAAAAGTAAGTTGTTGCGCATAAAAATGAAGCTTTTTGTTTACAATTGATTAATAATTGTGATTGAAATGGAATGTACTGATGAAATGTTTTATAGTCACTATCTGTGTTATTGTTTGGAAAAGGGAAGAGGGGGCAGATAACATAAGATTACTCTTCTTTCTGCTCCCTTTCATTCATTTTTTTGTAATTATTATCACACTGTCTTTTTATACTTTATGAATGAAAAAAACAAACAAAAATTAAAAATAAATAAATTGTGTTTTCTCACCTTCCAGTCTACCTGCCCTATACACTCCCCTACAGTCCTGCTTCCAGTCTGGTAGGTGAAACCAAATCGCCCCTAGCGAACGAATGAGTGAATGCTTGTTTTTTTGTCACCAATAAGCACTGGTAATTACAACGCTCTTTTCCAAAGTTGATGTCTGATGCTGAGAAAATATATTGTGCCGATCTTCCGTCACTGCACATTTCCCCTTAGTCTACAAAGACTAAAAGAGTCTATAGGCTACAATGAGTTTTCCAGAGGTCATGAGCGCTATCAGAAGTTATTAGCTGGTGAGTGGCCTGTCCTAGTCAGAATCAGGTTTGACTGCGGGCTGAGTTGTACCATAGCGAGCTCTGTGTTTTGATAGAAGGTGTCTGACATAATGCCCAACGCTAACCGAGGATTAAATATCTCACACATCTGTAGAAACCCTTAAAAATGTACATTAACAAAGACTTTATGGAAATCCTTCTGTGGGCTAAAGCCAATCCAAGCTGCCCCAGTCCAGCGGCCCTTTCACCATAGAATGAAAATGTGGTCCGATGTGAACACTTCAGCATGGGCTTGTTGAGAATTCCTGGACAATTACAAAATAAAACTTAGTAGGTGGCTGGTGCTTATATAGGTGCTGCATGTGCAAAGTTTTAAATCATGACAAATTTTTCCCCGTGACCTGTCATAAAAGAAGATGCAACCGTAAGCTAAGAAGAAGTGGAAAACTTAAAATTGCCAAAACCAAAAGGAAAGGCAAGGTTATGTTAAGTCCAAACTCTAAACAAGTTACTGAAAAGGTCTGATATTTATTCAGCTGTCTTGAAGTTGTTTTATTTCAAGAGCTGACATTGTTTTTGGTAGTTTGATTGATAGGTGACATGTTACATAACTCAAGCTGCTATGGTTTCTTTTGGGAGTGAATGGTAAAATTTAGAGTGAAAGTATTGGCTACCACTCTCTGCTCAGTTTTAGAGCGTCATTGTGAATAAATGAGTTTTGGCATGATCTGCCATGAGGACAGTAACCAGATGGAGACCTCTGGACATGTACATTGCCAGAGTAAATTCACATCGTAGACAGAGGTCCTTGCATTTTTTCACCTGTTATCCAAACATATGATGAGAGCTCTTTTTAAAGTACTTTAAGTTTGTGATTTTACGAAATGATGAAAATTATACTGTAACTTTTGATTTGTTGATAGAGCGTCTTGTAAAAGAGGAGAAAGCTCTGACCAGACTTTGCAAAAAAGCCTCACGTCTTCCAGCAAAAACCTTACCTGGAAGGACCATTATTTGCTACTGTTTACCTTGGCACAGTGTTGTTATTGAGGCATGCTTTCCTGCCATTATGATGATGGATAAGGATGCCATAGCCAAATGCTTAAAAGCACATGTTGTTCACAATCAACTTAATTCGTTTAGTCCGTATTAGTCAAAGGCCAATAATTTAGAATATGTGGTGGTGTAGCAAATGGAAAACAGCATTAGATCTAACATTTGTTGTGCTTCTAAGATGAGGGTTCAATTCTGAGGCAGGTGATAAACAATGTTCTAATAATGAGATACTAGTGTTTCACAATCAAATAAAAAATGAAATTCTTATCATTGCAATAAAACAGAATGTCCTCTGCATCTGTATTTTTTAGAAAACAATGTAAGGCACCCTTTATTTGTCCTCTGTGTGACCTTATTCTTCAATGTCGCCAGGGCAACCTGTCAACAGCACTAAGCGCCAGAATGCCACCTCCTAGGGAGCTCAACTCCAGATCTTGAGCTTGGCTTGGTCTGGACTACTTAAAGGTGCATTATGTAACTTTTTGGTTGGCTTGTTTCTACGTTATGTCACTGCACTGGCTGGAATGTTCCATGTATGATATTAAACAACTCACCTTACATTTATTCAATCACAGGTGGTTTTACTGCTCAAAAATACCTAGAAAAACAGGCATTCTGACTGTGAGCCAGGTTGCCTCTCTACAGATCTGACCTGTAACTTGGCCTATTTTGGGCTCCATGAAGACAGAAAGGTTTAATACCATACTGTGAAATATTCCAGACAAAGCAATACGATCTCCATGAAGAAAAGTATTTGACGGACGCACCTCTAGAAAAGCTATACAATGCACCTTTAAGCTGGAGTATTTGACCTATTGTGCAGAAATGGGAGTGTCTGAAAGAAACCCACGCAGACACTGGGAGAAACAAACAAACTCAGCTCGAGAGGCCTGGAAGTTGAACTTTTAAACCTTGTGGTGCTCAGTCACCGTGCTGCCAACTGGATTAACAAAAATGTGTTAAAGGTTGTATGGAGGATTTTTTTTCTTTTCTTTTTTTTTCAAATTGTCAGTGATGGCATTATAGAGATGCAGCAGCCTTGCAATTGTGATGACCAAAAAAAAAAAGAGAATCAAAATCCATCAACTGTGGATGTGGTGGGGCCAGATAAACATTAGCCAATAGATAACAAAGTAGCCTCATTATCTACTGGCTGTTTTCTGGCTGTTATCAATCAAACTCCCTACGTTTCTAGCGTAACTGACTTGCTGGCGTGCTGGGACTACATGGTTTACATATAACCTCTCACGCTTTCCGCATATCCAAGACGCTGTTTACTCAACCAAAGGAGCGGTTCTTAGCGACTTTTTCCAGTTGTAGCTTCCTCGCGGTTTGCACAAAGTTTGTTGCAATGGCAAACAAGAATCCACTACCAGTTAGCCACAAAAGAAAGTCTGTTTTTGAGGTCGCTGAAAAAGAAGAGAAAGGGAAAAGGATGGCATGCACTGAGACAGAGGGTCTAAAGACAGACGCGTCGGTCGCTAAATTACTTCTGGACAGGAAACTTCTGCTTATCATTTGAAAACGTATAGTATAGCTACAGCAGCCACAGCGATTCAGAACGCACACCGGCTGTAAACAAACATGATTTCTAGTGTAAAGAGGAGGCGGGAGGAGGTGTTTCTACTTAGGGAGCCGCACAATATTTGAAAAAGGACAGTCACTGGATTTCCTTTGAAATATACAACCTGAAATAAATGTGATTATGTGTGTATTGTGTTTCGGTCCGTTTCAGTATTCTCTCTATTGTTTATGCTTTTGTATTGGAAATGTGCACTGTAAACGCAATGTGAAACCATAATCGCAAATCAAATTATAATTGCAATATCTGTCAAAAATTATTATTAAATTATTTTACCAAATTTGTACAATTGAATGGTTGTGCCTCTGCGTCAACACTACAACTAGAAAGGAATCGTGATTTTTGAAGTTTCTTGTAAACTGTAAAAAATTGTGCTGACGATGTGTGCTGGCAAACTGAAATTTGATAAATCTCCAGCCCAGATCTAGTCGAGCATTTCTTTAAAGCCACAAACAAATCTCCTGAAAATGTGTGCTCGCCCTTAACCACAGTGAAGCGCTTTAGCACATGTCTCTATAGGTTTATATCTTTGGTTGTTTTGGTCTTAAGGACAAGATATATGTTGTTACCTGGATTACCCCTTTCATTCATTGTTAATAAAACAGGCGCACAGACACATATCTCAGTTGCTCATAAAAAAGTCCAGATGTTTTATTACTGCGCAGGGAGAATACCATCATAACAAACGTAACCAACCAATTTCAATTTTGTCCGAAAGCTGAAGTTAAATTGAGGAGATAATCTTTGTTTGCATCATTTCGGTAAAATATGGCCATTCATTCTAGCCTTATTATCATCATTAATATCCATTTGCAAAGTACAGCGTAATGATAGGAGCAGGCAGGGGTGAGGGAGGGAGGGGGAGGGAGGCCGCGGTGCGTTCAGGGACACTCTGACCACACAGTTGGTGGGAGTTTATTGATTTTTTGACAGTATCTGGTAGAATAAATTTAGAGGTTATGGACATTTATAGTGAGTGGGTGAAAGCTGATGCGTAACCATTCTCAGAACAATAAAATCTCGTTTTTTGTAAAGCCAATATATTACGATTATCAATGATCTAACGTGTCTAGCCCCAGTATCCTTATTATTCATGATGGCTAGCCTTCAAATGTCACTCTTTGGGTTTTAGATGGATGAGGTCTTCAAGTTGTATGTGTGAGTTCTTCTTTTCTTTTCTCCTTCTTATTACTTGTAACTGCCAGCTACAGTAATTGCAAAACCATTCCTTCCTTAAAGGTGCAATATGTAACTTTTATGATAGTCACCAGCTTGTCACCATGCAGATTTTCTAGTTTTTCCTGGAATGAATGAATCCCAATATGTTGATATCTTATTTCATTGCAGGTATATAGTTCTTCTAAAATGCCTTTAATTCTTTTTGTGAGCAGGGTCGCCTCTCCACAGACCTGACCCATATACTGTGGCCTTGTGGTGTCAACTGCTTCTCTTCATGAAGATATTTACGTTTAATGTCATATTGTGGAAAATTCTATGCAAAGTTGTAGCATCTCAGGGCAGGTGATGGACCCTCCAGCAGAAAAGTGCATCTTTATCCCTTTATCCCTTGCTTGTTTAGTCTTGTCTAGTTGTCCAACAGTTGTGTTGCCTAAGTGTGGCCTCATTAGTGCTGCAATTTGTGTCACCATTACAACAGTCCGGACAGTACAGTCCAGTTTCAGTTTGGTGATTAACAAAATTGCTAATCCTAATAAAAACACGACTTTATTAGCTTTTTACAAGACAATGAGATTATTTTATTACCCCTAAGAAATACAAAAATTGTGCCATAGAAAGTGGAAAAATGTCATTGTTCTTCTTCAGATTGTTTAACCATTAATATTGTTAATTGTTACTATTCAAGGTTGCCTGGCAAATCCAGAATGATATCTCTCTGTATTTTTTATACAGTTTGATATGTAATCAGATTTGTTTATTTCAGACGCATGTGAAACAAATGAGCTCACTGGTCAAATATAATTTTGAAATAAAATCAAACTTATCTCAACTCAGATTAATAGAGTTTAGTACTTGGCTCACTGAATCTGCAGAAATTTCCATGTTTTTCAGATCCCTGTGATATTTTTCCTTTATTTTTCCAGACAGACCATGCATGTCCCTAATACATCTGTCAATCACACTCATCTGAAAATGGTGAGAAAGACTTATATCTTATATAAGTGTTGAAGAAGTGTGTATCACAGGCAGTGCTTGTGCACCTCCTCAGAACTTAGGGACCTAGGCAGGGTATTTTCTGCATAGTGGTAACAGTTACAAAACTCATCCTTTCACTCTGACTTCACCATGCATCCCAAATGTAGAAGATGTAATCTGTTTAGTCCTGAACCCTCTTTATGCAAAGACCACTGTCACTGTCTACATCGGCTTAGCTCAACTGGTAAGTCATTGACTTTCCCCCTGGGGGTTGTGGGTACAAATCCCCCCCCGGGCAATGAGCTAACCAGTGTGGGTCCTTGGGCAAGACCCTTTACGGTACTGCCCCCCGGGCGCCGAAAAAGATGGCTGCTCACTGCTCCTGAAAAAGGATGGGTCAAATGCAGAAGTCAAATTTCTCCCGTGTGTCACTGTGTGTCATTGTGTGTGAGACCAATAAAGGCTTAATCTAGTCTATGGAGTATCAGTGATTATGGGGCATTTAGCACTACTTCTGCTTATTCACTGTAAAACACCCTGCCCACTTAAAAAAAAAAGCTATTAACCTAAATTTACCTTTGCGTTTGGCAGTTCCAATTAAGATGGAATCCCATTTTGATTGATTTGTGTAAAAGGCTCAGTGTTCATTTCAACAATACAACTCCTCACTGTGTGGTTTGAAATGGCTTTGCAGTTTGTATATTTGCTGTTGAGATTGAGGAAGAAGGGCTAAAGTTACTGTTGCCACAGCGGTGCCGAGTTCCTGAATAAACTGGATAGGATTACACAAGTACACATCTTTAATCCAAGAACTGTACTCCCGGTGTCACTGCTGTCTATCCATTCTCGCCTATTTAAACCTCTTCCAGGTCCTGAAACATGTCCAGTAGTTAAGTACAACAGTATGGGCTGGATAACTCCTCCATCACAGTAATTCAGAGTGTCATGTGTGGCGTGGGTGATTCTCTGCTTAAGACCAGTGGAGAATGCACTTTGTTACCATGGGACCCACACAAGCACAAGCATGGCTCCTTCATAAGTCATGTGTGATCGTCAGCGGTTGAGTGAGGCCTGTGAACAGTTACATCTGTTCTTACACATCCTGGGCTTCACTGTCTACATGATGTCATCGCCAACATCAAGATGGCTGCTACGGTTGTGTCTTCAATCATGAGACAAGTCGAGCATTTCAGCAAGTTTTAGATCCGCGCTGGAACAGGCTAGGCTAATAAATAAATTAGGTTCTGTACAATCTCTAAAAACATCTCATGGTTTGAGTCAATATTATAAATGTTACTGATGCTACAGAATCAATGAGACCAACAGAGGGCAGTGCTGTTGTGCTATGTTTAACAGAAAACAAAACAAAAAAAAAGCTCTTCATTCTTTCTTTGTATATTTTGTACTAAGAATGTTAAATGGCCATGAATAATCAGAGGAAAAGGAGAATTACACAGGTGGAAATATAGGTAAATAAAGATAAGACGTAAAATGTCTGTTGATTGGTCAGTGTTTTCTTCTCAGTTAGCCTAATTTTAAATTAATAGAGATTTTAAAATACTAAATTGATACTAAACTAATACTATAATGAAGTTGAAAAAAAATTACCAGTAGTGACCCCACTGTTTCCCTGTGTTGCAGTAACATGTTGGATTTTGGTTATAAATGTTTGATTTTTGACCTTCTGGCCCAAGCTCTACAGGAGGGAGCATGGAAGTGTGGAGGAAAAAGCTTCATTATGAATTATGTGAGTTATGCGTCTGGCGTTGGCCTTCACCAGGGGAGCAAGGATGGAAATTAGCTTTGGCTCCTATTTTTTTATTACCTTGTTTCTAATTTACATTTCTCTTTAATAAATAAATACAAAGACAAAGCATCAAGATGTAAGCAGAGAATAGAAGCGCACATACCATAGTAGAAAGCTCAATTTTTTTTACACTGCCATGGGTTTTAGTGATAGACCAGTCAAAGTTGAAGATAAGTGCATGACTTTTTGTATTATGTGCCACCTCACCACACTGTTACAAAAGTCCTTTTAATCTGCCCCTAATGCAGAGGAATTAGATGCGGTAGAGTGTGTCTATAAAGCTGAGTGGGTGCTGCGCTGGGCTCCCTGCACATGTGTGGAGAATTATCCCATTGGCAGAGGCTCTAATCCAGAGTCTTCCTCAACTGGAAGCTGCCCGGCAGACTTTCATTCATCCCCCACTGACAGATCTCAGTGGAAAGTCTGTGTCCATTTATACTGTTCAAACTCTGTTTAGGATTGACCACAAGTGATTTGGTAGTAGTGATAAGGCAATGAAGTACATGGTGACAGTACTGTACACTACTATATTGCTGACAGGGAAACAGTTGCCAAAAAAAAATATATATATATATTGCTGTAGTAGTAGTAAACAATTTAGTTGTAGGGCTAGTTGGTGTAGCCAATTTTACTATAGAGCGTTTTCATGTGACGTCATAAATCCGTAAGGCGGCCATTTTGGGAGGATTCGAAGCACCACGAACAGTGCATTTATGCCGCAAAGTAAAATAAAATAAAAAACGCAAAATGGTCAAGCATTGTACGGTCCTACAGGTCACAATAGAACGGACAGAGAATAACATCCGCAGTTCTATCATTTACCTAAAGTAGTGACCAACCAGGGTTAGGGCTGGGTATCGATAAAAATTTTCCAATGCCGATACCAATATCGATACCTTCATTTCGATACCGATTCCTGACCAGTACCTTTTTCGGTTCCTATTTTATATTAATTCTAGGAAAAAATGTTATTTCATTACACATTCTATTCCACATACTGGAGTTTATTTTCCGTTATTCAAGTTATTTCCAAAGTTTTTTTAACCTGTTTTTAACCTGTTTTTGTGACTGGAGTCACATTCTCTTACTGGTTTTGTAGTGGTATTTACCAGCCTCTGCACATTTACCAAATGGATGTTGTGACAAACATGCATTTGTGCACTTTTATTAGGCAAAATTCAACCACATGTCGCTGTAGACGTGCTCTGTGCGGACGCTGTAACATAGATTTAGATTAGTTTTTGCTTTGCATTTCGTCTTGCTCTTCAAATCAGAGCAAAAAGGCGAGGAGCGTGGTTTCCGCGTGTTCCAGACGAGCGCACGGGCTGCACTGCGAAAAACACGGTAAAAGTTTATTGCTAAAGGCAGCGGCCGTAATGAAATATGATCACAATCATCTCGAGACCAAGACCGGACACCGATCGACACGGTAATATGGGACAAAGTGCGTCCCTTTTCAGCACAATACGGGACGCGTACTTTTGTTCCTGAATACGGGACGATTCTGTTTTTCAAGGGACGGTTGGCAATCCTACACAGAAGTGCTGTGACCAGTGGCTAGAGTTTCATTGAATTGCTTAACAAAATTTCAGCGTGAGAAATACCATGTGTGGCGTGTGAGTGTGTGAAGTTGTTGAAATGCGTGTGTCACACTCTCAAAGCGTGAGACTTGAGAGCTGTGAGGTACTGTAGGATATTAGTAATATCCTACAGTACCGTTAACATACATAGGCAGGGCTCTCAAGTCTCACGCTTTGAGAGTGTGACACACGCAATTCGACGTCACGCCACACATGGCATTTCTCACGCAAATTTAGTTACGCAATTCAAGTGCAGCGCTTCTGTGCCCAGAAAATCGGTTAGATAATGGAGGCACCGCGAAAAAAAGTCCCCTCCGCTCCTCGGGAAAAATTGTTCACTCGCACCCCCCGCTCAAAACTTGAGAGCCCTGTACATAGGTAAACTTGCAACAACCTAGCTAGCTCCTACCTTAAAGGCAAATTAACGTTTTTTTTACAATCTGAGCCTTCTTTCGGCAATAAAACAAGTAGTTTTACTCACCCATAGCATTTTTCTGTCAATTGGAGCAGTATCGCAGAACTTACGTTGAGCCGTTCTGTTCTACTAATGATCCCGTATCCGTTAACATGGTGCTGTATCATATGCTCGGGGCATTACTTTGCGGTGTCCAAATAACACAAACTTTAGCACTTTTCAAATCATACAAGCCCGATGTCTTAATGTAAGATTTCGTTTGAAGCAAAAGTGGCCTGTAATCTGAGATTTAGCCATAGTTTTCAGCTTTGCGTTTCATGTTTGGGTCCCGGGAGCTGATAGCACAGTCCGCGCATGCGCACTGGCGTCCTCATCTACTCGAAACTATGGCTTGTATCACACTCTCAAAGCGTGAGACTTGAGAGCGCTGGTATATGGATGAGGAGGTATTAGAAAGAAGGAAGCGGAGACAGTTTGAGGAGCAGCACACCAGAGAACAGCTATTGGTATCAGATTACTTCTCAGAACAGAACAGAATTACTACTGTTGCACATTTATTTTATCTTAACTCAAATGCACATTCTATTCCACATTACCATTTCACTGCTGTATCTTCCATTGCACATTTTTGATGCACACTGCACACTTTGGACATCTGTATATAGGTATTTATTTATTATGTTGCACTGCTTTAAGGATTTTAGATCTTAGACTTTAGTTTAACCTTAGATCTCTGTCTTAGATAGTTTTTGTTGTGTTTTGTCTTCATATTGTATCTTGTACACTGTCTTTTTTTGCACTGTTTGGCCAGAGAGAAACGAAATTTCGATTCACTGTATGTTGAACACATATGGCAGAATTGACAATAAAGCTGACTTTGATCTTTAAAAAGAAGAACCATGCGCTGAATCCGCTGGCCTTCCTTCTTTTCCTTTGCTGGTAAAAAATCGTCCGGACTGAAGTGAGTACTGCAAACACGATGGTCCAAATGTCTTACAGCTTTGCGTTTCATGTTTGGGTCCATTCTCAAAACAACTAGCCACAGCTTCAATAACTCCGGATTGTGATGAGGAAACGTGTGAAAACTCAACTTCGTCCAAGTTGTCATTTTGTTTTCACAACCGGGATAAATGCATGTTCGCACCATTTCGGGTTTTCTCAAGCAGAGATGTTTTCTTATTATTATTCCTTTGCTTCTTTATGACTGTAACCGAAAGCTGAGAGCGTTGTGTTATCTGCAAATCAGCTGTGAATGCGCGTATGCGCGCTGTCCTCGTTGATGATGTCATCTAATCGGAACCATGGCTAGATCTCGGATTACGGGCCACTTTTGACTCAAACGAAAGTGTAAACTCACACACTGAACTTTTGTCATTTGAAAAGTGCTAAAATTTGTGTTATTTGGTGACTGCAATAGCTTGCCCCGAGCACTCACGTTAAATGGATATAGCTAAACTACAAAATCTCAGGAAATACTCCAAATGACATCAAAGTACAATGGGTGAGTAAATGACGTTGTTTTATTACCGAAATAACTTTCAGATTGTAAAAATGTTACTATTCCTTTAAAGACCTTACACATGTAATACAAGTATGCCTACCTTTGCCATCACAATATGCTTGTCTCCAGTGTTCCGCACTTTAGGCTCTCAACAAACTGGTTGTTGCCTCCAGACCTGTAGAGCTCTGAAGGTCTTGTGCTGTATATGGGCTTGGGGAGAAGACCAGGTAGTTGACAATGTCGGGAGAGCTTACAGCAGGCAGAATCGACAAATCGCCACTATCATTGAACAAACATGAATCCTTCTCATACAGATCTTCTTGCCTAATTAATTAGCATTTTTTCATATAACTCTTCTTTTTTTGGCATCCAACTTATCCCTATACAGCTGGTCAACTGTGTCAGAACGTTTGAATTCTGATGTGGAAGGTTTCTCGTGAAATTTAGATTTTTTTCTGCATGATTGCTATCTAAACACATGTCATTTTGAGCGCGTAATCCTACCAAGATGGCCACACATCCGGGTAATCATCCTGAATTTCGGGTTTGTGAAAACGCTCTATAGCCCAATTAGAATCATGGTTAATATAGAGACATAATTACAGAGTGATGGCAGTTTAAAAAGTGACCATTTGACATTAGCGTGAAAGAACTACAAATAGCTAAATGAGTAGAAAGGACTTTCTTACTAAGACCTTATGACTTGCGGTCGTGTTAATTCCAGTTAAATGTAACTACATTTTTACAGTCTTACTAATTAACAGATTTAGTACAGGCAACAATGCGCTGTGTCTGGATTTCAGTTCAAGAATCAATTTTAACTGGAATCAGTGTTCCAATAGAGAAATCACAATCTGATAAATAGCAGACATTCATTCCTTTATATCACTGTCTGTATTATATGGGAGATTAAGATAACTTTCAAGCAACTTTCCAGGACAAACTTTAAAAAGTGATTGCATCAGGAAATGAAGTCTATTCCAAATCAACATACAGTGCACGAAAGGATTGTGATTATTTCCCCTAATGACCCTGCAATGGAAATGTTAAAAAAATAAAAGGCTAATTGATACAGCATTACTGTTATCTAAGTATCTCTATCTTATCATGACCTCCAAATGCTTGTAGTCCATTTGTAAGACCCCAGCATCTGCGATTCATTCAATTGTTTTCCATGTTCCATTCACCCTTTAAATATTCATTTTTTCCATTTTATCAACACATGAAATACTTTTGTTGAACTAGTCTTTTCCACAATTCACATTTTTACATTACAAAACCACATGTTTTCACTTACTCTAAGTTCTGAGCGAGGCAGAGCAGAGGTGCGTGATGGGGTGTCTTTGAAAATCCAGACAGCTTTATGGTCATGTAGCGAGATGTGCAAATTAGTAGGTTGGGGTAATGACTGAGTGCTCTCAGATCTGCAGGCTTGTTCTCCATGTCCTTTACTGCCACACCTGCCTCTCCTGAATGCGCTGTGGAAATGTTCACGGGTTCAGCAGCTTTGTGGTGGTGAGGATTTAACAAGGGGAACCTGCCCAGGTAATTGTGCACAACAGAAGTAGTTAGCACCAGCATGTGTGATTTACAGTAGTCAAGCAGTCACTTAAAGAAAGCTGTACAGTTTGATTGCAACTGGTTTAGAGGTTTGGTGCCCTGGTGTCAGTCAGTGTAAGAGTATAGTGACTGTTGTTTGTGTGCAGTGGTAGAACGTAACAAAGTACTTTTACTTTACTACATTTGACGTATCTGTACATTCTACTCCACTCATTTTTAAGGACTAAAAAGTAAAAGTATTCTTTTCATATGTGTAGAATCCCTCAGTCGTCCAGGTAGAATCCATGGCAAAAGGAGAAATTCAATTTGTCAATTGCACAAAAGTTTATTTGGTCGAATACATTTCACAGTTCACCCAAGCTTCTTCTTCAGTTCTGGTCAGACGCTACTGGACACTGCCTTATATCTACCTGAAGGGAGGAGTTAACTACAATGAAATTACTTTGAAACTGCCACAACTATTTGTTTACAGTTTCTGTTAGTTAGGTGGGCCTATTAAATATGCAGTGGGAGTGAAGTGGGGGGTCTTGTTAGCAGAACCATTTAGGGCCAACCTGACCTGGCTAACCCTATTGTTTTCTTTATTTGTTTTGATTTAGGTTTGAGGATAGAGTTATAACTCTCTATAATTATATAAATATCTCTGTAATTTAAAATATCTCTGTAATTTTATTGTAGTTTGCTCCTCCCTTCAGGCAGATAAAAGGCAGTGTCCACCAGCATCTGACCAGAACTGAAGAAGCAGCTTGGATGAACTGCAAAACGTATTCGACCAAATAAACTTTTGTCCAGTTGACAAATTGAATTTCTCCTTTTGCTATTCTTTTCATATTTTGAGACCTGCTAAAAAAGCTGAGGGGGTTAAGGTCCCATGGCATGAAATTTTCACTTTCTGAGGTTTTTGAACGTTAATGTTCAAAAAAAAAACCACCCCCCCATGACTAAAAGTTGCGAAATGTGTAAACTGAGCAATTGCGATCCTTTCTGATCAAGATTCTGATCAAGGGAATTTTCTGATGCCACACTCACGGAAAGGTTTCCACCCCCATCTGGATGTCTACCCACCGTCTCTGGAAATCACGCCCAGAGAGTTTGGACCGCAAACGAGCTATGCAATGCGAGATGCGAACCTCTGAAACAGCAGTGGTTTAATTTTATTTCTGTGGAAATGTGTTTTTTTAATGGAAAGCGTCTCATATCTTCCTCCCCTCTTAAAACACAGAAGTGGGTAACAGCGCACATCACACCGCTAATCCAGAAAACAGTGGCGTATTTGGCCACAACCCACCCGCTGCACTGGCCTGTCTCTGTCCTCCTCATTTGCATTCAAGCAACAACGCCCAGAATAAAGCATTTGAGAGACATATTTAGCCTCATGAAGACAATCAGAGTCATAGCTCATGCACTGAGGTTTGATTTTGAAGAAGGATTCATTTACAGTATTAGGGAACCATTAAAGAGCCATATAAAAGCATCAAGAAGTACCATGTCATTGGATCTTTAACACATTAAGTTTGTAGTTTGTAGCACATTGTAGTTTAAGCAAACAAAAACATACAAATAAAAACAGGTAGGAAAAAACTAAATTCAAAGTTCAGCTCAAATCTTAATCAGAATCACTACATTTGAAACTTTATTAGAACTCAAAATCTCAGCAAAATACTTTTTTACTTTTTAGGCTTTCAGTACATTTTTAAACAGGTACTTTTATACTGTACTTTTTGTTGTTGTTGTTCTTTTACCTAATTACGAAAATGAGTACTTCCTCCACTACTGCTTGTGTGAGGGGAGAGCAGATGAGGCATGGTCCAGGCCTGGTCTTTATTACCATTGTGTCCAGTGCTCTGATGAAGTGCTTCACTGGTGGGTCCCATGTGTGGCCCCCAACTGCTTCAGGACCAATGGGTCAGACTGTGGCTTGTACTAAAACTTTATAACAGTGCGTCAGTTAATGCAGTGCTATATTTTATAAAAAGAAACATTCAGTGAAGAAGTCAATTTAAAGGCTTCAATCATTTTTTGTATATTTGGTCGATAAAACAGCTCTTTAATGTAAGCTACAGTAATAAAAGCACAGATTGGGGTCTCACGGCTGGGTCAGAAGATCCGTGTGAAACAAAACACGTGAGTTTAAACCACAGCCCAGTTTCACCAACGCCACAATCACGACAGCCGAATGGTAATTTCATTTCAGTCTTCTGGCAGACCACAGGGCTGTATCAGGGCTCCTCTGCTCTCTCCTCTTACATGATGGTTGCTTGATGTCTACATGGACATGTGGCAGCACTTACACATCTTTTCCACTGTTGCAAAGATCTGTCATGCATTTTTTTTCTTTCCACTTCAGAGTTCAAGGCACCATTGGCCTCAGCAACATTATGGAAATGTAAATCTGTATTTTGAATATGACTTGTTTATGCACACTGTAATTACAGTGAGGCTTTGGAGTCCAACAGACCATAGTGTTCAACATGATCTGTCTCAGAGATCACTTCATTATGTGGCTTTGTTCACTATTCACTTATCAATGTGTATGAAGGCCAACTGCATCCCTCCCATAAATACTGTGCGTTTGAATACTTTGCTTAAAGGGATAGTGCGCTTTTTTATGTTAATCTGTATGGGTTTCCTTCTAAAAGTGTGTGTGAAAAGTCCCTCAGTCGTCCAGGTAGAATCCATGATAAAAGGAGAAGTTCAATTTGTCAACTGGACAAAGTTTGTTTGGTTGAAAACGTTTCGCCGCTCATCCGAGAGGCTTCGTCAGCTCTAATAAGAATACTGGTAAGACACTTGCTTATATCTTGCTGCAGGGAGGAGCTAACTAGCTAACTACTTTCCGAACCTATCTCATTGGTTTCCGTCTTTTGTTTCTCTGGCGTCTAGATAACGATCCCTATTCATCCCTACGACCGTTTTTCCCACCTCTGGCCCTGCCCGGCTAGCCCTATTGTTACCCTGTTTGCTTGATCTAGGCTTAAGAATGGAATTGTAGATGGGATGCAAATTATGTCTGACTCCACCATTTCTGTTCAGAGAAGGATTCTCTTTTTTGACAAAAATAGCCTCTTTAACTCCCCTCTCAAACCAATTCTTTTCCCTGGCTAAGATCTGAACCTCACTGTCCTCAAAAGAATGGCCCGTGGCTTCTAGGTGAAGATGTACGGCAGATGACGGTCCACTCTGGCACGCCCGTCTGTGTTGGTACATCCTCTTGTGAAGTGGCTGCTTGGTTTCTTCTGCAGTGAGCGCTATATTGGAGAAACCAAGCAGCCACTTCACAAGAGGATGTACCAACACAGACGGGCGTGCCAGAGTGGACCGTCATCTGCCGTATATCTTCACCTAGAAGCCACGGGCCATTCTTTTGAGGACAGTGAGGTTCAGATCTTAGCCAGGGAAAAGAATTGGTTTGAGAGGGGAGTTAAAGAGGCTATTTTTGTCAAAAAGAGAATCCTTCTCTGAACAGAAATGGTGGAGTCAGACATAATTTGCATCCCATCTACAATTCCATTCTTAAGCCTAGATCAAGCAAACAGGGTAACAATAGGGCTAGCCGGGCAGGGCCAGAGGTGGGAAAAACGGTCGTAGGGATGAATAGTAGTGATGGGCGGATCGATACCAAAGTATCGATATATCGATCCTGATGGAGTATTGAATATGCATCGATCCTGGTATTAAAATATCGATACCAAGTCATGTTTTCTTACTGACTCAACTTTCAGTTTATTTAGTTCAAATTCATATGTGTTTTGTTCATTATTCAACCATTGCCACTTGTCAGGCACTACTTTTCCTTCCGCGTTCTCACCAAACGTGGGGTAAAACGTCATCTCGCGATAGACTCACTGCTGTGAGATTCCAGTCAAAGCTGCGCGGGGCTGCGGGAGCCATGGGAGACCGCAAGTGAAGTGTGGTGTGGAGTTACTTCCACACCGTGGACGACAATGTTGCGAAGTGCAGTGTGTGCCAAAAATGATCCGATATTGTGGCAATACCACAAATTTAAATAAACACTTGATCATAAATCATAAACCTCAGCATGACGAAATGCTACTGACCAAACGACGACAGGAGGCTAGTCAGGCAGCTCCCTCCAGCACAGCAGCAACAGCAGTACGACAGAGGTCAGTTGCCGAGGCGTTTGAGAGAGGGAGAATGTACCCAGGTAACCATCAAGCATGTAGAAGACTAAGAGTAGTGTATGTGAGAGGAGAATGTATGTATGTGAGAGTGAGAATAGTAATACTTCATTTGTTGTCTTTTTTTCATAGGCTGCAAGTGCCCAACTTACAATAGATTTATTTTATGTTATTTATTTATTTGATAGGGACAATGCACATTAATGAACATAAGTATAAAACAAATGTAAATATGCCGAATTTTAGCTACAAAGCTAGTTTTCATCCGCAGTCCCTAGGCAGGCAAATACATAAAAATACAACGTGCAACACAAGCAGCACAAACAAAAGTCTAGTGGTCACATTTGATGTCTGCATTGCCATTTTTATTTCATCAAAGATTTTTTTTCAGATATCTGGTGTTAGAATGTGTGGAGCTAAGCCCCCTGGTGGAGCTTTGCGAAGCCAAGGTATCTAGTTAGAGCCAGGTTAGTGTTTTTCTGTAGTATTAAAAAATGTATGAAAGTATCGGTATCGGTATCGATATCGCGATTCTAACCCTGGTATTACTTGGTATCGTATCGAAACAAACATAACTGGTATCGCCCATCCCTAATGAATAGGGATCGTTATCTAGACGCCAGAGAAACAAAAGACGGAAACCAATGAGATAGGTTCGGAAAGTAGTTAGCTTGTTAGCTCCTCCCTGCAGCAAGATATAAGCAAGTGTCTTACCAGTATTCTTATTAGAGCTGACGAAGCCTCTCGGATGAGCGGCGAAACGTTTTCAACCAAACAAACTTTGTCCAGTTGACAAATTGAACTTCTCCTTTTATCTTCTAAAAGTGTCGTGCGGTAACACTGGCTTACCTCTGACAGTCTCGTCTCAGCCCGGTTCTGGTCGGGTACTGGAGCTCACGTAAGTAGGTCCAGTAAGTTCGTGGGGACACGAAATAAAGTTTGTTTTTCTTTGCAAAACAACATTAGTCAAAAAAGTTATATATATTTCCGTCACAGACAGTTCTCCAAAAAAATCCAGCTGCCTAATTCGCGTTTGCATATTTTCTCTAGATTCGTATCACTCCGCCCACGTTAGCTCTATTGCCTGTTCACTCTTAACCGGATTGTTACGGCAGATGCGGTACGGCGACGGCGGATGTTTACAAGTGAACCGGCTGGGTAGGCTAGGCTACGCGCGCCATGATACAACTCCAAGACAAAAGGGAACCATGCGAAACTGTTTGTGACGGAAATATACATCACTTTTTGGACAGATGTTGTTTTGCGAAGAAAAACAAGCTTTATTTCCTGTCCCCACGAACTTACCGGACCTACTTACGTGAGCTCCAGAACGCAAGCAGAACCGGGCTCAGACGAGACCGTCAGAGGTAAGCCAGTGTTACCGCACGACACTTTTAGAAGAAAACCCATACAGATTAACATAAAAATAAACGCAATATCCCTTTAAAGGTGCATTGTGAAACTTTTCTGGTGGAGGGTATTGCTTGTGTTCATGGAGATATTACTGTTTGCCTTGATTATTCCACAGTATGGAAATCAGGAATCAGGAAGGTTTTTATTGGCATATGAGTGAACAGGTTCACAACATTAGGAACTTGCTTCGATACCTGGAGCGGACAGACACTCCGAGCACCAGGGCTGCCATTCGCGGCGCCAACTTGGTTACAACAGAGTAGAAAAAAAGATGCAGACAATTTTACAACATGTAATGACAGAAAAAAATAATTGGAGAGGTAAACATACGGTGATCTTTTTCTTTGGCAACAGAAGGAAGGGGGGCCCCCCCCCTTCCTTCTGTTGCCAAAGAAAAAGATCACCGGGGGGGTCAGATTGGAAATCAATAATTGATTGGAAACTGACGCAGAGGCAGACTTACTAAATAGACAGGGCAAAGTGTTTTACATAAAAATGTCAGTGTGAGCCAAATGGAATGTCTTGTTTTTGTTTTGTAGAGTGCTGTGTAAGATAAGGCCACAGCTGTGACCTTGGACGTGTTTGTGCAGAAGCAGAGTCAAAACAAAGTCCAGTTGAATCACAATTTCAGGAGAATTAATTACACCGGAAAATTTAGCATAATCTATACATTTTTAAAGCCCAGGCGAACGGACAATTTGCCAGAACCCTGGTTTCTGCCAGTCACCCCAACTTCATGCCACCAAGCAGGACTGTGCGACTCGCGATCCTCCCGCTGGCACGTATGATGAATGAACGCGGACTGAGCTGCTGTTCCACACAGTTCCACATCCATTATCCGCGATGTTATCCAGTGCCAGACAGATTTCCACAAATTAGGTTTCAGTTCAATCTGTGTTTCCCTTTCTGATCTCGTCCTCCCTAGTCCGCCACAGCCCCACTATCGTGTAAAATGACCCCCGGCGGCTCGGGCTCTTTTATCCGCTCGGCTCCAATTAGTGATGGGTTAGAAAAACATCCTCCAGGCCAATCCAGATGTCCTGCCATCAAAATTCCAATAGTAATCATTTCGTGTCCTCCAGTAACAGCGGTGCCAGACGCACAACGCGTTGTGTATCTAGCAGCGAGTTCCCTTGGGACTGTCCGGCTCTCCAGACCGGCGCTCCTCCGTGAAAAAATATGCCAATAGCATTGTGGGACCAGCTCCAATTCATGATTTAGGATTTCGAAAATCTGTTCCAACAGGAGAAAAATTACGAAAAATGACAAGACGAGAGAAATTAGACATCAGACAGAGCAAGATAAGGAGGAAGAAGAAAATACGTCTGCTCTCCACGGCAGCTGGAATAGTATAAGCTTGGAAGTCACAATGGAGACAGGTTAATGGTCAGATCTATGGAGAAACAAGCACATTGTAAGAATTCATGTTTTAAGGTATTTTTGAGCTATAAAACACCTGTAATTAAACAAATGCAAGGGAGATTTGTTTAATGCCCTACTGTGGAAGATTCCAGGCAAAGAAATAACATCTCCATGGAGACAAGCAAGTAGCAGACCCTTAACCTTAGAAGTGACACCTTTAGTTGTGTATGTAACTCAACTAAAATGGAGCTTTATAGTAGGTCCAGTACCATATCCTGCACAGTGCATTAGGACGCTGTTGGAGCTCTGTAAAGCATGTGCATAATGACTTAGTGATCCAGCCGTGAACACTAGTGGAAGGCATGTTCATGTGGATATTATGAGTCACCCTGATGTCGTCCTGCAGGTACCGGGCCTGTACTGTGGAGGAGCGGCCTGTCTGGGCCTCAGAGTCAGCTCCATGGAAAGTGAGGTTTAGTGCTTCATTTCAAAAGACAACAGTGCACAGCCTACAAAGGCACCTTTAGTTTGACTGCAGACCACTACACAGACCTACAGTTTATGCTGAAAAATACTGGAGATTGTTTAAAAAATTCAATTGCACCCTGCATTTGACAAAAAGCAGAAAAGGAAGTGTTATCCAAAGTTGTACAAAGCTAATCCTATAATAAACACCTCACCACAATACACAATCCAGTGTTCTCTTGTTTGCATAAAAGTTCTTTCCAGGGAACAAAAATAGGTATTGGACTTGAATCAGAAACACTACAACGCTACACTACATTTAATTATTACTATTCACATTCCAGGTAGTAAATCACACAAGTAGTTTGTCTTTATGCTATATGCCATTAAAAAGCAGCCCCAGGCTCCAGAGATACAGTGAGTCCATAGAGGTGTCAGAATGGGTCTAATTGGAATCATCATTTAGCAGTAACACCAGGGCTGGCAGCTCTCATCCATCACCTAGACCAACACTTACTGTATTTATTTTCCCCTTTGCTCTGTGCAGATCAGGTTTAAAGGCTTATCCTGCCCATTCATCCTCAGGCACCACACATTTGCCTGTGAGCGTTTCTGGTTGTGAATGTTTGGCTGCACCACCAGACTGCTGGTAATGACTGAACTCAATCTTTTATTAGTGCCTGCACAGTATTTAACATCACTTATGATTATGTAACAAATGGGTTGAACTGTGGTAGTGAGGAGTACTTTTCATCTCCAGTCCAGATGCACAGAAAGTGAGAAGAGAATATCACATCACTGCTACATCTGCTGGCCTCTGTTGGCTATTTTACCCATTGTTGGATACTAGTAGAGTAAAAATGGACAATACATGGACAGTGGACAATTCAGGCATTGTTAGCACAAGGGTCACAGATGTGTACCAAATCTCCACATTTTTGAGACCTCACAGAATTTCTGCATGGGAACCCTCTATAATGTCCCAGACTTTGTTCTATAACTGGCCAAGGTTCTATTTTGAGCCTTACAAGCCTGTTCCTAATTCTAAATTAGAGAGTGAGTCAGGATGTTGTTTAATGAGAAGCATTCCCCTCACCAGAACTCTGCTGGGGCCAAAAGCTGTTAACTGCACAACATGCTATGTACACATCACGTCACGCACAGACACAACTACTACTGCTCATAGTGCCACTCATTTGCTCCACTGAGCTGAGGAAACCATGTGGAAGATACTACTAAAACCTAAAAGTGTGATAACAGAGGAGATTTTACTGCTTGTAATATCCAGTCTCCCATAGCACAGTATACATGGAGAGGTAAAGATTTATATTTTGTTTAAATAAGACTGCAATGCATGACATTTCTTAAACAGAAGAATCAATTGTACAAAATTCTTCAGCAGAGACAGACTTGTGTCAAGAATGTTAGCAAACTCGCTAATAAGGTACCAGAGGTCAAAGGTTACAAAGGGCTCAGACCACCAAGAGGGAAAGTCCTTGTTCAATGGAGAGCAGCGTAACCTCTGCAGCCACTAGGACCATAAAAGTGTGAATATGAGATACAACTGGCCTAGGGCTGACTATGGCTGACTGCTGCACTGTGGTTAATGGGCAGACACAGCACAAGGAAAAGTCTTGGTCATGCTAGGCTTCTCTGTGCAGATGCCAAAACAGAATGAATTTGCTCTTACAATGATCTGCCCTGTTGGCTTTACTATTTAATTGGAACATGTTTGAGAAGGCTTTATAGTTTTTGTAATGATGTTATGGATCTTAATAATTCAGCGATAAAAGGTGTTCTAGGATGTCATTTGAAATAAGTTTTCATTCTGAAGCGTTTTTTGTCTTGTTTGAGTCCTTCCATAAATTTTACATTAATATATTTTCCCCTCAAAACAGTTTTACCTTCCAGTGACCATCCTTTAAATCCTTTAAAATGACATTAAAACTTTTTTTTTCTTTTTCAGATATGCTAAAAAGTCAAATAACTAAGAAAACATACCTTATTAGCTTCAAAGCATGGTTAATTTGGCAGTACTTGTTCTTCTGACTGATTTATATTTTATGTTTTCAGAATGTTGTCTTTTTTGCATCAACAGTAATGATGTTGAGACTGTTCAATTCGCTTTTGTCTGCAATCCTTCATGGACCAGTGTATCTCCATTTGATCTGAGAGAGGAGTTAAGAGTTATGGCTCAAAAATATATTGTCTTGATTCCTGACTGATGGGGTAATGCTGTTTGGTTCGAAGACAAAACCCCCAAATGTTCACGAGAACTGCACGAAACAGGAACTACTGGCAGAGATAATTACCCATAGGAAAGTTCACTGGCAGAATTTGCATTGTTCCCAGGCTTCTCAAAGTTGTTACGTGTACACTTTGCCCTTAGTTACCCCTGTACAAGTTTGTTAGCAGTGCTTGGAGATTTATAGGATTGGCAAGGTCTGTCTTTTGTCCTACGATAAACTATTTATCTTGGCGATTCCGGCTGAGAATGTAGCTGTATCATCTAGCCAAAGTAGGGATGTGATCATTTTAGACAGTGAGGATACAAGCATTGACTAAAATGATTTTGACTATTAACTATTGTGTCATAATGTAACATGAACTAAGTGGTGGTTTATACTCTTAAGTACAAGAAAAGCGAGGTGTGCTGATATCACAGTGCAAAATGATTAAATCAATCCAGTGTCTTTCCCAAATCAACCCCAAATCACATGAAACTAACTTGACATTTTGATGTGCCAAAGAAATATTCATTGCTTTGTAATTCTTAGTTCTCCCCAGAAGGTTTTAACTGGAACAATTTTGGATTATGACATGCTATAACATTTCACTTTTCCATGATTGAGGGTGTCAGATATAATAGATAATAACTGCAAATTGTGACATAGCGTCTACTGGTTGTTTTTTTTTAATTATTATTATATGAGTATTATAATCAAATCCACAGGGGGGTTTGATGGGTTTGTCCATTGTAAAAATTATATCATAATTTTATTTTATAAGATTTTTGTATCCTTATGTTAGGCCAGTGTCTATCTCTCCAGGTGCACCCACCTAAGGCCCATAGTCTCTCAATTCAACAGGAGAAAGCTGGCTAATTTGTCTATTATGCATTCCTATGTCTTGTGATCTGGCATTGTGGACATTTTTACCAATCAACTCCTTTTGCCTTTACAAAGTTAGTAAAGTGTTATGTAAGATTTCCATTGTGTAAATATTGTTTTATACTTTGTAATCCACTTTTACACCTTTAAGCAGCTTGTATGGATTTGTTTATCCACAAGCTGCACGGTTGCCCAGTCTGCCATAAAGACAAAATGGAATCCTTGTCTCTGGACCCCGGCACTGTCTGCTTCAATTAGAAGTGCTCAAACCATAGCCGGAACTTTTTCCACTCTGCGCTCACTTTTTCCATCTGCTGTGGAAGTCCGTGTCCCAGCACTTTTAGGAGTGAGGGGCGCACACTTTATTTTAAGTGCAGGGAAAAATAGTAACTTCCAATATCAACGGTAGGCACGCAAGAAACTGCATTTTTCTTGGCAAAGAGTGGAGTGCACCACATTAAAGCTGCAGTGTGGGGTTTTAGAGGTAGGCAAATAAATAGGGAATGGGTTTCATTGGTGGATTTTTCTGTGGTTTTGTAACTTTGGAATGTTCATTTATTGATTTTCCTTTTGTAAGAAAGCTGGGAGGCTTATAACATAAAACCAGACTTTTTGGGGCAACAGTGTACTCAAAACTGGTTTGGGCATCAAGAGCTTTTGCCCTTTAGCTGTTCTATTTTCTGTCAAATCACCACTGCAAAGCATTTACTCAAGTATATGATCCCCTTTCACTGTATGTCCTTATTATTTACAATTTATGACCAGGTGGAGGTTTTGATATATGACTGTGCATGATTTGTGTGACGTTCTTCCCTTCCAGTCACTTGGAGGCGGCAACACTCTTCTTCCTGACCATAAGTGGTGTGACTGGGCTGGGGGCTGGGATGGTGTCCAGTGGCTCTCACGCTCCAGTGGGAGTGTGCCTGCTGAGTCACCTCTCCACCAGTGAGAACCTCTCTGCTCTGGCCCGACTCAGACCCTACCATGGGGTCCCACTGCGGCACCACTGTGTCCCCATCCAAAGTAAACAAGAGGAATGTTAAAAATAATAAACAGCTTTTGGATAGGGCTAAGTATTGTCTGCATCTGCGTCGATATTACCTTGGTAACAATATGTTTGGGAAATTATGTTCAATAGATCTTTATCTTTGGCTTCAATTGAACATTATTGTGCAGTTTCACTTTGTTAGTGTTCTCTAACAGAGAAAATTCCACATATAAAATGTCAACTTATTGCTATGTAAGCACTACAAATATTCATCATCATTCTTAGTATTTCGTCAGTTACATTCTGATAAACAATAGCATTAGAATTAGAACTTATACTTAGATCTTTACTGCCCTCCACATGCTAAATAAATAAAGAAAATAAACAATAAAAAACAGTGGTGTGTAATATCAGAGGGAAAAACAGACAATTTCAACATAATTTTGCTACTTCTGTTAATTTTACATGGAAAATTAGCTGTAATAAGATGTCAAAAGCTATGTATTGCTATGTAACCACTGTAAATATTTGGAATCTTGATTTATAAACTTCTCACCAAATTTGGACAAGGCCTCCTCCAGACGTCTTGTTTGGTAGATGCTCCAGTAGTTTATTGTGCTATCCCCATGATAAACATTAGGAATCATTCCAATATTTATCGACGGAGTTTTTCTACCCTTTGGATTTGGAAAAGTTCATAAGTCTCCCACAGGGATACAAGTGCAGCCGGTTCAAGCGGAAGAACTGGGGATGATGGACTTATTAAATATTTTTGTCTATCTTGTCCTGGGATTACATCACTGTGGAAGATTCAACAAACAACATGTAAACTCGAGCTAAGGCATCCTCTTTCATCATCGTTGTCAGGTTTTATTCACACATCAACTTTTTTTCTAGCGCTTAAAGGTGCACTAGGCAACTTTTCTGATGAGGGCTCTGTCACTTATTAGTCTTCTTAGAGATGCTTTTTCTAAAATGTTTCACAGTATGGCATTACATTTACCCCAGTCACAGGTGTTTCATTGCTCAAAATATCTTAAAAACATGAATTCATACTGTGAGAAGTAAAAATACAAATCTCCACAGATCAAACCTATCACTTGGCCTGGTGTAGCACCTGGTTGTCTCTATGGAGATTGTAAAGCTCAATGCCATACAGTGGAACATTCCAGCTAAAGCAAAAACATTCTCATGGAGCAAGCGGGTGACGGACACTCTACAGAAGTTACTGGAGAAGTTACATTGTGCAGCTTTAAAAGTAAATATTAAACAAGACTTAGGCTACGTTCACACTGCAGGGCTTAATGCTCAATTCCGATTTTTTTGTGAAATCCGATTTTTTTGCGAGGCCGTTCACATTTCCAGTTAAATGCGAATTGTATGTGATCTCCAGTGTGAACGCTAAACTCCCCAAAAGTGTCCCGCATGCGCCTTGGAGGACACGATGACGTCACACGCAGCGAACGCGCTCAATGTTTACGGAAGTAGCCTAAAGTTGCTTTCGTACCGGAGCCAAAACATGTACAGCTTATTTGTTTTAAGGAGGAGACGGAGAAGGAGAAGGAGAAGGACGAGGTTTTTGGCCACAGCGTTTTGCGGGGCAGTGGCAGCAACGTGTGCAGAAAGGAACATGTGGGTGCGGAGTCACAGGCAGGAGGGGTGGGATTGCCCCGTGCTTCGCCGCTTCACTGATACGAGTTTATATACTATTTTCGCATGACGAGAAGAACGTTTGTGCACATTTGTGAACGCCTACTTGTACCACTCTCATTGGAGGAAACACACTCAGGTCGGATGAATGCGACCTGGCCGTTCAGACTGCAGTCGCATGTCAAAAGATCGGATATGTATCGGATTTAGGACCACATATCAAGTGGCCTGGATCGCATTTGAAAAAATCGGATCTGTGTCGTTCACACTGTCATTAGAAGATCAGATACAGGTCGCATAGAGGCAAAAAAATCGGATTTGGGTCGTTTCAGGCTGCAGTGTGAACGTAGCCATAGTTATAATCTATGGCACATGTGGATCATTATTTTATAAGTTGGACATTTTAAATTGTATTATTAATCTAAAATGACTTAATAAAGAAACAAATCTGCTGACAAAACTGCAGTGCCCAAGGGGAGCTGACGTCACAGTAAACCGATGGATATCTGCAGATCTAACAAGCGGCAGATTTTTTTCATTTGTACCAAAATGACTACATGATGCCGCCCGATCTTACGAGTGCCGCTGATTTAAAAAAATGAATTGGGGAATGAAGTAAGTACAGAGCAGTGGGTGTATACTGATGGCGGGAAAAACATCAATCATCAATATGACTTTGAAAAGGTAAATGAGAAGTGGAAACAATTAAAATAGTATTAAAAACTAAAAACAACAACAATAACAATCATAATTAAACGTTGATGGCCCCCCGCGATGGCCATTTTATCAAATTTTTCGCCGGGCCGATCGATCTGGACCCCGGTTTGGGGACTTTTCGTCCACGTTTAAGGCCTCAAAATTGCATTTGAATGTGGGGAATAATCTTGTTCCTTTTTCAGGGGTTGCCACAGCGAATCAACTTTTTCCATCTCGCCCTGTTTTCTGTATCTTCTACTCTGGCTCCAACTACCTCCATGTCCTCCCTCACTGCATCCATAAATCTCCTCTTTGGTCTTCCTCTTTGTCTCCTACCTGGTAGCTCCATCTCTAACATTCTTCTACCAATATATCCACTGTCCCTCCTCTGAACATGTCCAAACCATCTCAATCTGGCTTCTCTAGCTTTTTCTCCAAACCTTCCTGTCTGTGTTGTCCCTCTGATGACCTCATTCCTGATCCTGTCCATCCTTGTCACTCCTAAAGAGAATCTGAGCATCTTTAACTCTGCTATCTCCAGCTCTGCCTCCTGGGGAATAATAATAATAAGAAGAATAAGAATAATAATAATAATAATAAGAATAATAATAAGAAGAAGAAGAAGAAGAAGAAGAAGAAGAAGAGCCCTCCCCAGTGACTTTAGTCAGTGGCGAGCGGGCCAATAATAATAATAATACTGTATAGGTCTGCTTTAAAGACCATATAGCTCACAAAATGTACCCACAAATTTGCAACACTAGCACTGAGGATATAGTAGTAGTACAGTAATATAGTATTTCAGCAGGGTTAACAGGTGTTCTTATACTGTAACATGAGTCAGTTTGTTACAGTGGAAAGCCCAGGATTAGCCATAGGAATCACTCAGTGTTCGCCGATTACCCACTGGCTATTATTATCAGTCTGTGCAGGGACTAAACTTAAGCCAGAGGATGGGAGAGGGGCACAGTAGGCTTCCGTTGTACAATTGGCCCAAACTAGACTCCAAAACACCACAACATCTGCTCTCCTCTCCTCCTCTCACAGCGTTGAAGATAGTGCTCGGTAATAGGGAACACATGGGTAAAAGTGTGTCTCTACAGATAGGTACAGTGTACTTTGACTGGGAATGATGACTGAAGAGGAAATGGACCTCCCTGTAAACAGCTGTCTTATAAAATCTTGTTTAGTAGCGTTATAGGCACTTGTGTTGTTTAGTGGAGACAGTTCAATTCAATAAAACATGACACACATCTTGATGTCTTGTTGTTCATATATACAGTACTATAGGCCCATGGTGGGGATCTAGTGCATTTTAATGTACTTCAGGAAGAAATTAACAATATTATCATAGTGTATAGTTGAAGTAGTTGTGCTAATAGTAATAATAATTTAATGGTAGTTAAGGTAATGGTGTTGCAGTAGTTACAAAGTAAGATATAAAATAAAAAAAGAACTCTTGTGGCAAAATTCACTTGTTAAGGCGGTTGTTAACACACAATTCAATAAAGTGTACCTGCGTTAAAAATCGTGTATATGTATAGTATTGCTTTGCTGGGAATTTTCCACAGTATTGCAACAAAAGTATCTATCTCCATTGAGACAAGCAGGTGACACCACCAGGCCACGTTACAGGTAAGATTTGCGGAGAGATGTCCAGAGTAAGAACGCTGTCCCTTAAGGTATTTTTGAGCAATGAAAACACTGTAATTTAATCAATTTAAGATATGATGATATATTGTCATACTGTGAAACATGAAGTGTTTCAGACAAAACCAAGACAACTAAATGGGGACAAGCAGATAGTGGGCCCACAATCAGAAAAGTTACATATTGCACCTTTAAATAACAGAATTTGATTCGACATGAACTGAAAGTCATTTTGAGAGGAAAACTAAGTTTCCCATGACTGACATTGTATTCATGTCTTGGGTAAGGAGATGCCGACGTCTGCTGTATAATGCTGACTAGCAGTAGCTGCTAAACAAGGCTTTAAAACCACAGCATCATCTCTGGAAGAAGAGGGTCAGGCCTGCAGAGCTGCAGGGGCCAAGTCGCCTAACCACAGACATGTTTCTGTTGTTACAAGAAATGGAGACAGCTCAACTCAAACAAACTTTTAAACATCTTTTCCCCATTATGGGATAGGTTATAGCAAACGACACTCAACTGGTGTGTGCATTGCTTTATAATTGTGTTTTAGTTTCAGTTGTGTAACAGAGGAGACAAAGTTAAAGAGGATGTGGAAAAAGGGATGTTTGCAGACAGAAAATTACCTTAGCAGCAGCAGCAGGAGGAGGAGAGGAGGTGGGGTTACTGTGGTCCATAACATCATTTGATCTGGATGGAGTGTTCCAGGTTTGTAAACGTGCACATAAATATAAAATACAGTAGTAATAGTACTGTAAGTGCAAACAAAGACATCTGTACATTTACTGCTATATCTGTATGTCTACTGTCACAGTGATATACTAGTACATACTAAGGATTTGAGCCAATGCATGCTTTATATTTGCCAAAGGTTACAAGTGCGGTAGTCATGGCCTTTTAGTTGGAGTTTTACATGACACCAGGAAAGTTGCTTATATGCTTATGTATACATGCTTAAAGGTTAGAATCATCATTGAGACGAACTGAAAGGAATCCAAGTTCTTTATCCCATCCAATACATTATTATAAGCATATATTTATTGATGTATTCAGATGTGGCCTGCTGTGTGCTATTTTCATGAGTACAAATCACTTTAATAGAGCCATGGGCCTGCAGCTGCTGTTCCCGTCCAGCGCTTCCAAAGTGTAAAGAAAAAGCCTCTTGTTGTGAAACGATTTATTAGAACAATAAAGAAACGTGATTAATTTTGAAACCGGCCCAACAGTGGGTGGGTCATTTTCATACAGTGGACATTGTGTGGTAGCCATACTCATATAAAGCTACTGCGAAAAAGAACATCTAAACATTAGTCTTATTTTGCTGTGTTAAAGATTTGAATGCTCAGAATAAAAGAGTTTTATTTTTTTTTGTAAAAATCCTCAAAACTGTAATCACAATGGAAAAAAATTGGTTAAGTACTTTACTTAACTTTACTTGTTATTTAACCTGTACCTTAGTATTATTACAAATATTGTGAAATAGTTGTAGTGGGTGGTGATAGTAGTAATTGTAGAAGCACCATGCTGCTGCTGCTGCTGCTGCCACTACTACTACTACTACTACTACTACTACTATTGCTGCTGCTGCTGCTGCTGCTGCTGCCACTACTACTACTATTACTACTACTACTGCTATTGCTGCTGCTGCCGCTACTACTATTACTACTACTACTATTACTATTGGCAATTGCTGCTGCTGCTGCCACCACTACTACTACTACTACTACTACTACTACTACTTCTACTACTTCTACTACTACTACTACTACTACAACTACTACTACAGCTACTATTGCTGCTGCTGCTGCCGCTGTAGCAGTAGTCCTGGACTAGACCTAGACTAGACCCGGGCTACACAAGGGCTAGAATACCCACTGATCTGGTCTAGACCTATAGCAGGCTCAATATATGAAAACATATGAAAAAATGTAAGCATCTTGGCTTGCAAAACCCAGCGCATGCATTTAAGACCCATTGTAATTGAATATGAGTTGGGGGTTAGACTGGATGGAAAATAAGAAAGCCCACAATTCCCCCAGTTGTTTTGTGCTTCCTCGGCAGAGTCCAGACATGTTCATCTGTGGAACACATCAGCGATAGGAACCCCGCTATCATCCACCAGGAATGTCCCTCCCACACACCTCCACCATTTTACCCCAACTTCCCCAGGAAAACTTACTCACAAACCAAACACACACCATATAAATCATGGTAACGCCGTTGTATTCCTCTTTTGATTAAATATGTGTTATTTTCAACCATGTGACATGTTTAGAGCCCAGAATATATGGCGTGTTCGGTAACCTTATGTTCCATACTGGACTATGACTTCACGGTGAGGCAGTGAAGTGAGTTCCAATGGGCAGCCAGGGATGGAGACTCCAGTTTTATTTCTCTGGCTTTTCTCAAACTGTTAACGGCATCACTGTGGAGAGAAATAGGTAGTTTTGACTCAATGTTAATACCACAGTTTTTCCCCTGCCAAACAACAGTTGTTTTTTTAGGTTAAGGAATTCAGCAAATGTTTACTTTGTTCTTTAGCACACTTGGCCAATTCCACTTATAATAAAGTTTTAGGCACAAACAATGAGGCAAAGGGGACAGAAAACTTGGAAAAACAGCGTGCGCAAAAATAGAATATTTATTTCACAAAAATATAGAAATGTGCAAATATAAGACAAAAATTATGCTAACAGAACTGTGGCGGTGGCACCCTTTTATGGACAGGTGATGCAGTGAGAGCTGGTGACACCCGCAGGACAGGTGAAGGGAGGGAAGGAGCAAGAAAGAGGGAGCGAGAGGAGTGAAAGAGTGAAAAAATAGAAACAACAATAATAAACGGCACATTTACCCATTGTGTTTTTATCAGGGTATGTTGATGATATGGTGTAGCTGTGCTGCTGGTTAATGGAGCTGTCTAGAATGCAGTGTCTGTCTTAGTGTTACGAGGTCTCAATATGGGTTGGAAAAAAAGAAAAGATATGTTTAAGATATGTTTCAATCTTTTCTGTGTCAACACCAGAAAATCTGATTACTTTTACTCTAGCTGTCAAATAGTTAAGCAAATAGTAATTCCTTAGAGTATTTTATGTTAAATATTTGTATTGGTCTGTTCTACCTGATTGATTAACACTACTTTATAAATATTACTTGATAAATAACATTCTGAAGTAGCAGTAAACTTGAGGAACGTTTTTGGCTGCTTCTCTACAGTCACATGCAGCTTTGTGACTCAGTAAACCTTAAGTAATTGTTAAATATCCCATGGACTAATTCCCCACTTTTAAGACTCTAGCTTCTTGTCAAAACTGATCTTTTTTTCCTCACAGTTGGATAATGTCTTCATTTGTGACCGGTGGTGACCCGGGCCTAGTCTGACTCACTGTCTCGTCATGTTACAGGAGTCACAGGAGTCAGAGGAGGTGATGACTCCTGCCCTGTCAGCGGCTCTGAGCCCGGGGGGATCCTGAGGACTTCTCTGATGGGAAAGAATGACACAGCAGCAGCCTGGTGTGAATCCTCTCCTCCCTGGGGGATCTCACCTTGTCACTGGCCCATGTTACATCCATCTTTCAAACTTGTCAGCTTCAGGTCATGGTTTAAGGTTAATAATTTAAATCCATGTGAAAAAACATAGGCTATGCTACATCTGCTTCCACCATGTTGTTGATCAGATTCAATCATAATAGTGAGCTAAATCAGAGATAAGTTTATTGTTTATTTTGGCACTTAGCCACTTCACAAGAGGATTTACCAACACAGGCGGGCGTGCCAGAGTGGACCGTCATCTGCCGTACATCTTCACCTAGAAGCCACGGGCCATTCATTTGAGGACAGTGAGGTTCAGATCTTAGCCAGGGAACAAAACTGGTTTGAGAGGGGGGTTAAAGAGGCTATTTTTGTCAAAAAAGAGAATCCGTCGTTAAACAGAAATGGGGGAGTTAGACATAACTTGTCTCCCATTTATAATTCGATTCTTAAACCAAGTCTAAAACAGACAAAGAAACATTAGGGCAGACAATCCAGGGCAGAGGGGTGGAGAGGGTCGTTAGGCTTGAATAGGGAGGCTAAACTAGTCGCCAGAGTAATTTGAAAAACAAAGAGACAGATTAGTGGAGATAGTTTCAGAGCTATTTCAGTGGAGGGAGCTCCTCCCTGGAGCTAGATATAAGCAGTGTCTAACCAGCACTAGAACCAGAGCTGACGAAGCCTCTCGGATGAGCGGCGAAACATTTTCGACCAAACAAACTTTGTCCAGTTGACAAATTGAATTTCTCCTTTTATCATGGATTCTACCTGGACGACTGAGGGACTCTTCACGCATATAACACTAAACGTATCTGTTTCCATGGAGACAAGGCCACAATGCCTCTAGGCCAAGTTACAGGTCAGATCTGTGTTTTTGTAGTGTTTTTGAGCACGGAAACACCTGTAATTGAATAAACGCAACATAGACGAGTCGGATGCCCTACTGTGATACCTTTCATTCAAAGCAATAGTATCACCATGGAAACACATTTGTGGCAGACCCTTTACCAGAAAAGTTACACAGTGCACATTTAATCTCAGTCCATTATGAGAATCTAGGAGTAGCACTAAAACTTTTTTTATTTTTTATTTTTTTGGCCATTTTTCTTGTTGACGTATATTCCCAATGGCAGCAGCTGTGTTGGGGTGTTTTATTAAGCCAATGACATACTGACACGTGCGTCATTACAAAATGCCATGACTTGCTTTATTCCTACATCTTCTGACTGTCCCTAAAGACATTAGCATTGTAATCATGTTAAAGTAATTGGACTCCGACAGATTAACATGGATACTGTCATATCTTGGAGACCACCTGCGGAAAATATTTCACAGATGCTTCATAGTGTTCCAAAGACCCAAAGGACACTGTGACTTTTTCTACAACAACGCAGCACAGTCACATGAAATAGTTTGATTTATTTTGCTTTTGTTTACTTCTCAACATCACCTTGGATGTGAATGGCTCCCCCGGAAGAAGTGTCCAGGGAGAGTTTAGAAATGCCTGATTTGACCACGTGATAACATTCTTAATTTCTGCACTATTTGGTCAATAGTCTCCAGATTCTCTTAAAATGCATCAGCAATTGTGGTTAAAAACAAGTAGGTCCCATTGTAATATTTCACAGCTGCTTCAGAGTGCTACAAGGATCCAAACGGGACAGTAAACACCTAAACTCTGAACTCGTCTTTGGAGACTGAAGTGGCGATTGAGTGTTCAGCGTTGAGTGAAATAGTCTGGACTCTGAACTGTGAGTGAGCTAATCTAACATTGTGGAACAGAGATGGACTGATATGGGTTTTTTCCATGGCCGATGGCAATACTGATAGAATACAGAATAGAATAGAATAGAATACAGAGAAATCGATGGCCTATGAGCCGATATTTTTGAGCTGATACAGTATGTGAGGCCGATATTGATTATTTTCCCTAAATATAATGTATTTAAATTTACTACAAACTCACCCACTGCCCTTTTTTACCATAAACATTCAGAAAGCAGTATAGTCACATTTTTTGCAGCTATCTCTTTGTATTAAAGTGTTAATATTAAGAAAGAAAGAAAGAAAGAAAGAAAGAAAGCTATGCCTTTATTAGTCCCACAGTGGGGAAATTCCAGTTCAGCATTTAACCCATCCTGTTATCAGGAGCAGTGAGCAGCACATTACTGCGCCCGGGGACCATCTCCATGATCTTCTCGCCTCGGCTTGGTCAGGACCTAAGCTGGAGGTACCTATGGTGCATGTTTTGGGTTGGTGGGGGAAACCGGAGTGCCCGGAGGAAACCCACCCATTAAGCTTTGTGTGTATTTTTAAGCAGACTGATCAAAACAAAATATCAGTCTATTCTGGAGATTTAAGGCCGATACGCTAAAAAGTCCAACTATCGTCTATCCCTACTGTGGAACAATGAGTGTTCCACAATAGGAAGGGTCCTTGTCCATATATCAGCTGAGAAGGACTTTGAGACCATACCCAACCAAATCTCATGGTACAATATTACCACCTCAAATCAAACAGAAAACACACACCGAAGTTCTTGTAGGGGTGTAAATCCAAGGAACAGCAATATAAAAGTGAAAAAACCTGTGGTCCAAATAATAAATCCAAAGGAGGAAAAATGATCTGATGACTTTTTGCCAAAACGTTATTTAAATTTTTTTTAAAAAGAGCTTTTGGACATTGGCCATCTGACGGGGCTATTCACTTTTACAATATTACCACGTGACAGAATAATATTAAGCTATAATAATAATACACCTTCAAGACTTAATGTTTGTGGCACTGAAATGAAGGAATACGTCATGGTCTATGTATCTTCTATTTTAGCTACCAGGGCATTTACAGGAATAAGCATGCAACTGTGTCCTGAAATGAGCCCACAATATTATTATGACTTTGGTGATCACTGGTGTTATTATATTCTTAGTAGCCAGAGCATTATTGTTTGAGTTGGCAAAATATAGAGCACCCAAAGGAAGCAATCAAAATGGTAGTTCGAATTGACTTTTCTTGTGGGTTCAAATATTAAAAATTGTATCTAAACAGTCAGATAATAAATGAAGAGCTCATTTCTCCTTTACTTTCCCCGTATCTGTCACCCAGCTTGACCTTTCCTCATGTCAACACAGAGACCACCAACAGCTCCACACAATAAAGTCCCTCCGAGGTCCTGCTCTGGCTCTGTCTTTATTCTTTATCTAGCATTGACCAAACATTGTGTGAAGAAGACAAACCCAAACAACAGACTTTGGCTGTCACTCTGAAGTGTTCACAGCTGGGCGATACATGTGCTTAAAAGCGAAGACGTGGGAGGGAGATTGGACCCACCGCTTTCCAAACTATAGCATGAGAATCCCACTATGAGATTCCAGTAAACTGATGAAAGCGTTGGATCTTATAACATTTTGTATTCAAGCCACTGTATTCGACTGTTTCTTCTATAAAAGACAGAAGGCGTGGTTAACTTTTCATACGGGGAACATTTGGGTGACAGATATCAGGTCAAATAAGGACATGTTTTTTTTAAATCTTTTACTACTGTCTGCCTTTCTTAACAAGTTGAGCTGTAGATTCAAGGCAGGCTCACTGTTGTTCTTGGCCCATTACATAGTGGAAACCTGGTCATAGTCTGTGTACTGACTGAATACTTGCCTTTAGAGAATACTAACTCAATACATTTTCAACTTTTTCTTCTCAAATAGCTTCTTGATTGGTGTAAAACTATCATTTATATTTACGATACTTTAATACAGGGGTCTTCAACGTTTTTCAGGCCAGGGACCCCCAAACAGATGGCGAACTGGGCCAGGGACCCCCTACTATATATACGGCATAGAATTGTGTTTTATATTAAATTGAGCTTAGTGTCATGTATAAACATTGCTACTCTGTTATGGTACATCCAATACAAGGCAATAATACACAGGTTAATACTGTATTTTACACTATAAAATATAAAATTACATTATTTTAAAGTGAAATCAAAAGATTTCGACCCCCCCTGCAGTACCTCCGCGACCCCCCTAGGGGTCGCGACCCCCCTGTTGAAGACCTCTGCTTTAATAAGTTAAAATTAATGAATCATAAAAACCTGACATACACACTTAAAGGGATATGCCACCCCCAGGTCAAATTTGGGCATCTCCCCACAGTCCAGAGACTAAAATAAGTGGTGGAAAGCGTTTTCCTGCTCACCCAGCCATTGTCCAAGTCTGTCGCCACTGACCGCCGCGGTATCTGCAGCTCCTCCGCCTTAGACTGGAGTCTAACGTCGCCAGAGAAAGATTTCGGCCAAAAGGAATTAATTTGCTCGATGCGTTTCCCAATTACTTTATGTGTAGTGCGCATTCATATCGAGTGCAAATAAATGTGCAAATCAACACGGAGAGCTTGACTTGGTCATTTTGGGTGGGAACTATTTTCCAGTGCGGAAGAATACAGCCGAATCACGCACCACGTTGTGCAACAGGGGAACTCCCTTCCCGGTGCGTAACTGGGATTCCCCTGGCAGCGTGCTGCGTGATTCGGCTGTATTCTTCCGCACTGGAAAATAGTTCCCACCCAAAATGACCAAGGCAAGCTCTCCGTGTTGATTTGCACATTTATTTGCACTCGATATGAATGCGCACTACACATAAAGTAATTGGGAAACGCATCGAGCAAATTAATTCCTTTTGGCCGAAATCTTTCTCTGGCGACGTTAGACTCCAGTCTAAGGCGGAGGAGCTGCAGATACCGCGGCGGTCAGTGGCGACAGGCTCGGACAATGGCTGGGTGAGCAGGAAAACGCTTTCCACCACTTATTTTAGTCTCTGTACTGTGGGGAGATGCCCAAATTTGACCTGGGGGTGGCATATCCCTTTAACTTAGCTGGTGGACTGAATCTCAGTTTGGTACCAGTGTTGTCCGTACCACTTGTAATATCAGTCCCATTCAATACCTTTGTGAATATACAAATGAGAGTACATGCTTTACGCTCTGGTCTGGTTTGTAATCACTTCTTATTTGAAAATGAACCTCTAAACTGTGAAGGAAGTAATATTAAGGAAAAGATCAGGAAATATTTAAAATAGTTCACCATACCTGCATAATTCATGTATTCTTTATGGTCCATATATCAAAAGAATGGTCCATGTGGATGTCTGAATACCCCCTTCCATCTGCACCTTAAAACTCTCCATACTGTGCATACTCCGCATTGAGCACATAAAAGCACCATAGATTACCTTTAAGTACTGTGGGGGCATGGCTTGGGCCTGGTGAGCATTATATAGCCAAAGTTACATAATGTGGGTTCATATTTTCAGAAAATACAAAATTGTTCCACATGTTCTACTCTACTAGTACTTCATTCTGCATTACACTGTTGTTGTGGTTGTGCTTTCAATGATCCTTTAAAAGTCCAACTACCTTTTCAATAATTTTGAAATGGCTCACCGCACTGCCTGGATCTGATTCAGTGTCTGTACTGTAAATAAAACATGCTAATGAAAGTGAAAACAATGATCAACCATCAGGCTAAGTAACATCTGACAATGAAGTAAATCTCATATTCCAAATCAACAGTTTGTTTACTTGGATAACAATTAGTGTTGGACATGCTATTTTATACAAAAAGTTAATATTTATTTCAATGTTGCTATTATAAATAAGCAGACTGCCCGATTACCAAACTAGTTTATTTATTGTGACATTTTACTGATCTCACAGAAGATAAATTGGTTTGTGTATAATTACTCATGTTAATTAGATGAATTATAGTACATCTGACCTTTTCCAAGTTCTATTTTATCTCTTCTTAGTAAAATGCGTGTACATGCTGATAAGAGTAAAGTCACACTCAGTTCTGCCAAAACAATAACCTTTGGTAGAAAACCTTGATGTGATGGACTATTTATTTTTACTCTAAAATCCTCCCCATCTTCTTGGCTTGCCAGTTTATTAGGGGTGTGCAAAATAATCGTCATGACAATGCATCGCGATACTAACTTTCACAATATACTGCATCGATTCTTGATGCCAAATTCGATTATTATTAATTAATACTTTAATATTTAATAATGTAATATTTAATATTAATACATAAATAAATAAATTATTAGTTTATTTTTTATAAATCCTATGCACTTTTTCTTTGTGAAAGGGTATTGTTTGTTATGATGGTAGCTACCTCCAAAATGGCAAATGTTTGAACATCATTTTTTGTTTTAGAAAAAATCCTATGCACTTTTTTTTGTTATTGGTTTGGTTTATTTGTTTTTGTTATTCAATAAATTCAGTTATGAATTGAGTTGCTCAGAGTTATGTATCAATTGAAGACACTACCCAGATACACAGCCACTGATATTTAAGTTATCCTCTTTTTTTGGTACATTTTCACTGAAGTCTGTCGAATATATTGCAATGTATCGCAATAATTCAAGTATCGTGATGCATCGTGGCATATGAATCGTGATTCGAATTGAATCATGACTTCTTTGCCAATACCCACCCCTACATTTTAGCTTTCTCAAAATGCATTTAACTGTCAAAATCAATAAAGGCACAAAAATCCCAACAACAAAATAGGTAAATGTTTAGCGAAATTTAGCATTACAATGTCAAAAAAGGGTTTTGAGTGAGACATGTTTTTATAGAAAAGAGACACCCTTTGTAGTTTTTCAGTAGTTTTATTGAAAAATGCCTCTCTGTTTCTGAAATAAATAAGAAAATAAGGCTGTGTGGAATTCACAAAATGTGCAGAACATTAGAACAGCTATTGGATAGTGTTGCAAACCAAATCGTACTGCACCGTAAAAAAAACAACAATTACATTTGGACTTGGAAATCCTCAGTAAATATACAAATGCAAGGCCATTTTTGGCAAGAGAAAATGCATGAACAAAATCTCATTACTGACTGTAGAAAACATATAGAAAATCTTAAAAAATATTTTTTAGGGGATGGATTATCTGTAAATATCCATAAACAGACACTCAGTACTATTAGCAGACCTTTAGCTGGTTTAGTGCAGTACATGATGAAGTCGAATGAACAAATGCTTTTATATTACAAGCGGACACATATATGAACACAGAGACACACAGGTTGCAGTTTGGTATGTAACTTTCTCATGTCAAAAAATATATATATGTTCAACATAGCCAGGGGTATCAAACCCATAAGTACTAGATTGTTTCTTCAACACTTTTTTACACATTTCCCTTTGAGAACTTGGACCAAAAAAAAAAAAGCTATGATCTCTTTGCATTATCCCGGTGTAGCGATCTCTTTCTCCTTTGTGAGTAATCGGATGAATCTATTGTCTCAAATTCTGCAGCGGGCTCCACAGGTAAAGGCACTACCTCAGGTGCAGGCTGGAAGCGGGTAGCTAAAAAAAATTGTGGCCAAATCAAACAAAAACTGTATCTACAAGTTTTCATATGCACAAATTAAATTATATTGCACTATGGAACTCCCACAAAACGCCCCATATGTAAAAGCGTTCTACGTCTTTGGTTCTTACAAAAGGATGAGTTGTATTAACGTTAAAAAACAATGGATTATACATACTAAAAAGAAAAAACTACAAAGAACAAATGGTTAAAAAAAAAAAAAAAAAAAATTGTGCTGACATGGCCAACAGATGTAATGAGGAACATGCTGGGTCAAAGCTTTTGTAAGGTTATGCTGGTGGTGAGTAAGCAAAGGGTTAAGAGGCAGAAAGCTTCAAAATACAACATTTAAGTTGATGTTTTAGTGTGATTCCTGGATCATACATCATTTACACACAACATTAGTTTATTTACACATATCACTTTAACGTCAACACTGTTTTGTTTTTGAAAATCCTCTCTGTTAGTTGAACATGCTCCTTCCTTGCGTAGAAATGTTTGTCTCTCTTGCTTTCCTCCATGTTTGTAGTTCAAGATGCAAGCAGGCCTGCAGGTTGTCATTACTTGTATCTGAGATGGTGTTAGTCAGTCTGCTCCGATTTTTTTTTTGGCTTTTATTTTTAAGTATCATTATGTCCATGGTGAGTATCCTTACATGCCCTCTTAGAAACTGGGCAAACATCTCAGAAACAGGACTTCAAAGTGAAAGCAGCACAGTTGACTTAAGGTTTACTATGCCAAACCTGGAAATGGTCAAAGAAGGTGTGAGTATTTTCTGTTGAACAAAGTTATAAGCGTATCATAATAAAAAGATCATACACTAAATAGACTTTTCATGCTGATTCTAACATGTCTGAAATGTATGGAGGAATAAGAATCATGATATCCACTTAGCTACTGTCATTTTGTTCAAGTTCAATTTGCTGGGACAGTGCATTCCATTACTCCATACATTTAAGTAGTGAGTTGGCGTGCATAAATTTAGTTTTGTTTGACTTGAGTAGCACCATGCAGGGCCTGGACAGTGGTTAGTATACCTGTATATCCTTGTCCATTGTAAGGAATGCCAACACACTGGGAGGAGTCGCAGTATCCAGGTGGTCCGGGTGGACCCCTCACACCGGGAGTACCTTGTCGACCTGGAGGACCACGAGCGCCAGGAGAACCAGGAGAACCCGGGGATCCCGTCCTGGACTCGCCTGGTGGACCTGTGGGACAGAAGAGGAAATGCATTGACATCAGACAAATTATTTTGAGGAAATTATAGGGTAACACTCCATGGTAGCTAGGCAGTTTAATTGCTTCAATGACTCAATTAAAAAGCCTGAAAAAAGAAGATACGGTATGTTGTTGTGGAGTTACCCCCTGGCCCCGTCCGTCTAGACGTTAAAAATTCAGGATGGAATTTTCCCCCACTCTCTGTACTCTCTGTGATTTAAGTGGGCCCATGTGTTGTCAATGAAGCCACCAATGAAAGCTCATTGTATAGCAATTTGATTCTCACACACACAATAGTGAGTCACCAGAGGACTTCCTCCCACTGGCCTTTCTCACTTCATTCACAGAAACAGAACAGTTACTGTTTGCTCGAGTGGGCGACACAATGACAGAAGATTCATGCCACTAATCAAAATGCATTTCTCTGGAAACAGGAGTTTTATGATGTGTTGGGGGCCTTACAAAAGACCCAAAAAATATGAAACTATGTCTCAAATGATTAGGCCATCACTGACACTCACCAAAAAATGTAAGATACAGATTTCAGAGGAAAGTAATAATAATAATAATAATAATAATAATAATAATAATAATAATAATAATAATAATAATAATAATAATAATAATAATAATAATAATAATAATAATACATCTGTATTGTGTATTTTCAGCAGATAAATAATAGTGTCTGTAACTTGTTTGTGTTGGTTGATTTTGTGTGATTTCAAAGTTAAGCATTGTTGTTACGAGCCACATCAGCGGGAGGCCTGCAGCTGCTGCAAACTGTGGCTCAGCCCAAATAACAAACCTTGTTGGTGTGGATAAGGCTTTGTTGTTGAGGTGTTGTGAATGATAAAAAACAACAGTTTTTTACCTGGTGGCCCATTTGCGCCTCTTTGTCCTCTGATGCCAGTTCCTGGAGAACCCCTCTCTCCCTTCTCTCCTTGCAAACCTACATTGGAAAACATATGAGCCCTTGTATTAAGACCACTCACTGATTTGTTGTTAAACTCTGATGACATACCTCTTTCGCCCTGACTTCCAGGTAAACCTGGACTTCCTGGAAAACCTGGTCTCCCGGGCTGCCCTGCCTCGCCTCTGTTCCCTTGGTCTCCGGGAGGGCCCGGAGGACCTGGTGGTCCGGCTGTGCGACTGTTGTATCCAGAGGGAATCTGGTTGATCAAGTGGTCAATACGGCTCATCTGACCTGTAAAAATATAAGTATTAAAATAAAAAAATAATACATAAAAACCATTGTAGTGCATTGAGAAAGAGAAAAGGACTCACTGTTGACAAGCTGCTCACAAACTTGTCTGGCAATTGATCGCATCATGTTTTGAGAAGCAAAGTCTCCCTAAAACAGTGGCATAAATATGATGAAATTAGGAAGGTTATGTTATGTTCATGTATCCATGAGTGACAGTACATACCCTCTCTCCCTTTTCTCCTTTAATACCAGCAGGGCCCTATTAAAAGCATTAGTTATAAGATAAATAAAAACAAAGGTACAAAAACCTTAGTTGATCATTCTGAAGATCTAATACATACTGGACTTCCTGTGTCTCCAGGTTTTCCAGGTTTTCCAGTAATTCCAGGTACACCAGGATTTCCAGGGTTTCCCTAAAAGAGGAAAACATCAGTGCTGCATTGCTTGTCTTGCCTTCCTACTCTCTAATCATAATTACACCAATAACTTGTGTTAAGAGTTGTGCAAAAGGCTCCAGAAAGGATTTATGTTTTGACATCTGTAGTGCATGTGGCACAATAAGCCAAGAACACCAAAGGGGCTGGAAACACACATCCAAACCAGAACTACAGGGATGGAACATAAACACACAGCCACTGGTAATGGCTGCTGGAGCAGGCAGGATGCTATAGTGCATGTCAATTCTATACTGGCATCAACTCGCTTGGCAAGAAGGATACATTAAGTAGATTCAGACATCCCGAAACCACAGAAGAAAGAAAATTAGAAACACAACTCCTTCTCCTGCGTGGAGCACTATAGACGCTAGTCTTTACCCAGCCTTCCAGCAGAGCAACAGTGGAACCAGTGCTAATTATTGTAAATGTGTCAGGAAATAAAGCCCTAAGCCATGGATATTTATTTGGCTGTGCAGAACAGGGACAACATAAACACACACTCACCATGGGCCCGGGTGGACCTCGGGGGCCAGACTGTCCCTCCTTTCCTGGTGGGCCCTACAAAGAAATAACATACAGTCACAAATGGTTTACAACACACAAGGGACACTGCTCATGCGATACATCAATGTCATGCCTATACATTGCTTTCAGCCTTGGCTTTGACATTTTACTTGACATAAGAACCTGTTTAATAATTCTGGCTGATGCAAGCGAGAACATTCACTGAAAGTGTAAAAAATGGCACATGTTTATAGCATGCAAAGATCTAAGTGGGTGACCAAAGGGCAAACAAGAGCTTAAGTATGTGTTAGGTTCATGTGTGTTTTTGAATACAGCTTGTAAATGTTTAGAATCCAGCGTATAAATGAGATGAGCCTGGCGGTAAATCTCACCCGTGCGCCGCTTGGTCCAACTGGGCCCAGAGGACCCCGTGGCCCTGGAGGCCCCTGCCAAAATAACAGATACTTCATTAAATGCTAATAGTGAGGAACATGTTGAGTTTAAATGTTCAGTAAATAAATCAGTCTTTGAGAACACATATTGATAGCTCCCTTCCAGCTTCAACATGATGAGAGGAAAAGTACTTATTGTTGGTCTAAGCAATTTCATGACATTTTATAACATAAGGCTATGCACTATTGCAAAAATACTGACTTGTTTAACAGATGTAAAGACTTCCAATGTTCAAATACAAGGGATGGATACTTTCCAATCCACAGCTCCCCATTGGTAACACGAGTCTAGGCTTTGTAATAATTTCACTGCAGGACTGGCTTTCTACTGTTTGTCAATCAGAGGACTGATGGTAAAGTTGAGGAGCTCCCAGAGGATGGCAGAAGAAGCCTCCCACTTTGAATGTGGTTTCAATCTAACTATGTGGACTGGCTCCAATAGCACTGCTCTCTGCTTGGACAGTCTGCTGCTTCCTGTTCATAAACCACAGAGACAAGAGAGACAGGAAGGCACACTCACTTGAAGACCAGGCAGGCCTGGGGCTCCTGGATCTCCCTTTGGTCCTTGTCGTCCCTGTAGGTGGAGAAGAAAAACTTCAGAATCATTTAACATTTGGTTTTATTGTTTTGACATGAAATGTAGGTAAGAAAATAAAGGAGTGCTTGAATTGTTGGCCTAAGATGTTTTGTCAAAAGTTGTAAATTCCTTTCACTAGATTTATAATCAAAATATTTCATTACAGTCCCACAGGTTTTTAATGAACTCATATAATCCGAACATAATGAACATCATATAATTTCAAGACTCGGTCATAAGATATGACGTTCCTCGCACATGCAGGGACTATTTCTAGCCGTATACAGTAAACAAGTCTGACTCACTGGTTCACCAGGTATGGACAGTCCGTTGGGCCCTTGTGGACCAGGTGGTCCCATTGTGCCTGGAAGTCCTTGTTCACCTCGTGGACCAATAGGACCCTGCCCCAGTCAAAAAGAGAAAAACTGTTACTTGGTACAAAAAGTCAGATAGGCCTCATCAGTGTTTCAGATTGACAATCAACAAACACACTTCAAATCAAGTCTAGGACAAATCTACACCCGTAATAACTAATAACTAATCTGAAACATGCTCCTTCTTTTTTTTGTCTCACACATGAATCTAATGTGCTTAGCAAAAGCAAACCAATGTCCACATTATTTTCATGTCAAATAATTATTTGTAAAAACCAATGAGGTTGGACTTACCCCAGGACCTGAGTCTCCTCTATCTCCACGTGGTCCCTTAGTACCTGGGCTTCCCTAGATATTTAAAGAGACACAATTTAGTGTATGTAAGTCAACTGTCATTAGTGGATTCCAGAGCATTAAACCCAAAACCAGACAAACTCCTCTGTGGGACAACGAGGTTAGCAAGCCCACAAACTTAACTTTGGTATTTTCTCTAAAAGCAAACTGTATCTGTTGACACTTTCCCTGACCCAGCATTTTAATCCATGCTACTTCTATTTGTAGCTGGAAAATATTTAAGTAATTATACATCTATGTAGAAAATTATATGGCATTAACATCAATATCTGGCACAAAGAGACCCGAGGGAGGTGAATACAGATAAATGGGTATAATTGTAGATGATATGGTTGTTTTACCGATGGTCCAGGAGGCCCTTGTGGACCGATGCTGTCTTGTGTGCATGTGCAAGAGTGGGGCAGGGATGGACACTTGGCCTCATCTCTCTGAAACACAAAATTACATGTTCATTAGAAAGACAAGAAACCTGGTAAGTTGGTGCTCTATTGTTCTCAAAATGGTCTACAGTTTACATAAGCAATAATAAAAAATGTTGTTCATTCAATGTAAAAGTCTTACTGTGGCTGGCAGGTCACAGCATTTGTCTCGACTGATCCAACTCAGGCTGCAGACAATGTCAAACATCTGGAGCTGGAACTGTGAGACAAGTAAAAGTGAGGAAAAACATTACATAAAGCACTTTGGAATAAAAAAAGACCATTGTCCCAAAACAGACAACAATAAGTGCTCTGATGTGTCTATAAAGATACTAGTCACTGATCACACGTAAAACTTAATCGTGCATCGTAGCACCAGAGAATAGGCTTATTTACAACTTAAAGATGCTGTTTCAAAATGTGCAGTTCCCAGAACTTAAACAGCTTCTTTTCACTCACTGTTGCTGAATGCCTCCTTCCTCCTCCAGACTTGACCATCTTGCCAAGCACTTCATACCCTTCCAGAGTGATGTTGTTGGCCTCCTTGATGGGCTTCTCTGCCACCGCTTGGCAGTCCACATTCATCTTGACTTTGTCTGGAGAGACGCTGATGTGGAGCTAAAAAGAAAAGGACAAGGTTCTTATAAAAGGTATTTCAAAATCAACTTTAAGGTAAGAACTTAAGATGGTAGTTTCATGCCCTAACAAGATATAATTTTTGGTCTCAGTGGGGTTTAATGTTTCATGAGGTTTGGTCCTGGTTTGGGCACATTGTCTGTAACAATGCTGTGAGACTGTATCAGCCCTTTAACAGACTTAATGAGCTACAACTTCTGACTTTCAACTTCTTTCTTTAAAATGTCTTGAGTTTTGTTCTGTGGATGGCAAAGGTCTACTAACAGTAGTGAAAATCTAAAAAGACATTGTTTGGCAACCCTTTTACCAGAGCCTGGCTTTCATAGTTTAGTCTTAGCTGACATGGGTTTAATCACATGCTCAGATATGACCCAGTGTGGTTAGTGATTTGGCACTCATCAACTTTATGACGTCTCCAGTGATGAATGAACTTTGAAAAAAGCAAACAGACAAAAACCCTGCATTTGCACAAAGCTGTGGTGAATGATGGTGTAAGGCCCAATGACAAAATGCCAGGTTTGACGGTTTCCTGTCCAAGGCGCCTCATTCACATCTTGAAATGATATCATTTGCGGTGTGCCATCAAAAGTGCTACTCTTTCCATACTTTTTCTTCACAGTTGCACATTTTCCCTAGCTCAGCCATCAGAAAGTTTTCTTTATGTCAGAAAAAGCAAGCTACCATTCTCTGTACAAACCCATACCAACCACAGAGTGGCCCATAGTTCATGGCAACCAATCACAAAATTACAGTTGACTTCCTTGGCAAGAGAGCAAAGTGGTGGTGGGCTGAGGATTACGGCATGAATATATTACCTTCTTTACTTACCCAAATAACAATTCAATGGTACGCTGGGTTAGCCAATAATTAGCATGTTTGTAAAATATCTTTACCAACCAACCAAACCAATAAGTACACGCTATTTAGTCATTGGAAAATGAAAACGGCTTTGGCAAACACATTTGGTTGGACTCTTTGACCTGATGAAAAATGTTTCAGTTCCACAGAGCCCAGGTGCTACTGAAATGTGTCACTGTTCTCTTACGTCATCATCTCAGATACACACAGAACAAAACTGCCCCCTTCTCAACATGATGATCACCGCTCAGAAGGTGCAAACCATTTCTGTTTAATGTTTCTGTGAATATGTCCTTTATCAAAAATATCAATATGTAGATTAGTTATGCAAACTTTATGTGGACCAAATTTGTAGAAGAATGTTCAGAACCATTTGACAAAAATTACTAAACAAAGCAAGAAATTTGTCATTGTTTTGCTCTAATTAATGTTGTATGGATGTCCTACACATAGTTGCTCTATCAAAGATGTTGCTGTGAACAATTTCAAAATAAAATACTATTACATGGTCTAGGCCAATAAGCCCCTATCTAAAAATGTTTAGAGATCTCTAACCACCTTCCTGCTTCACTAAGGAGCAGTCTGCATGTACTACCACAACCCTCCCAACCACAAACCCGAATGGGACACAAGGGTTAGGAGCAGGATTTCAAATTAGAACAAAATATTGTATGTGGGATGTGTACAGTCACTGCAACAAAATTTTGAACTCAATGATGCTTAGAGAAACTCATGGAAAATCCTCTCCCCATGACCTAACAGGAAGGGTCCCCCGATGGTAACTCACCCACAGAGTGTGGGAGGGACTGCATCTGCCAAAGTCATTCCTGACCACATGTTTGGTACCGTAGAAGTTCAAATTCTTTTTTTCTTTTTTTATTATCCTTTATTTATCCCTGTAGGGAAATTATTCTCTGGATTTGACCTTTTTAAGGAGCAGTAGGCAGCACATATTTCCGGGGACCCACCTCCATGATCTTATTGCTTAGGCTTGGTCAGGACCTCAGCTGGAGGATTTTTTTTTTTACCTATGGAGCATGTTTTTGGGTTGATGGGGGAAACTGGAGTGCTCAGAGGAAACCCCCACAGACATGGGAAGAACATGCAAACTCCCCACAGAAAGGAACACGGAACCTTCTTGCTGTGAGCCGTGAGTGCTAGCCACTCAGCCACCGTGCCACTCAACTCAGCCACAGTGTCGCAAACTCACAAAAAAGTTAGAATACTGCTCCACATAGTACTTATTTTCTTGATTATACAATTTCATTCTTACAACATTAAGGTTTTGGAAACTTATTGCCACAACACTGCAAAACTGCATACCAACAGGAACATAGCAACAACAAAACGCTTTTATAACAACCCTGGTAATACGTATTGAAATTATGTACAAGCCATGGTCTTAATGTTGGTCTACCACGGACATAAAAACACATGCCAGCAGTTGGCAGGGACACTTACTCAGCGGTCCTGTAAATAAGCAGCTAGGTGGACCACTGCAGCCTCACCATCTCATACAACAGCAACTTATAACAACCACAAGCTGGCCACTCATGGTACATTCTGCCTCTCGTCTCCCCAAAGACACCCAACTGCACACATAAATCAGGCTAATATCCAAAGGGAAGAACAATGATGTCATTTTAATCCGTTGCTCCCCCCCTTACCCATTCATTCCCAATGTTACCCTGTAATTAGCTTAGGAGATGCTAAATGGACCAATTCTGTGGGGCAGTTACAGTAAGCGCTGACATGCACGCCAGTAGTGAGTATCGCTAGCATCAGAAAATGATAAGTGAGGAAGTGGGCAAAATCTGATAAAAAATATAGTGCAATAAAGGTCAGCCGTTTTCATTACTAAAAAAGAAACCGCAATGGTCAACAAAAACTAGACAAGACAGTGGAGGCTGTGGTTATTCTATGGCATTAAAGCGAAAAAGTCATTCTGGGTCACTGCTTAAATATAATGGTAGGACACACAAAACGGCGGTTTGCATTTGTTGTTACTTGAATTTTATGTCTCTTTTAGGCACTCTAATAGACTTTAAGCACTGCTTGACTTGGCCTGTAAAATGTTAAACATGCTTTGTAAACCACTAAAGAAAAACAAAACAATACCAAGACATTAAGCTAGACCGTTTCATCCCAATGGGCGGGAGGATGAAGCTGTGATATATTACTGTATGATACTAGAGTACTAAATCATGTAGATCATTCTTACTGGCAAAAGGAGAAATTCAATTTGTCAACTGGACAAAATTTATTTGGTTGAATACGTTTCACAGCTCATCCAAGCTGCTTCTTCAGTTCTGGCTAGAGTGTTGGTGGACACTGCTTATAACTGGCTGCAGGGAGGAGCTAACTACAATGAAATTACTATGAAAATATCACACCTATTTGTTTTCAGTTTCTCTGTGGGGTCTTGTTAACATAGCCATTCAGGACCATAATGGATGTTTTCACACCTCTGGACCTGACCTGGGTAACCCTATTGTTTTCTTTGTTTGTTTTGATTTGGGTTTGTGGATAGAGTTATAGATGGGAGAAAAATTATGTCTGAGACCTCCATTTCTGTTCAAGGAAGGGTTCTCTTTCTCGACAAAAATAGCCTCATTATTACTGCAAAGTTATAACAGCAAATAATCTGCAAGCATCCACCAATGATAAGAAATCAACAGTTTTAATCTAGATTTCCTTCTGGAGGCAAACTACTTCAAATTTCACAAACAAAATGAATGAATAACCCATTGTCACTAAAAGAGATAAAGCTTTAATAACTGTCTCCCAAATTGAAAGCATCAGTTTCTACAATTGCCCAAAGCAAGTCATACCAAGTACATAATACAATTTAATAAAATGTCCTCACTGGAAAAAGCTGCTGTGGAATGTTCCTAACAGCCACCAGGTGATGTTGAGGCTCAGATGTGGCCAGGCCTTCGTGCCTAACAGTTTGCACATTATGCTGGGTCATTGGATTTTCCTTCCACAACTCTGAACAATTTTAAGCTTTCAAATCATATTTCACGCATCAACTGTCCATGGTCTGACAACACACAATGTCCAAACTTCAAAAAGGGTGGTTCTTTTGACAATAAACAATGGCACAGAGGAACAAAGGAGGAGCTCAGTAAGCATATTCTGTTTCATACTGGAAAAGAGTTTGGGATGTAAAGCGGTTAAGTGTAGATGAAAAAGCTTTGATATAGTGAAACATTGTACGAGGCAAGAAAAACTAAATAATGCATGAGACAATAGTAAATAAGTGGTCACAAAACCCATGCAGAACATCAACATACACACAAATCTATAAGAAGCATGCACTGTTTACCTTATGGAAACTGCCATGGAAGACCCTCTTAACTTGTTCCTCGTTGAAGACGGCTTTTTGGATTTCTCCTCGGGTGTCCTTGTTGTAGAATGTGATTGTTTTGCTTGAAGCTGAAAAAAGAGGAGACTTTGATGAATCATTATGGTACATTGTAATGGCACGCAAAGGCATAAGTATAGAGAACATATGGTTCAGGCCAGAGCAGGGGGCTCAAGAGAGAACTATGAAGGATTAGGTTCCTGAGCCTAATTGTTAACATGCATTAGGCACGTGTGTACAACAGTGTATTTTTTATTTTTTATTTTTTTGTAGTGGTCTGATCTGTAAAGTACTTCACTGGTGCTATGTAAATAAAATGGCTTGGTTAGAGTGCCTTTGTAATTATATTTTATTAAAGACTCAAGATTAATTCACAAAAAAACACCCAAAATCACTGTTTTTGTAGATTTCTTGGTTCGGGTGCTCACATTGTATTTTTATTTTTTATTTATTTTTTTGGCCATTTGGGGTAGTAGTTTTATATAGCCAGATCATTTTGCAGTAGTTATGACTGTACCTTCCTATAAGTATCTATGTACTGTATTTCTAATGTAGGGCCATGCAATTTCTTGAGTTTTAATTGAGATACAAACATTTTTAATTGTCTTTCTTAAATGAGATGCCCACAGTCAATCCTGCATACTAGCAGAGTATCAGAGTACAGACTTTGGAGGAATAAATGTGACTATGTTTTTAATGTCCATTTTTTTCCATTTTCTTCCGCTTTCTCTGTATTTTTGGGTCGCGGGGGCAATTGTTTTTAATGTTTTTAATCTCAGTAATTTCAAAATATTCTTGTCTTGTTTATGTTCTGAAAATGAATACTGCAACGCATTTTTATTTAGACAAAATAGAATTTTTTAAAAAGTCATAGAAAAAAAAGAAGAAAAAAAAAGAAGTGTTTTATCTTTTTGCCCTGTTACAATGTGATGAAACCATAAAAGTTCACAGGTGCCCAGATGTTTATTGACAGCGTCCTCTCTGCGGACACTTACGGTTGACAGTGAGGCCGACCTCTGGGTTGTTGTTCTTGTCGGAAATCTGCCAGATGTCAAACGGCTCCGATCCAGTGTCAGGGAGCAGCCGGAAGAGCAGAATGATGGTGTATGCTGGGGGAAGACCCTCCGGATGGATCTCCCTGTTTGACAAAAAACATACATGTGTGTCTGCTTTGAAATCGCATCCAGGAGGTCAGGCATCCAACAGGAACATCAATACAAAACATAAATCGTGCAGCTCTCCAGCTTCTATTTCATCCCTACCAAATCTGCAAATGCCTTCGGTTTTTCTCCCAGCCTTGAAAAGATTACGCGCATATTGAAGGAATTGAAAATATTCTTGCTTTGCCTCATTAGCTGCAGTTTGAAGTTGCCCCATTTGCGCACATAAAAGAAAAACTAGACTACACTAACAAAATTATACGTCATTTCAACATCTTAAAATTTTAAGAGAGGAATTTGGATTGCTATACTTCCTCACACACTGCTTAAGTTAGCTCAAAGTGATATGAACTCACTAACATTTATTTGTTGATTATAGGATTTCCATTTTCCTCCATCACCTCTTAATCTGCTTACGTGGTTTATGAACAAATGGAACGGTGGGCGCTGTTCCAAAAGGCAACAAGGAAACCCCTTTGTGCGTTATTAAACACTATTATGACTAACGACTGTGGGCTGGGAGGGATTACAGTGCACAGGAGATAGGGCCAAAAGGCTGGGAATATCCACATAAAGAGACTCACACACCCCATATTTGACACACAAAAACACTATTTAGCCCTGAGTCTTACTTGGTGGGCTGGTTTAGGAAGGAATCTTTGTGAAGTCGGTAGGCGATGAAGCTGTTAAAAGAACCGGGCTCCATGGACACGCCATTCATTCCAGCAAACGTGCGGTCAGTGATGTTGAAAGCCTCCAGCATCCTGAAACCTGAAAGGGATAAAAACGTATGCAAAGGGAAGAGCATAGACAAGCGGAAATAGAGAAAACACATTTACAATCGTAGAGCAGTCGCACAATGCAGACAAGATTTACCAGGGATTTGAAATAGTTCTGTTTGAGGACAATGATGTGTGCTTACCAGGTGTGGTGAAGCCATTGATGTAAATCAGAGGGCAAGCTGAAACAGGAAAGGCAATTTTAGAGCTTTTAAAGTTTAAAAAAAAAAAGTTATTTTGTACTAAAATCATAGTAGGAATACAATGATGGAGCTATATTCAGAGGCTTCAGCTTCCTGTTATAGACACCGGATAAGATAAGATAAGATAAGATAAGATAAGATAAGATAAGATAAGACTTTATTGATCTCACACAGGAGAAATTCACTTGCCACATTAGCTCAAGGCAGTTTAGTGCAAAGAAAGTTAGAACAAAAAAGTGCCTGCAGACAAGATAAGTAATAATAATAATAAAATAAGTAAATAAGAGAATATAGAAAAAATTCCACATTTAGACTATATAGTGGAGTTATAATGGAGCTGCTACGATTACTTGTTTTAAATTAATAACTGCTATGGAAACAGCTGTATTTTTTTTTCATTGTGAAAGCCATAGATAGTGTGTACAAAAGTATTAGTGAAATACAAGTCTTACTGGAAGTGGCTGTTTCACAAATGAAGGTAATCAGGTTATCCTGGATTTTGGCAAAAGCGTCATAATCGTCGACCACAAACACATGTCTTTCACTTGGTTTGCTGCCAATGCGTCTCAGCTCAGACAAGTCCACATCAGCCACGCCCACCACAAACACACTGTAGCCTGGAAAATCAAATCAGACATCAAAGAGTTATAAAGTGAATTGGATTTACTTTGTTATTACTATTAGCTAAATTAGCCATAATCCAAATTAAATAGCTTTTTTTATAGTCCCACACATACCAGCATGCTGCAGTTTCTCCGCACTTATTTTGACCTCATCCTGAGATCTTCCATCTGTGACCACCACCAGCACCTTAGGGACAGTTCTCCTCATGCCACTGTCAGAGGTGAAGAGCTTCTCATAGACATGTTTCAGAGCAATACCTGAAGGAGAGTTGAGGAGGAATCATTACAAAATCGGTCACTTCATTTTAAAATTTTGTTTATTTAAACTGTTGATTTACCAGTTTTGGTATTTCCTCCCCTGTAGCGCACATTCTGCAAAGCTGACAGCACTATGCCCTTATCATGATATGAGTTTAGTTTGAACTCTGTCTTGGCGTCATCGCTGTACTGCGCAAATGAAACCTGTTGACAACAAACACAGATAAAAGACTTGTTAAAAACATTCTTAATAAAGAGGCAAAAGGTACTCCACAATGACGGTGTGTTTGCTGACCTGCATGCCTTTAGGACTGATCTCCTCAAATGCTCCTGTCATGCTTGTGACAAATTGGATGACTTTAGCAAAGCTCTCATCTCCAATACTCCAAGAGCCATCAATAAGGAACACAAGGTCTGCCTTAGCACCCTTGCAAACTACAGGACAATTTGAAAAGACATATTTTTGATTATTAATTTATAAATAATGTAATCCAAATAATAAATGGTTACTTTGGCCATTTGACCGATGCCATACCATCCAGAGCAGGTGGCACAGTTGCAGGGGTGGGAGGGGGAGGAGGTTCTGTGGGCATCTCAGTTGGCTTCACCACTAAACAACAAAAAAGACACAGAATGTTTAGAATGCTGCAGAAACCAAAAAGAATAATGAAAGAGGGTAATCTTACATGTCCTCTCTTTGACGCTGACCCCCGGGCCCTCTAGGTTAGGCGTCTGAGTGTAAACTGTGGCATTGTACAGAGTGTCAGGAGTCAGACCATCAAAACAGTGTGTGCTTTCCGAGCCTCTGACTGTGATCTCCTGGGCACCAGATTTAGAAGCTACGGGCAAAGAAAGAAAATATTAAAGCAAGTTTCATAATTTCTGTGTCAGTAAAAAATTGTTAACTTACTGTCAAATGGGTTAACTTTAAGCCTGTATGAGGTAGCTGCACGGTGAGGAGCCCAACGGAGGCAGAAAGAGTCATAGCCAACATTGTAGGTGGTCAAGTCAGTTACATTCAGGTACACTAAAAAGTATAACAAAGTTAGTTTATTTATTATTCTCTCTTCTGTCCATAGACTTTTTAAACAAGCATGTATTCACTTACATGTTGTGCCCTGTCCCACTAGAGGCTCACTAACCCCTGTGCTGTACTGTGCCAGCACTTTGAGGTCATAGGTGGTTCCTGGATTGAGATTGTGCAGTTGGTGGGTTGTCACGTCCCCAACAAATACCTCCTGGGACTCATCAGAACCTGAAAGGTGATTTATCTTTTTAATAATTGCATCTTGGTCAAAAACAAATAGGATAATTTTTTTTTACCCTCAGGTTGGTAGATAAGCTTGTATCCAGTCACTCTGGAAGGGGCAGGGTCCCAGGACACCCTAAACCGTGTGTACCACTCGTCAGAAACACGCAGGTTCCTTGGACCGAGCATGCCCACTGCGGACAAAGAGACAGCTTTATAAGTTCATGGCTTTGAGAAGTGGATAGCTTTGCTTACAGCATGATCCAAATGTGAGCTGTCAGCGTTGTATTTATGGGATTAAAACATATTACTGTTAATAGCTTCTGAATTAAGGGTGGGATGATGATTTCAACCACATCAGAGAAAACAGAAACCAAAAATTAAGATAGCTTGAGGACTGGAAAGGTATTAAGCATTATATGAAAGGCAATGTGAGGCAAGACCACGTCAAGCACGACAAGTATACAATCCTCCTTACTGAACTAAATCCAGATCCTAATTCTTTGGCTGAGGTTACAGCTGCTTTCTGGCTCCGGGAAGAGTCAGGAATTTCACTTATTCCATTTTTGCAAGGAACTCATTCAATGGCCAGTTTATTTTAAATAATCTGCAGTGGATTATGTGGTGATCCGGGTCTGTCAGTGATTTTAAAATGATGTCAAAACTTTTCAGACTAAGGTACAGACTGTGCATATATGATGTACCTGTGCGTCCCTCTCCGTCCAGCTCTCCTCCTGGTCCATCAGCATAGATTGCAGTCACTTTAATGTCATAAGGAGTGTCAGGATCTAAGTTTTGGAGCACAACATTGTTCCTATTTCCTGGTACCGTAGTCTGCAAAATAAGATTACAAACAGAAGACATACTTAGATAGTAGATTCAAGATTCAAGATTGTTTATTTGTCATATGCAGGATCAACACAAGGTCAACAAAGCAATGAAATGCTTAGGATCAGAAGAACCGCTGACTCGCTAAGATAGTCAATAAGTTTTAATAGCATGCAACACATGGTAAAAAGTGTTGCAAAAAGAGCAGGGCAAAAGGTAAACAATATAATAAAAAATATGTAATATAGCAAATACAAAGATACAGGTAGGATTAAATAAGGTGTAAGTAGAGTATTTCACAGATTGCATATAATATAGTACAGTAAGTAAGTAGTAAGTAGTAAGGCTATATGCTAAGAATATTTTAATTATAAATTAACTTACATATTCCTCAATAGGGTCTCCTGTTTTCTGGGCATAGGTGATGCGGTATTGCATGACAGGGCCTTGTGCGTGCTCCCAGCTCACAGACAGAGTGCTGGTGGTGGGGTCATAGACCTGCATGTTTCTGGGACCACTTCGGGGAACTATGCAGATGAGACATGTCTTTAATTGATTGGTTTTCCAAAATGTATTACATTTTGTGATAATGGTTTACCACAACACAATGTCTCAAAAATGTCTTTCCCTTGCTTGTCTCTATAGAGTTGCTATTCTTTTTTTTCTGTAATGCCCCAGTTCTCAGTATTACATTAAACTTTTCTATCTCCATGGAGACAAGCTGATGACACAAGACCAAGTTACAAGCCAGATCTATGGAGAGGTGATACTGCTAACTATTAGGATGTTTTTAAAGCTATTTTTGAGCAATTCAAAAACATGTGTAATTTAAGGAATTGAAGACAAAACAATAACATCTCAATTGAGACCAGAAATTGAACAGAAAAGTTACACAGTGCACTTTTTAATTATTTTATCTTCTGCATTCCATTTTAGTAACAGCTGGATTATGCTTACGTGTTTTTCCAGCATCACTGACTGCGGGTCCCTCTCCATCCGCATAGAGGGCCACTACCCCCACATTGTAGTCGGTGTTTGGGATCAGCTGCTGCAGCAGGGCTGTGGTGGTGGTCCCTGGTACTACAATCTGCACATTAACAAAGGCACAACAATGTGGGGTAATTCTCTAATCTCAGCTGCTGGTTATAATGTTTACCACCTCATTTACACTTAATGACCCCCCCATTGTAGAAAGTGTCAAGTTTAACAATTGGAACAGCTGGGCAAGCAAACCTCACAATAAAGGCATCAGATAAGCACATGAGAAACCTAATTAGTTGGTTTAGGCAAAGAAGTAATATTCTTCAACTACCATGACCTTTTTAGGTGAGTGAAATTAGTATTGGTTTACACGGGCAAGTAAAGAGTAAGTGTGAAAAACAACCAAAATGTAGATCACTGTCAAACAAATGGGTGGTGGTCGGAGGTGCGCTACTGTGGTATTGTTTGTCACCTGTCAATGACCCATTTAACACTTTCAACACCACACCACATGTTACTGCAATGCTGCTGCTACTACTACTACTACTACTACTACTGCAACTACTAGTACAATTACAACTGCATTGTATGAATTTATGAATTAAAAAGTTGGATTCTTTTAAAGTACTCATTTGAAACACATCCAGGAGTTTTAATACTAGAAAAAAAAAAATGAAATGCTAATAATACAAGAATTCAAGTAAATTTCAGAATTTAGTGGTTTACAGTATTCTATACCCTCTATTACCCAAATAGCTGCAGTATTTGCTACTACCACTACTACTACTACTTCACAAAACAGAAATGTAACACATGATGGGTGTGTCTTTTTCAGGTCAAATATTTGGACTTACAGATTCAGATGGCCTGGCACCAGTCACAGGGGAGTAGACCACCCTGTACTGCTGCACTGGGCCTGTGGCTGCATCCCAGCGCACGTTCAGAGTGTTGGTGGTGGGGTTGAAAACCTGGATGTTCCTGACTGGGCCGCGTGCCACTGTAAGAAACACAAGAAAGAAGATCACAATACTGTAGATGTATATGGTGTGTTTTGTGATAGTGATCAAACATTTTAATCAAGAGCTGGAACATGCATTTGTACTGGTAATTGAGGATAATTCTAGCCATGTGATTGTAATTAGCTACATTTCACACACACACACACACGCACGCACACACACACACACACGCACACACACATAACATCATTACATCACCTGTTCTGATTGGGTAGAGTTTACATCTTAACTGAGCTTTAAACTGTTTCATTATTCATGTATTGTACAAGGATTGCCTAAAAAGTAATTAAAGCTGTGAGTAGTATTTTTTGTGTATGTTTTATATACTTTTACTTGTATAAATATGGCATCATAGTGTACATTTTTAGGAATGCAACTATACTTTTACTCATGAGTACACATATGAGTACACATTTCCAGGATTCTTTCCACCATAGGTTATAATGTATTTTTCTCATAGTAAAGTCTAGGTTAGATGAAGAAGATGTTAGGTGTGGCTAATGAGAATGTTTGGGTAACAAAAGCACAGACAGGTTTAAGATAGCTTTAACAATACAACCAACAGGACACTTCCTCTGTGCTCCATAAAGCTTCATGAAAGTATGGGGTACCTCTGAAAAGCAGATGTTTTAAAGCATTGTGCTACCACTTCTTATAACCTTGTAACTGCTGAGAACATCACAATAGGAACAATATGGAGGCAGCCCTTTAAAAGCCAAGGTCGGCAACAAACTAACTGCACCAGAGACATCCACACAGGTTTAGACTTGAATTGTCAATAATATTGTTACATAAGAAATGATTAGTACCAGCAGCAACCACGATTGTGCCCTTGGACTAGTAAGTTGAGAGCTATTAAATACATAATGCTCTCTATTCATGTCAAAGCCTCTCTATGCACCCTGCTTGATTTTCCTCAAAGGAAAGGCAATTACTCAACACAGTCCCTCCACCCCGTTCCCCCAGCCCCATCATTATCCAAACCACCAGCCTCCATTCCAGCCTATAAATGGACAATATTACAGTAAAGAAGGAGAAGACACCATTATAACATTGCAAGGCTGATGAAATTCCTTCCTACACAATCACCCCACAAAATGCTGATTCATTCCTTGCAGTGGCTAGTGGTTTACATTGATGGAGGAAGATGGAAAATCCAAGTTTGCTTATTCAAAGGTTAAATAAAGAGAAATGTTTGAACTAAAAGTTGGTATTATGTTTTCATAACTGTAAATGCCATTGTGAGCCCAGTGTTAAATAGTTCACTAAATTGGAATTTAGTGCCATTTTGATAGGTCTCACTGGTCATAAAAGTTGTAAAAATTTGCTTTAGCTGGCTGCTGCAATGAATCTTGGTGACATAAAGACATTACATACCAGAAGCGAAGGCCACAAAGTTCATTTTGGGAAAAACATTGCACTAAGCCTCACATTTTAATAAGACTGTCACTTAAACTTCTTATACAGGTCAGCAATGCAAATCATTCAAATCTCTCATTGCAATCTCTATTTTTCTATGCTTGGAACGGACTGAATTACTATTTTCTTCACTTTCTTAAAAAGAAATCCTGCAATACATAATATATAATTCTCTGTAGCCTAATATTGGCACAGCAAATACAGATTTTGCTTACATGTTTTGCCGTTCTCAGACATGCGCTGGCCCTCTCCGGCAGAGTAGACAGGGACCACAGTCACTTTGTAGACAGTGTCTTGCTGCAGGTTTTTCAGGATAGTGCTGTATGTGCTGCCAGACACCTGAACCTAAAGACATAAGAGTAGGATGATATATTTTAGTGAGGATACAAATCTACTGGTTTAATATTGTCAATTGTTTACCATTTCTTCCTCTCCTCCAGCTTCAGGGACATAGAAGACCCTATACTGGCGCACTGGACCCTCAGCCGCTTCCCAATGCACATTCAGAGTGCTGGTGGTAGGATCGGTGACACGTAGGTTCCTGACTCCACCCAAAGGTTCTACAATAGGACAGTAAGATAGCACAGTCCAATATAATCAAACATGCAGATACAATATTAGAACATCACTTACTGGTCTTGCCAAGGCCATTGAGTTCTACGCTCACTCCTTTGGCATAGACTGCCACCACACTGATGGCGTATTCTGTGTCAGGGGTGAGCTTAGGAAGAAATACAGTATTCTTCTTTCCTCCGACTTGGGTCTAGTTAAACAAAGACATTTCAAAAATAAACTTTCCAAACTGACTAGAATGAGGTAAGAATAGGTTTACAGTTCATTGTGTGCTTATGAGAATGACTCTAAAACATTGGTTCAAACCTAAAAGCTTTTTCACTGTCAGCATCACTTTTGAGTTTTGTTTTGAGGGTCTTTGGACAAATGATCTAGTGCACTGGCCATGGTAAACACACACTGTGATGGTTGAAACAGATGGATATCTTGTCACAACAGTCATGACAGTTGATGGATTTACTATAATGCTTTTGGCTTAAGCAAGGAGCAGGGGCATGATTCAAAGTAGCTTGTGAGAGAGAATAGCTGACCAGTCACAAGACTGAGTGCCGACATCCGCTTCGTCTTAGTTGGTTTGTTTAATCACTCGCTGCCTTTATACATGGAACATTGTTCTAACCAGAAACAATGATAACAAAAAGCAGCTTGTTCACAACATGTGTACTGGCAATAAAAAACAGATTTGTCCACACAGACCTACATTTTAGCTGTCTTATCTAAACTCCCTAAACACAAGTTTACAGAAAACAGGCAGGCATACAGAAAATGTAGGCAAGAATATATATATATATATATATATATATATATATATATATATATATATATATATATATATATATATAAACTAAAATTACTACTATACTTATATTACTATATGCTGAACAAAACCATAAATACATCTAAAGATAAAGAAACATACAAGCCCAATTTAAAAAAAAAAAACTGTAACTAAAATAGCTGCCATTTGAAAGACAGAATAAAAGATGTGTCCTTGAACAGCCTCGTGTAATCTGGCCATTGCCAGCGGCCATTTGTGCTTTAAACTTTAAGAGAATAGCCAATGGCTGCAGCACACTGGCCAAGTCACGTCTGTGTTATAATATATGATGACACTGGACTCTCTCATTATACAGGGACACACTGACCTAGAGGCAAATTCCACTTTTTGGAAAAGTCTCCAAAATCACTACTCTGGCTCACAGCTCAGTCACTGTCACAGGCCGTCATTAGGCCAAAAAGTGTATTTGGCAATGCTCAAAGGACTTACACTGGTGTCAGTGGGTTTGTGAAATGGGAGATGCACAAATAATAGTCTCTATTAATGTCTAACTTGTGACAGTAAAAGGTCAGACATGAAATGAAAACCAAACATTGTTGTTTAAGATTAGGTCAAAATGCGCTAAGCACTGGAAACTGCAAATTCGTAAAGTAAATAAAGCCATAAAAAACAGATTAAAGGATTCAACTGAAAGTTAAAAAAAAAAACATGGAGCTGCAAAAATCACATAGCGAGTCTAATATTTAATAGTTGAAATAGTATATTTGCGTTTGTGGCAATTGGACTTACTGTTTGACTTCTGCCTCCAGATGTGGGGACAAAGGTGATTCTGTAGTTCTGAACACGGCCAGGGGCTGGGTTCCACCGGGCATTGAGAGTGGTGGTGGTCTCATTGAACACAACTAAGTTTGTTGGTGGTGAATATGGGGCTGGAAATGCACAAGAACATAAAAAAGAACATGAAAACCAGGGTGAAATGATATATGATTATAGTCACAAAAAAGGTATTTGGTGATAGCATTTACCCTTTAAAGACAGGGTCCTTGATAAATGTATGTTTTAATATTAATATTTGATAAACATGTAATGTAACAGAAATGAGGATTTATCAGGGACAACAGCTTTAAAGTGGTAACAGAAAAGACAATTCTTCAATTGATCTTTTCTGAGATGAAATGATGATGAATGAATGATTAGATGATGATGGGATGAAAATGCATCCAACATTACGATGGAGATGATGGATGGATGAATAGATGACACAATAAGCTCTTACACTTAGGATTCATTTGCTCAAAACATGCGTGAATGAATTCCAACATCAGCCATTTAAGTTGACAAAACATATTCACAAATAGCTTTGCAATAAATGACATAGACAGGCAGGCTGTGTCAGCTCGGACACAGAACCACCGAAGTGGCTGAACTGATGATGAGATGATGTCCAAACGCATTACTGATGACAAGGCAAAACAATAAAACATGCTTCCATTTCCAATTCAGATCTTCTTTCTTTAAACACATACTTACATGGGACAGCGCCTCTGCGCACTACAAAGGCAAAAATAGAAATATAAAATACACACATTTTGAACAAAAACAAATATTGGGGATATAATCATTGGTCCAGCCTTTCGCAAAGATCCTATGTGGAAATTCTAGCAAATAAACCAAAACAGTTAAAACATTACATAGGGCCAATGAACAAGAGTCTTACATGTTCTCTCAGTGCCCAGCAGGTCCTCGCTCTCGGACTCATCGGGGTAAATGGCTGTAACAGACACATCATAAGGAGTGTCCGGATCTAGGTTTTCGAGAACTTGGGTGGTTTCATCGCTGTTAAGAATTGACTACAACGGAAGTGGAATAATGTTACACTTCAGCTGGGATTTAATATAAATCGAACAAGTACATGTACTTTTCCTCACATATTGGTAGTTAGATTCTCCCTGCTTTGTCCATCCAATACGATACAAAGCCACATCTGGCGCCCCATGCTCCCAGGTCGCCCTGAAGCTGGTTTGAGTGACTTCTGAAAAACGCAGGTTCTTTGGTGCAGGAACAGGTTCTATGGGTTAAAAGAAATGTTTTAATATCATGTTTGGTTCTGTTATTTAGCACTACTGTTGGAGTCTTACCTGTAACACCAACGCCTAACATTGATGGACTTTCACCCTCATCATAAATTGGAGTTACAGCCAGAGCATACTCAGTCTGAGACATTAGACTTTGTAGCACTTCTGAGGTCACACTTCCATCAACTTCAATCTAAAAAAACAAATGCATTGTTAACATTATCAACTTCAGGAAGCTGGTAATTGGAGTAAACAGAGTAAACTTTTTATTGAACCCATTCAATTTTACAAGCCAAATTGAATCAATTATTCAAATCCTTATTTTATTTGCAGTGAACTGATATCAAAAGCATATGGATGTGACTATAAATGTTGGTAACACATTCTACAGCGGTTTCGGCACATCCTGTCTGCACTTATTAAATATATCACTAAGCCAAATGTTGTCAAGAACTCTGAACAACTATTTATACAACACAAAAATGACAACACAATCCAGATTACTCATTATTATTGGGATTACTATGGACTATTTTATAACCAGAAAAGACAAGACTCAAACATGCAGTACAGCTATACATACTTCTTTAGGGTCTGCCCCTTCATGTGAGTAAGTGATTCTGTATCTACGGACAGGACCAGGAGCAGCGTCCCAGATCAGCCTCATGGTGCTGTGGGTAATGTCCCGAACCTTCAGCTCACCCGCTGGAGGCAGAGGCACTAAAACAAACACATTTGCAGGTTAATGCATGTGGATATATTAAAGGTGCACCATGTAACTTTTCTGGTGGAGGGCCCACCCCCTGCTTGTCTCCAAGGAGATGTCATTGCATTTCTTTGATCTTAACATTTAACTGACTTATCTCCATGGAGAAAAGCAGATGACTGCACCAGGCCAAGTTACGGGTAATATCTGCAGAGCAACAGGGGTTTTCTGAGCAAGAAAAACATCTGCAATTGAACATCGTATGCGCGATAGATATGTTTAATGTCATCACGTAGAGCATTTCTGCTAAGCAAAACCATGGAGGCCAGTTTCTCCAGAAAAGTTACATAGTGCACCTTTAAAATGTATAATTATATTCAGTGTGCGAAATACCCATCAATATTCGGGGAGGTAGCCATCTCCGAATTGTTGAGCAGTACAGATATACATTTTTAATATGCAGTAGCCTGTGCAAAGTTGCGCATTACAATGCAAGCAAACGACAGAAGAATAAATGTGAGGTATCAACACGCAGTCAGTGCACTTGTCAAGGACTAGGGACTAAGACAATAACTGAGGACAGAGATTTAGGGTGCAATACATATTTCAATGTATTTATTTGATTTGCACACATTTGTTTACGTTTTACAGATACAACACTTAAAACCACATGGCTAATTTGCATAAACTAAAAATGCTTTAAAAAAAAAAGCTCCTTCCTTGTGCCGCTGATGCGATGCGACAGCTTCAGTCATACTAAAGGACACGTGTGTGCTTGAAAGAGAGAGCGCAGCCGCTGTGGTGCTGTGTGACTTGCTAAAGGCCATCTGTAGCATCCATCATGGAGGGGTTTTTTTTATATATTATATATTATATCAGGAGTCAGCAACCTTCAATACTCAAAGAGCCATTTGGAACATCTCCCACAGAAAAGAAAACATCCAGAGCCAAAACGCTTCTGACGTCTAAAATGATGGCTAATTTGCATACTGGCACGAGATTGGCTAACTCTGTTGGCATTTGCTTTTGAGGCTTTTAAGGGGTTGTGATGGGTTAATCGGGGGGTCGGTATCCCCGCACACCCCTCGTATGTCGCACACTGATTATATTTGATTTGCTCATATACATACAGGTCACTCCCTGCTGGGTAAGAGGCTCGCTAGCTGCTTCCCCATGCAGCGCAAACAGGGACAGGGTATAGGCTGTGTTGGGGAACAGTCGCTCCAGTTGGACTTCCGTTGTTTCCCCTCCGACTCTCATCTAGAATGAATAAATATGAGTGACACTTTGTGACATTTGGATGAATAAGATTTCATTTTCAGCACACATCTGCTACTCTCTGCTTGGACATAATGGATTTCACACCTCATGAACCAGTGATGACATTCCCTGGACAGTGTGACCTCAGTGCTCACCCAGTCCTTTGAGGCTAACTTATTTCACATTTCACTGCCTCCTCTGGTGAATAATGAGCCTCACACTACTGCCTTTGTTAATTTTTTCACTTTGATACATTTGGGCTTCATCAGCTGCTATCACGACACTTGATTAGCACGACAGGTGTTTAGCATGTTCACCTGTGGATGTAAATGTCAAGTAGTATGTCCTGTTTAACTTGACATAGACTTTTATGAACTTTTGGCATGTTTTCCCTAATCAATAGTTTACTCAAAGTTGTAGTTTTGCATTTTTTTGTATTTTGCAACTATCATGTCTACACCTCTGTACGTACTTGTAAGTATATGAAGTGTAAAAAATGTCATTTAGATTTGAAAAGGTCAATGCAACCATGTCTATTATCAAAAATACCATTCTTTAACAATATAGCTCTAACCTCCAGCTCCGTTGAGGGCCTTGTAGCATTTATGGCACTGTATAGCAGCATGTAGCCAGTGGCTCCCTCGGCCTCCTCCCATCGCACACGCATGGTGGTGGTTGTCTCATCAAAAATGTTCATGTGCCTCACAGCAGGCAGGGACACTGCAAGGGGAAGTCAAGCTGCTGAGTATGCATTCTGTGCCTCCACCAGTAAAGCTACATACAGTACCATTAATTGACTAAAGTAAATATGTCCTATCCTCTAAGATAAAATGGAAACATCCCTATGAATCATACTGTGTCTCTTGCAATTCACATTTACTAAGATTAAAAAGCAGCTAAAGACGTTTTTACAGTTTAGTAAGTGTTTACATAGTTTGTTTCAGAGTGGGCCATTAATTGGTTGTCCGTTTACATTCTCATGGCCAGTCTTTACCATTCATGCATCCGTTTATGAGTAATGACTAAGAGCAAATATTTTTTACAGTAAATGAAAGGCCAAATGAGGTGAGGACTTACATGTGGTTTCAGTTCCTTTCAGAGGCTCGCTGCTCTCCTCTCCCACAACAGCGTAGACATTCACCAGGTACTCTGTCAAAGGGTTAAGGCCCTGGAGGACCACTGTGGACTCAGTGCCATCCACAAACACCTAAGAGCAATAAAACACACTGTTTTTAGTGTGGAGTCTACAGTATAAGAAAAGACTTGGTCCACTAAAATTATGATTCCAAGAAGATGCAGGGTGTCAGTGGTAAAATAACTACAAAAATCAGAAAGAATTCATCCAGGAGCAGTTGCCAAAAATGTAAATTCACTGTTTGTGAGGCAAACAGAGCTATCACTATGAAATTACATTTCTAGGCTACCTCGTTATACATTGGCTGTTAGTTTGTCAATCAAACTCCCTATGTTTCTACCGTAACTGACTTGCGCTGGGATTATGTGGTTGTGGTATGCCTCTCACGCATTTCACATACGCAAGACACTGTTTACCCGAACAATGGAGCGGTTCTTAGCGGCTTTTTCTGTAGCTTCCTTGCAGTTAGCACAAAGGTTGCTGCAATGGCAGACAAGAATCCACTACCAGTTAGTCCCAAAAGAAAGTCAGTTTTTGAGGTTGCTGAAAGAAGAAGAGAAGGGGAAAAGGAGCAAAACCAAACTAAGGTGATTCTTAGAGTTTTTTTCCAGTGATGGTGTGCACTGAAGCAGAGAAGCAGACGAAGGGTCTAAAGACTGACGCTAAATTACTTCTGGACAGGTAACTTCCAACCGCAATTCGTTCAGCAATTCTTAATGCGCACCAGCTGTAAACAAAGATGATTTCTAGTGTAAGGAGGAGGCGGGAGGAGGTGTTTCTACTTAGGGAGCTGTGGAGAAGGGAAGGTGGTGTCACGCATTTGAAAAAGGACAAGCAGTCGCTGTTTTTCTCTATCCTAGTTTTTTGTTGATGATTAGCAATAAGCACTAATGTGTGAGCTGCCTGTATCTTCATACTTGCTGAGGGCGACCGGACAGTGTCATGTACTCCACGCGGTACTTCTCCACTGGACCCTCAGGACCAGTCCAGGAGGCACGGAACGACTGATGGGTCACCTCTGAGGTCACTAGGTCAGTGGGGGCATCAGGTGGGCCTCCTTTAAATCATAAGAGGAAAGACCATATCAAAGATCATGTTATTAAAACTGGTTTGTTTAATGGAAAATGGTGCCACTGGTGATTTACCTGGCCCCTTGACACTGTTACAGAGGTTTACTGTGAGGCTGTCCACAATGTCCAACAAGAAGGAGAAGTCAGCCACATTGTACATGTGAATCTCATCTGGGTCAGACGCAATGGACCTCAGCTCATTCTCATCAGCATTCTTCACACCTTTACAAAACATATACATTGTAAGAAAATCAAAATAAGAAACAAATGCAAGTGACGTTATAAAGGAGGATAACGATGTTCTTACCAATAGCATATAGCTCTATGCCCTCATCACGCAGTCTTTGAGAATTGATGATGACATCGTCTTGGGACTTGCCATCAGTGATCAACACTCCAATCCTTCTTGCATTGGGCCTCATCCCAACATTCTCCTTGAAATTGTTCTGCAGAATGTAGTTTAGGGCCAAACCTGAAATATCCATGAACAGCCATTGTATATTTGGCCTTTACCAAATCTATTCAGCCACTGGAAGAATTGATTGTCTTCATAATTGAAAGCGCAATGTTTAGCTTGTAATTATGTACAGACCAGTTAGGGTGTTGCCTCCTTTATAGGGAAGGTTAGCCACAGCATCCAAGAGTGACTCGCGGGTCTTGTGTGCATCCAAATGCCACTCAGTTTTGGGGTCTCCACTGTACTGGGCAAGACCTTTACAAAGAAAAATCCCTTGCATTAGTATTGCTTATATTCTTTACGATGTTGCTATGTAGAATTTATAGACAATGCAAACTTTGTACCCACCAATCTGGACTCTATCAGGGCCAATGTCAAACACTCCCACCGCACGAGCAATGAAGGCACGAATGGTCTTAAAGTTGAGGCGCCCAATACTCCAGGAGCCATCCACTAACAGCACAATGTCAGCCTGTGCTGTGGTCCTGCACTGAACATCTGTGTACATAGTTAGATTAGTCAGACTTATGAAATGTTTAATATAATTATAACATAGCCATTGAAAACAGGGTAGTCAAAATTATGTTGACAATTTATGTATGTGGGAAGGAAAGGTTGGTTGGAAGGTTGAGAACATTTGAGAATCAGAAGATAGATGTAGAGAAACAAGAGACAACGTCAAAAGCAATAAGTTATAGCAGTCTTCTTGAGAATCTGTAGATCATGCGTTGATCCATGACTTATTCCACTGGCAAGTCAGCTGTGTTATCGCCCCTTAAGTAAACTGAGAATTCTTCATCCTTTTTTCAAAAACATGGAAAGGCATCATTGTCGGCACCTGAAAAAGGGCTGCAGATGTTGCACTAACTGCCACTGTCTGCAGCTGAGAACAGGTTACATGGAGTGTGATTTATAGAGTTTTGATCAAAGCCAAAAACCACAAGTGCAACAGAATAAATCAACAAAGCTGTCTTAGACAACAAAAGAGGAGCAAAACTATGTCCGCTATGTGTGTGGGTGAAAAGGGTAATGCAGTCTATGACTAATGTCCTCAACACCTTTTCAAGTCTGATATTTATGTCTTATTTTGTCTATACTGGGTTGTACGGGCTGCACAGTTAATCAGATTTTAATCGAGATTGAGATTCAGTCATCTCTAATCTTCAGTGATATATTTTTTTAATCACCTAATTTTTTAATGTAAGTAAAAGCATGTGGTTCGGAACAGACTATAAAGGAAGAACTATTCCTTTTTGTTTGTCTTAAATGGTACTGATAAAGGACATAAATATTGAAATGGATTTTAGTAAGACAAAATTAAAAGTTAAAAGTGATTAAGACTTTATGCAATTTCCCCATTGTGGGACAAATAAAGGACTATCTTATCTTATCATATTCTTATTGCCATTGTAAAAGTGACTAAAGTAAAGTAATAAGCTTTATATGATTCCTTTGTTTTGTTTTGTTTTTTCTCTTAAATGGTTAAAGAAGCAGAGCTGTCATCTTGACCTTTCTTCTCTTGACATGACTAGTTCCTGATGTGTTCATAAAAAGTCAAATATTTTATTTCCCCAAGCATATCTTATTCACATGGACTGAATGTACACTGGGTGTTTTTGGACTGACAATAAACAGCAAAGCCTAGGGTGACACTGCGACTGAGCGTCAGACATGGAATTCTCGTTAGATCTGTTTTACGAGAGAATCGACCTGAGCGCAAGGCATTTAGAGAAACTTTACAAGGCAAGTAGGCTGTTTGCTAAGTGATTGGTGATTTGTGGTGTTAGCTGTGGCTTCTAGGAAACACAATACGGAACAATGTCTTCAAACTGATGATGACTAAACACATTTGTGGCACATTTATACATATATTGTATGTGTTTGATAAATTGTGCTTTTCTTTAACATGTATACCTCCAGTGTATGGAGGAGGATCTGGTCCATCAGACATAGTGGTTGTTTCCATTCCAGCTAAAGGCATGCTCTCTCCGCCTTCAAACATGCCAAATACATTCACTGTGTATGTAGTTTGAGATCTAGAAAATACAAACCATTTGATTAAAACATGGTAAAATAACTTGTCATGTTTACTAAAAATCATCCTGAATACAGACCTAAGCTCCTCTAGCACTACTGTGTTGTCATAGGGCCCAACCATCAGTTCACCCAAGTCAATGTCCTCTCCCTGTGGATGGAAAGTGACTTTATAGCCTTTTACATCTCCTGGAGCATGGTCCCAGGTTACACGGAAACTGGTCCTGGTTGGCTCTGAAGTTTGGAGGTTTCTGGGGCCTTTGTAAGGTGACACTGCAGTAAAAAGAATAGAGATTTTTACTACTGAGTATAATTATTGTTGCAAAGTGAAGTTTATGATGGCCTTGCTTGCATAAAAGTTAAAATATCTAAACTCTACTTTTACACAAAAATACATAAAAAACTAACTCACATGTGGTTCCTTCGCCCTGCCTTGTTTTGCCCTCTCCAGACCGGTAGACTGGGATCACTTGTATTTCATAGGTGGTGAGAGGGGTGAGGCGTCGCAGAACAGTGGAGGTTGTGCCACCAGGAACCTTGGCTGCCAGCTGACGTCCTCCCACCTTGGGTTTATAAGTAACGCGGTAGTTGAGCACATTCCCAGGTGCTGGTTGCCATGTCACCTTCATGCTTTTCTCTGTCTCGTCTGACACAACTATGGTTCGGGCATTGGCTGAGACTGCGTTGGAAAAAGAGGAGTTTGTTATTTTAGGCTTGTAGGAATGTTGATTTAAAAATGATCACTCCAGGCTACTGTTCATCTGGATATCTGCTCAGGTTTAACTCGGCATGGTTGCTTGAAGATGTACTAGCTTTCAAGTGCAGATAAAATAGTATAAAAATAAATAGTGGTAGCAACAGAACTGTCAAAGTGGGTATAGCAGCCATCTTTATATCGCTGCCATTGAAAAGAACGGTAATTTGGTACAGTTTATACAGTAGAAGGCAATAAATTATTGATGCAAAATTCTATGGAATGCTCTATGTGCTGTAGGGTTGTCAGAATTTTCAATACCCAGATAATACTAATTGATACTAAATACTGAAGTAATCACATAAACAGGCCAAAACTGAACCTTTCTGGAATAGTTGTAAAAATGTATTGATACTATTCTGGAACTAAGAAGATCACGGGTTATGAGACAGAACTATTATTTTGTGTTTAATAAATATTATTATTAGCACTGAACCACTGTTATACAAGCACTGAATGCCAAATTACATTAGTCATAACTCACTGTCTGTGGTCTCCTCTCCCACTAGAGGTTGGCCCTCTCCATGCCCATACCGGGCATACACTGAGACGCGGTAGCGTGTTTCTGGCGTGAGTCCCTCCAGAACAGTCTCAGTTAAGCGTCCCTGTAGTGTCTTCTCTCCGCTCTCCTCTGAGTACAGTGACTTCCATGTGATCCGGTACTGTTGGACTTTACCCGGAGCTGCGGTCCACGACACGGCAAAGCTGGTGTCTGTGACGTCTGAGGTCACCAAGTCTCTGGGCGAGCCAAGTTCTGCAGAGGAAGAGTGAAATTGCACCAGTCAATACAATGTCAGCAATTTTGGGGAACATATGAATTGTAGATGTAATGAATCACTAAAACCTTCTTAATTAAAGCAGCAAAAATTGCAAGTATGGACATAATAATTTGCCATCACCTTCATCAAATGCATGTCAAGCTCAAGCAAAAATCTGTCAAATTTCAGTGGCATGTTATCTTCATTTGTAGCAATAGTATATTAATATTACTATTGCAAAAAACAATTTTACATTGCTACTATTGAATATTGAAACAAAAGACAACAGTATACCAGCAAAAGTGTATGTACCATAATTTGAGAACCACTGATCTATGTTTAATGTTAATTAAATTGGATACATACAAGTCTGTGGAAAACAAAACAAGCAAAAACAAGTTTTTTTTCACCCAAAATGGTGGGTAGCAGCCTGGCAGCAGCCTGTATAGTGTTTGATATCAGTCTACACACATGGTGTTGATTTGAAATGCAGATAGACAGTGTGGATTTTAAGGAAGTAACTGAGACACGGACAGGCGGCGATAAAGAACTAAGAATCACTCATCTGTCTGCACTGGAATCCCTATAGGTCCCTTAGAATAACATGACTTTCCTTTCATAATTAAAGACCTCTGGAAAACCAATCACATATCTTCTGCTCCTTTCTCCGCAACACTTCAATTTTCCACTGAATTTAGGGGAAAATGTTGAACAGAAAAAAAAAACCTTGCTACTCGCTACAAATGCAGATGTTGGTGACTTTTAGCATTATCTTTTTTGTTTTCCCCAGGGACCAGTACATAGGTGAAGTGTAGAACAAGAACAGTAGCCTTTAATAATTATTAGTCAGCACCAAAGTTGGTCCAAGTATTGCCTTGCATACAACCTCAAGAACATGCTTGCAGCTAATGACAGATTCATCACTGGAAGAAATGTGTGGCCGGGTGGTCCTTCTACAACTCATCAATCACCATCAAAGCCAAACGACATAGAATAAAATATAGCAGCAGCCTGAATAGTGTTTGATTGCATTGAGGGGAAAGAGGAGCTGTCAGTCGATGAGCCTTGTGGAGTTAACTGTCCATTTCAGACGAAGTGGAAAATGATCTCAACAGAAATAATATCCATAGTTGCCAGCCCTGTGATCTGCAACTTTAGAGGCAGATATGAATTGATGGCCATGGCTTAATGAAAAGCTCCAACCTCCTGAGCAGAGCGGATATAAAGAAAAAAACATTTATAAATACCGGGATTGTTCCATCAAAAGGGGTATCTGCGCTATGGAAACTCCAAAAGGATGAACTTAAGTGACTCTTTTGGGTTTGTGTGAACTAAGGCCAAAATGGAGTTCACTATAATGACTTCTGCAGACTGAGGGGCCGCTGCAGGAAGTCCAGCTCGCAAGACAAGCAGCGCTCATTGCACCTCCAAGTCATGTATTAAGCCCTGAGAGAACCTTTTGGCACTGGTAGGGCACTAAAAGATCCCAAAGGTGAGATTGTGGGAGCAAAGTCTTTCAACATGTACTGTACAATCTTTACTGCAAATGATCCCTTACAGGGTGTGGAAAATAATTATCCATATCAGGAGACACAAGTAGTAATCACAATGATGTTATAATCTGATGAACAAAAAGTGCTTGAATCCACAGTTCAAATGATAATATGGGCAAATACATGGGTTAATATTCCATTGTTTAGAGATAGCTAAATCCTAAATCTGAAATAACACACACAGTTTTGACCTTGATTATTCAAAATGAAATTAAATGGGATCCTAGTTTCTTGTATTATCGAATTTTAATGTAATCGTAATACAACTGACTAGGGATTTTTTAATGACTAAAGTCTACAGCCAATGGAGTAGCAGAAAAGCATGCAGTTAGTTGTTGAAAGAGGTTTATTTACAAAGCTTCTTCTGTCTATGTTCACAAATGTTTTGTTATTAAAAGCCATATTTATCTTCTGAACTGAAAACTGTGATGAACTAACGTGGATAAAACATCTTGATTATCAGACAAAACCCGCCGATATAAGGAAGTCTGCGGTTTACTTTCTTGACACTGACTGACACATAATGGATGCATTCAAATGTGGCTTTTAATTTCAATGATTTTTCTTGGTATGTGGTGAAAGTGTTTCTTTTGACACTGACCCGCACTGTGCCCCTGCCTGTCTGAACCACACCCAGAAGGCAGATGAGCAGACAGTTCCTGCTGGGGCAGACAGAAACATCAGTATTTTTCTTCAAAGTTCGCCAAAGTTCCATCCTAGTAAAGTAAATATTTTTCATGTTTGTGTCTAATAACCAGATGTGGGGTGATTATCTAAGCATTTGCCATGACGGTTAGCTCGGTCAGAATGTTATAACTGATCCTCCTCTATGCTTCTGTACTGGCCTCGCTTTAAGCCACAATGAATGACTTTGTATAAACCACTCCGTCAGCCCAGGTCTACACAGTCTTCTCAGAGAGCGCCACTCAAAGCTAGTTTCAAAGAAAACAATGAGATCAATGTTTGGACGTTTTGAAGTCATGACAATTTCAAAGTTATGACTAAACAAACTGCTTACTTCTGTCTGTTCGGAGACTGGTGGAAACTACTGCAGATTTAAAACATTTGGTCAATGGGTTACATGCCATTCATTTCACAGAGTCAAGTGCGTGTGTATCTCTTAGATTTTAAACAGGGCAAGTTCTGGTATTTTATAACAAAAAACAATCTTTTCCACATAGCACCATTGAAACCATGGCACAGTATCTTCAGTAATTATGTAATCATCATCTGTAATTACGTAATTATGTAATTATGTTTACTATCCAATAACATCACTCAGGTAAAATATGGTTATTCAAATATATTTGGTGGTGCTGACACTATTGAAACATTTGCTGGATCGGATATCGGTTTCTATTAAATATCAATAGCTGATATCCTGGTTGGCCATAAAAACTGATGTAATAAGACTATTTACTGGTCATAAATGGCCCAGAAGGTCTCAGAATATTTAAACTTTTATTTACACAAAGTTGTTCTGTCATTAAAGAGATAAATAAAACTTACATAACTTGTTTGGGTCAGATTTTATATTTGTTTTAAGGAAATAAAAGCTGTTTTCAGTCTACACAGGCACATCCCTAGGTGGAATCAAATTAAATCACCACTGCCAACAACAATGAATCTCAACTCAGGTCCTCAGATCACAAAGTGTTAATTCAACACTTCACCATCTGCAGTAGCTATGGATGTATGTACCAGTCAGACATATGGCTCTCCACTCCTGTTCCAGCCCATTCCTGGCTCTCTTGGGTTTACAAGCCTCCCCCACCCATTTAACACTGCCTTCATGGGCGGCAAAGCCAACCTATCCTACAGCCAGTGCCAACAATTACATCAACTGCCACATTCCCATGTTTCCCTCTTAAACCACAACCTATAGGCTACCACCCTCGCAAATTGACATCTCAACTTCCTTCTGGCTGATGTAATTACATTGAAGGATGCCACATCCTACATGCAACCACAAAACATCAAGCACAAGCAAAACAATATGTCAAATTTACCTTCCAAGGTGGTTCCCGTGCCCAGTAGAGGATCCCCAGCTCCAGAATTGTAAACGGCCGTAACAAACAGCTCATACTCAGTGTCAGGTGTGAGGTCCCTTAGCATGGCCTGGGTAGTATCTCCTTTGACAGATATTTCACTCCTGTCACCACCTTCGGCTGGTTTGTATGCAATCTGGTACTGGAACACATTCCCAGGGGCTGCCTCCCACGACACTTTCATAGTATTTATGGATTCATCAAATACACGCAGGTTTCGAGGGGAGCCTTTTACTAAAACATAAAGAATATACATGTCACACATGCACTGTCAAATATACTCTAATCAGGGTTAAAAGTATGTCCACTAAGCTGAGCTACAGCAACTGGCCTATTGACTGACTGCAGATACACTTAGTAACCTAGGATTTGAAAAACTTCGTGAAATGTTTTTATTAATTTATTTTCCCTTCTTATGATAATCTTATAATGGTGGGATACTGTAGTTCTAACTTCCATGACATTTACCTTCTTTGGTTGTGCCCTCCTCCTTCACTTCTTCTCCTACGCCTCCAGCGTACTCAGCAGCTACACCCACGCGGTATGTAGTAGCAGGCAGTAGTCCTTGAAGAACAATCGTAGTTTCTGGCCCACTGGTTTGGGCATTTTGTAATGCATAGTCCCCTCTGACTGGCACATAGGCAATACGGTACCTAATGACTGCCCCGGGGGCCCTGTCCCAGGACACCCTAAAACTGTTGGTCGTCTCTTCTGTGATTTGAATGTTTCTGACGGTACCTTGTTCTGAAAGAAATACAGATTAGATTAGCACTTATTAAAGAACAATGGCGTTTCCAATTGACAGTAATCATACCTTCTAATGTTGTTTCTTCCCCAGATAAAGGAAAACTGTCTCCCCTTTCATACTGAGCAACCACATGAACTTCATAAGTAGTGAGTGGAGTGAGATGAGGCAGAATAGCAGTGGTGGTTCCGCTCGGTACGGCCATAGTAACATAGTCCCCAGTGATGTCTTCCGCCTTACGAAAGCGCAGCAGGTAGGACAGCACGTTGGTTGTTGGGGTGACCCAGGTCGTACGGAAACTTCTGGAGGTGATTTCAGAGAATTGTAAGTCGGTAGGTGGGAGAAGATCTGGAAAAACAATGAAAAAGGTGATTGTGATTGTTACACTGTGTAATCAATGCAACACACAATTGCACAATATTCTGTTAATATGTAAAAGTATGGATATGGTAGAAAGGGTAAGTGATCTGGACAAAGCTTTTAAAATCAGTTTGTACGTTATACAGCATTAGAATACACCTACTACAGTACCATCAAATCAAATCTACATATAGAATAATTTTAAAATACCAATTCCTACTCACTCTTCTTCATGATGTTGAGCAGCTCTTGTTCAATACGCAGACAGATGGACTGAGTCAGCTCTTTGGAAATCCTCTGGAAAGCATCAAAGTCCTCCACCTCGTAGACGTGAGTGTCCGATGGGGGATTAGCAATGGCCTCCAGCTCAGATCGAACAGCATCCTTAACACCCACGGCAAAAATCTCCACATCACTATTCCTCAGTTTGGTGGCGGCGTCCTTAAAAGAATCCGAAGACTTTCCATCCGTGATCAGCACCATGACGCGTGGAACATTGGTCCTGGCACCACGGGAGGGAATAAAGATCTTATCCCTGACATAGGCCATGGCTCTTCCGGTGTTGGTGGAGCCTCCACGGTAAGGGAAGGTGCGCACAGCTTTTACAACAGCACTCAGGTCATGGTGAGTGTTGAGGGCAAATTCAGTGTGGGGGTCACGACTGTACTGCACCAAGCTGATCTGAACCTTGTTTGGTGCAATGTCAAAAGATGTGACAAGAACCTCCAAAAAGGCACGAACTTTGGCAAAGTTTTGTAATCCAATACTGTACGAGCCATCAACAAGAAGGACCACATCAGCCTGGACATCCACTCCGAGTGAACATTCTGGAAAAGAAGAAGAGACCACATGAGAACAACTAAACACACTTTGGTGGTTGGTGGTGTATTGTTACTTCCAAACAATATTTGTCAGGTTATGATTAGTCATAATTAAGATTCAAAATCTCCCAAAGCTATTTGTGTACCTAGACCTGCAAAAAAGGTCAAATGCTGGTTCAATCAAACAATGAAAACAGAATAAAAAAAATATTATAGCTTGTGAAAATAAAGACAGGTAACACTATGACAAGGGTGAGGCAGCTAAGAATTTCAACAAAAAGTATTCTGAAAACATAAATAAAACTCAAGATGACCCACACAGGTGTTTAAATGGTTATGGTAGATAGTATATAAATATATAAAATACAAATCTCATTAGAGCATATACTTGCCTGTTGACACTTTGACAGGCTGAGTTTTCTCCATAGCAATGACGGGTTCACTGGGGGTCAGACCTTTGAGGGCAAACAGGCTGACCTCATAATCAGTCTCGGGAGAGAGGTCACGTACGTTGATGGATGTCTGCGTGTGGCTGATGTACAGCTCCTGCCGCTTCATCCCCGGCACCATGGGGATCATGGTCAGCTTGTATCCTGTGATGTCACCCGGAGACGGGTCCCAAGTCACCCGCATCGATTTGGAGGCAATTTCCGTCACCAGCAGGTTGATGGGTGGCTCAACAACTGCGGGGGAAATGGTTAATTAAGTTGAAAGAATTGAGTTCATCCAAAATTTAAATGACAGTACATGAGAAGCAGTTATGATCTTGTTTACATGCACACCAAATTTGGATTATTATCTGATTCCTGGATCTTTATTTAGGGGATATGATTAGAAAGGAATCAAAGTCAGTTTTATTGTCAAACACCATATGCACAGGTTCTAATAATCTAATATTTTTCTGTTAGTCATGTCATTTTTAGTCTTATAACTAAGAAAAAATTTGATAATAATCATACTTTTGAGTTTTACTGTAACCACTGTAGTTATTTATATAATCCTGTTCTTACAGCATTTAGTTCTAAAATAATTAGAAGTTCTAAGACTTTAGACCAGTTAAAAGGTTCCCTATGTAACTTTTCTATCAATAATTTCATGGCAGGTGTATTTATCATTCAAAAATCTTTAGGTCTTTTGATACTGGGTTAGTCAACGTACTTTTGTCACATCCCACTGACTGTAAAGCTTAATTCAAAAAGCAACACAAATAATTTCCACTCACGTTCTTCTCCACTGACCAGCGCAGTGAGCTGCTCATCCACTCCGAAGCACACCTCGGAGATGATTTTCTTCTGCACATCTTGGATCTGGTTGAAGTTCTGCACATTGTAGACGTGTTTATGGTGAGGTGTGGAAGCCATTTCTTTCAGCTCATCCTCATCTGCTCCTTTGATGCCTAAAAAGAAAAGCATTGGACAGCACATCAATGACAAACCATATGTATTCAGCTTTTTTGGTACAGATGCCGTCAAAAGTCTGTTTTTACTGTTTTGAAAAGCAACATGACTTCGGTTAAAATTGACTCTATAATAAATGGAAGAACTATCTAACAGAACAGAGAATAATAAAAACATACCTAGGACAAATATTTCCACTCCAATGTTCCTAAGTCTTCTAGCATGCTCCTCCACTGGGTCCTGGGACTTTCCGTCAGTTATGATCATGGCTACTTTGGGGAAGCTATCTCGCGCTCCAGCCGCCTCAGTGAAAATGTTGTTGAGCAGGTATTCGATGGCCTCACCTTCCCAAAGAAAGAAACATGTTCATTTAAATACTAAAAAATAACCATTTGACAAAATATTAAGGAGGAGAGAAACACTAGAGAAACACAAAAACAGTAGTTCAAGTAGTTCAACACTCATTACAGTCCCCTGCACCCCTCCTCCCTCCACTTTTTCACAGTTTACTCTTCCCTCAGTTAGTGAAATATCAGCCCTGGTCCATAAATCCAAACCCTCAACCTGTAGATTAGACCCCCTCCCCACTTCTCTGGTTAAAGCCTGTCTTCCTTCTCTCATCTCCTTAATAACTTCTATCCTACATTCCTCTCTGACCACTGGCATTGTACCTTCCTCATTTAAAATTTCAGAAATCACTCCTATCATCAAACAACCCGGTACAGACCCAACCGATTTTAATAACCTGCGCCCCATATCCAATCTCCCATTTCTCTCTAAAATACTTGAAAAAATTGTTGCCTCTCAACTTCACTCACCTCACTGAAAATAATCTGTACGAACAATTTCAATCCGGCTTCAGACCCCTCCATAGTACCGAAACAGCCTTAATTAAAATCACAAATGATCTCCTACTTGCAGCTGACAATGGACTCCTAACAATACTCATTTTACTGGATTTAAGTGCAGCTTTTGACTTAATCACTCACACCATCCTCATCGACAGACTTATCTCTATTGGCATCTCACACACACCTCTCCACTGGTTCATTTCGTATCTTTCCTCCCGCTCTCAGTACATCCAACTCGGTTCTTACTCCTCCCAGCACTACCCTCTTTCCTCAGGTGTCCCCCAAGGCTCAGTCCTTGGCCCCCTCCTATTCATTATCTACCTCCTTCCTCTTGGTCACATTTTCAGAAAACACAACATACACTTCCACTGTTATGCAGATGACACCCAGCTCTATATCTCCTCCAAACCATCCATCCTCCCACCCTCCTCCCTCACCCACTGTCTTCAGGAAATCAAATCCTGGTTCTCCTCCAACTTTCTAAAACTAAACAGCAATAAAACTGAAGTCCTACTCATTGGCACCAAATCTACACTAAACAAAATAGACAGCCTTTCAGTCACTGTTGATAACTCCTCCATCTCTCCCTCCCCTCAGGTAAAGAGCCTGGGTGTCATCTTGGACAGCACTTTCATTTCAGTCACACATCAACAATATCACACCACCTCAGAAATATCAACCGTCTCCGTCCTTCACTCACCCCTCACATAGCCGCCATTCTTGTCAATAGCCTGGTCACCTCACGTCTTGATTACTGCAATTCCCTCCTGTATGATCTCCCCCAAAAAACTATTCATAAGCTACAACTTCTCCAAAACTCTGCATCACCAGAACTCCCTCTATTCACCACATCACCCCGGTCCTGCAGCAGCTTCACTGGCTCCCCATTCACTACCGTATTCAGTTCAAAATCCTACTCCTCACATTCAAGTCCATCCATAACCTGGCTCCCACTTATCTCACAGAACTCCTTCATGTCACCACACACACCCGCTCACTCAGGTCCTCCACCTCCATCCACCTCACAGTCCCTCCCGCTCGTCTCGGCACCATGGGGAGCAGGGCCTTCACCCGCTCTGCTCCCCATCTATGGAACTCACTCCCCCCAGACCTCCGGAACGTTCAATCACTACCAATTTTTAAATCCAGACTCAAGACCCATCTTTTCAAAATAGCTTACCCCACTTAATCATTTTCCCCTGCTGACTGTTTCATTTTACTTGTATTGCTTTGTCCATTCTCTTAGTTTTATTTTGTATATACTGCCTGTTTTTAACTGTTTTAACTGTTTTTAATTGATTGTCTTTGTGCGGTGTCCTTGAGTGTCTAGAAAGGCGCCTTGAAATAAAATGTATTATTATTATTATATCTTAAATAATACAAAACTACATGAAAGTTCTGAAAATGTCAAACTAAAATGACAAAAAACAAACCACTATATCACAGTATTTCTATTTTGATATATTGCACCCTGACCAAAGTAAAAAAATAAAATAAAAAATCATCAAAAGTCATTGCTTTCAGGTTGAGGTTGAATGGCATACCTGTCATTGTGTTCCCCCCTTTGTATGGCAGGGTGCTTATGGCTTGGAGCAAATCCCCTCTCCTGGTGTACTGGGTAAGGGTGAACTCTGTGCGGGTGTCTGTGCTGTACTGGACCACAGCGACACGTGTCTTGTCCGCTCCAATGTCAAAAGCTCCGGCCAGAGCTCCGATGAAACTTCGAATGTGCTGAAAGTTCTCCCTACCCACACTCCAGGAACCGTCCACCAAAAACACTAAATCAGCTATGGCACTGACGGAGCACTCTGAGGAGACAAAAATGTATAAGTTGTAGTAAATATAGTTCTGTAAAGTTGTGAGTTTGATTTATTCCAAGAGAATTCCAACAAAGAAATATGCTTATGTTAGGAAAACATTTTCTACTGGTCTATTCCTTTATCTGTCAGTCTAAATAAAGCCAAACTCGTGACAGATATTTGGCCCAAAAACTGCATTCTCACATCAAAGGAAATATGTACCAGCTCCAAACAGTGGGCTGGTTTTGTCATTTCGGCAGGCAGAGGCGTTTAATTGTGGCTTTACAGACTAAACATTTAGCAAAAGTTCCACCTCATTTTTCAGATTCTTAATCCCATGGGGCTTTAAATCATGAGCTTGGCTTTCAGATGAGTCTATAAGAATCATTTTCCAGGATTATAAGGATGAACCTAAATCTTTATTCCCTTAAGATATCCTATACAGACAGGCCATGACGTAACAGTGAAAATTATACATTAAATTTGGGGTTTAAGACTAGAAATTGCCAGTTTATTTTTAATTTAGGGTTTTTAGAGGCTCTGGTTGTATTAGGAAAAGTTCCATTTGAGGAGGACAGATGAGGTAAAATAAAAATTGACTATTCCTTCAAAACACATGGACCACCAAGATCTAAAAAGGAAAACTGATTTAAAGCCAGTTTCTTCAGAGCAGCTTTTAACCATTTCGTAACTGGCACATACGTGGCAGTACCTATACGTCAATACTCAAACCTCCTGCCTTTTTCTATGACGCAAAACAGTAACTAGCTTGAAGCCCCTTTCTTGATGCACAACCTGGTTCTAATTAACAAAACCCACATGTGGCCTGTTCACTGTTGGGCTCTGTCTGCTCATTCTATGGCAGAAGGTAAAATGTAAGTCTGAGCAAATGATTCCACATAGGAAAAAAATATGATGATGACAGTTGTTGTGGGAAAGGTAAACGAAAAAGCCTTTTTGAAAGCTACATGGGAGACAGGGATGGGCTGGAGTTGACAGTACATTAAACATACTCACTCAAAACATCAGTCTGTGGCTTTTTGGCACGCTCACTGGAGTTACTGGACTGGACTAAGAAAGATCACAAAGTCACCACAACAAATAATACAATATACACTGTGTGTTTAAAAGTGACTGAAGAGGTAGACTTACTGGTGACCTGGCCAAAGATTGGTATGCTTTCTTCATACCCATAAAAGGAGTTTATGGACACTGAGTAATCCAAATCAGGGGTCAGGTTTGTAAGGGAGGTCATAGTGACATCTGCATCAAGGGTAAAATCTCGGACTGGCTCATCTAAAGGACAAAAAAATCAACACAAAATATAATTATTAAAATGGCATTTATTTTACATACAGTATTGGTAGTTGCTTTAGTTAGCTTACCTGCATCTGATACGACTTGTATTCTATAGCCCTCTATTGTGGATAAGGGTCTTTTCCATGTCATTTCCACTGTGTTTTCATTTATAATTTTAAATTTCATGTTTGATGGGGGTTCCACTGCAAGGTAAGAATTACAGTTTGAATCACAGAAATCAACATGTATAATGTGATATTTATAATCAATAATGCTCTGTTATCGATTCCAACAACAAACACTTCATGAGAAGTAAACTGCTCTTGTTGTTGGGTGGGTGCACATACAGTATTTGTGAGAACACATAACACTGTGAGAAGTGTGAAAAGCCATTTTGAGGTAAAATGGCATTTGTTTGAGCTGCTTGACTTTGTTGGTCTGCAGCTCAAGCACCAGCATATGCAGCATATGCACACGTTCAAACAGACTGTACCAAAAAGCAAACAATGAGTGAACCATCCACACATGCTGAGTGCAGTCAATACAGTCACATGCCCCACCTCCATGAGGTAGATCTATGCAACACGTAAACAGTGACTTCACTTTCGCTGGACTGATTATACAATGGGAATGAAGATGTCTTTCACATCCAGCCAAAAGTGAACAGGATATGTTCTATATACATTGTATATAAACATATTTCAACAAGGATTACCAACTTGTTATTTGAATAGTTACTCCATAGGCATACATCCATTACAAAAATGACGTTATAAAAATAATACAGCATGTCACTGAAGACTTTTGTGTACTTTCTCATGGGTAAAAGATAGTGCATACACTACTCAGGACATAAGGAAGAGTCCATATAATAAACACAGGTTTTCACTGAGCGGACTGATCACAACATCATGCATCATGTACATGAGAAAGTTGTTTGGTTTAACAACTTTTACTGACTCCAGTTGTTTCCATGTACAGTTGAGACCACACAGACACAGAGGACGATATATTTTAAAGTGATATTCTTCTGACCACTGGGACCACAAGGACTGAACATGCCAGCATATAAAATGGTTTCTTTTACCTTCATGTATATTGAAATGTATAGAACAGGATGAATGATAGAGAAAGTGTTATTGCGGGGTTTGTGATTGAATTCCTTAATATTCTACTTCTTGAATATTGTGTTAAAATATATAACTTTTAGTGACTCAGTGGGAGAAGATAAGAGTTTATAAAGAGATGTTCTAATCAGCATGGTTCACAATGACTGTATTTCAGTATTTCAAATAGAACCACTTAGCATTTAAGACAGAGGTATGCAAATGTGTATTAGGCATCAGTAAGATTCACTGGAATCTAAACTCGGCACAGCAAAGGAGAGAGGAATATCACTGTAAAATATTACTTCTAGAAGAAGTCATTGTTTCTGACATAATGAGTGCACAGGCAGACGACAAACAACAGCCCACCACAAACTCTGTTAGTGGGATTGGAGAATGACCAACCTGGCGCATCAATTCAAGGGGTCCCGTTGGACTGCATCCCCAGTCATTTTCCATGGGTCCCACTCAAAAGTACGTAGTTAGAGACACTGAGAGACTATATCAAATTATAGGACGTGATGGATTTCATGGTTTGTCTACATTCTTATCATAGGTACAGTATGTAACTTTTATGATGTTTTTGAACTGGTCTTATTGGTGTCCTCCATTAGTTATTAATAAAGTTCCCCTCTTCAGCTCTAGGGCTCAGGTCTGGCTACTGTTGTGTTAGAACCAAGTCTCCAGCTCCACAGCCAAGCAGCAGTCCAGGCCTGAGCGAGCGCCAGAGGACAGACCAGAGGAGGAGCAAAGAGCACCAACTCTCCCAAAGAGGCAGGAGAGACGCCAAAGCCATTCCACAACATGTGCTGACATTAAACATTACTGCATATTACTTTCCATACGTATTGCAAACTCAGCGTTTTGCTCAAGCCCACAAAGAGGCAGTAGAAAGGCTCTTTGTCTTTGTGCTGTCTGGCTATTAATTTGTGATTCTCGTATTTCATCTTTCCATTCCACTGGTGGAGATACGTGAAGGGGAGTTGCATCCTGCCAAAGACCGATCAAGGAGGAAAAATCTAAAGGTTTCCACATCTACTACTTTTAATTTTCCAAGATCTTTGCCTTAGAAGTTTGCACATGAAATCACATATTCACTGCAGAATTGACAGGCGGATTTAAATAATATACAGCTCATAATAGCTCCGGTGACATGTATGGCAAAAGGCATTACAAACGGCAGTCAATCAGCATACTTTCAGAACACATCACAGTCAGAGGAATTATGTTACCATCAAGGAAATATTTTGGACAGAAGCACCAGTGACTAATAATAAATCAGCCAGTGAACAAAGGTAAGATTTAAGACTTTTTTTTGTCACAATAAACTCTTTAACGGTCAAGTCAGCAAAATTGTTCATTTGTTGTTTTACCAATAAATATTTATTCAAAGATAGCAGTTTTATTTTACTTTTGGATTGTCCATATCTAGTTTCCTTGTGATAACATCTGCAAATTAATACCAGTCACAATAATAACACACATAAAAACACTTTATTTTCTTACCAAATACAATGATTTGTAGTATTCCCATGATAACATCAAACACCTGATCCCTTAGACACAACAGCAGATGAGAGACAGAGGAAAGGCAGAAGGAGGGAGGAGTGTGTGTGTGTTTGTGTGTGCGTGTGTGTGTGTATGTGTGTGTACTGTCGCCAGGTGGTTTCGTTTACCTTGAGCATCTATGGAGGAGAACAGAGCTGCAAAGAAGGCAGCTGTGGCCAGTGACAGCCCTATCTTCATGTTTAGCCCTTTATATCGTCAGCAGCGCATCAATCAGTCTGAGGATAAAGGAGAGATGTGTTAGGGCCATGGCGTGGTTTAGTGTCTAAACACTGGCCTCAAGAGCCACGGGATCAGCTGGAGCGACATGAAAGGCTCAAGACAAGACAATAAACCACTTCACCTAACAGACAACGCCTCTGGATGTGTCTCACCAAAGCATCTCGTCTCAGTTTGATCAGATTAATAGATTTACTATGCTGTTTTTACCACACTAAAGAAGCTCCAGACTTACATAACACATGCCACACCTTACAGACAGCCGATGCCAATCCGAACCAAAGTATACTTCAATCAAAAATGACATCAAATCTGTAAGAATACTGTTGCAATATAATACTATATTATGTGCAATACGAAATTCATTTGAGCAGTATTACCACCTGTGAAATACTCTGCTTACATCTTATTTAATCCTACCTGTACCTTTGTATTTTATTATATTTTATTACATATTTTTATTATATTGTATATTATATTATTATATTATATGTTTACTTTTTTCCCTTGTATTTTTATAGCATGCTATTAGTACTTCTAGACTATCAACGGGTTCTTCTGATCCTAAGCATTTCATTGCATTGTTGACCTTGTTTTGATCCTGCATATGACAAATAAACAATCTTGATAATCTTGTGCAGAGATTTCTTACTTTTTTTTTTACACATTTTAAACAGATAAAACTTTTACACTCGTATACAGTAACGTAATAGCAAATAAAAAGCGATTCAATCTACAACCACCTTACATTTTAGTAGCTATAAATTGTTATATCTCCAAGCATTCATTCTCCCAACTTCTTTCCTATCATTCAAACCCATACTTCCCCATACAGTAGACATAGTGCACTGCCTAGTGCTTGAAACAAGAACTGCAGGAGCTCTCTCAACTTCTCTTTGTCACAGCCCAAATTCACTAATTGCAAATCCAGATTTCTTTGTAAAATTCTGCTTTTTGTGAAATTCGTTGCTGCTGAATACAGTTTAGTTGCAAGAATGTGCTCTAATATTAAACAAGGAGAAAGATTTAAATAGGCCTAATCTAAATAAATTATAGAAGAAGAAAAAAAAACTACTTAATTCAAACAAACTAAATTGCATTCCTGAGAGAATTTAAGTGTTCTAGGGATAAATCAAACGCACTTTTAAAGTTAGAAATTAGACAAAGTTGAATTTAAAGACAAATTAGATTAAACTACTCACCGTTAATCCCCAAAATGAACGGAGCAGAGAAAAATCGCAGCAGCTTGGAGCCTGCCCCTGTGCAGAGTAAAGTGTGAGGAGACTGTGCGCAGGGACCCCTCTCTCCCTCACTGCTACTGCAAACTCCGCCAGAGATGTCCAAGAAGGAAAAGCCTCTTTCCAAGTGGGAAGAATCTTTCCACCAGCGGCTACTTAATAGGGGGCAGATCCCAAAATCTCAATTTACCATGGGAGTTCCAAACCTTTTCCTGTGTCTAGATGCGCTTTACCCCCTGATGTCATGTCGGATGCCTTCTTTGGAAATAAGCTGCATTCTTTCGAGTCTCATCACAGGATGGAGAGGAAATAGAAAGACATCAAGTGTTAATTAAAATCAAACCGAAGTAATACGAGATATGTCGCTTGGTTTGCCAGCCATTATTTTTACTAAGCTACATTAAAAAGTAGTGAACAAAGATAAGTAGCAAACACAGTGGGGTATAAGTTTGACAGATCTGGTGATCCTAGGCAGCTGCTGTTACGATTTCTCTTTTATAGATTAGATTAGATTTATTTGGCGCCTCGTAGTACTACATGTAGGCTAAGGTATTTACCTGATGCTTCCTATTTTATATTCGTTCCAGACTACTATACTTTATTATGCTGGCAAAACGTAATCTTGGCCAAATAATGCAGTCCCCAAATGAAGAGAACACGTAGAGTAGACTGCTTATAGAAATAGAATAGGCACAATGGAGCACAGAAGGACAGCATCCTGGAAATGTAGGCATGTGTGGAAAGTTATGATTCTTAGAAAAGAATGTTAAGAGAATGATTGGTTGTAGTTTGAACTCAGCAGGAGCAAACGTTTGTGAAGAAATGTTGCCCTCTAGTGGTTCCTGGTTAAATTGCACACATTTGTTAAGAAGTGAACTTTATTGATCTCACACTGGAGAAATTCTTCTCTGCATTTTAACCCATCCTATATATATATACATATATTAGGAGCAGTGGGCAGCACACACATTAGGGCGCCCGGGGACCATCTCCATGATCTTCTTGCTTCGGTTTGGTCAGGACCTAAGCTGGAGGTACCTATGGTGCATGTTTTGGGTTGGTGGGGGAAACCGGAGTGCCCGGAGGAAACCCACCCAGACACGGGGAGAACATGCAAACTCCACACAGAAAGGCTTGGGCGACCCGGGGATCGAACCCAGACCATGCATGCAAACTCCACACAGAACACACACAGTGATTGTTAGTTTCCATCTTGTCTCATTATGTTGGGGGCATCCTGCAGGTGAAATGCACAATCGATTTAGACACGGAAGCGCTGTGAACAGTGGCTACAGTTTTGAATTGCTTAAAAAAATGTCAGCGTGAGAAATACCATGTGTGAGCGTGTGAACACGTCGAATTGCGTGTGTCATACTCTCAAAATTGTTTTAATGACAGAAAAACAATTGGACAGGTAACATACGGTGTTTTTTTCTTTGGCGACAAAAAGGAAGGGTGGGGCAAGGGATCGGATCAGAAATCAATGAAATTGATTGAAACTGAGTGTCATGAAAGGTGCTATATAAATTATATGAATTATTATTAAGATACAAACTCAGGATGAAGCGAAAATAATGAGAAGACTTTATTACTCACCTCTTGTGAAGTGGTAAATTTAAAGTGCAGCATCTCATACACATTATTCATAGAAACTGTCCTCCACAAATAATGACATCCAATACATAAAACCGCGCTGTTAATCCAGTTTGAGGCATTCTTTAAATGTAAAAAGGCGAGAGTAGTTCCTCACGTCTGTTTACATTGTATGTACTTTATCACCAATCGTTTATGCTTTAAAAATCACGTATCTGAAGTATTGCACATTTCAGAAATAATAAGTTTTGACTTGTATCTAAACTAAAAGTGCAGTGCTCTGATCTTTTGAACACTTAAAGAGTCTCAGAGTGAGTGGTTTTACTGTAGACAGAAAACAGCTGATGGGATCACAGCCTGTGGTCTGCAGACATATCCCTCTGCAGTCTTTGCAATCGGAGATTTGAAGTCTCATAAGATTCTCCTCGTCTGTTGCGTGCACTTTTTGTTTAAAATCATTTAAGACCGAAAAATCCTGTAGTGTATGGCGGCCTTAATATTATCCCTTTGGAGGTATACTTTGATTATGTATGTTACAGAGAGATTCAGAAAATTACCTCAAATACTTTAATAATCAGCAGAAAAAAATACATCAACCATTATACCACACATCTTTGATAAATACATGCATAACAATGACCTTTTAAGGGCTGGTTAACTTAACAAAGTTTTAATGAGGTGGTTTAAAAAATAAAAACAATGTTGAAACACTTCAAAAGTAAAAAATAAAAATAAAAGTTTGGATCTGATGCACATAAGGGACCTTTAATCCTGCTGCTTTCTGAGATGATTCAGAACACAGTGAACATTTTTATATTTGATTTTTATTTTTTTTTATTGTTTTATGTAGCTCTGAATAGAAGAGTTTACCAAATATTTCTGGAACCTTTGTGTGACTCACACAATGCATTTCAAAATAACAGAATTGAATAACTTTTATTCAACATTCTCAAATGATCATTTAAAGACATGCACAAATACACTTAAAGTGCATGTGTTTTGGTCAACATTCGGTTATACCTGACAATTAATTTAGAATGAAGATACATTTGAAAATATTACCATATGACTAACGTGCTGCATTACGCTCAAGCATTTAACATCAACTCCCTCCCACCCATAAGCAAACTGTCCAAACTAGATTATGTGCACTTAAGTACTACAATATAAATATTTCTGGTTTCCCTAAGAGAGGTATATGGATTTATGAGGCTTCAGCAGGGTGCAGTACAGTGCTGGACAAAAACTCAATAAAATACATACATCCTTCAAGAACTGTTTCTAAAATAAAATGTACAACTTTTAACAGAAAAGGCTGGAGTTAACGTTCTTAGCAGCTAGCTTGGCATTCTTCTAGCTGAAAATATAATTACCAAAGGTTCACATGAGGCGCATTCAGCAAAGACGACATACATTTGGAGACCAGTTTATCCACATTCAGCTGTATATAAGGTCTTATAATGGTCCACCCGGGCATGCACAACAGAGTACTTAATTTGGAATATCAGCACTGGTGTTACGGTTGTCATATTTGTGGTGAATGATTAGTAAAACAACTCCCAGGAAGAAGCAGATGGAGCCAACTGTAATGTAAGCAATTCCAAGGAAAGGATTCTTCCCTCCCATCCAAGAGATTGTGCTCAGAATCATCCGCTTGCGACCATCAAAGCTGAGCACAGGGTAATCTGATTTTAGTGGGTTAAGAAAAAAGAAAACAAAAGTATCACATTTATATATGTATATACGCCTACATTTGGAGAAGTAGCAATTTATGTCTACATATTGAAAAAATCTACATTCTATGTTCTATTCTATTTCAATGATTGTACCAGTATTAAACCTTTCAGCTGTTCAAAAATAATAAACTGCAAATTTGTCTGATTTGTACTAACATGAATGTACAGTATTATTCTGAAAGGATACTGTAAGTGATTGACAGAATGTATCTGCCGCTGGAGAGCGTGGGGGTTGTGCTGGACTTCTTCTGGATGATGCGGTAGAGTTTGCGGAAAGTGGGCAAAGCAGCTGTTCTCATCCACACAATGAAGTCCTCATTGATAAAGCCATTGTTCTCTGGGTCTGCTGGGTCCAGCTCAAACACTGGCTTTCTCCAGTTCACTGGTTTAGAAGTGCCTAAGTCAAACACAGATCATGTTACAATCAGGCTGGATTCAAGTTTTCATTCATTGAATAGTACAATGCAGGTACCTTGAAAAACAACAGTGAGGTTGGTGTTTCCATTGGGATTTCTAAACTTCACATGTTTGTCTGTCCACCAAGCAATGCCCTTCTTTACCAGAGGAATTTCAATCTTTGTGCCATTAGAGTTAACATAATACAACTCCAAAGTATCTAAAGAAGAAAATTAACTATATAAAATCCAAATACATGTAATAACATGTGTAAGGCATGCCAGTTACCATTAAAAAGGCTGTTTGCAATGGCCCCACATGGAGCAATAGGCAGGCCCTCGCTTGTGCGATATGGTTCACATTCTTTACTTGGTTCCTGAAATTAAACATAATTCATCATATTATTAGCACATTTAGTCTTTAATCTATTTTAGTGCTGAGTGTAAAGGAAAAGTGTACCTTTAAAGCTGACAGATCCCCATTCAACTGGCTGTCATCCCTTGATTTCACATATCTTCTGTGGTTTTGGTAGAAATTGGATAAGCCATAATACATAAATACATTACTCTGTAAGAAAAAAAGCACATAATATAACAGAGTTAAGACTTAACACAAACTTCCTTGTTTAAAGACCATTTGTTTAGGCCATCCTCACTTGTAAACATTAGGACTGGCTCAACAGAATTTTGAAATGAAGCTGGTTTAAAGGGCACAGTGTTTATTAAAAATCAATGCTGCCTTTCAGGCAGCACCTTTTACAGAACATTTTAAGACTACAAGAATCAATAGTAATGAATGCTTTGCAAACATTCAATGCCCGCCTTGGACAAAAATAGAACCTAATGGACAGTTGCACCAGGGAGATATTTCCCCTTTTTGCTGTATGGAGGGGGCATCTATTATTCATTGTACCGCACATTGTCAGCAAATTCTGTCTCACCTCAAAGGGCTGCTCCAATGTGAAATTCAGGGAGCATGTGCATGGTGTTGTGCTGTTCCAGCTGAAATTCCTGGCACAGGCATAACATGGGCTGTTACTGTCGACACCGGTGTAGTCGATCTAGGAACAAAATATACCCGTTATTAAGCAATACTACACACTTTTTGGACTATGTGCTATGGAAGTATTATATTACTGAAATATATTGAGGGAAAATATGGTTATTTCAACAGGTGCCTGAGCGAGAAACTGTCAAATATAGAAAACAAACTACAAATAGCAAACTGGGGTGGTTTTAAGCACAGATTAGAATATAAATACTTTAATTAAAATGGCCTACCCGAGTATTTTTGTATGCTTACCTCGAACTCTTTGATATTGTTTGAAGTGACGTACAGGCCGATGCCGATGGGGATGAAGATGAGCCCGATAACGAAGAAGGCCGGGAGTACCGTGCCCGCGGTGAGGATCGGCTGCCACGCCGGGAGTCTCTGCTGTTTAAACGCAGTGTTGTCCGGTTTTCTACTTTTAACAGCGCCCGGTCCACCGTGACCCGCAGCTCCCGAGTGGTGTCCGTCCTCTTCCTTCGCGTTGTAGCTGGACGCCATCATGGCTGTGATCATCTGATTCGGGCGCAGTAATCCACTTTAGCTCTTTAGTCTATAGACTTCGTCGTTCTTGTAAAAAAAAAAAAAAAAAGTTCAAATCAAGAACAACACTCATAAAAAGTAAAATTGTATCAGCATGGTAGCGTCGTCCTCATCTAACCTAATCATCTGTCTATTTTATGAAATGTTGACTTCTACGTGTTGTTAATCCCGTCCCAAGAAGAACCAGGAAATGTTTGAACCAATGAGATTCAAGTATCAGTGTTACGTCACAGCGGAAACCGTAAAGTCCACGCCCAGAGGATTAATCCACGTTAATATGTTATGCAATGTTATAAATGACTTTCAAATGTTACAATATCCTATATTATTATTATTAGGGACCGAGCCCGAAGGGGGACGAAGGTCCCTATTGTTGTTGCTTCGTTTCCGTATTATTATTATTATTATTCTTGTTCATACACGCTGGGGCAATTTTGAGCATGTTCCCATGCTTCAAAACGAACGAAACTTTGCACGGGCATCACAAAGTCCTGCCAGTACGACCACACAAAGTCCCGTCCCCCAGTGACCCCCAGGAGCTCGATAGCGCCCCCTAGCGCGTTGTCTTTCGGGGCTGGCATACCGTTTAAGATAGGCGCACGAAATTCGGTAGGGACGTGTATCTCAATAAGACGAACAAATGCCTCACTGCAATGTCATGGCCACGCCCAACAGGAAGTGAGATAATTGGCATTTTGTGTGATTTTGGGGTATTGGACATAGAATGGAATTTGAAACACTTCTCCTACACCGTACCTCAGATGGGCTTAAATTTTGGTGAACATAATCTTAAGACGTTGGAGATGTTAAATTGCGAAGGATTTTCAAATAGGCGGTAATATGACGATACGGCGGATCGATAAATTTAGGTATGGAATTTGAAACACTTCTCCTACACCATACCTCAGATAGGCTTAAATTTTGGTGAACATAATCTTAAGACGTTGGAGATGTTAAATTGCGAAGGATTTTCAAATAGGCGGTAATATGACAATACGGCGGATCGATAAAGTTAGGTATTTATTGAATTGGAGTTATGAGTTATGAATGGGAGGTATTTGTTGCTAGGCAACGCCCTGATCAAAGGTCTTTGATCTTTGTACCTTTGATCTGATATAGCTGCAAGCAGCAATGTGGGGACAAGCATCGAAGGTTCATGTAGGCCTCAGCATGGAGGCCACATGCAGGGTCTGACAGGGTCTAACAGAGTCTGACAGGGTCTAACAGAGTCTGACAGGGTCTGACAGGGTCTGACAGGGTCTGTTCTGACAGGGTATCTACAATGTTATGGCCACGCCCAACAGGAAGTGAGATAATTGTGCCAGGCACACGAAATTTGTATATATATATATATATATATATATATATATATATATATATTCATTTATTTATTTATTTATTAATCATAGTGCAGCCACAAACTAGAGTCTATCTCAAAACGCTTAAAAGATAGACTGGTTAACTCAATGTCCACTATAAAGGGCACAAATGAATGGCACAGGGGCTCAGGAGGATATTATTATTAACCACTTGACCATATCAGTAATGATCAGGCAATTAATATTTGCCCAATTTGCCTATTTCCTATTCTTGTTTAAGATGTTCTTGGGCTGAATGCTTTTAAATCATAATGCATCTGTTTTTGTTATTTGTGAGTGATAATATATTTTTCAGATGCTTAGAAATGAATGAATACACACAGATTATGAAAGTTTTTATTTAAAATACATTTTCAGTACAAATCCTTTACATTAATCCATAATTTATTAACACAAATTTGATCTACACAGTCTTGTTTTCTTATAAAATGTATAGACAAACAATTTACATATAAAATACAAAACTAAAGTTAGTAGCAGCACAGTGTAAAAATAAAAACCCACCACAATCACTGTATGACAAAAATGCAAACCTTACACTGACGTATGATTGAAATATTGATAAGATAAATAATATCTTTAGCCTAGATACAAGTATTTATGATTATCTATATGAGAACATACAAATTATTTATATGTACATGTACATCAGATGTTTAGGTTAGATGAGGAAAATATAACTTTTCAATATCAAAACTTGACTCCTTTTTCCAAAGTGGTACTAGCTACAGACTTTTTAACCTCTATTTTCATAGACTGGCTTTCCATTTTTACTCCACTAGAGATTCCCAGAGACCCCAGCACTGCCTTTCCCGTCTTGAGGCTCTTGGACATTGGGATGCGAGTCAGCCCTGTGCGAGACCCCTGAGTGTCCTGTGCAGCCTGATGGACATAGAAGAGGTGCAGTTTATTAGACAGAATGGGCACATAATACTGGATTATTTAATTTTATTTGTTGATTTTATTAAAGTATGACTAAACACCAAGTCTGCTAAGATAAGTTCAGGTGTTTACTCTAAACTTTGAAATTACAGTTTTGTAGCAAATTGTTTATTTAGTGTTTAGTCCCATTTTGCCACTTTAAATATTTGTTGTAAATATGCAAATTGAGACTCAAATGTTTATTTAATTGAATATCTGCAATTAGATACCTTTCTCTTGCCTTTCACTGAGATAATTTCATGAGGTCTACAAGAAAATGTAACTATGACTGTTTAAATTAGTTTTTGATAGGATTTATATTTTGAAATCATGCTACTCTTACCGTGTTTTGTGTATGTCTGGAGGTGGCTGATGAAACTGGGGTGATGGTGATGCTGCTCATGACTTTGCTCTGCGTGCTTCTTGTAGCTGTTGTTGAAGTGGTTGTGATTTGCCGAGGGGAGCGCAGGACAGTCCCGGTTGATAAGGTCATCTCTTTGTTCTCTGCTGTTGAAACCACCTGCCTGACCGCCATTTTTGGGTTGTTTCCTAGGTGAATGTGAATCTTGTTATCCTCCGTCGTGATGATGTTACTGTTGTTAGGGCCTTTTCTTATCGGCATAGGAACCATCTGCTTCTCAGGCGTGACTTTAAAAACAGCCCGTCCCATAGTCATCTCTTGGGGCTCAGGAGAGGGGGATCCTTCAGGAACCACAGTGCTGACCGTCATGATAGAAACCGGGGACAAAGGCCTGCTGGAGGCGGAGGAAGAGGATCTGCTGCTTTCTGGAGACTTGGCTCTGGAAATAGTGGTGATAGACACTGGAGATTTGGCTCTTTCTGGAACATGGCAACCAAATCCAGACCTCCTATGACCAGGAGTAGCAGTGGGAATGATAGTGATCCTGGATTTCGGTTGGGAATGAGATGGGTTAGGGCTAAGTGGGGCCGAACTTGAAAATGCATCTTCAGTTGGACTGCTGATTTCTAGAGTTGCTGTTTTGTTTTGGTGGTCTGGTGTAACTCGTATGTGCAGAGGCTGGCCTTGTTTCTGGGTCATAGTTAGCTCAGACGGCAGGGCATCTCCGTTCATGTGCTTTTCCAGATTGGTATCCTGGGCAACGCTATCCTTTTTTCGCATCCAGGGAATCCATGATTTTTTCAGATCGCTGCCAGATGATGGTGAGCGCTCAATCGATTTTTCGGACGGTTTTCTGAGACACCTTTGCCTAAGGTTGCTCATAATGTGGTTCTCCTCCAAAACAGATTTTCTTATAAACACTGCAGGGGTGTCTTCATCTGAAGCCCCATTGGATAGCCCCTCCGTCTGTACTCCAGTAGATGTCGTTGCTATGTCCATCATTCTTCTGCCATTCATACTCGGCCTCATAGCGCGACTGTGGCGCTTGACTATCTCTAGTTCTTTAGTCAGGTGGAAGACCTCAGTGCCCATGTTCTTGGCTTTCTCCTCTTCCTCCAAAAACCTTTGCTGTAAAACAGAATAATCCACTTGTAACTGAGAAAGTTGGTCTTCCTTGTGCATGAGTTCGTGAATTTTTTCCTTTAGGGCTACAACATCAGCCTGTAGTTCTCTGTTCTTAACCTCTTCGTTCTTACATCGCTGCCTGAGATCCTCTTCCTGGCTTTCTTCTTCACCCTTTTCTATGGCTTTGTTGCGTGCTATCTGACTCCTCATCTCCTCAACCTGCTGGGAAAGAACATTGGCTTTATCCTGTTCAGTTATAAACTTTTTCTCCAACATGTCATATTGGTCTTCTGTTTTGATCAAATCTCCCTCCACCACCTCAAGTTGTTTTAGCCGATTTTTCAGGCGCTCAATCTCAAATGTCAGCTCCTTGACTTTGTTGTCTTGTTTGAGTGAATCAGGCATTCTTCCCAAGTCACTCTTAACAGAATTCTTCACAGACAACTTCTCTGCTTCTAATCCATCTATCTTCTTTTTCATTTGGGTAATCTTGGAATTAAGATCCTTATTTACATCTAATTCATGAGCTAGTTTTGTTGCCAGATCACATTTCTCACTTCTGAGAGTCTGCACTTTGGTTTCCATTTCAGATTTCAGTTTTAAGAGCTTTTTGCTTTCTTCTATAAGCTTCCCAGTGACATCCATAACTTTACCCTGCTCCACCTCCACCATTTTGTTCAACTCCTCCTTTTGTTTGTCATCGGATTTGATTTTCTCCATCAGACCTTTGCGTTCATCCACCAAGGCGACGGTCAAAGATTTTAGTTTGCTCAAATCATCTTTAAGGCTCAGCTCAGACTTTTCCATTTTTAGTTCTGAAGACTCTAACTCCTTTAAACGAATGCGAAGTGCTACAACCTCATCTGAGAGCTCTTTGGAGAGGCCCTTCTCTTTGTCCAGCGCTGTGTATAACTGTGCACATTCAGCTTTACTGGTGCTGAACGCTGTTTCCAACTTCTCCAGTTCTATCATTCTCGTCTGAAGTTTTTCCACCTCCAGCCTGAGGTCTTTGCTTTTGCAGTCCTCCTCTTGCAGCCTATTTCTCAGCTCTTTACATTGATGTTCAGTTTTTGTGATCTCCTCATCTTTTCCTTCCATTTCCATCACCCGTTTTCTCAAATTCTCCAACTCTGTGGTCAAATTAGAGTTACTGCATTCACCTTTGCTCAGCTTGTCTCTAAGTTCCATCAGTTCCTCTTCAGATTTCTTCAGTGCACTATTTTGTGACTCCAATTCTTCCACTTTGTGATTCAGAGCTAGAATTTTGGCATTGAGTTGCCGGTTGTTGGTTTCATGATTGGCTAATTTGGTGCTCATCTCCTCATGTTGCTGGCTCAGTTTGGCAGATTTGTCCTTTAGTTCAGTCTCTAGATTTTGTACCCTATGCCCATCCTCACATGCGCGATTTTTAGCTTCCTTCAAAGCCTGCTCTCGATGCTGCAACTGTTGGCTCAGCTCCTGGACCCGCTGGCTCTGTTGGTCCATTTGCTCCAGGTTCTGTTGGCGCTCATTGACCAGCATCAGGGCAAAGGACTTCAGCTTGACCAGTTCCTCCCTCACCTTGGTTAGCCTCTTGGAGTGTTCCTTCTCTTTCTTTACCTGGTAAGCTTTCTCTGTCTCCAAGAGTCTCTTTAATCTACCAAAAGAACAAGGAAAAAAACACATTTTGTTATTTAAAACAAAATGAAATGTAAGTCACAGCATTTTGTTTATCATCTTAAATACATAATGCTTTAATAGTATCACACTAGACAAACATGTTCCCATTTCCTTTGTCATGTCTGTAAAAAAGAAGTAAAAAAGAGAGGAAAAATGTAATGCCCCCTCACCAAGTGGTCTTTTTTCTTTCAGTCTCTGTGTATTCTGCTCCTAGCCGTTCACGTCTGTGCCTCTGACAAAATGTATGAAAAGTAAAATACATTTATACACTCCCTCAGACAGCCATCTGTGTATAAGTCACCCAGACTTTGCATAGCAAAATGAGCTAAACAAATCACTTTGCATCATGTTTGAAGGAAATGTCCACAGTACAAAACCTGAAAGCTGAAAACATTAACACGCTCCTCACCTTGTGCAGATCAATTTAACCAAAGCAGTTTAAGAAAGCAAAAAAATCCCATTAAAAACATGAAAATTCATTCCACACACTCCAGCTAGAGCTAGATGATGTCATGTCACCCATATAAGCATCTCGTGTGAGGGAGAGATGCTCTGCTCTACATTGTGCAGCAAAAAGGCGGATCCTCAGGAGGAGTGTTTGACTATTGTGCAAAGTAAATCTGACAAGTGCATAGCCTGGCCATTGTATGAATACATTTCAAATGATAAAACAACAGACACCAGCATGTCAATGTTTTATATAACAATTATATTATATTCATGAGTTTCATCAAACTATGGCAACTTTCCTCCGTGGCCATAGCAATTAAGCAATTCATATCACAATATTATATCTTTTGATTGGAGAATGATCCTTTATGGGTCCTCACCTTGTTTGTCTTAAACCCATGAATACCAAAAAGGTTCCAATCTAATTATTAAAGATTTGTGTTCTTCTAATATCCTAATGTTCTAACCCTGTATGACTATTTCTACATCTTCATTGTTGCATGTTTGCCACTTAAGTTACACAACAAACCAAAAATAAAAATTAGATTAAGTACCCTTGCAAAGTGAAATGTTTAAAATACTGCAGTTATTTTTACTATACGTGTACTTGACTTCATGTTACCATTTGGCTCAGCTTTCCCTTGGCTGGCTACTGTACTGGGATAGCTTTCAGATCTCAAAATTCATGCTTACATTGTCACATATCATTGCCATTCTAGGAATTGGCGTCTATATTTGAAAATGTCAAAGCAATGATGTCAGAGGTGCATGGAGGTCAAGTGAGGGCCACAGTTGTGATATCTCTGTGAGGTTTACAACTAAACAAGATTTGGAAAGAGGCAATACAGATCTACAAATCATACATCAGACAAAATTAGAGGAAGGCTTTAGAATAGATTTTATGTCTCAGTACAAGAAAAAAAAAGATATTGAAAATGTTCACAGCTCATGTGTACATCGACTCTATGCCAGGACTGCCTTGTGGGAAATGCATTGAGTACATTCTCCAGCAAAAAATGGCCATTAGAAGCTCTCGTTTGTGAAAGCTTTAATTAGTAGGTTAGGGCCCCTCTCTCGTACACATCCATACACACTATAGCTTTGGCCTGTTTGATCTCTGAGGCCCATGTGATGTAACCAGGCTTTCTGTGCTGGGGCACACTGCTTATGTTCTGAGCTGCACTGACCACACAGAACGGTCAGCACCTCTGAATCCAACTCACTATATACATGATGTCATGGGAGACTCTCACATGCTCCCACTGCTCACAGAGGGCATAGTAGTTCAGCCATTCTCTTGTTTACACTGGTATAGCCAAAATACACAACACTGTCCTCAACTAGAGTTATACTTGGCCTATAGCAGATCATGATCCCTTTGTCACCCTATAGACTTAATCTTATTGGTTATTTATTTATAAACACTGCAGTCAATTTTAAATTGTGTGCCAATGGCTAAGTCATCCTCACAAAACAAGGGTGGTGATTCTGCTCCAACCATGGCCTACAGCTCTGCCCACCATCATGTATGAATGTGTATGTGTGTCTGTTTGAAAGGATTGTCCATCAGTCAAGCTTACTACAATGAGCGAGTGAATAATGCACACACATTTAAAGTGACTTTGAGCATGCAAACCATATAAATAAATTATGGTATTAGTTTATTCATCGACTTTATTTATGTATTTAATTTTAATTTAACCTTTCTTTAACCAGGAAGTGGTCCCATTGAGTTACAATAACTCTTCTGCCAGGGAGTCATGGCCAAGAAGGCGGCCAAAAGTTACATTTCAATAAAAACAACAAACACAAATGACAGGACAATCCACAGCTACATCACCTCTAAACAGACAAAACACATCAATTCTGTTGTCTATGTACACAGACAACTAAAAAGCAGACATCACAACAAAACATATAATTAAAAACAATTGCAGTGCTCAGTTACTGTTTCCCTTAACAGGTCTTTAAAAGAATTTATGGATGGAAGAATTGTGAGATTTAAAGTGGCTTGAAGTTCATTCCAAAGCCTTGGTGCATATGAAGAGAATGCATTTTTACCAAGTTCTGTTCTTGTTTGTGGAGCATGTAAAAGTATTTTTTCTGATGACCTTGTGCGGTAACCACTGTTATGAAAAGAAAGCAAATTAAAAATGTACAGAGGTAGTTTACCCATTAGGGCTTTAGCAATAAAAATCAGTGCATGAATTTTTCTTCTGAGGGAGAGGGAGGACCATTGTACAGTTTCATACAGAGTGCAGTGGTGAGTCCTAGCTGATGAACCTGTAATGAAACGCAGGGCTGAGTGGTACAACACATCCAGCTTTTTAAGCAGGAATAAACTGGAGTGCATATACAGTGTGTCCCCATAGTCAAGCACTGACATGAATGTGCCCTGAACTAACCTTCTCCTTGCATAATCGACTAATAAAATCAAGACGCAGTGCTGTTCCAAATAAGTCGCCTTATTGGACCATCCTAGAATGTCAGTTGACTTGAAGAAGCCATTTGGCCCAAACCTGCAGACAGTGCCATGCAAAGAGCCTGTCCACGTCACCTTCTCCCTCACCTTTCTCTTTCCTGCTCCAGGAGGTTGGTGAAGTCGTCGCTCTTGTTCATGTAGTCTGCATGTTTGCGTTTCTCTGTGTCCAGCTCGTGCACAGTGCGGCGGTGACACTTCTCAGCGAGCAGCAGCTGACCCAACATCCTTCTGTACGTGTCTTTGTGCTTCTCCTGGAGACGCTCCAGCTAAGGTAAAGAATATACAACATACAACTATGATTCATATATATTTATTATATATATATATATATATATATATATATATATATATATATATATATATATATATATATATATATTATTATTATTATTATTATTATTATTATTATTATTATAATTATTATATAATACACTAGGCTATACAGTGTTGCACTGACCTCCGCCATAGGTTTCTGGTAAACACTGGGTTGGTGATGCTTAGTGCCTGTGATGATGCTGTCTCTTTGCAAAGCCTGCAGAGCTAAAGCAGGAGTTGCAGAGCCATAGCGAGACTCGAGGGCCTCTGGGGAAGTCTGCTTGCACTTCAGCATGCTGATGACATCTTCTCTAGCCTGGCAAAATACACAAAATATTTTGCACAACATACCTAAGCATATCTTGTACCTGCAATACACATTTAAAAATTTTAATTTGAAAAATTTGAACGCTGACTGAAACACGTGTTGGTGTTCTGTGACATCAATGACCTCTTGTGGCCACTAGATGGAGCTGTTGAGTTGATGAGCAAATGCACTCATTTACTAACTGTATTGCCAGAGGAAAGAATTCACTTTGTATCTGCTTAATACATATTGATATAAATGAGAAGCTACTGTACAAGAAGTTTAAAACATAATTCTAACCTCTGCCAAATGCCTTTCTAAAATGTAAACGTTTGACACTTCAACAAAGAGTCAAAGGTCGTTAGATAGGCTATACAGTCTCTTACTTACTTGAACCTCTCCCTCCATGAAGCCCAGCAGTTTGAGCAGATCAATAAGCTACTGTACATGAAGTTTAAAAAAAAGTTGACTTCTAACCTCTGCCAATGCTTTCCTAAAATGTACATGTTTGATAGTTCTACAAAGGGTCAAAGGTCATTAGATATACATTTTACTTACTTGAACCTCTCCCTCCATGATGCCCAGCAGTTTGAGCAGATCCTTCTTCGACAAATCCACTATGCCGTTTTTGTTTTCACTCTTGTCCAAGAGACACACCTCTTTCTCTGAAATCATCTCTACCTCCAATCTGTCCTCGGGCTCCTTTTGCTGGACTTTGGCCTTGAGGCTCTTCACGGACAAGCCCAAGTCTTCCTCCTGTCTGATGTCCGATTCACTCTGTGGGACCCCAAGCACGCCATTGGCCGGAGTCTCCACCCCGCTGTTTTTCGATCTCATGCTTTATCTGCACCAAAGGCAAATGGAATTGTTTTAGCACCAGTGTGTCATTTTATAATTCAATCTCCTTTTCAATAAAATGGCAGTATATCACAGCCAGATTTATTGTTTTGTATTCGGCCGTACCATTCCTCATGGCAATTCCCAGTTATTGCTTGACCCACTTAAGTCACATGATACAGTGCACTTTTATTTATGAACAAGTTCACCCAAATTGTAAAATTGTTGGTCATAAAACAGAATACTATTGCTTAAAGGGAAAGTACAGTTTTATTTAGATTGTATAAAAGGCATAAGAAAAGAGGGTGTTTTGTCTACTCTTTTTGCAAACATAAGATCGCATTAGTTGCACTGCACTTTTCAAAAAAACAAATGGATCAAAATATTGTACTTTGGTGAGAATGAGGAATGTATATAATTTACTGCAAAGACAAGATTGCATTAACATCTTAACACCTTTTCCCAGGATATTTTTGTTTCATACCATCAACATTTTAATTGCAAACAGAACACACAGTCTCCAAAAATCCCCTAGTAGCACCCTGGTGATGTCATAGCACCCTGACCTCAGAATGATGCAAGACACCTTAAAAATCTGATTATTATTCAAGACAGCAGGACACAAGCAAATAGACAAAATAATATCACAACTAAGAAGGATAAATGCCATTACTGAAGTAAGTTTTTTGCATCAACTTGTTTACAAAGTGCAATAAATAAAACTAAAACTAAATACGGCTACAAAAGTCACCAAAAGATAGCATATATTTTATTCTGAAAGATGATATCTACTGTCCGCCTGCACCACTTAATTCCTAATATGTACAGTATATAATAACTGTTAGCATTAGTATTAGCTGTAAATGTACTATGAAGAATTTTGGCAGGGCTGCCGAAACACAAATGACCACAAGACAAATGCTTGTGTGCTCTGATAGTGGTGAGTGAAGTTAAGATCACAGTGAAATTCAATGAGGCTTGTCCCCATTTTCTTTGAATCCTAATCTAATTCCAGGAAACATCAACAGTGTCATGAAAAGCCACAGCTAACCACCGCATCCTCAGTCCAACCAGAAAAGTACAAACTATCCCCATTCCATAAACCCACTTCTTATCTATCACAGTTCAGTCAGTTCACTGCGGGGAAGTACAGCTCTGTTAGTATTGGTAACTATTGGTTTACTAGTCAAATGTTAGCACGATGAGGCGGGGGTCATGCCGTGGCAAGCAAGGGTTGAGATTTGTAAGTACTCCAAAAATGACCATCGTTTGGGACATGATAGGGCACTGGGGTAATGAAACGTGCACTACTGTAAAAGACTTGGGCACAGTTCCTGTTGCACATGCAAGTGACAAAAGGGTGACACAACGTCCATCTGACACTCTAAAGTTTATTTTTATTTTCCGGGCCAGTGACATGAGAATCCAAAAAGAGGGTGATATCATTTGACTGAAATGGACTCTATGTAAAGTGTTACTAGTACACTTAAAACCCAGGAAGAGCACGCAGATGGATTTGTTGAGCATGCCAGCAGTGATTTGTAAGAAAAATGTATTGTCTACTTCATTTCTGTGGATGCACATTTCATCTGGATCACTTCTTGATACAATACTTTGATACAAATAAGTATGTTGGCCCTATATGACTGGTTCATCTCAATTAGCCCAAATGAACCTCACCCTGCCCGCAATTATCTATGAACAAAAATCAAAAACTTGGCTCAAAATGTTGTGGCAAACCCCCCGCAGTACCTTCATGACCCAACAACGGGGCACATACAAACGTTTGACGATCACAGACAGGCCTTTGAAAGAAAAGCCCCAAAATGCACAATCCTGCCCCACAATTATTTTTTTTTTAAATCAAAGTCAGCTAGTAGAACAGTAGTCATGTGTTGCTGCCAAACAAGCACTGATTAGATGCATTTTAATCACACAATGAACAGAAATTAATTAAAATACATGTTGTATTTCAGTCATTATGATGTCTCTCAGGAGGAAGTCCAAAATGAAAAACAATGTAAAGTCGCTGTAAAGAAGTGGACTTGGCAACTGAATAACGTTTTTACTACTTCTGGTGCTATTAATATAACAGCAGCAGTAACTGTCCACCTCTGAGTATTTTTCAAATGTTTTAACCTAATTAATGGGACAAAGACGTGGCCGGCAGACAGTTGTCTTGTTTAGTCTTCGTTGAAGTGTCAGTGAAGTGTGGATTGTTATGAACTCGGAGCAGCAAATGGGAATTCCAGCAGCTCGCATCCTGCATTCCTGTGTGGCACCAAACAGTTGTCTTTGTCCAGTCTGAAGGAGTAGTGCTGGACAATATGTCTGTACTGTGAGCCCTGTCCAATCTCCATAATGCCCACACTCGTACTCAAGGCATCTGCACCATACACAAAATGTTATTGACCAATAGGAATTTATGGAGCAATAAAACCAAAAGCTTAGTCCTACATCATGAGAGGCTGCACTCCAGTCAAGGCCCAAGACTAATTTTAAAGCAAAATCTATCCTATGGGGTTGGTCAAGTCCAGCTGTCCCATATGAGTATTTTTACCCCAACAAAACATGTGTTCCCATACCAATATAAAGGAGGGGCTTGAAATGCAGCGTGTTATTTTCAGATTTCACATTTGTTGGAGAATGATTTCTATGTTTAATGATAAAACAGGACCAAGAGCAGCTGCCTTTTGTGCTTTACAGTCCTCCTATAGAAAACGTTTGTTTATATGTGATTGATGCCTGATATATCCTCACTCACACTTTGTCTAAATAAGGAGTAGATAATGCTAGCTGACACGTTCTGCTCCAAGACACAGATAAAATACAGCTCTTCCATCCAGACAAGAAAAACACTCGGATCGGCCAAAAGTGGGGAGTTTCAATCATCCTTCGAACTGTGAATGAGATGTGTATCTGGGAGTGGATCTGTCTGATATGAGAGTAATGTGGGCCCCGTTACCATGTAAGAGCGCAAATCAGGCAACACATCGAGGACAAAGAGCTCCTGACCAATGGAGTCAAATTTTACACTTTGGCTCTACTCTAGAAAATGAAGCAATTTGTACAGAATGACAAGCAGAGGTGGTGGGAAACTTAGTTACTTTGAATATTTTAAAGAATTTTGACAAGCACACCAACTTTTAAACAACGTTTGACTCCATGGAGATAGGAAGTTAAAGCAAAGTCAAACTTGAAATATTCACCATGTGGATCTGTTTTTTATCATTAAAGCTGTAACATCTTTATGGAGTCAGGCAGGTGGCAAAGCACCCACTCAGCTAAGTTACGTGTCAGGTCTGTAGAAAGGCAGAGGAAGAGGGACAGTTTTTTTATTATTATTTTTATTTTCTTAACTGGATAAGTATGACTTTAAGTACTCTTGTGATTGAGAATAACTTAATTGTATATATAACTTACTTATTACTTGTGTACTTTGAGTACTTGTACCTCCCTGATTGCTGACCCTGGCAAGCCATTACGATGTTACACTTGCACATTTACAGCTTTTCTTGTAAGTGATGATGACACCTCACTACAAGCTCATAGTGCTAACCCTTCTAACATGTCATGCCACACTAAAGCTAAATTTCACCCACAGGCTCTGCCCTGGTAGATGTTCCTGATGTAACGTCCACCTTATCTGTTCATGGAGACGACTGGAGCCTTGGCAGTTAAGGTTTCACTAACGAGAGGCTCATATGCAACAGGTATAGCTTCTTCAATCACGACCTGCACATCCTAATGTTACAGTATCATATTATGTATAAGTAATATTGAATTGTGATTTGCAGTAGGAGTAGATGGAAGTGCCAGTAACCGAAATAGTAGTACTGAAGTAATACAAATATTTAGTTTAACCGTTTAAAAAGGAAAAAAAAATCTTGACTAGTTTTTGACACACATGAGAGGTAAATGTTCAGTTTAGTGATGTTTGCACAAAGACTGATGCCATCCTGGGTCATATATTTGATGAAGCTGTTTAAAGGCGATGACTCCCCTAGCAACTGCACTTGTTCACGTGGTGGGAGTGGGCCTATAAACCATGGAGCGAATCATGGAGTCTTCTGGAGTCGTATGGCTGGGTTACTGAGTATCATCTTCAAGCATGAAGATCAAGAGAGAGATCAAGTTCAGGGTGCTCTAAGAATAGAAATGACCAGGCAACATATGGATAAGGACACCCAGTTATGGCTGTGTCCATTGACATTGTCCACTACAAGGTCAAACACAAAGAGAGTTTAGAAATCTCAAGAGGCATTATTGGATTAAATAATACATTAGAAACAACAAGGACTGCATGTTCCTTTTCTTTTTGATTATGTCCTCCTTTGTAGTATCTAAAGCAAATGGAGATTGTAGAGCCAAATAAATATGCAAATAACGCAAGTACAACGGATACTTTTGAGATACATTTTATTGTATCTGCATTTTACCAATGCTTCAATGTCACTGGGCCATCCTGGGGAATGGGGAACCAGAGCTCAATGTCCCTGCTTGTCTAAATTCTTCATTTCATACTTAGAGGAAATTAGCTTTACTTGCTTTGGTTATAAATTAGAAGAATACAAATGCAACTATTATAGACACAGGCCCCACCAATTCATTATCTTCAATTACCACTTATTTAGAGAACAACTGGTGTAATATGCACTATATTTTTCCATATGATCTAGAAGAATGCCCCTATAGTTGTAATATAACTTCATGTGAGCGGCCATTCAACAATCAGCCCACTGTAAAATCCTGTTACATGCTGACTGTGTATCAAATGATTTCACATAGCTTCTGGGTTGCTTTGGAGTGTCCCTATTTTTACCAGTGAAAACTCAAGTTATAAGTGTCACTGTTCTGTCAAATATCCAAACTGTCCAAAGTGCATTTTTGGAATTCAAGACTCGGAGGCCCTTGGACTGAGTGAGCAACTGTGCGTGTGTCAGTGACAGCTGGTGTAAGGCTCCACTGGACATATTACAATAAGGAGAGGGACTGGCCATGGGTTAAGTGTTACCTAGCTATACAAATCATTGTACATTAAGTCAGGAAGGAAGAATCCAAAAGTCACAAGCTAATATGCTATTTTTGGCAGCCTGGATATATTGAGATTAAGGTTAATGTACATTTAGAAAGAAAGAAAGAAAGCTATGCCTTTATTAGTCCCACAGTGGGGAAATTCCAGTTCTGCATTTAACCCATCCTGTTATCAGGAGCAGTGAGCAGCACATGACTGCGCCCGGGGACCGTCTCCATGATCTTCTTGCTTCGGCTTGGTCAGGACCAAAGCTGGAGGTACCTACGGTGCATGTTTTGGGTTGGTGGGGGAAACCGGAGTGCCCGGAGGAAACCCACCCAGACACGGGGAGAACATGCAAACTCCACACAGAAAGGCTCGGGTGACCCGGGGATCGAACCCAGACCATGCATGCAAACTCCACACAGAACACACACAGAAAGGTCTGGGCAACCCGGGGATCGAACCCGGAACCTTCTTGCTGTGAAGCATGAGTGCTACCCACTCAGCCACCGTGCCGTGCCGTGTGCCCTTAGGAAAAGTAATCTGCATTTGACCTATCCAATGTTGCTGGGATAACCTCGAGAACATGGGCCAGTACCATGTATCACCCATCTCCAAAGTATGAGCTAGTCTTTAGCTGGAGGATGCAAGTAAGATTATTTGAGAATTTGTAAGAGAAAAATAAAACAAACAAAAGATTATTTTGTTCAGATTCCTACATTATTTCCCAGTGCCAAAAGTTGCATAGCCTTTCGTCACTTGACTGCAATGGCCAACAAAAGGCCCTCTCACAATAACATGTCCAGTTCACCACTCAATGGATAACTATGTCCATCTCATAATGAGTCATTTGGACAGATGTAATGCATGATGTAAGCCAGTCACCAGTCATCCAAAATCAATGTTGCCTTGGCTTGTGCTCCTGTTATCTTGGTGTATGTTTAAATAAGGCTCCACTATTTGTTTTGGTTTCAAGTCATTATCCCCACGTAAACAACTTTGGTCAACAGTCACAAATATTTCTGTTATAAGAACTTTTATGGGAAACACCAACTGACTGCTTCTGGAGAATGCAGACTTTGGCCAAGGCACTTGTGATCTGCTCATGATCTGCTAGTAGTAGTGATGTTTTTGGATGGATGGATTGGAAAATGGATTTTGGATGGTTTTGCGAATGTTTTACTTGTTTAATCAAAGTTCCACTGTAACTTGTAACATTACTCAAAGTCCCCGCTAAGCCACTGTGGGTGATAACATGCTGATGAAATAACTTGATTTGTGGAATTGCCATTAGCCTGTGACCAGTATAGTCCTCCATAAATTAGACTGTACCATTTTGTACTGTGGATAGCAAATGTAAGCATGTGTTAGGCTGAGAAGGATAGGCTGGCCCAAGTACAAAAATGTTAATGAATAATATCTGGCTCTTGTTGTCTTTGTCCAGGGTGAGCACTGAGCGATGATAGCACCCAGACCCACTGCACCCAGAGCACCCATCAGAAAGGAGGGAGAGAGGAGGAGGAGAAGAGAGGGAAAGAGAAGACTAATAGTAACTGTAATGAGCCCCTGAACCTGACAGAAAGGTGGACTCAGCTCCGAGGATCACTGACAGTCCGTAAGCAACACCATCGGCACAACTCTAAATATCAAACACAAATAATGGCTCCCATTCTGATTTATAAAACTCAACGGATAATTTTTCCAGTCATTTTTGAGACTATCCTGAATTGATTGTATGTTTAATGTTGAATTGAAATAGTTTTATAACAAATTTCTTTTCTCTTGATGTGACTGGGGTATAGGATATGGGCGAAGTGTCTTGTGTTATGAAGAAGAAGAAGCAATCTACCGAATATTCTATTATTTAGGGAAAAAGACTGCCAATTTTGATACAACAGTTATAAAACACATACTTTTTATACTACAGAATTTAATCACAAAGTTTCTTAATTATTACCACTATTTCTAATCCAGTTCAAAACCTTTATAAAACTATTTAGGAGAGGTCCAACTGTGTCCTGTTTATGTAATTTCTTTATTTCTAGAGTTTCCATATAGTTTTCAGTTTCAATTAGTACGAGGATATCCATATTTTTGACAAGGAAAAACAACAAATCACAATGTTTCCTGTTAAAAGTTGACCTGAGGCTAAATTTTGCATTTAGCTAATATTTTAAGCTTTCTTTTCTTCATAATTTCACTTAAATAATTTGAGCCACACCTAAACAAAGTGATGTGGACTTTGACTAATGAACAAAGCAGTCTTCTCTTCTCTTTAAGTTGATGAGCTCATGCAGATAAAATGGAATTCATCTTGGCTTCATTACAAGTCATAAATATTCACTTGTTATCATGGTCCCCTGAGTGATAGTCAACTGCCTCCAGAGTGCCCATGTGTAGCCTATAGCTGCCAGTTCTGCAAAAGGCATGATTAATTTTGAGTTGGTGGACCATACATCCCATTTGAAACCATTACACTCCAGGGATTAATAGTCTCTTGTCCAACTCCCAAACTTTTTATCAATAGACCTTTGTCCGTTGATTTGATTTATTACATTTTACACAGACTGCCAAAAGTGCATATGTTATACTAAGACTAGGCACTTGTCTGCGTCAAGTGAGTAAGTGCTTCATGTAAAATGTATGTATGCATAGTGTTTGAATGTTTTAAAGTGAGTAGAATTAATCCAACACTTGTTTAAGCGGGTTGGGGGATATTTCATTCAAATAATTATGGAAGCGAGTTTCCTTTACCTATAAATGTTTAATAGTATTTTGAGGAACTGTAAGACATGAATTAATCACAAAAACACAAAACATTAAGCACAAAAACACACTGAATATGCACTAAGCACTTGACCTCTACCGAGGCGACTGCTCCATCTCGCAATGAGGAAGACAGCACCCAATCCCAAACTGTATAAACTCAAAGATTCCTTATTTCATTAATAAAACTCAGAATCCAGAAAACTTAGTATATTAATCAGAATATATCAGGAAATTGAGTAAAAACGGTTATATGATTCACAATATTCCACTGTATCTGTATAGCACAACACAATAAAAATACAATAACTGAAATAAAACTACAAAAACTGACTTACTTTCAGTGGTACAGCCCCAGGTATTAGCAAAATTAGTCCTTGTGAAAATGTTAACTTCTGTACAGTATCCTCCACCTCATTAGCTGGCAGTGTGTGGTTACTGAAATCTGCCCAGAGCCATCCTAAACTCTCTGTTCAGCTCCCCAGGTCAGGGAGGGAACGGTGATCGCTCCAGCACAAGGCGGCAGTAACTTCCTCTTCACTATCTCTCCTCCCTCTCCACACTCGGCTCTATGGGCTGGAGCACTACAAAACACATCTCTGATTTCTTACCAATCTGCCCAGTTTGAGGAGTGCTTGAGGATTGGGAGTGTAGGAGCCAATGGGCAAGGGGCGTGTAGGAGGTGGGACGTCACTATGCTTGACCACTGAAATGAGCCATGGCAATAGACTACACACTGCAAAACCCAACACAGGATCAAACTAAATGTTAGCCAAAGAGAAATACTAATAGTTTTATTTTTTTAAGAATTCTTCAGCTCATTCAGGAAAAAAATGAAGTTATCTCACTTCGCAAAATGGGTTAAACTTTTACTTTATGTCAAGATTCAAGATTGTTTATTTGTCATATGCAGGATCAACACAAGGTCAACAATGCAATGAAATGTTTAGGATCAGAAGAGCCCGTTGACTCACTAAGATTGTCAAGAACTCACTAAGATAGTCAGATAGTGTGTATTAAAAGTGGCAATATTCAAAATGTCAAAATATATTGTAATTTATGTTTACAGTTTTTAAATGTGGCATAAAATAAAAATAAAAAAAAACATTAAGTACATTTGAGTCACCAATACTTGCTGCTATTTTTAATGTACCACCATCGTTACTACAATAGCTACTATATAATTGTCATACTAATTGCTATAACTACCATCTTTCTACTACTGCTATTTCAACCTGTCCATGGTAACTATGGTAAATACTATTAATACTATTTTATTTTTTAAGAATTCTTCAGCTTATTCAGGAAAAAATGAAGTTTTCTCACTTTGCAAAATGGGTTAAACTTTTACTTTGTGTATTAAAAGTGGCAATATTCAAACAGTCAAAATATATTGTAATTTATGGCTACAATTTTTAAATGCGGCATAAAATAATAAAAAACAAGAATACATTTGAGTTACCAATAAATGCTGCTATTATTAATGTGTAGTACCAGCTGTAGAGGACTTTTTTGCACTATTTTTTCTTTTTTTGCACTATTTTAGTTTAATCTTTTTGCACTAAATATCCTGCTGTGTTGTAAATATCCTACTTAAATGTCTGCACTGAAGTGAGATGCTTTCAATCTCATTATGAGTATGTATGATGTAATTGTACATATGAATAGTGACAATAAAAGGCATTCTATTCTATTCTATTCTATTCTATTCTATTCTATTCTATTATAAATGTACTACCATCATTACTACAATGGCTGCTATATAACTACCATACTAATTACTAGAACTACCTTTCTATAACTATCTTTCTACTACTGCTATTTCAGCCTGTCCATGGTAATTATGCAGAACATATATAGATATATAGTAAATACAAATATAATTGAGTATGTGTTTTTATTCTCACTCTAATGATTATTTTTTAGAGTGTAGAGGGCAAAGGTGTAGCTCAATGGCCAGATCTTTTTTCTCCTCCATTGTCCAGCCGCGATCTTTTGAACCGGAGTCACTGAGGCTAAAAATATCGGTCTATTTTTAACAATGCTCTGCTGCCAGCACATGGGCCGTTAGCAGCTGAGGCTAGTTGAATTCTCGAGTTTTGGACTGTCTTGCTAGGGGGCTAACTTGCAGCGCTGACCCCATGGTGACAGCTGACGTCTGCCGTGCCATTCTCAAGTCCTGGGAAAGTCCAGTAACATGTAGCCACTCGAGCCCCAGCGGTGGTCAGAAAGAACCACCCATTGCTGATTTTGGAAGGCATGAATGTGGCTAAACACTAGTGGTCTTTGGCAGGCTCACAGTTCCTTTGGCCTTCGCCTTTCAAAACAAGCAGAATTAAAATAGAGACATAAACAATTATTCTCCACACTGATGGTTGTATTTGTGAAGATTGGATTTAGCTTGAGATTGGAAAAGAATGCGATACAAAACATCGAGTTGATTTAATGGATAATAGAAATGGAAAATTCCCACTCATGCATATTTTACTATCTGTAAACACAAGCATTTTGTAATATTCGCCCACAATTCCCAAGGGAATAATAAGAAGGTTTTGTATCTACAGGAAGGGACTTTTCACAACAAAAGGTCTTATGAATGGTCTTCTCAGCCTACTTCAACTAAAATTCAACATGTTTTCAATCCAATAAAGGCATTTCAAGCTGTTGAGATATTAGGAGCAGGGTAGAAAGAGTAATATATGAGTTGTAGCTGTAGTAGTAGTTGTAGTAGTATGGAGTTGTTAGACTAGTATACAGTCACAGTGGCACAGGAGAAATTTTGATCACCCTATAATGGAAGGGTTCAAACACTTCACCCTTCACAGCAAACATGTCCGACCCACTTTACAAATTACACCTTCACTTATTGCACCTTACATATTGCACATTTCATTCTACCTCAAACTTTCCTTCTTGTTGAAGCGTATATGTTTACCTGTATGTCTTATGTCTATTTATTGTTGATGAGTGCAGCTGTGTGTTTGTGTGCCTGTGTGTGCGTGTTTTTAGTTTTTAGATTAAATAGTAAAAAATTTGCTGTCTGGTGAAAGGCAATTCCATCCTCTGTGTAGTGTCTGTTACATAGTGAATTGACAATAAAGTACACTTTGACTTTGACTTTGACTTTGACTATAGTCAGTCCTAAAGGGCAGCAGTAGCTAAAGAAGTACCTTAACGTCACTGTTTGCCAGGGGAGTGACTGAATAATAGACTTGCCTCTGTGTGGTTAAGGGGTTATGAAGAGTGCTATTTTAATCACAATAGGTTTTGTTAACTGTAATGCTGGTAGTGTCTCATGCTCAGATATTATTTTACCTTGTTGAATTAACAACAGTATACATTTACTGTAATACAATCTTTGTCCAGCACTGGTTTTATTGCTCGGCTTAGACCATATTTAAAAAATGCCATACTCTTAGTATATTCAGCTCTGGAAAAAAATAAGAGACCACTGCATTTCTACATGTATTACAGTATAGCCATTCCATTCCAGCGTCTGTTGAATTCCAACACAAACACAAAGCTGAGCTACTTCAGTTCTTGCACCAGGAGTGGAATAAAGTCACCCAAGAACAATGTGAAAGACTTGAGGAGAGCATGCCAAGACACATGAAAGCTGTGATTAAAAATAAGAGTTATTGCACCAAATATTGATTTCTGAACTCTTCTTAAGTGTAAACATTAGTATTATGTTGTTTTAAAATGAATTTGATCTTGTTTCTTTGCATTGTTTGAGGTCTGAAAACATGCATCTTTTTTGTTATCTTGACCATTTGTCATTTTCTGCAAATAAATGCTCTAAACGATCATATTTTTATTTGGAATTTGAGGGAAATGTTGTCTTTACTTTATAGACTCAAACATAGATGTTCCTTTTGCCCAAACACATATCTATAAGTAGTCAAATCAGAAAAACTCAGAGCTGTAGATAGGTATTAAAACCTATCAAAACAACAGAAGATGCCCTCCTGTGTAATGATTGCAATGTTTACATAATGACTCATACATTAATAAAACCCTGATAAGCTGGTTTTAATGAAAAGCAGTAGCCACAGATGTTAGGGTGTGGATTTCTATATATGATATAGTTAATTACTTCCACACTTTGACATAAAAGCACTGCTGCATGCTAATTTGTGCAATGCCTTTTTCATAGACCATCACTGTGTATTTTTCTTTATCTACACAGGTAAACGTGGACAGAGAGCCCCACAACAAAAGCCTGTTTGTCTGACAGCGGCCTCCATATGATGTCATCGCTGCATGTGGTATATCTATACAGGCCATCTCGCCGGTGAGCTCATGAGGAGTGTATTTTGATGAGACGCCATGATTCCCACACCCTGAATGAGGTCATGTGGTGAGACCCAGAGAGAAGAGGTCTGTTATGATTTCACTGTGTGTACGCTGCTGCTATCAGGACTCATAAGGGCTGTGGTCGCAGAACCTTGTTAAAGAAACTGCACGCTTATATAATAGAATGACAAGCACGCCATTGTAATTAATAACAGTAATTGAAGTACATTGTTTACAGCATTTCTTGCGTTATTGTTTGTGTAACATACCAAAATTACAATTCTTTCACGCAGGAGAAGTTATTTAATCAATTTGGTTAACAGAGTAGTAGCCCAAGTCATAATAGTTGCAGTAATAGTACATTATATAAGAGGTAGTAATAATAGTGATGGTAGAAGAAGCCTTACTTGTAGACCTATCAGTATACTTAGTAATAGTAGTACTATTTATATCTGTCTGAGTAATAACATAATTATGTACTGTAGGTCATAGCACATATTAAGTGATATTGGCAGTGGCAGTAGGTAGTAGATGAATAAATAAACTTTACGCTAGGGCCAGACCGGTATGGATTTTTAAAAAATCCGATATACTGATAAAACAGGCTTTGGAGGTGCCGATAGCTGATAAAACAGCCAATTTTAGTGGTGTAAAAATTTACTGTAAATCTTCAACTGATTATAAAACTTTGGCTGTATTGGATTTTAAATATATATATCGGTTGGGTCCTTATTTACATCTAACTTTTCAATTATACCAAGTTGTATCAGTACAATTACTCAGATCTTGCGTTTTTCCATTTCCTTTTAATACAAGAATGTTGCAATGTTCTTTCAGTGGCAGGGATAAATCTTTTCTGACACTTCTGACACAAAACAGCATACATAATTGCCTCTATGATGTCATTACGCACTGCTCTGTACTCTTTAATCCATGCAGAGAATTTGAAGGCAGCCCTTTTCCTCTGGAGTGCCTCGGCAGAGTTGTCAGACAATTACCCCCCACCGGGAACATGATAAAGCTGAACTCTGAGACGCCACCACACAGCCTGGTTTGTTGTCAGAAGGCTCCTGCTGCAATAACAAGCCTGAGTGAGTGTACCCTCCTCGTGGGCACCTCACCTCGCCTCATGGGTCAGTGTGAGTGTTTGGAGCGTTACACTGACAGATTGATATTAATGATCGGCCCAGGAATACTGAGAAAGGACCAAGCCAAGTCTACATAATAAAGAACACGCTGTACCTGGATTGTAGCCATGAGTGGACAGTTGTTTCTAACTTATAGATTTTATATGCTGATAGTCTCATGTCCTCAACTGGGCCTGTGGGAAGGGTTCAGAATGTGTACTTGTAATATAATCTTTTTTGTTTGTTTGTTTGTTTTTACTGCTAACAAAATATTACTTATTTAAAGGTCCTAAATTATGAAAAATTATATCTTGTAAGCTTTAAGCCATGGTATAATGCTGTTACCTCCTCAAAAACATAGCTGGAATTGTGTTTTGTTTCATTCACACGTTTGTGTGTTTTACCCTATTATTAGTCTGTATACGTCTCCAAAGCTCAAAATGCTCTGTTTCAACTTGTGATGTAGTTTTCAACTAACAGCTACATAGAAGAGACTGAAAATTCTAGGGCTGAAATTATCCAAAAATTATTCTAGTGATGGTGTATGGAATTTAAAAACACAATGGAGCACTTCCTGTATTACCAGGTGACATCACAAGATGGAGTGTTTCTGTTTGCGAGAAGAACTCAAATCTGCAGGGATTGTGTGTTAAACATGGATGAATGATTAACACACAACATTGCTAAGAATGTTGTGTGTTATTGCTAAGAATAACATTGCTACTCATTGTAAGAATTGCTAAGAATTAAAACTATTATTGCATTATTATTATTATTGTAGAATTAATTATTCTTAGTGTGCTACATTTAGAACTACTGCTACTCCTTGACTTAAGTTAGTATAGAGTATTTGTTTATTTATCAGGGACAATGCACATAAAAAATTTGCCTTACACAAAGCTATAATATGTTTGTGCCAGGTTATAGCAAAATTTCTCATTTCCACCTTCAGTCCCTGGACAGGCTGATATCATAAATGGTGCATGCCAATAAAATTCAATGTATATTAATACATTGTATTTTAGGTAAAGGTTTCTTGTCTTTACAGAATAGTGGAGTAGGTCTACAAATGATTTTTACTGTAATTGTCCTTAAATGGCCAACAATTCCCTAAATGCCACAGAATACCATAACACATGGATCACAGAGGCACAATGAGAACCACAAACATTCCCTCAAACACTAGTATTTAATGTGGTGTTATGTGGCCATGGCTCTAGTTCCAGAGTTGATGGACAAGTCAGTTTAATTAGGGTTTATACTTCCTGGCAAAATGGTGAGTGTCCACAATTTTAAAATTTAGACTGTAATTTAGAATGACATCATATACACAATTTGGCTCAACTGACCATAAACAACTACTGCTTGAGTTTAGTCAGTGATGTAGACCTGTTTACAAAATCTTAAATCCATTCCTTCATTCCTCCAAGTAAACCATATTGGCACAGTTAGCTTAATGGTTACTTCATAAAATTCACATCTGAGTTCACTTTTCTGATAAGTATTTACATTTGTGAAATATACAACACAACTGTATTGCGGGGGTAAACGATCCTAAAGACTCCTCATGTTATGTTAGAGTTGCTGTTAAACATGGTGCAGGCATCACATCTTTGTGGTTTGTGTGTTTATTGATGTTGGGCTGTTCGTCTGAATCGGGATGGAAATTATATGCTCTTAAGTATTTCTGTAGTTGTTTTTTCCTTCTGATCTCTCAGTTACAGTGATGACTTGTGTGTTCAGAAATGTTAATTACCAGACTTTCATTTCCTGTTTTGATGATTTTACACTAGTCATATAGTCACTTATTTGATCTTGCATACAGCTTGAAAAACACATTTTATTTCAATGAATCAAAGTGGGAAGCTGTCTGCTCTGATCATGTCACAATAATAGTCATCAAGTCAGTGTTGTTAGTTGCCATAGTGTTTTTGAGTAAAATAAAATATATTGGATAATTTATTTTGAGGTCATATGGTGATTTCGTTTTATTTTATTTTATTTTTTTTGTGGTTAGTGGTCATTATCATTTTATTACTATTCAATGAACAAGCTATTAGCGCGCTAAACTGTGACCTCTGCTGGTAACTTGGTGTTACAACATCAACAATGATGTCCTACTCAAGGGCAAACAAAGTCCCGCCTACTAAGTCATTGATTGGTTGGCTGAAGCTATCTCTCTTTCCTATTGGCTACAATGACTGCAATTCAATGACGCACGCGGAAATGTGAAAACCAAACGGCACTGACCAGAAACGTGGGTTTACGCTGTTGGATTTTGTTCCCTTTAGATTTTTTTCAGATTTTTCTTCATATTGTTTGTGGGAAGTATTTTGCCCATTTATCGTATGTTTGTTTACTACAATTGGACAATGGTTCCATTCTGCCTCCAGCGGACATTCAAGTCAAGTCAATGTTAGCCGCTATATGCTCAAAACAACTGTAGTGCATAGAAAGTGTTATCGCTTAAATTAATACACTGGTAAAGGAAAATACGAAAGAAAATTTATTGCCTACACTGTAAAGCGTTTGTAAAACCGAATAGCCTTCCTCTAAACTTTTACGCTGTGATTTGAAATGAATGTGGTTTTGTCATGCCATGGGACGCTTAGGTCTTTTAAGTTTCCTCAGTGAACTTAAGACAAATAATTCTACGTTTATATTTTTGTTTATATATGCTGACAAACAAAAAGTGTTTAAGTGTAATAATTTTAGGCATTTTTTTCCCCCTTTGTGTGCTTTTTAACCACTAGGTGGTGTGATTGCACTTAATAATAGAGGCATGACTACTTGCTGATTATGACCAAATCATTATTTTCCATCTGACCGGTGAATTTGGTTAAGTTTAACGGAAATAGGCCCGTATTTTAGTGTTATTAACTGTATGATGAAAACAGGGTTGATGTTATTAACCTCTTATCTGTAGTATAAATAGAGTTAATGCTGCTTTCATATTGATTAGTGCTATTAAACATATCGACTATGATTAAGTAAATCTATACTTTTTGTGTTAGTTATACATGTCTTATTTGTACAGGTCAAACGATGGCTGCTCCACATAAACTGGCATCATTTCGCCTCCCGCCTCTACCAACTGTGGGTGAACTGATCAAACTGTACAACCTACGTGCTGAGAAACAACTTTCTCAAAACTTTCTCTTGGATCTGAGGCTCACGGGTCAGCACTCCTTTTCTGCACCTGGTTCTGTTTTTTCAGTTCTTTTCTGTAGCCATTATACATTGCACCAGTACCTGCTGTAGATCCAATAGTGAATTTTGTGAGTGCAATTGACTGCACAGCTCCATGTAGCCTTGTTTCTGGGCATTGGAACTGACAGGTTTTTCAGTGTAGGAGAGGCTCAGTAGAGTCACTGCTAATGTGAGTGGACCAAGTCACTTGTTTTTAGAGCTTGTTGAGCTTATGATTATCAGTGATGCAGTGCAAGTCTGATCTACACTGTTGTCCTTGGACAAGGTGACTTTTAGATTTATGCAGCTCATCTTTCGTCCACTGAGACGTGCAATATAAATCTCAATTTAGAAACATTTGAGTATGATAATGTTGCTTAACTAGAACTGTCATTTATAACATGCAGCAACCCAGCTTATAACACACAGAATGACTCCTGGACAGATATTGTACAAACACTGCTGCCACTGAGCTCATCATTCCTCTCAATATCTTGACAGATAAGATAGTACGTCAAGCTGGCAGTTTGAGGGGTGCCCACGTGTGCGAGGTAGGCCCAGGTCCTGGTGGTTTGACAAGAGCCATTCTTAATGCTGGTGCTGCGGACTTGCTGGTTGTGGAGAAGGATTCCCGGTTCATCCCTGGACTAAAGGTATAGTAACTTTGATCCTTATAATTATGGACGTATCATACATTTGATTTAAGTCTTACGTAATTAATCACCATCTAGAAAATATTTAATAAAAAATGTGTTGTCATGTCTCTTTGGCAGTTGTTGTCTGAGGCAGCCCCAGGAAGGTTAAGAATAGTTCATGGTGACATTCTCACCTACAGAATGGACAGAGGGTTCCCAGGAAAAATCAGTAAACAGTGGGATGAAGGTGAGGAAATCAAATAGGAGCATTTTGTCTTTCTAATTTGCACAAAGCTTATTTTTTATGTTTGTATTTGAACAGATCCTCCAAACCTCCATATTATTGGAAATCTTCCTTTTAGTGTATCAACGCCTCTGATTATCAAGTGGTTGGAGCATGTGGCCAATAGAACTGGGCCTTTCAGCTTTGGCCGCACTCAGCTCACACTCACCTTCCAGAAAGAAGTGGCAGAGGTTGGTCTGAATCAAGCCTTAAAACTTAATGAGCAATACATCTGAGAAAGCACGTTGTCTTTAAAATGTGTCAAACATAGACTGTATAAAGAAGTGGACTATGTGAGTGTGACGGCATCCGTAGCGTTCAGCTCCACTCAAATGAAGCTCACGATGCTAGTGGTTACAGGGGACAATTTAGAGCAAGGCTCTAGATTATGAAAAGGATTTTTTGTAGAGTCGTTTAATATGAACGAGGATCATGTAGAGCAGTTTAATACAAACATTTTAAGACCAAAATAATGAGACTCACAGCAGCAGTTACAAAGAGAGGGGCGACATTATTCCAATGTCAGTTGGAGCCGGATGTGCCCACATGCAAACTTTCTATTTGGAACACGTGTAGTCTATTTTGTCAAACTCGTTAGTAACAAAAATTTCTTTTCTTAGCGCCTAACAGCCAGCACAGGCAGCAGACAGAGGAGTCGCCTGTCCATTATGTCTCAGTATCTCTGCACTGTGCACAGCTGCTTCACTATCCCTGGCCGTGCCTTTGTCCCTAAACCAAAGGTAGGTTCCACATAGTTTCTACAGTGTATGTAGAATATCATTAGTAATACTAAACTAATACTGCATAAGCTCATGCCATAGTATAAATTTAGTTTGACAAAATAACCAAACAAAGTATTATTTGAAAACTACTGTAGTGTAACACAAAACCAATATAAATTAATAGTTGGACTATATCTTTGGTTTCTGTACCTTTCTCTCAGAACAGGGGAAATTCTATATCTATGCTCTGTTGATCTAGTCTCCTGATCCTACAACAGTCCCTCGTGCTGCTACCATCACTCATACCTCTTTCTTTGTGGCTTCATTAAGGCTGTGTAGAATCTGTGCTGTTTCTATCTTTAGACTCTTTTTAGGTTATATTAACAGTGTCTGATGGGTATTCAAGCTGTTTAATCAGGCTGTTCCCAGTACGTTTTATATGCTGTTTACCTGTCAGTAACACTTTAAATGTCAAAGTCACAACCTGCTCCTCAATACATCAAAAACAAAGGAACTCATAATTGATTTTGCACACTCACCTTCACAGAAAACACCAATCACAATTGATAATGAAACAATCACCATTACAGAGACAGTCAAATTTCTGGGTACCCATATCAATCACACACTAAAATGGAAACAGCATTCAAACGAAACATACAAAAAAGCCAATAAAAGACTGTTTTTCCTCAGACAATTAAAAAAATTCAGAATCAGACACAACATCCTTCTTCAGTTCTACACAGCAATAATTGAAAGCGTCCTTACATCATCAATAATAGTCTGGTTCGGTAATTTGGATTCACATTCACAACACAAACTTCAACGCATTATAAATAAATCAACTAAAATCACTGGTCACACTCTCCCCTCCATAGACACACTGTATCACAGACGCATCACACAAAGAGCCAATAGAATCACCTCAGACCCCACACACCCTGCCAATAATCTGTTCAGACTCATGCCCTCTGGGAGGCGCTACAGATCCATCACTTCCAAAACTGTCAGATTCACCAACAGTTTCTTTCCCACTGCCATCCGGACTCTAAATCAATCCCGCTTATAACTGGTCATTTATCTGTTGTTGTATGTCGTATTGTGTAAGTGTGTTGTATATTTGTTTTGTCCTGTAATAGACACAGAAGAGATGTGAGCATTCTTGCTGTACCGGAAACAAATTCCACCAACTTGTTGTGTGGCCATTAATAAATGATTCTGATTCTGATTTAAGTCTCAAGCTTCTGCACAATGGGGAAAGAATGAGAGTCTACGACTAAAGGGCTTTGAATTTTGGAGTAGAATTACTGGCTATTTCCCTGTTCCTCTGAGATGACAGGAGATCACAGAGGAGTTTGTTAAGCACACTTCTGAGCTTACTTACATCCTCGTGCAAATGAAACCATGTTTTCCTTTCCCTGAAATAAAGGAGAGGTGTTAACGTGGTGTCAGAGTTGGGCTGTTGGTCCCTTGAAGATGTCACTGCTCTTTAGGAGAGCCACTGTTGATAAATATTTAATGTGGCATGTGGAGTAAATGCAGTGGAGTGAACAGGACCAGTGCTGATTGTTCATTCTCTTAGAAGAGATGGCAGCAATTATTATTTTATCATACTCAGCTGTCTCTCTGTTCATTCGCTTTGGTCTGTCTTATTTCTGAGCCACTGTAATTTATTTTGTTTAAATCCATTTTGTGTTGTGCAATAGGACATGCTGATATTCCAACTGTAAGCACAGTGTTCTATAAAGAGAACAGCCTCTCTGCATGTGCAGACATAACTGCAGATAAAATGGCCCCTCCCACCTGCTAATCCGGGCTATCTGACTAAATGTTTTAATGGCCACTTGGTAGGATTGATATCATTAGCAGAGATCATGGCTGTTTGATGAGTAGGCCTCCTGCTGCTGTGGTCCTGTAAAAGAGCAGAGGCTCCATATATTAATATTATCTTGCTGCATTGTGGATGTTCCTTTTTACTGGTATGTCACGTTGTATTATACATAAAAGCCTTATAGCTCAACATTGTTTACGGGTTCACAGTTGAGTAATTACGTCGAATTGCATAGGCTATAAAAATGCCTAACCTGATTTAAAGGGCTGTGTCATAGGCTTCTCGACAGGGTGATAGTAAAAGACAAAAGAATATTGACCTGACTTGTATTGAATATTGAGCTAAACCAGAATGACTTGTCCTAGCCCACTGCTTGCTAAGTCTGGATGCCAACATAGCTAGATGGAGTGGAGTGGTTCAAATTAAACTGGAGTATCAAGTACTATATATGCATATGCGATACTGGAAGAGTGGAAGCCCAATATATAGTTTGTAGAATAGTGCTGTTCTGAAGTGATTGTCAGGTCATTGCATTTGATTTATCCTTCTCTCTAGTGAATCCACAGCTGCAGGTGCAAAGCTATGTAGAGTAATTAGTGGTGTGTGAAAAACATGCGAAGTGGGTTAGATATGTGTGTAATCAAACAGAGGCTGTAGAGCAATGAAACTAGTGAACCCTTTCTAATAACTATAATGAGAACGGCTTCAGTTCAGTCACAGGCAGGGGGTTGGGAGAAGCAGCTTGATTGGCTGCTTGATTTTAACCTAGGAACAGACTTATGGTGGCTGATGAGTTAAGGAGAAAGGAAATGTTGAATCCATTTTACATTAGCAGCATATCGATGCAGAGTGGGCAGATAGGCTCTTATCCGTGCTGTTTAATCTGTCTGTCTTGTTCCACTGGCTCGCCCCCGGAGTGCACCTCTCCTGTGTCACATTGAGTGGCTGAGATTGTCCTTGAAGGTTTCTGAGAGTGGCAATTGGCTGCTTTGATGGTGTTCCCTGAGGCTCTGTGTGCCCTGTGTCTGTCCTGCCACACATCACACCTGCCTCCCCCGTCCCATTATTCTCAGCCTCCGTGTTAATTCGCACATAAACACACAGATTATTGAGTGACCTCAATCAGAGCGGGCTTCCTTGTCAATCACAGCTATATCACAAGCATCTATGGAGTGGATAATAGTGAAAACTGCTTCTGTGATGTCTCATTTATATTCAGCAAAGAGGTGAAAGGGTTTTGAGTGCACATCCCCCTGATAACCACCTCTACATCTTCAACTTCGAGGTTCATCTTCACAGCCTCTTAACATAAGAAATGGTAGAGGGAAGGGTCTGCTCCAGTCTGCCTTGGCTCTGTGCTTTGTGCACCAGAAATCAAATTACATACATTTTTGCATAGCAAGCATGTTTAACCTACAGGCCATTTAGATTTATTCAGCGATCAAAAATAGTAATTCACACAAGGTTAAATAAGTTGTTTTGGTAATGCAAGATATTATTATTTTTGTAAATTAAATTGTAATCCAATTAACTAAATAGAACAACTGAAGAAATATCAATATTATCTCTCTTTGTGAATGGAAAACAAGACCAATGAAGAATAGATTCGTTATAGTCTCTTCCCTGTGAGTGGACAGGTTCAGAAGACAGATTGGTGACAGAGATGGAGCTGAAAGGAGAGTGAGGCGCACCTCCAGCAGATGGTTGTCTGGGCCAGTCGTCAGATGGCTCTGAGTAATGGCTGCAGCATCATTTCCCACCCTCCACTCTGAGCCTCATAGGAGGAGAGGCCTACAGATGTTTGCCTTGTACACCAGTGTCTAGGACCATCGGCCAGATGAGCACACCCAAAATTACATTTGTTAATGCTGCATTGAGCATCCTTTATGCTTGTCAGACGGGAAGAGTTAGGCCTAATGTGCTAAACATCCACAATAAGGCTCATTTTCAGTCATTTGACAGGTTTTACACTTGCCCTTCTGTTCCATGTCACAATACCCATAGCCCATAACTCACAACCCTTTACTAGACTTTACTAGACTTTACTAGTATTGTAATACAAACCTGTAATAGATTAGAATCTGCATGTTTTCTTATCCATGCATGTTAATTATACAGTTTGTCCTTACTTTGTTTATAAGATCTTTTGGACTGGCAGAAACCTTACCCTTGCCTTAATGAATTGCAAATTAATTTGATATTTTTGTTACATTACAGTAGTTTTACGTTCTGCCTGTTAGTGGTTAAGGAATCAGAATAATTATTGCTTGAATTCCATAGTCCACTTGAGTGTTGAGTGGGGCTCCGTGAAGTCCACTGTAAAAGACTGGTTGGGCAGTGTGATTGATGTGTCCTCTGTGACCTAATGTGACCAGCATTTTACCTCCATGGAATGAGTGGGAATCGACTTGGCCTCCTCGCACTTTCTCACCTCCCACCGTACACACAATTCATCTACAGCCCTTTCCTTTCTCGTAAACGAGGTCAAACATGGGACCAAGAGTGTGTCTGGAACGCAATTTCAATAACTTTGTACCAGCACTGTGAATGCCTGAAGGCTTGGTCTCAATACATCAGACAGGAGGAGAAAGCTAAAAATACTCTCCTCCATCTCCTAACTATAATAAAATGCCAGTGTTGGCAAAGGTGACTTGAGAACATCTCTGGAGATGTATTGCTTCTCCCATACAGGTAACTGTGCAGCTTTGCACACTGTCAGCATTGCAGTTTTGAGCAGATTCAGCACGCTTTAGTTGGTGCACGCAAAGGGAAATATGCAGGTGTGACGTCAAAACATTTGCAAAGGCAAATTCTGTATAGAAAAACCCCTTAACAGCAAAATGGTTGTAAATGTATGAATAAATAAATAAATAAATGTATATATAGATATATAGATTAGATTTAATTTCTAGATTAGATTTATGCATTCTGATTTAGCAAAGTGTATGGGCAAATATTGCTCAAACTAACTTTTATGGTACATATTTATCTATATTTTTATTAAGACTGAATAGATATGATTCACCTGACCACACTAAACACATTAGCCATATATTTTCCCAGTAATAGTTCTATATGTCTGCCAGAGGAAATACTATTTTCTAAAAAGTGTCTTTTTTTTCTAACCTACAACCATTTAGCCTCCTTCATCTTTAGCTTTACGAATTCCATCCAAACACCTCACTCTGCACTCAGAGCTGCAATATTAATGCTCTTCCTTTTGAACTGTCAGGGTGCATTGTTTTTCCTCGTGAGCATTGCTTTTGTCATCTACATAGCCTTTACTGCCTTTCTCAGCAGTTTAGCACACTGCCAAGGTCATCGCTATTATTCCCTGGCCTCATAGCATTGGAAGCGCAGAGCCAACAAAAGGTCATTCTAACTGCTAGTTGATGGTCGCATTAGTTTTCTAGTATGGACCTATGTACACATAATGGCCGTCCAAAGTGTGTTTCATTTACCAGGCTGACATCATGGCTCTGTGTGTTCTATAGATGTCAGGCAGTGAGTTATGGTGTTTTGTGAAGTGACAGACTTGTCTTTAACATACTCTTTGTGTCTCCTCTATGGCAACTATGCTTGCTGTTCTGCAGAGTCAGCAATACATTGTCTTCATCGTGTTTTGTTTTGCTGGTTTGTAAAAGGCCAGTGGCAGGTCAGAAAATAATCTCTGGATTTGCCATGTGAGGAAAATCCAAGTGATTAACCCCTGCGCTCCAGCTCACCTCTCCTGAGCTGGTATTTGAGAGCTGTCATTGCGGAGACTTGGGTGGAGATTCTTTGATGAAAAAATGATGTAGGTTAAAAACACAGAGGAGCAGGACTTATTAGCATTTCCCCATGAGAGCTGTGATTATTTGATCTGCACTCTTGTTACATAACCAAATGGAGTTAGAGAATAAAAGTTCAGATCCAGTTTGTTTTAGGAATGTGCGAAAAGTCTGTGTGCCAATCAGTTTTAATGAGGACTCAAGAGCTAGGGAGATAACTTTGTACATGGAAAGCAATATGGGAATTGAGCATAACTGACTTTGTAACGTAGCACATTGATGGCTTTAAATTTGCCACCTTATCAAATCATATTTCACTTATCTCAGGAAAACAAAATATGACCAGTGCTGTTCAATGATGAAACTGATAATCTGTTGTTTTTTGATCTTTTGGGAGGTTTAAAAATTGAGCCTGTTAATGATGACTAGACTCAGAAAATCTTAGAAAATCCAAACTTGCTCTCAGTAAGAAGAAGATATTAAAAAGGTAACCAGCCAGAAAGACTGGAGGAAAGCCTGGCATGTACCATCCCATTTAACAGTTGGGCTTTTGCAGCTCAATTCTGAAGTTGATTCTTTATCTTTATCATAAATAAAGCTGCATATTACGCAGACTGACCTAACACATTTTATGGTTACCAACATCAGGCAATAGATAATAATGCAATACATATATTTTGGAGGAAATAAATATAATATAAATTATATTTGATCCCTTGCTGATTTTGTAGGTTTGCCAACTGACAAAGAAATGAACAGTCTATAATTTTAATGGTAGGTTTATTTTAACAGTGAGAGATAGAATATCACAAAGAAAATCCAGAAAATAACTTTAAAGAAAATATATAAACTGATTTGCATTTCATTGAGTGAAATAAGTGTTTGAACCCTCTAGCCAAAAAGACTACCATCTCTAAATCATTAAGGACTGTCGCTTGGCAGCTCAGAGCTTCAGCTCCCTCCATAGCTTTTCTATAGGGTTATGGTCCGGAGACCCCCCCAAAGCATAATTGCGAGTGCTGCAGGATTTTAATCCATTGCATCATAAAGTGTTACCAATAGTTTTCTTAGTGACTGTGGTCCCAGCTGCCTTGAGATCATTGGCTAGCTCCCCCTGTGTAGTTCTAGGCTGATTTCTCACTGTCTCATGATCATTGAAACGCCATGAGGTGAGATCTTGTGTGGAGCTCCAGACCAAGGTCAACTGATGTGATTTTGTATTTCTTAAATTTTCAAAGAATTGCACCAACAGTTGCTTATGGTTTTGTCGCTTATTCCAGCCTTGTGTGGGTCTACAGTCTTGTCCCTGACATCCTTTGACGGCTCTTTGGTTTTTCCCATGCTGGAGAGTTTAGAGTCTGATTGATTAACTGATTCTGTGGACAGGTGAATTTTATACATGGTGACTAGTTAAAACATGTGTCTAATTCAGGTAATGAGTTGATTAGGAATGTCTAACTGGTCTGTGGGAGCCAGAACTCTTAATGGCTGGTAGGGGATCAAATACTTGTTTCACACAATGGATTTTCTTTTTGACATTCCATCTTTCAATGTTAAAATAAACCTACCATTACAATTATAGACTGTTCATTTCTTTGTCAGTAGAACCAGTAAACCTACAAAATTAGCAAGGGATCAAATACTTATTTCCTCCACTGTATTTATTCTTTTAGCAATTTTCCATTTCCTCATTTGCTATACAAGATCTAACTATCATACAAGCTCTAACTACCAATAGTTAAGTAGTTTAGTTTTTTAGTTTAAAAAACAAACAAACCTGCATGTGGTCATATTTTAAGAAGTAAATAGTTGGACTGGGCTCCTTTCTTTGTGGGACAACCTGTGAGCAGCATGCCCACCTCCGCCCAGCACATCCTGTACCATCCAACAGCCTGTACATTTGGCACATAATATCTACACGCGCATAAGGCTACACAGTACTCACAATAATAAAGTAAGCATTCTGCTTCCACAAAATAGTTTTATTGGTAGAAAATAGAACTACTTGCACAAGCACATTGAGACAAGTGTGTATCAGAACTTGTAAACCGTTCATAATCACAAATATTCTCTAGCAAATTAAAAAGTGCTAAAGCATCCACAAAAATAAGCTGCAGTTTTCATCCAAAACCATAACTCAGTATTTCAGTACAGTGTATGCAGCAGGGTCGCAGCTCTTTTAGGACCTAGTCACTTTGCACTCTGAACATTTATTAGCTAATTAAATTTCTTGCTGATGATGAAGCAGCACAGCCACATAAAAAGAGAAACGCTAGCTTCTACGTCACCCTAAATCCTGTTCAGTCAAATTTGTTCCCTTTTTCAGAGTGTCATCTGTGTGGTACTGGTCCTGGAAGCTTGGAATGCTGAGCCATGTAAAATAAACTGTGGTCAAACAAAGAAGACAAAAGTTCACTGAGCGGTCTTCTTATAAAGAAGATATGAACAGGATAATCTATATATGTTGGATATATTATGTAATTCATACTACATAGATACTTGTGTACAGTTCCACAGACCTGCAGTTAACTTGAATCAAATGCATTTTAATAACTCACCAAACACCGTACTCAAGGCTGTCACACTTGGGCTTTTGAAAAGTCTTGCTGTGCTTTGGGGAATGAGGTCTAAAGAGGATTTAAACTAACCCACGGAAGCTGCACTGGGCTGTACACAAGCATCTAGTTGACTCGAGACTTAGTCCAGCAGAACAAATCACAAATCCATAAAACATCTGCAAATGTATAATTAATGTACAAACAACACAATAGAAAAATAATCCCAAACATATCCAGACATTAATAATCAAAGCAGTCACTGTGAAAGGATTTGGCACATTCTCTGGAATACATAAAGTGTCAGTATTAGCTGATGACATGGCACATTCTTTACGTTGGTTTATTGCATTGGTTATGGTGCCTGGGCAGTTATTGTCAGGAGGCCAGTCTTGTTGGCTGTCAAAGATGGCTAACAGTGAGGGGCAGAAAACTGGCTCTGGTGACCAATGCCTGCAGAGATGCCAGTGGTGTGCCGGCAACGACCTGCAGGTGGCGATCTGTGCCTAGCCATCTGCTCTCCCCCAGGACGCTGTATGTTTATGAGAGAGACGGAGAGAACATGCGCTTCTGTACATCACTGCCAAGGTCTGTCTGGTCTCCTCTGCCTCTGCTGCTGCCGCCTTGTTAATGGAGTCTCTGTATTCTGTACACTTTTACGTTCACTTCACTTTCACCTACCACATCTATGTGACATTTGACACAGGCAGGCCACAGAGGACAGCTTTTAAAAAAAAAAAGGCGCCAATCAAATGTAAAATGAAGAATGGTGTGTGTGTGTGGTGTTTTGAAGCGGCTAAAATGCAGGACCCTGAGACCTTTCACAGGTGGGGACTAGTGGATTATGCACTCCGCTGACTTGCTTGGAAACCGAATGGCATATGGAGAATGACTCAAACCTTTTTTAGCCCCCTGCCAGGCAGCTATTCACTCAAGCATGACTCAAGAACCCTCTCCCTCTCTCTGCTGTGTTTTTGCGTCTTTACCACTGCACCATTAAATATTTGTTCATCCCTGCTCGAGCAGCTGGCATAGACACAACAGCAGAGCATTGTAAATAAGTATATTTCTCTAAACCTCTGACCACCTAACAAGGATGTTGCTTCACGCCACTGAGTAATAAAAGGGATTAGGGAAAGTGCAGCGAGAAGTGGCTCTGATTAAAGCTTATGAAAATCCCCCCCTTAAACAACTTGAAATCACTAGCTGACAAGCACAAACTGGCAGACAATAAAGATGTTTGAATGACGGATGCTGTTTCCATGGCAGTGTGGAGGAGGATGAAAAGGGGCTGAAAAGCACATTCAGAAAGCAAGCATGTCTGAGTGTTTACTGTGAGAAGGAGCACACACTTGAGCACGTGTGTGAGCGGGGGTATGCATGTCCACGCATATACTGGGGCTGTAATGCTCAAGTACTTCATACAGCCAGGGTGTTCTGTTTATGAGCACCTATCAAATTGTCCATTCTGCCTGTCCTCTTAACCTCTTCTCTCCATCTTTCTCATATTTCCAGTAGCATAGAGCGAGGCAGGCAGTTTGTCTGCATTTGCTTCCTCAGCTCCAGCCCAGCAGCCCACATGTAGTCCTCCTGACAGTCCGCTTTGAACACTTACAGCAGGGTCATATTTCTACAGCTTTTCAGGCACAGGCATTGTGTGGCTAGGACTCTACCAGGCATTCCGCTGTATTAATACACCATCAGGCTCACACAGCATGCTTTAGAGGCGAAATATCAATATCATTCTACTAGCTAACAAAAATATGACCATTTATTTCAATCAGATCTGCATATCAGTCTATAATGAATATACAAAAAACTATAATGGCTTACTATGAAATCATGTCCACTGACATTTTATAGGCTATATTTTGCCTACTTTGTTAAATAAGAGATACAAACGATTGTAAATAGCAGCTAAATGATTGCTTTTTCTTCTACTTCAAACCTTTGGTGAGAAAAAGTCTACACGGAAGGCTTTCCTTATTTACGTAATCCATTCCCCAAAGAACAATTTGAGTGATTTACTGATGAAGGACGTCTGCATCTGGTTAGTGGCTCCCTTCGACTCTGCAGCCCCATAACAGTGGCTCCTTACACATTCACTGTTTGTTCCAACACTCTGCTTTGGGAATACCTTCTCTGCTTGTGCTTGCAAAACAGAAGAGAGGAGTGAGTACATCAAACAGGATAAATTAATGGAGTTGTTGCCCTCCTGGTTGTTACTCCTCCTGTACCTGGAGTAGAGCCGAATGTGACGCCTGAGCATCGCACTCCCCCCCAGCCTCTCTCCTTTTAGCTGTAGCGTACACAGTGAGAGGTGCTGTTTTACACATAGTCCTGCAGGCTGTAGCCCGTCTTATTGTCTAAGGGTGAGAGTGAGCAGTACTGATGCTGCAGCTCCTGCTGGAGCAGCTGCTGCTGCTGCTGCTGAAGCAGGAGTTTGTCTGGGGGAGGGAGAAGGACCATGTCCTGAGGGCCATGCCTCTTCCCCGAACATGACATACAGAAGATAAATCCCCCCATGAACAGAAAGCCTGCTGAAACAAAAGCCACATACACAGCTCCTCCAGGCTCAAACTTATTGCTCTCTGGCACGCTGGAGTCCAGGAAGTTGGTGATGACCTCGTTGGTAAACCAGGAAGCGGGCACTAGACACAAAAGTCCTGCAGCAACAAAGCATCCTCCGCTGGCTATGGCAGCATGTCGCTTGGAGCGGCGGCCTCCTCCCCAGCGTGTGCACTTGAGTCCTAGAGAAGCCAGACACAGGCCCAGGGCAGCTAACACACAGCACAGCACCATGGTTGTCCGGGCAGTCTGCAGATATGCAGGTAAGGATAGTACTGAGTACTTGAGAGTACAGCTGAACATTCCTGTGCTGTACCAGGTACAGTCCATCCATAGCCCCTGCATCTGAGAGATGGCTGTGATGATGTTAGAGCCCACGTCCGCGCTCACCTTCCAGTTGGGCAAGACAGTGGCCACCATGGCCCCAAAGATGCCCAACAGAGCCAGGACAAATCCAAAGATCTGCATGCCTGTAGATGCCATGCTCTGCTCAGTCCCCTCTGTGCCTCAGCCCCCGTCCTCAGCGGGCAGCATTCATCTGCCACAGCCAGGCACGTCTCCCCGCCTGGACACTATCCTCCTCCCCTGTTGTCCAGATGCTTGTCAAATCCCCAGTCTGTTGTCCTCTGGAGCAGAGGAGACTGTAATATAACTGTGGTCCTCGTTCCTGGTCGTCCTCACTGGAGCACACTTTGTTGGATGGAAACAAAAGAGATGTGCATGAGGCATGAGTAATCGAAGCACAGAGGTGAACACTACTCTAAAGGATGTTGTGCAAGGTATATTTTCTATTTTATTGCTGTCTGCTCCTTTACCTACAGGAGCCCCATAGCTGATATTGGAGAGGGACAAATGAGTTAGTGGTATTTGCAAAAGCTATGTGGACTTAAAGCTGCAGTGCCCCCTCAACTTGATTCTAGTCACCTTATAAACTATTCGTAGATCGTGTGACAGTCCTTTTCATTGTTGACTCCAAGTTTTAATCCGAGTTTGTTGTTAAACTTTGTCGCTAAATGTTAAAAAATTGTCAGACTTACAGGCTCGTTTTAGTCCAGTATTTTGCAGTCAGGTCTCCTTAAATTCGAGTGAATATATACGTAACTCCTCAGTTCGTGGGTCCATTATGTTCCGAGTTTGAGAAAGCAGGAGAAATAATCCCTCACCCCGGCTGGTGCAGAGCTGGCGCTGACGCGTCACGTTGTTCGCAGTGATTCCTGTAAACACTCAGTGGTCACACGCCGAGAGGCAGTGGGCTGAGGCTGAGGGGGCGACACGGAGAACCGAGTCCAGTCCGCGGATGCCAAAGAGCCGTCCATTTCCTTAGCAAAGGCGTGAGAGAAAAGGACATCCCGGCTGTAGCGCGCAGACCACACAGGAGCGAGCGCAGTGGCGATGAAACGGCAGCAGCAGCAGCGCTCCCCGCGCACTCTCACTGCTGCCGGTGCGACTGTTCGTGTGGAAGAGAGAGAGCTGCTGAAAAGATGCGCTACAACCAATCACAAGTCCAAAAGCAGAACAAAACATCACTGTTGCCTTGCACTGTCATCACGTCCTTTTAGACAGTTAGAGCGGTTAGCGACGTTTCACACGCGTATTTGTAACGACTGTTGTTTTCATCAGCGCAAACGGGGCCAAATGTCCACTTCAGTGAGTAGATCGGACTAGGTCTAAAAGTAGTTCAAATATAGCCTATATTTTATATAATAACGAGATTTCCAACAAGTTTTATTACTATATATTTGTGTGTGTGTGTGTGTGTATATATATATATATATAATTATATATAGCTTTATATATATATATATATATATATATATATTATATATAATTATAGTAATATGTAATAGGCTATATAATATATAGCCTACTTTTATAATAATAAAACATTGGCCTGCAAAAATGGTGTGTGGCTTGTAGGCCACTAAAGTAATAGGTTATTAGCTTACATTCTTCTATAAATGAAACGTTATTGGGCATATCTAGTTTATTGCTTAGGCCTATTTAGAGATGAGTCCAAGACATTTTTCCAGATTCCCCATGACTTAAGTAGGCCTACCCTGGATAAAAAGTAAGCTAAGGTTGTCTCTCCAAAGTTCATCTGAGCCAGCTTTTTGCCTCTTAAAATGTATCATTAATAATTCATATCCCTTTCACCTTCTTTCCCCAAAGCTTTCTATAGGCTAGTAATAATCATTGTGGAGCAGCCCTGCTGCTCTTGAGAGATAAACGGCCGCGATGTTGGGTTTTGATAAGGTTTCCAAACATAGCTGTAGCAAAACAACTGGTGGGGCTAATCTCATTAAACCTGCCATAATTGTGTGTAGATGATGCTCTGCTGATGAAACTTGGTTTCGTATAAAGGCATGTTGTTTATCTGTGGATTCAGGGGCAACATGTACACTCCACCAAGCCCAAAAAAGTGACCCTCCCCGGGGCTCCATCAGGCATCAGTCAGCAGGATACCCCACCACAGCTGCTCCCCTGCTTCTCTCCTTGTCTCCTTTTCTATAAAGGGCATACAACGGGAGGGAGTGGCTAAGAGGGACAGCCTCTGCATGAAGAATGACAAAAAAGGACAAAATTTAATAAAGCTCTGGCTACATAAATAGCTTCTTGCAAACACATTTTTTTCTGCTGACCAAACCGATGTAAATAACTTTTTTTCAAGCGCATCTAAAATAATGTTGTTTAGGTATTGTGTGGTAGCAATTGATTTGTCCAACTATTGATTTGCTTGTTTGGAATTGCGCCGTTTACCTTCTCTCCATCCCCCATTGTGTTTTGCTTTTCCTTGTGAACAAACCCCTTGAGACGGCGCTGGCCTGTTGAGGTATCACACCACACATTGCCTCCAGTGTGATATTTCTGTCATTTTCTAACACTGTTCTCCTTATGGGATTCTGCTGCAAGAGGAAGAAAATGCCTTTTCCCTAGCAGATACATTAAGTATGGAGTGTGTGACCTGTCATATGATATAAGAAGAACCTAAAGGCTTATCTTGTGATGAAAAATATGTACGAAGTGAATTGAATAGATGAAAGCAGAGTGAAAAGAGAATGCATAAGGCAGATATGTGTGAAGATAGTGCCTTTTTTACTATAACGATAGCCCCCTTTTTATTTCTCACCTCCTAGCTGAGCCTACTAGCCTCTCCTGTCTGGCTGTCCATACTCCCTTCCATGCTGCCCACACAGGGGGCTTTTATCACTCCATTTGCATTTCCCCTCTTTTATGTCCTCCTCTTCTATAATTGCTTTGCCATGTTCAGGCGACATTGCCAGTATAACAGGCAGGGATATGGTCCTGTCAGTGAGATCATGTTGTGTAAACCAGCCTGGTGCGAACATAGATAATGTGTCTAGATAAACACTATTTGCATTGTCTTGGTTTAGTTTTTGCTTCATTTTCCCCAAAAAGCCACAAAGCCACAAAATATTTTCCCATGCCAAGCAAGGTCACATTCTTTCTCAGCCACAGTTTCAAGGCGCTCTGTGACGAAAGCATCTCTCCATGGAGCTGACCCTGTCAAAAGAAGGGCTGTGGATGTCCTGCATGCTTGGTGATTCCTTGGAAGCTTTAGTTGGGAGCCCGCTGCACAGAATGCCAAAACCACTTCTCCTCAAACCCATCATGCAATGTCAGCTATCACATATACAGCGTGTAGGCATCTCTTAAGAGGCTCTCCCTTACTACTTGATGTAATGGAAGTGATCTGCTCAAGGTATTGTCATGATTAATGCATTTTTATTTTCCGTAGCCCGGGTTTCAGCTATAACTGTAACTGCCTCCATTCCCTGAACCTGCTATTATGTAAGTGCTAGTGATGGTTGTTCAGGTACACCTACTACAGGCTAGTGCCCTGGGGCTGCTGCCATCTTGCTTTGGTTCCGCTTACAGAGACATGACAAATTACCGCTCACACACCATTGGGCAAGAACTTCCCCAGAAAGAGACGTCAAGGTGGAAATAGGCTGGGAGAACCACAGGGCAATGGAGTAATAGAGTGGTGAGTAGAGCTGTATAGTAAGGTCAAATGCATGAGGAATAAAAACACACAAGGTTATTAACAGGAATCGAAGGATATTGCATTTAAATGGGACAGAAAATGTCTGGGGTTTCAGGCAAAGGTAGAAGTGTGACTTTTAGATAGTGATCATTTCTGTGCTGCCCTTTCAAAAGCCCTGTCTGGGGATTCAAGGGTAAGACATGTTTTTTATCACATGTAAAAAGCCAATGGTGGTTTATCAGATTATGTGGGAGCTTTATCTGCAGCATTACAAGGAAATGTGGAAAAATATCTGGTTTACCAAAAAGTGCTATAATAAAAAGAAAGTGTTATTCTTTTGTTGTTGTGTGTAGAATCCCTCAGTCGTCCAGGTAGAATCCATGGCAAAAGGAGAAATTCTGTCAACTGGACAAAGGTTTATTTGGTCAAATACGTTTCGCAGTTCATCCAAGCTGCTTCTTCAGTTCTGGTCAGACGCTGGTGGACACTGCCTATATCCGTCCGAAGGGAGGAGCTAACTACAATGAAATTACTTTGAAACTACCACACCTACTTGTTTACATTTTCTGTTAGTTAGGTAGGCTTAGATATGCAGTGGTGTTGTTGATTTGCAGTGTTGTTGCAAAAACGATGAAGGAAAAATGTGATAAAAGGAAAACATGTTTTTGTGTATCCAACTCTGCCTACTGCCCAGACAAAAGGGAAAATGAAAATGAACTGGGTGCCTTCACACTATGAGTCACTATTTCAAAACTAGGACTAAACTAAAACTAAATCTGGACTAGACAAGGATTAAAACAGGATCAAACCAAATCTATATTTGGACTCAAACTAGGACAAAACAATGACTATTTTTCCTATTAGATACTATATTTGATTGTTGGACAGAACCCTGGCTATAGATAAATCTGGCAAAGTTCTTGTGAACCCTTTTACTGTTGTCGATATGATTTTCTTTGAGTACCTGCTACATATTTACAACTCTACTTGTTCATTAACTCGCCTAACATGGTACTATATATCCAAAAGGGCTTGCAGTCTTTGTTTTAGTAAGCCCCCAATGAAATTAGCAGGATTTAAGTGCATCAAAGCTAGAAGAATTTTCCAGAGCAAGGGACGGATCATTGCATAACAATCTAATTTAGCTGCCAAATTAGCACTAATGATTCACCCGCTGTTTAAACAAAGACAGAAAAAGCATTGGACTGTTTTCTATTCTTCATGTCTCTCTTTGTAAACAGCATATGTGTGGAGGGGTATAAAAATGAGCAATGGCAAGTCCAAGCTGGTATTAGGTTGTCAGTCAGGGGTCAAAGTGTCAGTCAGTTCCTCCTGTGTTCACGTGGAGGGGTATTTTGGGGTTTGTTGATGAGGTGGGGGGGTAGGTTTGAGGCGTCACGAGCATGTCCACAATGTCTCTTGGTGGAGGGCCTAGGCGATGGTGACAGCGCGTGATTTAAGATGGAGTTCCCTTGCAAGTTGGGGTTATCAAGGGGAGGATGAATAGCAGTGAGTGGGATATATTACAGTGGTACCTAGTGAAGCCATGTAGCAAGGCCATACATAAATCATAGCTGCAAAGTGACTGGGACAAGCTGATGGGTGAACTGCCGCTACCGCATGTATAGTTCCAATATCGACTCCCCCGACCACCTCCTCTTCCTCCACGTCCGCTCGCTCTTCTCTTAAATCATGAAATGTGGAATATAAATGGCCTAATTATTCCAGTAGAGACGCAAATTAAGTGCATTTCCTTTTTTTTTTTATTGCAGCCTGATAACACATGGTGGTCTTATCTCACATCGCAGAAATGATAGAAGCATTTGGAGGGGAATTCAGATCTAACATGAAATGGTGGAAAACAGCCCCAAGAATGGGAAAGTTAGCTTGGGACTAAGCGTTTTAAAATTGTAGTACATGTTAGGATTGTGCAATTAGTGAAATTTCAATCGAGATTGCAAAAAACCAAAACGACAAAAACACAATTGCCCCTTGGGGCTCATATAAAAAAATCGAATCTAATTTGCTTGGGTCTTTGTAACGGAGAGGTGTACAGCCAGTCTTCTGTCAGTATGTGATTGGAGCAGTTTGAAGGAATATTTTGTGGCTATTTGTTTGTTTTAAAAGGCAAGGATTGAAAGTCTGTTGTATATTCAGAGAATTAATATTGAAAGCCATTTGTTTTTATGTAGACCATGAAAAGAAGACAAAAAAATGGGAGGAAAAATTTATGAATTTCTTTGTCATATCATCAGCCCAGCCCTTGTACTTAATTGACTACTACATCAACAAACAGTTCCTAGTAATAACTGTTGTCCTTTTTAATGCTCCTGTTCTTATGTTTTTGATTTCTTCTTGTAGTTGAATTCTAAATCTCTACAACACTACCAAGTAACCTGAGTTGTTAGTAAAATTCAATGCTTTTGCTTTTATTTCTATTTCTACCCACATTTACTCATTATATTATCCCATCCTGTGTCAGCTGAAATGACTGTAGCTTTTACCTCTGCATGTTCATGGGATTTAAAATGCATTGTGTGAACTAAAAGGGTTGTCCATTAATAATAGACTATCAGGGAGAGCACGAAGCATTAGCGGCTCTGCAAATTAACCATGAAGCTGCCGCGTGCTGTTGTTTAAACATGACAAAAGTTGACATATAACTTAAATTCACTGTACAGAACATGCACTTATAGTATGTATTAGTACCTAAGCCCCTCTGATTAAATATCTTGCAGTAGTCAAGCACCCACATACCAGCTCAGAGATAAGACTGCATTTCGCCTTCTCCATCGAACAAAACAGCAGATGTTCACTGAAATGCAACATCCATGTCCTTGGACTAATTTGCTGTGCCTCCTGGATTTATACACCAGACACTAAACAAGGACATGACAAGAAAGACCGGAATTAAAGTAGGAAGAATTTTGTAAACATCCAGGACCATGCTGCTACGTGATATGAGCAACTAAAAAAATGGAAATAGAAGATCAAAAAAAGGTTCTTTCCAAGCCACTGGTCTTACCTTGTATTTGATTCAGCTTAGCGGTGGGTCTTATGGGGAAAAAAAGCATATCACAATTTTCTCTGAACCAGATCACAATTTTGATTTCATCACGATTCATGTGCGCAAGAATTAATGTACAAGAATGACAGAGGTAAATGGACACCAGCTTAACACTTTTCTTCACTGTGATAAACCCAGCTCCCAGTCACTCAGAACCAAAGTCTAAGCAATAGGAGAAGTGATGGGGAAATGGTATCTGTGGTTGAGCATAGAGCGGCATTAAATATAGAAAAGTCGATAACAATGATTTTTACCAAAAGAACAGATAACCACAGGGATGAGATCACAATTTGATTTTTAACATTTTTATATTGCACAGCCCTAATTCATTTTTATAATAGTGTTGTAGGCTACTGTAGTGCCCAGATTTTGACTAAAGTTATCAATATCTTGTACAGTAGTTCAGGATGCATTTTGTTAAGCTATGTACATGATCAATCAATTGCTTGTTTGGGTAGGTGACAGTTTACTACAATGATCTTTGATAGTTTTTTGCCCCAAACCTCCTAAATGCTCTGTAGTTGGTCATTCTTATTCTACAGTCTTAGGCCCTGTCCGCACGACAACGTTTTTTGGTGGAAACGGGGAAGTTTGTGTTCGTTTGGGCCTGTCGTCCACACTGCGCTGGCGTTTTGGGTAGGTGTAAACAGTGTTTTTTAAAAACGGGTTCCAGAGTGGAGAAGTCGGAGAACGCCGGGGGTCGCATTGTCATGTGGGCGGGCAAAACGCCACTTTTGGGAAAACATGACATCACGTAACCAGTGACCAGAAGGTAACCTTGCGCATTCGGCCGGTAACGACCAGATAACAACAACCATGGCGGACAATGGAGTATAGTTTGTTATGCGGACATTTCTAAGTTTATTTGCACTGTTGGGTCAAAACCTGTTGATCTACTATGCAGTGCAACACCAGCGGAGACGCATGCACAATTACGCACGTCGTGGCCTGGCAGTACGCACGACACACGAGTGTTTGCCAATTCAAAGCTAAACGCGTATTTCAAAACTGGAAAGATCCCATCAATGAAAAGGCAGATAGTGGACAATGAGGAGCCGATACCAATTTGAGGGTGTTGTGTGCTGTAAATAAAGAAAAAGAGCAACCATTTCTTGTCTTTTTTTATTGAATGAAAATTTACCTTTTACAAACAGGCACATGCAGTATCACACACACAAATATATAAAAGCATTTCTGTTTTCTTTACACAAATTCACACAACTATATAGCTCCCCGGTTGTATATTCTCGCCGAAAAGTTAACATAATGTCCGAGTATGTTTAACATTCCCGTATTAAGATCCAAACAAGCATTTTGCCTAAATAACACAACCAAGGTTAACGAGAGTTCTACTTGTTAATGTCTTTCTAATAAAACAATAGCAAGTAATACTAACTATCGATTTACAGGCAAAAACTCTGCTCACGCAGCTCAAACCTTTGTTCTGTGGCGTCTGTCTATGTTAGGGACCATCAACAAATGATCTTCACATTAATGGAGGGAGTCCCTGCTACATTGGTGGAGCAGGGGGACGAAATAATTTCGCGTTTGTTGACGGTCCCTAAAGTACACGTGTTTGCTTGTTTGCAAAAGAGAAAGGACTTTATGCGCATGCGCTCTTTGTAGTATTGCGTGTCTGGGGGCTCTGGCTGTCCTGTTTGCAGCGCCACATATCGGTGTGACATATGTACTACATCGTTTTCACTCAGCGCTCCGAGCTCATCTGGACGCAAATATTTACTGATCCAATACGTGTGTGGACGCGACTTTTTTTTCACCCTGCATTAAAAAAAAAACAGCGTTGTCGTGCGGAAATGGCCTTAGCTGCATCACCTTGAGTTACATTTGTAATTACATGCCTCTGTGCTTCTTTCAATCTACAGTTAGACTTTCTTGTTTTCTTGTTTTTCAAGCAGACTGCAGGCAAAGAAGCAAAGAATATTGTCCTTCGTTTAAAAAGGGTTTACAATACAAAAGTGATTATTCTGAGTGACATTGACTTTCCTTCATTGTCAGACAGGAGGCTTCTTTACTGGCATGTGTCACGGGTCTATTGGTTTTTTGATAGTTGGCAAAGAATTCAAATTTGAGGTACTTTATTCCAGAGATGGGAGGAGAGTGCATTTGGGTATGATAAAGAGGAGAGGGGTGATGGAGATTGAGCTGGAGTCTTTGCTGAGAGAGGCAGGAGGACTTGAATGGTGTCATTTCGACTTAGGTCTGACACAAGGAGAACTGGAAGATGCCTCCCACTCCATCATAAGCTCATTTCATTCAGATTTGGAGATCAGAAGAGCGGTGGATTTACTCAGGTGACCTTCAGAATATATGGAAAATACTGGGCTGTGTTCAAATGAGGGGAGTAGGAAAAAATGAAACGATAAATACAGATTTGGTATTTTTCGTTTTTTTGTTATGGTAATCTCCAAAAAAGGTGTCGTGAGCCTTGGACAGAATAATTAGTTTTTGAAGATGCAGCAGTTTTTCTCCAGTTTTGTTCTGTTTCTGTAGGAGTGGATTCATTACCATAGACTACATAAGGACACATGGCCTCCTGGAGAGAGCATTTACCGTTTACTTGGAGATCTTTGAATTGGAGAGAAACGTATGAATCAGAATATGGGGACGGTTTTGGCACTTTTTAGCATGCCTGCTTTTGATAATAAACCCCAACGCCACTAGACTAAAGGAAATACACGATGCCTTCTTTAAACATCAATTTAATTTAAACAGTAATGTCTAAAATCATTGCTATAGATATAACTGTTTTTTTGTGTTATACTTTTCTCATGTAATGTAGTGCATCCCATATTAACAATACATGAGTTAATTAGCCTGGTGAGCTTGTTCCTGCCTACTGATAAGCCCTACATATCCATCCCAAAACCCTGGCAGAGTTTATCTGCCATCTGCTCTTCTTGATTTTAAATAAAATATAATTATAAATAAAATAAAATTAAAATAAAGATCGGAATTTAATTTTCTGGCTTTAATTTAATAATTGTAATATTTTTCTTCCACATCAAGCACATGTTCTCTTTTGTTGCCAACACGTGCCCCTCTTGTAATCGTGTTTGTAATCAAAATTATTAGTTGATCTCTTTGTCGTCATAGTGAAGTCACAGTGAAGAATGTGGTGATGCAACAACAACAGCATGGGAGACAGATGCAAAAAAGGGAGTCTGTGTTTCTATGGTCCATCGCACAGGTGTTACTGTGGCAACTGGATGTGGCTCACCAACCAAGACTTGCTGCGTCATGTTGTTTTCCTCCTCTGCTCTTATAATCTCTGGTGCTTATCCCCCACTTTCTCTGTCTTTGAATATTCGCTTTCATATCTCCCATCTCAAATCTATCTGTATTGCCATTGGTCAGCCGCCATAGACTGTACTGTACTGTACTGCACCCACCCCCTGCTGTGTGGATTACTTGCTTTGTGTCTCCTGTGTGTTGTATAGGTGGATGTGGGGGTAGTGCACTTCACTCCTCTGGTTCAGCCCCAGATCCAGCAGCCCTTCAAGTTGGTGGAGAAGGTCGTGCGCAACGTCTTCCAGTTTAGACGGAAGCACTTTTACAAAGGACTAGAGTAAGTTTTAATTCATACCACCAGCCTTCGGATCAGTGGACAAACGCTCTACTGACTGAGCTACTGTCGCCCATAATCAATATTTCATCACTAATGGCTACTCCGATAGAACCAAGAGTGCATTTTTACATCACGGCACATATACTAACATTAAATTACATATTATGTCTTTCTTGTCCAGTATATTGGTTCTCAAAACACTTTGTTAATCAAATGTATGCTGTTATTCTAGCACCATTACCACAGTAGAACTAAGCTGGACTAAAACATCCATAGATGATCATCAGCCCATTTCTGCAGTGAGAGAACGTGGGCCTGAATTACAAAAGAACATTGGCTGTGTGAAAGAGAGCACCAATTATGAGTCATTGAGGTGGCACAGGAAGACAAGGCAGCATATTTTATGTAACAGCCGTGGGCTGGCAGCTCCGGCGACAGCAAATTGGAGAGGAGGCACCATGCCCCTAAAAAGCATCTGCAACAGGGTGGAAGTGATTATTACTTACTACCACTTTGATAGCTAAGGTAGTATAACCCAGTATTAACGGACTGTATTAACAGTACAGCTTTAGAGTTAATATTTTACCAGTAAAGAAGTACAGTATTTTGCTTATATTTAAATACTCTTTGAATCTAATCTGTAAATATGAAACTGGACCACATTAACGGATATTGTACTTTGTCACTTCTTTTACATTAAAGGTCCTATATTAAGCAAAATTGACTCTTGTGAGCTTTAAGCCATGTTAGAATGTTATTACCTCCTCAAAAACATACCTGGAGTTAGTTGTGTTTTGTTTCATTCACACATGTTTGGGTAACCCTTTATTATTAGTCTGGCTACATCTTCAAAACTCAAAATGCTCTGTCCCATTTTGTGATGTCATGTAGTGGTAGTTTACATTTTGCCTTTCACTCAGAGAGATTAGCAATTCCAGGTTTGAAATCATCAACATCATCATGAAGTTTAGACATAGTGGCACATTTAATGTGTTATCACATGACATCATAAGGTGGAACAGTGTTTTCTTTTTGAGAGAAGAACTATGCAGGGTTTGTGTGTCCCATGACCAGTGGCGTTCCTAGAGTGATTTGCGCCCTGGGCGAAAGCCACTCTTGCCCCCCCCAAGACGAGACCGATGTCCATACAAACTCAATTCACAACAACTACATAACATAAAAACATTAAAAAAAAGACCAAAGGCGCAATTATTTCACATTATAGCCATGTAGGCCAACAGCTATTTAAGAAAGCAAAAGTGCACTCCAGCAAAAAAAAACAAAAAAACATTTCGTCGACATTCGCCAACAACTCTTCCCTGTAGCTAAGCGCCATAGGACACGATAAATGTTTGAACGACCATGTATATACACTCAACAAAAATATAAACGCAACACTTTTGTTTTTGCTCCTATTTTTCATGAAATGGACTTAAAGATCTAAAATTCATTCCAGATACACAATATTACCATTTCTCTCAAACATTGTTCACAAATCTGTCTAAATGTGTGATAGTGAGCACTTCTGCTTTGCTGAGATAATCCATCCCACCTCACAGATGTGCCACATCAAGATGCTGATCTGACATCATGCTTAGTGCACAGGTGTACCTTAAACTGCCCACAATAAAAGGCCACTCTGAAATGTGCAGTTTTGTCTCACAGCAAAAGGCCACAGATGTCACAAGCATTGAGGGAGCGTGCAATTGGCATGCTGACAGCAGGAATGTCAACCAGATCTGTTGCTCGTGCATTGAATGTTCATTTCTCCACCATAAGCCGTCTCCAAAGGCGTTTCAGAGAATATGGCAGTACATCCAACCGGCCTCACAACCGCAGACCACCTGTAACCACACCAGCCCAGGACCTCAACATCCAGCAGGTTCACCTCCAAGATCGTCTGAGACCAGCCACTCGGACAGCTGCTGAAACAATTGGTTTGCATAACCAAACAATTTCTGCACAAACTGTCAGAAACTGTCTCAGGGAAGCTCAACTGCATGCTCGTCGTCCTCATCGGGGTCTTAACCTGACTCCAAATCGTCGCCGTAACAGACTTGAGTGGGCAAATGCTCACAATCGATGGCGTCTGGCACGTTGGAGAGGTGTTCTCTTCACGGATGAATCTCGGTTTACATTGTTCAGGGCAGATGGCAGACAGCGTGTGTGGCGTCGTGTGGGTGAGCGCTTTGCTGATGTCAGTGTTGTGGATCGAGTGGCCCATGGTGGTGTGGGGTTATGGTATGGGCAGGCATCTGTTATGGACGAAGAACACAGGTGCATTTTATTGATGGCATTTTGAATGCACAGAGATACCGTGATGAGATCCTGAGGCCCATTGTTGTGCCATACATCCATGAACATCACCTCATGTTTCAGCAAGATAATGCACGGCCCCATGTTGCAAGGATCTGTACACAATTCTTGGAAGCTGAAAATGTCCCAGTTCTTGCATGGCCAGCATACTCACCGGACATGTCACCCATTGAGCATGTTTGGGATGTGCTTGACCGGCGTATACGACAGCGTGTACCAGCTCCCACTAATATCCAGCAACTTCGCACAGCCATTGAAGAGGAATGGACCAACATTCCACAGGCCACAATTGACAATCTGATAAACTCTATGCGAAGAAGATGTGTTGCACTGCATGAGGCAAATGGTGGTCACACCAGATACTGACTGGTTCTGAGTCCCCAGACCCCCAATAAAGCAAAAAAAATTCACATTTGAAGGTGGCCTTTTATTGTGGGCAGTATAAGGTACACCTGTGCACTAATCATGATGTCAGATCAGCATCTTGATGTGGCACACCTGTGAGGTGGGATGGATTATCTCAGCAAAGCAGAAGTGCTCACTATCACACATTTAGACAGATTTGTGAACAATGTTTGAGAGAAATGGTAATATTGTGTATCTGGAATGAATTTTAGATCTTTAAGTCCATCTCATGAAAAATGGGAGCAAAAACAAAAGTGTTGCGTTTATATTTTTGTTGAGTATAGCTTATGCCTTCGTTAACCCAAGCAATGATGATAGCAATATTTTCGTGCTTGGGGGAAGGGCAAACATCAACAATCACATCAGGGGAGTTTAACTAATACAACATCATCATCATTAAGTAAACTTGAAGACTAGTCGATAGCATACCTTTTTCTTTTGCTCACTTCTCCTCCTCTTCTTTCCGTTTCTTTCAAAATTGGGCACCTGATGGCTTCTATCTTTTTCGGTCCATCACCGCGACTGTTTTGTCATACTGTACACCGTGACCTCCTCAAGACACTGACCGAAATCCGAATGATTACCCCCATGGCCCCTCCCCCTAAAACAAACTCTGTACTGTGCTCGCAGCGTTGCCTAGTGCGAGAGGTCAGAGTCAGACTGTCATACATGAACCATTTCGCGCTACTCTGTCTTCACGTAACTGTCTTCACTGTCTTCTGTCTTCATGAGCCAACACCAGCCACCCACCCCCCGCACAAGGATCCGCGCGGATCCTTGCTCCGCGGGCCCATCCCCCGTGATGGCGCTAGGGGCAATTGCCCAGGTGGCCCCCGTCAAAGAACGCCCCTGCCCATGACATGGTACTTTTTGATGCTTTTATATGGCGCATTAGTGGTTCCCTAATACTTTAAATGAATCCTTCTTCAAAATCAAGCCTCAATGCATGAGATAGCCTCATGAAGACAGTCAGAGTCATAAATATGTCTCTGAAACGCTTTATTCTGGGCGTTGTTGCTTGAATGCAAATGAGGAGGACAGAGACAGTGCAGCGGGTGGGTTGTGGCCAAATACGCCGCTGTTTCCTGGATTAGCGGTGCGATGTGCGCTGTCACCCACTTCTGCGTTTAAGCGCGGAGGAAGATATGAGACGCTTTCCATTAAAAAAAAAACACATTTCCACAGAAAATAAAATTAAACCACTGCTGTTTCAGAGGTTCGGAGGCTCAGATAAAGGACATCCGAGCTTGGAAACACTCTCACGTCTCCAGGCAAATAAAAAAAACGCATCTCGCATTTCGTAGCTCCTTCGCAGTCCAAATTCTCTGGGCGTGATTTCCAGAGACGGTGTGGACATCTAGACGGGGGGGTGGAAACCTTTCCGCGAGTGTGACGTCAGAAAGTTCCCTTGTTCAGAATCACCCGTTTGGGCTGTCATTTTTTCAAACGCGGAAAAGGACTGCAAATGCTCAGTTTATACATTTCACAACTTTTAGCCATGGGGGGGGGCTAAACAGGGTAGGGGAGCTCACATTGACGTTCAAAAACCTCAGAGAGTGAAAATTTCATGCCATGGGACCTTTAAACATGTGTGAATGAAACAGAACACAACTCCAAGTATGTTTGTGATGAGGAAACAACATTAAGACATAGATCAGAAAACAGTGTAATATTGGCCCTTTAACTAGATTGCGCTCCTTTATTATTGACCAATATTCTCTAAAAATAAAACTATTATCCATTAGAATTGTGTTGATTTCACCCATTTTCTCTCATTACAGTGTGGTCTGGCACTAGGGGATAATTTGCAATTCATAAGAACTTCAAGCTCTTTGTATGATTTCAGTTAACTGCACAGATGTGAAATAGTTGCTGAAAGATAATCTCTGTCTAATTTAATGCAATGCTATTAAACTTGCATGATCATTAAGCTATAAAAGCCACCTGATTGCATCGGTCTATGCCACGATTTCACGTTCCTTTATTATTTCTCTCCCTGCAGAAAGTTGTTCCCAGAGGCGAGTCGCGTGGAGCTGACACAGGAGATGATCCAGATGGCAGATATAGACCCCACTCTGCGGTCCACAGAACTCAAGATCCCCCAGTTTAGCGCACTATGTGAAGCGTACGCCCATCTCTGCTCACAGGACTCCAGTCTCATTAACTATGATTACAGAGAGGAGCTCAGGCAAAACCGCCAGGAGAGGAGGAGTAAACTGGACAGAAATATGAAAACCAACACTGTTCATACATAATATAATCAATTTTGAGCTCAATTTTAATGTGTTTTAAGTATGAAAGTTGGGCAATGATTTGAGGACTTTGACAACGTAGTCTGAACTTGTTTCTGTACACTGGTGAGTATCTGTTAGGATGGGACAAGATCTCACAAGATAAAATTGTCACATGGGAAATGATCTTGTAAGATTTTTTGTTGCGATAGGTTTACATTTGGAGACAAGAGAAGGGTACTTAATGCTGAGGAGTTACAGTTTTTGAAAAGCTGTGGTTCCAAAAAGCTGTGTTACAATGGCAGCAAAACATATGAAATAAAAAAATGTAAGGAGAAAAATGTGAACATATTCACATAATTTGTTTCTGTATACTATATCAAAAGTACTATATCAAAATCTCATCGTCTCATTCTCTTGTCAGTCTCTTGTCTCATCTCGCCATGTGGGAAATGTGTCCTGTCCCACTTCTACTGTATGTGTACCATTTTGTACTCAAAGTAGATGTGTTCAAGAAGTAAAATTGGCCAATAATTTGAGGACCTTTACTACTCGATCTGATCTTGTCAGTCTCAAATTAAAAACAGCATCTTGTGATCCCTGTGCTGGTCCCTGGTCTAAATAATCTGCAGCAAATGGACAAAAAATGGTCATAAAAAGTGGTGCATTAAAGGTCCCATGGCATGAAATTTTCACTTTCTGAGGTTTTTGAACGTTAATGTGAGCTCCCCTACCCTGTTTAGACCCCCCCCCCCCCCCCCCCCCCCATGGTTAAAAGTTGTGAAATGTCTAAACTGAGCATTTGCGATCCTTTTCTGCGTTACAAAAAATTGGAGCTCAAACGGGCGAGTTTGAACAAGGCACCTTATTGACGTCAGATCGAAAAAAGAAATGCAAATGCAGTTCCACCCCCGTCTGTCTGTACTCGGCGTCTCTGTAAATCACGCCCAGAGAGTTTGGACTGCGAATGCGCTTGGCAATGCGAAAAGCGTTTTTTTATTTGCCTGGAGGCGCGTCCGAGTGTTTCTAGGCTCGGAAGTCCTTTATCTGAGCCTCTGGACCTTTGAACAGCAGTGGTTTAATTTTATTTTATGTGGAAATGTGTTTATTTTTCAATGGAACGCTTCAAATCTCTCCCCCCGTGCAAAAACAAGGAAATGGATCAGCTGAGAGCTACAGCGGAGAGCGGAGAGTCTGGCCACGCCCCCACCCTCTATTATTGGCCAGCTTTTTTCTCCTCATTTGCATTCAAGCAACAACGCCCATTATGACCTGTTCTGAGGGAGAAAAATTACTCTTTCTCATCTTATCTCTGTTTCTCATGAGTGTTGATTTTGAAGAAGGATTCATTTACAGTACTGTATTAGGGAACCATTAAGGAGCCATATAAAAGCATCAAGAAGTACCATGTCATGGGATCTTTAAGAGCCTTTGTTTGTGCCGAAAGACACCAAAAAGCTCTTAAGCCTCGACATTTTCCACCTGGCATAATTTTTAATTTTTAATAAGTTCTCCCTGTACCCTTGGAGAAAAAGGTATACGCTAAAATCTAGCAGCTATATAAAGTAAAACCTGGCTTCAGTCTGCTCTTGGGCTCTTTTCCTGACTTCAAAAAGCAGATGTGCACGAGGAAAGCAAGTTAGCCACCCACAGAATGTGTTAAAGTGAATATTAGTGTGCAGTAACTCAGCCTCCTCCTACTTCTGTCCCATTTCTCACATCCACTCCAACTCTCATAACATCTTTTGGGAGCTAAGAGAAATGTCTCTGAGGATCCGGGGTAATTTAGAAATGGGACAAGGTGGCTCAAATGATTAGGTATACCTGAATTTCATACTTCATAAGAGAAACTAATCACATGGCAACAACATGTCAAAATCTAGTTACTCATATTTTCGTGTGCTTGAATACCTTCTGATTACATACAGTTTGTGTGTAGAATCCCTCAGTCGTCCAGGTAGAATCCATGGCAAAAGGAGAAATTCTATTTGTCAAATGGACAAAAGTTTATTTGATCAAATACGTTTCACAGTTCATCCAAGCTACTTCTTCAGTTCTGGTCAGACGCTGGTGGACACCGCCTTACTACAATGAAATTTCTACCACACCTATTTGTTTACAGTTTCTGTTAGATAGGTGAGCCTATTAGATCTGCATTGGGGGTGGAGTGTGGGCTCTTGTTAGCATAGTCATTCAGGACCATAATGGGGGTTTTCACACCTCTGGACCTGACCTGCTGCCCTATTGTTTTCTTTGTTTTGATTTAGGTTTGAGGATAGAGTTCACTTAGCCTGTTCACTTGTAAACTTCGGCTTAGACATCCCCTAAAGGTGAACAGGCTGATAGAGTTAACATGGGCGTAGTGATACAAGTCGAGAGAGACAATACGCGAATGCTAACTACGCTGCTGGATGTTTCGTTGACAACTGTTTCGGACGCAAATATATCACCTTTCGGACAAATGTTTTGTTTTGAGAAGAAAAACAAGCTTTCTTTCATATCCCCGTGAAGTTACCGGACCTACTTACGTGGGTTCCAGAAAGCGAGCCGAACCGGGCTGAGCGGAGTGTGTCAGAGGTAAGCCGGTGTCAACACACGTAACTTTTAGAAGGAAACCCATACAGATTAACATTTTTTAAAAATGCAGTATCCCTTTAACTCTCTTCTCAAACCCAGTTCTTTTCTCTGGCCAAGATCTGTACCTCACTGTCGTCAAAGGAGTGGCCTGTGGCTTTTAGGTGGAGATGTACGGCAGATTGAGGTCCACCCTAGCTCTCCCATCTGTGTTGGTACATCCTCTTGTGAAGTGGCTGTTTTGTTTCCTCAATGTAGCGTTCACTGCAGTCTTCACTACACTGAATGGAGTAGACCACAGTACTCCATTCACCACATTGCTCACTCCTACTCCGGTGTTTTGTCCTTTGGGTGGACCAGTTTCTGTCTTAAAGTGTTTGTGGGTTTGAAATAGACTGGGATTTCATGTTGTCTGAAAATCCTCTGTAGTTTTTCAGAAACACCAGCCAGGTAAGGAATAGCTACACCCTTCCTCCTGGGTTCTGATTCTCTGTTGTCTTGTTTTTTGTCCTTGTCTCTCTTTGTCTACCTACAGTTTGGTGCATTTTTAGGTTTCTATCAGCAAATACCAATTTTCACATTCTATTATGTTATATGAGTGGTCACAATTTAAAAGGCTATTTCAGATGTATGTTATAATGTTTCGTTATCAAAAACATACCTAGAGTTGTGTTTTTGTGGACTGAATGAATTGTTAATTATATTAGGCATATTATATTAAGCTACTGTCCAATGTATGATTATCTAATTATTTGACTTAATCCACTATTTTACTAATGCTGCCTGAAACTTAAACTAACTTCAAGAACAGTGTACCTTGTAAAGTGGCCGGAAATCTTATAATCCAGGCCATTTTTTTTTCTTTTTCTCATCTTCTTTAGGATTGCTCATCCACTTAGAGCTTAAAGGAGGGTGAAGAGCTGGGAATTTCTTCATCTTAAAAAGACTCCTAGGATTTAACTTTTAATACCGTTTTATTAAAATTCTGTATTTAGTCATTGGCTGCTTATGTGCTTTTCTAAATTGTATGCACATAAATTGCATCACCTACACGGATTTGTCTCTGATCTTTTCAACAATTATCTGAAAATATCACATACTTTCTTAGGCTCTCTTATAGACTAATCCTCCATAGTGTAACTCTGCTGCATTGTGTGATTAAAAAGTGTTTTGCATGTCAAACATTTCTCTTTAAATAACAATGCAGATTACCAAGTGAACATTCAAGGCTGGAGCACGCCAACCTGGCAGATGGTGTGATGGGGTAGGCGAGCCAGGGGGGGTGCTTATTCAAGTTTTGATGATTGCTGGCTTCTAAATCTTTATCCAAGATCAGATTTTCAAACCAGACAGCTGCAGTTTGGACATTTGGCATCAGAGCTTCATACTATGTCCAGGCGTAGGGCAGTCACTTAAGTATATGCAGTAATTGTAGGCCTGAGTATTACAAGATTAGAATTTCATCATCGGACATCATAAAAGAAATTAGTTTGATGGAGCGGTGGGGTCTAATTAGCTGCAGTGCTGGACATAATGAATGATGAGGTATGTGGCTATTTATTGTCTGTTGCCATCTAAATCTGCTGGGAAAGAAGACTGATCTGACCATGCTAAGAAAAAATCAATATTAAAAGAGTCAGAAGCTTTAATATCCCGTTGTTAGCAAAGGTGTTATGCAGTGGGTACAGAAAGTATTCAGATCCCTTACATTTTTTCACTCTTTGTTATATTGCAGCCATTTGCTAAAATCATTTAAGTTAGTTTTTTTTTTTCTCATTAATTTACACACAGCACCCCATATTGACAGGAAAACACAGAATTGTAGTCTGGTTAACACCTGACCCTATCACAAGTGAGATATGAATGATGAGGCTAACAGAATTGTTGACATTTTTGCAGATTTATTAAAAAAAAAAAAACTGATCACACTCATATCACATGGTCTATCACATTCTTTGCTCAGTATTTAGTAGAAGCACCTTTTGAGCTAATACAGCCATGAGTATTTTTGGGAATGATGCAACAAGTTTTTCACACCTGGATTTGGGGATCCTCTGCCATTCCTCCATGCAGATCCTCTCCAGTTCTGTCAGGTTGGATGGTGAACGTTGGTGGACAGCCATTTTCAGGTCTCTCCAGAGATGCTCAACTGGGTTTAAGTCAGGGCTCTGGGCTGTTCAAGAACAGTCATGGAGTTGTTGTGAAGCCACTTCTTCGTTATTTTAGCTGTGTGCTTAGGGTCTTTGTCTTGTTGGAAGGTGAACCTTCGGCCCAGAGGTTCTGAGCACACTGGAGAAGGTTTTCGTCCAGGATTTCCCTGTACTTGACTGCATTCATCTTTCCTTTGATTGCAACCAGTCATCCTGTTCCTGCAGCTGAAAAACACCCCCACAGCATGATGCTGCCACCACCATGCTTCACTGTTGGGACTGTATTGGCCAGGTGATGAGCAGTGCCTGGTTTTCTCCACACCTACCCCTTAGAATTAAGGCCAAAAAGTTCTATCTTGGTCTCATCAGACCACAAAATCTTATTTCTCACCATCTTGGAGTCCTTCAGGTGTTTTTTAGCAAACTCCATGTGGCCTTTCATGTGTCTTGCTCTGAGGAGAGGCTTCCGTCAGGCCACTCTGCCATAAATCCCCGACTGGTGCAGGGCTGCAGTGATGGTTGACTTTCTACAACTTTCTCCCATCTCCCGACCGTATCTCTGGAGCTCAGCCACAGTGATCTTTGGGTTCTTTACCACGCTCACCAAGGCTCTTCTCCCCTGATTGCTCAGTTTGGCAGGATGGCCAGCTCTAGGAAGGGTTCTGGTTGTCCCAAACATCTTCCATTTAAGGATTATGGAGGCCACTCTTAGGAGCTTTATGTGCAGCACAAATGTTTTGTAACCTTGGATAGATCTGTACCTTGCCACAATTGTGTCTCTGAGCTCTTCAGGCAGTTCCTTTGACCTCATGATTCTCATTTGCTCTGAGCTGCACTGTGAGCTGTAAGCTCTTATATAGACACATGTGGCTTTCCTAATCACGTCCAATCAGTTTAATCAAACACAGCAGGACTCCAGTGAAGGTGTAGAACATCTCAAGGAGGGTCAGAAGAAACGGACAGCATTTGAGTTAAATATTTGAGTGTCACAGCAAAGGGTCTGAATACTTATGACCATGTGATATTTCAGTTTTTCTTTTTTAATAAATCTGCAAAAATGTCAACAATTCTGAGTTTTTCTGTCAATATGGGGGGCTGTGTGTACATTAATGAGAAAAAATTATAAGGGGTCGGAATACTTTCCGTACCCAATGTATATAAATTATAAACTTTGCAACAAGCATTGCAAGGTTAATTACAAATAAACATGAAATCGCAATTGGAATGGGCACATATTCCAAATATTTAGGTGGTAATATATTTTCTGCAATCAACAAAATTGCATGTCTGTATGTGATCTAAATGTGTGGCAACAGTAGCTCAGTTGGCATTGTGTGAGTGGCATGAGTGTTTATCCAATGATCCACAGGTCGGTGCAATTCCAGCTTCAGCCCCAGCTTGTTGTGTCCATGGGTTTACCCCCCCCAGTGTTTTCGTACACTGGTGTATGAACGTGTGTGTGAATGGGTGAGAGGTTCCTAGGTGTGAAACGCTTTGAGGGCCTTGGAAGTGGAAAAGCTCTATATAAAAAAGTGGCCATTAACCATTTGCTATCTTATTGTGTATAAAACTTGCCAACAAATCGCTGTAAACTGAAATCTGTAAGATTCCTACATTATTGTCTACATTTCAGTTTTCTCTTAATGGTTCTAGATTTGTTTAAAATATGCCTTGATTTGAAATATTAGAACATGCGAATCAAATGGTAATCACAAAAATCAAGAGAATACATTTTTCTATCAGCTTTAAGTCCTGGCTGCAGGAGGTAATTGTTTTAGTATTGTTTTTTAAATGTAGTTTTTAATGTCTAATTGAGTACATTATTACAAATAGAAACTGCCTAACCCGACACATATTTACCCTACAGAAATATCTCAGCGTGTGGTAGTATGCAATTTTCACACATGCCCACGTAAAAGAATCTGTGAATCTCGATCGCGGGGGCACAGCATTTGAGAACTGTCCCACTTCTGTCATGTGCATTGTACTGAGGCTATAGAAGTGTGTATCTTTGAACAGCTAATCAGAGCCTGTAGCAACTCTGGGATAGAGCCGGAGATAGGTACCGACCCCCTGCTGTATACCTGTCTACCGAGTCACTTGAAGCAAAAAGGATTAAGCAACATTACCAGAGTTGGGTTTTTTTTATTAATAAAATAGCTTGATAAGAAAGAGGCATTCACATTCCTTGGTTTGCTAGCATCAAAGGCATAGTAAAGTTCAGAAGAATTACCAAAGGTCTATTTTAGTAACAGCTTTTCGTGGTACCTTGCTCTTAAGGTAAACACGTATTTAGAACAGTATCTGCTGTAGTTATTATTATGTTATTGCATTGACACAATCTTTTTACAGTGTCAAATGTGTAGAAAAGTGTTCTGAAGATACAAAATATTTACAAGACAATAATAATAGAAGGCAGTATAAACCATCAGATAAGAAGATCATATACATTGAAATCAACAACAAAATGTAAAGAAAAAGATTTTTGTAACAAATTTGGCATTAGTTCAAGCCTTCTCCTAAAGTTTTACCAATGTACAGGACCAATATAAATAAATAAAAATTACATGACACCTGTAAAGATACATTTCCGTTGTATAGGCAAACAGTGTATTTTAGTGCACAATACAGCAAAAGGCTTGGTTCTCACAGTCCCCATGTGCTTCCTGTTTTAAGTCGGCCTCTCCCAGCTTGACTCCGGAAGTCTGATTCTGTTCTACGGGTGGTTCCTCTTATTCTTTCTCACGTAATCTCACATAATTTGTCGCTGCAGCATAGATGATCAAGTGAAATTGGACCAAACCTGAGCAGTGATTTTTTTTTTTTTTTTTTTATGTATATTAACAGCATACTAGAAGCTTTGAAATTCAATTTGGCCCACCCGACAGGAAAGAAAAACAGTATCTTTGTTTTGAAATCCAAAGAAAACTTGTGATTTAGTGCCTAGCTGTCATGATTTTTTTTTTTTTTTTTTGAGATAACAGCTCACAGCCAGACCCATAGTTGTGCTCCATTCTGTCTCTGCTCTATCACGACATGACATTTCTGCATTCTGCCGCACAGTTCTCCGTCTGCTCATAAAAACAGTCTTCGTTGACAACTGATGCTAAACTCTGAACACTAAACTCTCTCTCCAACAATATATTCATGTGATCTGCTGGCGCTGCGTCTGTGTGGCTGTCCAGAGAGCGGCTGTGCTCCTTCATATTTAACAGAGCCCCTCGGTTCCTCCTCACACTGCCGCCCTTTCTCCTCACTGCGTTGGAGTGTCCTTGTTTGAGCTTCAACTGGATCTCCGGGGTGTCGCCCACTCCCTCGGGCTGCACACGAGGGGCCGAGCTGCATTTTAAGATGGCCTCTTCAGAGAGCTGGAGCTGGATGAATTGGGCCTCGATGGCACTTGTGGGCGAGCTGCTGTCTCCGCTGTCTCTCCTGGTCTCGCTGAAGCCGTCGTCGTCTTCATCACTCAAAATGTCGGACTCCTTCAAAGAGGTAGAGGCGGGCGCCCGGTGGGTGCTGTTGGACCAGCTCTGTTGTGAGGGAGGGCTGGTGGTGTCTGCAGAGGAGGACAGAGGAGTGGCACTGGACAGGCTGTAGGTTCCACTGCTCTGGCTGCCTTCGTCAGAGTCCGGTCCAGCTTTAGTGTTCCCAGTCTGAGAGGAGAAGTCACCTGCTGGCTTCTTACAGCGCCAGGACGCTCTGGAGGAACCTGCCAAAGAGGTAAGAGGGAGGTCAGATAGGCCACGCTTATCTCTGTCAAACACAAGCTGCAGATGCCCTTCAAGCATTTACTACAGTGGAAACATGAGATACCATCATCAGACTTGGCATCGCAAGCCTGATTTTTTAGATAACATTACAGGACACCATCCAACGCAAATAACACCTCCTGGATATGTTTTCATAAAGAACCTCTAGCACTCACGATATATTTTCTTAGAACAAGCTCAGGCATATCTAAGCAAAATCCATAGAGCGTACCGAGGCGGGCTGAAGAAGGCAGAGTGTTACGCAGAGGGGCCAGCCGCTCTTTACAGTTCCTCTCCAGCGTTCCTTCGCTCCTCATGTTCCTGCGCACGTTCTCCCTCAGGATGGAGCGGATCACCTTGATGATGTTGACCTTGCTCTCAGGCACACTGCGGAGAGAAGGATAGCGTGACCCCCCGGGATCAATTTTATGGATTGTAAAAACATATAAAGGCCTTGGAATCTAAAGGATGAGTGGCATTCTGCAAGATTTATTGGGGAAAATAACACTCAGTTTCAGGGATATAGATAAATGAGCAGGCTAGTGTCACAAAGGACATCAAGAGTAAACATCTATGGCAAATTATTATGCTTCCTAGTATATTTAGGATTCACAGATTTGGGAAAAATATCTAATTGTGATTTTCCTGACAAGCACTGAGATTGCGACTGATCCAGACTATATGGTTTGCAGTTTTTATGCAGATTAAGGATAGGATATTTAGTTGTTTATGGAGGAAATTATACTTTAAGAACTGCAGCTTTGACCAATTTCGATTCGATTGCGATTTATCTTGCTTTTTTTCTATTACTTTTTAAGCCATCTTTATAAAGCACTCTAGGAATCTCACCCTGTTAACACATTTTAATGACATTACAATGATACAAGGTTACAAAAACTAGAAATGATGAATATCTTTGACCACTATACAATTCTCTTCCACCCCAAGTTTAATCCCTGACCTGCTGCACAGCTGGAAGACGGTCTCGGGCCTCCCCTCCACCTCAGATCTGCAGTGGATGAGCTCCCAGATACAGCTGCTCTCTGTGCCGGTCCCTGTGAGAGCCACAAAGAAAATAGAAGCTTTTAATCACCTGCCCCAAATATGACTTATATGATTTCTAAGGGCGATGGAGAGGGAGCGAGCACACAATGACAAAAGGTAATAGGTGTGTGGGCCAGTATTTATGACATTGTAGGGACTAAAATACAGCTCTGGAAAAAAAATAAAGAGACCACTGCATTTTTCTCTGAAATCAGCATCTCTACATGTATTACAGCCATTCCATTCCAGCGTCTGTTGGAATTTGGGGGAAATGTGTTGGGAAAAAATTGTCCTTTTGCCCAAACACATACCTATAAGTAGTAAAATCAGAAAAACGGATCATTTTGCAGTCTCTAATTTTTTTCCAGCGCTGTATGTGCACTCACGTTATGGGGACCTGCCTTTTTTATGGGGAGAAAAATCTGGGCCTTGTGAGATTATGAGATCAATAACATAGATTAAGATAAATTAAGATTTGGATTTATTTCGGGTAAGATTAGGGTTTAGGTTAAAGATGCACTGTGTAACATTTCTAGTGGAGGGTCCGCCACCTTCTTGGCTCTATGAAAATGTTATTGCTTTGTCTAGAATGTTCCACAGTGTAGAAGCCGGTTACAGCACTACGCTACATTACAATTCAGATCTGGGGAGAGTCATTATTTTCACAAAAGGCATTATTGCATTTCTGAGCAATAGAAACATCCATAACAAATAAATGCTAGATGGAAATGATTAATGCCATACCATGGAACACTCTAATGTCTTGATGGAGACAAGTTGCACAGTGCACCTTTAAAATTAGCAGGTAGTAATAGGTTAATCTGCTTATCTGTTACTTTTGACAATTTGATTTGCTAACTTTTTGTTGGTTAAATCAACTATTCTTTTTTATTGGACTATACAAAAAAAAAAAATTAAACAGTGACTATGATTATGATTTGTCCTATGTTAGGATTTGTCCCCACAAAATGAATGTAAGTCACTGTAACGTCCCCAAGAAGTACAGAAAGGTAACATAATATATTATTTGTGTGCTGAGGGCCAGAGGCAGCGCTCGGGGACATGCAGAGGGTAAAGAGAAGATTTAGTGGTGGTATTTTGTGAGTGATTTAATGGGGATAATCGCACGCTTCTTACCTGCAGTATTTCCAAGTCTGACCTGCAGCGCTGACAGGGGGATGAGCCACCGGAATTTAAACAGGTCCGAATCTCCATGAGAAAGTGCCGATCGCGGGTTTGCCTTTTCAGTAAAGAAACCAACGTGAAACACCATTTCCACATTGTAAACAGCATAAAATGAATGACCGTCAGCACTTACCATCTTCTTCTTGAGTTTGTTGCTCTCCCTGTAGACCAATATGACGGCTTTCTTGAATACTAGTGAGAAGAGAACACAATGCAGTTTTAGATTTGAGTGAAGGCCTCGTGAGGGAAAGCTGAGCCAACGCAGCCTACAGATGCATTTGATATGCCAGGTTGAATGCTAGAACCATAACTCAGAGCGAGAGAGAGATGGTATTCAGGATAATTTCCCAGATAAATGGTTACATTAAGTAGTGATAAATATGTCTTCATCATTCTTAAGAAGAGGATTACTTCATATGACAGGTTAGCTCATTTTACTGAAAGATAGTTAACTTAATTAGCTTTTTTTTACTGGTTGGACACAGGTTTTACTTATTAGATGAATTACTTATTAGATTTGACTTATTTTATCTGGCAACCCTAATGTTAACAAGGGCCAAAACCAGTCTATTACCTTTATTTTTACCTGTATTTGTGGGACTCTACTTCCTTTTCTCAAACTGACACTTGATGTAAATGATGAAAATGATGTAAAACTATGATAAATATTGTGTGAAGAATCCCTCAGTCGGATTATTATGATAAATATTTACATTAAATACTGTCCCACCAAACCGTGTAATAATAAAAAACATGAAAACCTGATATATCCCGTGTAGGTTTTAAGCTATGTTCCCCATAGTGCAACATGGGACAACTTCCACTTACCAAACACAGTCATTTCAGGGTCTTTCCTCATCCGGCCCAGAGAAGGGTGCGGGTTGAGCCAAACTGCAGAAGAGTGCATGAGAAATTCACCCATGGAGATCTCTGTGACCTGTGCGAGGAGTCAGAAGGACCGAGTGAGACGAGGCATCTTAACAAACACATAGACAGGAGCAGAACAATAGACTAGTGCTGTTTGCAGAGGAGCCACTGTGAGATACATACTAAGCACTCAAGTCTGTGCTCGGAGTGCCAAAGAATGAACTTGTTTGTGCACCAGGTGAAATGATGATATTTTATTCTAATACAAGAACTGTTATGAGCTCTGAAACTCAAAACAACACGATTTAGCATTCACTTTGAATATTCGGGAGCACAACCCAATAAATATTTCATCAATTTGTAAACTAATTAATTCCCAAGAGATCATGCAAAGACGTGCATGTAAACAGTTTTGAGCTGATCATTCGATGGAACTCTAGGTTCAATTATGCACTGTATCGTTTGATGTTAAAAGCTTTAAAACTTCTCACAGTTTGATTCATTCAAAGTCAAATATCTATACAGCAATATACTTGCTGAGAATAATTTATTCCTTTCAAACTATTTTGAGTTATTCTATGATAAATGCTATACTCTATTATGTGCAATCTGTGAAATACTCTACTTACACCTTATTTAATCCTACCTGTACCTTTGTATTTTATTATATTTTATTACATATTTTTTATTATATTGTTTAGCGGCACGGTAGCAGAGTGGTTAGCGCTCTTGCTTCACAGCAACAAGGTTCCGGGTTCGATCCCCGGGTCGCCCAGACCTTTCCGTGTGTGTTCTGTGTGGTGTTTGCATGCATGGTCTGGGTTCGATCCCCGGGTCGCCCGAGCCTTTCTGTGTGGAGTTTGCATGTTCTCCCCGTGTCTGGGTGGGTTTCCTCCGGGCACTCCGGTTTCCCCCACCAACCCAAAACATGCACCATAGGTACCTCCAGCTTAGGTCCTGACCAAACCGAAGCAAGAAGATCATGGAGATGGTCCCCGGGCGCCCTAATGTGTGTGCTGCCCACTGCTCCTAATATATGTATATATATATATATATATAGGATGGGTTAAAATACAGAGAAGAATTTCTCCAGTGTGAGATCAATAAAGTTCACTTCTTCTTCTTTACCTTTTCCCCTGCACTTTTTGCAACACTTTTTTACCATGTACTATTATTGCATGCTATTAGTACGTCTTGACTAGTGAGTCAACGGTTCTTCTGATCCTAAGCATTTCATTGCATTGTTGACCTTGTGTTGATCCTGTATATGACAAATAAATAATCTTAACAGATGTAATATAAACAGACTACGATTTTGACAAAAAAGCATAATTAATGAATACCATAAGTTCACTTCTTTATTTCTATTGGACATTTTAAAGTTTAGTTTTAGTGATCATAGAAATAATGGGAAAATTCAATTATTCAAGTGACTTTGACAAGAGACGTTTTGAGATTGCTCGATGAAGACAATCCAAAATGGCATTATTTCATAAAGCTGATTGAAACTGCTGTAAACTAGTGCCAGCTGATGCATAAGATTGATTTCCATTGCACTGAGCTGCTGAATCAAAGAACTACCATGTTTCTGTGCAGTTCTCTGATTTTAACCCAGACCGACTCTGGTTACCAAAACAAATCCCACCTCTTTATCATGTCCGCTCTGCTCAGCCACCAGTTGATCAAACACGGCTCCGTAATCCTCGTAAATCTTCTGCATCTCGTTGATGTGACTGGCCACCTTCTCCATAGCTTTCAGGGCCTCTGCGGGAACACAAAGCAGACGTGTTGACAGGGATTCACTCGGGTTTATCTTGGCTCTATGTCATGTCATACTACAACATAAAGTGTCCTCATAGCGGTGTGTCGGTAAGTGACAGGAGTGAATGAGGCCTATTTTTTTTTAACTAGTCATGCTTCTGTGTAATTGCATTCAAACATTTTTTTCGTACCAGAGAGATGGTAATGCTCCTCGCTGTCTGCATCAGTGAGGGAGACAAGTTCACGGAGCAGCAGGGGGTACTTGAGCACCCTTTGGACTGGTTTAATCAGGTAGGACTCCAGGGTGGACGAGTGCTGCTTAGTGGGGTTTCGAGCGTCCAAGAACTCCTTAAAGGCCTGATCGGTCTTAGCTGCAAAAACAGACATACTGAATTAATGCGGATTACCCACAAGCTTAAACTGTTAGTCTAGAATTTAAAAAAAGATATAGGTTGATATGAAGAGTGAGATGCATGTCAAATTATCCATCAAAATAAAAACACAAAAAAACAAGGAATTATATATTTTGTGTTACCGTGATAATGATTTTTCATTTTTAGTTTTTAATTATTATTATTATTACTTTCCCCTAAAAACATCTGAGCACTACAGCTCTGGAAGGCCACTGCAAAATTATCAGTTTTTCTGATTTTACTACTTATAGGTATGTGTTTGGGCAAAAGGAACATTTTTGTTTGAGTCTATAAACTACTGACAACATTTCCCCCAAATTCCAAATAAAATATTATCGTTTAGAGCATTTATTTGCAGAAAATGACAAATGGTCAAAATAACAAAAAATACATGTTTTCAGACCTCAAACAAAGCAAAGAAACAAGATCAAATTCATTTTAAAGGGATATGCCACCCCCAGGTCAAATTTGGGCATCTCCCCACAGTCCAGAGACTAAAATAAGTGGTGGAAAGCGTTTTCCTGCTCACCCAGCCATTGTCCGAGTCTGTCAGCACTGACCGCCGCGGTATCTGCAGCTACTCCGCGTTAGACTGGAGTCTAACGGCGCCAGAGAAAGATTTCGGCCAAAAGGAATTAATTTGCTCGATGCGTTTCCCAATTACTTTCTGTGTAGTGCGCATTCATATCGAGTGCAAATAAATGTACAAATCAACACGGAGAGCTTGACTTGGTCATTTTGGGTGGGAACTATTTTTCAGTGCGGAAAAAGAAAGCCGAAGCACACACCACGCTGCCAGGGGAATCCCTGTTACGCACCGGGAAGGGAGTTCCCCTGTTGCACAACGTGGTGCGTGATTCGGCTTTCTTTTTCCGCACTGAAAAATAGTTCCCACCCAAAATGACCAAGTCAAGCTCTCCGTGTTGATTTGTACATTTATTTGCACTCGATATGAATGCGCACTACACAGAAAGTAATTGGGAAACGCATCGAGCAAATTAATTCCTTTTGGCCGAAATCTTTCTCTGGCGACGTTAGACTCCAGTCTAAGGCGGAGGAGCACCAGATACCGCGGCGGTCAGTGCTGACAGACTCGGACAATGGCTGGGTGACCAGGAAAACGCTTTCCACCACTTATTTTAGTCTCTGGACTGTGGGGAGATGCCCAAGTTTGACCTGGGGGTGGCATATCCCTTTAAAACAACATAGTTCAGAAATCAATATTTGGTGCAATAACCCTTATTTTTAATCACAGCTTTCATGCGTCTTGGCATGCTCTCCACTTCACGTCTTTCACATTGTTCTTGGGTGACTTTATTCCACTCCTGGTGCAAGAACTGAAGTAGCTCAGCTTTATGTTTGTGTTGGAATTCAACAGACGCTGGAAATGGCTGTAATACATGTAGAGACGCTGATTTCAGAAAAAAATGCAGTGGTCTCTTTATTTTTTTCCAGAGCTGTATGTTATTTTGAGACAGTAATATTTTTGAATTATTTTTAAATTTAGTGTTGTATGTATTTTAAATTTGTGTATTTTGTGGAAATTGATACACCTTTTAATTTTCCTTAGCCTCTGGATCCAGTTTTGCACTTGCAACATTAAAACTATGTTCCTATTCCAAAAACCATGCCCGAAACTCAGTGATGGTAGAACAAAAGTGCCAATGGGCCATAATTCATCTGAACTCATTGGCTGTGTTGATAGCTCTGTCTGATCGCTCAGAGGCGTTCTAATTAGCTCGGGCTGTGATGACTGAAGGCCAGAGAATATGATTCGCATGATTTTCCACACTCATCTGTTCGATTAATGATGCGTCAAAACTCTGGGTTACTGTCGTTGGATGGCCACAAGGTCCCCCCTGATCTCAAACACAATGCAGTGTTTGTGCACCATTATGATACACTAATATGTCACCAGCAGGGGGTGGTAGAGGCCTCGGTGCAACATACAATGACCACTGCAGTACTGGAGGTAAACATGAGAAAATGTCCATTATACTTCACACTCATAATACATCATTCCAGTACTCCTTTATAATGGAGCTCTAGAGAAAATTGCACCAGTTATGACAACATTGCTGTGTGAAATTGCAAGTAAAAACAGAGAATGAGTCTTCAATAAAGGTGATGGCATTTTCCCTCTACAGCGAGTGATGTGTACCGAAGGGGGCTATTAAAGTATTAATTATAGCACTCCCAGTTGCAGACAGGCAGCTGCATCGACACCTCCTACAGTAATTGGCAGGCAATTAACGAGTCAACAAATAAACAGTGAAACTAGGCAACCCAGCGCCCCTTGGCATGATGGGAAGCAGGAGGTGGTGGGAAGATGAGACAAGAGATTACTTAAGGCTTTGACAAACATCAACAGATTTTAGCAGTGTTCTTGGATGATGGAATTAAACACTAACAACTGAATGCTGATTTAAGGGTTTTACATAGAATCATATGACAGTATTGAATAAACTGATGTTGCAAAAGTGTTAAATTATTCAAAATACAAACAATGACGTGAAAATAATGAATTAATATTTGATATACAGATTGGTAGTTTTTAGCATGACTGCCTTTCCAAACACAGCACTTTATACTGGCTTGGGACTGGTACAAAGAGGTCCTCCTTGACTACTACTGTCCTATGCGTTTTATGAAGCTGCAGCATTATATTTATATTAATATTTTAAGCTATGCCTCAACTTTTTTTTTTAAATTAAGGTTGTTGAGTGCTCCTTTCCTGCAGTGTCATATTGAAAACCATATTTGCTGTGGTCGCTCTCATCCACCAGAGACGTTTGACATGTTTTGCTCCTGTCTAATCCTATTAAACGTCCATCCTTCTGCTTACTTCGAGGAATATCCTACGCAATTCTGGTAATGGGCTGATTTAAGCAGTGCATTGGGGGCAATATCCCCAATGCTGGCAGCAAGTGAGCTCTTTCTTTCAGCATTTCTATGCTGGGCAGCCTTCCAAAATGTGCCCAGAAAGGTTTGCGTCGCGACAGGCATAAATCATGTTTAAAGTTCCAGCTCTGTCACATGCTGAGAGAAACACAAGAAATGATTGCGTCTAGCAGGCATCCATGGCTGAATGTTTTGTGGTTAGCACACAAGGTTATGTAAAGGCCACATGTTTAGAAATGAATAAACATAGATTGATGTGGTGTCTACTACAAGAACATATATATTGGTAGCAAAGAGGTTTGTGAAAATGTCTCATTTATGTAAAGTATGTATTTGAGTATTTCTGTCATCATCAACTTTCATCATTTTGGTGCAACATTGATCCATGTCATCCCAAACTTTAAACTTGAAGTTTTTCTGATGCAACACAAGTGCAAGGTAGTGACTCTAGAAGGTCACACAACAATGTGGTTTCAATTTGTATGCATGCAAGTTTACTAGTTATAAACTATTACAATCAATAAACAAAAGTATTGGTTTGTATGTAGCGTAGAATGCTTATGAACCAGCTACACTTTCTTAATAATGTTATTGGAAAGTATCTGTTGTTTACAGAGGAACACAATTTGTTTTCTGCATCACAGTGATTTTTTTTCTACAGTGTGGTTGATATTTTACTGCCATATTGACAGACATACCTCGCTCTAGAACCTTCTGAACCTTGATGTGATTGGCGCAGAATCCACTGTAGAGCTTGAAATGGTCCGCGTAGTAAAGGAAGGAGCCCCCCAGGGAGAAGAGCAGTTTCTGAAAATGGACCACAGTGCCATATGAGACAAACAGAAACGACATAGTGATGGAAGGTGCGTGTTGACCCACAAAGGTATGGGAGGAATAGAAGAAAGTGTGAACGGGTCAAAGAAAAGCACTTTCACACCCTTCTCTTTGGTGACCATCCAAACACCTTGTTGCCCACCCACTGTCTGACCTGGTCTCTGCATCAGCACCTCTCCATTCATTCAGTGAACCGTAGCGCCACAATACACCTCACACCTTGTCACGTCAAACTAATAAATCAACTTTGATGCTTCTGTCATACCCCCAAATTTATTTATAAATCTTACTTTACTATTGTGAACCACCAAATTCAAGAGTAATGTCATATACACAGACTGTCACTGGGTCTGTACAGAAGACATGAAATCAATAGTGTGATACAGTGTGCTGTGACTCACCTTGAACTGCGAGGGGGTCTCTAGGGTGCTGAAATCAGGTGAAGAGGCGATCCTCTCCTCCAGTGTCTGCAAAAAGACCCTCTGGAAGTCCAACATTTCAGGCAGGCTACCGAACAGGCTCTCCATCTGGAGACAAAGCAAAAAGAATTTTTGAAGAGTGGTGCAGGGGAACATGTGGTCAAATATGAAAAAAGTGATGCAACTGCAACCTATTCCCAGGACAAGTACTACAACAAAGTGAATAAAATATTCTATTGATCTTGTATCCGTATCATTCCTGCATGATCACAAAAGCTTGTATAATACTACTAAAAGAATACTAAATACTACCTCTGTACTATAATATTGGTACTACAACTACTACTAAACAATAACACAGCAAAAAAATTTAACAAAGCGTTACAAGACTATGAGAATGGAAGCTTTAACTGGTAGCTTTTGAGGAGCACCTTCCATTATCACTATGTATTACCATTTAGGGACCTAATTTGAGTAAAAAGTTTCTGTTAACTTCAAATATTCTCAAAACATGCCTTTTTTATTATGGCATTTCTATAAGGTATGTGTAAGGCCATACGGAAAAAGAACTATAATAGCTCATAATTCATAACAGTCAGTCATTCACCCCCCTGGAGTGTCATAAAAGCTACACTCTGATGGCTCCATCTCAGAACAGGGCACTTAGGGACAAAACGCACCTTCTCTTTCACACACACACACAGACACGCGCGCACACACACACACACACACACACACACACACACACACACACACACACACACACACACACACACACACACACAGACACGCGCGCACACACAGAGGAACCCTTCATTAAAAGCAGAACATGCCCTTGTCCATTTTGTGTCTGGACACGTCCCACTGTCCCATAATCGGCTTTTAATTTGCCCTAGAGCACGTGGCCTATCGACTACTGGTGCATCTTGAGAGTAGCGGCCGGCCACCATTTGAGGTCACGCCACAGCCCTATGCACACTCCTGGAGAACTAGAACATTGCATTTATTGATATGTTAAGATACATCTAATTAGAAGACAGCATTAGCTTTAGATGTGGGATGCATTCTTTCACTAGAAACACAGACGGGTCTAGTCTTGTGCTAACCTTTATCTCTGTGTCCCCTTGGAATACCATAATATCATTGCCGGGCTATGCTAATTTGTCCTCTGACTGCTAACAATGTGACAGATAAGGCCTAGTACATCCACACCACCCATGAATAATAGCAATGAATGCATAGTCAATACCCACCTAGATGTTTGTTTGTTTTTTTAACCATCTTTTGCATCTCTTACCTCATCCAGCGTCAAGAAGGTTTCTCTCTGCAAAGGTTTCAAGTAGATCTCAAACAAACAGGTCAGATCCTGTGAACAAATGTAAAACTTTGTTACAAATGAGGCAGCCATGTTTCAGTTCTTTAAAATCTACTTACTCATATGAATACTGCGATTTCTCCTTTTATAACCTCCAACTATCTCCATCCCACAGTCCCTCATCTCATTTCTGCATCAGCTGCTCGCTTCTATCTCTCCCACCCTCCAGCTTTTAATGTGGTTGTAGCCTGTCTGAGTATCAGTGGGGATATTCTCATTAGGTTGATTTATGAGGTCTCCTGCACCTTCTCATCCTCCTCCCACCAGCCACCTCAGGGCTATAGCACAGTCAATGGTGCACAGAAAGGGGGCCGATCGCCCTGCGAGAGGCGCGGTGGAAGGACCGGCTCCTTCCCTAAATTACAAATCAAAAGTGAGGAAGAGAGGGCGCCGCTAATGAAAAACGAGAAGCGCAGAACAAAGAGGGGATAGTCGGCCATGACAGTTTCACGGTGTGATCATGAATATGGCTCTGTGTCAAGGTACAAAGGTTAGACTGGGAAACCTTGAGAGCAACAAATTGGCTGCAAAAAGATGAATAATGAGACAGCACCACTTCTTTGCCATATACCCATTATTCTAAATAAGCTTACAAAAAGTTGTCACGTGACTAAATTGTTGTAATTAAAAGTAATATCAAAAACAAAGTATACTGACAGATTTTTTAAAAAGACATCCTTGCCTAGGGACACAATGATAACGACTCAAATCAGCACGGAGAAATAGCATAAACTACTTATTAATAGTTTTATTTCACCAAATTATATTATACATGACGTTCTACTCCCTCTGCCAATCTGCAGTTTGGACATGTTTCTGCTTTGAACCATTAAAGCATAGTTAATAACTGTCAATGAATAATTAAATAAACATATTTCATTCAATATTAATGGTGTATTAGTGGATTCTGGTCAGCGCCTCACCTTCACATAGGACTTCTCTGTGTCCACCAGCTCCTGGATGACCTTGCGTAGCCTCTCAGTCACACTCATGTGTTTGGAACAGGGCCGGAGCAGGGTGGCCTCACCCCTGGGTGCTGATGTCATCTCTGCACCTCGCTGTGCTGGAGGTGGCTTAAGGTCGTCCATTAGACCAATGGGGCCCACTGTTCCCTCGTGGAGCGGATGGTATAATGTACACACCGTATCTACACTCTGTGGAGAGAGGAGAATTTAGGTTAGGCAGATAATAATAAAACCATTTGTATAAAATGGGGACCACACTGGAGACACTGGAGAGTCATAGAGCTGCACCTTTCATTATGAAAAGTCTCGCTCTCTTACATCCCCTTTCACCACTAATGACTCCAAACCTACAACTGTATAAAATAATGATGTATGTAATTCTGCACTGTACATGGACAACTCTTCCCTTGGGATACTAAGAGCGTTATGGAGATTTAGCTATGCACTCTATGCTAATTGGCTTTGCATCAAAGGCTTTCCCATGCATCTAAAAGACTAACTGGATATCCCGAGCAGATAGCATTACAGCACATTACATTACATTTCTACATGTATAACGGACACTTGCACAGTACTGGGCCACATCCATAAATCTGACTATGCAATGAGCCACGTATTAGTGTGATGAAATATGCACAAGGCACACTGGAGAAATAGTCATGTAACATATCATTTAGGGATTTTTTTTTTTTTTAATGCATCCATATAAATGAAACTAGAGCCTTTATTCCCTGATAAGAGGAAGACAGGCCTGCTCTTTGTGTAAAACAGATAATTCACATCTCTATATCAGAGCTCTTTGCTTGAGGTATGGAAATTAACATCAGCTGTAGGCACCACACTGAGAAGACTTCCCGGTGGCAGATAAGAGTTTGTAGTCTACTATAAATCACATCATCCTCCTGTACTATTTCCCAGATCATAACATAACCACAGGAGTAAATGCGCCCTGTTACAGTCTGCTGCACTGGTGCAAGCTCTTTTGGGGTTATTAAAGCAAATCTATTTTTGAGTCCAAGCAGAGAAGTACTCAAGCAGTATGTACAACAAAAAACACAACTTAGAAAGGAAAGTAGCACAAAATAACGTATATATTACATAAATATCAGTAATAGTATCGTTTCTAGTACTAAAACATGTAACAGATATTTTACGATGCACGATTACATGGCAACTGCTGCAAAGAAAAAATATATATATTTTGAAAACCTGAATAAGAACAAGTTTCCTCTAAAGTTTTTTCAAGTATTAGACCAATCGCTTACACAAGCTTTTATAACACTTTTATAAAAATGCCTGATTATGTTTTCAAGGTTGAGATAATAAAAGCATTGTTGCTGCTGCCCACTCCCAGCCATTTTTTTCTAATGTCTGACCAGATCTCAAAATGGCAGTGGCCATGTAATAACAGGTTTCACATAGTCACACAGCTCCATGGTGTTGTGGGCGACTGTAATGCCAGGTTAAACATCTTTTCACTCTAATTTTTACGTATGTGGGCTTGATGCTATGTCAAAGATTACATGACTAACTGCTCAGGAGCAATCTATTACCTTGATCGGTAAGGGTTAGTATATTACTGTACCTGTAAGTAGTATTCATGACTCATACTAGCTCAGTTACAAGTGTGCTCTCCGTCCAAGCCCCTTTGCACACTCTATTCACTTAGAGCCAGCCCACAGACAATGAAAGCTGTCATTAATAAGCCTGCAGCTCATCATCTCCCTCATTATAACACGCTCACTTGGGGGAACAGCCTCCTATGCAACAATATGGCCGAGGAGAGTGATAGGTTTGAAGAGAAAGACAAGACAGAAAGAGGAGGGAGGGTTTGGTACTTGTATGTACGCCTGAGCTAAGCCTCTCTTTTGAAGTGATCCACAATGGAGGCACTTCTCACACTGTGTGGCCTCATAATTATGTGGGGACTGGCATGGCGGCGCTGGACTGAGCTTAGTACAGTGGGAAAAGCTGCAGGGTGCAAATTGATGTTTCTGCATATTTTTATTGGACTTATGCAAACTTCTTCTGTGGTCCCTGCTGGGATTCTCACAGAAAATCATTGGCATCTAGTGTGCAATCTAGTGTGCAGTAATTTGCATAGTAAATTGGCATAGATTGGATGTCAGATGCCCTTTATATTCTACCTGCATTTAAAATGGGCACTTACACTACGTTTTCACTCATTTTCAATTATTATTAGTGACCATTATCTTACTGTGGACCAAGAACAACCCATAATAACTCATTTAAATCCTCATACTGAATTTTTGAGCCCATTCGTCACCTATCATTTACAAATAAATCAAATTCATCTCACCTCAGATTAACAGAGTTTGATGCATTGCTTTGTTCATTGATTCTGCAGAAATCTGTTTTTCAGTGCCTTGTGATATTTTTTTCGTGTATTTTTTCCAATACGGATGGACCCATACTTGTGCCTTACTGGCTAATCCACCTGTCAATCATGCCCATTTGAAAACAAGGAGATTCGCTGGTGATCAGATTCAAATCTTCATCCAGTATTGAAGAAGTGTGTATTCTGGATTCCAAGTGTAAAGAAAGTATCTCTTGTAATATAAAATGTTACCCAATGTATTTGCTTGAAGCCTATGATATCCCTCCCACTTACAAGTGACATTCTGTGTTATCCACTTCACTTGTCACTGCCCAAAATGCTATGCCTAATCCTGTAGCGCTTTCACTTTTGAAAAGCATCACATTCCCAAGATCCAATGCGAGAGTCTGCGTGAAGCAAATTGGGGTTGAAGGATATCAGAGGGACGTATTCATCAAATAGCTCAGAAATACAGCACCAGACAGTGAGACAGATAACACTTATATCTGCTGTTTATTTCACATACAAGCCCCTGGAGCTAAAGGGAGGTCTGCCTAAGTCTTCAGAACTCTGTGTGCTGCTCAAGGCTTGTGTTAACAATCAACATACCACCACAGAAATGATTCTACATTTACAAGAAACTACGGATACAAACATGCACACATGTATACAGGGGGTCCTCGGGTTACGACGGTCTCGGGTTACGACGTTTCGTGGTTACGAACGCGCCCCCATTAAAAAAAATATGTATATATTACGCGTCATTCCGTCTTACGCGGTTTAGCGTGGTAAGAGATGTAAACAAACACGAACGGCGCGCGGCGCACGGCGCAAGAATACGCTCTGTTGTGGTTGTAGGGAGAAGAAGACAGCCTCGTGTGCGTGTCCAATGTGGGCGGAAGTACCTGATGTGGGCTCTGATCTGCTCCTATGAAAGCGACAGTGATAACCAAGCAGCGTAGTGGTCTAATTATTGAGATGGAAAGGTTATTGGTGCTTTGGTTGGAAGATCAAAGGCAAAATCCGGTTTACGACGAAATTCGGGTTACGACGCGTCTTAAGAACGGATCTACGTCGTAACCCGAGGACTCCCTGTATTTCTATAATTATTTCTGCCAAGCTCGATAAATACCAAGCACAACAGGATGAAGTTGGAACGGTTGCATATAATAATTTCAGAAGCTCAAATATTTTAGAATAAACAGTGTCTTCTGCAGAAAACAAAATACCCTGTTTCCCTAGTCGTATGGAATATAAACCTGCTGTAGATTAAATCATTCAAAATATGCCCAGAATAAATGTGATTCTTGCATATCAGCATAAAATAATTACACAAACCTAATCACAACAGATATATATTACAGAATTAACACAATTTTGAAAAACTTTTAAGCCTTGGTATAAGACTGACTTCCCCACAGAGCCCTGCTAAGATTGGTAACATCACTAAACGGCCATATAGGATACCTGCAATGAGTCGTGACGAGGGGTTGTGAGTAGATTGAAAGGAGAGGGAGGCACAGATTGTCATGACTCAGGAATCGCCGCAACAACAATTCCATCGACAGGCTGACAGCTCGCCCAAATAACCAATTAAGAGGCCGAGATGGGAGCCGGCAGAGGAGAGGGAGCGAAGGAACGAAGAATAGAGGGCTGGAAGTGCTGCTTGAAAATCCCCTATACAGGTCTCCCACTGATGGCTGACAGCTATGTGTCATGTTTCTGACACTTCATATATTGTGCTGGCTTTAGTCAATTTAGGGAACACTGCGATTGATGTTGAAAGAAAAAGGTTAAGTCATTTTGTGTATGTCTCGAAGCACTTTTCTACATGATGCGGTTGAATAGGAAACAGAAAGGTCACAAGCAACAATACTGATAAACAATGCATGATAAATCTCTACTAAGGGCGTCAGTACTTTTTGCATTGATTTGACAAAGGTGTTATATTGCAATTGTCATATACACGCACATTCACATACCTAATCAGGGGAGTATGCTTGTTAACCCCAAAAAGTCTTTCATTATAAAATATAGGTGGAGGAGTAACTTTTACCTTATACATTACCAAGGATAAATATATATATATACTGTATATATATATATATATATATATATATATATATATATATATATAACCAATTTTAACCAATTTTAACCACAAGGGGTCAGTAAGGGAACATATATATATATATATATATATATATGTTCCCTTACTGACCCCTTGTGGTTAAAATTGGTTATATATATATATATATATATATATATATATATATATATATATATATATATATATATATATGTTCCCTTACTGACCCCTTGTGGTTAAAATTGGTTTCTTCTTATCCTATATTCCTACACGAACTATTGAATAATAAGAACTTTACACAGCACACCTTACATTCTGCTTACTTACCCAAAAAACAGATTCTCATTCTTATTCTGTATCTTGTGTGCCAGTGTCTAACTTCCAGCCTCAACAGTTAAGATTGGGAGAAAATCTATACTATTGTCTGCCATCTCCTCTACCTCCTCTGTGCCGCCTCAAGTCATGTATTGTATATCCACTATGGGCCAAGGTCAGTATCATTTCTTGGGTCTGGAAGGCAGAGTGGATTTTGACAGAGCATCGGTCCTGCCATTCTTTCACGTGGGCAGAGAAAAACCGCTAGGAGCTAGTTTTGTTTTGTGCATATCAATCAGCAAGGAATGGCGATTCCGTTTTTGCAAATGAAGACAATTCTTCCCAATTAGAGCTCCTTTGTCTCATTTTATTAGCGCAGTGTTTTCTGCATCTAGTGCCTCCGCCGGCTCACCTTCCATCTTAATTCCCTGTCCATTAGCAGGAGCTGTTGCTTCGTTTCTCCCTCCTCGGTCTGTGTGACCCTGGGTGTAATTTCCAGACTGGGAAGAATGAAGAGGCCAAGGGCAGCATCCTGTCTCTCAATAACACTGGTACAAGGTGGAGTGTTCTGGCTGGTTAGTTACACACTCAAATGTGAATGGCTCAGCTTTAGTGCACTGTGCAAGGAATTTTAAAAAAGTCAATGTATAAATGAGTAATATAACGCATATCACTTTTGATTTAAGTTGTTGTTATTTGTCAGTAAGGCCTTGTTAGTATCACTTTTGAACTGCCATTAAAAAACAACTGAGCAATTTTGTGTTTTGTTATCTCTATGGCCCATTACAACCATTAGCGCATCTATCCTTGTTGCCATAAGATAATAAATGTAATTTGGTCTCATTCCTGTCACATTGCGGTGCTTGGTTTCCTGAAGTGGGTGTAAACACTTGCTCAGACTGTCAGACTGGGAGGAGGCAACGCGACCAATGCTAAACTCTGTCTCTATCTCCCTTTAACGCTCCAGTGCAGTCATTATGCACAAAGCTCATGGACTCTTCTGTAGATGAAACGCTGCTCGAATCAAAGCACAAGTCTAGCACTAAAAGAGCACCGGAGTGGGTCTATTTGTAAGATGTAAATAAACAGAATCGATCATATGGAAATTATATTCAAGCAAATCAACGCTGTTACATAAATGGCCAGGTATATCAGGTGTTGAACATTATTTTACAATTTTAAAATGGTAGATGATTGCATATTTGAATGTGATGGTGGTTGGTCTGTTACAATTACTATATCAACTTATGCTAGTAGTTCAATAAATGATAGATAGAACATGGAATATTTTTGGGATGATCAATATGTATATGTATGCATTTTCTTTCCGCTAGATTTCATCTGTTACGTTGAATTTAGATGGCACTACAGCTGGAACAAAGTAGTAAAGGTGAAGATCACGCATGTCCCTGACAGCAAAAGCCGCCTATCCCTCACCGAGACCTGCCCCTCCGTGACACCATGAGAGGGACGTGAGCGCAGACTGACCGCCAGCCCACCCTAATGCATGGTGATTCATTTTCTGTGCTACTGGGCCACAGTGCCACAATGCCATCTCCGTCTCAAAGCTCGCTAAGAGGCGCTCATTAATCATAGTGAGTGTTTGGGAGGAGACAGAGATGAGAGGGGAGGGCTGGTCCTGGAGCTCGCTTCTCCCCATTTAGGCTTTTATTATTCATCCTAAACAAATATTATTACGCTAAATCTCCAAGGACTATAAAGAGGGAGTGTGTTTTAATAATGAAGCCAGTTTTGGATTAAAAGCACCCAATGTACTCAGGTCCCCAAGGCTATTCACTTTCGCTTGCACAAAGACACTAGTGACTAGCATAGAGCACTACTTTTTTACCCCCGCATGATGCATGAAACTAATGAAAGGTTAAGTGGGAAGGCTTGTCACTGGCATTTAACAACATGATGGCATTGAAAGGTCTGAAATAGGAAACACAGCAGTGCCCTTTGAAACCTGGAAACACTCCATCTGGTACTACACAGCTAACAACAGTGCAGACGTGACTATGGGAAGAGATAATAGACTGTACAGCACAAACTGGATTCAAGGCCATTTTACATCAAAGAACTGGACTATGGTGATGAAGGGGTGTTATGTCAGAAAATCATGTCCACCATAACTGAAATAAAACACTGGTCATTTCAACATTTAGAGTACAGCTTTGAAATAAGGTACTGAAAAAAATGACCTCGTTTATAAATCCTAGTTTGGGAAAATTTAAAGCTCACCATAAACACACTATATTTACCATTCTCTCTTCTCCTTTAGCATCCCTTTGGCAGGACAAGCAAGCTGATATTTCCTCTGCCAGGTAAGCTAGCTTTTCTTTTAGTAAATGTCCAAGGCTGTTCAGAACCGGTCCAAAAAAGTGGTCCATCTTTTGAGCCCTCACTCCTGGCAGCCAGACCCAGCACATGGTGAGGAACGGGTCCAAGGTTGGTGACTGGTCCTGAGTGAACAAGTCTATTGCGGAGCTCAGGTGGTTGTATGACACCGACATGACAACTACAGTTAACACATCAGGAAGCCTCTCTATTATTCGTCATAGCTTTGTGTTAGTAACTGGACTACAATAGTGTACAGTGAGCTAGTCCAACAAAGCTGGATCGTATTAACTCTAGTTACAGAGGTAATCCTAGATTATCAGCCCTTTCACAGGCAGATGGAGGCTGATAGGTTTAGCCATAACACACACACACCAGCCCAGAACTGCCAGCCAGACACGCACAAGAGGAGGGAAGATGAGGTCACTTCATTTTGGCTTTTTTATATTTTTGTTTTCTGTACTGTAGTCTTTCATTTTATCTGTTAATTATTTGTATTTCTTTGGACTATAATAAAATATACACTATAGTAATAAAATATCGACTGAAACATTTACAATTAAAATGTGGTAAAATGTCTCCCCTGATGTATCCTTTTACGTTTTAACATACCCCAGCTCATAAATTAAAATTAAAAAAATTAAAAAATAAACTTTTACTCCAGAGAGCTGTTTAAAAAAGAATCATGTCCCATTACCAGTTTCTATTATGAGTCTATTCCCAAAGGTTGACTTGACACCTGCTACTACTCACAGCCACCACAGCATTAGGCTAAATCTGCATGTGTAGTGACAGTCAGATGGAGTCCCTCATAAGTCCATTTAAAACGTCTCGTCTGGCGAAAAGCAAAGCAGCTTAAAATGTCTACTGTCTAACCTCTGCGTCAATAGGCTACACGCTGGAAGAAGAAAAATATGGGGGAACACAATGTGGAGCTCAAGGTCAACTATGAATAAGGAAAATATGAAGATTGCCTAAGAGGATTTAGTATTTTGTGTCAGCGCCAATGAAAATATTTACCTGTTAAAAGGGCCGTGGGAACAGTGAAGGTGTATCCATGAGAACTAACACTGACTGATATTGTCTCCATTATTAAGATGATATAAGCTGTTAATGAGTTTTAATTGCTGTTATGGTAAAGTGTCCTTGGGCGCTATCAAATAAAATGTATGATATAGTAGTTCTGGAGTAAATGCTTTCATTTCTCACAACTCTTCTATATTTGGAATAAGACACAGCATATAATTTGGGCAGTACACATTCCCCAACCCTCACTAAAGCATTGCAGTGCATACATAATCAATTCAGCATGGTATTCCCCAGGAGACTTATGCGGGACCAATCTGGTTGACTTTTTTCAATCGATTGGTTAGGCTCGTAAATGCTCCACCAAACCAATTGCACAGGCCTTTTCTGAACAGAATCATTAGGTTAACTCAGGCAGACAGGGATCACCATCCTGTTGCTAAACGTTAACACTGCTTAGTAAGCATCTCAGCCCAGACGTACACAAATCTCTCTCATGTAATAAGTGCAAATTGGAATGCAACAGAGCAATTAATCAAAAGGTAAGTGCTACGGTGAGGCTGATTACATGCTGTGACAAGTGCCTTGAAATTATTTGTTCCAGTTTGTTCATCATTGACTTTCACGGCTCACACGTACATAACAAATGCTGATAAATACTGATTTTCTACCCAACTACTTGAGATTTTTCCCTTCCCGCTTCACAGAACAAACCAAAGTCCATGCAATGATAATTAAACTCCACTCAAAATTTGATTTAGGAGCCCCACTGTCTCACACTGGGATTTTTTTGCCCCCTTCACAGTGGCTAAATATTCCACATGAAGGCACACAGCCACTTTTTTATCTGGCAACATCAGCAGCAGCACACAAATGCACTCTCTCATTTATGCACACACCTTCCCTTTCTCCGCTCATTGCTGTAGACAAAGCCGGCAGGGAGCAGAGCAGCAGCAGTGGTGCAGTGCAGATCTGAGCACAGTGGGACTGACTAATGTCGCCGGGCAAACAAAAAGCCCAAGTCTGAATAGAAGAGGAGAAGTGGGCAAGTTATCCTCTGTAATCCACCTCCAGGCTGATCTGAGGTCAGACACGGCATGGCTTCTTCTGACACAGACAATTAGAGCAGAGCCCAGAGCAGTGGCAATTAGCAATCTTTCACATGTGGCCTGGTTTTGCAATCGCTTAATCTATCATAGCAAAGGGCAACACTGTTGGCAATTTTAAATTTAGACACATTAGCATAAAAAGTAGGTAAATCCAGCTGCAAAAGACAACACACCATTGGACAATTTGTGCCATTCCCGAGCTCCAGTAAGTGAACAGAAAAGGCCTTGATGTGAAACCAAATATTGTGCTACTTGTTCAGTCCTAGAAGGCAAAATACTAGCTCAGGGGAATGAAGGCAGAAGTAAACTAAATAAAAGAGAATCAAAACTGCACTTGAGCTGTTGCAATAGTCAGAAATATAACATAACATACTCTGAACTATCAAAAAGCTCACACAGTTTTCATCAAATGGGTTTAAGTTACTATTATTGACTATTACTGCTAAATTTGACTAATGCTACCACTATTCTTACTTCCACAATTTCATTCAGATTTTACCACATCCTCTTATCATTCAGAATATATGTATTTATTTATTAAAACCACTACTCTCCTATTATGCACTATTTAATTCCCCCAAAGCTCCAAGCCACATCAATGCATTAACATATGCTGTCTCCTAATGACCACACACTGACTCTCTATCAGCGAATTCTTCCATATTCCATTAGCACAACACTCATGCATATAGCTCATGGGAATAGGCTCCAGCTCCTTTTAATGACTGAAGTTGGCTTACATATGAAATACATGACTGCTATAATGCACCATGATGAGCAAATGCACACAGTCTGAGAGGTCTGTCTGTCATACGAGGTGCGTTTGTTTAAATAAATGTCTAAAAACAGTTGCTCAATAAAAATGAGTTGTGAGCCTTTAGCAAGTATGGTAGATGTAGGAAGTGTGAAGAAAATACGAGACGGCTGTTTTGTGTATCTTCACCACTAGACATAGTTTAAAAATGTGGGAGCGCGCGACATCTCCTCTATGTGATTGTGTTTACATCCATGGCTAAATAATATCCCAATTATGGTAATGCAATGAATTGGGGCCCAAGATCGGCCATGCAGGCTGGCATGAAGACATTTCAGTGCACAGGTCTGTCTCTGTGTGTCTAAGAGAAAACAATAGAAAACCTTGCTGCAGTTTGTCGAGTGTTTAGCCCCTCCTACCTTGCTGTGCTGTATAGGCCTGTGTGCGCAGTGGGAGTGACCATTCTGTAGTTCTACGCAGAGGGGAGCACCGTCGTCAGCTGCACAGAGCACATCTGGAGGCAGAGAGAGAAGTGTTAGGAAGTGTGTTAGGATAATTATTTGATGCCGCATGTGTGCTTGTCTTCGCAACAGCATAGTGTTTTGGAGTGTAATTCCACTGAGCATAAAGCCCAATCAATGGCAAATAGTCAGAAGTAGTAACAAAAAAATCTATTCAAAGAAAGTGTTCTGTATGGGCCAGAATTTGTAAAAGAACACAATACAATAGAATTTTTCTTTTTTTTTAATTTTAATTGAATTAGGCCAGTGCATATTAATCAACATGACAACAAACAGCATCAATGTAAATATGCTAGAATTAGCTCAATAGCTACAGTACTTTACATCCGTTGTCCTAAGGCAGGTCAGAACAGAAGAACATTTAGAGAAACACACTAAAGAAACAGAAGTGCACATAGACATGACAGCAACTTAACCACAATAGACCATTTTCTGAGTTTAAGAGGCCCCGAGAAGAAGAAAATCTACCTGTGTGAGCATGTTTGATTATTTTTCAACCAATGTTTCAGAGTGTTCTTGAAGGTTGAGAAGGACCCACAGTTCCTGACACGTGCAGGTAATGTGTTCCAATGTTTCAGCGTGTTTTTGAAGGTTGAGAAGGACCCACAGTTCCTGACATGAGCAGGTAATGTGTTCCATGACTGTGATCCTCTGACAGATGTCACCATTTGGCCAAATTTGGTCCTGCATCTTTGTATGCCACAGTCTCCTCTGGTCAATGCTCTCGTGTTAACTCGGGTAGTCGTTTTTTTTACTTATAAAATCCATTTATGGTGTAGGAGCGAGCCCATTTAAAACTTTAAAAAATAAGGCAAGCACCCATTTTTACCACACTACCACAATTACTATTAAAACACTTCAATCAAAAGAAGTTTATTATGACAGAATAACTTGTTTATTAATTTACAGACTATTGATTTAAAAGCAAATGTTTTGAAAAAGTCCCTTGCATTTATAGTTGTGTTGTCTACATAATTAAAGGATATATGCAGAGGGACAGATTAGAAGATAATTGGCAGTATGTGAAAACCAGCAGAGGCATATATTAAAACAGTGTTAATTCACCATAGCTCCTTATCATCCAGCCTGTAACGATACGCCCTCTAGAGACGAGAATAAGGAAAACCACAGGCTCCTTTGATCACACCATTTACAGTAATGAGGCCTTCAAGTCATTAATCCTTTTGTGTTCAATTATGCCAGTGGTGGAGGAAATATTTCACTAACTAATTACTATTATTAGAATGATGACATTGGCTGCAAACAGGACAACATTATAATAATTTGACTGACTGTGCAAAACAGTTTAGACTGATACATTTTATGCTGGTAAAATGGGGCAAAATTTCAATAGGATATAACTTACTTCTAGTGCTACAACAATGAATCAGGATAATCATGACTAGCTGACTAATTAGGGACCGAGCCCGAAGGGGGACGAAGGTCCCTATTGTTGTTGCTTTGTTTCCGTATTATTATTATTCTTGTTCATACACGCTGGGGCAATTTTGAGCATGTTCCCATGCTTCAAAACGAACGAAACTTTGCACGGGCATCACAAAGTGCTGCCAGTACGACCACACAAAGTCCCGTCCCCCAGTGACCCCCAGGAGCTCGATAGCGCCCCCTAGCGCGTTGTCTTTCGGGGCTGGCATACCGTTTAAGATAGGCGCACGAAATTCGGTAGGGACGTGTATCTCAATAAGACGAACAAATGCCTCACTGCAATGTCATGGCCACGCCCAACAGGAAGTGAGATAATTGGGCTTTTGTGTGATTTTTGGGTATTGGACATAGAATGGAATTTGAAACACTTCTCCTACACCGTACCTCAGATAGGCTTAAATTTTGGTGAACATAATCTTAAGACGTTGGAGATGTAAAATTGCGAAGGATTTTCAAATAGGCGGTAATATGACGATACGGCGGATCGATAAAATTAGGTATTTATTGAATGGGAGTGATGAGTTATGAATGGGAGGTATTTGTTGCTAGGCAACGCCCTGATCAAAGGTCTTTGATCTTTGTACCTTTGATCTGATATAGCTGCAAGCAGCAATGTGGGGACAAGCATCGAAGGTTCATGTAGGTCTCAGCATGGAGGCCACATGCAGGGTCTGACAGGGTCTAACAGAGGCTGACAGGGTCTGACAGGGTCTGACAGGGTCTGACAGGGTCTGACAGGGTCTAACAGAGTCTGACAGGGTCTGACAGGGTCTGACAGGGTCTGACAGGGTCTAACAGAGTCTGACAGGGTCTGACAGGGTCTGACAGGGTCTAACAGAGTCTGACAGGGTCTGACAGGGTCTGACAGGGTCTGTTCTGACAGGGTATCTACAATGTCATGGCAATCCCGTAGTGCGGCAGCTACGCCTCCAAAAAGACCCGTCCCCCGGTGACCCCCAGGAGCTCGATAGCGCCCCCTAGCGCGTTGTCTTTCGGGGCTGGCATACCGTTTAAGATAGGCGCACGAAATTCGGTAGGGACGTGTATCTCAATAAGACGAACAAACGCCTCACTGCAATGTCATGGCCACGCCCAACAGGAAGTGAGATAATTGTGCCAGGCACACGAAATTTGGTATGGGTGTGCGTCTCAGTAAGACGAACAAACGCAGGTGCGAGGTCCCGACCAACGCCGCTTGCGGCTTTAATTAACCATTGTAATAGTACTTTTGTAATTACTAAATGGACACATGCCAGAAGACGGGTTATAACAAAGACATATTATTGAATCAAAATATTAAAAAAAAAATAATGAACTTTTTCTTCATCAGTAATATATTTTATAATAACAGAATTTATTTGTGTCTATTTAGAAGCCTTCACCATATTTCAACCTTTTAGTTGGTTAAAAATTCTCAATGTACAATAGAAATAATGGTTTGACTAGTTGACAAGTAAAAAATAATCACTGACTACTAAAATAATAATAAGTTGCAGTCCTAAGTCTACATCAAGAAGCAGACCTCAAAGCTTACCTTGCTTAAAATCAACCCACCATTTTGTATGTACCAAGTGGGCATCAGCTGTATCCGTCTACCAACACTGAAAACCTTACAGCTCAACTCAAGATGACAGCGAGAGACACATGTGCAAATCGTAATGAGCCCGGCGTGGTCAGAAGCCCCTGGCGTTCCGATCCTGTCTTTGCCCCCGGAGGATGGACGATCAAGCAGACAAACTTCACACTGTGCCTTCAACCATGTTCTTTCAACATGAGTCAGCACAGAGGAAGGAGAAGTCTAAAGTTAAAGGAACTGTTTTTTGTGTTGGTCTGTAAATGTGGCTGAGGTGTGAACAGACTTCACTTTCACCAGAAGTTCTACAAGCAATTAGTGCATTAGAGTATGCACAGCGATTTTGAATAATTTAGTAGCTTTTTGCTTCACTCTATAGCAATACGTTTGAAATGTAAGCTAACAATAACTTGAAGATGCATAGACAAGAAGAATCTTACTTTTTATCTCACCGTCTGTTAAGCTATGGTCCCTTGACATTTTCCCCCAACTGTCTTCCATTTAGTTACAGTACAAAAACAATGTGTAATTCTAAACTCCAACAAGACTGATGCGTTTGCCAGTCAAGTTAGTGGTTTTGAGTTTACATAGGATTTATTTACCTGACGATGACTTGGCCCGGTGGTGCAGCTTGGGCAAATGTTTGGAGGGAGGGGCCATGTGGCTGAAGGGGGGAGATAGTTCTGAGAGGTCCCGCCTTAGACTGAGGTGAAGGTTGGGCTCAGAGAACAATGTCTGGATCAGAGCCAAGTCCAGACTGGAGACGCACTGACCATTTAGGACCAGGATTTCATCACCCGGGCGCAGACCTGAGGGACAATAGAGTTAAGAATAGGAAATAGAGGGGATGCAACAAATATAAATGCTATTACTATAAATTATTCAATACTGCAAAACTGTGTCAGGATATTGCATATTTAGATAACAATCAGTCAAATTATGGGACCAATGTAATACAGCTCTGGAAAAAAATAAGAGACCACTGCAAAATTATCAGTTTTTCTGATTTTACTACTTATAGGTATGTGTTTGGGCAAAACGAACATTTTTGTTTGAGTCTATAAACTACTGAAAACATTTCTCCCAAATTCCAAATAAAAATATTATCATTTAGAGCATTTATTTGCAGAAAATGACAAAGAAACATGCAAAGAAACAAGATCAAATTCATTTTAAAACAACATAATACTAATGTTTACACTTAAGAAGATTCACTGTATGTTGAACACATATGGCAGAATTGACAATAAAGCTGACTTTGAACTTTTTTTTTGAACTTTGAAGAAGAGTTCAGAAATCAATATTTGGTGCAGTAATCCTTATTTTTAATCACAGCTTTCATGCGTCTTGGCGTTCTCTCCACAAGTCTTTCACATTGTTCTTGGGTGACTTTATTCCACTCCTGGTGCAAGAACTGAAGTAGCTCAGCTTTGTGTTTGTGTTGGAATTCAACAGACGCTGGAATGGAATGGTTATAATACATGTAGAGATGCTGATTTAAAAAAAAAAAATGCAGTGGTCTCTTATTTCTTTCCAGAGCTGTATGTTGTAATGTATTGTTTCTAGATGATTTTATAGTCTCAATGGATTTTTTCTTTATTTAGCCTTCTCTTTGACAGATTTAACTAACCTCTAGCCACCAGTTGTTATGATTCATATGAAACAATTAAAATTATATGCTATAATTATATACTATGAGTTCACTAACCCAGACGTGTAAGTATAAGTACCATTTACTATTACCAGTACAGTAATAGATTAGGAAGGGTTTTAATGTCCATTGTCATTTCTATGGGATGTGGACCTCTATATTCTAGGACTATTTAGTTGAGTATATCTACTACAATTCTGGTGAAAATGTGCCATTCAGTCTGAAAATGGGCATGTACGGACGGTAGCATCACATCTCCTGGGCAGCTGTCGAGAAATACAATTCTCAGCACAATGGACAGTTAAGCACCTTGATGACAGGCCAGCCCATCCAAAGGCACCTCACTGACAAAGATCCTGCTGTTGTTCTGCCCATCTACGTGCCCTGTAACTGCAAAACCTGTCAGGAGACGAAGCGGAAGTTATTAAAAATGTGCATAATTTAACATACGGGAAGAACAAAAGATTTAGATTAACGCTGACTCACCAAAATCCGCCGCACTGCTCGGTTTGCTCATATGCAGAGTAAACACATTAATAGGGACCACCTCTAGCTGATCACTGACCTACAACCAGAGTTAAACAAATCAGCAAAAGTGCATTGACTCCACATAATAGAGTGTATCCTTCATATCTGAACCCGTACCAGGTCATCAAGGATCTCATCATGTGCCACAGTCCTGACCTCCACTTCTTGTCCTGCTGTCCTATGCAGGTGTAAGCAGTGCAGACTCTGATCCAGCTGTTTTACCTATCAACACACAAGCGCAGTATTCAGAGTTGTACATGTAGTGACAATTTTGCCTCCATATGTCACACCTTGGTTCCTCACACAACAGCTGCGGTGTGGCCGAGGCGTGAATTATTCAGGCCTTATACTTTTGTGATGAGAAATTTGCGCTAAACAAAATGGTTTCACCCTAAGGGACAGTAGGACATGTTTGTGTGTGTCTGTAAAAGTCAGTCAGACAATGGGTGAATAGATGTGTTACGCACCACCCCTGGGAAGAGAATCAGCAGAATAGTTGCTATGGGAAATCCAGTATTCAAATGGGGACTGTGGTTGGTAAACAAATAAAGAACTGTGTGGGTAAAGGGCATTGCAGTCTGGTCCAACATACCAGATTGGATTTTCAATAGTTAAAAGTTTTCGGCAAGAATGAAAATGTTGATGTATATTAAGTTTTATAACAGCATGGTCGCTATGGAAATGATCTATCTCTATAACAAGAAGCACGTGACCCCACTAGGAAAAGTGATATGGTGCACCCTTAATAATGATGATTGCATTTACTGTTACAACTACTGTTAAAAAACAAACAATTCAACCAATATTCATGCTACTATAGCTGCTGCTTCTGATACTGAACTATTACTATTCATGTTAATTACAAACATGTAGTTCACCACTGTAGCGCACACAGTGATTTTTATAATCCTAAAATGTGGAAGACTTCAATATTTACCTAAATTGATTGTAAAATCATAGTCTAGTATTTATTGAGGGATTTTAATTGCTAATGCAGTGCTTCTCTGTAAACCACATTCCCTAGAATTTTTGTTTAAAAAGTCTCACTGTTTTGGTGTAAACAGGAGAGCTTCTTTGCAAACCAACCTTGCATGCCACAGAAAGAAGGTCAGCCGCTGTCTGGTCTCTCCTTACTGGAATCTGTACTGTCAGACCGTCCGGCATGTAAACGCACATGACCATATCTGCCTCGCTGTCCCATACTCCACCTTCAGGGGGCGACATTGAGTAAATGCTGCTCAAGACGTCCAGCCTCTGGAGAGAACAGCATACATAAGATGGTGAAAGGGGGGCAGAAGAGGGAGGAAGTAAACAGAGAGTGGGAGGGGCCTAGGGGAGTGAATGTGGCAGACGCTGAGTTATGGCCCACAAATCAATAGAGTTCCATTAGTGTAAATGAATGGCTGTGGATCAAACAACCATTCAGAAATGTCATAGGATTAGACTTTCAGGGATTCATTTGACAGCTCAGACTGCCGTTTCTTCAAATAATAGTCCTCATAATGACCATGTACACATGTCTAGACGTCTCAATGATATCGGCAAACTCAATACCCAAAGCCACAAGCAATTATAGGCACATGTGATGCAGGACATAGCGGCCAGTCTAGTTCGAAGCAAAGCTTTTGAAGGTAATTATTTGTTGGTGGCAGTAACACTGAGGTTTTGGACTGGGTATTAAAAAAAGGGGTGCTCAGTGTTTGGGGAGTTTGGGGTTTTGGTTGCGACTTTGTGTCTCTGGTGGGGAAAGACCACAATTATCAAGGCTGAGGGAAACAGGGATACACTCTGACCAAACCAAGACCACCAGATCTCCAGTGAATCAGCAAGTCTGACCATGTAAACTTATGGAGACATAGGAAACAAAAGAGGAGCAGACAGAGCAGAACTGGGTGGTTGTAATGAAGTTGGGTGGGCTGACAAATGTATGTCAAACAGGATAATATGATCAAATTTAGAGTTAAGTTAGTTTAGAGAACTAGAAACTACTAGAGGTCATTTGTGTATTAAAATCACCAGCCAAAACAACTTTTCTTTTAATCACCTTTAGTGGAATATGTTAACAGTACACTATACTTTTCTGGTGAAAGGTCCAGCACCTGCTTGTGCCCATGGAGATGGCATTGCTTTGCCTTGAATGTTCCACATTCTGGCATTATGTAAACTCCTTGACGACAAGCAAGTGTCAGATCCCATTCCTGAAAAGTTACACCTTTAAAGCATACAGTGTCTTAGGCTACTTTCAGACTGCAGGGCTTAATGCTCAATTCAGATTTTTTTGTGAAATCCAATTTTTTGCAAGGTTGTTCACATTTCCAATTAAATGTGACTTGTATGTGATCTCCAATGTGAACTTTAAATGCCCCAGAAGTGTCCCGCATGTGCATTGGAGGACACGACGATGTCACATGCAGGGAGTGTGCTCAGTGTTTACGGAAGTCGCCTAAACATGGACACTAGCATTGAGCGCCTGGAAATTTTAAAGTTGCTGTTGTATCGGAGACAGAACATGTATAACTTATTTGTTTTAGGGAGGAGATTGAGAAGGTGAAGGACAAGGTTTTTGGCCTTGGCGTTTTGTGGCTTCCTCTTCAGTAACGCAGCTATCCAGCAAATTCTATCGGCTCAACGTTGGCCTTGTCTCCTAATATAGGGTCCAGTTCTATTCGGTTTCTGCCTACTTCAGTGCAGAACAGTGACGTTTGTTGTTTGTTGATGACGTGTAGGTCGGATGAATGCGACCTGGCCGTTCAGACTGAAGTCGCATGTCAATCGGATATGTATCGGTTTTAGGACCCCATATCCAAGTGGCCTGGGTCACATTTGAAAAAATCTGATCTGTGTCATTCAGACTTCATTAAAAGATCAGATACAGGTCACATAGGGGCAAAAAAATCGGATTTGGGTCCGTTCAGGCTGCAGTCTGAACGTAGCTTTAGTAACACAAATATTACAAGCAAACCATGTCTTATATGTTTAAGCAGTATTCATCCTCTTTTTACTCTGCACAATAATGACAGAATGTAGGAGAGAAGGGCTAGTTCCTGCACTTGCTCCCTAAGTGTCCAGTAGAGTCTCTGCACATTGTGTGTATTGATGACCAGTGGAGTGTGGAGAGGGGTGGCGACACAGACAGAAGATCAGGATGTCGGAGATCACAGTACCACAGTAATTCTTAAAGGAGTGAAAAGGGAAGCAGGTGAAGTGAGTGTGATTTCTTTGCTGGAGCCTCTGATGAGAATGCTCGGGGCTGTGTAGCAGACAGACTTGGGGCTTTTGTGTCCAAGAAAAGAGCAATCCTGAAAATCCTGCAGTGGATTAATGTAAGATCCAGGCCTCCTGTTCTTACAACTGTCAGGCCTCTGGGATTGTGGGATACACTAAACACACAGCTGGCCGGTTAATTCTTGGCCCAGATGTCGCTAAAGCAAAGCACAAGATGACATCATTATTAAAGGCTGACAAAGTAGGATTTTGTAAACAAAGTTGGCCGTGGTAACCTCTTATAGACTGTGACTTACAAATATGACATTTGGTTTTAAGGTTGTAATAACTCAAAATCTCTCATGCGCCCACCCATTTACCACTTTTTTTCTTTTTAGTTTAAAATGGAACCTGCCTCCATGGAAATTCTAAAAGCTGACTATCTAAAATTAGTCTTTTTCCTTTTATGGTTCTTGTGGGAGACAAATTTAAAGTGTTACTAAAGTGTTACTAATTTATTAAGACAAGGCACGTTTGGCTTAGTTTTTTATTATCTAGATATCTTAAAGTCTAGTTCTCACAAGGCTTTGGTTACAATAAATGAAAGAAGGCCATGTTTCAACAAAGTAGAAACCAAAAAAGGTTAGTAGGTTATTTCCTTTCAAACTAAGTGAACTATTTTTGTTTGTAAAAAGCCAGCTGTTGTCTATTCAGGTCCACCCGTAAACAAAGCTTATTCATAATAGTTCCTAGTGTAAGAAACCGCCATAGTCCCTGGAGGACATGTAAATCAGCCAGAAGAAGCATATGGCAGGTATGAACTGTTAATAGGGACACTTAGGACATAGCGTATGCAAACAGCCCCTTCACTTAACTTCACTTCAAGAGTATTACTAAAAAAGATGGTGTTAATGGTGTATTTGAGGGGACCAAAGTAGGACAACAGACAAAGTCATCAGGACTGATAGAAGGAACTGTATGGGAAGACAAAAATCAATCGCACCGCACTGACCCCTCTGTCTTTCTCCACTTCCCACCCTGAACAATCTTACGGTAATCCTCACTAAATCAAAATGGATTTTGTTGACGCACTGTTTTTCTCACATTCACAGAGGGACAAAACTAAAGACCAGCATTCAACCACAAGGAGTCAGCCGCAATTAGGGCCATAGTAATGTGTTAACCCAATGAAAGGCAGTACTGTTCCAAAAAACTCCTCTTGGATCTCATTATATTCACCCACAAAAGCTGCTTTTTCACAGTAGCCGCAGTAACCACTGACTTTTGTATGAATTATATCATCCGGTGGGATAGTGGTAACCAGTGGTATCATTATTTTTTATATTAGATTTATGCAAATAACAAAAACACTAATACTATTCAAAACGTTATTGTTAAAAATAGTCAACATTTTTAAATAATTTTGATTATTTATACATGAGTGCTATGTAAGAAAAGTTACATTGTCTATATGGAAAAAACACTTGACGGGCCCATAATTTCTGATTCATGTTATAATGTCGTTTCCTCATCAGAAACATACCTGGAGTCGTGTCTTGTTTCATTCACACATGTTAACACGCAAACCCTGCAATTGTAATTCTTCTCTCAAACAGAAAACACTGTTCTGTCTTGTGATGTCATATGGTGATACAGGTGCTTAAAGCTCACAAAAGTCAATTTAGCATAATAGAGAATCTTTAACTAGAAACACTCATTCCACTGTATCGTACTGACTGACAACCAAACCTAGAAAATGCCACATGGAGCACCCAGGCTATTCACGCCATGCCTAAAATAGTTAAGCAATTATCTATGGCAGTAAAATTCTTGTCAGATTCCCGCTCTTATCTTGTACCTATACCTCGACATAAAAGGATTTTCTGCTTTCATGCTGTACTAGTAATACACATGTCAGCTATATCTTAGGTCACTAGCGGCAGAGGTCATACAGCATACAGCACACTCCAGCTGCCATGTCTGCTCCATGTTAAAAACCATAATCGATACATACAATTCTGACACTAGATCGAATTGACAGATGTTCGAGGAATTTCCAGACATATCCTGCATTGGTAGAGTTGTTACGGCTCACCTCTGAGCTTCTTGGTGGGAGGTTGTATGGTTGACTAACGCAGTCGCCATCAAAGATCTGGAAGGAATAAAAAGATGTTCAGAAGAGCAGACTAGCAGACACAGGGGCACCATGCTAATTGACTCATAAGTGATTTGGGTCGCTAACAGTATTGGACGCATGTGGTACGATTATGTGGCTAATTAAAAAGTACAGTGGTACCTCACCTTACGAAATTAATTTGTTCCAGAAGTGGTTTCGTAACGTGAAAAATTTGTAAGTTGAGTAGCTATTTCAATGGAAAAAGCCTGATCCGTTCCAAGTTTTTTTTTTTATAGTGTAACTTTTTTTTTTTTTGTGTAACGTTGTGTTCTGCATCCTGACGGGCTAAGAGACTAGACCAGGACTAAAAGAACGTGGAATAAACCAGGTCTGGCCAGAACTAAACCTGGATTGGACCTGTTATTATTATAACATGGCAGTGCCGTTGGATCAGCGCGTTGCTCGTGTCTCTGCGCACCTTGCGGTGCGGGGCGGGCTCTGCTTCTATCTGACCTCCAGAGCCGGGGCGCTGACACTGTGAGCTAACAAGCCGAGGAAGGTGCTCTATAGGCGGTGTTGTGAGATGTGTCTATCTTGTGTCTATAGCTCAGTGCAGAAGAGAGAGTCTGCGAGTGTGTGCGCGCGCGCCGTGTGCGCGTGCTGGATGAATGTCTCCGCTTTTCGTAGAGGAGACAATAAAGCCCCACTCTGCAGCAAAACTGCATTTTTTTTATTTGCATTCTCCACCACTGTAAGCGCGCGATGTCCACAAGGGAGTTAACCCCGGAGGGAAAGCTATCTCCGGCCATGGAGAAGATGATCTCCCCTGTGTCTCCCAACCACGGTTAGGAGATGAGAGCAGGAATGGATAACAGCGGACAAGACCGCGGGGTCTCGCTCGGGTTGGGCGCTGGTTCTATGTGACTTCCAGGTCTAGACCAGAACTAAACCAGGTCTAAACCAGGACCGGAGCAGGAATAAATCACCCCGTGCTCGGCCCGCGCGTGCTCGGCCCCGAGGAGGAGGCACGGCTGCATCCCGCAGCCCCGGTGTAGCGCGGCCTTGCGCCGTGTCGACGTGATCCTTCGATGTCGGCTCTTCCTATCACTGTGAAGCAGAATTCACCAAGTGCTGGATTGTTCACTCACTAAGGAAACGTGAGCTGGGTTTAGACCGTCGTGAGACAGGTGAGTTTTACCATACTGATGATGTGTTGTTGTGTCTCCGCTCGTTTCGGGGCGTGCATCTGAGCGCGCATTCATTGAATTTTTGAGATTTGTTGTTTTTAAAGTGCTTTATAAATAAAGTTGGATTGGATTGGAGATTTCGGGTTTCGTAACTTGAAATTTCATTCGTATTTAGAGACCAAAATTTGACGTGAAGGCGTTTCGTAACTTCAAATTTTCGTTTGTTGGGTCATTCGTAAGGTGAGGTACCACTGTACATGTGGTAACTCAGTGCTTTGATACTGCTTTAGAGATTCCAGTAGTGGCAGTCTGCTCTGTGTTAGTAAGGATACCAGGATTCTAACACTTACAGTATATCAAAACATTTTCCCAGCAACCCTATTTTCCAGTTCTATGGGCCAGAACGGGAAGGTAGACTTTAGCATACCAGCATGCAAATAGTCAAAATAATAATAACAACAAACAAAAAAATATGAAACCAACTGAAACCAACCAACTGAAAACATTCAGGTTGGCTAATAGTGCAAAAAGTTAATTCAAAATATGAAATAATATGTTTTTCATCACTTTTTGCATGCCCTCATCTAAGACAATCAAACCTATATTGGGCATTCCAGTTTTATTTCTGCACAAAGAGGCGGACAGATGGTTATGATGTGAAAATCACTACAATTTCTCCATCTCCACCAGTGTCTGTTGGAAATCCTTCCTCTTTTTGCTCCATTTGATCTCCTCCGGTCTCCTCCGAGTGATTGAAAAGTGTGTCGTGGTGCTGTGTGTGCGCGCTCGGGGCTAAGCCTGGCTGCTTGTAGGTGACTGTGAGGGCTTTAACAAGTCTATAACACAGCGGTGACAGCCAGCCATCCGTTATTTGGCTGGCGCGACTGCTGCGTGCACTCAGACAGGGAATTTTGCAGGGGATATTTTGTCATTGGGCAAAAGAGACATCATCAGTGACAAGCTGAATTCAAAGTCTTATTGCTGTAAACATCCCCTAGAACTGAATGACTGGTGAGCATCACAACTAAGTATCTGCCTGCATGGATTACCACTGTTTTTCTCAAGTGCACACAAACTCTGCTTTGAACTCTCCCACAACATCACTTCATTTTAAAAGCTAAGTTTAGACAGCCTTATTAAAATGGAGATGATCTGGCTATCAGTTCAGGCGTAAATGCCAGGAAAGCCCATTGTGCTACGAATACATAACTGACTCCTGGTGAATACTTAGTAAGTTTTTTTAAATGACAGAAGAAATTATGCACTATCCACACATTTTTTCTTGTTCACACATCAACCAAAATCAATATGACAAATCTACAGACACACACGTTACTAATTGTTGACTTTTGCCCCAATACTGATATGTGACCATTTCTTAAAATATTTTAAAATGTCTGACTGATGTAGTTTTATGTATTTTCATATTTAAAAAAAAAACAAATAGGTAAACTTGAACACATCTCTTATAGTTCAGAGGTATGATGCATTACATTTCTTGCTAGAATTTTGAATATACTTTATACTGTATAAACCATGACAATTACAAACTGACAAATTGAGTTTAACCAGGGATTATTTAATCTAGGGTTAGGTACCATTAAACCACTAACCCTTAAATCAGGCAGAAAAACCAACATTCCTAAGCATGGGATCAAACTAACTAAGGATCTGGATAGGATTACCTCTGCGTTTTCTCAAGTATACACAAACCCTGCTCTGACCTTGCAGTAACTCTCCCTCACAAGCACTTGCACATTTATAGCATTTGTGTAAACGTACACTAAATTTAGCGTGCATTACCAACACTCACACAAATCCTCACATCTCCCTGGCCTACTTCCCACAAAGCCTGCTACTCACTGTTAACACCCAACTCCGAAAAGGAAGAGAAGACAGAAGAAAAAGAGGCAGACTTTAGGGTTAGCGCTGTCAGAAACACGGTTGCGGGGCTAAATGGGATTTAGGTTCCGTCAACAGAGATGAGTCAGTATGGAAATTGTGGTACAAAGGCTGCAGGCTAGCTCTCTGATGTTTAGAGACTGAAGGGAAGACTCATAAAAGGAGGCTAAGGAAAATTCAGATTACATAGTGTTTAGGTGAGGAGAGAGCGATAAAGTGACAGTCAATCTAAGAAGGAAACAAAATAAGTCTCAACTCAGTAGTCATGGCTGGAAGAAGTACTTTGAATCTGTAATGTTAAAACTGACTTGAAATTAGGAGTGGGCGATATGAAAAAACTAAACCTTATTTACATGATTTGAAGCTAATGAAAATAACTTTCAATAATCATTTTATGAACATAAGCCAAAAACATGCACAATAGGTAAAATCCTCCTGCTAAGTCCTGACCAAGCCTTGCTCAAGATCTGGAAATGAGTCCCCAGGTGCTACACTGTGATGGCCACTGTGCCTGACAGGTTGGAGGATCAAATGCAAAGTGCGATAAAGTAAATAAAGAATACCTTAATCTTAAAGAAGACAGGCTTTTAATTAGTGCCATTTCACACAAAGAAATGAACTCAATTAATTCAAAATAAATTCACATAACTGCCTATTCCAATCTGTTGCAAATAGAGATGCAAGATAGATCAAAATCCCACCACCCACAGTGATGAAGACTTACAGTGCACAAAAATAGTCACATAACAGGAAAGACCTCCCGTATTACTGAGACACTGAAGGAAGCCTTTGAGGTGAAGATGACCTGAGAGAAAAAAGGAAGCTTTTTAATATTTAGCATCTTTACACCAGCCATCTGTGACTGCGGAGAGTTGAAGGGAAAGGGGGAAGAGAGAGGGAGAGAGTGGGGAGAATGCCTTTCACCACATATGGCCTTTAATAATTCATATTTGTGCTAACAGCGCCACCTCAGCCTTCTGTGCTGCAAATCACAACTGGACTTCATTAGAACTGGCTGGGCTGACAGAAGTCCCCTTGTAGAAAAATAACAACACACAAGATAACAGATTTTCTGCTAGACAAGCAGCGGTATCAAAGCAGGGTGGGCTTAGTTTAATGGATGACCAGAGCACATCGGGACACTTTGTAGGCAGCTTGATGTCACTTAGCAAGGAGCCCAACTAGCATTTAACAATGCTAACCTGCAAACTAAGCCACATCACAGCTAATGAGAAGATCAAGTTTTTCTCTGTGCCCCATTCAAGACTTGCATTTCCTGCTTCTCAAACTAGACCACCAGCGTTCTGTGCAGTGTGCCCACAGGGTGCATGAGTGGTGAATTCCCGTATCAATAAATAAAGAGTCTAATTACTAACCTGGGAGAGAACTCCAGCCCCCTTGCCCCACAGCACCTGGGTAAGGAATGCTCCCCCTGTGTTTTCAGTGATGGGAGGTTTGCTCTCTAGCTTCACTGGGGATTCAGAGTTTGTGTACTTCTAATTAATAAACTCTGCTTTGGGAGGGATCGTAAGTCAAAGCTGCTTTCTCTTAACAGTGCTCAGGCAAAAGTGAGCAATAAATATTTTCTGGTTGTTTATTTAATGAATAAGCATGCAGGGCCTAAGTATAAGACACTGTAATATTAGGCAGTGTGGGTACGGTTCACACATGTACGGAATGATCCTGTATTAAACACTGGGATAATCCAGACCACCTGAGGAGTTTTATAACTAAGAGTTTCAGAGAAGATTATTCTGTCACTTTATAAGATAAATTATGCTGAAGAAAGAAAAAAAAAACACAACTTCTTGGTTTAAATAATGAATAATTGGATGTAACATACCATAGCATGCGGTTTCATGCGTATAACTGCTAATACCACTTTTAAGGTTTGAGGCAGACATTGCAAATTAAGAACAAAATCATACTTGAGGGTAAAATATTAGTTAATATCATAATGAAATACAAGACAACTGTGACAAAACAATATAAATGGTCCTCTTTAAGTGCTACTACTTACCCTCCCACCGCTGCTAAATGGGGTATTATTATTTGAAATTTGAAATGAGTGCTCTATACATACTCTATCCAAAGGTAGAAGTAATCTAAAAGGTGCAGCACATTGTTCTAGCCTATTCATCTCTATCAAAATTACACACATGGAATCTCCAGGTGTGATATGTGATTATGCCTTTTGGATATAATGAACACTGCTGGGTTTGTTGACATCCATGGCCTGTTATTTTCTGTGTGTACCTGTGATGCAGACGGCCTCTTCTCTCTCCCTCTCCGTGTCAGGTTGTCCAAGCCTTTGAGGGACGAGAACAGACCTCTCTTTCGCTGTCTGCAGGTGAGGGACAGTGAACGCCTTCTCAGAGTGGCCTCATCACGCGAACAAATCTGGACACACAGTTATCAGCAATGACATCCATTTTTTGCTCAAATGTAATTTTATCAGTTTACCTTAATTACAATGAATTGCAGTAATGTAGGTGTAGTAAGAGGCTGCTATGTGCAATGCAAAAAGCTTTCCTTTCTATTGTTACATAGCCCTGGGTGAGTAATAGGCAGACTGGAAAAGGGACACTACATGCTTGTCTCCATAGTGATGTTATTTTCTTTGCCTAGAATATTCCAGATAATGTATTCAACTTCTCTGACACAAACAGGTGTTGAACCTTAGAAAACATAATGAAACTTTAAATTCAGAGTAATCTTTGCTCTTTCTGCTATTGCCACATTTACACCTATGACTCTGACTTCTGCTACAATACTGAAAAAAATACTGAAAATGTATATATGTTCCTTACCAATGCATGGAATGACGACACAGAGAATATTCCCAAGCGGGCTAGCGTGGTTTTGGTAGGTCGACTCGCTATGGCCAGGAGACTCTTAGGGTTGGGCAGCTCTCCTCCTTGTAGACTAGCCAGGTAGCAGCGCATTCTGAACAGGTCCATGTTGAACCTCTCCAAGTTCTGTTCCCACTGCTGAATCTGTAAAAGGTTTTACATCTAAATTAGTGGACATTTTAGGGACAAAGCTGAATTGGCAACCCAGGGTCAGTAAAACTTATTCGGTTTAACTGCTTGCAGATGTTTGGAGGAGGTGCAAATAGGTTGATAGCACAAATGACTGCATAACTGACTTATTTTATGTACATTCAGAAAGCAAAGTGACACTGTCCAGACCACTTTTAAAAACACTCTTCACACACAATTTATAGTGTCCTTCGTCCTCTTGCTGTTTGCATATGTAAGATTTAGAAAGTGCTTAGTCGCTTGGCTGGAGACTACTTTTAATGGGAACACTTTTACTTAAACAGCCCGCCATAACAACTGGGTTTAATAGCTTGAGTTCATTTACAATAGTGCACCTTGTGGAGTTGTCCTATTACAGTTCACCCTGATGGAATTCCTTAGCATTGCACAGTGCGGTAATGGGCCAGGCAGTGCTTTGTGGACCTTTGGCTTTTTAAACATCGTAAACAAAAAAAAATCGCACACAAATCACCATGGAAGCCTGTAAAACTGTGTGCAATGTGCCATGAAAGGGCTCGTATATCAGCACAGGTGGACTAACAGACCTCGAGTCAATGACATTTAAAGCACGGACATTTTTGAGGTGATCTTGGGCATGGTATGTAAGTCATTCACATAAAAAATGGAAAATTGACCATAACTATGATGTGGGAAAGAATGACACAGTTGAAGATTTTTTTTCACATTTGTAGAGGTTTTCAAAGTATTTTTTGCAGTTTTGTTGAAATGAATTGAAAAAGAAAAATGGTATGCTATTACTACATATATCATTCGATGGCTAAACAAATAATTATTTCTGTTATTTTTACTAATACTACTTCAAGTTACCTTTATTACATTAAATGACCACATCAGCTGTGTAAAACTACTGTTCATGGTATCACAAGGGGGAATAGAGCATTTTGATCTTTGGAGACTGACTAATAATAAAGTAAATAATAAATGAATGAAACAAAACTCAACTCTGGATGTGTTTGAGGAGATAACAGCATTATAACATAGCAAAAAAGCTCACAAGAGTCAATTTTCATAATAAAGGCCCTCTAAAATGTGACTACTTAAAATTCCAAATGCCTCCAAGTCAAATATTGGCAGCTTTATTCAGGGTGGTTTAAAAATAGCCACAAGCAAGAAACTTAACAGGAACATGTATTCAGGCGAGCATCTTTGTTGTCCTTTCAAAAATGAGTGTTTGTGGACCGCCTTCTGAGACTGGACTGAATCACTGCTTTTAGACAAACAACAAGATCCCATCTGAACTGCACGCACAAATTATTTACATGCATTTCAGAGCCATTAACCCTGGCACAAATGAGCAATCCTTGTAAGCGATACTCATCTTTTCTTATTTAACATCTGTTGTCTTACTAGGTCTTAATGCAAAATAGGCACTCCAATGCAAAGTGGTCACAGGGCGAGTATGTTTAAGGGGGGCACGTAGGGACATCAAAAGACATTTTCTGGCACAGACATGGGTGGGGGTGTGCATGGCTACATCAAAGTTTAGTTGATCCACAGAAAAACCCTAAATCTATCATCAACCTTGAGGCGCTTTTCTCCCTGAGCGCCATCCTGACCCTGTGATTGAGGTGGCATCCCAAGGTAATTGGAAGCAGATACATTGCATACTGGTCGTCTAAGAGTCTATAAGCCCAGTGACAAGCCCATTGGTCATCAGTAGTGCAGGACTGACTGCTTCCATTTATGGCGGTTGCATGGCTGAATTTGTCTATAGAGAAATCTGCAGCAGGAAAGTCTGAAAGGAAATTGGATGTAAGAGAAATTCTGTCACTAGGGTAGGAAAGCGCATTCACAAAGAATAGAGCACCGCTAAAGCAACGGGTCTACCTCACAATGCTAATTATGTGTTTAGTTTTTAAAGATCCCATGACATGGTACTTCTTGATGCTTTTATATGGCTCCTTAATGGTTCCCTAATACTGTAAATGAATCCTTCTTCAAAATCAACACTCAGTGCATGAGAATAAGATGAGAAAGAGTATTTTTTTTCTCTCTGAACAGGCCATAATGGGCGTTGTTGCTTGAATGCAAATGAGGAGAAAAGAGCTGGCCTATAGTAGCGGGTGGGGGCGTGGCCAAACTCTCCGCTCTCGCTCTGAGCCCTCAGCTGATCCATTTCCGTGTTTTTGCACGGGGGGAGAGATTTGAAGCATTCCATTGAAAAATAAACACATTTCCACAGAAAATAAAATTAAACCACTGCTGTTCAAAGGTCCAGAGGCTCAGATAAAGGACTTCCGAGCCTAGAGACACTCGGACGTGCCTCCAGGCAAATAAAAAAACGCATTTCGCATTGCCTAGCGCATTCGCAGTCCAAACTCTCTGGGCGTGATTTACAGAGACGCTGAGTACAGACAGACGGGGCTGGAACTGCAATTGCATTTCTTTTTTCGATCTGACGTCAATAAGGTGCCTTGTTCAAAATCGCCCGTTTGAGCTCCGATTTTTTGTAACGCAGAAAAGGATCGCAAATGCTCAGTTTAGACATTTCGCAACTTTTAACCATGGGGGGGGGCTAAACAGGGTAGGGGAGCTCACATTAACGTTCAAAAACCTCAGAAAGTGAAAATTTCATGCCATGGGACCTTTAATAAACAAGCACAATGTAACTTGTTTGTCACCTGCACTTCTACATGGTTTGCTTAATAATAATAAACATTTCCAAAGTGCTGCACAGAAAAATGAAGACAATAAGAGAGTAAAACATAGATAAAAATCAATAAATAGTATGTGTTGAAATACATAAAGCTAAAAACCGGTTGCCCTTTATTAACTTACCTAACTTGCATGTATTCAGTTATAGGTGTTCCACTGCATAAGCCTTGCCTCTACACAGATCTGACTCTATGTGGAACATTCCAGGCAAAACAAGATCTGCAGTTCCATGTTTGCAGTTCTATTCTACTGAAAAAGTTACATAGTGTACCTTTAATATTCAATACAAACACATGAGATTATGGAAGTGATTGAGTTCAACTTTCCCACACTCCCCTGCAAATACTTATTGTCCTTTTCCCAGTATTAGTGTTGTTGTTGAGCTTTAGGTTATTGGTTCTTTATACCCTGTGTAATCTGCTGTATGTGGGCCACAGTGACATGCTGGGTACTTGAGCTCCTCCCCAGGGCTGCGCAGAGGAGGAGGAGGAGGAGGAGGAAAAGGATAATACTCACAGAGAGACCATTACTCTAAAACATCTGGAATTACAATCTGATGCTCTGGGATTGAGCCGCTCCCATGGGTTCCTAAAGTGAAACGCTTGGGGACTGATGCATTTAGGCCATTTCATCCACTGACAGGCAGAAATATTGCAATGTTGTGTTCATTCACAGTGGATGCACCAATTGTACAACACATTTTTTTAATCCCTGAATTTATTGTACATTCCCCCATTCCAAAAAATGAATTACAAAAACATATGATGATTGGGGGCACTATAAAAGTCTTAAGTAACGTAATCTTTTATGATAGATTTGTTTTTCAATCCAAACAACTTTTTGCGGAGGGTAGTGAATAATATTTCAAATTTATAATATAATGTTTCTTTTGTTATTTACATTTTAAGCTGTGTTTTAAGATGACAGAAATGAGCCTTGTCTAAAATGATAAAGCATACATTATATTAAATTCCTGTGCGTTACCTGGTTCTCAATAGCTTTTCGGTTCTTGGGGTCGTGGACCACAGTCAGCTGCAGCTCGGCCATCTTCTTCATCTTGCTGTCCATGTCGATCTTCTGAAGCAGAGCCCGTACCTGACTCCTCAGCAGACGTACTGTGTCCTCTTTACCCTGACGCTTGGCCAGAAGAGACGCGCTGGCCGAGTGGACCGCAGTCACCCAGTTCTCCAGGTCTGTCTGATTAGAGGCCTGGGACCACAAAAACATTTAAATGATGTATGTGAATAAAGACAGACCGGGACTAGACCGGGACTAGACCAGGACTAAACGCAGACTAAACCAGGTCTAGACCAGGTCTAAACAAGGTCTAAACCTGGACTGGACCAGGACTAAACCTGGACTAAACCAGGATTGGACCAGGTCTAAACCAGGATTAAACCACCTTTGCCTTTGCTCTTTTCGGACTGCGTGCCTCCGCATCCACGGTCCCGAGGGCACGCAGTATGAGCGCATCAAACCTCAACATGAACAAATGCAAGAGCCGCACGAAACCAGGCAAAGAGCCGCAAGCGGTGGTTTAATCCTGGTTTAGACCTGGTCTAGAGGAGGCACGGTTTGGGCACGGGTCTCGTGCTCGAAGCCCCGGGTGGGACGCGCCGGTCATGCAGCGCTATCACGGATTTGAGCACGATGAGACACTACAACCCCCCCGCTTCACTATTAATACATTTTGTTGAAAATCTACGAAAGTTTGAGTGTTTATACGAGAGAGAAATGTGAGAAAACGTTCATTCGAGGGATTACTGTACTGACAAATATCGGTCGTTAATATCGACCCACTTTTACAGGCCGATACCGATGTTAAAAATGTGGCGATATCGGCCGATGCCGATATATCGTGCATCCCTAGATGTAGGCCAGGTTTTGACAGACTAATCAAACAAAAACTGATTGATCCTGTACACACACTCGTTATACACTGAAAATATGCACTGTTAATCTTCTGTTTTGTAATAATCTGAATGATTCATTTGGTTGGTATGAAATCAATAATGTTTCCTTGAGACCTAGAATGACTCAGTATAAACAAATGCGTAAGCAGAAACACTCGGATGTAACCTTGGTACGGTGAATCTTTCTTTGCCTCTGGGCTTTTGTCAGCTCCATATGGCACAGTTTTATTAGATGCAGGTCTAGACACTGTCACCTAGAGCAGTATGGGAGTGTATATTCTTTAGCTCAGAGAAGTTTGCTCAGCAGTAACCAGGGATGGGTATGAATTTGTTAGCAGTATGTGGGTCAGTAGGCACAATGGGCAAACGCACAGTACTCTCCAGGTGCTTTGCCTACACACCTACAATTTAAGATACAGTAGGTTTAAGTAAAATTGAAATTTGTTATCCTACTACCAGGAGGACAGACAGCCAAGTTTGCTGAGACAGTTGTAATTTTAGTATAACTTATTTAATTTAAACTTAAACAAATACATCAAAGGAAGAGGTTAAAGAGAAGAGGCGTTATGTACCTGGAAGAGATAAACGTCTCCATATGAGTTACTGAGGCAGAAGACGTTTTCTTTTTTGGGGTGTTCGGGGACAGCCTGGACAATGCTGTCTTCTGCCAGAAGAGCATAGCGAGGAGACATGTCGTGCTCAGGGGAACCTTTACCATATGTCTCATAGAAGAGCAACGTGCAGCCTGGAAACAACAAGGAACATTACATTTATAGATGTAAGATAAGTGTTCTACTGGGCTACAGAATATCTAAATAACAATACAATAAATATATTAATCTCAACAAAGAAAGCTTTTTATTGCCAGTTCTATCAAATATCACTGCTTACTATGTACATTTGTCATACACTTCTATTAATAATGTCCAGTACTGTAACATAGTGTGTGGATTATTGATACAGTTCACTGAAGTCACTTTACCCGTTTATTCTGTTCATATTCTGCGCCGTACATAACTATAGTCAAAGTCACTTTTTGTTGTAGCCTTGTATTACCCTACTTGCACAGTGTTGTGTTAAATTTAGATTTTGTTTTGTTACATCTCTTTTCTATAGTTAATTACCAATTTTTCAATATTTCTATTCTCCTGCAACACTGGAATTTCCTTATTGTGGAACAAATAAAGGTTCTCTTATCTTATCTGTTATACTGTATCTTATATTCACACTCTATCATGTTGAGAAAAGGATGTTAAACTCTATTTGAGGGCGGCAGTGGCTCAGTGGAAAGACTGTTCTCATCAACTTAAAAGTTGTTTTTGTCTTTTAAATATTTACATTGTGCTTGTTTAGCTCATTTCTTGATTACCCATCACATGTCAAACTTAAGAGACAAAAATCTACCCCAGAATGCAAAATTACCTTATTAATCAGTATAATCCAGTTAAATCCCCTATAAAACTCAACTCAGCACATTGTTTTGCTCATTAACAATGAACAGTGGGATAATAACTCTGACCTTTTAGAGTGATCCAGTACTGCTTCCACTTGCGGCGTGTGACCAGCTCAAGCTTCCTGTCTTTGTGCAGCGTGACGAGGGGTTTGAAGGAGAGCCAGCCCGCCCTCCTCACCATGCCCTGCTCCTTTTCAAACAGGAGGTCCAGTTGCTCCAGTGAGCCCTCGGCTGACTCACTATCACTGTCCCCCTCCTCAGTGCCCGTGGATGGGTCTGGTCGCTCTGTTGCCCCCTGTCCCGTTCCGGTCTCCAGCTCACGCATGAAGTTCTCGTAGATGTTCTGGCGCAGGGCATCGTTGGTGTTTTGGTGGATGGCCCCTGAAGACTGGGCTCTAGATGATCCAGAGAACCACAGGAGGCTGGAGACCTGGGAGGGGGAGGTGTCAGTGGTGAGGCCATCTACACCGCTGTCACAGGCATCGCTGGGGTTGAATCTTCCAGAATCCTGCAAAATAGACAGTAATTGTAAAGTTAGAAATAAAATACATTTGTCAATACAGATATGAAGTGACAAAAGCACCCAGATGCATTGTGTAACATTTCTACTGGAGGGTCCGTCACCTGCTTGTTTCTATGGATATGTCATTGCTCTGCCTGGAATGTTCCACAGTATGACATCAAATAGATCTACATTACATTTATTCAATTTTATAGTTTTATAGCTCTAAAATACCTAGGAAAACATGCATGCTGACTGTGAGCGGGGTTGCATTGCCACAGATCTGACCTGAAAGTTCTGGTCTGGTCTTCTGGTTTGGTCTCTAAGAATATAGAAAAGGTTTAATACCATACTGTGAAACATTCCAAACAAAGCAATAACATTTCCATAGAGAAAAGTATTTGATGGACCCTACACCACAAAACTTAAGCAATGCATAATATAAATAAACTAATAAATACTGAAATTAAACACATATTACAGAAGACCCAGTAACATATTTTTAATATAATATATTAAAAAATTCTAATTCTGTGAACCACTTTGGTTGCAACCTCTACAGAACTGGATGCCTTGGAAGTGCTTTGATCAAGTCATCTATCCATCAGAGTTTGATGTTGTTATTGGTCATAATTAAAATACTGGTGTATTTTGCAATTTTTAGTCTGAAAAACCAATGTTCTCTCTATAAACTTTCAATAAGACCTTAGATAGTGCAAAAAATTTGCTTAGACATTTCCAAAGAACCAAGTCAGAGCTACTTCAAAGTCAGCATTACTGGCTCTGAAACTTCAGCGAGGCTCAGAAAGTGGGACAAATTTCCTGCAATGGCACCTGGGAGCTTGGAGCCCTCCAGGCTCAGACAATTTCCAGCTCTGTTGTGGCTTCCCTATTCCCCAAATGAACACTTGATGGAAGTGAGCTCTTTCATGCCTAATGACGAGTCTACCAACACTTGACTAGATTGCAGCATCGATTTTGCCCCTAGCAACCAAGTGGAGTGCTCTCAGCACTGATGCTCTAAAAACTCATTGTCATCATATTTTTGCCCACTTTAAACATTTTTATTCAACAGGACATCATTTGTCTGCTTTGAATTTCCAAGTGTAGTACTTGTTAATGATTGGAATATGGTAGAAACTAGGGCTGTCAGTTTAACGTGTTAATTAGATTAATTAATTACACTGCTAATTAACGCGTTATAAAAATTAACGCAATTAATTATGAGCGGCAATTCAATGCGCGTGCATTTTAAATTTGGCGTGCAGGGCCTTTGAACGGCGAGTTTATTGATAAAAACGTGACGGAGCAGGTCCCTCTTGTCCCTGGACAGCGATGACGCGATGAGAAATGCCGTGCTACCATTGGTCGGCACAGAGACGAATGCACTTCTAATAGGGGAGAGCATGTGAAGACACACGAGCCCGTTTCCCTATCCCTAACCATTTTCAATTCCCATAACCTCTCCAGCGTGTTCTGTCGCGACTAAGGGTGCACACTAAGAAGTTTTGACTGTCAGTTTTGCCCATCACGCTAAATCACGCTAAACCCGATCATTTACTCACCCCGCGCTGCCTCCTCCCTCCTCCCGTGGTGCGATGGTCCAGACACATCCACACCGGGAGTTTAAATCCTCCTCACGGGTTCCGGGGCTCATGTGAGCCATGAGTAATTTTCACGGGCAATTATTTGTATTCTCTGTATATTTGAAGCCTTGTATATTGTAATGACTCCAGGCTTCTCTTAGTCTCCAATGAACTTTATTAAACAGAAGTTCGGACTCACTCAACATTAACAGTCCAACACATGCAGCAGCGCAACTCTCCTCTTTTCCTCTCTCACACACCCACACCTGTCCCACGCATGCGCCCAACAGCCAACCCCTTAAAGGCACAGACACCATTAACCCAGGTCATTACAATATTATTTATTGACGTTGCATGAAGGCTGCTGTACGTGCTCACCTTTTGGCACCAGAAATATTCACCATGTATTAGTGGAATGGTGTAAATGAGCTTTCCAAAGAATGTTACATAATGTGGGAGGGGGAATGGGGGTCTGCCAGCAGTCTTGTCATGTTTACAGTGGAGACACAAGAGAGTGAGTGAAAAACTTAGACTTAAAGGGGAAGTCTGCAGTCTTTTCACTGTACCACTATAAATCACACGTTTGACACCTTTTTTTGCACTGTGGGAGAGCACAATAAACCACCTAAAAAAAATGATTTAAAAAATGCGATTAATTAGATTAATTAATTACAAATCCTGTAATTAATTAGATTAATTTTTTTAATCGCCTGACAGCACTAGTAGAAACGTTTATTTCAAATGCATTTCTTTGATTGTGACCTCTGCTACTACATTGATAACCATTTTTTTCCGCCTAAAGCCCATAGTTGCTTCCATTTTACCCAGATACCAAATAAGGAGAACAAACAAAATAGATACATTTCATAATAGCTGAACTGCAGGGGACTGGCTTAAAGTCTATTAATTGATGATCAGGACAGGACAAAGCCACTCATTTCTATTACATCACATTATAGTTATAATAAAATAACATTTCATTTCAACATCTTATTAGATTTTTTTTTATAATAAAAGTAATATGAGTAATAAAAGTTATAACTTTAACTCTTTCTAACTTTTTCTATATTTAACTACCACACAGACAGCCATGAACCCTCTGAACCACAATTTCACTTTTTAACAATTTCATACATAAACAACATGTCGTGAACATTGGGTGTGCCATTTTTGACATTTCCCTCTTTTCTCTTAGACTTAGTGTACACAGTCCCCAGCTGCTTCTCATTACAGACAGGTCCCTGGTCTTTGGCACAGAGATCTTGAAGTGACCTTTAAACCACAACAGGGTGCTGCAGTGGAGGGGCAGCTCGGCGAGACTTAAGCCAGGAGTCTGGTTTAGCTTCTGCTGAAAGGAGCTACTGTGACGGAGTAGACTGGGCACTCAGCAAAAGTGCTCCCAGAAGAACTATGTAAATGCAGCAGGAACTTACAGCAGCAACTGGGAGCAGACAGACCGTATAATGTCAATCACAGTTTCCTGATTCTGTACATGAATACTTCAACAACCTGACTCTCACTGCAATTATGGGACTGTTAATCATATTTAAACATTATTTGAAGTATACATTTACTGTCACCTGATTTATTTGCATTAGGATAACCATTTTCTACTTAAAATTGTATTTATTACAGTTTTCTTCTAAATGAACTACTAAAACAACTATGACTGAAATGGTCGATTTTGATTAAAGGGACAGTGTGTAAGATTTTTACCCGTTAATTACAGAAATTGAAGATACCCATTCAAAAATACAGTGTTTTCCAAGCCTTTTCACTTCCATCATGAAATCAAAGTATTCTGTTGGACTTAGATATACCTGCATAAAAGGGGGATCGTCCCCATATAGAGGCATCCATTTTGATTACGAGAGCCGCAGAAGGACATTTGGGCTCCGCCTTCGCCTTTGGCAAGGCTCTTGGTTTTGGGTAAACAACGACAAGCATGTTGCCGGATCACACGTCGTAATGGATCTAACACGTGTTTTGGACTAAATTGTTTTACTGGATTTTATTCGCTGGATCCTTACGGACAGATTGAGACCAAGTTTATGGTGAAATACTGAGTTTGACCTGTTCAGAGCCTTCAAAGGTAAGCTAAGTAACAAACCTCGTTTTGTGCTTTTCCGTATAAAAGCCCCATGTGCTCGGGGAGTGATTGTTGTGCAGGGAAATGAATTGCATAGTCAAAAAGAGGAGACTGTAAGGTTTCATTTGATGTGTAGATTGTCATGGTACACGATTGGGAATGTGTGTGTGCTCTCATGCGAAAAGAAAAAAAACAGTGAACGGGACCGCGTTTTATTTATACCGTAGTTGTCGGCGAGGGCTCGCACAGCGCCAGGTACGCGAGCTGTCCGCGTTACGGCGCGCCCGGGTGACCCTCGAGGTCTGCCGTAGCTAATACAGGAGGTGCAATAGCCACCATCCACCTATGCGCCACGAATCCTACACACTGTACCTTTAAGTGTCTAACTCAAGGAACACAACAGTGAGCTCCTCCTCAACTAACATCCCCAACTGAAGAAATGTGTTGTTTAAATCAGTAATCGAAAAATTTGAATTAACAAACTGAAATTCTCCTTTTGTTAGTAATCTAAAGTTAATAAGTTTACGTTTTACCATTAAGCAGCAGAACACTATTATCCCCCAGTGGGCACAGGCCATTCTGCTAAGCCCTCGTGTATGGCCATAGCTTAGCATAGCGCTCCAGTGATCTGTGAGATTTAGTGGTGGACATTACTGATCTTAGTGAAAGCCTTGTCACAGTTAAAATGAAGACTATCACACCCTATGCATTGATCACACAAATGACAGGGTCAGGTTAGGACTTCCTCTCTATTTTACTGCTTTATGTGCCGTTTAGATGCAAGGACAGAGACCCAAATGTCTATAAAGACCACAAGGCCTTTAGTTTCTTACAGGACACAGCTGGCTGAGCAGCAATCCTTCTAAGCAGATTAACTCTCAAAATACTGTGGGGCCAACCAGTAAATCTTTGCTTAACAAAAGCCAGTGCAACTATAATGTCATTCATTAACATGGAAAGGGGATAGGGTTAAGTCTGTGTTTGTGTTTAGTTTCATTCCAACTGAATCTCTGAAAAGCTTACAGCTATTCCCAAAACACTGTACCGGTACTTACATTTTTACAAGGAAAAGCAAATTGAATGAATCAGCCAGTTGTGTCAAGGCTATAAATACAGACATGGGTTCAGCCACAGTTTACAAATGTTCTAATGTCTAATTAAATATTTTTTATATTTTCCACCATTTTGGTTGTTTGGTTGTGCTGTCCCACTGTTTCCAAACTTGTTGTTTTATAAAGTTAAAACTATACGATGTCCTAGTTTCAGTCTATCCTGTTTTGCAGGCCCCCCCCCCCCTCTTCTTGAGAACGTATGATGCAAACATGACACGAATGGATGTATGGCTTCCATATAAACGCATACTCATTGCAACACTATTCTACAGAAAAGTCTAAACTGACAACTTGACAGATCACAGTAACTATGGGGAGGATTCAACACAATACCAAAGTAATCTAATCATCACATAAAGTGCATACCAGGGATGTCTGATTACAGCATGAACTCTATTCTAACTCTAACTCTATTTTTAATGACATTCTAAGTCCATTGTAATCTTACCTGGGACTTTCTCTTCTTGCGACTGAGGCTGCCTGTCCAGTCACTGAACCGTCTGATCCGATTCTTGATGGAGTCCTTCTTGTAAAAGCCAAACTCCTGACCGCTCAGCTCCTGTTGCAGTTGCCTCTCCTGTTCCATCCCTTCACTTAACGTATGAGCTTTGGGTCTACGACAAGGCAAAGTATACGAGGAGTACTGCTTGGATTCAGTGCTCTCTTCCTCTAAAGGCACATCTACCACTGACGCAAATGATGTTCGCATTCTCAAGTCCATTAGGGGGCGCTCTAACTGTGAATTCAAGTCTCTAGTTGTAGGAAATGTAACTGCAATTGTAGGTTCCCGGTAGAGATCAGAGGTGGTCATAGGAGGTTGCTCAATAAAGGTGTCTACTTGGTGGATAGGGGAGTTGTTTAGTGTTCTATGAGATGGACAAGACTGCTCTGCTTCACACAGTTCTGTGGCTGGCCCCCACGGAGAGTCATACCAGGATCCATCGGAGCTAAGAGAACTGCCTTTGCTAGTCCTGGCAGTGGAGGAGGTAGACGCAGGGGGTGGACCACTATGAATCATATTGGGGTCTGCAGAATTGGGAGTTGAAGGCGGTTCCAAATTAGGAGAAAACTTAAGGAGTTGTACTGGACCATTTGCACCATCCAAGACAAGTGGGTTCCCTGAGGTGTTGGTAAACTCCACCCTGAGACTTCCATCCTTCTTGATCACCACCCGTGGACTGCTCTGGTCCTCTTGCCCATTCATTTCTTCTCTGTTTAAGGCACTTCCATTAATCTCCGCCCCATATGGATTGTCGTCATAATCGTCAGAGAGATGCCGCTTCCTTATCCCGCATGCGGACGAGCGTTGCCAGCTAGGGCTCCCCCTCTTGGTGACATAGTCGTAGTGACGGGTGGAATAAGGCTGCCGGTTTTTAGGTGGGGACAGGCAACCGCGACCAACACAGCGTGCTTTGTACCCAGACCCCACTGGAGCACTCTTCCACCACGAGTGAGGAGAGAGGGCGTCGTCTTTGGACAGGCGCGATTTCAGGGAGGGAGGCTTGTGCTTTCCAGGGAAGACGGTGCCTTTAGGACCCTGGATGCTGTACTGACTCTCAGAGTTACCCATGACTTCCTAGAAAATGAAAATATTGGTTACCATGAGAACTAAACAACAAGAAATGTAGACCAAATATAGTAATGTTTTAAAAGTCCTATATTACGCCAAATTGACTATTATGAGGTTTGAGATGTGCTATAGTGTTGTTATCTCAAAAAAACATGCCTAGAGTTGCGTTTTGTTTGAGTAATCCATTATTATTAGTCTGTCTACATCTCTAAAGCTCAAAATGCTCTGTTCCACCTTGTGATGTCATGAAGTGAATTTTCAAGTGAAGTTGTATGAAGTTTAAAAACACAGTGGAGCACTTTCTGTATTACCACATGACATCACAGAGGTGAAACAGGAGCGTTTTCTTTGGAAAGAAGAATATTTGATGAGTGAGCTACTGTAACCAAAACAATTTCCCTTGTGGATCAATAAAGTTTGTCTAAGTCTAAGTCAGCCTAAATATGCAGGGTTTGTGTATTAAAGATGTGTTTATTAAAATTGCTTGTAATTATTAAACTACAAAAGATACAAAATTAAAGAGTTAAGACACAACATTTCGTGATATAAATATCTACTATAAACAGATGATCTTGTGGTACTTTCATGTTATCATTTTGTTGCCAATACACAGCCTTAGCTACCATTTTGGAAAATACTCTCCACACATATGGCAGTAAAATGAATGATACGGTATGACATAATGCCAGCTCATCGAGAGTATAAAATTAACCCATTACTCATAAAGCCTAACAAACCACCATTAACTTTACTGTTTCTCTTTCCGAACAGCAGTAGGTCCACATCTTCCTTATGTCTCTAAAATAGCTAAAACATAAATTGTTCCGCAGCAGCTGGTCATTATGCTGTGAGTGCTACTCCATCACGAATTTAGTACTTTCTCTCTTCTTTCTTTCTTTCTTTCTTTCTCCAACTAAGCCAAGTGGCATGAGCCGGTTTCATGTTATGCTTGTTATGTGTGACAAAGCTCAGGACAATGCAAAATCACTTCCAGGCAGTGGACAACACACTCTGGATTAGCAACAGGGATTCATGACCAGTGCACAAAAACTGACAGTGAGAAGGATAGAGAGAGAACAGCTGCCTGGAGAGAAGCTCTGCACTACTGTGTGGGCTGGCATTACGCAACACTTCTCTAGAATTCATGAAACAATTTATGGATTATAGCCCTGGGAAGATTATGGAGGTTTGATTAATATCATAATATGCAATAAGTAGTTTAAAAGCATGTTGCAAAAGTTTAATTTCAAATGGTCATCAAATGGCCAATCATAGCACTAAATGTCCAATATAATATTACAATTATTTGTATAAATACTTGTTGAAAGGATATTTTCAGAATAATCTTTCTATATTGATTAACTTAAATTGAAGTCTATAGTTTCTTTATATTCCAGCTTCTAGTAACATTTTTAGGATTTTTTCCCCATTTAGCTCATATTACATTTTGAATTCTTAATCTCTATGGCAACGTTCCTAGTTTTCATCAGTCTGAAACCCATAAATATGACATTTATTTATATGTTGCATCATTTCCTCTTATTGGCATGAGCCATATAGTAGATGTGATTTGGTTCTAATAAACTCCTAAAGAGCAACGTTTTACAGAAAATAAATTGATGGTACGCTGACAATCGCTAAACCCACCCATGTTTCAAAGATGGTGTTAGGTTCCAAAATCCAAATCCCATGTAATCCCTTTTGTCACTCAGCTCACCTGTGGCCTCTTCACAGCTCAGCTTCTATGTGGACGCCTCTTCTCTCCACCTCATCGCACAAAATAGTCCTCAGTCGTCCAGCTCATCTGAAACACAGAACAGGGAGATCCCATCTGAGTGATCCGTCCTCACCTCACAGCTCTGTAATTCTCCGCCTGTAATAACCTCTGAGTTTGATGACAGGTGTGCCACTTTAAGAGCACATCTAATCCACACCATTTACCAAAGCACAGTGTATGTCAAGTGCACATTACCGGCTACCGGCAGACTCAAACGCTCATTGAGAGTTTAATACAATGGCCTAAATGTTTTCAAGATTTCAGGGCAAACTAGGGCGTTATAACAACCTTTCCATTATAGAAAAGCCCTGTACAGTATACTGATACCGCCCTTGTGCAACGTTTCCAACTGCCCTTCTTGAATCATCTCTCCCAACCTAACAGTTACATTTTTCCACCTCTACCACAGAACATGACGTATGGTCTTTTGATTGAAACTAGCGACCGTTATTCTTAGCGCCGCCTCACTGCTTACTCCACAGATGTTTATTTTTAAACTTTGGAAATACTAGCTCTCTTTTTTTTTTTAACTTGACAAATTCATCAGGTGTGCAGAATCCAAAACCAGGACTGGCCCCTGGAGCAGAGAAAGGGCATCTGTGTTGAACATACTGTAACCTACTTATGCATGTAACTGACACTGTCCAGGAAGTCGTTCAAATACTGTGCTATAAGCATTGCAGAGCATGTACAGTACGGGTGAGGTTACGGTGTAAACAGCCCTCCGTTAAAAGTCCTAACCTTTTGGGATTAAGTGATTGGCGGCATTAAGTGTTTATCTCCGTAGTTTGGATGCAGCTCCACTCTGAAGTAAGATTAAACAGTACTTGCTGACTAAACAGTTCACAGAAAAGGAATCCAATGCATCAAAGAGGGAATAGTGAAACAAACTGTGTTAAAGGTGAAACGTGCACTGTGTAACTTTTTGGGGGCAAGGTGTGCCACCAGGATGTCTCCATGGAGATGTTATTGCATTGAATAGAATGTCTCAGAGTATGGCATTAATCGTATTCCTCAGCAAGTCAGATCTGTGGAGATGCAACCCCTAATGCATGGGGTTGACCAATAATGTTTTAATGCCATACTGTGAGACCAAAGTGCTAGCATCTCCATGGAGACAAGGAGGTGGTAGACCCACAAGAAATGTTACATAGTGTACCTTTAAAGAGCCAAGATGAGATGGTTCAGAAGAATCTAGAATCAAGGGTTGACAGGGATTCAATATGTTTGTGTCAGTCCCAATTCCAGATAAATACAACAATGTGAATTTGTGCATTCTAGGAGGCAGGGGTTTTGCTAGGATGACCCCAGAAGAACGCCTTAAGTTGTTAGTGAATGTGCCAGTGCTTTTGTAAATTTAGGGTTGATGTGTCTCAGCCTAATTTTACACCTATGATCCCGAACATGCTGAGTGGAATAAGGTTTATGAATGAACGTTACAATGTGAGTGCGTAAATCTGTCACAGAAACTTGGCTGGACACATGCAGGCCTAGTAATGAACTTGAACTGTGACCTGATGACCTGATTAGGAGGGGAGGACATAGGAGAAACACAAACTTTTATGTACTTTTACGCATGCTATTCTTTTAATTTTAGGAGAGCACTCAAATATAACAATTTTACAAGAAAACAAAGCTCTTCTTGAAGGAAACTCCAGGAAAGCAGCTGCACACAACACAAGAATCGGCATAAAGCCCTCTGTTGAAGTTGTCACACTGACTTCTTTCTTTTAGCACTACTACTGGCACTTCTGTCTCCAAAGTTGATTCAAAATATGAAAGGCTTAGAGGAAAATGCGCAACCCTCCAAGCACACACACAAACACACACATTCGCCGTCTGCTGCCAGTTGAAATGCAGCATTGTGTGAAGCGATTTGAGCGCAACAACAAAACAAGTCTTCTTTTAAGCCATGACCTCCCCTCCCTCTTCCTTTTTCTTGTCCAAAATGGCTTCCTACAGGCCATCTGCTCCCAGGCCAAAGGACCACAGGCACCCTGGCCTTCCTCCGTCCGCCCCCATGACCTGGCATTCTTCTCAGGATACCCTCTAGGTCACGCCCATGGAAAGCCCAATGTTTAGTCTGGATTTGGGCATGTCTTTAAAAAGTCTGGTGGAGGATAACTTCAAGGAATGGACCACACCTATAAATACAGGTAGCACAGTGTTCACAATGACTCTTAGAGAAGACTAACAGACAAAGCTGGTTTTGGAAAAGGAAAGCCACAAAACAATGCAGTAATGACATGCCGACTTAAACTAGCTCAGTATACTGCAACGTCACATATCACTTTTTATCTTATTTTTATTTAATTTAACTTTTTTCACCGTTTGCACCCTCTATATGAATGTACCATGTATGTCACTACCCCACTGTTACCTGTGCAATAACCTGCTTCATAACCCATGTGCAATACTTATACTACACTATGTGCAATACGCGCTTTGTGTTACAATTTTGTATGAAAAGCGCCTTATAAATATTGTTTGATTGATTGATTGATTGATACCAAATCCACGTGCAATACTTATACTACACCATATTATGTGCAATCTGTGAAATACTCTACTTACACCTTATTTAATCCTACCTGTACCCTTGTATTTTGTTATATTTTATTTATTTTTATTATATTTACTTTTTCCTCTGCACTTTTTTGTAACACTTTTTACCATGTACCATGTACTATTATTGTATGCTATTAGTACTTCTTGACTATCTTGTCAACGGTTCTTCTGATCCTAAGCATTTCATTGCATTGTTGACCTTGTGTTGATCCTGCATATGACAAATAAACAATCTTGAATCTTGAATTTTGAAATGATACAACTGTTTTAAGCAGGTGAGAAACCAGTTACCATTTAACATACAGCAGGTGTTAAGGACAGTGGGATGATACCCTGGGTACATACCCTGGGTTCAACAAAGCAACACAGGGAGGTCGACCCCTGCCACACCTGGTTAACAGCTTTATCATGCACCATCACCATGTTTATGACAAGATTTGCTATCACTATTTCACAGAGAATTTTTGATTTTGAAGAGCATTCCAAGTTGCCAACAGATTTTGAAGTGTGATATATTGTTGAAGTAAATATAGACGTTAAATGATAATGGAAACCAAACCATAAAGCAGAATCATCCCCCAATATACAGTAATCCCTCGTTTTTTGCGGGGGTTAGGTTCCAGAAATAACCCGCAATAAGAGAAATCCGCGAAGTAGGACAACTTTATATTTTACAATTATTCTACATGTTTTAAGGCTGTAAATGCCTCACCACACACATTATATGCTTTTCTCAGACTGGAATTAACCTTTTCTCACATTTCTCTCTCGTTTAAACACTCAAACTTTCATAGATTTTCAACAAAATGTATTAATAGTGAAGCGTGGGGGCTCCGCCGGAAGCCCCGCCGGACGCGCGAGGAGCGCGGAGACATGAGTCACTGGATCCGCAGGAATCCAGTGACTCGCACCAACCTCTTGGAGAAGTGCGCGACACGTGCACCCCTCATCGGGGTCAAATCCGTGACAGAGCAGCACGACCAGCGCGAGGCCACGCGTACACCAGGGCTGCGAGCACGATATCGAAGCTCCCGTCCCGCGTCCTCTGAGCCTGAGCCACAAACCAGCCGCACGAAACCAGCAAAGAGCAGCATGTGGTGGTTTAATCCTGGTTTAGACCTGGTCTAGTCCCGGTTTAGTCCAGGTCTAGACCTGGTCCAGTCCTGGTTTAGTCCAGGACCAGTCCAGGTTTAGACCTGGTTTAGATCTGGTCTAGACCTGATTTAGTTCTGGCCTAGACCTGGTTTAGTCCTGGTTTAGTCCAGGACCAGTCCATGTTTAGACCTGGTTTAGTCCACGTTTAGTCCTGCTCTAGTTCTGGTCTAGTACCGGTCTAGTCCCGGTCTGGCCCTGGTCTAGGTCCAGTCCCGATCGTCCCTGCGTCCCCCATCTATCAATCGGCAAAGGTCTACAGTCTCTTAGCCAATCAGGACACAGAACACAATGTTACACTATTTTTTTTTTTTTAATGTTTTTAAATCCGCGAAACAGCAAGGCCGCGAACAGTGAACCGCAATAGAGCGAGGGACCACTGTATATTCTAAATGTACAATATTTAAAAAAAACATTCTGTTATGCAATAAATGCATAACAGAATGCAACACTTAAGTAGTTAGTTCGTGTCTATAATGAGTCATAAACATTCAGAATTCAATCAGCTCAAATCTAATTGTAGTACAGAAAAATAACCAAAATTTTCTCACTAGAACTAAAAAAAAAACAAAAAACTAGATCCTAAAAAAAGATATAGATCCTTCATCCCCACCGCTATCAGACTGTATAACTCCACCATATAGTCTAAACATGCAATTTTTTTCTATATTCTCTTATTTACTTTTTTATTATTATTACTTATCTTGTCTGCATGCACTTTTTTGTTCTAAATTTCTTTGCACTAAACTGTCTGAAGCTAATGTAGCATGTGAGTTTCTCCTGTGTGAGATCAATAGTCTTATCTTATCTTTAAAAAGTAGCCACAATAAATATTAGTATAGGTTACCTATATGCGGAAATTGAGAAATAGAAAATACACATTTTTTAAAACATATTTTATTATTTTGTTCTTTGTTTTATGTTTATGATATTCCTGATGTACATTCCTGTTTTGTGAACTCTCTTGAGTATTTAGGCAGTCGAAATACTTTTTTTTTCTGATTCAGTAAAGTACTAAAGTACTCCATATTAATTACACAATACATAGAAAAAATGCCTTTAATTATTATTACAAATTATTGCAAGAGAATTCTCATTTCTGGGTATAATAACAAATGTGAATAGTATAATAATAACTCTGCTAGCTCAGGCTGTGACATTTCCTCTGTGACATAATCGGCCGTTATGAATCAACAAGTGACAAATGAGTAGGTCAAATAATCAAATGTGCATGAAGTGCCTCGAAGGTTTGCACTTGGTGGGTTATTGTGTTATAAGAGGGAAGTATGAGCTCATTTGTTATTTGTAGGGGTTGTTAACACACAAGCACACAAGTGAGCCGCCTTCCTCCCGTTAAATCACTACCCATGGGACTGCTCTCTTATCACTTTCCTTTGGCACGGTGACAATAAGAGTCTTAAAGGGACATCGCACTTTAAATGTATTCAAAATAATGCACAAGCCACAAGAACTATTATACTGATTATACAATATTGCCGGAGCCATGGATGGTTAGGGTCTGTCTCCCACCAAGTTTTGTCCTATCAACCAAATTTACAGTGTCCCGGGGTTGTTTACTTATGACCTGAACTGCATCTATGAATCACAGTGAAAACCCGTAATATAGTGTTGCAGATCAAGAAGAAGCCACCACACATCCATCAAAGTGCTTGTTAAGTGTCTTTTGGACTTTTTCATTATATATTATCAAAGCTCTGCACCTGGCTCTGGACCAAAAATGGCATCGCAAGCAGTACTGAAAGATTTAAACACAAATGGCATGGCCAATCCACACTGGTGCCAAGAAAATTTAAGTATTTTCAACTAGACTGCACTCACAATTTATGGTACAAATGTTTTAACTACATAAGATCATTTTTAATCAGATTGCAAAATTAACTGAATGGTTCTTCTTGCAATGTCTGGTTAAAATATTTTTGTTTTAGATCTAAGTCCACACACAAACAAAAAACTTTTGCTTTTACTTACTCTAAAGTACTCTAACTTGATTATACTATTTATATAAAAAATTCCTTTAAAATCTAAGGTTCTAATAAGATTCACAAATCATTCAACCAATGCAATCCTTGTCTGTATTTGTCCATAACAATACATTATTCATCTAAGCGCTTCTAAGGATGAATGGCAACTTTGTTTATCAGACTTCACAGCGTACATCAATACAGACTAAGGCTAAAAAGTCCATGCAACATGCTAGCAACTTAGCAACACCTGTCAATAGCCTTCACAATGATTCCTTTATATTCAAGTTGCCAGCGAGGCCACTAAACAATAGTAAACAAAGCAATTCTCTATAACATCCCTTACCTCTGTGGCCTGGGCTTTAATCTCCAGGCTCTTTGTAGAACTACAGATGTCAAAAAGTAGACTTGCCCGGTGTAGGATTTGCCTGAGTGAAGTCTTAAAGCAACACGCGCACTCTGCCTCTGATTCATGCACACACCCTAGACACTTTTGGAAGACACGTGGAAACTCCCTCCTGGCTTTGTGAGTAGACTGACGAATCACAACCCTTCGAGGGTAACCCACGGCAACGGGGAGGAAAATGCTCTCAATAGAAGACAGTGGAGATGCTTAAAGCCTGTTTGGAGTTGTTTTTCCGACTGCTGGCTTTTCCGAGGATGCAGGCGCAAGTTTTCCGTAGAAGCTGCGAGGAGTTTGAGAAGTGCAAAGCTGGCAGTAAGGGAGGTGGCTACAGGAGGAATGACTGGAGCCCTTGTCTGACCCTAAATACCAGAATGACCCCAGGAGGAGGCCAGGGAGGTAGCAGCACAAGGGGCATGTATGTGAGATGGAATGGGTGGAGCAATGACTAAGTGTATGCCAAAGAATAAGGAAAAAAGTTGTAAATTATAGAACGGAAATTAAGTTAGCAACAAGGCTGGGTGTTCTTAAGTCTGGAAAGTAGAAGTGTTTTGAGTAGCTGAAGTGTTTTTGGTGACTAAGCCTTATTCCAGAGGCAGAAGACCGCTGTCGTCTCTTAAACACATGTATGCATTCATTTGTCTACACGTCGCATAACTGTGGTCGCCAACTCAAAGTGGACCCATTCACAAAGCCACAGCACAACTCCACGCTGCACTGAAGAGGAGGAATGTTACTAAATACAGATTCTTTGTTCATTTACAATGTTTATTTAGCTGAACTTTATTCAGTTTTGCATGATTTGAGTAATAAAAGCGTGAACCTCATCAAATCCAGTAATGTTTTTTTTTTCAGTGTAAAATAATTCTTCAATATTACCATGTGGCCTTATACTAGTTCTGACTGAGATCAAAAAAACATTCTGAAACATGCATTATTCCAAAAATACACAAAGTAGACAACAATGTGTTTGGATAACTGAAGCGTGCCAGTCTACTTGGTCCTCTCTTTTTGACTTTTTTAATACCATTTGTGTGATGGAACTTGTCAAATCACGGGTGCAAAATGGAAAACATGACACCTACCATTCCTATACCCCCCATCTCCACAAATGTGTTCCTGAAAGCGCTTTCTCAATGTCACGGCCCATGAACAGCTGTGGAATGGTCCTCCATCAACCTCCTGCTTGACATTGGACGCATCAGCACTGAAGACACAATATTAGGGCTCAACAACATTGTTAACAGCACAATGGTCCCAGCGGACAAGTCTGGGCCGCTCTCAAAGCCCTTTGTTAGGCCCTGGATCGCGCAAGCTAAAAGGTTAGTTAACAGCACGCAGGGAAGAAAGGCGAAAGAGGCACCAAGAAAGAAAGAAAGCTATAGGGAGCTAAGGAGTCTCCACTGCTGCATATTCATACGCAGAGCAGGTGCTGCGGCTAATGCTTGTCGCCAAATGATCTGACCCTTCAATTAGGATCAATTAAGAAAGAACCAAATTGGATCTCATGCACCAAGAAAATCCTACACTATTTTGAACAGATTTCTCTTATCACATAGAAGCTATATGACGATATGGTAAATAAATAAAAACATCAGAAGAACTTGAAGATATAGGAGATAGAAGACTCTTTGTTGCATTGTGAGTCATATACAGAAATATTACACACTGAAATACTCATAAAACACATTTATCCTTTTACTGACCTCTTGTGGCTGGAGCTAGTACAGTCACTCATAAATATTATATGGTGGATTACAAATTAGAAAGACTTACAGCTCCACACCCATAACTAAAGTCTGTTCGAAATCACTGCCATCCCAAAGAATGTACTGAAGTAGTAGTGCAGTGAAGTGAGGGTATATCTGCAGATTTGCCTCGGGCTCAGTCTTTAACGCAGTGTTGATACAGAGCTCTCAGATGACCTGATGGCCTTTCTGTAACACACACCTACAAAGGCTCCCAGACAAAGCCAGCACCTGTCACACACATGCACACTCAACAGGTTAACAGTAGACCTGGATTAACTAACATATGATACAATGTAGGGGTTGTTTTTAGAGCCTTGATTCTGATTTATTGTATACTGTTTTAAGGATTTAACTAAAGATGAGTGAAGAGCCCCTCAGTCGTCCAGGTAGAATCCATGATAAAAGGAGAAATTCAATTTGTCAACTGTCCAGTTGAAAAATTGAATTTCTCCTTTTATCATGATTTAACTCAAGCCATTTGCTTCATTTGAAAATAGCATACTACTGTCAAATAAATCAGATCATGATTCTATTTTTATTGTCATTTTGCCCAGCATAGTAGATAATCATTATAAATTAATGACTAATGCTCTTTTGGCACATTATTTATACTGCTGAACATGCATTAATTTAGTTGTAAACTTATCACTCCGGTGTACTTGTCTGTAGTTGACTGTTTCACCAGTTGTAATTCATAAATCCAATTCTAGATTTATTTTAGCCTCCAAAAGGCCAATATAAAAAGTAAACATTAGATATTTAACATTCAGTGTGATTTTATCGCTTTGATTTAATTAAAATAAGTTGTTGTGCTTCAGAGCTCTTAATTTGTCTCAGAAAAGTTTCAGATGAATAACAAAAAAGGATAACAACTTTTTCACGCAAAAGATTTATAGCACCATTAATTTAGACAGATTACAAAACTGTCCTTCTTGATAATAAACATGACAAAATGAAATTGACAAATGATGAGAAGAAAATGTGCTAAGTACTTTCGTTGATTTTGTTGCGTGAAAAAGGATCACTAATGGTGCGATACTGCTGCACACTGGGGACTGCACAGCTCTCATCAAACATGAGGGAATAAAAATGTCTGCTGGTCAAAACAACACTAATTACTCCTAATTGCTCATTCCTTGCGGTAAAAAGTATCTGGGGAAATTCTTTCTCGGGTAACGAAGGAAATGGGGGTCGCAGTCTGGTGGAATTTACTTAAGCTGGGATGTTTTAACTAAGGTCAAAGGTCAGTCCTTTTGTTTTGCACTTATCGTCTCACTCCTCCCTGAAGATTCCGAGGTCTACAAACTTGTCTCCAATTCTGACATTCTGAGGTTATCCCATAACCCGCCCGATGCTGTCCGCCCTCTTCTGTTACCTGCAGTGAAATCTCTATTTTCAGCTTTGTGCCCTTGCTGTTTTGTGACAAATAGCATCTAGTGACGTACATGACAACACAGGACATTTGAGGTTTACTAGAATGAGTGAGGCGCCCTACAGTAAGAGGAAGGATGGCTTTTGTTTGAAGCACAACAGGACTATTCTTTGTGTCCTAGATTATCCCCAAGGGATACTGGGAGTCTTCCTGTTGATCTGTGGCTGTAGATTTACATGGGAAAGACACAGGGAGAAGAGGGTCAAAGTGGAAAAACATCTGGTGAAACATGCCTGGGAAGAGATGGGTCAAACAGCTGGGAGCATGCAGGTGCTGTTATGTGCTCTATGGACTGTCTGCTAATGAGGAAGTTTGATGAACAGAGAAGAGCTGTGAAGGGGCTAAAGTCTGTGAAGGACATTGAAGGACAAGGTCAGTGGGCAACAGTAGCTCAGTTGGTAGAGTGTTTCTTCCACTGTGCCATGCAGCGTGTTTTTTTTTTTTTTTTGTCCAAAGGTTGGCGGTTTGAATCCCGCTCTTGACATAACGCCATTGGTTGAGCAGTCAGATCCACTGACCCACAGGTTGGCGGTACGATTCCAGCTCCCACAGATGAATGCTGCTGTTGTGTCCTTGGGCAAGACACTTAACCCCACCTCATCCCCAGTGTCTGTGTACACTGATAGAGAGCCCCCATGACAGAAGTACATCAAGGCCGGTTGCATCAAGCGACGTGGGGCCGTCCTCCTGTGGACCCACCACCCGCAGGAGGATCCATGGGGGCTGGTGCATTGAGATCTGGGCGGCAGATCTGTTTGGACTACTGCCCCCGGAAAAGCTGAAGAAAATGAATGAATGAATGAGGTCAGTGTGTGAGCATGTGAACTCTCAACCTGACTGACTTCTCTGTGTAGATTTTATAATGGAGTAAAAAGGGGCAAAATAACATCTGTGCTGCAGTGGTTCAGTTAACCACCACTGAAGCAATGTATTATAAAAATGTACGATGAGACGTTTCACCTCACGACTTCAGTTACAGTTACACGACTGCATGAGTGACAGTAAAAACCTTTCAAGCATGGGTGCATTAACAGCAAATTTAAAACATTAGTTGAAGAAAAAGCTAAACAAAAAGTATTGTCTACTTTTTATATTTAAATATCAACATAGTACTGTATCAGTCATAGTATTATATTGTATTATTATTGTATTATATATTGTACTATATTGTACTATGTGGAAAATATTACCTGCTCAAGATAAAATGTATGCAAACACACAGCACAGCCTGCCTACACGTTTGCTGCAGTAAAAGTAATGTCTAATACACTTTGTGTAAGGCACGTGAGAGGGACAGGTCAGATAAAAAAGGCTGCGGGGTGAGCACACACCCAGCCCTGCCCAGGAAGACAGTACAGGCTGTAAAACATACAGCTTCCCCTGGTCAAAGAACGCTCTTATTATCTCCACGGAGATAACACAGACAAGAGCGCTTTGAGGGACAAACAGTGGACAATAGTGTGAGATATGAATGGGCAAGAACACCCGAGCCAAAATCAATAAAGAACTGTGACTGCAGAATTAGGTTCAGGTTGAGAGTCAAAGTTTGGACACTTCTTCAACTACTAGAGAGATGTTTTATTCCATAATTCAGTGTGTGCATTATATTCCACTTATGAAAAGTGTATTATGTCCTTTTCATTCTGTAAGACCATATGTCATAAACGACGAAGTGCAAACACTGCAGTGATTAATAGGGCCACTTGCTCATTACTGCCCGGGCCCGATGCCCGTTGTAGCAGTCAGGTGAGGCGGACACACTCCAGCCTCCCGGAGGTGATCCATCAGCCTTCATTGACCATCAGCACAGAATCAGTCACATAGAAGCAGCTGGTAGAGGTCACTGCAGCTCACACCTCAAAACAATGAGGTTGGAGGGGATTTGGGGAGCTCTGACACACGCATGCACTGTAATTGAATAGAAGGGATGCACGTGTGGCTTCAATCACTGGATACATCAGGGAGAAGAAATCTATAGAAGGTGTCACACAAATCAATCCAGAGGCAGTTTAGAAAAGGACAAAGTGTACAGAAAAGAGCCCAGACAAGAAGAGGTGTGAATAAAAGCGACATGCGGTGGCTGAATGTGGCTTTATGTAGGGTACCAGGGCAAACAAGCATGGCCTGGCTTTGTCCTGCACACACAAACACACAGCACACACATGCACCTGCTGCTAATGTGGTCTGATAAAAGAAAAAGCCATAAAGTCACAACTTCCACAAGCTTTGGTGTAAACAATTCGGTAACTGAGAAAGATAGATGACCAGGCTATAATGAATGCTGGAAGAGCCATAGAATATTTAGTATGGTTTGCAGAGGATATGCTGCTTTTTGTATGAACATAAATTGAATTGTAAAACTTAAAATTAGGTTCAGCAAATAGATGTTATGCTAATTTCATTTCATTTCATTTGTATTTAGGCAACTATATTTTTTATTTTACAAACCAGTTCTGATAATATACTCATTTTACTATATTCATTATATTATAAATTACACAAACTATGTGTATGGCACTCCTATTGCTATTTGTCACTGCCAGGCCCTAATCCTTGCAGACATTCTTTAGGAGCCCTGACGCCGGAGTTTGGCCCCTGTGGCCCTCTCCCAGAGTGAAGAGCCCACTCATGGCCCATAGCCAGCTTGAGACCTGAAACAATGTAGAAAAGTTTCATTTTGAATTGTGCTGGCAGAGTGCAGACAGGTTGCAGCTAATGGATGCTAATTCAAATGCCACATGCCCATGCCAACGCAGCCATATGCTCATGGTAAACTCCAGCTGGCATCTCTGTATCTTTTGATGGTCTATTAAAGCACTGGGAGCACAATGCAGCCAGGCTAAACAAAGGGTGAATTATCCATGACAGGTAGGATCAGATTTATAAAGATTGTCTACGTAAATTATAACCTTCACTCAGCATTTTTACTAAGTCGATACCACACTGCCGAGGCCATGACTCAATGACAGGCAAAAGCTGAGATGATCCAGATGGAGTGGTCAGACAGGTAAGGTGCTAGTCCAGGCTTGTCTGGATGGTCAAGTTTAGGACAACAGAAGTGAACCATTAGCAGCTGAGGCCCATGCCCCCACACAAAGCCTGTGGTTTACACAAATAGCAGGTGTTAAACATGGTTGTTATGGATGTCAGATTAGACACATTGTTAACTGGGACATCAAGACAAAATGGATGTTTACTTGCTTTGTGCTAAGGGTTTTTACATTATTAACTTAAGCAATTAAAGATTTAATTGATTTATTTTAGCAAAATATTGGCAAACTTCATAATAATATCAGCTTGATTTGGAAAGTAGGCACTGCCTTAAACACACCTAAACAAAAGATGTTAAGAAACCAAACTAAAGCAACACATGGATTATCCCTTGTGAAGAATGTCGGATTAACTGTCTTTAATAAACTATCGCTGCTCAATCCCGGCCCCACTCACACAGCGTTCCAGAATCACATTATAAATGCATTACATGAGCGAGTATGCAATTTCTCTTCTGTTCAAAATGAAAATGAATGTGATGATTGGGCCAATATGCTTCAATATTCACAGCATGGTGAGTGTGTGTGTGTGTGTGTGTGTGTGTGTGTGTGTGTGTGTGTGTATGTGTGTGTACGTGTGTGTGTGTGTGGAGGGGCACACACACACACACACACCTACACTACTGCACTAGTGTAGGATAAAGGAGGAGTTGTCAGCTGCATCAGGCCTGGACCTCCATTAGATCCATGTAAGCACAAGACTGTAGTGTGTGGACCAGGGGCAACCATCCATCATGTCCTGTCGACCACGTATACACAGACCTGGAGTGGAAGCATACTGTATATTTACTTCGGTTCAACACGGGTAAAAGAAACATCCCAAAATGTGTGTAAGTGATATAATTAAAAAGAACAAGGAAATCAGCAAAATATTCAATAAATTGTACCAAAACAGGTTTAGCTCATTTCACGTTCTCCTTCTACTCTGCATACTACTACTACTATCATATATTAAGATTTCTATTAGTGAGTAACTGGATACAGCAACCTCTTAAAAGCAGCAGTACAAGAAGCAATATTCCAAGTGTTTAAAATCCCAGAGCAATAAACAGTAAGATGGCCATTTTACTGCAATCCTATCTTTGCCCACAGTATCTCTCCGGCTATCAAACAACTGATTTTATTGCAGCAGCAGCTCCAAGCCAGGTCAAGTTGCCGGTAACACACGAATCGAGCACGGATAGGGAGTAGGGAAACATGAGCTGCACTGTCTGCTCAGCATCCTGGGAGCTCCAGTGATGGGTGAGACAGCTGGTGAGGGGCCAAGAGAACACACACACACACACACTCCTGCCACCAGTCCTGTGTCTGTGGATATTAAATACCTGCTTAAGACATGTAAAAGTATTTTGCAGCAAATCATCAAATGTAGTGATTTTGATAATTGGGCTGATTTCACTGGTCTACAAATTTTTGGACTCGATCTGCTTCTGAGATAAAAGTGGCTAAATCTCATTTATATTGATAACATGAACTGAAAATTAATTGATAACTGTGCTGGTTAGCTAATGTATTCAAGCTATGTAATGATATAATAATAATAATATATATATATATTATATATATTGGTATATGTTAAAACTCTAGACATATTAAAATGAATGTATTGGAATGTGCAGACAGGCTTTCAGATAAAACTGGTTGCTTGTAGACACACTGTACCTTCTGATAAACTACTGTTTTTGCCTTATTTTGCATACATTTCCTATTTTGACCTAATACTATATCTTGGAAACTATAGCCAATCAGCACTTCTGACTTACTTTTCTTTATTAGTGACCTAAACCAATTGATGTCTCAATTTTTCTTGCTGTTTTTGTGTATTTGGTTTGCTCAATGTTAGAACATTAAACAAGTGAAATGTGCTAAAAATAAGTTTCAGCCATTTCAGCAGGTCTCAAACCATAAAGAAAAGTACTTTTTACTTTTCAGTTTCAAGTAGAAAGTACAGATGCATGCTCTCAAATGTAGTGAAGTAACAGTAAAAGTATCCAGTGTCAAATTTACTTAAGTAAAGTACAGATATCTAAAAATTGTACGCATTGTACTTTTACTTTCATATTTTGTTACCTTCCACCACTGGGTATACGACAGAACATGGCATGATAAAAGGGTAGGCTGATAGTGTCTGTGCGGTAATAAACTGATGGCATAATAACAGGATGGCAATAATTTTGATGTCAAGATGGCTAAAAACATCAGAAATATGAATTATGTTAACAAAAGTTTCCAGAACAATGTAGGGATTTCAAAGAGGTGTGTAGAACCAGTTGTGCCTCATGCCCCTAATAGCAGGTTTTCACGTGTTTATGCTAATTTGAGTTTTTTCTTTTGTCTGGGGTGAAAGTCTGTGCTTGAGAACAACCCCTGACCTACTTCTGTTCAGAAAGTGTGTCATAGGTTAATATGAGAGAATGTGGTATCAATATCAAGTCTGAGAAATTGATACAAAAGCCAATGAGAGAAGATGGCAAGAGTGAATGTGTTCAGTAGTTAGCTTATTCTTTTATTATTATTCTTTTATTTGTTCTGATCCAGCAATTATAGCAAGGACGCAGGGTTGACACTTAAAGAGAGACTGCACAGGATATGATTGGCTTTTTTATTGATTATTATAAAGCACAGCAGGTTCAACCCATGCATATTTTCAAGAAAACTGAATATACTGAACCAGAGTTAAGAAAGGAAATGATTCAACATCGCCCTGCCACTCTCAGCCATTACTATTAATATTGAACTCATAATTATTTGGCCAATTATTATTATTTAAATAGGCCAAATGTTGACCCAGTAATCCACAACAGGTGCTCCACAATGCACTTCTTGGTAGTTCGTCTGGGAGCGGTAAATAAATGCCGCAACAAAAATGCCTAAACCTGTTCTTCTGGTCACGTGGCCGCATTTCCCACGTGAGTTAATTCTGCTGCCTCTGAAAAGCCATCAACAAATCTCGCAAAACAAACTTCTTTTGTCCACGCGGTTCAAAACGATTTCAAGAAGGAATGTGGCTTATAGTGGCTGATAACACCGAGCAAGCCGGACAAAAAAAGCGGGCACTGCATGGCACAAGGGGTGCGGCGGGGCTAGGCTAAGCACTAGCAGCTGTGCCACATGTGTAACGCTTTCCAACCAACAGGATTCAATTAAGACCCCTGCCAAACTCATTATTATCCCATCCATACAGGCAGGCTCAAGAATGTCAATGAGGACTTCAGTAGTCATTATGTATTCGACATGCGGAGCGCCCACCGAGTAACATCACTGCAATTACAGAATCAACAGTTTTTTTCCATAGCCAATATCTTGTATGACTTTCAAAAAGGGTACAATCACCGTTAATTTTGACTTTGTAAAGTAAATTCCTTTACAAATTGAATTAAGGTCTATATCGGGCAGATGTAACAGCCAAGACTTGTCTTATAAGAAAGGGACAGCGAAATCGACAGACAGATGCTCCGAGCAGCAGGGGTCAACAGAGGTCAAGCCGCTCCATTATGAGAGCACAAGGGTGGCATTTATTCACAGAGTTCTAAAGCTGGGGTGATGGGGTGGACTTATGTGGGGAAACTGGGGTGGATGGATCACACTGCAGGAGAATAGCTGACTACTCCAAAAAATGTATTATTGTAGCTTTGGCTAGAAGAGGCAGAAAATTGTCCACCCACATAGACTAAGACTAGAGGTTTTGGAGAGAAAGTACAGAATATGCAACTCAATGGACTAAGTGAAGTAGGATAAATAAACAGCTAATTCAAATTGCGGCAAAGAATTATTTCAGTAGTTAAGTGTAATTTGAATGTATGGATTAATCTGTTGCTTAGTTTGACACAGCTGAACATTGCATTGCCGAGTCAATAGGGCTAATGATTCAGTGGCAACTCTGTAAGAGAAAAATTCAAATTAAACATATTTAATCATTAGAAAGGTGATTATTATTAAGTTTGAAACATATACACTATTGCCAGCAGAGCTATGCAATACATTAAAATACAAGTCCTGACAGCCTCTACCAATACAAATGCATGCAGATTTGACGAAACCCGCTAGACAAAAGAAACATATAGAAAATGCTGAATTGAATTGCATGCTTCATCCATCTGCAAAAGTGTTTTGCCCCATAATAATACAAAATGGAAGCTCTCTACCTCAGTCTGCTATATACAAAAACATATTGAATTTACCCAGTGGCTCCAGTATCCCAGCGTTGGCCAGACAATATTGCGTTTGATGAGCCGATCTTTTACAGCCTAGACGCGAGTAAAAGATCGGAAAGAATGAGTGTGGTCTTCCTGCTTGTTAAAATAAGTTCTTGCTAAGAAAAAAAATCCCTGTAGCAGTGTATGATAGCATGATTAGCACACAGCAGCATGTGCCTGGAACACCCTTAAGATGCACAAATCATTCTCATCAGTTCACAACCGATGCCCACTGACTAATGACCCATTTGCTCCAGGGCCCGACTCGGAGGCCAATTAAACGCTGTGCCAAAACGGACCACAAAGAGGGGGCAGAAGACATCTTATAATTTCATAATCACATTACAGTTACACAATAAAAAGAGCAAATCACCCCCATAAGGGAAATCATAAAACCAGAAATTATTTATGATTCTAATGACACGGTTGTGACTTGAACTGCAGCAACCATTACCAAAATGTCAGGACAGCCAAGTTTATCTCTTTTTACACTGTTGTTATTATTAGCTCAGACTAGCATGCCAAAATGAATACTGTAAAATATCATTATTGTTTTTAGAAAATGGGCCACCACAAGTTTCCAGTAGAGTCGATTTGTCCACGCGAGCAGACCACAGGGCTGGCTGATGGAAACTGGGGAAATTGGCCTGTAATGTGGGTACGGAAGCAAGCCTAAAGATACAAATGTATGTCTGCAAATGGTCAAGAAAATTGTGCAATTATTTGGGCAATTATTTAAAATGACATGCGCTGTCAGTTACATTTTTAGAGTAAATTCCTGGAAGAATCAAAGTTTTGTATACAACTAGAGCAATAGTCACCAACAGACGTAAGATATTTTCTCTACTTAATTATATAATAACATAACAGCTTTAATTTAGTTACTGATGAGTATAGATTTGCTTAAGCTAATGTTGCAATTAGCATGTAATTAACATAATGAAAATGTATAAAATAGGCCTTTAATAATACAAGGCAGAAATGTGGCAAAGGAGTTTTCAGTGCTAATCCTCCTGCTATTAACCTAAAATCACATCATCATCACAACACTGATTTGCTTAAGCTAATGCTGCAATAATAATACTGAACTCTCAATAATACTGCACTAAACTACTTTTCATAATGCATAATATGTTTACTGCTGCTGCTCTATATGAATGTACCTCACTGTAAATGCTACTGTTACCTGTGCAATAACCCATGTGCAATACTTATACTATATTATATAGGGATGCACTATATATCGGCATTAACATCGGTATCCGCCGATATTGCCAAAATTTTAACATATCGGTATCGGCCCAATGTGTAAAACTGGGCTGATATTATCGACCGATATTTGTCAGTACTATAAATACCAGATTAAGAGTGACATGGTGTATCATGTCTTTGTGTTCCCATGACATGGCACTTCTTGATGCTTTTATATGGCGCCTTAAAGGTTCCCTAATACTGTAAATGAATCCTTCTTCAAAATCAAGACTCATGAACCCATGAACACAGTCAGAGTCAAAAATCTCTCTCTCAAACACTTTATTATGGGCGTTGTTGCTTGAATGCAAATGAGGAAGACAGAGACAGCCCAGTGCAGCGGGTGGGGTGGGGCAAACTCTCCGCTCTTTCCTCTTTAGCGGTGCGATGTGCGCTGGCCCCACTTCCGCGTTTATGCACGGAGGAAGATATGAGACGATTTCCATTGAAAAATAAATACATTTCCACAGAAAATAAAATTAAACCACTGCTGTTTCAGAGGTTCGGAGGCTCGGATAAAGGACGTCCGAGCCTGGAAACATTCTCACGTGCCTCCAGGAAAATTTAAAAAACGCATCTCGCATTGCGTAGCTCGCTTGCGGTCCAAACTCTATGGCCATGAGTTCCAGAGATGGTGGGTAGACATCCAGACGGGGGGTGGAACTGCATTAGCATTTTCCCCGAGTGTGACGTCAGACATTTCCCTTGTTCAGAATCACCCGTTTGGGCTGTCTTTTTTTTCAAAAGCCAAAAAGGATCGCAAATGCTCAGTTTGGGGGGGGGGGGGGGGGGGGTAAACAGGGTAGGGGAGCTCACATTAACGTTCAAAAACCTCAGAAAGTGGAAATTTCATGCCATGGGACCTTTAAAAGACATTGATATATCATAAGATCAATAAGTTAGTTAAAGGTTATAAATGAGTTCATTTCATATTTGTAAATTGTTAAAAAGTGTTAGGTAAAATCAGAGTAAGAAATCTTCACCTTTAAGGATCGTTCTATTTTGAGTAAAGAATGAGCGTTCCTGTGTTAAAGTCCGGTCTGTTTTATACGAATTAAGCATGAAGACGGCCCGTGTTCACACTGAATATGTTTTATACGTTTGAACCTCGGCAAATTTTCACCTTTGTGAGTATTTTATGTTAACAAGCACTTTGATTAAGGTGATGTATATATTGCATTTGATCAAGTAAGACCTGAACTTGTGGTTTCACGGAGCTAACTGTTTAAGCTAGCTACACGTATTTTCTTCATCACATGGGCTACGAAATTAGTAATGTGCCTTCTTTGTTCTATGTTTCAGTTACTACATAAATATATAAGAGACCCCCATAAAACATTTATCATCCTTGTGTTTTGTTTTTTATCTAAACTTTCTCACAGGGGTTTTGTGAATAAAATAAGTTAAGCTTTATGGAGTCAAAATATGTTTTGAAAATAAAAGAAGACATTCAAAAATTAATTTTGCATGATTTTCAGTCTGTATAAAATGTTATCTCAGAATAAAAAAAAAAAAAATCGTATCGCTTAATATCGGTTATCAGCCATAACAGCAACATTAATATTGGATATCGGTATCGGCCAAAATTTTCACATCGGTGCATCCCTAATATTATATTATGTGCAATACGAAATTCATTTGAGCAGTATTACCACCTGTGAAATACTCTACGTACACCTTATTTAATCCTACCTGCACCTTTGTATTTTATTACATATTTTTTATTATATTGTTTACTTTTCTCCCTAGTATTTTTATTGCATTCAATTAGTACTTCTCGACTATCTTAGCAAGTCAACGGGTTCTTCCAATCCTAAGCATTTCATTGCATTGTTGACCTTGTGTTGATCCTGCATATGACAAATAAACAATCTTGAAATCTTGAATCTTGAATTGTATGGGCCTATAATATTTAATACAGATGGGAAGAGGTAAAATTAATATGTTTAAAATGCTGATTTTTGCATACAGTACGTTCTGGGGTCTAGTCACAAATAGAAATGATTAGGTTCAACATTTCTGCATTTATCTTTTGTATAATTCTGTAATCAATAGGGAACACTGGCCCTTCCCATCTAAGAGAACGGTATCATCACATTCCAGAATCTGAAATGCACAAATACAAAATACTAGAGCTGGGCAGTATGACCAAAAATCACGGTATTTTTCAAAATTTTTACCAGTATTTTTATTTTTTTTTCATGCATGACGAGGTGTTAACCCCATTTCCTAATAATTTAAGAGAATAATTACTGCAGAAAATTGGATTTGGTAAAACATATCTGGGTCCAGTGCTTTAATCATCTCCTTGGTTTAATGAAAAGATATAGTAGTACTGTGCAGTAAAAAGATTGTTGTATTATTATTATTATTGTTGTTGTTGTTATTATTGTAATATATAATATTTTGTTGTAATATAATTTTGAGTTGATAAGGGGCAGATATCATAAGATTATACTTCTTTCTGTTCCCTTTTCATTGATATTTGAGTTATAATTGTGTTGCATCTGTTATTTTTTGTTTTGTTTTAACAAATGAAATAAATAAAAGAAAGAAGCTCCTTTCTCAATAGGACTAAGTGGTTCCATGTCTAAATGGATAGTCGTAGGCGTTCCCCTTAGCAAACGCGTCTTTGAGTGATGTCTGAGGGGCCGTTTAGACGAGGACGATTGCAACTGAATACGACAAAATATTCTATCGGAAGTGTCTTTTGTTTACACGGCGGCGGCGCTGTCGGGCTCTGAAACCGCAAAAATCTGAAGACTCCTTCCAGAGTGTGGAGTTTTGAAGACGGCCCGGGTCGTGTCTCCGTCTAAACGGCAAGAAGCGCAAAACATGTTCACGCCGCATACACCTGACCTGATGCGCCAAGCCGGTTAAAAACAATAACAATACGTTGCAGGCGACAGAGGCGAGTTTGGACAAGACCGGGCAGAACCAGTCAGTGGTGGGACAATTTTGAGAATGGATTAGTTGATGACAGTGCTTAAACTTCAGAATGACTAAACAAGCTCTTGTTGCATTAAGCGAAGAGCTCCCACCCTACATCGAGGGCGAAACAACCGTGATGAGAGCCCCTGTCGGTGTCCTGAAAAAGGTAGGTGTTTTTATTAGCGGCCTGGCATGCATATTCAATCGAATTCGCCCACTTTTGCGTCTTCGTATAAACAAACATTTCCTGTTGAGAACGCTCGTCTAAACGGGGATACAAAATTGAAGACGAGACGCCACTTTTGCGTCTTCTGTTTTTATCGTCGCTGTATAAACGTAGTCTTAGTCGCTACAACTTTAGCCCGACATTACAGAATATGTTTGTTTGATCAGCGTCAGATTTTTTAAAGCCGAAGTACTTCCACACAACTGACACGGCTCCTCTTTTCAGTATAAGTTCACCGTATAATGTTTTTCACCGCTCAACACACACTCTAGCCATGTTATTGATCCGTGTGGGTCATTTGCGTGGTGTGTGTTGTTAGCATTAGCGTTAGCAGTGTGTCTGGGCGCTGCGAGCGGCTCTGTGGACCTGTCCCAATTCCCTTGCGTTCCGCGGAGGCTAGTTCGAGAGCTGCAGCTTTCGCAGCCTTCGGAGCCGCTGAAAAGCGGCTGAAAAAGCAGCCCTCGAATTGGGAGACAGCTTACGCTTCCAACACTCTCGTGCCACAGCAAAACAGTTCCCCGGTGCAACGTTCCGGCGAACATTTCGCCGCTCTGTGTTCCCGATGTTTTGTACGCCCACTCTCACCGATATTGCGGTAAATGAAAAATTCATATCACAAAAAAAAAACACACCGGTAACCGGTATTCGGTATTCAGTAACCGGTATTCAGCATGCACCGGCATACTGAATATTGCCCTACAAAATACTGTATCCAAACAAAAGCAAGAACAATTTACTTTTGCCATTTCTCTGTTGTCATCTTTTCAACAACTGCTGACTACAAGAAAAAAAAAAATCTTATCACTGAACTTGGGAGGCGTTGCTATGATTACATGTATCTAGTCTTTCCCGTAAGTGTGAGAAAACATATAACGTAACAGGTTCTTGTGTGAATGCCATAAAGTCAAACAGCACATTTGTCATTTGTCAGGCTGGTTCTCTGGCAGGGCAACGTTAATATGAAGAGATGGCAGCGCCGCAGGGGAATCATTTTATATGAATGACTTCACTGCTCCCCAGCTTCACTCTCAATCCTGTCACACAGCGGACAGAGCAAGAGGATTTGGAAAAGTTCAGCACTGTAAAAATGTTGCATCTTCATTGGTATGATGAGAAAATATTCCTATAAAAGAGATCAAAGAGACGGATCTATTCCCAAGGCCAGCTGCTCCTCAAATAAGCAGAAGATGGTGACAGATCTGAGTACATGACATGATAAAAAGTAAAGTTAAGATATTTTTGTTGCTTGGGATTATTATGCAAGTTACAGTGGTTGAATTACTTGATGTTAAAACAGTGATTTCGAAATGGTTCATGCAATGCCATGTTTCCAGGAGAACCTGCCAACAACATAAATCAACTTTTTGTTAGTAACTTGAATTTTGACATTTCAAGCTTACAGCCCGGAGCTCATTATTTTAGGTTCAAAACATAATTTTGATTTAACTTCAACTGTCAAATTGGTCTTTGTGTTTTTACTGGCTGTAAGAAGTAGAAGTATCTGGATGGATCCTAGTTTTGCAGTCTTCTACACAGTGGCTCATTTGCACAGTCTGATAGGCCCAGTCCTGTTGTTTTACACACAGGATATACACTCTTATATTAGTGACTCACTCCTTCCACTACGACTGAAGAGAAAACTCCACACACTGCGCTCTCACACAGCGGTCTTCCAGGATATCCCATCTGGGGCAGCCTACAATGGTCTTCTTCTTCAGTGGAGCAAATCACCAAGGAAGAGTGAGGAGTGAAATGGCCCATACGAGCTACTGGTCTGGGAAAGAGTGTAAGGGGAGATGGAGCAAAACTAGAGAGAAAGAAAGGACAAGTAGCAAAAGATCACTGGTTCAACTTCTCACAGGTGGTACATGGGAGGACTCTGTGGAGGACACAGTGGTCTATAGGGGGCCAGTTTTATTCCTGTTACTAAAAACCATATTACTAAAGTTCTAATTATAATGTGATACTAGGAGATTTGCAAAGTTAGAATATTGATTATGAAAAAACAATAAAAAATGCTGCAAAAAGAACTGCTTAAAATATAAAGAACAGAAACGTGCATGTTTGTGGTGAATATTACAGTTGTTTAGTTTTGTGTATTACATCTCAACCAAGACATTTCCAAGCTAAAATTGTATCATCGTAAATATGCAAAAATATATATTGGGAGTAGGGATATTATTTCTGTTAATGACTCTGAATTACCAACCACAACACCAAATATCTTCTTTATGTGGTCCTAGCACTGCCTCAAATTGCATTCCTAAGGACTGAGGCGCTTTCTTGGCTGGATGACCTTCCTGGGCAGCAGCAGGTTGTCTGGAAAGTCTATCATAGATCCAAAAAAGTCTAAATGAAATTAGTAAGCCACAAGGACTTTCCTTTTGGCAAAAGACAGCGCAGCCAAGTCTAAAGTCAATTCTGTGCTTCCAAACCTGATTCTGGTCTTTACCAACTGTCTACCGGTTTATTAAATTTATTACTCTCTTCATAGTCTTGAATTTCTGATAGCATTTTATATTACCAATTTGATGACTTTCTGAAATGTAGTTATATTCACTGAAACCAGGGCCAGGCCAAAAGGGAGTCTGTAAATTTCTTGGCATGAGTACTTATAACATTAAGATTTAACATTGGGGCATATTAATAGAGGAGTTCTCCAATGGTGGGTGAATGTCAAACACTATTAATAGCCCCCGATATCGTCACGGCACAGTGCACACCTGTCTTCAGTAGGCTCAAAACATCTCCGTTCCAAATGTCAAAGAGGTTAGAAATGTGCGTCCTTCAAGGAACAAGACTTTCAAATGGGACCAAAGCATTAATACTTACACAATAACAAATTAAGAATATATTACCGAAAAAAATATATAATAAATAATAATGCTGAAACTAATTTATGCCGCTGACACAATAAACATGAAGAATTATCCCCCAAAAATATTCTAAATGTATAATGTTTAAAAAATACTAACTGCAAGAAATAAATTGCAGAATGAAACACTAAATCGATAATGCATCAGGGAAGTCATTTATTCAACCTATAGAGCTCAAATATAATCATAGAGATGAGAAAAATATCAATAAGTTCCCCACTACTAAAAAGAAAAAGTACCCACTATAAATATTGTTCCATCTAACATGCACTGAATGATAACTTGATATAGTATACAGTGGTCCCTTGGTCTATCGCGGTTCACTGTTTGTGGCCTCGCTGTTTCGCGGATTTTTTATTTATTTTTTTCAATTTTTTTTTTCAATTTTTTTTTCAATTTTTTTATAGTGTAACATTTTTTTTATAGTGTAACATTGTGTTCTGCGTCCTGATTGGCTAAGAAACTGTAGACCTTTGCCGATTGATAGATGGGGGACGCGGGGGGGACCGGGACTAGACCGGGACTAGACCAGGACCAGACCAGGACTAGACCAGGAATAGACCAGGACTAGACCAGGACTAAATGTGGACTAAACCAGGTCTAGACCAGAACTAAATGTGGACTAAACCAGGTCTAGACCAGAACTAAACCAGGTCTAGACCAGGTCTAAACCAGGTCTAGACCAGGTCTAAACCAGGTCTAAATCTGGACTGGGCCTGGACTAAACCAGGACTGGACCAGGTCTAGACCTGGACTAAACCGGGACTAGACCAGGTCTAAACCAGAATTAAACCACCACGTGCCGCTCTTTGCTGGTTTTGTGCAGCTGGTTTGTGGCTCGGGCTGAGAGGATGCGGTCTGGGCGCCGCGGTCCGGGTGCCGTGGTTCGATCTCGTGCTCGCAGCCCCGGTGTACGCGCGGCCTCGCGCCGGTCGTGCTGCTCTGTCATGGATTTGACCATGATGAGGGGTGCACGTGTCACGCACTTCTCCAAGGGATTGGTGCGTGTCGAGTCCCGGGGTGTGGCAGTGCCGTTGGATAAGTGCGGTGCTTCCTGCGGATCCAGTGACTCATGTCTCCACGCTCCCCTCGCGCATCCGGCGGGGCTTCCGGAGCCGTGTCTTTCCCCACGCTTCACTATTAATACATTTTGTTGAAAATCCATGAGTTTGAGTGTTTAAACGAGAGAGAAATGTGAGAAAATATTAATTCCAGTCTGAGAAAGGCGTATAATGTGTGTGGTGAGGCGTTTACAGCCTTAAAACATGTATAATAATTGTAAAATATAAAGTTGTCCTACTTCGCGGATTTCTCTTATTGTGGGTTATTTCTGGAACCTAACCCCCGCGATAAATGAGGGATTACTGTAATTGTAACAGGCTTACTTACAGTAGTAGTTTTACAGTAGTAGTTATAAGAATAGTAGCTTGTCACTTGACTTTTCCCAATTTGCATGTACATGAACTCCCTTTTGCTGGAAAATATGTTTATTTGCACCAGGTGGAATGTTTTTGGACACTCCAAGGTGAAGGGCATTAAAATGCCTGAGTCAGTGCAACAAGTTCGGCAACAGCCAAAAATCTGCTTTATCTGGCATAGCCTCAATAAGAATCTGACATCTCCAATTTCTTTATTTCCCAGCGGGATGCACATCTAAATGAAACTCAGTCCATAGCACCTGTTCATAGCAATATGAAAAACAACCAGACAGTACAGGGTGGCAAAGATCACTCATCGCTCTGTGAGTAACTTTTTTCCTCTAACTGAAAAAGTAATTCTGTTTGGTAAAACTGTGCTTATGTAACAGCCTGGAGGGTCTCATGTCTCGTGTCTTTGGCAGTCAGAGGCCAGAAAAATATGAAGCTGGAAGACTTGTGCAGATGAAGGAAATCCAAGTTATGCAAAGAAACAAAATGAGAAAAATAATCTTGGGTATCAAAGTGAATATTGCTAAAATGGGACCAAGCACACATATTTCGCAAACATAATGAAGCAAAATCTAATGAAAAATCTATAGTCTTACCCTGGATTAGATCACAACAAAACATTCTTTCATTTCGGTACAGACAAAACTCCAAGTAAAACCCGTATTTGCAGCCATTAGCTTCTTTGGCGGTACATGCAGATACCAAGATTACTACATAGTGACCTGAAGTCTGTGTTTACCCTGGCCACTCGTCAAATGGCTGAGCTAACATGATAATGCTTGGCGATGGAGAGATGGAAGGAACATATCTGTCCTGGAGATCAAACCACACAGTTAGAAGAGAGAGGCGTCTGGTCAGTCAGGCTAGTGCTAATGAGGCTGAAAATTCCCCCCTGTATAATGCAATTACAATGGCTTCCAAATAGTGTCCAAAGGAGTTCAAGTCTCTCAAAGAACCCAGGAGAGAGTGCAGAAAAAAGAGGGTTGAATAAAGGAAACAACATTCATTCATTCATTTTCATCCGCTTTTTTCCCCCCTCACCCGAGTCTTCGGGTCGTGGGGGCAGCTCTCTCAGCCCAGAGCTCAGTGCACCAGCCCCCATGGATCCTCCCGTGGGTGGTGGGTCCACGGGAGGACGGCCACGCGTCGCTTGACACAGCTTTGATGTACTTTCTTCTGCCATGTGGGGCTACCAGTGTACGCAGACATTGGGGGTAACAACATGACCATTTAAAATGCGAAATGTCTAAACTGAGCATTTGCGGTCATTTTCTGTGTTAGAAAAAAACACAGCTCAAACGGGCGATTCTGAACAAGGCAACTATGTGACCTCACTTCGAAAAATGCAGCTCCACCCCCGTCTGTGTCTCTACTCTGGCAACTATACTACTATTGGCAAAGAAGTCACGATTCAATTCGAATCACGATTCATATGCCACGATGCGATACTATCACGATGCATCACGATATTTGAATTATTGCGATGCATTGCAATATATTCGACATACTTCAGTGAAAATGTACCAAAGAAAAGAGGATAACTTAAATATCAGTGGCTGTGTATCTGGGTAGTGTCTTCAATTGATACAGAACTCTAAGCAACTCAGTTCATAACTGAATTTATTGAATAACAAAAACAAATAAACCAAACCAATAACAAAAAAGTGCATAGGATGTGCACTGGATTTTTTCATTCCATTTTGGAGGTAGCTACCATCATAACAAACTATACCCTTTCACAAAGAAAAAAGTGCATAGGATTTATTAAAAACAAACAAACTAATAATTAATTTATGTATTAATATTAAATATTAACATATTAAATATGAAATCATTAATTAATAATAATCGATTTTTGGCATCAAGAATCGATGCAGTATATTGTGAAAGTTAGTATCGCGATGCATTGTCATGATTATTTTGCACACCCCTAATAAATACTGTATTGATACTAGGCTTGTCTTGATAAATAGGTTGACATCAGGTAATTTGAGCCACATTTTGGTTAATGTCTTAGGAAACTCGTAAAAAGCCATCTATGACACTAGTTTATATTTATTTTAGTTAATAAATACAATCTTTAATATTTTAGGGTTGAATTATTGTATAAAATTTAATCATTTAGGTTTTACAGCTTATAAAACATCAGCTGTCCCACATTTTTTTAACGACCAGTGTTCAGGTAAAATGAGCCACCCGGTCAGCTAAATTGAGCCACTTACCAGCTTAAATGAGCCACCAAAAATGCAAAGCAAAACATTCATTTATTTATCATAAAAACATACTAGTAATTCTAACACACAAAATAAAACATCACATAACATGTGTGTGTGTGTGTGTGTGTGTGTGTGTGTGTGTGTGTGTGTGTGTGTGTGTGTGTGTGTGTGTGTGTGTGTGTGTGTGTGTGTACTTTAGTACTTTATTGGACACAGACTCACAGAGAGGCGTCTTTTCAGTACTATGGTCCTCGTTTATGGAACTGCCTGCCGGAGGACCTCAGGGCCAAAGAGAACGTTCATGTTTTTAACTCATTCAATGCCGGAGACGTCTATTGACGTCCCCTCGAATCCAACCGTTGAGTGCCGTGACGTCTATAGACGTCAATTGCTTTTTTCAGCGGGGGTTGCTAGGTTACGGCCTGGAGCAACTTTTGAGGTGTAATTCACATCTCTCAACCTGTAGATGGCGATGTTGTATCATTATTAGCCGATCAGAGCCGGGGAAGAAAGGAGGAGTGCAGCGTGTGTATGGTGTATTGGCCAGAGTAGTAAGATGGCGAGGCCAGGGAACCCGGAAAAGCAGACAACTGTTGATCAGCGCCTATGGAGCGATCAGATTGCTCTTGGGACCCAGGATCCTGGATCAGAGGATCGCAGAGACAAGCCGGATCAAGCAGCGAGGTCTGAGCAGAGATCTGCTGTGCCCGAGGAGGGCGTGTCCTGTGTGCGCTGCACGGACCAGGGAGTCTCCTCAGAACTACGACAGCTCCAAAGAAGACGTTTACTGACTTGGAGCAGTGAGCAGTGTATGGTAATTGTAATGAATGAAGTTGTGTGTGTGTGTGTGTGTGTGTGTGTGTGTGTGTGTGCGTGCGTGCGTGTGTGCGTGTGTGCGTGCGTGCGCGCGTGTGCGTGCGCGTGTGTAGCTGTGTGTGTGTGTAAAGGTTTATGCATGGGCTTGTGTGTATGTACATATATATGTGTATGTGTGTGTGTGTGTGTGTGTGTGTGTGTGTGTGTATTAGTTTTTATTATGGGTCTGTACTCTGGGCCTCAGACAAAGCCTCAACAAAGTTCTATTTTATAGGAAAAGATATTATATCCTGTAAACATCTCTTGGCACTATTGATTTGAACGAATTTTCAATTCACAGAGCCTTATATTCTTATATTTGTAAATAAAAAATGTACTTTGTCATCAAAAATCTCTTTCTCTGTTATTTTAGATGTTTGAGGTGTCACTAAATCAATAAATATTGATGTCAAAGTCACTGATCTGCTCGAAATCCTTCTCTGAACTAAACGGTCGTTTTCTCCATTTCTTGCTCAAAAACCAGTGTTTTTGCTGAAACTTCCCTATGTTCTACTATCAGTTATTTGAGAACCGAAAAGGTTAGAAACATAATTTTTTTTCCAGGTGAAAGAAGAGAGTCGACACTTTATTTTGATGTGTCCCATGTTTATATAGTCAAAGAACTCAGTATTCTGTGGGTCTTGGAAAATCAGTGAAATTCTACTGAAACCTGTGGCACTCTGGGGGATAGAATTCTGAAAACAGGCCGGCAGTGAATGAGTTAAGAGTGGGCTCAAGACTCACCTGTTTAGCTTGGCCTTTGATTGACTTCGGCTATCTGTTTGCTTGTCTTTCGTTTGTTCTTTTGTTTGTTTGTCCATCTGTTTGTTTGTTTGTTCATCTGCTTATTATTATTAATAAGCAGAGGGGGTTCTCTATTATTTTTTTTTTTTTTTTTTTTCTCTGGCAGCACAGTGGCTGAGTGGCTAGCACTCATGCTTCACAGCAAGAAGGTTCGGGTCGCCCGAGGCTTTCTGTGTGGAGTTTGCATGTTCTCCCCATGTCTGGGTGGGTTTCCTCCGGGCACTCCGGTTTCCCCCACCAACCCAAACATGCGCCATAGGTAAAATCCTCCAGCTTAGGGCCTGACCAAGACTAAATAACAAAATCATGGGGTTGGTCCCCGGGTCTAACATAGAACAATTTCTCCTGTGTGAGATCAATAAAAGTCAATCTTCTAATCCTTAACCACTGTAAGGCGCTTTGTGCTATAATTTTGTATGAAAAGTGCTTTATAAATATTGTTTGATTGATTGATTGATTTATTGAACCCAAAAGTATATCCAGGAGGGATAAATAGAACAGAAGATGTGGATAAGCAGGTCTACATATCATCAAAATGCTATGCTAATAGCCTATACCATCAAAATATTAGCTAAAGCTAACTCTGAAGGTGGCTCATTTTAGCTGAAGTGCATGGCTCAATTTACCTCAGTACATTAAGGTAAATTAAGCCACCACCAAAAATACTAATTTCATGAAAAATAGTTTAGCTAAGCAAAAATTCAGCATCATATCTGATAAAGGCTGACACAACATGCATTTAGCATACTTTTTATAGCTGAAGGTTGATTTTTTTTAAATGATTTATCAACCTTATAAGTTTCAAGAAAGAATTGTCTTCCAGGCCACTAACCTCACAGTTCTCCTCAGCAGTATGTAAGTGTGGCATTGTCCCGCCCACCATACCAACCATACACCAATCAAATGTATTGTTTTCTATCAAGTACAGTTGTAGCATGCATTTGATATAGTTTGCAGCCATTGTCTGCTAACATTTAAAGAGCTAGGATGCTCAAACCTTAAATGTCTCATTTTAGCTGATGGCTCAAATTAGCTTAGCTACTATATCGATTTATCATTCAGTATATAAAAGATGAAACAATAATTCTGGGGGTCAATATTTATCATGGCCACTTTTTCTTTGCATGAGTTTTTTTGTTATTTTTCTGTATAATCCTTATATTGTTTCAACAACAGAGACACGCAAAAGCTGCTACACAATGCCTGCATAATATTAGGCATACTATTAGTACAAGTGCAACCACCATGGACTCAATAACATGCCAATCATTTAAACAGGCAGAATATGTGTTGCACTGAATTCATATCCACAATTTAGGCAATCCATCATTGTAGGACAATACCTGACACGCGGCACCAATGGAAGACATCTATGCAGTGGACACTTAGCCCTGTGGCACCAGCTGTGTTTGTCTTCCCAATAGGTTAGCAAGGTTAGTTAGGAGGAGCTTAAGACCCCTGGACCGAGTTGAGGCAGATCAATCATGATTTAAATTCTTATTAGGATTGACCTGTAGAAGTAACACGCTTTGCTCGGCTCAACTAGACAGCTGGTTGATTAAGAATTGAGTGACATACGTGGTGCAGATTTTTGAGTTGCTGGAGGTTAGTATAAATAAATAACAGAATGCAACACTTAGTAATGAGTTTGTATCTATAATGGTTAGTAATAGAAGTTCATAAATCAACCTTCTACAGCTCAAATCTGATCATACTGCATGAAATAATAAAGGATTTCCCACTAGTACAATGAAAAGTACCCGTGATAAATACTGAGCAACAAATATAATTGTTCCATCTTTCATATATTTAATGATAAGTCAATTTTGTAATTATTGTGACAGGCCTAGGTGCTGAAATCCTGAAAGATATTCAAACGGACAAATCGCAAAAACAAAAATATAAAGCTAAAATATTTGGGTGGTAATTTAACATTGTGTTCAAATGATCTGCAAAAGAAATACATATTTATATACTCTTGTGGAAATCTGTTTTTTTTATGTTATATATGACATTTTCTTTACTAACATAGAGCATATGATGAAAAAGCCATTCCACCCATTAACAAATAAATATATTCACACTTTATGCACTAAACTACCATCTCCCATCCCATCCCATCATTTACACATTTTGATAATCAATAACAACTGGCTCCATAACTCACACTGTCATATTGCTGATATGGCACTTTCTCCAGACAGAAATATTGTACACAGTCTACTAGTCACAGAGGTATTACACGCACTGCTTATCTATTGCTATCATGGGGCCTTTTTCCTTCATGTACCTCAATTGGCTTCTGATTTATAAGCCTGTTGGTTAAAGAGCAGCACTGGCTTGTGTAGAAGTTATTTCCTAAAGGTTAATGAAAGTCTGAAGTCACAAGTGGTCTGGCACTGGTTAAAAGCAAACCCCCACTCCTTTTTTCACCTTTGACCCCAGTCGTCTGCTGCATAACACTCCATCTTCCATCACTTTTTCATCTTTATCTTCTACACAAACATAACTGGTCATTTTAAATCGAAAAACATTATGTAAGGGTAGGGGCTGTTAGTTGTATGTGGAGCTGGGAGGTTTTCTTAGATGTGTGACAAAGTAGGGGATCTTGGATTGATAACTCAAGCTGACTGAACAAATCTTTCAATGTTTCTAACACTAAGTCCACACGACAACGCTCCTGGATTTTTTTTTTTATGCAGGTTGAAAAAAAATTGCATCCACACACGTGTCAGATCAGTAAATATTCGCGTCCAGACAAAAACGGAGCGCTGAGTGAAAACGATGTAATACATATGCCACACCGATATGTGGCGCTGTAAACAGGAAACAGCCAGAGCCACTGGAAACGCAATAAAGAGCGCATGCGCATAAAGTCCTTTCTCTTCCGCAAACAAGCATCACGAAGCCATCGTTTTCCAAAAGCTAAGTTTTGCTCGTCCACACGACAACGCGACCCCGGCGTTCTCAGATTTCTCCACTCTGGAACCCGTTTTCAAAAAACACTGTTTTCGCCCACCAAAAACGCTGGTGCCGTGTGGACGAAAGGCCAAAATGAATACAAACTTTTCCATTTCCACGGGCCCTAAGTATTCTCAAGATTTAATTATAGATGAAAAACTGCAAAGAATGCACTAAACACACAAGGTAGCCTCCATTAGTAACACAACAGGACAATTCATTTTATGCAAATGAATCAAAATTATGCCGTTTTAGTTACGCTGTAAGAAAATACATGGACCAAACCTTGACGAATAAGAGATTACATCGCTAAACCACCTCTTCTATATCAATGTATTTGTTTTCAACACTTTGGTTTACGCGGAGAAGATCAGTGCATTTTCTGTGGTGTCATAAAGAGGCCACAAACTAAAGTCAAAGCCAACCGCCTGTCAACACTAACTTTCAATTCACCTGCTTTTTATAGCTACCACTCCAGACGCTGCTACACTATACACTAGTCTAGCACAACCCAAATATAATCTCAGCATTGGAACGAGAAATAGAAACTTCCACTCCTCTCGAATGCCTCTTTGTGTAAAACTACTTGAAAAGATGTTGTAAACTAAGCAGTGTTTGATAAAAGTTTGCTGTTACATCTCTATGCCATGGTGAGGCCCGGCAGCAGCTTTCTGTACCTCCGAACAGCGGAAAGCCTTCATCTCTGTGTGACAGTAAGCGCAGATGTTAAGCGCAGCCTGATAAGTCACATGCACACAGCCTTATATGGAGAGAAATGTGCCGGGAGAAGACAAGAAACATTCTCAGCCTCTGTTCAAGCTCTTTACAATTAACAACAATGGTGGGGTCTCAGTCCTGCAAAATAGCCCGCGGAGACAGCACACATTACGTTTTCATAAATAAAGTGACATCAGTGCAACAAATACTAAAACGAAATGTTGTTATTACTAGTGATATAATCCAAATCTCTCTGCGATGTTTTCACAATACACATCTCACAGATTTATTGTGATATTTTGTGGAGGCTAGCCAAATTGTGAATATGTTCCTTTTTCCTTTAAAAATGCCTTGACAAGACTTTGGTTCTGTCATGATACAAAGAATTAAGATTTAAAAGTGCTTATAACTGTTATTTTTTCATGTAATCTGCACTGAAACGGAGCAAAGGATGGTCTATCTAGTTCCTTGGTTTTTTTTTTGTTTTGTTTTTTTAGTTGTTCTTTTTTTAATCTATAATGCTGCACAATAACTATTAATTTAAGAAAAGAGACTTGTAATTCAATATATTGTGATGGCGCATTATATGATTATGCGACTTTTACCGATATCACGATATTTTTGTTACTGTTACATCCCTAGTTATTACATTTTTACTTTTTACATTTTTCTAGTAAAACATATATAACATATATGAACATATATTTAATTTCTCCTTTTACCATCAACATATATGAGCACATTACCCCACCTTACCCCACATAAGGACAGAACCAGCTCCCACTTGTAAACAACAGCATCATCTGACATTCACTCTGAGTGGCATCCGTGTCATAAAAACTTTATAAACAAGTAATGAAGAGCCAGACTCCCTCACTATTTCCAAAGTTCAAGACTCAGGCCTGACCATAGTAGAAAACAGAAATGTAAAAACACAGTGTTCCTTGTGGTTGTGGCTTTTCTCTGGCCTCGAAAAATGTGAACCACAAACGCCAAAGTATGCATACCCTGCTGCTGTTCCTGACCTGCTGGTTCAATTACCAATCTCTGAAAACAGGCAGCAATCTTTAACAACAGATTATGTAAGTAAATAAGCAGTTCAGAGGAGTCCGTTGAACTGGCAGGAGGGGATAATATGAAAAACTACCACTCAGAGTGTCTTCTGCAGAGGTAAATAAGCACAAGGGGGATTTTCAGTTCTGGATAGAAAGATACATTGACACTGATCGCATTACAATTAAAGCATTATGGTGATCTAATAATGTGTCTTTCCATCTGCCTGGTCTGACTCTGCACCACACCAAAACAGGACAAACAAATGACAGGCCGTGAGAGTAAATTCAATTGTTTTGGAATAAAAGAATGATTAAAAACAACACAACAGCTACACCCCAGGCACTCAAATGGAAGATTTTTAATTAGTTTGTATTTCCTGGTATGAAAATTGCTGTAATTACCGGTATACAGATATTCTGTCCAACTCTTCTGCGCCACTCCCTTATATAAATCAATGGCTATCCCAGACTTAGGTCAAACATTAGCTTAGTGTTTTTTTCTTTACAGCTCTCCCCAGCAAAGGTATTAAGACATGCATAGGTTTCCATGGCAGAGCTAACACCAGGCCAAATGGCACACTCACAGCTCTCCACCTTGCATTTTGGCTGTGGTTGCCCTGGGCAGGCCCTTCACACTCCAGGGGTCTCCAAATTCCTTTTGTTGTCTTGTATGAGCTGGGAAGACTCTTCCACCCCAACACACGGCCTAATGACAATAAAGGCCAGGCTAAATCACATCTAAAGACAACTATAAAACATGCCCTGGTGTTGAGACGGGTTGGCCTCTGATCCCAATCTTTCACTCCATAAATTAGGTGAAAGAAAGAAGGGGCAATAAGCAGGCTTTGACAGTACTAGTGTTTACATGTTGAACATCTCCACACTCCTTAAGCACCCACTGAGAAGCTTTGTGAAATGGAGTAACAAACCAGACATCCCCTTGGAATGATAGCTTAATTAAGTTTAAAGGACAGTAATTTATGAACCAACGCGCACGCACTACATCACCTAGGCTATTACAACGCAACACACTGTCACAATCACATTGGTCTAATTAGGGAAAGTAACAGCTACTATAAAAAACAATCTATTTGGAGCAAATGTAAAAGAACCACGCTGTAATTCGGTTCCCATGAATGCGCCATGCACTTTTACGCAAGACGCACAAACACTAAATGTATCAATAGCAAGGTAATTAATGCACATCATATACCAAGTAAGCTACAACTTGTACTCTAAAAACAGCCAAAACAGCCGACATTTTCCTAAAGGTGAGAAACACAAACTTTAAGTCAAAGTTTTAAATAACATTTCGTGTATATTTGAATGAGAAGCGCGCAAAGCCGATCTCGCAGTGATTGTAAATAAGTTCGCCTTCAACTTACCGGTTAACGTCTCCACTGTGAGCGCGCTAGCATACTGCATCCACGTGGTTCCTCCCTAGGTGGCTAATCTAAATAATGTTTGTTTACATCTATAAATATGTAACTAGTTTTTCCTTCTGCCGTATGTCCACGGTTTCTCTTGTTTCCACCGCTGCAAAGGTTCTTGGGACGGAGCGCCAGGAGACTGCGGACTCCTCCCAGACAATGTAGGGTTAAACTCCTCCTTCCCACGGACTCGGAGAGGAGGATGGGGGCGGAGGTGCTCGAGTCGGCTCTTCTGCACAACTCACGCTGTCCAGGGAATGGTGAGACCGATACTTAGATTAAAATAACCGGTGCGTAATGTAGACTCCCAAATTTTCATTACAGATTATCTTTATAGCCTGTGTTGAAACTCCATGCGCACATTCCCAGACATTATTAAAACACCACAATAGACTTGATACCAAAATATTGTGCCACTTTTTCCTTTCTATCTCTAAAGAGATCGGTTTCTCACAAACCTGTTGGACAAATAGTTCTCTGATACAATCAAATGCGAGGGTGGTTTCTTGAGATAACATTTTATCTCATCAACCTGCTCAATGGGCAGTAACACAGACAAATGCTCACAGCTTCCTCCTCCCAGAATGCCCCACGCATAACTATACCTGTAAGTAAAGCCAGCATGTGTTTGTAGCTAATAAACCCTGCATGCTTTCTATTTATAGCCTGATACTTTTAGATGTCTATCATTCATTCTCCTGAGAGGGCCAGTAAGGCATTTTCAAGTACGCTATATCTACAGCAAAACTCTTACAAAGTCAAGAGGCAATAAAGAGGCCAAATTTAGCTCAAAGAACTAGTAAATCAATTCTAAAACGCTGTACCCTATTAGAGCTCCACTCAAGACTACGGCAAATAAATACACTTGTTGCAATCATAATGATGGTCAATAACTATCCAAGCTCCATGAGTACATCAAGGACAAGGTCCCGACAGATGACGTGCTCAGAGAATGCTTCAGACAGTGGAGCTCAGAGGAAGAGGTGCTGGAGGGACCATCATGGCAGCACAAGCCCCTTACATGGGGCATACCACCGAAACATAACTGAAATGGCTGATATCAAGAAATCCTACCAAGGCTGGAGAGGGCTGGTCTGAAGGACAGCACAGAGGCCCTCATCCTGTGGCAAGTAAATTTCTCCTGTGTGAGATCAATAAAGTCTTATATTATCTTATCTTATCTTATCTTATCTTATCCTGGCTGCACAGGAGCAGGCCTTGAGCATCCAAGGTGTAGGCTGTGCAAAGAGGCTCCTGAGACAGTCCAGCACATAACTGCAGGGTGTAAGATGCTGGCAGGGAAAGCATACATGGAGCGACACAACCAAGTGGCGGGCATAGTGTACAGAAACATCTGTGCAGAGTACGGGCTGGGGGCAAAACACCTCCAAAGGTTGTGGAGAATGACTGAACCAAGATCTTGTGGGACTTCCAGATACAGACTGACAAAATGGTGATGGGCGAACCAACCAGTCATAGTGTTAGTGGACATTGCAATACCAACCGATAGTAATATCAGGAAAAAGCAACATGAGAAACTAGAGAAATACCAGGGGGTCATGGAAGAGCTGGAGAAGGCCTTTACGGTGAAGGCATCAGTAGTGCCCGTGGTGATTGGAGCACTCATATACATCCATGTGTGCCGTCTCACAGCTATCAGAGCCCTGGTCACTCCGCATCTCATTACCCATAATTGGCTATGAAAGAGATCCGGCCACCTACCATCAGGACCACATCCAGACTCTCAGCAGAGCCAGCAATATGATGGCTCAAACGATGGCTTTTCTTTCTTTGTCATTACAGTACATATTTAGTGTTTATCTTGCTGCATGTCCCCCTCAGTTTTCCATTTGCAACACTTTTGCATACACCATGAGGTTTCTTTTATCCTATTTTGTATGTGATTACCTAATTGGTCAGTTACAATATACAACTGAGGGGCATGCTTACAGGCTCAAGACATTTTTTTACTTTTTAAACTGCAAAAGTCTTTGCCTGGAAATCCAGAAGGATGTCTCTCTGTATTTGTTATACAGATGAGTCTGGATTTTTACAGGCAACAAAAGTGTAGCTTCTTAAATGAGAATTCCCCACACCTCTGGCCCGCCAGTCATATACCATAGTCATCACTGCTTTGTTCTGTAGCAATAGGCCAGGCTTCCCAGTGGTCCACTCTGCACCAAGGGATGCCCTTCTAAGTGCTTCTCTCACCTCTCCCATTCTATATAATTTGATGTGGCCATTATTGCCACAGTATGAACTGCTGAGCTGTGAACCCCATTCTCAATCTCTGTGTAATTACTCCTCTCATTTGTCATGTCTTGCAATGTCTTGGTAGAAAATTGGCTCACTCATACAGTCAATTCAAAAGCCAGCTGAGGTGCTTTTTTGCAGTCGCCTAGAAAGAAGCTTGTGTGCCAGAAAACACAAGAAACATGTTGTTTAGAGTAGACAGGGCTTGGGTGAAAATTCTCAAATCAAAACCACTTGTAACAACCCTCAGTTTTTCCTAAAAGGGTTTGTGACTTCAAAGTACGCCAGACAAAGGGTGTCTGCATTAGCACTTGGATAAGCTGGAGCGGGGGGAGGAAGAGGTGAGGAAAAAAAAAAACCTTTCAGAAAGGGCTTTTAATCGAGCCGGGCAGGTTTAACTAATGAGAAATCAATGAAGACGAGAACTGTGAGCTGCAGTAGCTCACCAACATTATTCTGCTTTATAGTATTTGGTATTTTACAACACTTCACAGGCTTGCACCAGTAAACCAATTCGTGAAAAATGTCTAAATATTATTGGTTGTGTCAAGAGTTGTCTGTAATTGTGTCTTTGTGCCACCTCACACCTAAAGCAACTATGACAGGTCTAACCTCCACAGCCCATCAAGGACAAGGACAAATAAATGTCTGAAATAAATGATAAATATCGTGTTGTATTTTTCTGTTATGCTAGTTAACTCTCAATAAATCCACAGTGTTGTCTAAAGCTTAGTTAACACCCTCTCTGAGGTCCTGTGGCAACTCTACAGCAGATCTCTACACTGCAGTGCCTTCAGAATTGCAGGATTTTCCCAGAAAATTGTTTGGCCTTAAAAGTCATGTTTTCCTCACTCCAGACTGAGTCAGGTCTGACACAGAGGCACTGCACCGTGTCCAAACGGAAGAAATATCACAACTTCTTCTTCAACTTAGAAGATGGAAAGAGCAGGAAGATTGAAAAGGGCTAAACTGTAATGGCTAGACAACTGGGAAGTAGAAGGGCTCTACAGTGGTGCTTCGTGATGCATGTGAAGACTGGAGGCTGGCTTGTTGTCTGATAAGTGACTAACAAATTGCTTGCAGATTGAAACAGACCAGTGCTGTGTGAGTTTGGGGCTACATACAGTATTAGGTGCTCATAATAACCTGCCTCTGCCTAATAACTCTAAAATGAGGAAGGTGGTCATGTTATGCCTGATTGCTATATAATAAAATTAGAACAAAAGTAGGACCTGTTTACTATACGAAACAAAGTACTCTGTTGTTATTGACTTTTTTTTTTTCTTTGCTCTGAAGCTGCTGGCACGGAAGGTCCTGAGATTAGAGAACACCTGATTGAGCCATCACAAGTTCAAATTACTACTAACATCTGCTGCATGGTACAAGGTGACAAACATAAAACACAACACAAAGGCTGCCTTCACTATCTGCAAAGTAGTAACGGCTGATTCCAGTTGGTTTGAATGCTGCTATTGTGTTCAGTGTATAATGTGATTTGTTTTGCTAATTTCATTCTAGTACGTTCTAACCCCGGTGCTATCTGGAAACTTGGAAAGAAAGGGGAAAAATGTGCTTGATCTGTGTTCAAAAGCAACAAAAGTATGACATTGGTTCAGGAACAAGTGACTGCAAAATTTGTCTTGTTAGTGTTGACATTCTCACATTTATTAAGTCCTAAATGCTTTATAGGAAGTGTTTATATTGCCTTGTTAAAACCTGCTCATTTTGACTTTCCTAATTAGAAACATGCCAATACCCCAAGGGTTTCCCACAAAATCATCACCTATAGATGTAACACGTAGTAACTAAATTGCACGTCTGGTCTGGGCAAGCATAGGTTGAGGACTGTGTAATTGAGTGAGGTATGGATGATGGTGAGTTGTGAAAGGAAAAAGGAAAACTGATATATGCTTTCAACTGTCTGGAAGGGTTTGTTTACAAGCTGAATAGTGTGTACAATGCTTGTAGGTTGCCTGGCTATCTCCGTGGAGGTTCACTTGTTGAAAAAGTGCATTGACTTTTGGCCTATCATGGTAAATACTATTGACTTGTTCAATATATTAAAAATATTATAAATATATGTATAGTAAATCATTTTTGGACAGTCAGTATTCAGTAATCATTGTGAGTACTGCTTCTTTGTACAAGTGGGGAACATTTTGTTGTGTTTTGTTTGTGTTTTTTCTGAAGATTTGAGGTGGAGCAGGTTGAATAAATAACTTGACTATGACTCATTAAGTGTTTCATTTATTTATTGCAGTTCATGTTCATTAACAATACTATACAGTACATTTAGAATACTTTTTTGGGGAAAATCCTGCTTTAGGGTTATCAAGTCAGTCATATTGGTTTTTAATATTATCTATTTTTTATATGTTTTCTTCAGCAATATATATCGTCCTTCAAAATGTATTATCGTGACTTGTCTATATGCATGTAATGTTCAGGCAAACAGTCCCTACCAATCTCATTAAAATAACTTTGACGGTACAAGATCATGTTGAAACAGGTTTATAGTGTTTTTTGGCACAACATTAATGGTGTTCTATTCCTGTGGCAGGGGTTTGCTTGTCTACATTTAAAAACTGCTACTAAGAACTACTATTGTTTATCTTTATTTTTTCAATGCACATTCTATTGCACATTTTACTACATCTGTAAATAGGCATTTATTCTTTGCACTGCTTTAGATTTAGTCTGAGATAGTTTTTGTGTTGTCTTTATATTGTATTTTGTCTTTTTTGCACTGCTTGGCCAGGGAGAAACGGAATTCCGATTCACTGTATGTCGAACACATACGTCAGAATTGACAATAAAGTTGACTTTGACTTGAGTTTAACTTGGAAAAAAAAAAATCAAAATTATAAGTATACAGACACATTTTCATTGTCTTCCTAATCAAAAGCAGATGTTGTATGAGCTTTTAAAATTGTGCTCTTTAGTTCCTCATGCAGCCATATGCACGTGCATTATTGTGTTTGCCTATTAGCTTTATAATGGCTAATGGCAGTGTGCATGTGGGAGCGTTTATTTGGGCTATGAAAGTGGATTAGTTCTGCTGTGGCTCTGTGTGTGTGTGTGTGTGTGTGTGTGTGTGTGTGTGGGTGTGTGTGGGTGTGTGCGTGTGCGTGTGTGTGTGTGTGTGTGTGTGTGTGTGTGTGTGTGTGTGTGTGTGTTTAATCGGTACTGTATTGTTTACCATAGACCACTCTTGCTGGCCAGTTATGAACATGACAGTAGAGCTTTATTTAAGAGTGGCATCTTTTTATGGCAAAAGGAGAAATTCAATTTGTCAAATGAAGTTTATTTGGTCAAATACAGTATGTTTTGCAGCTCATCCAAGCTACTTTTTCAGTTCTTCTGCCGGCAAATTGAATTTCTCCTTTTGCCATGGATTCTCCCTGGACGACTGAGGGATTCTTCATGACACCTTTTTTACCATATTGAAAGATAAATTAACTATTATTATTATTTATTTATTTTTTACTTACTGAATGCATTAGTAGATATAAGGATACCTTTGAAATGTTTATTCAATACATTTATTAAATGTTATAATATAAAGACACAATACCCCAAAAATAGACATTTTAAGCAAATTCATAATATGCAAGTTCTGTTAAGACTGCACAAGCTCCAAACACAAGAACTATTATAAAACATCATATTTAATTCTACTATTAAGATTTGATTTAGTCATCTGATGGCTCTTTGTATTCTGGCCCTCCTTGTTTAGTTAAGAGACCTTAATAAAAAGGATTGATACACCACTTTTACAGCTGAGACACACCACTAATTGCTACACTGGATGCACAGCCTGCAGTTTGACTTGTAATTACACAGACAAACTGATGAATGGTGCTTTCATGTCTAATGCTTTCTTCTATAATAGTACTGCGGCTATTGACTGCGTAGTGCACAGTGTCTATTTTCAAGGTCACTAGGTGTGTTTCATTCTGCACTTTGTTTGTTCCCCATAGTCACTTAAGATTCAACCTTTTCATATTTTTTAACACTGTAGACCTACAGTGTTTCCTAGCATCCTTGCTTAGTGTCCTTTTGGCCCACCAACGGAGACAAGGACACAGTAAAGGGGCAGGTCACATTTCTGTTGGGACAGAAGAAAAATGTCCTCACCACCTCCTCCATGACCTCTGACCTCTCCATCTGAACTGCCACCAAGGTCATTTCAAATACTGTTTTTCTTCTTTAGGTTTTTATACTGCCTAGTATTGCATAACTTTTATTTATTGTTTTAGTCACATCCTTCTGGGGTGGGTTTACAAAACAAGAATTTATAAAGATTTCATACAACTACCTGTTTTCTGCTGTTTTCAACCACTAGGGGTCAGTAAAAGCACAAAAAAAAAAAGATTTAGGTTTGAGTATTACCTTCACCATGTGTTGCATTTACCCCTAAACTAAAGTAATGCTAGACGGATAAGTGTCTAGGTGCTATATACTAATCATTACAAGGCAAGAGATACCTTGGTGCTAGTTAAAGGTCCCATATTACGCTATTTTCTTGTTATAATGTTGTTTTCTCATCAAAAACATACCTGGAGTTGTGTTTTGTTAATTCACGTATGTTTAACACACAAACCCTGAATATTTAGGCGGAGTTCTTCTTTCCAACAGAAAACATTCTGTTCCACCTTGTGATGTCATGTGGTAATACAGGAAGTGCTCCACTGTTTTTAAACTCCATACACCTTCACTAGAATCATTTGGATAATTTCAGACCAGGAATTGCCAAGCTCTACTGAACTAAAGGTAAAATGTAGCTGTTAAGTTGAAAACTAGCACTATATGACATCACAAGGTGGAGCATTTTGGGCTTTGGAGATGTTGACAGACTAATAATAAAGGGTAACTTAAACGTGTGAATGAAACACAGTAATTCCAGCATACTGTTTCTTATTCATTTGTAGTTACGCATATATCCTTGACCAACTTAAAACAATGTGATTTTATTATGACTTTTATGTAAGCCTGTGGACAATGACAGAGGATGCCCGGCTTTGACTGTCCTCACGGGCGGATGAAAAATGCCCTGTACAGAGGTGACACAGAAAATGAAGTCTGTGGTACAACTCTAAGGACTGAATAAAAAGATAATAGCGGAATGGAGACACAGAGGTAGGATAATGAGGACAGAGGAGGAGGCAGGAGCCAGCAGACAGGAGAATGTGGAATGTGAGGAGTGCAGCATCAGCGCAGCCCATCTCATCACTCATCTGTCATATATATATATATATATATATATATACAGTATATATATACACACTCAACAAAAATATAAACGCAACACTTTTGTTTTTGCTCCGATTTTTCATGAGATGGACTTAAAGGGATATGCCACCCCCAGGTCAAATTTGGGCATCTCCCCACAGTCCAGAGACTAAAATAAGTGGTGGAAAGCGTTTTCCGCACCACGTTGTGCAACAGGGGAACTCCCTTCCCGGTGCGTAACTGGGATTCCCCTGGCAGCGTGCTGCGTGATTCGGCTGTATTCTTCCACACTGGAAAATAGTTCCCACCCAAAATGACCAAGTCAAGCTCTCCGTGTTGATTTGCACATTTATTTGCACTCGATATGAATGCGCACTACACAGCAAGTAATTGGGAAAAGCATCGAGCAAATTAATTCCTTTTGGCCGAAATCTTTCTCTGGCGACGTTAGACTCCAGTCTAAGGCGGAGGAGCTGCAGATACCGCGGCGGTCAGTGGCGACAGACTCGGACAATGGCTGGGTGAGCAGGAAAACGCTTTCCACCACTTATTTTAGTCTCTGGACTGTGGGGAGATACCCAAATTTGACCTTGGGGTGGCATATCCCTTTAAAGATCTAAAATTCATTCCAGATACACAATGTATTACCATTTCTCTCAAACATTGTTTACAAATCTGTCTAAATGTGTGATAGTGAGCACTTGTGCTTTGATGAGATAATCCATCCCACCTCACAGGTGTGCCACATCAAGATGCTGATCTGACATCATGATTAGTGCACAGGTGTACCTTATACTGCCCACAATAAAAGGCCACCCTGAAATGTGCATTTTTTTGCTTTATTGGGGGTCTGGGGACTCAGAACCAGTCAGTATCTGGTGTGACCACCATTTGCCTCATGCAGTGCAACACATCTTCTTCACATAGAGTTTATCAGATTGTCAATTGTGGCCTGTGGAATGTTGGTCCACTCCTCTTCAATGGCTGTGCGAAGTTGCTGGATATTAGTGGGAGCTGGTACACGCTGTCGTATACGCTGGTCAAGCACATCCCAAACATGCTCAATGGGTGACATGTCCGGTGAGTATGCTGGCCATGCAAGAACTGGGACATTTTCAGCTTCCAAGAATTGTGTACAGATCCTTGCAACATGGGGCAGTGCATTATCTTGCTGAAACATGAGGTGATGTTCATGGATGTATGGCACAACAATGGGCCTCAGGATCTCATCACGGTATCTCTGTGCATTCAAAATGCCATCAATAAAATGCACCTGTGTTCTTCGTCCATAACAGATGCCTGCTCATACCATAACCCCCCCACCACCATGGGCCACTCGATGCACAACATTGACATCAGCAAAGCGCTCACCCACACGACGCCACACACGCTGTCTGCCATCTGCCCTGAACAATGTAAACCGAGATTCATCCGTGAAGAGAACACCTCTCCAACGTGCCAGACGCCATCGAATGTGAGCATTTGCCCACTCAAGTCTGTTACGGCGACGATCTGGAGTCAGGTTAAGATGAGGACGACAAGCATGCAGTTGAGCTTCCCTGAGACGGTTTCTGACAGTTTGTGCAGAAATTGTTTGGTTATGCAAACCAATTGTTTCAGCAGCTGTCCGAGTGGCTGGTCTCAGACGATCTTGGAGGTGAACCTGCTGGATGTGGAGGTCCTGGGCTGGTGTGGTTACAGGTGGTCTGCGGTTGTGAGGCCGGTTGGATGTACTGCCATATTCTCTGAAATGCCTTTGGAGACGGCTTATGGTGGAGAAATGAATATTCAATTCATGAGCAACAGATCTGGTTGACATTCCTGCTGTCAGCATGCCAATTGCACGCTCCCTCAATGCTTGTGACATCTGTGGCATTTTGCTGTGAGACAAAACTGCACATTTCAGAGTGGCCTTTTATTGTGGGCAGTCTAAGGTACACCTGTGCACTAATCATGATGTCAGATCAGCATCTTGATGTGGCACACCTGTGAGGTGGGATGGATTATCTCAGCAAAGCAGAAGTGCTCACTATCACACATTTAGACAGATTTGTGAACAATGTTTGACAAAAATGGTAATATTGTGTATCTGGAATGAATTTTAGATCTTTAAAGGGACAGTGTGTAAGATTTTTATCCGTTAATTACTGAAATTGAAGATACCCATTCAAAAATACATTGTTTTCCAAGCCTTTTCACTTCCATCATGAAATCAAAGTATTCTTTTGGACTTAGATATAGTCACATAAAAGGGGGATCTTCCCCATATAGAGGCATCCATTTTGAATACGAGAGCCGCAGAAGGACATTTGGGCTCCGCCTTCGCCTTTGGCAAGGCTCGTGGTTTTGGGGAAACAACACAAGCATGCTGCCGGATCAGACGTCGTAATGGATCTAACACGTGTTTTGGACTAAATTGTTTTACTGGATTTATTCGCTGGATTTGTCCTTACGGACAAATTGAGAGAAAGTTTATGGTGAAATACAGAGTTTGACCTGTGCAAAGCATTCTAAGGTAAGCTAACCTCAGTTTGTGCTTTTCGGTATAAAAGCCCCATGTGCTCGGGGAGTGATTGTGCAGGGAAATGAATTGCATAGTCAAAAAGAGGAGACTGTAAGGTTTCATTTGATGTGTAGAGTGTCATGGTACACGATCGGGAATGTGTGTTTTCATGAGAAAAAAAAAAAAAAAAAACGGGACCGCGTTTTATTTATACAGTAGCACCCGGGTGACCCTCGAGGTCTGCCGTAGCTAAAATAGAAAGTGCAATAGGGGTGTGCAAAATAATCGTCATGACAATGCATCGCGATACTAACTTTCACAATATACTGCATCGATTCTTGATGCCAAAAATCGATTATTATTAATTAATAATTTAATATTAATACATAAATACATTATTAGTTTTGTTTTGTTTTTTATAAATCCTATGCACTTTTTTCTTTGTGAAAGGGTATTGTTTGTTATGATGGTAGCTACCTCCAAAATGGCAAATGTTTGAACATCATTTTTTGTTTTAGAAAAAATCCTATGCACTTTTTTTGTTATTGGTTTGGTTTATTTGTTTTTGTTATTCAATAAATTCAGTTATGAATTGAGTTGCTCAGAGTTATGTATCAATAGAAGACACTACGCAGATACACAGCCACTGATATTTAAGATATTCTCTTTATTTTGGTACATTTTCACTGAAGTATGTCGAATATATTGCAATGCATCGCAATAATTCAAGTATCGTGATGCATCGTGATAGTATCGCATCGTGGCATATGAATCGTGATTTGAATTGAATCGTGACTTCTTTGCCAATACCCACCCCTTATATATATATATATATATATATATATATATATATACACATATATTTACACACACACAAACACTGACACACACAGACCGCTGGGCAAAACATGAGCTTGACGTGAGATGAAAGGTAATGTACACTGAAGATAATTGGGAAGGTTGAATACACTATATTGATAAGATAAACTGAAAATCAATTGATAACTGTGCTGGTTAGCTAATGTATGTAATGATATAATAATGTAATAATATTATTATTAATATAATTATATATGTTAATATTTGTTAAAACTGTAGACATATTAAAATGAATGTATTGGAATGTGCAGACAGGCTTTCAGATAGAACTGGTTGCTTGTAGACACATTGTACCTTCTGATAAACTACCATTTTTGCCTTATTTTGCATAAATTTCCTATTTTGACCCAATACTATATCTTGGAAACTATAGCCAATCAGCACTTCTGACTTACTTTTTCTTTCTTTCTTGACCTAAAACAAGAAATATTTCACTACTTTTGTTCCAGAAGCATTTTGCTTGTAGACCTGTGATATAAGAATGATCTGGCATTTCTATAATGGGGGTCAGTTTATTCTATCTTTATTCCTATTTTATAAGGTTGTCAAAAATGTATACCCAGATACTGATCAATACTAAACTAGGGTATTGTATTATACTGTATATTCATTTGAACATATATCTATTGATAGCAAAAAAATCACATACATAGGACAAAATTCATAACTGAATAGTTTTAGAAGGTCTGGATCTTTTCATGTATATGAGCTTGCTGTTCTACGTAAGATTTTGAGAACTTTTTCTTATTTAATCACTATATAATGTTTGTTTAAAATTGATAGTTGGGGCCAAGCACCGAAAATGCTAGGCACCATAGTGTTTCTACTGATTCTTATTATACATCATTCCTCTAAACATGGGAGTCTATGGCAACCCCTAGAACCGTCTGGTAAAAAGTTGTGAAATTTTGAATGCACATTCCAGCCAGTCTCCTCATTACCCACAGCAATTTATAGCCCCCCAGCCCCAACCATCTAGTGCCACCAGCAGGTCAAAGTTGCAGGAATTTTCAGGAATTTTCTGCATTGCCTAGCAACCGTGCTCGGTTTTATGAAATATTGATAATTGCAGTAGCAGTTTTGGAGATTCCTTGGAACTTTGCAGATAAAATTCAACTTAGTTAAAATGTATCTGTGTTTAAGTGATGTTTTAGTCATTGTGTTCATTGTCTTGTTTATCAGCTTTATGTTCACTGTGGGCCCAGGGAGTGCTGCAATTTCAAATCCTGTGTGTGCAGCCTGTACATACAACTCGAAAAAAAAAATAAAGAGACCACTGCATTTTTTTCTGAAATCAGCATCTCTACATGTATTACAGCCATTCCATTCCAGCGTCTGTTGAATTCCAACACAAACACAAAGCTGAGCTACTTCAGTTCTTGCACCAGGAGTGGAATAAAGTCACCTAAGAACAATGTGAAAGACTTGTGGAGAGCATGCCAAGATGCATGAAAGCTGTGACTAAAAATAAGGGTTATTGCACCAAATACTGATTTCTGAACTCTTCTTAAGAGTAAACATAGTATTATGTTGTTTTAAAATGAATTTGATCTTGTTTCTTTGCATTGTTTGAGGTCTGAAAATATGTATCTTTTATCTTTTTGTTATTTTCACCATTTGTCATTTTCTGCAAATAAATGCTCTAAACGATAATATTTTTATTTGGAATTTTGGGGAAATGTTGTCATTAGTTTATAGACTCAAACAAAAATGTTCCTTTTGCCCAAACACATATCTATAAGTAGTAAAATCAGAAAAAACAGAAAAACTGATTTTGCAGTGGTCTCTTATTTTTTTTCTTCCAGAACTGTATGTGATGTTTTTAGCCATTGTTTTTGTGCTGTACTTTTGCTACAGGTATATGTGATGTTTTAGTCATTGTGTTCATTGTCTTGTTTATCAGATGTTTTATGTTCACTGTGGGCCTAGGGTGCGCTACAATTTCAAATCCTGTGTGTGCAACCTGTACATATGGTTTTTGACTTTGAACTTTGGATGTATTCCTCTTGCTAGCCTGTGTAATCTCTCTACCTTCCAACTATATTTATTCACTTCCTTTTAACCTTCCTATTACGCAGTAATTTGTTAATTATTAATTATTAGTCACACAGCCATTACTATTGCTTGCTTACTATTATACTACTACACTAAAAAGTTGTATATTTCACAAACTGGCCTCTTGAGAGCTTTAATCCATGTTATCATAATGTTATCTCCTCAAAAACAAATCTGGAGTTGTGTTTTGTTTTATTCACATATTAGTGTATTTCATTTAATTTAATTTCATTTATTCATTTCGAGCAGGTCAGCACAAGGAAATAAATACATGTAACCAATATACAGTCAAATACATTTGTGTTTTTTTTTTTTTTCTCGAAAAGGAGTGGGAATAAGAAAACTTATTCATCAAGGTGGAACAGCGTGTTTTCAGTTTGAGAGAAGAACTCAGCCTAAATATGCACGTTTTGTGTGTTAACCATGCGTGAATGAAACAAAACACAACTCCCGGTATGTTTATGAGGAAACAGCCTTATAACAGATCAGAAAAAAGCGTAAAATGGGACCTTTCGTGTACAGAAGTCTGCATCCTGCCTAAGCCAATACTCTTCCTCTCTCTCCTGTGGGACTTCTTCTGTCAGTGAAAAGTCTCTTGTGGGGCGGCCTGTCACAGATGTTCCCAGCAAGTTCCTCAGTCTAACCCCTCCACCTCAGGGACAGTGCAGATACCAGTCCAGACTCAGAGACAGCAGAAACTCACTCTTTAGATGTTGTTAATGTTAAACGGTATAGCCATATGTGTCCATGGTGGAAAAGCAAAGATCGGTTAGCCTTAAGCCTGCTGGTCATTAATAAACATGATCATGAATGTTTAATCCAATCAGTGGGGTGTCAAGGGAGCCGCAGAGGTGCTGGTGACAAAGTGGAGGGGACTGGACAGATTGGAGGACAGCAGGAGGGAAGGCAGACGTGCTCGATACTGGGTCTGTGTGCATGGCTCATCAGTACAGGAAAATTCAAAGGAAAGCAATAGTACACTACAAACATGTATTTGTACATTTATCTGTGCCGAACATATTTTTGTAAGTGCTACAGATATCACAAGGTTACTGCACACACTGCTATTATTATTTTATTATATTATATTATTAATGTTATTGTTATGGCTGAAATGTGAATGGCCTGCAGCATGTTGACAGTGTGTACAAGAAAACAAGCAATAAAATGGCTATTGCTTTGAACCTAGTTAGAATTATTAAACCTTCTGATACCAACATTAGACTTAATATTGCTAGTCTAAATAGTTACTCAATCACAAAGGTTGAGCTTTTTAGATTTTGGCTATAGTTTCCAATATATAGTATTGGGTCAAAATAGGACATTTTTTTAGAACACTGATCTACAAATTTTTGGACTCGATCTGCTTCCGAGATAAAAGTGGCTAAATCCCATTTATATTGATAAGATGAACTGAAAATCAATTGATAAATTGATAACTGTGCTGGTTAGCAAATGTATTCAAGATATTTAATGATATTGTTTTACATCAAAATCACATCTGTTTATACAATAGATTTAGGCATTTTTGCTTAAAAATATGTATATTTTGAAAATATTTAACTTGCACTTCTTTATCCGTCAAGAAATAAACAAGAAATATCCTAAGACATCAGGTCCACACAATTTCGAGGCATCTCTCTTATGTGAAATCATTCATTCATTCATTCATTCATTTTCTTCCGCTTTTCCATTTTCTGGGTCGCGGCGGCAGCAGTCCAAGCAGTGTTCTGCTGCCCAGAACACAATGTGAAATCAAAAAATGTTTAATGTTAAAACTCCAGACATATTAAAATGAATGTATTGGAATGTGCAGACAGGCTTTCAGATAGAACTGGTTGCTTGTAGACACACTGTACCTTCTGATAAATAGTTGTTGCCTTATTTTGCATAAATTTCCTATTTTGACCCAATACTATATATTGGAAACTATAGCCAATCAGCACTTCTAACTTACTTTTTCTTTATTAGTGACTTAAAGTTTAGAACTACAAACATCTTCTGAATTTTGTGGGATTCTTATATTAGTTTATCAGTTCAAATTTCAGTCTTCTCTCAAAGGCTCACGGAGGTTTTTAAAAATGTGTACTCTAAACAGTATCCTTCTTTTTAAACATAAATTGCCAATCTAATCAAATCGGCAATGAAAAAATGCCATTTGTTCCCAAAACTGTGCAGTCCTATAGTAGGCTATTAAAATGCTTGCTACACGGGTGTCAGTGGTAGAGCGTAAAATGTGATTTACTCGAAAAACAAACTGCAAAAGACAAGCCACAGTTAAAGGGCCTATATTACACTATTTTCTGATGTTATAATGTTGTTTCCTCATCAAAACATACCTGTAGTTGTGGTTTTGTTTCATTCAACACACAAACACTGCAGGGCTGAGTTCTTCTCTTGAACAGAAAACACTCTGTTCTGCCTTGTGATATCAGGTGGCAATACAGGAAGTGCTCCACTGTGTTTTTAACCTCCATACACCTTCACTTAAAACAGTGCTTCTCAATTATTTTCTGTGACGCCCCCCCTAGGAAGAAGAAAAAATTTCACGCCCCCCTTCCTGCGCGCGACTATAAATAGTATTATTTGTCTAGAAAATTGTTATTAGAACACCATTGTATCCTTTTATTAACATTATAAACAAAAAAAAAAGAAACTTACAACAAAGACTGCACTGAGGACTCAAATATTAATGTATTTTTAATGCAGCTTTGCGCACATTTGTTTACGTTTTACAGAAATGAAACTTAAAACCACCTCATTTGCATAAGCTAAAAGCACTGAACAAAAAAACGCTCTCTCCTTGTGCCACTGATGCGTCAGCTTCTGTCGGACTAAAGGACACGACTCAGTGGAATATACGTGTTTTTTCTGTGACAGAGGATGTTTTGTTAATGGTGAGACTGTGCGTAAATCGCATGTGAGAACGCCACTGCCAACTACTGTTGTTGATGTGCAATTACACTTAGTTCTAGTACAGTACAGCAAAAAAACATGTTTCCCAGGGTCATACGCGCCCCCCCTGGCATCACGCCATGCCCCCCCAGGGGGGCCCGCCCCACTATTTGAGAAGCACTGACTTAAAATCATTTGGATAATCTCAGCCCTGGGATCGCCATCTCTCCTGGACAAAAGGTAAAAACTGCCACTGCATCGCAAAGACATCGCAAGGTGAAACAAAGCATTTTGAGCTTTGGAGATGTAAACAGGCCAATTATGCAGAATTACTCAAACATGTGTGAATGAAACAAAACACAACTCCAAATACATGATGAGGTAACAACATTATAACATGGCTTTAAGCTTGGCATTTTGTAGTTTGTTTGTCTCCAATGCTCCCAGTGTTCCTCGTACAGTCTTCAGAGATAATTACTATGTGCTGCAGTAGCTCACACACTCCACAGGTGTTGGGGCAGGGTAAATGTAGCTCTCTTATGTGGGAAAGCGCGTACACAAAACAGGAACAATGGGACCGACTGTAGAGCTTGATAAACCAGGTGTGACATGTACTGGAAGAGATGAGTCAGGCTTCAATACCACACTTTAATATGTCTACACGATGACAGACATGTTTAACAATTTGTTTACAGAAGTGAATAAAGCTACCTATGTGATCATGTTTCCACGGGACAAACGGGGAGGTCCGTAGTTTATAGTAGTAGTAAGTGTTGTCATCGTACTAAAATTTCAAACCTGATTTCAGTACTAAGGAATAGACTTGATACTCAATACTGATTCTGATACTAAAATTTAAAAATCTTTCTTTAGACAATAGAATATGATTTCGGCTACATTTTATATTAATGTGGCTTTATATCTGTGTAATCCCTGAGTTGTCAAGGTAGGATCCATAGTGGTCCATGGGTGTATACTAGTCTATACTTGTTCTGATACAACTTAAGATAATTATAAAGCTATTCAGGAAAGGTTAATGTTACTTTTTAGTTAGTTTTAACTTCAGTTAGTATAAGACTTTAAGACTGTAGTAGTTTATAATGTATAATGGTTACCACTAGCTTCTATGGTAAAATTGTAATTCATTGTAATATAATTGTAATTCAATATTCAAGCTTAGAACTAGTAGACTATATCCAATGCAGTGGTCCTATGCAGTAGTTGTGTCTGTTGGTAATACCCTATTGTCTATTGTAATATTATTATCTATTATCAATCATTCAAAAGACAGGGTAGCACTTTTTGGAGTTGTTTATTGCTTTTGGAACGGTCCCATTATTGTAACCACTTGAAACAGTAATATAGATTTGGAAGCATTCATAGTAGCTCGAGTCTCCGCTCGCTGTTTACTGGGACTCCTTTGCCAAGACTTGACCACAATCTAAAACATTTGACTTAAGTATATTATTAAAGCAAAATTTGATGTGAGGAAGCACCAAGGTTCAGACTCTCTACCCTTCTCTGTTACAATCCCATCTGTTCATTGTTTTCCATTACACAACTCGAAGTCTCCACATCACTAAAGTGAATCTGACTAGTTCCAAGCCACTGAGAGACTGACACTGGTGGGGCTTTGTTCACCTGCCTGTCTGTTTGTCTGTCTTTACTGATCATGCTTCCAAAAGTTCAAAGTGCTGCGCTGTCAAAGCTATAACCTCCATCTTGCCTCAGTACTGCAATCCCCATGTACCTTCACCTTGAACAAATTATATCTTCACATTCATGTTTTTCGTTTTAATAGGCTCCCTCGTCACCCTGCAAAAGCACACAAACACTAAAATCAGCACAATCAGGCTAAATGCTAACCTCTTATTCTGTGTCATTGCTAACAGTGGTGACTTTTGACCCCGGCACCTCCCTGGCCCTTCACTTTCAATGCAAGAGGAGGGGACAACAGAAGCCATGGAGCTCTGCTCCTGTCTAATGAATGAGACAGGAAGTCATGCCAGATAATGGTATGTAAACACATTTGGGTAATTGGGGACCCTAGTAAATTAATTGAATACATCAATCTTGCAGTTTGTGCATTGAGCACATTGTAATTTGGGGTGTTGTGTTTCCATTGTAATATCTCTAACAATGTTTGATGTGGGTAAAGCACGTTAGGCTTTGAAAGGCATGTACAGGAGAGATAGCATGCAGTCTCCTCAATGTGCAAACAGCAGCTTGGCAAACAGACCTGAGCCATCATCACAGAGATAAAACTGTATTTGTGCTATGGGAACAACACACAGGAAGATGACATGTTTCTAAAATGAATAGAGAGGAAATTAAAGGGTCAAACAGGGCTAGGCAGCAGAAATCTAAAATTCTAGACTCTTGGTTATAAGGTTGCATTATCAAGTCTATTCAAGCTTTTGAGAGCATATCAATATGTAAAAGTTGTTTTTTTAGTATGTAAAAAACAACTATAAGCAGATATAAGTAGTGTCTAACCAACACAAGAACCAAGAGATGACGAAGCCTCTCGGATGAGCGGCGAAACGTTTTCAACCAAACAAACTTTGTCCAGTTGACAAATTGAACTTCTCCTTTTATTATGTAAAACACCTAAACCGATACATATAACTAGCCAACAGTCTGGTATGCGATTTTGGCAGTTGAGGTATTGGATAGAAAGTCAGATGAATTTTTAAAAAGTTTATTCTGGAATAAATTTTTTTAGAATGTCAGAATTCGAAATGAGTAAATTTATAGAAGTAGTTTTATCCGGAAGAAGTTGGAGATCAAAGAAAACAGTTTGATGGATTATATTATTTTCCATATTGAAGTAACAGTGTGTGTATATTTCAGAATAGAGATTTTGATGTGATGGACTGACCGCATAATTTACTTTTGATTAGTCTTATTCCAATTGGGAAGATCAGCAAGGATTTAGACATCCTTAAAGAGCCTTTGCACTTTGTAAGACTAGACCTTCTCCCTCCCAGTTCATTTACATTTGGAGGTTTAAAACTAGGTGAGCCAGTTTGTCTACTCTTGTCTATAGTCCTTAGGCTTACAGAGAGACGGACTCTACAGCTAGGTAAAAGGAGCATGGACAGCTGAGCGAGTGTGCTGGTCCTGATAACATGGCACCGATGAGGCACTGGCAGAGCGCAGTGCAGTGCACTCCCACAGTTGTGAATAATTACTGTGGCGGCTGAGTGCAGGGGAGATAGGGGATTCCTCTCGTCCATAACAACCAAGATATACAGAGGATGGTGCTTTGGATGGATGTGGGGGGTTAGGAATGTGAGATCTGGTTGTCTAAGAAAGCAGGCTTATAATAGGGACAGGAGATATAAACAGATTTTGAATATAGAAGGCTTTAAGCGAGAATCAATATATTTAATCAATTTAGAATTTAGAAACTGAGGGGCAGCTGAACCAGGCCAGGCTTGCACTCAATAACTCCAAATCCATTTATCGCACCACTCAGATACTGGTCACAAATCAGGTATAGAGTGGTAGGCTATCAGATGATTCTGGCTTAAGCTATAAAAGCAATTTTGATTGAGCAGGGATTGAACGTATAGGGCTAGGAGACTTTTTAGGCTTTTAGAGTAAGGTAAGATAGGTGAGCACTGCAGATTTTTAACTGTCGCACTCAGTCTGCCTTCACTCCTCTGTGGTTCTGGGACCTGCTGTGATGCCATACTACCCTCTAGTGGTCAGAAAATGAACTAAGATAAACCAAAGACTAAACTATGATGCCCAAAATGAAAACATAAACAGACTCTTCCATGTATCACTTTAAAGGTCCAAGCACGTGAACAAGAAGAAAGTGTCACTGCATCATTTGTTATACTAGAGCCTCTGTCATACGAGCTGAACACACACGCTGCAGTAGTACCGGACAATGGTCATTCCATGCCATTGGGTCTGGCACACTCATTAGTGGAGCAAGCTGGGTAATCTTGCACTAAAGGTCAGAGCTGCTTTGTTCAGTTGGACCAGACTGAGGTTTGTGTGTACCAAAGACAGAGCCTTAGATACATTTAAGCCAGGCACTATATGTCTTAACTCATACTATAGTGTTTGAAAGACACATATACCTCTTCTTATATTCTTTGTCATACATTTTAAAGAGCATGATTATTGTAGTAACATTCATAAAGCAACATACATGGTTTGTGCATGTGAAGTATTGATGTGTGGGAATGAGCGTTGCTTGTCACGTCAGATTCAATACAATATAATAATTGAGTGCACATTGATATTTTGTAATGTGTCACTAGGAGCTTGAAGCAATTAGTAGCCTACAGCTTGAGACAGCAGTGGCTCAGAGGCTCTTGTGCTATTGTGAGCTGTACCAAAAACCTGGCCTCATCTAATCTTGGAAACTAAACAGGGTTGGGTCTGGTTAGTACTTGATGGGAGCCCACTGGAAATACCACAGTGGGCTGCAGTGGGTCTACTGCATAGTGCATACTGGTGTGTCCTTAGGCAAGGACACACTTCACCTAGTATGAATGTAGTTAGTGTTGGTTGTGGTTGGAGGGGCCGATGGCACAGAATAATGCATTGTACATAGAGGTTTGGGCGTCATGAAAGACATATAAAGCCAATGCATTTTTAATAGTTATGGCTTGGATGGGTGTTTTAGTATTAGCCAAATAGCCACTAATCATAGTGTGTAGGCCAATTGAATCTTTGACTCACAGAGTCCAGTACACAGATATTCTGCTGTATAATGCTTTATTACTCCACTGTCCTGTGCAATTTCCTTGTTAAAGCAAAGTGCTGAGGTGGCATCAGCAGACTACACTACAGACTAGATAAATAGTGGGGCTCGTGTTCCCTCATGTTGGGTTCAGTGTATGCTTAGTACAGTGTGGTGGTGTTTGCGTGTGCTGCGTCAGCTCTTCTTCCAGCTGTTGCAGCTGGGATGGGACATGAGCTACAAGGGTAAAGATAGCTGGCTCCTGCATAGTAGTCCAGATGGACCTTGTTTTTATATCTGGGTACCAGGGATGTACTTTATCTTGGCGTTGTTCAGTAGTAGTTTAATATTTCACAGATACAAACTAAACTAAGTATTTGCACACATTTCATATAATACTCACCCTGATTCCCTAAAGACTCAATAAAATTAGAAAATCTGATGCACCTTCAATTTTTTTATTCATCATCACAAGTTTAACTGAAAACAGCAGACTATGTTTTTCTAATATGCCTCAAAGTAAAAGCACTACAAGTTTGAAATGTACAAGAGAGACAGTGTTAAAACATGGCTACAGGCCTGCATGCACAGATGGAGGAGTATACAGCGTAGTGGTGAGTGCTGGACAGACCAGTCTAGTGCTCAGGTCTCAGGCAGATCCATCTGAACTGTACACAATGTCTGAAGTCATACTATACTGTGGGTAACATTATGAAGGATCCGTTCAAAAAGGCACAGCCCCAACCTCCCAACCTCTAGAGTCACCAAGCTAACGCTTAGAAACTACAGACTACACATCACACAGTGCTCTGTGCTCTGTGGAGGGGGGATTTAAGCAGCAACATCAAATGAACTGGTCCCAGAACACTACTGTGGTCCTGGATCAGTGAACAGTTCTAAAGCATGTGTTGAAACAGACAAAGCATTTATTTCAGACCAAAACAATATGCATCATAATGCAAAACATACTGCTGCTCAGTCCTTCCTGTCATTTGTTTTCAGGTTTGATCAGAAACAGATTACATGTCAATATTGAGAATACAACATTCAAAAATTTTCTTACTCCAATTTTAACATCTGCACTAATAGTTTTTGTGTGTAGAAGTTGTAAAGAAAAATAGTGGACACCACAAGCACATTCATTGCAGACCGTTGCAGCAGCACTGTACAGAAGAGAATCTCACTAAAACCGCTCTGTTCAAGTACTGAGTGAAGTCTATTAAATCCATTGTGGGAACCAGAATTTCTACATTTCTTCCATAGGAAGGTCAAAGCTCAATTCCCCCATATACAATTAAAACATTAGCAGGCAATTCAATAAAAGTTACCACGCTTTAAGTCAATTAAAATGTGTGGGGTAATTGTGACTAAAAAGAAATAAAATAAAATACATTTTATTCTAGTATGCTATTGAGCCTTCCATTTAGGTACACTGGCATTGGTGAATTAAAATAGTCAATAATCATCAGCTGTAATGTCCAGTGTGTTGAGGTGCTGGGAGTTTGTTGACATGATTACAGAGAAGAAGAGAAACGCTTTACAAAATGATCTTGTACCTACTGAGTGATGATTATGTCCCCTCAGTGTCTGGGACAGAGTCTAGCACAGGCTGACTGGCAGCTTCCTCCGTGGACTCACTCTGTGCATTATTCACTATGTCCTCAGGAGAGCCAGGCTGCTCCTGCTGCTCTTCACCTCTAGTGGGCGCAGAGTCAGTGCAGAGCTCTGCAGTGGACTCTGCTGTGGATTCAGCCATGCTATTGTCCATACCAGGTCCATTCTCCCAGGAGGGCGGGGGAAAGCCCACATCATCCTGTGAGTGCTCCTCCTGCATGGTGTCCTCCTTTAGAGAGGAGCTGGTCTCCTCACACAGGCCCGCCACATACGAGTCCTGGGATGCCTCCTGGAACGCTCCCTGGGATGCTTCCTGGGATGCCTCTGTGGGAGGGGAAGAGGCTTGGACCAGGGCTGGACTTTCTGGAGGGCCTATGTTTGGAGGGGACAAGGCGACTGGGCGAGCCGGTGACTCCGTCTGCATTGGGGTCTCAGACTCAGATGGTGACGGGACAAAGTCTGAAGACTGACTCAAAGGAGCTGGATTCTCCAGGGATAGAGCAGGGGATTGTGGGAGGGCAGGGGATTGTGTGAGAGCAGGAGATTGTGGGAGCACAGGAGACCGCTTTTGAGGACCTGGGGAAACTGCTCTCTCCTCTGGGGGCTGTGATGTAGGCTCTTGGCTCTGTGCTGGAGGGGGGGATTTGGTTGGAACTAAAGGCTGTGGCTGATTGAGGCCCAAGAGCGGGGGCCTGGCCTGGACCAGTGGAGGGGACTGGAAGCGTGGTGGAATCTGAGGGTTTAATTTCAGAGGTGTCAACATTTTTCCTGGATTTAGAGCCAGGTTTGGATTGAGTGGTGGAGTTGGAAGCAGAGGCGTGGGCAGGGGCAAAAGGGGAGTCCAGTTCCCTCTGTCTCTGTCACGCTCTTTGTCCCTCTCGCGCTCGACCTCCCGGGGGCGCTCTCTACCTCTGTCTCTGTCCCTGTCTCTGTCTCTCTCTCGGCTGTGGCGACCTCCGTTCATCTCTCTTCTGAAATCAAAGTCTCGCTCGTCCCGGTCCCTCTGTCTGTCCCATGGCCGCCTGCGTTCATCTAAATCTTGATGGAGGTCACTGTCAAAAGCTGCAGAGGGACCAGCTCCGCGGCTCCAGGGCTGTGTTGGTCCACTTGGCCCTCCAGGACGGTTGTCAAAGCGACTGGGGAAGTTCTGTGCCGATGTGGGGTGATCACGCTCGTCAAAGTCCCCTCTGGTCTGACTCCAGCGGTTATCAGGGGTGAAGCCGGCTAGAGCCTGCAGCCGGCCTACTAGGCTGCTTCTGGCTGGCTGTGTACCAGGGGTCAGCAGTAAGGGAGGTCGCCCGCTGCCAGGGCCTCCCAGGGGCTCTCGCTGCTCTGGGGGAGGGGTGCGCAGTAACCCAGTGCTCGGCTTCTCCATGGGGGGGAAACGGTAGTCTTGGTCTTTCCCTTCATCAGCCCCAGTGGAAGACTCATCTTCTGTTTTGGGTAAATTTTCATTAAGATTGGGGGCTCTGTTAAAATGGTCCAACTGGGAGAAGGGTACTCTGGGTCGGGCCTGTAGGGACCCATCTAAAAGCCCCGGCTGCATAAGGAGGGGGAAGCGCCCAGCTCCAGGGAGCAGGTTTGGGCGCACATCTAGAGGCAGCAGCCCTGGCAGGCGCTGTGGTGACAGACCAGGGTGAGTGAGAGATGCTGAGGGGTGCATGCCCAGGAGGCCCATGCCACTGCGCACCGCATTCTGCATACCTGCACATTCACAAGGGAGAGCCTGTTAGGAACAGCTCAAAAGTTTGTTTGAATTACTGGCATTGTAAGACTCACCCTGCAGTGTGATCTCTGCAGCAGCATCCATTCCCTCAGACTGAGCTTTCTCATTAGCAGCTTGCTGCGTCTGAAGTCCCATTGGGGTAAAAACACCAGCTCCAGGGATGGCTGAAGGCATGAAGTTCCCAGGAATAGTGCTGCTTGGAGGGATCAGTGCACCAAATGGTGAATCTTTAACACCATCTTGACTTGAAGTGACTGGAGGTTGTACAAGGGCTGTGTAAAGAGTGAGAAAAATAAATGTACATATTTTTAAATTGATTTGAGCCAACAATCTAGCGCAAAGAAAAAATACATACATGTAGGTGCTGTTGCCTGTGTCGTTTGTAAAAACCCTGCACACAATACAAAATATCTTTGTAAGAATGTCAGGTCTTAAAATCAATCAACAAAAGAAATGATTTGAAATCAGTCACTACCTGGAGGGGGCTGAGTGGCATTGAACCCGGCCCTCAAGAATGGTGGTGGGGCAAATCCTGGAGGGGGGATTCCCATTGACACTGAAAATGAAGGAGGCACCAAACCTACAGCACTGGGCACAGCTGGGGCAACAGGGAGCTGTTTACAGAGAGACATATTTTTTCTCTTTTGAAATTGCTACAGTGAAGATTTAATGAATATTCCTCAAACCCACATACCTGCACAGGCATCATGGTGACCTGATGGCTGAAGCTCTCTGTTTGTGGGTTGGTTGGAGGTGTAGTATCTACAGCCACAGGCTGAGGTGCACTTTCTTTAGCAGTTTCAGCATTCTTTGCAGCCTCCCACTCTGTAAAAACATTGAAGTTATTAAAGAAAATCCAGAAAGATTAACCAGTAAAGGGGTCAGAATAGACAAATGTGTCACTTTACCATCATTTACAGTCTCCTGATCAATTATTCCTCCTTCTGCAAAACCATCCAGGTCATCTAGCTTCACTTTCTCCCAAGGTATGTAGGTAACACCCAAGTCAACATCCCAAAACTGCTTGTACTCCTGCTTTACACCTTTGTTAAGGGCCCAGGCAATCTGATACACAAAAACAAGTGCATGTAAGAAATGATTTAAACACTGCAATTTTACATTATGCTTAATAAAAGTACCTTAATGACCTTAGAACCTATCTTAAAGGAGCCTGTGCTGAGCTTTTGGCGGGCACGGTATGCATCTTGTCTATGGACCATACAGATGTAGGCGCAACCTCTGGGAGGGATCATCTGTACAAAATAATTTGTTTAGGAATTGCAAACATGTTTTATTACACCAATTACAACAAAAAAACACATCTTACATTTATAGACTCAATCTGTCCAAACTCTTCAAAAAGGTTGGTAAGGTCTTGTTGGGTTGCCTTCTTATCTACTTGGCCCACCCACAGAGTTGTGCTACATACTACAAGCAGAAGGAAAAAGACTGAAATCCATATCAAAAAGTAGAAGCCTAAAAGCAAGAACAAATGAAGTATTTACCACTAAGAGTCTTGGACCGAACTGGAGGCAGTCCTTTCTTCTGTCGCTCCTTCTCCCTCTCCCTGGCTCTCCTCTCGCTGGAATAGGAGCGAGAGGATTTCCTCTTACGGTCCCTGGAGCGTGAACGAGAGCGCCTGCGGTGTTTGCGCTTTCGAGAGCCTGAGCGCGACCTGGACCTTCTCCTTTTGGGAGATCTAAAAAAGCAGCAGTAGAAATGTGTTTGTCTCAATTGTTATTAACTGCGACAAAATGCTTCCAAGAGTATTTAATGCTGTTGAAGTCCATCCTTAACTGTTTTATCAAAAGTACATTTGTGCTGTTCATTCAATAATGTTTGGAAAGGTAGCTCACCGAGAGCGAGAACGAGATCGTGTTCTTGAGCGAGTGCTGATGTGCCTCTTCTCTTCCGTCTCTACAATCTCTTCCTCCATTCCATCTGGGCCCTCATCTAAATCCATGTCCTGAAAACAAGAACAAATATATACTTTTTGTGTATTTGTAAATTTTATTCCATATTTTGACATTATTACAATAAGCAAATTTAAAATTTGACTTGTATCAACACAACATAACATCGTAAATTGACTTGGCATACCTCTTGTTGATTATCGATAGAATCGTCTAACTTCTCAGATTCAGAATGCTGAGGCTGGCTGCTGCTCTGAACAGTTGCAACATTGTTGTCTTGGCCAAAGACAGAGTCTTTACTTTCAAGACCCATTGTCTAGAGAAAAGAAATTTATTTAGCGTAATTATACAAATGGCAAGAGCATTTAGCGCTCCCCTTTTTACCCATTATTTGTAGTTCTGACTTGGCAAGACAGAGAAAAAGAGAGCAAGAGCGAGTGAAAGTGTGTACCTTCTGGTGCTGCTGGTGCTCCAAGAGCTGCTTCTGAAACTGCTCCAGGTTCTGCTGCTGCAGCTGCTCTGCCAGTTGATGGAACAGAGAGCTGGGCTCTGACACTATAGGCCTACAAAAACAAACTATATTAGATCAAAACACAGGTACTAAATATAACATCCTTTACAACTTACAGTTGAGATGATGCATCTTTTTTTGATTCTTCACTACGCTCAGAATCATTTCCAAAGTCAAATGGACCAAGAAGTTTCTATAATGATAGGAAAACACTTAGGCAATGTGACTGCAGAATATTCAAACTTGTGACAAGCGTTGGGCATTACCTTGTTAAAAGAGGAGACCCTCTGTTCCAGAGGGTTCAGAGTATTCGCTGTGGCTGCAGCGGTAAGCTGTGCCGTCAGTGCTTGTAGCTGCACCACCAGACCTGCATCTAGAGCCTGCAGCAGTGAAGGCTGAGGCTTCTGCTGCTGCATCTGCAGACTCTGCACCAACTGCTGTAGCTAAGCACACAGACACATATTTGGTTTGTAATACTGAGTTATAAGTTCAAGCCAAACTCCACAGCTACCCAGGTGATCACGATAAGAGTCACTGACCTGCTGTCCCTGAGGACTTTGTAGGATCTGGGCCACAGCAGCGACAGTGTCTGTGTTGGAGATCTGTGAAGCCCAGTCCGGCAGACCCTGAACAATATTTGCAGGTGTGGCAGGAGTGGCCGGTGTGCCTGTACAGATTAAAACTGTTGTAAGCAAGCAAACATGTGCATCAGTTAAGTACGCCAAGTGTTCTGCAGACTCACCAGGAGTGGCATTGTTGATGGGAGCAACACTGCTGGACATGACTGGGGTGACACTGGGCGGAGGAAGCCCTGCTGCCATGTCTAACAGCGGCTGGATGATGTCACTTTTAAAAACTGCATTTTTTTGCCAGAGGTTGAGCACTCGCACAATTTTGCTCTGAAAATAAATTTAACAAGGCACATGCCGTCAGTTGTCAATGAGCAAACACTCATACTAATTTAAAGAAAATGTATTTAAAATTTCATAAACTTCATTTCACCACTGTTGGGGCTAGGGATGCAAATTATCGGTTAATTCATTAACTGATAGTTGATTGACCTTATCGGTCGATTAACGATTAACTGATAAGCGGCGTTTTTCACCTGAATTTTAGTGTTTCAATAGGGTCTTTAAGAATATAAGCTATAGTAACATAACACTGAGTCATAAATATATCATAGTATTATTATATTGTATATTCCTCAATTAATTATTCCTTAGTAAAAAGCAGACAAATGTATTGATGCTGAATAACAAAATACAGTAATCCCTCGCTCTATCCAATTTTTTTTTTTTTTATAGTGTAACATGTGTTCTGTCCTGATTGGCTAAGAGACTAGACCAGGACTGAACGTGGACTGGACCAGGTCTGAACCAGGTCTAGACCTGGACTAGACCAGGATTAAACCACCACGTATCGCTGCTGGTTTCGCCGCGAGCCCCGCGCGGCTGGCCCGCGCCCCGAGCCGCAGGCCAGCCGCGCGGGGCGCGGGCCGTGGCGAAAGGCACGCATTCCGGGTTAGATCTCGCCTCGCGCTTACACCGGGGCTGCTGAGCAGTGCCGTTGGCGCCAGCGGTCGGCTGTGAGTCGAGCTTGGCGCAGCGCGGTTGCCTTGTTTCATGACCACGCGGGTGCGCATGTCCGCGTGTCCGCGGTTAGCGGTTAATTACAATTAATGCATTTTGATCGACCAACGTCTTAATCGACAATTAACCGTTAATCGATTAATTGTTGACATCCCTAGTTGGGGCTGAACAGCTCATCATGCTCCTATCTACAAACGCATTTTTTGAACATGAAATCAAGTATTTGCTGATACTTGACTGGAGAGCCACAGTTCCCACTCCATTCATTGTGCATTGGGAATTAGCAGAATTATGCTAAAATAAATTTATATTTAAATGGCAGACAGCAGTTGGATAATCACAAACAGCATGTTAAGACCTTTACGACAATGTAAATACTTAACTGGAGGAAGTATGTGTGTATAAAAGTTGGTGTTTGCGTCTAAGAGCTAATGCTAACCTAATCTAAATCTCAAAATAACAAAACAACTTCATTAAAATACATCTAATGACAACTCAATTGCTTGTCTGTGCAAGCTCATTCAGATCGTAGCGCTATTTAACATCAGTAAGTCATTTTAATTTCAGTTAGCACTAGCTTCGAGACACAAAGGCACATTTTCACACAGAAGCTTTCTCCAGTCCAGTATTTATATTGTAGCAAAAATCTTAACATATCTGTAACCTGCTGTCCTCTGTTTATTATTTAAATATAGATTTATTTCAGCATGTCTCAGCTAATTCCCAATACACAATGAGAAGACGGTACAGCTCCTCAGTTTTAGAAAGAAGTGGAACTAGGAAGGAGGTGGGTCTGTGAATAGGGCCCATTTGCAGATAATCAAAATGATCAATACCAGGATTGAAAAAGATGGATTGGTGCATATGTCTGGAAAACTACAACCACCATCATCTGTAGAGCAGCGTCACTAAACACGCAATGCTGGAATATGTTGTGTCCAAGATAAATAAATTAGATAAAGATAGAAAAAAACAAGTTATTTTCACTCTGTCCCAAGTTGACCTTTAATAACAACAATGATAATAATAATAATAATTATTATTATTATTATTATTATTTATAAAGCGCTTTTCAAGACACTCAAAGACGCTGTACAAGAGGTAAAATCAGTAATAAAACAAGTAATAAAACAATAAACAATCAGAAAAACATTAAACATTAATTTAGAACATTATAAACAAACTGAAGACAGACCTTGTCATCTGGAGGGCAGCGGTAGAGATGCTGAAATGTTGCAATTATATTTTTGCTGAAGCGTGGAGCAAAGACGTCCTTCTCGGTCCCAAACTGATGTCTGGACTGTCTGACAATAGAGTCGATGACGTAAAGCCCCGGAACTTTGTATTCTGGTTTGCACTGATGAGAGAAATTATTTTTATTGATTTGACAGAAGTCAGTTTAGATTTTAGAAATAACATGCATGTATGTGCAGCATACCTTTTGTATGAACTTCTCTACACTTTGGACAACATGCTTGTAGAACTGAAAGGGGGAAAAAAGATTAATTATAGTAACATTGTAATAATTTAAACTGTAACAGGAGGGCCTGTTCCTCAGATGTACCTGAAAAAAACTAGAGTTAAAAATAGAATGACTGCCTCTCTCCTTGCAGAGTTTCTCTATAGAAGAAAGCAGTTCACACAAAATATACTTTATCCTTATGTATGAGTGCAAGTTAAAAGTCATAATAAATTGGGACAGTAATAAGTGTATAAACTAGGGATGCAAATTATCGGTTAATTCATTAACTGATAGTTGATTGACCTTATCGATCGATTAACTGATAAGCGGCGTTATTCACCTGAATTTTAGTGTTTCAATAGGGTCTTTAAGAATATAAGCTATAGTATACATAACACTGAGTCATAAATATATCATAGTATTATTATATTGTATATTCCTCAATTAATTATTCCTTAGTAAAAAGCAGACAAATGTATTGATGCTGAATAACAAAATACAGTAATCCCTCGCTCTATCCAAATTTTTTTTTTTTTTATAGTGTAACATTTTTTTATAGTGTAACATTTTTTTATAGTGTAACATTTTTTTATAGTGTAACATTGTGTTCTGTCCTGATTGGCTAAGAGACTAGACCAGGACTGAACGTGGACTGGACCAGGTCTGAACCAGGTCTGGACCTGGACTGGACCTGGACTGGACCAGGACTCGACCGGGTCTAGACCTGGACTAGACCAAGATTAAACCACCACGTGCCGCTGCTGGTTTCGCCGCGGCTCGCGCCCCGAGCCCGCGGCGAAACCAGCAGCAGCGGCACGCATTCCGGGTTCGATCTCGCCTCGCGCTTACACCGGGGCTGCTGAGCAGTGCCGTTGGCGCCTGCGGTCGGCTGTGAGTCGAGCTTGGCGCAGCGCGGTTGCCTTGTTTCGGGTGCGCGCGTCCGCGTGTCCGCGGTTAATTACAATTAATGCATTTTGATCGACCAACGTCTTAATCGACAATTAACAGTTAATCGATTAATTGTTGACATCCCTAGTATAAACTAAAACAAAGCAGTATTTTGGGTAACATGCACCATACATACATACACACCATAGACTGTATAAAGAAGTGGACTAAGTGAGTGTGACGTCACCCATAGCATTCGGCTCCACTCAAATGAAGCTTCTGATGCTAGTTAGAGGGGCAAATTCTGAGCATGGTTCCCAATTATGAATAGGGTTTTTGAACAAAATAATGGAAAAAAAAAAAACACACCAGGATAATGCAGAGTAATACGAACATTTTAAGACCAAAATGACGAGGCTCACTGCAGCAGATACAGAGAGAGGAGCCTCAATATTCCAATGTAAGCCAATGGGAGCCAGAGTCAAACCAAGCCAGAAGAGCCGCATGCAAACATCCTATTTGGAATGGGGCTGTTAGAACTAGCTATGTCCCTGTATATGTACAGTCTGATGATGCATACATACACACACATACACCATCTGTAAATGGGGTAAATACACAACCATTTTTTATCAACTGAAGTCAATAACTGATGCTCTATTATTTAATAAATAAAATAAATAATATAGCAATGCAAGTTATCAATCTATAGCAAATAACAGCAGCACCACAGATTTGGGACAGCCTTACAGGGGTACCATAAGAGCACAACAATGGCATTCAGATGAATCAACGTTGTTGTTGGAATCATTGTCCAAGTCGTTTCCTAATCACTTGATTGTTGCCTTTGCCTTACAACAGCTGGCTTTTGTAAGATTTGAATTTAATCTCTTCAAAAAGGATATTACACATGATTAATTTCATAGCATTACCATGCCCAGAGCTGATGGGTGTAGCTGAGATACCACTACAGTAACCCCAAAAATGTACTATAAAGAGAAAAGATTCAAGCCTCACGCAAAACATAGGGGCCGCATACAGCCACCCCGATAGTGAGACAAAAAAGCAACTGCAGCATTTACATACCATCATAATGATTAGGGGAGAGAATAATTCATCACATCTTATAAGAAATACTGCACTACTGTGGACAGTAAAATGCTCTTTGACTTAAAAGAGAGACAGTGGACTAGCTGAGGCTTCCTGTCAATGGTAGGTGATGCATTAGATGTATATTTTTTGAATAGTGTTCATGTCATTATGGTTTATTAAAATGTCCAGACAGTCATTTTAAACGCGCTTTGGTGCTCCGTGTGCCTGGAAGATTACCTGGCCAGCCAAATGATATCTCTCTGTATTTGCTATACAGCGCGATACCATTTGGACACCCTCGCTCCCCCGGTTAACAACGGACTCCGCGATTCTGATTCGTTCAAAGATGGTGACGTCAGTGCACCCGCCTTTGCCCGCAACGTCCCTTCCATTCAGCTGTAAAATTGGTCTTAAATGACCTAAAACACATCGATTCCTTAAAACCACAGCAGCTGACAGCTCTAGAGGCCTTTCTTTTCAAAAAAGATGTTTTTGCATTGCTTCCTACCGGCTTGGTTCACGTCGCTGTCCGTTAACTGTTCTCTGATTGGTTCACTTAGCTGTCTGTCTAAGCGCAACGGCAGCGCATTCTGGACCAAGCGTTACCAGACTCGCCGCTGGTACAGCGATGAGTCATGGATTCTTCCAGGCAACCTGGAAGATAATTTTACAAAATGATTTGAAGCTGGTCTCCTTAACACAACTCAGTTGTGAGAATTTCAGAATGTTCTGGAGTATCCAGACCACATAACCACACTCTACTCTGCGACTACAGAGACTTGAGGGTCCACACTAAACAACTGCCAATTATAAGAGTGTACACCAAAGGCTGCACAAAGACTTCAAAGTTGTGGCGCTGGCAGAGATGCAATCTCATTCAGGATTCTAAAGGGAGAAGACAGAAATTACAAGTGTTGACAGAACTGAAGTAGTATTTCCTCTGTGGATTTGATCAGAACAAACCCTGTAATTTGGAGTCCCATTTATGAGGCAAATTTTAGCGACACGAGAGGAAAGGATTTACAGCTTCAGCTTTGGTTGTTGAGGGGTAAAACTAGTACTTTTTATATTATTAAGCTGCCGTTTAGGCAGGAACTATATAACTACATGTTGCTGCTGCTATCGTTTATGTATCATTTCATACTACTAATACTACTTACTAATACCATGAGGACTGAATTTTGGCATCTGGGCTAAAACTTTCAAACATGTTTGAATGACTACGACTGAGGTCTAGTCCCGGCACACTTTACAATTCAAATATGTATAGAGTTGTAACTTGTCCACAATAAGAAAATGGAGCAGCTGTGTCTTCAGCTAATGATGAATGAGTGACTAGTCGACTGAAAAAAGAAAATCAGGCTTAAATAGTGTAGCATGTCCTCAGCTTTAGTCTTCCAAAAAAAAAAAAAAGAAAAGAAAAAAAAAGAAACTGAAACATGTGTAATAGTTTAAACTGATCCTTTGACATTACTATTACAACTTGATCATCGGGCCAAAGAAATGATTGATCGACTAAAGACATGCCCTGTGCATCAATTAGTCAATTAAAAGGAACAGTGGTGTTCGAATAAGCTCTGGAAATTGTTAGGATTTTGTGCAAAAACAAAAAATGTGTACATTGAAGTATAAATATAAACAGACTAGGGATGCAAATTATCGGTTAATTCATTAACTGATAGTTGATTGACCTTATCGATCGATTAACGATTAACTGATAAGCGGCGTTTTTCACCTGAATTTTAGTGTTTCAATAGGGTCTTTAAGAATATAAGCTATAGTATACATAACACTGAGTCAAAAATATATCATAGTATTATTATATTGTATATTCCTCAATTAATTATTCCTTAGTAAAAAGCAGACAAATGTATTGATGCTGAATAACAAAATACAGTAATCCCTCGCTCTATCCATTTTTTTTTTTAAATAGTGTAACATTTTTTTTATAGTGTAACATTGTGTTCTGTCCTGGCTAAGAGACTAGACCAGGACTGAACGTGGACTGGACCAGGTCTGAACCAGGTCTGGACCTGGACTGGACCGGGACTCGACCGGGTCTAGACCAGGATTAAACCACCACGTGCCGCTGCTGGTTTCGCCGCAGCCCGCGCTCCGAGCCGCAGGCCAGCCGCGCAGGGCTCGGGCCGTGGCGAAACCAGCAGCAGCGGCACGCATTCCGGGTTCGATCTCGCCTCGCGCGTACACCCGGGGCTGCTGAGCAGTGCCATTGGCGCCTGCGGTCGGCTGTGAGTCGAGCTTGGCGCATGACCACGCGGGTGCGTGTCCGCGGTTAGCGGTTAATTACAATTAATGCATTTTGATCGACCAACGTCTTAATCGACAATTAACCGTTAATCGATTAATTGTTGACATCCCTAAAACAGACTGTATAATTCTACTGTATAGGCCAGATGTGCAATATCCTCTTTTCCATGCTCTCCTTGTTGATGTTTGTATTAATAATAATAATAATAATAATAATAATAATACTTATTTTTATTATTAATTACTTTATTCCATTCTTGCCTGCATGCACTTTTCTTTCTTGTTCAAACTGTCCTGGAGCTACTGTGGCAAGTAAATTTCTCCTGTGTGAGATCAATAAATTCTTATCTTATCTTTGTATGTGAAAAGGAAAAAAAACTGTCCAGTCACTTCAAGACTCTCTGTTGTGCATAAGAATCCTTATAATCCAAATAAAATGATCAGTTCTTAAAAAAACACTACAGCTCTAATATAGCTAGCAAAAGAATTTGTGCGCATGTGCTGTATGCCAAGAGGCAAATAACACTACCTCTTTGGTTAGAAAGGTGAAGGTAGGGCTGGGCGATTAATCGAGATTTGCGATATCTCGAGATGTTTTATGAAATCGAGAAAGATTTTGGCATATCGAAAAACTCGAGATAATGTGCTAAATGAATAACATTTCGCCACTCTGCTTATTTTCCTCAACTGTTTGTGGAGCTGTCCGCCCCGCCTCCTTCTCGCGTTTGTGTTTCACTGCCGTGGTTCCCCCTCCCCTCCCCGTACGCACACCGCGTGTTTGTTGATAACCACTGTTGCCAACTTAGCGATTTGTCGCTATTTTTAGCTACTTTCTGGACCCCCCTAGCGAGAAAATTAGACAAAAGCGACTAGCGACAAATCTAGCGACTTTTTTTTGGTGATCAGAGGCTCCAAGATCGCGGGAGGGGGAAAAAATAATTGCGCCGTTTTCTCTCTTTCCCCGTTCAGAGAAAGAGACAGAGAGGGACCAGGTGGGGCAGTGGAAGAGAGACACAGGCAGAGAGGGGCGGCGTGGACTGTCGCTTCCTTGTTTTTTTTTCCTCACTCGCTCACAGGCAGACAGACACACTCACCAGTCTCTCCTCTGCTCCCTCCCATCTCGTCAGATCACCTCGGAGTCTGTTTAAAGTTTAAAAAAAGCTAGTTCTTTAGCACCAAAACAAAAACAAAAAATAAAAAAGGTATAGTTTGCCCACTATAGCACAACAAAATAAAAAAGAAATAAAAAGCTTTAGTTAAACTACAGCACAAAAAAAAACACAAAATAAAAAAGCAAGCTATAGATCTTGGACTACAGCTCCCCAAAAAAAAATCTAAAAAATAAAGACCAAATAAAAAAACAAACAAACAAACAAGTATATGTAATAACAACACCAATAAAAGGTTAGTGTCACGGGGTAAGGAAGGTTAGGATGTGCTCTCTGTACCTTTTTTTAATTAATTACGAAATGAGGGATTTTTTTTGTCTCATCTTAAATTTTTTTGTTTTTTTTATCTTTGCACTATATAACTGTCTACCCTCAGATTTTATGTTTACAATTAAAATAAGGCAATGTACTACTTGGTTTGGTAATGTTAAAAATGGTGCACAAGCACTTTGTTACTAGTACCTGTCTACCTTTAGGCACTTGGCTGCCTACCTGTTTGCACTTCAATAAAAAAAAATCCTTGCTGAATTTGGCGCATTTGTTTTTTTTTCCCTGCATAGATAGAGATATATATCGTATATCGAGATATAGCAAAAACAGAGATTTTTTTTTTCTCCATATCGCCCAGCCCTAGGTGAAGAAGGTTCAATAAAAACGATGCAAAACAGATGTCTACACTCTGAACCAGCACAAAAATTCCAACAGCCTTTTAGAGTTACAATAAATTAAACCAATTGTATGTAGGTAGCCTGCACCCCTACTGTTGTAAAAGAGGCCAGCACCAAACCTGGGTTCCTAGTACCTAAACCGGCATATAGAGGACACGTATAGACAGGCCATGCCTCATGTGAAAGCTCAGAACCTCCACTAGCACTGCATTAGCGCTGATTAATGGCTGGATGCAGGTAGTGCGGAGTGAGTTGGGATTTAGGTAGTGAGGATGATAAAGCCATTTTAGGTTTAGATTTAGATTCCAGAGTTGAAACAGGCAATCCAAAAGGCTCATGTTTTTCCATGGCTGATGCAATTATAAATTATTTTACGATTCAGCAGCTGATAGGATATTCTGCAACAGTTCAAACTCAATGATTGTCTGGTAGTTCACTGCTCTACCTAACAGTATTACAGTAAAGGAGGAAAAAAGATAAATGCAACTTGCAAAAAATCTAAATCTCAATTAGACAGAGCACCCTCTGTGCAAACAAAATGACCTTATTGAGTACAAGCACTGCTAACCATGTAGTTTTCATTCCTACCAACACGATGAAATGAGGGCAGTACAGTCAACTAAAAACATCTTTATTAGCTGACCAGCTGATTTAATGAAGACAGATTTTAAACAAAAGACAGAATGACTACAGCCCTAGCTGACTGATTTTTGTTTTGGCTAAGCAGTTCATATTTCCATACATCATCTCGTATATTAATGCTCCTGGATATTCCTAAAATGTACACTGCCAGTGAGAATTAAACCATGCTCATTAACTTCTATTTCAAGATTGATCAGAAAAATTGCAGTTAAATATTTGTACTGTATGTGTAGACCTAAAACAAATAGGATCGAACGTCACCGAACCCTCCGAAATGTCTTTATATTCTGACATCACTCATCAGTCTGTGCTTAATGAATACATACTTTACTGCTCAAATACATAAATGTTTAAAACATAACTGCTAAATGTTTGCCAGGTCAGGCAATTCAGCCAAAATATATTAGGGGTAAAACAAAAAACAATTTCTACAAGACAATACAATAGACAAGACTAAAAACTAGTTTTTGACTATAGCAAATAAACGTTTAGTTCAGAATTTTGGCCTAATTTTTATTTACTTTATTTAATATTTTTGCGGTCATTGTAGCACTGCACAAGCTTGCGACAATTTTGTTTAACAAACTCTTGTGACACAAGATACTGTGCCATATGGAGTTCTGAGGTCTAGTCCAGGGATCTCCAACCTGTAGCTTTCCACCCCCTTCCATGCAGCTCATAAGAGATTTCTGAATCATATGTATTGTACTCAATAAAATCTGATTAACTACCATTGTATAGCATAATTTTAATGCCCGTCTTTGAGCACTAATAAATGGACAATGGTTTGTGTTTCTAAAGCAGTGGCTCTTATATACACTCAGTTTCTTACAATTGCTAAAATGAGAAGCTGTCTTTTTCCTTTTATAAAAGGTAGCTCACCAGAGGAAAAAGGTTGTAGACCCCTGGTTTAGTCACTAAAACAAATGAATCAAATTAATGAAATCTCGCTTTTGCTGGAGCTGTGTCGTCTAACTTTGTTATTGAGGATTTTGGTGTACAGGCAAATCAGAGGTTTTTGAAGTTCTGTTCATGATGTGCTTGTACAACAACTTGGACTACTACAATACCATAATGTGGTTGATTTTGAGAACAGCAAATAACCAACTAATTTACTTGCTCAACACTGCCAATAACCTCAACATACCTACTACATATCGGCTATGCAACAACTGAATTAAACTATGTAATAAAGGGCTGCTCACATTGCATACTCATCCTTGTCCTCATTGGATTCATGGGCTACTTTAGCATAACAAATTCAACTCCAATCAAGTCTTATGCATGTCAGCAGTGGATTCAGACTGAGGGAGACAACCTCAAAATGCATGGCTGCATTCACTATAACTAAACTATAGCTTTAGTTAAACTCTTCCACACCATATGTGGATGACTGTTTAAGCTCAAAAAGTACAACCTAAATGCAGGGTGTAACAAATGCCTCTAGTGAATTCCTGAATTCCTAATGTCCTATGCTTTTGTGGCATTGAACTTTTTTCTCAAATAAAAATAAGTGCAATGACAATACCGTAGTTTGAATGCTTTAGTGCAGTAAATGTATACTAAAACAAGGTTATGGTGGAAGCTTAAAAACAGTTGGGGATCATTAGACCTCTTCATTAGGAAGAATTCTGAATGATAAAAGCTCTTCTATCGGCACATGGCATGTGTAGTCTGTGTATAGTCCAGAAAATCATTATTTGATTCCTAAATTTGTTAAATTAGATGCTTAAATCAATAATAGATGTTTAGCAATTAATCTATAAACTTGTTTCGACTCTAGAAGTTTCTTATTTGACACTCCACTCAAATCTTAATAAACTGCATAGATTTAGAAAAATAACAATATTTCATATATTAATTTCATAAATTTAACGGTTATTCTACTGTGTCACTTGTGATAACGCAGCAGGGTTCTTGAGTCACAGGATCATCCTAAAGTCTGCAAGTAAACTCAATCAAGCTCAACTACCCCTGGATGACCAACGTAAAGTAGAAGTGCTTTGGTCAATCGCTCACGATACCACCAACCATACCTTAATGAAAAAACAATCTCAATTTTTACAAATACAAAGTCAAGGGATCTTAACGACAGTGAGGAGCTCTGGGTGCTGGAAATGAACCGCCAAACTGTAAACCAGTGATCACTCAACCAACTGAGCTAAAGCTGGATTCAAACCTCTGACCCTCAGATCAGAGGACAAACACTCTACCTCTGAAATTATCTGCAAATGTGTTAGGAACATCAAAAGCTATGGTGTTTAAAATTCTATAATGAACCAATATCACTTTAATATCCCAGTGCAACTCACAAAAGCAAACAACACACTAATGCACTTTACGAATACAAAAACATTTAAATGTATGCAAACTGTTATGGAGTAATGGTAGATGCCCATCAAATAAAGGGTGAACATGTCTATGTGTGTCACATTAATTCAAATAATTTACAACTCAAAATGTATTCAACTTCAAAAACTACAATGTACTCACAACACCATCTACACAAAAAACAGTAAATTATTCCATTAACCAGCCCAAACCTCAAGCCAGCAAATACCAAAGTATGTGGCAGTGAGATGTCAAATTATGTGTGCAGGAAAATTAGACTTAAAATCAAGTCTTCTTTAGGCTTCCTTGTGAAACAACCCATACTCCTACCTAAGATGGTTACGGATTCTCTTATTTCTTTGTAACTCTCTCCACCCCATCCTCCTGCTTCCCTTTCAGTGCATTGGGGGAGCTGGGAGAGCTGCTGAGGGAAGATAAACGGGTGTTATTCACAGGCAAAACACAACAAGAATACTATTAAATGTTTCAATATATGCAATTTCGACTGAACACAGTCTAGCTTAAATGTCTGCAGACAAAGAACAGCTTAATGAAAATGCTAACTTCAGAATCAACAGATCAAATAAAAGGGTCAGTGATTTGTGCAGCAGTTTTCAGAGAAACTTCTTTTCAAATTATAGCTAAAGAAAAAGTATTTTTGCAAAAAGAAGTCAGTTTATCATTCCACTGGATACGCATAGTAAGCTAAATATTAATTAGATACACAAAGAACACTGTGCTCTCCACCAAAAAACATCAAACCAAAAATGTGCTGGGTAGAAAAAAGTTTAATGTGTTGGGTTTAAGTTTGTCAAAGTTGTTGGAAATGCAGTATTAAACTTGAGGGGAATTAATAGATGTATGAAAGTAACTGTAGGACATCTATCATATATAAATTACAGCAAACGAAAGCCTCATTATACATTGTCCTGAAACTCAGGGCATTTTGTCAATGTGATGAAGAAATGTTACCATTCCCACAGAACAGAAAAAGTCTGATATTGGTTGTGTAGGCCTTTTATTCCCTACTCAATACCTGTCTTCTTATTATTAATACTTACTTTAATAGCCTTGATTCCAGACTTGGTGATTTGGGTCATCTTAGCCTTGGAGATGGGTGGTTTGTACTCATTCAACGAGTACAGCTGCAATGAATAAAAAAAAAAAAGTGTCAAATTATGTGTGGTAGATTATAGAGCGCTAGCCATTCTTGAAGTCATGAATTCATGAAGAGTTGTCACTGATGCCTCCACTTCAAATATTCAATCCCCATCAGAATGCTCAGGGGATGCTTTAATAAGATGATGCTTAAAGAGGACATACAAAAGGATGCCTGTGCTGGTTTGGAGCCCTCATAGCACATCATCCTTCGGCTAGCAGTGGGCTGGCTATCCGCCGAGGTGCACCAACCACCAAGCCATCTGATGTCCTTTCGTTATAGAAGCAGTACGACTTGCATAACAAAACAGTCATGGGCAAACACAAAGGGGTGCGTCATATACAAAGCCTTTTAATTGCTTTTAGTGTTTTATCACGCACTTTCTAAATCAAGTATTCAGTTCAAATTAATCAGCTAACTCGTAACGCTAACTTGCTAGATTTAAGTTAGCATTTAGCTTTTGGTTTGTGTTTTCCCATATAGAATCCACAAGTTGGTATGCAAAGACACAAGTGTTTGTTTATGGTGCAAACCATGTTTATAACAAGTAAAATGTAACGTGATCTGCTTTAACGCAGTACTAAGGGAGCGTAACACAAAGAGGCCTTGTACTGTATATGACTATACACCCCTCCTTTATGCTAGGAAAGCTAATGCTAGCCTGAGCTAATGGCAAATGCAAAGAAAATCACACAATGCTCAATGGGTTTGGTTGCATTATACATAGTCTGTTGACACAAACCTCGTTGTTAAAAGCTTTGACCGCCTCCATGACGATGGTTTTCACCTCACAGATGGCCTAAAAATTTCTCCTCAGACACCGGTTTGGGACGTGCATGCTCGACGCTCGGCGAAGATGGTGGAGACTGAAGCCAATATGGCGAAACACTGAGGAAACCCGCCCGACCAGCGCCCCCGAGCGGCCAGAAGCCACACCTGCACACACTTTGGCTGTGGCTCCGTGGATACGCTGCATGTGCATTCTACTCAAAATAGGGATTAATCTAGCAGCCGATATGTCAATGCAATTAAGTAACATTTATGTCTCGAATACCCCTTTGTAAAGAGGTTGTAAAGCTTTGTAAAAATCGATAACAAATTTACTACAAAGATTTTTTTTCATTCAAATACGATTTAAAAATCTGAAACCAACCCATGATTGCTAAAGACTACTGTAGAGGACCCTCCAACCCAAAGTTTAAATCCCAGCCCCCCTAACAAATGGATGCTGCCCAGTGTTGTGTGCTTGGATAGGGCACATTGTTTTTTACATTGTGATTGGTGGTGAGCAGTAGGATAAACATGTAAATTGTCTTGTTTCCATCACCCCAGGGCAGCTGTGGTTACAGAAACATGCATGAGATCTTGTGCAATACAACTGCAATAAGTAGGTATTAGCCTATTGGACACATGTGGAAGAAGATAAGAAGAACACGATTTTAAAATCATGGCAAATGTTTAATGTTGTTTGTGCAGACTGTGTTGCTCTGCAATATTTTAACACCAAGGCAACAATGTTTAGGGAGACACAAACATGGGCATACGGTTTAGTCAGTGCATAGCACTCATAATAGAATAAAACCAGTAAAAAAAAGACACCTTTAAAACATGTACTACACAGTAATAAACAAAACAATAAAAAGCAGGTAAATACTAAAGACATTCACATTTACCTTAAAAAGTAATTTTATGTACAATTTCTTCATAAATCTATTCATATGAGAGGGAGTAACAGTAGTTTTTCATATTACAGCAGTGCATGTAAACAACAGATGTCCATACTTCGCTTCCAGAGGAAATTATTATTATTATTATTATTATTATTATTATTATTATTATTATTTTTAGTCCTTATAAACTAGTTTCAACCAGTGAAGCTGAAACCTCAGATGTTTCAGAGTTTGTGTCCTCCGGCATCCCCTGCTGGTCACTTTTGCAGCAGATTTCCTGCATTAGAGGTGCGTTGTCATCTTTCCATTTTCTGAACTTCTCTGCAGTGAGCTGTTGATCCATCAGCAACTGCTCCAAAGCCTGAAGGTCTGCTTCTTTTGACTTTAAACAGAATACAGACAACAAATTAGTGAAAAACAACTTTGTGAAGACAAAAACTGACCAAAATAAAAGTGTACCTTCAATGTGCTATTGAGAGTCCTAATGAGGTGAAGTTTATCATTAACTGTGTGATTTTTGGACCGTTTTATAAAGGATGCCCGAAATTCCCTTTTTGTGGATGGTTTGCGGTCTCCAATTGGTGAAAGGCTTGCTTCTTTGAGGTGTATGTACAGCTTCTCCAGCTCATCTGAAAGCCTGTGGTCTTCTGTAACAACAAGGACATTCACTAGATGACCAGGTTAACAGATACCTCATAGGCAAATGAGTTAAAATGCAAGTAGGCTACATTATATGCATTATACCTATAAGCACATTATGTAGACAGCAAAAATGGTAAATAAAGTGAAAATAATCTCACCTTCAACTTCATGAGTTCCTGTATTCTCTGGTTCCTCTTTATTCTCTGGACCCTCCGCCTCAGGCCCTGCTTTAGGCTGTGAAGTTGTGGCCTCTTCCTCTTGTCTCTTGCCTCTTGCCTCTTCCTCCTCCTCCTTTTCATGTTGTGTGTGTACCTGCACAGAGCACACTATCGCCGTCTCAGTAGTAGAAGGAGACGCCTGAGTGACCAAGTCCATCCACGACTGCCGCTGTTTGACCAGTGAGGAGGCGGAGTCTTGGGAGGTCATGGTACTGACAGGGGTAGACAGGGAGCCATTGGCTTCACTTGGTGCCGTGGAGGAGTACGGTGGAGGAAGTGTCCCCTGAAAGAACAAAAACTTCTTTAGATGTTTATTTTAAAATGAGAACTTGAAAGTGATTTCTTCAGCCCAACACTGACCTGATTTGTGCTTCCAGGTGAAGTAGAGGCATTGACGCGGTCCTGTAACACTTGCTCATAGTATGGAGGAGGAGGGATTTCAGTGGTCTCAGTGTCCTCGTGGTCACTAGCTTCACTATAACATTCTGAAAGACAGGACGTAAACTTGTTTAGAGGCATGTTTAAGTTATCATAATCAAGCAATGACTAATAAGCAAAATAAATATGCATACATATGTCACAGATAAAGAATATAACAGAGGAATGCTACAAATATGAATATGAAAATTAACTAGTAAGAAAGCGACATACCAGCTACTGTGTGTTGTTCCACTGGCTCATAATGAATGGAAGCTAACCCCAGTTTATTCAACCATCTGAAAATTCAAAAACAGTTAAAACCACACAAAGGTTATTGCTCGAGTCCCTAGGCAACTTACAGAGTCATTTCCTCATGGCTCTCAGCAGCAAAGTAGAACATCATGACCCTTGGATGACAAGCTTTGAAGGCACTGTAAAAAGAAAAAGTTGAAAGTAAAATGAACAGCGCAAAAAAGTAACCCTCCACAAACAAGAATGAGCTTACTGTTTCTTTTTGCACTCTATGGCTCTGTCGATCATGAAGTTGGTGAGGTCAATATATCCCTCAGCCTTTTCAGCCTGCAAAACATGATTTGCACAACACCTTAAGGTCACGCCACTTCCTGACAAGTTAAAAGTACAAACTATTTGATACAATACACAATACATGCAATATTACCAAGATATCAATTGTACATGATATTATATGATATAAAAAGATAGATTTTTATACATGTTTTTGAAACACACCTATTTTAATAAAGTGAATATGTCAACTGTTTTAAATAAATACAAAACTTAATAAGAATAAGCAAAAAACGGTAGTGCTGCAACTATTGTCACACCCTTATGTCAGTTATGCAAATGAACCCAGTGTTAAGTATTACTGTATTATCTATTATGTCTATTATGTACTGTGGTTACTGCAGTGGCTGCAGTGGCACAGCTGTGAAAATGAGTCATCCACAAATTAGCTAATGCTGCTTCACACTACACATGCACTTTTCAGATTTAAAACTTTACAATATGCAGTACAGTGAACCCTCGCTCTATCGCGGTTCACTCTTCGCGGCCTCGCTGTTTCGCAGATTTTTTTTTTTGAATTTAAATTTTTTTTTTTTATAGTGTAACATTTTTTTAAAATAGTGTAACAATGTGTTCTGCGTCCTGCTTGGCTAAGAGACTAGACCAGGACTAAACGTGGACTAAACCAGGTCTAGACCAGAAGTAGACCAGGTCTGAACCAGGATTAAATCACTCCGTGCGGCTTTTGCGTTCGTTTGTGCGTGTTCGGTTTGTGGCTCGGGTTGAGAGCACGCGGCCTCGCACTGCATTTTCTCATATTTGTCTCTAGTTTAAACACTCAAACTTTCATAGATTTTCAACAAAATGTATTAATAGTGACGCGGGGGGAGACATGGCTCCGGGAGCCTCTTTTTCAAGGGAGCCCTGGACAAGAGGCAACAAAAAAGACAATTACAACACAATTAAAATGACATATACATTAGTTAAAACAGATACAAGTTTTGGAGGCTGTCTCAAGGGCTCTTAGTCTGGATTTAAAGCCATTCAATGAGATAAGTTCCATTAATTTCCAGTCCTTTTGCAGCTTGTTCCATGTCGAGGGGGCAAAGAAGACAAAAGCTATTTTCCCCAACTTTTATAACATTTTAGGTTTTATGGTCAACAGAAAATGAGACATTAAGGTCTCAAGAGGCTAACCTGTATCCATAAATGATTTGTTAAGTAATTTTTACATAATAAATAATCATGAATACCAAGATCACAGTTTGCATCTTGAATCCTTAGAAAATAATTTAACTCTGCACCGACAAATCATTTAAATTAGTATTTTGAAAAAGTACAGTACTGAATGTATTTGATGATGAGTGCGTGGTTGGTTACGAGCAGCATTTCCTAAAACTGCTAAGGGGAAGAAAGTCATCATGTGGCCTTTGCATAATGAACTTACCAGCTGATTGTTGTACCAGTAAAGCGCAGTCTTTTTGAGGACAAACCAATATTTCTTCCACTTAATCCCCAGAAAGCCTTTGGATTCCTTCTTCCTGTAAAGCCATCCCTGGTGATCTGACTGCCCGAGCTCTTTGACCGAGATCCTCCTCCTGCTCATTGTGCCATTGCCTATACGTAAAACATAATGGAAAGATAGAATTTAGTCTTCTGTACTGGAGTGAAAAGGGCAGTCCCAAATTCAAAAGTAAAAAAAAAAAAAATTCCATTGCTTTCAACCTTCGATCAATAACTCCACTCACCCAAAATAAAAAGAGGGCAAACCCACTCAGCCAACCCATATAATTTGCATCCAGCCTACCTGTTTTTAGCTGTAAATAAATACAAAAGATACAAAAAGACACCAAGGAACAAGCAGTCAAGTGAAACTAACCAGGCATCAACAAGAAGCACTCTGCAATTACCCTGCCACATGCCCTAAAGTGTGCAAATTACACACACACACAAACACACACCTAACACACATCTTACCTCCTCGAGTCTTTTTCTTTGATTTGTGTCGGAGGGAGACCTGTAGAGGAGAAGAAAAAGAAAGTTCATGAGAGGAAGAGTAGGAGAAGAGGAACACAGTACAGCCTAGAGACGAGCAGAGAAGAGGCAGTGGAACATCCTGTTTCACACTCGGCGTCACATGCACTTATATCACTTTGTGTTAACCTCAAACAGACCACTTTTCGGCATTGGCTTTTGTTCATCTTTTTGACCGTTTACTGGTTCCATTTGAATGTTCAATGAGTAAGTTAAATTTGTTATGGAACTTAATAACAAATTTAGTCAGGCAAAAGTTTAGTTTAGTTCTGCTTTATTGTTTTAATTTTGTCACAGTTTAAGTCAAACTAGAGTGAAATGTACATGTACACATTATACTCAGATATGCTTTTCTAAGTTTGTATATGCAGCGTATGGATTTGAAATATAAAATAGAAACAAACAAGTAACTTACAGGGTTGTAATCATCAGCAGCCATAAGTGCGGACACAGATATGGGGAAGGCAGCCTGTTGGAGGAAAACAAAGGACAGTTTCAGCCGAGAGGGCTGATGAGGTAAACATTCCACATGAACGAGCAGAAAACAAGATTTTTCTTTTCAAAATGCTGTGACAGGAAGCTCTGACATCACACAGATTCATCAGAGGACACATCAGAGGTTTCTCAACATGATTTCCTCTGACTTACGCAGAGAGCTGTAGAATGTGAAATGGCATTTACCTTAAATTGAGTAAAAATCTAAATCCAAAATGCTGATAATATTGCCTAATTAGGAGAATATAGCCACACCCATCTAATCTGACTGTAATATTTCTTTAACAGACGTCTTCCATAATGTCCACATGTCCAAAAACGTAAAGATGTCCAATAAAGCAGCACGTTCCTTTGACTTTAGATACTACTGCTGGGATGTTATTGTGAAATCACCACAGCCATTGACTAACTTCCTCTGCGTACACAAGTTCCTTTTTTTCCAAAGCACCATACATTTGACACAAAACACAATCTCATAATTATACTGGAATGCTTAAGGCAAATGCATAGTTGAAACAAGAAAAAAACATTAAATTTTGAAGTGCACAGATGAGGCAAATGAAATAACCTGTCCTGTAACTATATAGTGGCTAGGCAAATGTAGATACATTATGTAAAGTTGTTTGAAGATCTGCTGCAAAATTGGAATCATTTCTGAAAGTTAGCCTTGTGACAAATCGATTTCCTGTGCAGCCACAACAGTTTCGCTCAGCAGTTGGCGCGTCTTCCGGAGTGAGCGCTTTGCCACCTGCGTTGTGCGTCAAACATGCAGAGCCAATATGCGATTTCATTTATTCCAGAAAACGCTAATAAAGTTTTGAAATGTGATACCAAAAGCACAGACGCCTTACCTTCCACCACGAGCGCAGTGATTGTAATTTCTCACGGCATTTCTGCTCAAAATCTGACCAAATTCTGGCAAACATGTCCAAGAGAAAAGAGAAAAGCGCATCTGTGACGCGGCGAGTTTCAGGTGAGTCCAGGGCTTTCTGAATGGGTGTTGGCCTATTTTACATTTAAAAAAGATAGGGACGTCTTGCTTTTATGCAAATGAAGGACAATGGCGACAAATGACTAAATATTTTTGCAGCAATAACGTTTGATTTGCCCAAAACGAATTGGCCCCATAAGCATTTCCAGCCCACGGTCAGTAGATGTCACTGCGGTCCTACCATGATTTTTACACCGCCTCCTCTGCAGTTAAATCATCTAACCACACATGGTTAAAGAAAGAAAAAAAAAAGTCTGGCGACAAAGTATTTCTTTTAAGAAGTACAGTACTGCAACTCTCTCTGGCCAGGCAAAAATAAACACAGGGATTCCCTCAAGGTAGCATCAATAAAGTCTTTTTTATGTATTATTATTGTTATTGTTATTATTTTAAGTCTTTATTTCAAAAGACAATACAGAGACATTAAAAGTGCATTGTGTCTGATTTACAGAAATGAATTAAATGCAATTACATTGGTCTGTGTGCCATTCATTCTTTTGGATTTCAATTAACAACGAAAAACAATAAAACGGATAAACAGTCTATCGTTTCATTATTCCATTTTAGTGTCCAAAAAAAAAAGAAAGAAAAGATTTCGACCTCTATTTCAAATATTCAATTCAAAGTTTATTACAAAAACAGTCTCAGTGCCTATCTCAGTTTTTTTCTTTAAACCCTGTGTTTAAAACCCCCATTATCCCCTCCCACCCCTCCCCTGGCCAGTCAATACTTTAGTTACCTCTAGATATAATATTTAGGGTTATTCAGTCTGCTTAAAGAAGGACTCCCAAATCTCACTGAACAGTTGTAGTAGCATCAATATGGACTTAATTACTCTGACACATCAACATATTGTTATGGTCATTGGGTCACCTTTATGTGAATCTATAACGTGTCCTAATCCAGGAGAAACAATTAAAATGCAATTAAAATGCACTGTGCCTTATTGATAAATCTGGGGTTATCTTATAAATGCTGACTCCTGGCTTGATAAATAATTTCCTCCTTGATGGATGGAGAAACACATGAACGAATATTGTTTTTATGTTATGAGAGAAAATGCCAATTCCTGTCACAAAATGTACAATGTGCACCTGAAATCTCACTGTCATCTCTGTTGCCGTCTTTAACAGGGAGCTGGGTGTGCAGCCCCCAGTCATAACATTTTATCTGCACTGGCTTGAAACTCCAGGCGTTTGTGTGCATGTACTTGTATAGCAGTAACACACACATTCCCGAGTCCTGTATTATCATAGCTTTCATTCCATTCCCACTTTTCCATTATCCATCTTAACACGTGCACACAGGCAAATATGAAGGGTCCACTGCAACTCTAGGCCCCAAACCCGCCCCATTCACAATGTCAGGATAGCTCTTTTAACATGTCAATTAAGCACACAATTTTGGGTTAATGCAGCATATAATTTTAGAGGGACAATCATATACTGTTGAGCTCGGGGGGAGTGAGGTAATCCTGGGTGCAAGCCAAGTCAAAGGCCCCGAGCATAAGTCTGAGAACTGAAAATTGGTTACACGATTGTCCTGCCCCTCTTCCATTAGGATCCGTGCTGAGAATTGTCACGGCACTTAGCTAATGCCCCCCGTACCCCACCCTCGCCAAGCATCTCTCCATCTGAAACTGTGTGGGGAGAGAATGGGGAGAAGAGCTAAACAGTGTGTCCATTATTTGGCAGAGCAATCTCACACTGGGTTAAAGGGGGATGGGTATGGGACTGGAAAGGATACACTGAGCGGGCAAATTATTAAGTACATTCAACAAGTGTTCTGATCCTTCTGATGCTTGGGAATTGACTCAACAAATCATGATATGCTGTGGTAAAATTCTTTGAAAATTTACATAATGATCATCCAGTGTTGCTGAAAATATATGAATAGTTGAAGAAAAATCAGTCCAGAATGAAATACTAATGCTATATACAGGCTTTCATTATTTTCTCCTCAAATACAGGATTAAAAATAGATTTTTGATTTTTGTATAGCCTGTGTATCCAAACTTTCTAAATATTTCCATAAGACAATTTATTAACATACAGCTCTGGAAAAAAAATAAGTGACAACTGCATTTTTTTCTGAAATCAGCATCTCTACATGTATTACAGCCATTCCATTCTAGTGTCTCTTGAATTCCAACACAAACACAAAGCTGAGCTACTTCAGTTCTTGCACCAGGAGTGGAATAAATTCACCCAAGAACAATGTAAAAGACTTGTGGCGAGCATGTCAAGACGCATGAAAACTGTGATTATTGGTTATTGCCCCAAATATTGATTTCTGAACTTAAGTGTAAACATTAGTATTATGTTGTTTTAAAATGAATTTGATGTTGTTTCTTTGCATTGTTTGAGGTCTGAAAACATGTATCTTTTTTGTTATTTTGACCATTTGTCATTTTCTGCAAATAAATGCTCTAAACGATAATATTTTTATTTGGAATTTGGGGGAAATGTTGTCAGTAGTTTATAGACTCAAACAAAAATGTTCCTTTTGCCCAAACACATATAAGTACTACTACATAAGTACATACTATAAGTAGTAAAATCAGAAAAACTGATAATTTTGCAGTAGTCTCTTATCTTTTCCAGAGCTGTATTTTTAGGGTTAAAGGCAAATTAACGTTTTTTTACAATCTGAGCCTTCTTTCGGCAATAAAACAAGTAGTTTTACTCACCCATAGCATTTTTCTGTCAATTGGAGCAGTATCGCAGAACTTATGTTGAGCCGTTCTGTTCTAGTAATGATCCCGTATCCGTTAACATGGTGCTGTATCATATGCTCGGGGCATTACTTTGCGGTGTCCAAATAACACAAACTTTAGCACTTTTCAAATCATAGAAGCCCGATGTCTTAATGTAAGATTTCGTTTGAAGCAAAAGTGGCCTGTAATCCGAGATTTATCCATAGTTTTCAGCTTTGCGTTTCATGTTTGGGTCCCGGGAGCTGATGGCACAGTCCGCGCATGCGCACTGGCGTCCTCATCTACTCGAAACTATGGCTAAATCTCAGATTACAGGCCACTTTTGCTTCAAACGAAATCTTACATTAAGACATCGGGCTTCTATGATTTGAAAAGTGCTAAAGTTTGTGTTATTTGGACACCGCAAAGTAATGCCCCGAGCATATGATACGAGCCCCATGTTAACGGATACGGGATCATTAGTAGAACAGAACGGCTCAACATAAGTTCTGCGATACTGCTCCAATTGACAGAAAAATGCTATGGGTGAGTAAAACTACTTGTTTTATTGCCGAAAGAAGGCTCAGATTGTAAAAAAACGTTAATTTGCCTTTAATAGTAATATCACTGAAACCATGCACTTTATTAGGTACAATTGTGTGGTCATTTATTGCTGTACAGTTCCATATATCATTCTCATCATTCTCTCTTTCCTATTTCAGTAGCTGCTAGTGATGAGTTCACCCGTGAATACATTTAGCTCATAAACCATTTCTGTTAGCTTTGTATTGCGTCTTGTATCCCGTATCATGTCTGGCGGTGGGGTCAGGGTTTTCTTGTTTGTCAACACAACACTCTGCCCTTGAACCATAAATCAGTTCAAACGTGGCCAGCCTCTATGCGCCTAATCTCCTGACCCCGGTGGATTGACAGTAACTCATGCTGGAGCGGAATAGCATGTGTGTACAATATGCGCACGTGTCGCCACTCCCTTTCCGCAATAACAACAAAAGTCTATAGATACTCTGTCAATGTGAATTTTTCATCGTAAAACCCAACCTTTTGTAAAGCCCACTTAGTTAAACAGTAAGTAGAAAAATATGCTGTCCTATATCTCTGTATGAATAGTAATGGAGCTACATTGGAGCAGCTTCTTCCTCCTGTCAAGATAGAAGCCAAGAGGGCATTCCTAACATTGTGCAGTTGATGCCAAGTTCTTATGCTTATGCGTATAAATATAGTGTATCACCACGTCCAATATGTATGCGTGTATGATGAATTGTGTTTGTGCAAATGACAAAATACATACCGCTTGAGAGAAAGACCAGGAACGGATTTGCGGCTGGTTATATCTGTAAACAAATATTAAATGACACAATTAAAATGATAATGTTTTCCTTTTCTTTTTCATGCCATTCTGCAATTAGACAAAATGAACTTGTGACTTGTTAAAATCTGCAACACAGTGACTCCTTCCCATTAGGCTGTTGCTCACCGGTTCAGATAATACATTTGGCAACTGGCCACAGCAGCATGGGCAGACATGTTGGATCTTTCTCGCCCCGCCAGTGCTCAAAATACTAGATTTCATTCCATAAGGCCTCACCCAACAATTTCAAGGCATTCGTCCCACGCTCATTTTTTCCAGCTATCTGATTGTTAACTTGTTTTCTCAAATCACTATTTAAAAAGATAACAAGCAAGACTAAGTGGCTCCCATTAGAAATATGTAACAGGCTACCATGAAACCACAGATATATAATAAAAACAGATGATGATTACACAACACAAATGGGCTGAATATATTCTGATTTAATATTTTTTTTTATCTGACACAATTGCAAACATTCTAGGCATTAGTTAGGGGTTTATCTCAAAAGCCACATAATGTGTTTTACTACTACATGAGGAGTCAGAATTTTGATTCAGACTTTGTTTCATTACTGACCTTTCTGGATATTTTACCAGCCCCATTCACACTCACTAAACCTATTGCAAAGTGCTGTCAAATCCAGTCAATATCTGAGCAAGACTTGCAATAACCTGGTAACTAATGTGTAGTACCAGCTGTAGAGGCCTTTTTTGCACTATTTTAATCTTTTTGCACTATTTTTTTTTCTATACTACGTTGTAAATATCCTGCTGTGTTGTAAATATCCTACTTAAATGTCTGCACTGAAGTGAGATGCTTTCAATCTCATTGTGAGTATGTGTGATGTAAATTGTACATACGAATAGTGACAATCAAAGGCAGTCTACTGTATATAGCCCCATTATACCACACCTATACGGAAGGTGTGAAAATCCCTAAACATCAAGCCAAAATTGTTGTGACACTTAATTACATTTTGTGCCATTCAGATTGTGTCAGTTGTCACGTCATCACAGCGCTGAATGAGTCACCTGTTGCTCATCCCTCAGATTCACAACAACAGCATCTTTATCCTCCAACTGTGAATAATGCACTAACATCGAGCGTGAAACAAATGCAGGACTTTTGTATGAGTCCATTATTGAAAATAACCAAGCTACAGGATGCTCACTCATTACCATAATACCATATAAGAAGAAAGAAGAAGAAGAAAGCTATGCCTTTATTAGTCCCACAGTGGGGAAATTTCCAGTTCTGCATTTAACCCATCCTGTTATTAGGAGCAGTGGGCAGCACATTACTGCGCCCGGGGACCATCTCCATGATCTTCTTGCTTTGGCTTAGTCAGGACCTAAGCTGGAGGATTTACCTATGGTGCATGTTTTGGGTTAGAAACATGATAAACGATAAAAGTTAGATAAACGAGAATTAAATTGTTCATTTTATATCTATAAGAACATTATGGATCATGATCATATAGGAGCTGTATTTCCTAATATCGTCATATGGCTAGTAGATAATAATAGAAATGGCAGCCCACCAGCAGAAATGATTCAGATCACAGTGGCATTTGAGAGGATATTTCCGAATGTGGAAATGTGCTGCAAGTGGGCGGCACGAGTGTGGTCCGTTACATCATCATCGAGGGCCAGCAATTGAACTTCTGTTGTATGAATGTGTAAATACCAATTTTTACTGATCTATTGTGACATGTACAATCCCATTATATTAGTAAGGCCAGCACACTAAATGGCTGTTCACTTAAAAATAATTACAAAGTATGGGTAGAAATGGGAAAAAAAAACTTTCTGAATACTACTACCTTACCATCACAGTTACCACTACTACATACATAACAGTTTTCTTGCCATACTCTGTCATACATCTGAGTGTGGACGTCTTATCAAATACTTTCCCATTACTTAACAGTTGGCCACCCACCCCCTTGCACCCCAAGTCTGGTTTTAAAAGGATTCCATAGCTGACAAGACAGTTCCTCCCTGTTGAAGAATTGGACCCACCCTGCACTTATGTTTCAACTTTGACCCATCAACTTCATCTAAGCATATTTTAGTGTGACAGAGGCACTCACCGGTTCAGGAAGTCACTGCTAGAGTGCCAGTCGAGTCCCTGCGATACAAGAATGGGTGGGTTAACACAGGAAGAAAGCCAACGCAGTAGATTTTTGCTTAGTTTTAATTTGGTTGTATGATAATTTCCATTACTGCTGTAAAATTAAAATTAAAAAAATTTAAAAAATCTGTATTAGATGTATTCATGTGTCTGATTTCCACATACTCAAATATTCAACAGTTTGTGCTTTAACATGCAATTTGCTAAGAATATCCTCTGAAGATTGGAGAGTGTAGCCATAACATGTTAGTGGTTAGCAGTCTTAGTGGTAGGTTAGAAATCATGCAGGTAGTGTTTAGGCAGACCACATATGTGCACAAAGTGCAAATTAATGAGGCAACTTGAGCCCAGCAAAGCAGCAGAGACAGAAAAGTGAGTAGAATCTATGTCAGTCAATATAATCATGCACAGCAGGTAGAGAGAAGGGCCACAATGATAATAGGTGCTTTCCAGTATTCCCTTCCAGGCACATGCTTCTTCAAATCAATAACCAAAAACAAAGGTGAAAGCTGTCACAGTAGGTAACCCTAAGCTCCCATTTAAACATTTAATAGTCTAGCATATGTGCAGGGATAACACTTCAAATAGAGCAACCTGTCTGACCGTATGGGGCCCCAGCTGGAATACAAGCTAGTAGATAGTAGGTGGACACTTCACAGGCAAAAACATTTGATATGCAAGCAAATGGTAAGTCAAAGCTATTGTTTCAGAGACAAAGAAGGCCAGCTCAAAAAGCCAAAGCAGGGCAGTTGGCTTATGCATAATGCAGCTAGTACATAGTACTGTGTAAACGCAACATCCAGCATACGTCCTGCACTTCATAAAAAATAAAGACAATACAAAAATGTATCAAGTCAACGGAACCTTTAATAATGCTATGCACATCTTACAAAAAGCAGATCAAGCAAAACAGACATGGTTTACCTATAATTTTAAATAATACTGTCATATTTGTCTTTCCTATTGAACTTATAGTAGGCCATTGGCCTTAAAGGTTGGTTCAAGATACTGGCTTCCCAAAACCAGTTATTACTGTCAACCAGTTGTTTGGATAAGCCCTTTAAAAGGTGAGCCAGTTTGTAAAGCATATCACAATATAACCTCAACTGAATTAAATGCATAGCCTTAAATGATTATATTTACCAGTGACAAAAGAACATTTCCCACCAAGGCAGCTTTATAAATTTTAACTCAAATATTAGAGATATGCATAGGTTTCAAGAGGCAACCATTGGCAAATAGTGTGCACAAAAACTCACAAGTAAATAAACATTGATCCACCAACAGAATATACAGATTGAAAATGTCTTGACCGTTAATGGAACTTAAACCAGTAATTCAGGAAATATCAGGCAGGCGGTGGATTTTAAATAACCAAAGAGCAAAAAAGATCATATTTAACTTATTATGTACAGAAGAGTCCATAGATGACCTGAAGTGGCCCAAGTGTCCTAAACCTGAACAAGTCCTTCTTGACGCTGGAATGGGGCTCTCAGTCAGACACATGGAGGACAGTGTTAAATGTGTAATGACAAAAACAGTTCTACTAAGCAGGGTTGGTTGAAGAGTAGTAGTTGCTAATGCTAGTGACACCAGGGAAACATGGGAGGTCAGTGAGAGGGGAGTGTGAGAAAGCCCACTGCTGCTAAAATACAACTTCATGTATTTTAATAGAAGGCACTGAGGAAGACACAAGACAGGAACAGGAAACCCCGGACAGGAAGTGCATCATCAGTGAGTCAATAGCTTAAGCCGCGTGATCCAACTGACCAGTAATGAGCGTTCTGCTGTGGTGCGCTTAGAGACCTGAGTAACGGGGGCTTTTTTGATGTCCTCCTGATAAGGGATGGTGGCGCTGTTGTGCAGTTCTGAGTTGGAGTAGTAACGGCTGCCCCTGATGTGGTCTACTCTGACCAGATGTCGATCTCCTGTTGGCTTGAAGGGCGGCGACAAGGCTGGCACCTCCTCTGCAATAGTGGGGATCCTCTCGTTGCTGAGGTATCTGTACAAAAGATCTTCACCTTCGAGACAAAAATAGTTGTTTGTTAAAAGCAAGTTGAAATTTAAATTTTATAGGTTTTTATTTGAAGGAAATAAGAAAATATAAATCTTACCTTTTCTTCCTTGTGCCCATGGTTTAGCATAGGGATCATACAGTCCAACACATGTATCAACTGGCATAGAAAGAGGCCTTGGCTTGCCTAAAAACACAAATTTTACCTTAAGTTTTCTTTATCTCAAATATTTCAGCCATAAATTTTCACTTGTCTAAAACTGACCTCTTGAAGGCTTGTTCTCCCTCCGCCTGGGCTGTACTACTTTCGCCTCTATAGGGACGCTTAGCCTGTCATAGTCTCCGAAGCTGTAAAGAGGTTTGCCTTCTTGGTCTAAATACGAGTTTGGTGACTCAGAGCCCTTTGGTCTTTTACTGATGCTGGCGAAGGTGTCCGCTCTGTTCTCTCTGTGTGGAGGAAGAAACATTGTGTAAGGCTTTAGTCAGCAATAGTAACCTACACAACAACTACAAGTAAGTAGACCCTCATTATGCTGCAACCTCAAAGGCCTGGGTGAGGAAATGTGTCGAGGCTTAACTACTAGAAGCACTGCAGGGTGGTGCATGCCCTCTGACCTCTATGAAACTTTGGATAAATGGCTCGGGTAATGTTCCCACTCCCACCAACTAAGACATAATAATAAATTGTGGTTTACCTTGGACTGTATGGCACTGGAGGAGGTGGGGGAATGTACAGATCCAAAATGGCTGGCTTTTCTTTTTTGGCTGATCCGTTTGCAGTGTCGCATGGGGACTGGCCTCTGATCAGTGAGGTATTATTCTGGAAAACAAAACACAAGCATTTAAATTTAACAGCACTATCAACAGCAAATCAAGGCTCCTTTGAGACACATGAATTATTGCTAAAGATGGCTGCTCTGGAGCTGGGAGGAATTGTGGTGAGACATTTAAATGCATGTATAAACCTTCTTGTTTGAGGTATGGAAAAACTGTAAGCGTGCCTGAAAATATCAGGCAAAACATGTAGTTAAAATGGTCCTCATTCACCACAGTTATGTTTCCCCAACACCAAACAACACTGTGTCCTTGACTAAATATACTGCTTGTACTTGCTGGCAATCACATTAGACCTAACTGCTATGTTTAATGTTACACCAGGCACTGAAAGAACCCCCTATGTGTATGTGTGTTTTTGCTTGTAAATCTGGCAGAGTCATTTCACTCTTTTTATCACACATAAACTCAGATGTCTCCCTCTGATATCCAAGACCGGCCAGAACAAGATACTGGAAGACGAGTTGACATTGCCTTCTTTTTTTGTTGAGAGTGACTTTATTGTTTTGAGAAACACACTCTTATCAGATAAAGGCTCATCTTGCTTTCTCATGACACACAAGTACAATGCTGGAACCTGGATCCTTAGTCTACAACAAGCGTATTGTCTTCCTCTCTGATGAAGTAGGAAGAGTCCCAAGAGGTGGGGGATCACATGAATGAGAAAAGCACAAAGCTACGAGCTGCTTTTCTGATATCTTTTACTTATAGAATGCTGTGTATTTTAAAAGATGTTAAAATGTTGCCTATGGTGCTTTCATAAACCCATAGTTTAGTCTGAATTAAAGACATTGCTTGGATCTAGATGTTGTTTCATGGAATTTTGTGCTAATTTCAGATATGGACAATTTACTCTTTCACTTTGTTACATTCTTCCATATTACAAGCAATGTTTAAGCACAAAGTAGTTCAGTGGTGATGTTTTTTTCCCCCTATTTTTCAGAAATGCATCTCATAGAGCTCATACGTAGATATTCATTTCTTGGCCTGGCTGCTTAACACATTCCATAACACTTGAACTGTACTATTACTATTCCTTTGTTTTTGCTCATAAATAGGCTTTCCTGATGGGTGGTTCAGTGCAACACTTGTCTCAGCTTGTCTTTTTGGAACCAACTCCCTAAACCTGTGGTAATTGGTCTATAATGAGTAGACATAAAAGCTCTGCAGATCTCTCCACATGAAAGCAGCTACAGTCTCCAGGACATGTTTACTACCTGTGGCACAGGAGGTTTCCAGCGCATGTTCTTCAATGGGGCTGGAGTAAACCCTGATGTCCCTGTAGGTCTCTTCTTCAGCAGCAGCACCACACCTTTGGGGTCCTCTCTTAGTTTCATGACGAGGTTTTTCAGCTGCCAGCCCACCTGAAAGACAGTGACTCATTTCAAAATGCAACTCAGTGCTTGTGAGATGAAAATGTTCTGACTGTTACAGCATCGTAAAAGGGAATGAGAGTGAATAGGTGAGAAATGAAATTTAAAGACTCACCACTGTTTGTTGATTTACTTGGATCACTTCGTCACCGGCATGGATTTTACGGCTCAAGTCTGCTGGTGACTGTTGAAAAAAAGACATGGATTTTAGATTCATGTAAGCTAGTTTGACTCAATTGGAATAAAACCTTCAGTAATAAATGATATCAGTAGGAGTAAAAAAAATTAACTCCTCTGTGGCACCTAAGAGACTCATTTAACATATACTGGTAATGGAACAGAAATATTTGGAAATTTGAGAAATTCAGCAGAGCCTTCATTTAACAATATTAGATTTAGTCATTCTAATGTCAACGTCAATTGGGACTAACTAGTCATTATTATTGATGATTCAAGCCCTGAATCACAACTCCAGGCTGGAGGCGTCAGGATTCAAACCGTGGTATTGATGTAGGCACATTACTCACAGCTCGTGTCACTGTGAGAAAAGATAAGACTTTTATGTGGAGGCTGTTTGTGAGCTCCAACAAAACAATTCCCACTATTGGATTAATCTTGTGTGGGTGCAAAATCAGCAGACTTCAGAGCACAAGTGAATGCCATACTTACATGTTCTGTGGTTCCAGTGATAACATGCAGTCCATCGTAGGTAGATTTGATGTACATACCCTACAAGGAGAAGAAATGGCAATATTGCATAATTTCTGCTCAAACAGGCTAGACAAATGCAGGGGTCACAATTGGACACACATTGTGGACATTCCTTGCTTGAGAACACATGGGGTAGGCAGACACGCAGTTTAGGGGTGAAAGAGGAGAAGTCTTAAAAAAAAAAAAAAAAATCCCAGCATTCCTTACCAGACCCTCTCCCGGTTTGATGTTGGTCAGCTGAACTTCCTCCAAGCAGGCAGACTGGCTCATCAGGGGATCCGATGTAGTTCTCACGGTTTGATCGCAGATGTTGTTTAGAATCTTTGACTAAAAAAAGATAGCACAAAACAAAAGATGGCGCATAAATAATAAGGAACATAATCTAAAATGTCACGCCGACTTCTTGTGACACCATAATGCACAGACTATCTCATTTTGTTTGTTCGTGTTGGTTAATGAGGTAAAAGAAACCATGAGTGGCCTATTAGCAGGATGTATGCCCTCACAACACACAGAGATAGTTTACATAGTGTGTACACTAATGCTTGTTTTTAGGTAGGAAAACATCAATTTGTCCTCTGTGACGCCGCTTCCTAATATGCACATGGCACCAAATAGTACAGCCTAATGAAAGAGCCGGGTCAGTAAAAGCAAGGGTAGACAACAGGTGGCAGTAAAATGAAGACACAAATACTATGGTTTTATAAGTTTAAAGGCTGCATGGCTGGTTAGAATACTCATTGCCCTAAAATGTAGGAAACACAATTATATTTATATCATATTTAACTAAAATCCTTACCTACTTTGACTATTTAGGCAGATGTGACACTGTTTTCCCTTTTCCGCAAACTTTACTAATGTAAATCTATGATAAATATTTACCATAGGTACTGTCCCACCATACAAAGTAATACTTGAAAAACATGAAAACTGGGCATCTGCACTTTAAATGAGAAGAAATTACATCACAAAGACAATATCTATGACAATGTGTGAAAAGCTCCTTGGAAAGTGTTAGCTTAAGAAGTCTGCATAACATCAGTAACAGGCTACAGGGGCTGATAGCAAAACATGTTAAAGGTCCCATGACATGGTACTTCTTGATGCTTTTATATGGCTCCTTAATGGTTCCCTAATACTGTAAATGAATCCTTCTTCAAAATCAAGACTCAGTGCATGAGAAACAGAGATAAGATGAGAAAGAGTAATTTTTCTCTCTCTGAACAGTCCATTATGGGACTTGTTGCTTGAATGCAAATGAGGAGGACAGAGATGGCCTATAGTAGAGGGTGGGGGCGTGGCCAAACTCTCCACTCTTCGCTCTGATCCATTTCCCCGTTTTTGCACGGAGAAGAGATGAGAAGCGTTCCATTGAAAAGTAAACACATTTCCACAGAAAATAAAATTAAACCACTGCTGTTCAAAGGTCCAGAGGCTCAGATAAAGGACTTCCGAGCCTAGAAACACTCGGACGTGCCTCCAGGCAAATAAAAAAATGCATTTCGCATTGCCTAGCGCATTCACGGTCCAAACTCTCTGGGCGTGATTTACAGAGACGTTGAGTAGACACAGACAGGGGTGGAGCTGCATTTTTCGAGCTGACGTCAATAAGGTGCCTTGTTGAGAATCGCCCGTTTGAGCTGTTTTTTTCTAACGCAGAAAAGGACCGCAAATGCTCAGTTTAGACATTTCGCAACTTTTAGCCATGGGGGGGCCCTAAACAGGGTAGGGGAGCTCACATTAACGTTCAAAAACCTCAGAAAGTGAAAATTTCATGCCATGCCTTTAAGAACCAATCCTTCTCTGGGAATCCCAATGGTACAAGTGAGCCTATAATTTATATAAAAGACAATAACCGACATAACACAATCTAAAAAGTAGCTTTTTATGAAGAAATGTGTGTACTTACAACGTCAAGGATCTTTTCTTCCATTTCGTAAACACTGCAGTCCTGAAACATAAAATTAAACAATTTGATTCAAAGCAGTAAATAACAGAGAAAAAAGTACATTCAAAAGTTACTAGGAGATACGATGGAAGTGTGGCTATGGGCTTTAAAAACAGCTTTAGTATAAAAATGAACCAAAATTGGTCAAAACAGAGGCAGTCTTGTTTATATGGTTCAATCAACTACTTTGTAATGTAAATACTACATGGAGTCCAGCATAAAAATAATGTAAAGATAACATTATATGAAACAATAACTCACTGTAAAATGTTCAGAAAATCCCATCTAGTATTTAGAATGTTTTAAGAAAGTCACGCTGCCTTTATAATGACAACGGTGTACAGTGTATGGTCATGCTTTGAGAGGTCCGCAGGTTACAGTATCTTGGTGTGAAAAAACAAGCTAAGTGCAGATTCAGCTGCGGTGTGGCTACTGTCCACTCCAAGTGTCCAGAATGCTACTGGACCGGACACAGCTGAAACAACAGGCTCCCATGACAACTGTGTAGTGACTGAAAGGGCTCCATATTACAGGGGTGCTCTGTTTATGGGAATATCTCCATTCTTGCCCCGAGGGAGGCCATCCATCAAAACACATGTACAAAAGTCCTGTCACTACAAGAAAGAGGAGGATGCTCTCTGTTGGGTCCAACATTGTAAGCTTAAAGTCAAAGTAAAATAAAAACTGGCTCTGTGAGGGCCTTGCAGTGACTGGTGACATGTACAGACCTGTGCCCTGGAGAAAAACAACTCTTCAAATGGCTTAAACAGAGAGCTAATAAAGACTGAACCAGTTCTATAGCTTGTATATTGTCAGGCTGATGGGGAGTGTCCATTTACAAATACACTTGTCTACAATGTGTTTGTTTGCAGAGCAGCACTGAGATTTCCCCGTCTGCGCCCTCAAGCTAAAACTCGCCTTGGGGTAGATAATGTTTTTCAAAATATTATGATAAAATAAGGTAAGATAAAATAAGACTTTATTGATCTCACGTAGGAGAAGTTTACTTGTCACAGTAGCTCCAGGTAGAGACAGTTTGAACAAGAAAGAAAAGTGCATGCAGGCAAGAATGATGTAGAATGATGTAAAACCAAGGACTTTAGAAAATAATGGTTAAAAAAAAGGCTAAATCAGAAAGCTATTAACTTGATAATGTTGGAATTTGAAAATGGTTTGTTTAAATGAAAAACTGCAACTTGATAATGTTTCCTTATTGTGTATTCCCTGAAAAGCATTTTAAACAGAATCAGTGATTTTTCCTGTACAAAACATCCAACTGCATATGTTTCATGTTTCAAAGTTGGCAGACCACTGTGTTGCATTTTTAGCTCATCCCCTGCCTAAGACATCTATGACTGTATTTAAATAAAGCAATTTATGATCATTTATGATTTATGATTACTTCTAACATAGCCAGGATCAAACTGAGTCAGGATTTTACTGGTTTCATTCAACTCCATCATTCCATCCATTTTCTTCCACTTTTCCGTAGTTCGGGTCACGGGGGCAACAGTCCAGATCACACAATGCACCGGCCCCCATGAATCCTCCTGCGGGTGGTGGGTCCACGGGAGGACGGCCCCACGTTTCTTGACGCATTCGGCCTTGGGGGCTACCAGTGTACGCAGACACTGGGGGCGAGGTGGGGGTTAAGTGTCTTGCCCAAGGACACAACGGCAGCATTCATCTGTGGGAGCAGGGATCGTCCCGCCAACCTGTGGGTCAGTGGACAAATGTTCTACCAACTGAGCTACTGCCGCCCAATTCATTCAACTCACATGGCCATAATCCTTTTAACATATGTTGGTCAAAACACTTGGCTTGCCAGTGGACTGAATCCAGATCATAACTAAAGGCAGTGGGGCTGATAGACAATTCCCCATGTGTGCTGATCCCTCACATTATGGACTTGATCCCACAGCCGGCCTGGATCAGATGACCGTCTACGGCAGCCGATAGCCTTTGATCTGACAACAGGGTGATTTGCATGGTTGAGCAATGAAGTGGCCAACTGAGGGTATGCTGGCACAGAGCACAAACCTGCACCTAAGAGCTACAGCCACCACTGCACCATAAGCCCGATGTGCTCCAGTGGGCACCACCATTTATCATTCACAATATGTTAAGCATTGTACTCTGTATTGGGAACGAACGTCTGACCATAACGTTCCACCTGCCAACAAAGTTAAAATAAGTGGAGGGACTTGGATGAAAGCAATTCATATTTTGTGTTAAAGCATGTGAAGGGAGGTGGGATTTTGTTTTTTGTTTTGTTAAATATTAATACCAATTTAAACAAAAACAAAAAAAAGATCAAATTACGAAAAAACAAAGTCATTCTTTTTGTCTTGGTTGTACACTATAGCTCTAACTTGCCCTGTAGTAGTTTGGAAAATGACGTAATCCTTTTCCATATTAAAAGGTGATCAAAAGATGTTCAAATATGCAGCAGCGCTTGCGCAAATGCTAATTTTGGTCACACTTTTCCTTTGATGGAGAAATAAGAGGCTTAAACAATGGGAAATGGGCTTTCTAGAGAGTGCGTGACCTCTGCAATGTTAAGTGATGCAGGATGGGCAGGGAGTTTGAGCTTTTATGACTCTGCCCCATTGTATACACAGACTTCCTTCATCCAGGGTACATAAATTCTGAAATGTGAAAAGCTCTTATTGTTGGCTGAAGTCCATGAATGAGACAGCACTATGTTGTTTCATGATTGTTAGGGCTGCATGCCTTTTTATAATACCACAGAATAGAAACAAATATTTATGATTACTACATACAATTCTATATAGTGCTTTAGAAGAGGCAAACATGACCCTCACCTCCTCCAGCTGTTGGGGTACATCACTCAAGTCCTACAAGGCGTTTTTCATCACCTATCAAGAGTTTATTTTACACCTTAACCCCTAAATGTCAGATGGCAGTGTGGGAAATGTGTATCCCCCCACTTTCTCTAGATGACCATGACTGAGCCACCCATGGTAAATCACCACAGCGACTGAAACCTCAGACACCCACCAGGAAATGTGCACTCTGGGAACTGAATTTACTTAGATGCTATGACCTCCTTAAAACACCACCTGCACCCTAACCCTAGTGTAAAATGACTTGCTTGTTAATCTATGCTTACTTTAAAGGCAAGTAGACTATACACATGGTAATAAATTGTAGAAGAAAAAAGTCCTAACCAGGCTCCTTTTGTTTGACACATGATCCTGAATCTACACTAGTGGTTTATGAATGGTTTATGAGGTAGACTGCAGCTGTGTACTGAAGCAACCCTTGAAAAATTCACAGAGGAAATGTTGTGATTTGGATAAAATGGATGTTCTGTTTTAACAGTTAGCATTGTCCAAAGATGGGATAACATTTTCCCCCAATCTTGAGGCCTACACACAGGAAGCCCTAGTCCTCCTTAAGCATATTGGAAAAGCAAAACAGGAACCACATAGGAGGGAGTCAACAGCCTGGGGAACGTTAGCTGGCAGGCTTATAAAAGAGCACAAGAGGATTTTATGGACAAAGAATTGTTTACCATTAAAGGGTCCCTGCACAGAGGGGTCTCCTCATTAGCAGCAAGAGTAGAAAATAGCCAAAGTTCAAGTCAAGATTTGTGCTCAGACGACTGGCTTCAGACTGGTGTGGTGGCTGCCAGACCACATTTCCAGTAACTTTACTCTTGTTGAATTTTGTAGAGCCATTTCACATCTGCTGTATAAAAATGGTATAGAAATATGGCCTTTACTTATGAAGGAATGTACCATAACATATTTAGAGACTATAAGCATGCCAACAGTCCACCCCAGGAGAATATGTTGCAAAATGTGAAACACTTTGTGCTGTTACAAATTATAGTTAGTTTGCACAAACCTGTTGAACAGTGGTAGTTAGCTCCAGGCACAATTGAATGATTTGATTTTTGGTGGCTGTGAAGTCGCTGATTCCCGTCAGAGGCGTTCTGTAGACAAACACAGTCAAATCAGACAGGAGTACTAGATTTTGTTATATTGCATCTTTGCTGTAAATAGTCAACAACATTAATCGTTCACAGGTGTCACTGCGCATTTTGAGACTTGCAAGTACTCAGCAAAGTGTTGCAATGCTATCACGCTACACGTGCTTCAGCCATAACCCACAGCTGCATTTCTAACATATTTCGGTTTGTGGTTCAATCTAATAACAACTTGGAAGTGAAGATTATATAAGAAAGTCACAAAGGAGAAATGGATTCTTCAAAAACAGTGAATAAAAAAAGTTTCAAATGTTCCAAAAATAGTGCCAATTTAGTCAAAGTGTCAAAAAGTCAAGTGTTTATTTCATCCCACAAGGGTTTATCATAAAAACCTGTCTTTATATTGCTTTTATAGCCTACAGGAATATGTCCAAATGCCAATAACAGTGTGAATGTATTTTGAAATCAGTAGCCAGGCTTTATTACCTGTCAAGCCATGCCAGCAGGCTTTTAGCAGCCCCGATTAGCTCGACCACAGAGGTGAGAAAGTCATTTGGTGGTTTACGTGGATTGTTGCCCTCGTAAGCAGGGCTTTTTCTACGATCTGACGTGGCCATGTGAAGGCTGTTGGTGGCAGCTCGCATCCTCGTGACCAGATTCTTCAAGTTGTCCGTCTCAACTCCATAATTCTGAAATTGAAAAAAATCTATAAATAAAATAATAGTCTAACAATGATCAAAAATGAAATTTGACATGCGTTTTCCAATATTCATTTTGATATAGGCAGTATAAAAAAAGTATCTACATATGTACAATATAAATGCTCAACCCATTTCAAGGCCTGAAGATAATCTGTATGGAAAGCTCTCAAATTCATTACTGGATGAGGTCTAGCATAAAAAACTCCTGATGAATCCAGCCTGCAGGGAGAGGCATGCTGTAAAAATGCACATTGCCATCACTACCTTTTTATCAGACAGAGCAAAGTTTGCATTCTGAGGCCTGGTTGACTGTGCATGTGCATTCCTTGTGTTTATGAGGTGTTCACAAGACCTTAAAAGTTATGTGAAAGGTTAGAATCCAATAAGAGGTTTTGCAGAGCTAATGTTGATTAAATAAGTACTAGTTGCAGTAGTAGTGTTTGAATGAGTTTGTTCAAGACTAAAAGAAGTACAAGTCTAGGATACCCTATATATTATAGTCAATCAGTTAATTCAGTTTCACAAGGGAGATGGACACCTATACAGTATTATTGTGGGTTGTGCACACAAACTATCAGGCAAATCTAGAAGTCCCAGTGTTATATATATATATTGAAACCAAATGTACATGTGACCTTTAATGTATTTGGAGCTATGAATTTTTTGGTTATAATGTCTATGAAGATAAGATTAATACCTACAATAAAATATTTTAGTATGTATAAATGCCTCCATAAAGAGAGGTCCATTATTGATTGTTAAGTAAAGTTCCACATCTGATATTAATGTCAAAACAGATATCATTTTGACATTAATATCAGCTGTTTTCCAACTCAATGGATAACATACACAGCAAAATATTCTTGATCTTATAGCTTGGCACTGGGGAACTTAGAACAAATCAAAGTGAAAGATTTCCACTCTGTCTCTGTAAAAGTCATTAAATTCAAAGAGGTCCTGTAAAACTAATTGAAATGTACTGAAATCCCAAAACAGCAGTTTGCTCTTAGAAGTGCTGAAATCTGAGAAAGAGCCTCTATTCCAGTCTTTATTATCTGTGATTTAGATCAAAATTTATTAACAAGATAGATTGGGAAGTATGGGTGATATTCTTCCAGTAAAATAAGTAGTATTAAAAAAAAAAAAAAAAAAGAATGTTAGTGTAGCAAGAGGAAGTCCCAGACATAACACAAAGAAAGATTAAAAAAAAAATTGTTTGGGATAGGATGTTTGGGTTTCGGGTGCTGCTGGTGGGCCCTGTAAGTAGCACTGACACTGTGGCCAATCAAATGAAGGCCTTAGTTTGCCCCTTGGAATCAGTGGAAAGCATAAAACATTTGTACCACTTGTGCAGTAGTCTAAGGCCCTGTCTACACGGCAACGTTGTGGAGTGAATCCGATGAAGTTTTTTATGGTTTCAGTCTTGCGTCCACATGGCACCAGCGTTCTGGGTACCCCAAAACGATATTTTTTGGGTTCCAGAGTGGAAAACTTTGGCAACGTTACCATTGCAAAGTCGTCTGGACGGGTAGAACGGATTTGTTTACGCCTACGTCACAACCACATGGCCAGAACAAAGAGCAGCCTCGCGCGCAACATTCATTCGTAACAGGACAGCGACCATGGCGGACACCAGAGTAGCAGTAGTAGCAGTGCTGCAGTCACTGCTAAGTTTACTTGCGTTATTGAAAGAAAATGTACTGCAGTTATACCAACTAGGCGAGCAGCAGAGACGCTTACAGCACACCATGCGCACATAGAGGCGTGGCATGTGTATTGCGTCGTTTTCAGCAAGCGTTCCATTGCCATGTGTACGTGATATTTTACTGATCCGTTCCCAGTATGGACGTGATTTTACCCGGTAAGAAAAAATCCTGCGTTGCGTTGCTGTGTGGATGTAGCTTAAATAACTCTAAAGATCATAGAACCATTTAAAATGCATAGTTTAGATTTGAATAATTGTATGTATTAATTTTTCATATTCTTTAGATACATAGTAAAATAAAAGCTGCCATTTTAAATGCAACTTTATGGTTCTTCAGTGTAAAAATAACCCTGCCTCGCAAGATTAATGTAAAGCATTTTAAGAGAACATAAAGACAAAAACGCTGACATAGATCAAAAAAGGGACGGGACCACAATCTGGGACTTTTATGGCGCAGGAAGTGATAAAAAATTCCAAATGGATCCCATGTGCTGAAGAGAAAATGCTTCTTTTTCAGATGAGTGGACTCATATAATCCCAGTTTATTTCTTTATTCGTACTAGTGGATATCAAACTTTTTTCTTTGATTGTGAGAGGGTCTGTTTTTAATCATACATTATTGCTTAGTCTTTAGCCACTTAACATAACTTCAAATTGCTACATACAAGTCTTAACCACAGATTTTGGCGTGGCGGTTCTCTACCCTGCTGTGTATTGTGGAAAAAGGCCCCCCACTTCTCTTCTCCAAACTCCAAACATGCATAGTAAGCAGCTATGATAGTATGAAGGGGGAGGGGGCAGTTCAATTGTTCAGATAAGTGGACATCTACTGACCAGTGCACACAGGAGGTCCACAGCTTCCAGAACTAGCTCTTGATGTCCAATACGCGCCACCCCAAGCTCCTCCAAGTCCTGATGTGTGATCTTCAACAACTGCTCACCACTGATCTTCTCCCGTTCAAAGTTGTTGATGTACTGTTGCAAGCCATCATCCAAACCTAAAACACACACACAAATATCACAAAATTATTGAAAAATATACAGCTCTGGGAAAAAAAAAAGAGAGACAACTGCATTATTTTCTGAAATCAGCATCTCTACATGTATTACAGCCATTCCATTCCAGCATCTGTGGAATTCCAACACAAACATAAAGCTGAGCTACTTCAGTTCTTGCACCAGGAGTGGAATAAAGTCACCCAAGAACAATGTGAAAGACTTGTGGAGAGCATGCCAAGACGCATGAAAGCTGTGATTAAAAATAAAATAAATAGAAAGGTTATTGCACCAAATATTGATTTCTGAACTCTTCTTAAGCGTAAACATTAGTATTATGTTATTTTAAAATGAATTTGATCTTGTTTCTTTGCATTGTTTGAGGTCTGAAAACATGCATCTTTTTTGTTATTTTGACCATTTGTCATTTTTATTTGGAATTTGGGGGAAATGTCAATAGTTTATAGACTCAAACAAAAATGTTCCTTTTGCCCAAACACATACCTATAAGTAGTAAAATCAGAAAAACTGATAATTTTGCAGTGGTCTCTTATTTTTTTTCCAGAGCTGTATATATAATGAAAAACCAAAGCAAATGAAATATTTCAGTATGGTAACAACTTCTAAAATAAATTAGCAGGGAAAACTAGTGGAACTTAAGCAGTTTTATGAGCAATTTCCCATGCAGCCTGGGCGTGTGTGCGCCGTAGAGATAAGGAACAGGTGGGACCACTATCTTTCCTAAATAAACAGGGAACATAACGGCTACAACCTATAAGTCCGTTAGACTAGTTAAACAATGGCTGCCTATATTTGTGCTCAAGTGGGAGTGTCCAGCATGTGCCAGGCTGATGCACCCCTCCCGCTCGTTTGTCACCCCAAGAAGAGTTCAGTTGGACCGTTAATGGCCAAATGCAGAAGTCAATAAAGCTTACAGTTAAATATTGTGTATTTAATAAAGATAACAATATATAATTACGTCTGGATACAGTATTGGAAAAAAAATATCTCTCTGCACAAATTAGGACTATAAAGAATGGTTTTAAGAACATGAACATAATACTATTTTTAATGCTGCAAATATTGTTTAAAATATTCATGTAATGTTATTGTAAACCCAGTATTGTTTAGTAAAATTGTTCAATGAAATAAAGCAACTGTGCATAGGACAAATGTTAAGAGTGACTTCTTGTGTGAGAATACTTCTTCAGCAAAGAGGAGAGCACAAACAGCCATCGTCTATGCCATCCCAGGAGCTCAGAGAGGCAGCTGCACATGAATGAACCAACTTTTTTTTTTTTCCAAGACCTGTCAGCTGCAGAACTCTCAATCCAACACTACTACAAACATAGATTACAATGTAAAGATAGTGGAGTCCTTTAGGCCAAACATAAGATACTAATGAGAAATCAGAAATGCAATAAGAAAGGTCAATTGTACAACTTTCTTGGATTCAAAGAAATGAATGATTTGATTCAGAATAATACATTTTCTTTTCAGACATATGACTAGCACTGAAAATGAAAATCCCTGGGGCCAAGTTCTAATATTGGCAAAGTAATTACCAATAAGTTGCCAGTTTCTAAAGCCATGATAAAAAGTGTTACTAACTCTATAAATATAGAATGTGTTTGCAGTAGTTAATAGAATAATAAAAGATTAATATCAAAATTATCTTTCCACTTCATTTTTTGTCAAGCCAGACCTTGACCAAGGCCATTAAAATTCCATTATAAAATCTAATGTTAACAGATTTAATCATTGAACAAAGTGTTTGCCTGAGCTAAAATAGCCCGTGCCGATTCGAGGGGCAAATGTATGAGGACACGTTAACCATTAGCCTGTACACAAGTCTACTCCAGTTAGGCTGATTAGATTCCTCTCATTCCTTGGCATGTTAATTCCCAGGCAAGACTTCACTCAATTTTTAACTTAACTCTTTAAATGACAGAACTTTGCAATCTAGTCCTTATAAAGAGAGAAAAGGAGTCCACTCCAAAAGGCCAGTCATGCTCATGCAATTTGAACAAAAACACAGCTCCTATGGGGGTAAACTTTCTCCTTCCTGTTGGGTTAAAAAGACATTTCCTGTGGAAGGATGCCGTGTTCTGTACAGAAAAGAAAGCTCTAGGAACTCTCCCAACCCAGACAACACAATGACATAATGTGACCAAAAAGAGCATTATAAAAGGCTAAATAATGTAATATATTACAAGGTGCATTATCTAACTTTTCCGGTAGTGTGTCTGCCACCTGCTTGTCTCCAGAGTAGTGCTGATACGATACTAAAATTTCAAACTTGATTAGGAATTCACTTAATACCGATTACAATACCACAGTGAAAATTTTACATTTAGTAAGAATGTAATTTCCATATACAAAATGATGTAATTTCTCTATCTTAGCATGAGATATTGTATTTGTTCTGATAAACCTCAAAATCAAATCAAAATTGTCCTGTTATAGTGATTTTTGGCAGTGTCAATATTTGCTCAAATGAGTATCTAGTTTTGATATTAGTTTTAGTATTGATTAGTATCTGATTGCTCTCTCCAGATGGGTGGAAAGCCCCTGCCCTGCCTATAGTGGAGGAGTTACCTCAGGGTTATATATTATGTTTTATATTTGTTGAGTGAGCTACCATACCCAAACCAATTTCCCTTGTGGTTCAATAAAGTTTGTCTAAGTGCAAGTCTAGTTCACAAGTGAGGCAGCAGCAGTCACTGTATTGGACCGTTGTGGTGAAGAAGAAGGAGCTGAGTTGAAAGGCAAAGCTCTCGATTTACCGGTCAATCTACGTTCCTGCCCTCACCTATGGTCATAAGCTTTGGGTAATGACCGAAAGGACAAGATTTGAAATGAGTTTCGTCCGCAGAGTGGCTGGGCACTCCCTTAGGGACAGGGTGAGGAGCTCAGTCACACGGGACGAGAAATAATAACATTCCCATGCATCCTACCAGAAAAGATCCATAGCAGACATTTCAAAACCTAAAGAAAAAACAAATAGGAGAACTTTGCACAATAGCATTACATCTGAGATCACTAGAGCCTCCTTCTTGACCTATCCACTAACGCAGGCAAAATAATAAAGGCAAAGCTTATAAAACATTTACAGTGCCTAGATGAACGCCTGTTGTGGGTGTGTTTGTGCCACGATCATTTTTCATTAAGGCTTGAGAAAGGGGCTAGTAGTGTGTCAGGTTATTGTGAACTGGTTAAAAGGGAGGTGGCACTGAGGCAGCCTGTGTGAATGATTTCAAAAGCCTGCCTGGGATGAAAGCTCTAGGAGTTTTATGGCCTCAGAAGCACTTGGCAAATGCCTTCAAACTAAAGCGAAAGGGGGTGTAGTGGGGCAGAGGCACCAACGTCAACTGCATTTCCATTGCCACTTGGTTGAGAAAACGTTCAGCATCCCCATAATTTCAACTAAGCAAATACTACTTCTTGTTTGCTGCTGTGTCATTTGTGTGATAACAATGTGCAAATTTGGAGTAATGACATTTGATTTGCCCACATTTACTGTAATAATGGTTCAGTTAAACAGACTTTGTGGAACCAGGGGCAATTTAAGTCATGTTATAATGCTGTTACCTCATAAACATACCTGGAGTTGTGCTTTCTTTCATTCACACATGCTTGAGTAATCCTTTATTATCAATCTGTCTAGATCTCCAAAGCGCAAATGCTATGTTCCATCTGTGATGTCATGAAACAGTTTCAAGTTAACAGCTACTTTTTACCTTTAGCTCAGTAGAGTAACAATTCCAGGGTTCAAATTATCCAAATGATTCTAGTAAAGTATGATTTAAGTTAATGCCATACTGTTGAAGATTTTAGGCAAAGCAGTAACATCTCCACACTGCAAATTCTCTGATTTTAAAACTCCTATCAGGTTATTAATCTTGTTTTCAGATTTATTATCTACTTACAAGTTCAGAAACTGCTTAATTCTAGTGTAGAGATAGTTTATTTTAAGATAACTTATCAAGTAATATTATCTTGCTGCACGGACAGATAATTTCACTACTTTTAAGTCATTTTCTGATAGATTTAAGTGTTTGTATCTTAAATTTTGGACAAGCTTTTTTGCAGTGCATGAAGACAATCAAGTGGTGGACTCTCCGTCAGAAAGTTACATAGTGTAGCTTTAATGGTGTAGCAACCATTTTCCATACAGTATAGAGAGTACAGCCTTATGGTGCTGCATCAGAGGTAGCACCCAAGGAACCCTTCTCTACATCTTGAGCCAGAAGTTATTTAGTAAGCGTGCAAATAATTAGATATTGAGTACCAGATTTCATTAAAACATTCTTTTTCTATGGAACCTTCCTGGAGGACTGACATAATCTAATTAATTTCAACATCTAGCCTAGAACAAAACCAGATAAACCAATAAAAGCCCAACCTTTCTACACTATAAAGATATACGATTTAAAATGACCACTTCTAAAATAGCAGATGCATAAAAATATCATATTGGGTGGTAGAATATTTGAAATACTGTATTACTACAAGACTCCACAATGCACTTCATTACTCACAAAGGGGATCTGTCAGCGATTCTCAGAGAGCAGGTAATTACAGCAACACAGTGGAGCACCTGCCGTTTTGCTGTAAGCCGTCTTCTGCCACCCACCTCGGCCTAGTCAATAAACAGTGATCATGTTCTCACCAGGTTATCAGCGCGACAGCTATGTGAGCACTGAAACAAACTGCTAAAACAAAACCCCAGTCCAATCCGCCATTCACTTAACAATGTAATGGGGGTTTAGCATGCTGAACATCTCTTTCGGCAGATCAGGTTTTGGGTATCCTAGTCCACACTTAAAGGGCCCATATTACGCTATTTTCTGATCTATGTTATAATGAAGTTTCCTCATGAAAAGCATACTCTAAGTTGTATTTTGTTTCATTCACACATAACAGAAACTGTGCATATTTTGGTTGATTTTTTTTTTAAATAGAAAGTGCTCAGTTCTACCTTATAGATGTCATGTGATAATACAGGAAGAGCTCCACTGTGTTTTTAAACTCCATACACCTTTACTGGCATAATTTGGATCATTTCAGGAATTGACAATCTCATCTGAACAAAAGGTAAAAGGTAGCGGCAAATTTTTAACTACCTCTTCATGACATCACAAGGTGGAACAGAACATTCTGAACATTGGAGATGTAGAGAGACTAATAATAAAGGGTTACTCGGATGTGTGTATGTAATAAAATACAACTCTGGGTATGTTTTGATGAGGTGACAATATTATATATTATATATATGGCTAAAAACTCACAAAAGTCACTTTTGTTTGATATAGGACTTTTAAAAATTGATCATGTTGGCCAGTTTGCACCCTCGCCTTTGGGAATGTCAGCATTTCCATTCTCAGCGGGTGGATTACACTCGAAAAGAAGAGATCAGTCTCCCACCCCCAACTGAAAGAATGGGAAAACTCTCTCACCACCCCCACTTTCCACCCCTCCCAACAGGAAGCCACCCAGTCCCTTATACACACACTCAAATGATGCACACACAGTAACGTGCACCAGTATTCCCAGTGGGTTGCTCAGTGAGAATGCCAGCAAGGGTAGAATAGTAAGGCTACTGTAACTTTGCTAGTTTTATATGCCTCTAAACCTGAAAGGAACCAGTTGGAATTCCAGTCATTGTTCTTCACAAAGCAGCTCTATTGTGAGAATACTCAGCACTCGGGTACAATGGTCCAGGCCTGGACCAGGATGTGCTGTAATTAGAAACAAAATAGCTCCTCTCTCTCTCTCTGAACGGGCCTCTAATGCATGACTTCACAGGAGGACAACAAAGCCAGTACACAGACAGGACTGGCCATCCACAGGGAGCAGAGAACAGGGCGACACAAGCTCTGTAGTGATGCTGTGTTCGCTTCTGTCTACAGCTGAGTGAGATGGGCCACTATTGCACTGTGAACTCTGAAAACAGAACACAGTATGCATGATACCTCTACTGAGAGAACATAATTAGTGTTTCATGATATGGTATATGACATGTATGTTGTCACAGCATTAAAATTAGTTGATTGTTTGATTTCAGCACTGAGGAAAAGGCTTTAAACTGACTTCGGTACCATGATGGTGATTAAAAGATACGCTTATTTTACCCAATATCGGATGCAAGTTACTATACCAAATAGGAGCCCTTTTTAATGTATCATGTGGTCTTATACCAATTCTGATATAGCATTTCGAATTTGCAAGAGCCAGGTCTAGACCAGGTCTAGACCAGGTCTAGAGCAGGTCTAGACCACCGCGGCTCTTGCATGCGTTCGTGGGTCTCGTTCATGCGCTCAGACTGCGTGCGAGCGAGCAGCTCGCCTCAGCTGTGACTCGAAACGAAACCAGGAAATAGACCTTTAATCCACCTGGTCTAGTCCTGGTCTAGTCCTGGTCTAGTCCTGGTCTAGTCCTGGTCTAGTCCTGGTCTAGTCCTGGTCTAGTCCTGGTCTAGTCCTGGTCTAGTCCTGGTTTAGTCCTGGTTTAGTCCTGGTCTAGTCCAGGTTTAGTCCTGGTTTAGTCCTGGTTTAGTCCTGGTTTAGTACTGGTTTAGTCCAGGTCTAGACCTGCTGGCAGCCCCACGCCGGGTCATGCTGCGCTATCACACATGTGTCCGCGCGCAGTCTTCTCCCCCTTCCCCCCACACTTCACTGTTAATACATTTTGTTGAAAATCTATGAAAGTTTGAGTGTTTAAACGAGAGACAAATGTGAGAAAAGTTTAAATCTACTCTGAGAAACCAATCAGGACGCAGAACACAATGTTACACTATGAAAAAATTTACACTATAAAAAAAAAAAAAAAAAAACTTGGATCGGGGCCTTGGAACGAATCAGGCTTTTTCCATTAAAATAGCTACTCAACTTACATGATAACAGGAGAACAACTTACGGATTTTTCATGTTACGAAACCACTTCTGGAACGAATTAATTTCGTAAGGTGAGGTACCACTGTATTGTAAAGCAAACAAACACTGTAATCTGGAAACTGTTATATAAAATATAAAATTATATCTACTTTTTGTGTTGTATCCGAGTTTTCTAACAGTCCAGCATGAAATATTAGACCTAGACAAACTTTACTGATCCACAAGGGAAATTGTTTTTGAGTACAGTAGCTCACTCATCACAGAGGGTAACAAAAATAGAATAGCAACCAAAGAGGAATAGACCAGTGTCAGATTAGATATAATAATTTAAAAAAAGATAATAAATGTATACAAATCAGAATTAAATTGAAAATAATAAATAATAAAAATAGAAAAATATATATGCTAATAGATTTGGATTCAGTTTCAGTAATCCAAACTAAGCAGCCTTGCAGGTATGACACTTGCTCTTTGACATCTGCTCTAAACTCAGCCAGGTATACACACCAGGTGACTCAGTCTGGGTCTGGCTCCTCTTTGGGCTGTGACCCTAGGTGACCCTGTTATAATCTTATCACCACTTCCTGTGACCAACAAAGGGTGTTTCACTTCATGTACCCTAATCTCCAACACTGGCATCTACAAAATGGCAGTGACGTGTGCTAAGTGGGCTTCCTGACTAAGTGAGCAGAGGCAGCTGAGGAGCACAAAGCCACCTCTGTCTCTTCAGAGGTGACGGACGATGACTGATGAGAGAAAAGGGGGTGGAGTCAGGGTCAAAGTTCACAAGACTGATGCGGATGGAGCAGATCCCTGGGCAATTTTTTGATAGACATACTTTGAAATCATTTGTTATTTAGGTTAGACGTTAGATAAGTGGATTTTGTAGATCTGATAAATGGTTACACGGGGTCACAAGGAAAGAGAACAAGATGGGACAAGAAAAAAATAGACAACAACTGCTGGAGGCACACTGGAGATGAGAAGAACTTGTTGTCTATAGGTCAATGGGTTGGTGACACCTACACAGCATGTTATGAACAGGTTTAAAATGCTGAAGGCAAACCATGTAACCCAGTTTCCACATAAATATATCTGCTTTAGTTTCCACATGTCCCAAGGTAAACTGCAACCTACCATTACAATAACTTATACCTCATTTGATTGTCAGTTCAAATAGCAGAAATAATCAAGTACTTCACAAGAGTTGTCCAAGGCATTGTCCAATGTTATGTGATTTTTTTTTATTAGGTTGTGATTGCTGCAGTTGTAAAAGCAGTTTTATCTACATCTGTCTACACTGCAATGCAAACCTATAGCTTACACACAATAACGCAATAGACAAAATAACCATCAAATGACCTTTAATAATTAAACTTAACTCCAAAATGTCATCTTAAATGATTATGTCTTTTTGTTGACAGTCTTGTCTGCTTACCTGTCTGACATTTCTATGGAGTTCACAAGCAGGTCAGGTCAACAAGTGCAGGTAAGTAGAACCTTGTTTGGGTGTAGGAAAAGAAAAATACTAAAGGGTTCGCCATGTCACCTTTGGGTCTATGTAAATACCCATCACTCTCCACTCTCTTGGTCAGTCGGTCAACTAGGCATCCACAGCTCGTTACCTCCAGCATAAACAGCCTATAAGGCGCAGGCTACACCACAAAACTATCTGAAACGCCCCCACCCAGAGCACAGGTTCTCCCAATATTTTGTCATTTGGATCCAAGTTCCAGCTTTATGGTTTTGATGCCGTTTGTTGACAATATAAGATCACAGTATCAAGATGTCTTCTAGCAGCATTCTAAAGCAGGCAAACTAGTTAGCTTTGTTAAGAAGGACTTGTGTGAAAAACACTACTGATGCTGCATTTCCCAACACCAAAACTATTATTAAAGACCACTCTACTTGCAAGGAGCCTCGCAAATGGTGAGAACCTAAGTGCAGACGCGGAGACGGACAAGTTAGGCATCAGAAAATAACTATGTGCAACAGGTAAGCCCCCATTATGGCTAAACCACGGTTCAAAGCAATGGCTATGGAGATATAAACATCTCGTCATTTTATTCCCATGACATGTACGCAGCATGATCAGGGTGGCCCTATGTACTGATTACAGACTCATTTACCAGCCCCGTAATGGCTGCCTATGCGAACCACAATAAAGATGAGCAGGGCTTGAAGCAGGAAATGGCCACAAGTCATTTGGAAAGCCATGGGAATAGAGCACTTTTTACAGACGCATCAACACCACAAGGAGCCAGCTAAACTTAGAGGGTATTGTGCTGTTATGATCTGTAACAATGCTTATTTGCTTTTGTGGGGTAGACACGGTAAAGACAGGCATAAGGCTTAATTTGTCCTAAATTGTCTTATACTTTCCACTGCTTCTATGGCTATGTGCTATAAATGTGGGTGGTGCCAGTCAGACTGAAGGCAAGCAATGGTATAGGAGGTTCCTTTATCTTCAATCATAGAATGTTCGCAATTTAACAGCATTTTGGTGGCTTTGGCCATGTGGGCACTATGATGTGATTTGGCTTTTCATGACAGATGCCCTTCCTGTCATAAACCGTTTATGATACTTGGAACTGTGGATAGAATATGTACACAAAAAGAAAATCAGTTCCGATACAAATTATGATATTATGGTGTTAACAATTTGCCAATACCAACTTCAATCAGTAAATAGTCTTATTACAAAAATGTATATTTCCAAACTAAAACCGATATTCGTAAGCAAATATCCGTTACCAGTATCCAGTATATGCTAATTTATGTCTTGTCACTACTTTTGAATAGAATACGCCTGGCAAAAGTCTTACCAAGTCTACCAAATTTTATATGCATGGGTTGTTTTATTTAAAAAAAAAACAAAAAAAAACCCACATATGGTAGATACCAAAGACCTTTCACACATGCGTGACACAAATAAACAAATAGTCCAACTGTGCAACCCAAGACTAAAACATTACTGGAGGCTGCAGACTTGTGGGCAGTCGATCCAGTTCAACGTGCAGGTGTGGGAGGGTGAGTCATGCACATTGACAGTACAACAGTTTGTCACCCACGGGCCACATAAGCCATGATATTATCTAGTTTAGAGACTTGGAAAGGTATATACATTTTTACAGGTCCTATATTATGTAAAAATTGACTACTGAGAGCTTTAAGCAATGTTAGAATGTAGGTACCCCATCAAAAACATACTTTGAGTTGTGTTTTGTTTCATTCACACATGTTTGAGTAACCTTTATTCTTAGTCTGTCTACATCCCCAAAGCTCAAAGTGCTCCATTCCAACTGGTGAGGTTATGAACAGTGTTGGGCACGTTACTTTGAAAAAGTAATTAGTTACAGTTACTAGTTACTAACCCAAAAAAGTAACTGAGTTACTACACTATAAAAGTAACTAGTTACCTAGGAAAGTAACTAATGTGTTACTTTTTTTTTTGGTTAAATGTCAAATAATTTGGATTTTTTTTTTACAGTGCATTATACAGCTTTTGCTGCTTGGCTGGCGTGGCTCCGTCACCGTGGCCTTCATTGTTAACGGCACCGAGCATGCGATTATCATCATGGGGCCTGCTGGTGGCCACTAGTTTAACAGAAGCGTGCGCCGTCCAGAGATGCTTCATTAAATTCGAGTTGCTTACATTGGACGTGGACAAAGTCTTTGGTCTTTGACACAATGTGCACGTAACATGTACGTTTTTACCTTTTACCTCGAGGAGGTTATGTGCAGCCCACTGCTCCTAATAACAGGATGGGTTAAATGCAGAGAAGAATTTCTCCAGTGTGAGATCAAAAAAGTTGCTTCTTCTAAAATACTGCCTACACTTCTGTCTTCGACTCGGGACTCGCCATCTGACACGGGGTGTGTGTATTGTGTGTGCGCGCTACTACTGTCTGTGTGCTGGGATTGTGTGTAGATACCCGCCCACCGCCCACTGGGTGTCTCTGGTTGGCTCAACATGAAATCTTACTCTGCTTTAGCCAATCATCATGACTTCTCCCGCCCTTACCAAAGGGAGGAAAAAATTCCCCTGTGCCTATGCGAGTCGCGCATGATGCCAGTTTCAAAATGAGTAGGTTCAGTAACGCGCGGTAACGGCGTGTTGGTGCCGGTAACGGTGTTATAACGATAGATAAAGTAACTCGTTAGATTACCCGTTACTGAAAAACGTAACAGCGTTATTCCCATCACTGGTTATGAAGCGGTAGTTTTTAAGTTAACAGCTACCTTTTACTTTTTGTTCAGTAGAGATGTGTAATTCCAGAGCTGAAATTGTCCAAATGGTTCGAATAAAGATGTATGAACTGAAGTTTAAAAAACAGTGAAGCAGTTCCTGTATTACCACATTACATCACAAAGTGGAACAAAGTGTTTTCTGTTTCAGAAAAGAACTCAGCCTAAATATATAGGTTTTGTATGTTGTATGTATCATGTGTGAATGAAACAAAACAAAAGTCCAGGTATGTTTTTGGCAGGGAAACCACATTTTAACATAGATCAGATAATTGGGTAACATGGACCCTTTTAGATTGATTATACTCTTATAACTATTACCAGTGAAAATACCACTACACTTCCATACAGGTGGAGTTCTAGGTCAGCTGGATTAGCAATGTGACAGACCTGTTTTGATAAATACGTAGTCAAGAACACATGGATAACAACAGGCACCAGACACAAAAGAGGCTCCCAGGTGCAATGCAACATCAGCAACAATATGTGGATTCTTTGTAGAACCCACTGACCACTCCCTCTTTTTACATATTTTTCCATTATACTGCCATAGAAAAATTACGTAAATTATCCTAAAAAACAAAACAGAAAACTCTGAATGTTCAACAGAAAGTGAACGGCATTAGATTTTTTAAAAGTTGAAAGTCCAAACCAGTACCATGGGAATTTTCTACAAACTCCCAATGACTATGCAACTCAAAATAGAAGCTTAACAGTTTCACAAATTCATACCTTATCATTATAGGTCATATCTTGACCTATTAAATGAGTTTCACTGCCATTATAAAGCCATACACACAAACAATAGTCAACCCTGACCTGAGTGGCACGTGCTTTAGAGATTCTTGATGGAACATTAAACACAATCTATTTAGGTTAGTTTCATCATTGCACTGTCCGCTGTGAAAACATAGGGTGGTCCATTAACCCCTGCTTATCACTCATCGCTCTGTAATGGAGCAGGCAGCTAACAATACAGAGTTGACACAGCTGACAAATTCAACTGAAATGTGTTCATGCATTATAGTGAGATTATTTGATATAATAAAAGGTAACTATTTGGTAAAAAAGGTTACATACAATTCTGGGCATAATCTGAATCTAATGTTAAACCAAATTTTAATACTAGGGAAAAGGCTTGATATACAATTCCAATACCCAAAATAGATTTTAGACAATAAAATTATAGAAACACCTGCTTGTTTCAATAGATATGTCATTGCTCTGCCTGGAATGTTCCACAGTATGACATTAAACAACTCTACCTTACATTTAGTCAATTACAGGTGGTTTTATAGCTCAAAAATACCTAGAAAAATAGGATTCTAGCTGTGAGCGGGGTTGCTTCTCCACAAATCTGACCTGTAATCCATCCATCCACCAGAAAAGTTACACAATGCACCTTTAACTCAACATAACTGCAGCAATATTATGTTGTGATCCAGGAAAGGGTTCACCCATGTAATTATTTTGGAATCAATACCTGCTGAAATTGGTATAGGGTTTCAAAACTAGTTTAGCCCGAATTAGTACATGGATTTGATTTAATTTATTTTTGACAACCCTTATTCTATTCCTCATAAGTATGATTTTGCAGGAGTAACATGCTCACCTACAGACTGCAATTACTTTCTCCTCTAGTTGTGTGCATTGCAGGCCACACAGCTTCGCACCAGCTGGAACTTCACTCTGTGCTGGTGACAGGAAACTGGACTAGTCTGAACATGTTCAAAAAACTAGCTCTGCTCTGGCACTCTCCCAAATGCCATACTATAGTGAGCCCATGTGCTGCTGCTAACCCCAACACTTCAGAAATGTGCTTTAAAAGGTGTACTATGTAACTTTTCGGCTGGGGGGGTCCATCACCTTGTTGTTTCTATGGATATGTCATTGCTTTGAAAGTTCTATAATATGACATTAAGCAGAGCTACTTTACATGTATTAAATTACAGGTGGTTTTATAGCTCAGAAATACCTAGAAAAACAAGCATTTTGACTGGGAGCGGGGTTGTCTCTTCACAGACCTGACTGGGAACTTGGCCTGGTTTGACTACTGAACTCTGGATAATACTGAACACTCAATAATACTCTACTAAACTACTTTTCATTATGCATAATATGTTTACTGCTGCTGCTCTATATGAATGTATCATGTATGCCACTACCTCACTGTAAATGCTACTGTTACCTGTGCAATAACCTGTGCAATAACCCATGTGCAATACTTATTCTATACTATATTATGTGCAATATGAAATTCATTTGAGCAGTATTACCACTTGTGAAATACTCTTACACCTTATTTAATCCTACTTGTACCTTTATATTAGATATATATATTTTTTTATTATATTGTTTACTTTTTTCCCTTGTATTTTTATTGCATGCCATTAGTACTTCTCGACTATCTTAGCGAGTCAACGGGTTCTTCTGATCCTAAGCATTTCATTGCATTGTTGACCTTGTGTTGATCCTGCATATGACAAATAAACAATCTTGAATCTCCATGATGACAGAAAGGTTTAATGCCGTACTGTGAAAAAATTCCAGACAAAGCAATAACATCTCCATGGTGAAACACATTTGACAGAAAAGTTATAATGACATTAGGCTCTGGTAGCAACATGACCGTTGGAAGTTCAAATCGGTTAAATGTAACCTCTGGCCCTGAATGGTGTCTGGACAACTGGGACGTGTGTTTTGAGAGTTCATTCTTTGGACTGTTGGTTTGGTAGGTGCAAAAACAGCCCATGTCTGCATGCCTCTCGTGTTCTGAGGTTATCAGACCATGTAGGCATTAGCAATCCTTTGAAGACTACCAACACTTTCTCCCATGGTTGGCATACCACAGTGCCCTTGGTGGTATGACCTAAGAATAAGTGTGGAAATATGATCCTATATGTTTTTCTGACAATTAACTGCAATTGTCATTAGAAATGCAAAGATTTAGTTCACATGTCCAGGAGCAATAACATCTGAACACTGAAATATGAACTGCTGAAACTAATAAGACTTGGATGCATTTTAGAACATGTTTGTGGAGGTCTAGAGCATGTAATATTACATTATTGCACTGAAATAACTCCAACTGTGTTTTGCTAATTAATTTAAGTTTGATAAAAAACAACCGTTATGGCATGAATTAACCTGATGAAAACCTCATAGCCAGTATTCTACTACTAAAATCTGCATAGACCCCTCACACTGCACTACAACACAGTATTCCGGTGGCTTAAACAGGTCATCTGAAAGGCCAACGCTAAAACAAGAGTTAAGACGAGTAGCTCACAGGTCAAATAAGCAGAGATCATCTAAAGGATTTGCAATGCACATTTTAGATTTGAATAAAAAAAGCCTTGTGGAATAAGTATTCCCAGTTGTCAGGAACACACCCGGGACACTGGTCTGGTTTCCTGTTGTTGTAATGGACTCTGAATGGACAATAAATGCAAATTCAAACTGACTGTAGGGTGATCCAGAGGGTGGCTATGCTATCACTTAAAAATATTTGCACTCCTTTGTGTTTGTGGATAGCTTTAAATTATTGATAATTTCTTCACAAGTTCCCATATGCCCATTATCCCAGGGCTATAGGGCTGTGACATGAGGCCTTGTGAGAAACAGCTAATGCAGGGACTGACAGGGTTGGAACTCTTTTGAGTCCACGCTCCCCAGGGGGAATCCTCTTTCAGCGCAGTCACAAATCCAAAAAGACCTGTTCATGGGCAAAGCTAAACAGTTATCTACCCATCAATACGACACAATAGGACAACACTAGAACTGAATGACTAAGAAAAACGTAATAGACAAAGGTGGGAGTTACTGTAAGATACTTAAAACAGGAAACTGAAGTAGATAGTGATCATAAGGGTCACAGGGGCGCATGCCTTTATTGTGAAGCAGGGAAAGATACCTTCATGACCTCATAGAAGAGAGCATTCAACAGGCATGGACTTGGATTCAATCCTGTTATTCTTGGTCAAAGATAAAAGCAGATTCAGCACTTGTTTGCTACCTTCCTGACAGGCTAATTAACTTCTTGGCACCTAAGTGAAATCCAAAGAGCTGTATTTAAGCCATAAATGACGTATTCGCTCAACAACCAAAAATGTCCATCAAAACAAGGTGAAACCCTGTCAATAATTAAAATAATTGATGGATTTATAATTTTGGATTTTTATATGACATGCCACACCTACACGTAATAGTTTAGGACATGACAGTTACAAGCTTGATGAGCCAAACTATCATGATTCAGTGGTCCTGCCAATTTCAGCTTCCATAATGAGGATAAGGATAAGGATCATATTTAGCAAATGACAAGCAGCGTGTGACTTTGAAATATACAGCACGCAATAATAGCATGGGTCACAACAAAGTAACAATGGCATTTACATACTCTCATTAAAAAGTACTGAAGAAGCCAGCATGTTAAAGGGCCACACATGACATATGGTTTGGCCATCACACCACACCACATGTTCTGTTAAAGGATCAGAGCTAATGCTGAAGGAAATACTCCTCAGGGCATCTGCACTTCTGAAAAACAATCGAGTCAAAAAACAAAAGCCCTTTCACTTGTAAGAAACATCCACCAGCTACTGTGTTTGAGCCCCTTGAACAATGTAAGTCATTAACTGTTTCAATACACAAAAGAAACCCTGTGTAAATGGAAAACAACCTGAGGCAAAGTGGACCACAGGGCTGCATTAAGTTCAGTTTAAGACTAAAGCAACTTTTAGCAGACTGTCATAGCCAGACCCAAACACTGAACAAACAATAACAGCACTTGTTTTAGTTCAATTCTACAGTTTTGTGTTTCACTAGACTGAGTGTTTCCCCCAGAATTAAAAGTTTAAGAGTATGAATTTATTTTTATCACTGCAAAATAGATTAGCAGATGTTTAGTAAATTGATATACCCTTCTTTGTTAACAGGTTTAAAAAGTTTAGCCTCAAAATACCACACTCAAAGGTGAGCATACAGCATACAAGAAGTATTGCATTACATGTTTAAATGGTAGATGACAGTTACAGTTGTTGCTTATGGTGTATTCAATTACTCAAGCAGTTGTATCGTACTCCAATGCCTCCAAGACGTATAGTCGCTTTTCAAATCATAACAGTGAAGTGAAAGCAATATTGTGGCCGTCATTTAAAACAACATACTTGATAAAGGTCTATAGGAATTAAAGTAACTGTCTGCCATCTTTTTCACTAGCCCAGACATGGAATGTTTGCAAGAGTCTGCAAAGCCTGAGGTTTGGGGCAACTGCTGAGTCAGATTTTCACTTGACTGAATGCATTGGAGCCAGTTGGGACCACTAATCCTGTGTCCCAGCAAGCCATGGACAGCTCTTTTCAATGGGCACACAGAGGCTAAGCAGCACACACAATTGCCTTTTGCTCCCCAGCTGTGAACACAGGCCAGGGAAGCCACTAGGGTGACTGTGGCATAGAGGTGGGCGATATGGGGTATCACAGTTAGATTCCAGTATTCATTTTTATCATGATTCATATACACTTTGAAATAACTTCACTGTGAGAAATAGTACAACACAATATGACCAGAGTAGAATATAATCACAGCGACAACATCACAATTAGAGTTTCATCAACTTATCGCCCAGCCCTACTGTGGCATCTTTAAGATATAGTAAGCAAAGGAAATTGTGTTTCACTGGTTTGATAAACAGACCATTCCTTCACAGGTCTTAATATAATCTTAATATACACAGTACAATGGCTGTGTTTATAATGACAGCACCAGGACAACTTCCACCCAATGCTTGACATGAAGTTTTTACAGCGCACACTAGACATACCAATACTGTGACTGAGGTCAGGTTCAGAAACTAATAATGATGTCACGGTCATTATGAAAGAATTCCTGAGCTTCTGAAACCGGAGTTTTATTTGATGCCACTTCCTTCAAAGGAATTACACTTTTAGGATTAAAATGGAGTTTCAAGATGGTGAGATGAATAATGGACTATACCCATCATGAAATAACCCTTTGTTTCTATTTGATTATATATATACATTTTTACATGCTTCTCTTTATCTTATTTATGTACTTTTTGCATACTCTTGGCATCCAGGGTGGGCAGCAAAGTAAGAATTTCATTGTACAGGTGTTTTTTTACTGTGCATATGACAATAAAAGCTTTGAATCTTGAATCTTTAATGACAAGAAGGCACAGTCCTTGTCGTAGTATCGTACAGACAATACAAATAATGTGTTGACTTTGTTTTTGTTTTTGCACGTTAACCAGCTGTGATCAAATTTCCAAGTCTACAAGTAAAAGTATCAAAATGTGGGCTATTGCCAGAATATGCAATACTTGTAACAGGGTGAGTCGAACAGAGCTGAGCTGACAGTGCACTGGGAGGCTGTGGAGCGCCTCAAGAAGCTTCAAAAATGCATTCTATTGTTATGAGCGCGCCTCCGTGCAGCAGAAGTATGCTGTCACTCACTCTGCGCAGTATCTACGAAACTACAGATAATATGGGCAGCGCGGGGTTAATAGTTCAAGCAGCGGGGCTATGCTGACTGTCACACGACCTATTTCACGAAAACTGATCATTTGTATCGGAAAACTAAACGTACCTTTCATCCACTCCACGACTTGCTTTGGGGTCCACTTGGTTATCGGCTCCATGATGTCGTCCAAAGGCGACTCTCGGTTTCAAATGTAGAGCGGTGCGGCGAAAAAGTCGAACAAAACACGCTGAGAGAGTTGTCACATTTTCTGAAGCGGCGGCGAGGAGTTCTCGTGTGTTTGTGTTCCGAGCGCACTCTTCAGTCACTTCTCAACTGTGTCCACGCATGACTAGAGCACGGGAGGCCGGGCTAAAAAACCCCACGACTCTCGAGGCCCCGCGGCTCCCGGCGCACAGGCGTGTGACTGGTGCTGCCTTCAGTGTACAGGAAACACGCTGGGACTTTACACAACTCAGCACAGTGTCGAAAGTTCAGTCACGCAAAAAGGAAACAATAGGCACACAAAATCTAACTCGTATGTTATATCTTACATATTTTCTATTAATATGTGTGATTCACTCATTTAAATGTCCTTAAAATGTTTAATATTTAATAAAAATGTATAATGAGACAGTGTAATCTTTCATTCGTACTGGAGTGAGACGCTTTCAACGGTGGACATTATTTTTGCGAAATGTCCTGATCGCAAAAACAATCTAGATGATCACTGTTGAAACCGTCTCTACTTTGTAACTTCCTATTGTAACAGCTGTACTATTCTGATCTGAAATTTACACATGTCACTTGAACGAAACTATTATGACGTTTGTAAAGTTCCACCCTTATTTGAAATTAGAGGCATCCTCATTACATGTGGTGGCTTTAATGTTTGTTTTTAATCATCTATACACAGGTCTGGACTGGGACAAAAAAATGGCCCTGGCATTTTTGGCTTAGACCGGGCCCTCATAATTAGTCCTGGTTTAGTCCTGGTTCAATCCTGATTTAGTCTTGGTTTAGTCCTGGTTCAGACCTGTTTAGTCCTGGTTCAGACCTGATGTAGTCCTGGTTTAGTCCTGGTTCAATCCTGATTTAGTCCTGGTTTAGTCCTGGTTCAGACCTGTTTAGTCCTGGTTCAGACCTGATGTAGTCCTGGTTTAGTCCTGGTTTAGGACTGGTCCTGGTTCAGTCCTAAATTGTGGTCCGGCCTCTAAGTAAAGTCATCGGCCCCTAGGACTGTCGGCCCACCGGGAAAATGCCCGGTATGCCCAATTACCAGTCCAGGCCTGTCTATACACAGGACTGAGAATTTGCCTTGACTAAAATAGAAGGCAAATAAGTGAATAGAAAGTATAAATACTTTATTCACTTTATTTGACTTTATTTAATAAGTGTGAAGCCTTTCAGTAGCCTGTATCTTAGACTTTAATGAGTCCTTCTGGATCTAATTTTACTAAAGGCTTTAACAAATATAAATCTATTAATCACATAACATATTTAGTCAAATTAAATCATATTATCTTTGTTTTCACACGGGTCACATTACTCAGTTTTACTTTTCAGTTTGTATACTCAAGCAATTTAGTCTACTGCTATCGGTTGGCATTACTCTGAAATAATAACTTTACTTTTTTTTATAGTAGACTTGTGGTTGACATTCCTGGGCATAAACTTTACTCTATTTGAGGCCTATTTGTTGTTGTTGTTTTTAAATATGGACATAAGAATACTTTTTAACCTAAATAAACACTCACTTGAGTTGATTACAGATTTAAAGTATTTAGAATCAGTAGAATCTGAGTAAGGTCAATACGATTAATGCAATTGTGGGAGTTAAAGCAGAGAATGAAATAAAGGCTGATGGGGAGAATACGTCAAGTCTTTACTCAGCACAATAAATTGAACACTTAAACACTGTGTTGTGTACTCCCTGTAACTGACAGGACATGGGCTATCTACCCAAACGAAGACCTGCTAAAACATATTAACACACTCATGTTTTTTGAATCAACATTTATTTTATGGTCAAAATGCAGAAAGTTCAGCTTTGGCATTTTATACTCTGCTGACTTCCACATTTATATCAAACTAATTATGGTAAGATACACAAATACCAGCACTTGAAAGTCTAATACTATTTGTAATGAGACTGAGAGATATATGCATAATCATGTTGTTTGTAAATAACTAATAATATAATGGATTTACTGTCTCAAAAAAATAAAATACTTTCTATACTAAATACAAATATTTAAAGCTAAACTAAACTAAATATTAACAGATCTCATATAGAACATGCTTCCTAATAGGGTTAGGGCTGGAATTCAAACATTGGCTCTTAAATTTTTAGTCTAAGCATTAAACGGGACTATAAAGAAGGCAGTGTAGCTTTAGCACAGAGGATCGTGTGTGCTGATCTGAATGATGGTGACTGAAGCCTCCAGGAGGAAAAATGGGGCCTTAGAGTTACTTAAATGTGATTTTATATACATTTAACTACATCAGTGTAGTTGTTGATACTCTTGTTCATAGAGTTAGTGCAATATTGTTTCTACTACAGATTTTCATGGGGCATTTGATGGGTTTGTAGCAACTACTGGTTTGGCATTGAGGTACTCAAGTACAAAGATTTGAATGATCTTATTGAGGTTTTGAATGGAAGCACGATCCAAATTCTGCTCATTGTCATCAAATGTGTGCCAGACAGATGGGAAAGGAGAAGGGATGAGGTGAAGAACACGCACACCTGTGGAGGAAGTAAAGAGTGTATTATTTGACAAGTAAAACAAATAAAATTTGAATGTAGTATAGTCTGAAGTACCTCTCATTAGGAATGGTATGTGGTCATCTTGGACATGGCCTACAGGAACATTTGGCCAGAAATACTGAATGTCATTTGGATGATCCACAAGTTGGTTCATGGAGTGAAGACGGCGTTCTGTGAAAACAATGATTAAAAAAAAGACAGAAAACTACAATAAAAATGTCAAGTCAATACCTTATTACTTTGTAGAGGATAGGGCAGGGCAGTAATAATATAACTGACCAGTGCTGCAGTGTATGTGCACTTAAAACATGCAAAGTAGAGGCTAATACAACATATTCATCATCAATGTCAGGACCACCTGAGGTTTTGATTCTACATTCAGCCTATTCTAGATTGTGAATCTGCTCTCTTCTTATCTTGAGAATTCACACTCATATTTGGACAGTAGAGGGGGCAGAGAAAAACGTATGTGGCCGTGAGAGATTATACCTATGTTTTGGAGTCTGGTGAGCCAGCGTAACGTGCTGGGGAACTGGTTTCCAAAGCGAGGACTAGGGGCACCAATCAGGTCCAACAGCACAAACAGATCCTGAAACAAGAAGATTTTAATGACTTAAAGAATTGTTTGAAGGATTTCCTTTGTTTAAAGATCTTATTTATTGACTGTGATCTGCTGGGAGTTCATACCATGCCATGCAGCAGGTTGGTCCCAGTGGCTCCTGCGGGGTGAGGAGTAGACTCCATCTTTTCGGCCAGGTGTCGAGAGCCGTACAGAGAGTCGGAAGCTGTCCACTGGAACAGAGCCTCTTCTCCATCAAAGAAGAGCAGCTGCAGTGTCAGGTTGGGGTTGAAGCTCTGTGAGACAATTAATAAGACAATGAAATGTCACTACACAGCTAAATCACAATACTCTGCTGACCCCTTGTGGACATTTGTGTAAACAGTAGTTACATTTGTGTAGAATTCCTCAGTCGTCCAGGTAGAAGTCATGGCAAAAGGAGAAATACAATTTGTCAACTGGACAAAAGTTTATTTGGTCAAATATGTTTCACAGTTCATCCAAGCTACTTCTTCAGTTCTGCTCAGAGTGCTGGTGGACACTGCCTTATATCTGCCTCAAGGGAGGAGCTAACTACAATGAAATTACTTTGAAACTATCACACCTATTTGTTTACAGTTTCTGTTAGTTAGGTAGGCCTATTAAATATGCAGTGGGGGTGGAGTGTGGGGTCTTGTTAGCAGAACCATTCAGGGCCATAATGGGTGTTTTCACACCTCTGGACCTGACCTGGCTAGTCCTATTGTTTTCTTTGTTTGTTTTAATTTAGGTTTGAGGATAGATATATAAATGGGAGACAAATTCTCCTGGATTCTGATTCTCTGTTGTCTTGACAATAGAGAATCGGGACCCAGGAGAAAGGGTGTAGCTCTTCCTTACCTAGCTGGTGTTTCTAAAAAACTACAGAGGATTTTCAGACAACATGAAATCCCAGTCTATTTCAAACCCACAAACACTTTAAGACAGAAACTGGTCCACCCAAAGGACAAACCACCGAGCCACAAACAAAGCAATGTGGTCTACTCCATTCAGTGTAGTGAAGACGACATTGGGGAAACAAAACAGCCACTTCAGAAGAGGATGCACCAACACAGACGAGAGAGCCAAAGTGGACCTCAATCTGCCGTACATCTCCACCTAAAAGCCACGAGCCATTCCTTTGAGGACAGTGAGGTACAGATCTTGGCCAGAGAAAAGAACTGGTTTGAGAAGGGAGTTAAAGGCTATTTTTGTCAAGAAAGAGAATCCTTCCTTGAACAGAAATGGAGGTCTCAGACATAGTTTGTCTCCCATTTATAACTCTATCTTCAAATTTAAATCAAAGAAAACAATAGGGCAGGAGGTCAGGTCCAGAGGTGTGAAAACACCCATTATGGCCCTGAATGGTTCTGCTAACAAGACCCCACACTCCCACTGCAGATCTAATAGGCCCACCTAACAAATAGGTGTGGTAGTTTCAGAGTAATTTCGTTGTAGTTAGCTTCTCCCTTCAGGCAGATATAAGCAGTGTCCACCAGCGTCTGACCAGAACTGAAGAAGCAGCTTGGATGAACTGTGAAACATATTCGACCAAATAAACTTTTGTCCAGTTGACAAACTGAATTTCTCCCTTTGGCATACACAACAAAGAATTTATACATTTTTATTTAAATTATTTAATTTATGAAGATTTTAGCAGTTATTTAACTGTTATTTCATGTCTCTTGAATGCTTCACTGATAGACACCAGAGTTTGTCATGTCACTGTCTATTTTGCAGGCAAACAGCAGCCTGACAAAACCACTGGAATACATAATGTACTTTTCATTACCAGAATAGATTTATGTAAACATAGGAACATGAGCCAACTAAGAAACAATTTGTCATAACAGCATACTGAGTTATGATTTAAAAAAGTGTATCCTAACCTTCTGAGCTTTGAGTTCTTCATCCAAGGCCCGTGCCAGCTCGAGCATCATGGCACAGGGCACAGCTGAGTCCGTGGCACCCTGAAATTCCCTGCCATGGAACTGTGGGGGGTAGTACTTGGAGTCATAGTGACAGGCCAGCACCAGGCGGCGTTTGGCTGAAGGGTTGAGAGTGGCGATGATGTTAGTGAAGGGCAAGGGGCCATATGGAGTCTGAGACATGAACCTGTCTTCTGTCACTTCCCATCCTGCACTCAGAGATCCCAGGGTTGTTTTGATGTGCTGTAGAGAAGATACAACACTATTACATACTACCCTTTTTGGCGATTATTGTTTAGACAGAAAATTATGTATATTTACTCACCTCTTGTACAGCCTGGCTTCCTGGAGATCCTGGGTACCTGGTGACAAGCAGTGGCCTCAAATCCCTCAGCCACATCTGATCTAAGTTAGTGTGAGAGAGAGCTGTCTGGATCTCTTCTGGTGTTAGCATGGTGGCTCTGTGCTGCAGCTAAAAGAGAAAAAACATACAGCATATTCAAGGCATCATGGACTATTTGAATGCAAGAGTAATATATTAAATGTAGTTTTTGGAATGAGGTTCATGCATCAAAGAAAGAGAAATATAAAAGAAGAAAGATAAAGAGACCCCAACCAGTTGATCAGCATATTAATATTATAAACAAGCGGGTTGAACAGTATTGACAAAATGGAAAAAAAACAAACAAACAAACAAAACAAGTCATGGTCTATTATGACCCAAAGATACTGTTGTGTAACAGTGTCACTGAGATACCTCAACCAAACAAGATATCAGATATCATTACCAGAGCAAGCAGCAGAACTATTGATTATACACTATCTTTATGTTACTTTTTAATTGAAAGTGAAAAAATATTGACTGACTAATATCATAAACTTTATTATTGATGTGAACACAAATATCACATGTACAAAGCCCTGGTTGTTATGGTAAAAATTAAACCTAATGTAGAAAACAGAGATAAAACACAGTGTTCATCGCTTAAGAAAATTTGTTTTATTAAATTTTGTATCTCAGAATCAAAACACGCTCTTATGAAATCTGTCGGGGTTGTCTATGACTCATACACCCCTGCCATAATTACAGAGAGCAGCTCCATTCCAGGCTTGTAATTTCATGTGGTCACAAAGCCAGTATACCCCACAAGTAAGCTTGCCAAGCTTACTCAGGTTTAACTGGGGGTCCTATTAGTCTAGTCTATAAATATCAAGCTGTGTAGTTGTGGAGGATCAATGATGGAGGCCTTGCTGCCATAGCAACCAAGGAGAAAGAAGACGAGAGTAAATGAACATGAATGGCCAAGCAGCCTTCCAGTGCATGTAAAGACAATTATTGTTCACAACAGATGTTTACCTGAGTATGGACCTTATCAGAGCCCACAAAATTAGTTCATATATAATATATATGATTATATATTATTATATCTCCCCCTATACAAGACAGCAGTCATTTCAAAAATGCATTATAGACTATAATTTTAGATTGTATGTTTGTAGTATGCGCTATTAATGTTTGTGCTGTTAATAAACAGAATGAATTTAATGAATTGTAAACAACGGAAAATATGCCTGTTATTTTCTTTTGCAAAATAAAAGGAAATGTGAAAAAGTATTGGAAAAACATTTCAATGTACGGACGAGGTGGAAAGGAATAGAAGCAATAAGTAGCTTACCTTTTCCTGGGTCCAAGGGACCCCAAAGCTGGACTGGATATATGTCACGACTATGACCACCGTGTAAAATAAACACACTGTAGTCCGCTCAGCCATCGCTGTTGTCGCTCCTCTCCACATTCCAGGCTGTCTTCTGTAAAAGCTGCCGGATCATGTGAAAGGCAGGAGGAGGACCCGTGGCTCTCAGCACCGTTCAACACCGTTCACCGCCGCTGCGCGTCACTATGAGGGCGTCCATTCACTGAGACGCCAAGTGGCAAAATATACAATGCCATACAAAATATATGCTAAAGTTTTATTGAAATATATGCACATCGAAATAAATATTTGACTACTTTTATCGACTACTTTTCGCACCTGAACTAACAATTAACATCATTAACATATTTACGATGAATTTGTCGCTGGGCAAAAGTAGCTGGTTGCTCGTGTAGTTGATTTGTAAAAATACAGATAAAAGCAATAAATTGTGGAATTATAGCGATTATAACTCACATGGCCAAACGTCATGAACCACGTGGTGTTGTGACGCAGAAAACCCGGATGTGAGTTCAGGAGGTTCTGCTGAAGGCGCCGCTGCTGCAGCTCTGTCAGTGTGCGTTTATAAGTGTTTGTAAGTGTTTATAAGTGCATCCACAATATTCTTCTCAAGAAAGACTTTGCTTTGTGACACTAATGGACGCACGCGAAGAGAAACGCTTAAAAGAGCTGCTCAATGAGAAAGACAGTGAGATTATGGCTCTAAAGAAGAGATTGTCTCATCTTGAAAAGGTAAAATCAAGCATCTCACAGTAAATAACTGTAGTAGTGTAGCTACATGAAGAACATACCGTTTTTGAAGCATGTTTATGTATAGAAAGAATAGTGTATTTTATCTTAGATTCAGATTAGCATATCATGTTTTTCTTTTTCCAAGAGCAAAAGCATCACTCTGGAGCTGCTTGAAAAGGTGAAGCCTCTTACCCCTTTAGAAGCCAAAGCTTCACTTACTAATGAAGAGATCATGCGTTACAGCAGACAACTTCTTCTTCCCGAGCTTGGTGTACAAGGTACTGCAACTTAATATAAAACATTAAATTAAATAAATACTGAATACATTTTAAGACTCAAACATCTCTGCTTGTAGGCCAGCTAAGCTTGTCTAAGACCTCAGTGTTGGTTGTGGGCTGTGGAGGGCTGGGCTGTCCCCTGGCTCAGTACCTTGCAGCTGCAGGCATAGGTAATATTAGAATTTATGTTTCCATGTTTTCTTGAATTGTTATAGTTTGAATAATATCTTGTTCTTAAATTTAAACAGGACGCCTTGGTCTGCTGGACTATGATGAGGTCGAGCTTAGTAATCTTCACAGACAGGTGCTTCATGGCGAGGAGAACCAGGGACAAGCGAAAGCTTTGTCAGCAGCATGCTCTGTTAAAAGGTTGTTACAATGTTATTGCCTATGCTATGGCTTGAGGTGGATAAGGGTGTAAATAAAGACTTACAAATGACCAGTAAATGTTAAACAATACACATAATATGTAATATGTGTTAGGATATCCCTATTTGCCTTAGTAAATTTTAAGTTGTGCCTGTTCTGGCAAATATTTTTACAGCCACAAGAGGGTGTTGTTGTTTGTTAAATTCCAAATGTATCTTGTTTCTTACTTCCAATTGGATAGAATGCAATGATTGGTGTGAATTTATTAAGGATATTAACTGTGGTACAATGCATCCATAGATTGAACCCAAATGTGCAGTGTGTCCCCTACCATTTGCAGCTATCATCGGAGAACGCCTTGCAACTTATTGAACAATATCCTACATTACGCTCACTCTACTGTATACATGTCATAACACACTTGACTGCCTTAGTAAGTGGGGATCTTGTATGTATCTCCTTAACCTTTATTTCACATATGACATTGTAGCAGACTGTTCAGACAATGTCCCTACACGCTATTTGGTGAACGATGCCTGTGTTTTAAGCGGAAAACCTCTTGTGTCTGCAAGTGCTCTGAGGATGGAGGGTCAGGTGAGATTAAATACAATTTTAAAATACTTTTGAGTTTAATATCTTTTTGTAATTGCACCTGTATTTTAATTTGCAGTTAACAGTTTACAACTATAATGAAGGGCCATGTTACAGATGTCTCTATCCTGTACCTCCACCCCCAGAGACGGTGACTAACTGTTCAGATGGAGGGGTGCTGGGAGTAGGTCAGTAACTTTTCATTATTGTATTGTGAAAATATCCATTCATGAATGTATATTTTAAACAACTTCTTGGTTGGTGATTAACTAAGATTAATACGTTTAGTTTTACTTTTTTATTTATTTTTTACTGTGGCAAATAGATATTTAATAATAAAACATATTTACAATAGCAAAGCTGACCACAGTTAACAGTTACAATAGCAACATTATACTGCAATAGTCGTATAGCAAAATTCTGGCTATGAAACCTACCTGGATGACTGAGGGATTACAAACATCTTTCTTAGAATAGTAGTCACACTTTGAACTGCTTTTTTACATCTATTACATTTTGTAATGTTTACTATAAAGTATTTTTGTTGATTTTAGTTCCAGGTATATTGGGGTGCTTGCAGGCACTGGAGGTTCTCAAGATTGCTTCAGGACGTGGTTGTATCCTTTGTTTACTTAACATACAAATGCGCAGTGTATCATTTAATTTAGTGCACTAAACACTTCTACTATTTTACCGTATGACATCAATTTTACAGTCTTTTTGAGCTTATCTGACTGACTGAATGTTTATGGTCATATAAAAGATATATTTTTTGCATCCTGTTCTTCTGTTGTATTATAATACACTTGCTAACACCTGGCCTTGATAAGCATTGTTTAGCTTCAGTTTAGATGACATTTATACACAATCAGGACAGATGCCAGCTTATTCCATTCTCTTAGCTGAGGTGCATAGGGGATAGAAGCAGGGAAACAAAGTAGCCTTTTTCCTTAACCATGCATGCTAGCTTCCTGTGGCCAACAGCTTGTAATGTTTGATGCCTTGGAGACCAGGTTCAGATCCATCAAGCTCCGGCCCAAACAGGCTAACTGTGCAGTGTGTGGAGAGAACCCCAGTGTTGCCCAACTTGTGGACTATGAAACCTTTTGTGGATCGGCTGCAACAGATAAAGTTGGTTTGCTTGTAGAGGGTCAATAAAAAAAAAAAATATATATATATATATAATATATATATATATATATATATATATATAATATATATATATATATATATATAATATATAATATATATATATATATAATATATATAATATATATATATATAATATATATATATAATATATATATATATATATATATAATATATATATATAATATACGTATTCTATACACACACACACCAAAGGTATCTTTCCATTGCTTCCACTAGTAGTTGCTTCCAGGAGTGTGTTATGTGTGTTTCAGTGTCAAAATCTCAACCTCCTCTCCAGAGATCAACGAATTACAGTAAAGGTATTGAGCCTTAAGTTTCAAACAAGTGTTATTTATGCTCTGTTTATACTTGGCCATGATTATTATAAAATTACCACCAATTTTCTAAGATTTTATGTTCATTTATAAACTGATAGCATCTCAGTAGTGACCCAGCCTTGAATAGGAAATGACCTAAAATTGGCCTGATAATTTTGTTATGGAAAAGAATGTTCTGTTTGGGACAAGAGTGTAGAGCTATTTAATATTCCAGCAGAATTGGTGCTTTCAAACCAGATGAGTCATTATGTGCACAGATGTTATCAGCACTGATTCTGTGCTAATGAAGATTGTGCAAAAGAGTTCTCAATTAGGCACAGCACAGCTACTGATTTAGAGTATCCATTAATCTAAAATACTTTTAGTCAGTCCCACTGCTGAGTCATTTGGTTTCATAACTAGATATTTCTACATTTAACAACATCAACAATCATGTATGTATTCCTACTTTTTAAAATGTAATTAAAGTTTGATTATAATTGCAGGAATATAAAACCATATTGGACAGGACTGACCCCCATATTCTGTTGGATGTGCGTCCCGATGTGGAGGTGGACATATGCCACTTGCCCCTTTCCCTCAGTATCCTTCTGATCTAGATCCAGATATGGCTCTGTCTATGGGGGTCATTTGTTCTCCTCCATATGTTTGCCTGGTTATATTGCTTATATTGCTGCCAGACATCCCACTCTCAAGTTTAGAGGAGAGGAAGAGTGATCAGATCCAGTTACTAAGGGACAGAATCAGCCAGTTGAAACAGCAGATGGCAGGTGACTGCCAGCCTGCAGGTAACGTATCAAAACACCACTCATGACTATTCATGCTTTTTAAAATGACCAGACACGTAAAGCCAAGTTTACATATTCACAGTCCATGCTGTTGTCTCAAAATGTGTGGTGGCATATCTTACACTGCTAGTAACAGATTGTAATGGTGTTGCTAGGCAATCCCTTTTCCAAAGCAGGTCTTGTCAACCTGGACAGCTGGCCTGCTTGAAAAATCACTATTCATCAACTTAATTTTAGTGTTCTAAATATTTATCTCTATGGTTTTTATATACCAATGAGCTAAAGTTAACTTTAAAGTTAACTTTTCCTTTGTGTGAATCTAATAATTTCATGTTTTAAATTTCCTGTTACAAAAGATACTAAAACTATACTAGTCTTATCTGCTGAATATACAGCAGGCTGTAATGCATGATATGCTGTGTATTAAAATGTTGTCTTATTATTTTCCAGTCTTTGTGATCTGTAAGTTGGGCAATTTCTCCCAAAAGGCAGTGAAAGTATTGGAAGAAATGAGTGGATCAGAAATAGACCAAATCACAGTGAAAGACATTTGTGGTGGTCTCATGGCGTGGGCCAACACAGTGGACCCGACCTTTCCGCAGTATTAAGAATGCAAAAGATTTTATTTCAAGTATATTTTATCCAGTTAATAAACATTTTCATGTATTTTGTTTTCTATTGTCTATTGTGTTTTTTCTTTTTTGTAGGGAAAGGATGGATATTTTGCAGTCTTGTTTTAATACTTGTCATTTGTTATTGACAGTGTAATAAACATCTTCCCTGTAGGTTACAGACCAAAGCCTTTATAAAACAGAAGTCTGCGCGTAAAACCAATAAAATTAAGTTGGAGCTGCACATAAAGTTCCTTTAAACTCCACTTCTAAGTTTCTTGCATGGTCTGGAGTGCAGAGTTTTTTTTCTGGGCAGCCCTTGTTAAAATAACGGAAAAGGAAGGCACATGCGCATTGGTTCGAGCGCCGCTGTAGGCGCCATTGCGTTACAGGGAGTGTAGTTCGAATATTCCTGCGCTCACATGGAAAACCAGTTATGCGGATATAATAAAAGACTCCAAGCCCCAGTCGCGGCCGCTACTCTTTTCTCGTCAAGCAGGGGGAGTAGTCATAGTTGGAAGGATAATAAGATGCGCATGAATTTACAATTTGGAATAAAGATAAGAGAAAATGAGCATCCAGATCTACATTGTCCCGCTTTTGACTTTTTCTAATGTTTCTGAACCTAACCCGGGACGCGTCGTCGTGCTTTTGGCTGCGGGAGAAGACCAGTGAAGTTTCGGGACTGCTTTCTTCACTTGATGAAGTTAAAAAGTTCCTACAGTCACAATGGAAAGAAAGGCGCCCTTCGCCGACTGTGGAGGTAACGAGTTTTTTCTCACACATCTACCACAGTGTTTTGGTGCAACCCAACATTTGGCCAAAAATACAGCTACTGTGCAACATAATCTGACGAGAATGTGCAAATCCAGATCCTTGTATAACCTTGTTTTGTTGGCATTCGAGACTAGGCTTGTGCTCTGCCAGCGAGCCACTTACAAGTAGGAGGGGTGCAGATGTGTTCGAGCCTTGGATCCAGATGTTTATTGAAAAAGTATTTCTCATCTGCCAGCTCACAATTTAATTATCCTATAGACTGTTCTAGAGTTAAAATGTATTTATTTTCGGAGTAAAATGGGTCTTATGTATGCATCGTTTCTGTGTAGTAGAAGTAGCCCACTGTAGCCTCCAAGAACTCACCACTGATGCCCAACTTTTAACCATCACCTTATTTGTAAGAATGAAAAGTTTGTCTTCATGAACTAAAATGTGTTTGTGGTGACAGGCATCCTGTGGTCACAGTGGACTTCACGAAGAAGGAGCGCCATATGAAGATTGTTGATGTGTTTGCAGAGTGTTGGGGGCCACTCTTATAACAGTTTAATAAAACGGACTGGATGTATAAGATTGTTCCTATTTAAGATACCAAATGTAACTCACTAAAAGAGAGGACTGCTGCATAGACCTTTTGACTCTTTGAGTGGATATCCACACGTTTGAATACAATTGAGACTTAGTCATTGTTCACGTCACTATCGGAAAAACTCCAATGTCTGCCTCGTCTCCCCCAGCCTTACCTCGAGCCTTCCTCCACACTCTCCCTCCTCACCACCCTCCGCCCTCAGTTGCACCATCCACCCCATCTCCGTCTCCAAGTCCACCTGGGCCAGTCTACACGCGGCTTTCAAATGGCAGCCACAACGCCCCCAGCCCCACTAACTCCCGCGGTTCCTTCCAAGGGGTGTCCTTCCTGCTGCAAATTGGGCTGACTAGAGAAACAGTCAACCTAGATCCCAGTGACCCATCGCTGTCGTCTGTCAAAGATCTAGTCTGCTCCATTGTGGACCAGAAGGTAAACATCCTCCCATTAAAGTCTGCTCATTTTGAAGTAGGCCTACAAATACTATATGTCTCTTGTTTGTGTTTCTTAAGATGGCCATGGTGCACATAGTGCTATTGTTCAACATGTTTAAATGTCTATGATGTAGTGCATCAAAGAATTTGTTTACAGTGGTCTATAGCCTCAACAATGGAGATAACCTTAGATTTTGGAATGTGTGACAATGTGATCAACAAATCAGAGACATGAGTGTTCATATTTGGAAACAAAGACTCATATTCTATACTCTATACTTAAAACTGTAAAGCTCTTAACCAAACAGCTCATCTTCACTCTGATACCACACTAAACATATTGTTCATAACATACTGCACATTATTGGTCACCCATAGCTCAGTGAAGGTACTTATTGAAGCTGTAATCCTGATGGATTGCTGCTGCTTCATAACCTGGAATAATGAAATTGCTCCTGTGAGCGTACATACACAGCACGCTCTATTTCAACCTTTGGCCAATAATGTTGATTACTGAATTTGCTTTTGCAATTATCATCAACGAAATAAAATGATGGTGATTAAACAAAGCACTCTTAATCAGCCTCAATAGCAGTGTGTATACTTCATCAGAAGTGTTTGTGCTGTTTTAATGTTACTTTGATTATCTTTAAGTAAAAGTCATCAGATATCAGATAAGAGCTGGTTCAGTGTCCCAGTTGGCATTCCAGAGGAGCAGAGTAATGTTGTTGTTCTTTATGAGGTCTGCTGATTCAAGTGAGCGATGAACAGTGTGTCCATAGAACAGAAAAAACATTATTGCTATGTAATCCACACGGGATTGGGAGAAATAAGAAAAGTTGTTTAAGGAGGAAGGAAGTTGCAGTAGTCCTCAACCCTTTTCAGTTAAGTTGCCCTTGACATATTCCAAATGGCTGTCCCTAGTTTCTTGTTTTCCTCTTTACCTTTTTTGTCTTATGTCTTTTTTAGCCTGGATGGCCACTGCAAACCTGTCACATGGTGGAGTATTAAACTACCCACATTCTATACTTTATGTACCGCTTTAGGGGAAGATAAAGTTTTTCTACCAGTACTTACTCTGTCTTATACTTAGCACTACTTTACTAATTAAAATTGTTTTTAATTTTATAAATTAAAACACCATTTTAGTTAATCTAAGGTTTTCTCACAATAATTGTAATCGGCAGCCAAAATGATATATATTTTTGGCTTACAGTAAAATACTAACACAGTCAATGTTTGATCTCAGATCTACCTGATCAGAACCAAGAAAAGTTGGACCACGTTTTTATTTGGATGGAAAACTGCTGGGAATACCAGGTGCAGGAGTGGGGTGGAAGTGGAAATGTTCTTGGGCAAGACACTTCATGCGTAGTCATGAATGTGTGTGTATGAGTGTTGGGGGATAGTCCAGGGTCTGATGGTGCAGATTGGCAGCCTTGCTTCTGTCAGTCTACCCCAGGGCAGTTGTGGCTACAATGTATCTTACCACCATAGAGTGTGGAGTCAATGAATAATGCACAAAATTACTATTATTGTAGTAATTTCCCCTTGGCTCAATAAAGTTTGTGTAAGTCTGGTAACTACAGTTTCTATTGAATTGTACCATATTGTGCAAAGCCTTGGCAGCTTCTTAAAAACCAACCATATGGCTTTGATATTATTGGAAAATATGACTGTATCCTCCTGTTGCACTCCCTTGTCCTTCCCTGCTTTTGCTCTTTTTGTATGTGCATGACTGTGTTGATCCCTTATAGTCTGCTCATCCTGCTTTTCCTGCTCATAACACCAGCCAAAGCGTTGATAGCTCCCCCGTGATGTCTCTGGTCGGCACAAACTCAGGTGTCAGTCTGCAACAGCAACACAAGGAAATAATAACCTGACTTGTGTAATATCTTGACTAGAACTCTACAAGTATGTTCTCCTTTGCTGGCCAGCTCTAACATGACTCTACACTATTTGCAAAATGGTGCTCTCCCTTTGTAAAATCATTACTTGTTTTCAGTTTACAGCTAGATGTGGTTTGAGCATGCACACATGTAGTAACAAAGGGTTGTTGATTTTCATGCTGTTGTATTGGGTCAGAGTTTATTCTGGGGTGGTTTGGGAGGACACCATAAACGCCTCAAATGCCATAATGTTGTTGTTTTTTTTATATGTGATCTTACACAGTTCATATTCAAACTCTGAATGAATGAATGGCATTTGTAAAAGCACAGATCAATACTTGGTTACATGGCTTAGAGCTGGACTCAATAGCCTAATTTTAGCTTCCTTTTTTGTTCAGTTCTCTTCATTTACTTTGAAGCAGGCTCTTTCTTTATAGGTACTTGTGACCATCCATAGCTTAGGGATATAGAGAGTTTCCCAGTGAAGTCTCTTGCCTCTCTGCTAGGACAGCTGTGAAATTTCCAGATGGCTGTTTGCCCTTTTTTTTTACTGTGTATAAAGTTTCATGGGTTTAAGGGTAATATTTCATATATTTCCTGGGCCTTCTAGTGTTGAATTTATCTCATTGTTTGACAGGGTCATGCAGCCCTTCAGTATAGCACTGCATTGTATAGATTTTGTACGCCTCATTCCTTCACAGGCTAAGGAGCCGACCACATGACTTGGCACACACACCATGCACTAGATTCACTTTCAGTCTGTGTTTTGTACTCATCTGAATGTGGTTTTGATAATCGTGGTTTTTGGACCACATTCATCTTGATGGTAGTGGTTAGTCTGGTATTATATAGGTTCAGAACAAGTGCACTCTGTGGTCATGTCTACAAAAAGGTGAACAATCATTTTAATACAGTGTATTTGAGTCAGCTAATCTATAATCATGACTATATGTTATGTGACATTATCATTTCAAAAATGTTTAAGAGATGTGAAGATTTGAAAACGAAAAACAAGCAATTCCCCAAATTTCAATGTAACTCAATTCCAACTTAAAAAAAAATAAAAAAAATAATAATAATAAATAATAATAATAACAAATAAATAAATAAACAAACATGTCACATTGATATGACTTTTTCATTCAGAAACTTTGATTTGATGAAGCTATAGTTTCCTCCAAATCTGTGAAGGAAAAATGCATAATATTTATGTCAGCCCTGTTGTTTGTTGACTCTCTCCCAGCTGAAATTCACCATGCAGTTGTAGATCTCACTGGTGATGGCCTATTAACAGCTCCCCAGAGGCTGGTCCAGCTCTCTTGTTTTTTTTCCCTGGGTCCCGTCTGTTTGGTGGGTTTGAATGAATGGCATGAGATAAACACCCATTGCTTCCACTTGTTGAGCACTTCCTGTTTTGTGGCGCTATAGTCCTCCTCTCATGCAACTACCAGGGTGTAAGAAGCTGTGGGTGTACAAAAGTTCACGATTACTTGAGAATGGCTCCTAGTTAGCCAGCTGGTGAGCCCGCACCGCCAGTCTGGCCAGGCAGTGCATTCTTCTTCACTCTCGCATTTTTGGAGGATGATGTGATTCTCTTGGGTCGGATAGAACTAGGCCACGGGAAAAGTGAATAGTTTATTTCGACTAAGCGATGACTTTAGCGCCCAACATCTCATGAGTGATGTAACAGCACTTGCATAATCTTTGTAATTTACTTAAATGATTGCACAAAGCTTGTATAACATTATTAATTGTCACCCCATGATTAAGTAAGTTCTACCCATAGCAGGAAACAGGAATGTGAAGAAATGTCATGTACAGAAACAAATAAACAAAAAACTATTATGACTAAAGACAATATCTATCAGATAAATCACATCAACTGTTATACACCATAAGTTCACAGCTTCATGCTCCTGTCAAATTGGCAACCATATGTTACCCAAGAGGACAAGAAAACACACAGAATTTATTTATGATGTTGTACAAAATTCCTGGAAAGCACCCAGTATATAGTCATATATCAAACGTGTACAATAGCTCCAAAAGAGTATGTAGTATTTTTAACTGACTTTATATAATGCATTTCTTGTAGCTAGGAGATTTTAGATGTAAAAGTAAAACAGCAATAACTTGTTAATATAAAAAACAGCTTGTTCAAAAGTCAATTACTTCTTCAGTCTTGGAGTAATTAGTGGAAAAGGCTGAAACAGAGGAAAAAGGGAAAATGTTCTCTGATGTTAAGTGAACTAAGTAATTTCTACCATCTGTAATGCACATTTCTCCTTTCTTGTTCTGCTTTTAAACGTCAAGTGGCAAGGCGGAGCTGAGGTCCCAGCCACAAGAGTCAGGCAATGACAGAGTACAGAAGAGGGTCCCCCCAGTGAAAAACACTGGTGGCAAGGGCAGGTCTGCTGGTAAATGCTATAAGAGACACAGAGACATGTGAGGCTGCTGTTAAGCCAAAACTGCCAATACTAAGTTGAATTTATTGTAGCGCTGTAGGTCACACAAATGTTCCCCACTTGACTTGACTTTGACCAGCCAGAGTCAGATAATCCTCCATCACTCCAATCTCTTAATTCTGGCTGAATAGGGTTTAAATGTAATTGAGGTGGTCTGCATTTTAACACCATGTCCTTCTGAAGTCAGTACCTGAAACCTTGAAACTTCTTAACTTTTCATTCATACATTTATGGCTATCGAAAGTTCACCAAGAGAGGATATTACACTTCCACATATTAACCACACCTGCCCCTTGGTTTAACACTGACTGCACTTGGGCATCATCAGCACTTTTGTTGGACATCAACTGTGACAAATGCACACAGGGTTAGGGTACACTTTGGGACATTATCTGAAACACAAAATTAATAAAAAGCTGCACTCTGTAGCTTTTCTGGTTGCAGGTATATCACGTGTTTGTCTCCATAGAGATATTTCTGATCTTCCACAGTACAGTGTTAACATGTCTGTTGTGTATTTATTCATTTACAGGTTTCTCAAGTGAACAAGTTTAATGTGATACTGTGGAACATTCCAGACAAAGCAATAATATCCAAAAGACAAAGTTATGTATAGGAAACACAATTATGTCAGAAAAGTAGAGACATTTTCAGTTTGCTACAAGGTATCAGTTTATTTGATCACAATTGCATTGTATTTAAAGGACTGGTGTATTTAATTGACTTTTTCAGGTTCATGTTATAGGAAGTAATCAGCCCTTTGAGCCTAATTTCTTATGTCACTGTATAATTTTCTCCAGCTGTACTTGCTGTTCTGTCCATTCCCAGTTTGAGCTCCTCCCTTTTTCCATATTCCTTTGACTCGTACCCTCCAATCATCCTGTGGTCTGTGGAGTAGGGCTATTGGTTCAGCTTGTGTGTTGCATCCAAATGACTTTTCCTTTGCCCTGCACTTGCTGTCCATTTCAGTTATCACAGATTAGGTTTGGCCTGTAGCTTCAGTATTTAGTTTGGTCTGGTCGGACTTTTCTCTCTTACTTTGTATGTACGAGTAGTTCTTTGTCTACAGGCCACAGAAAGTTATTTCCAAATAACTTTAATTTAAGATTAAGGCAAATTTATGGTTAAGGTAAATTTCATTATCCTTGTTGATGGCAAAAGAAAATTCTGTTCCGTCAACTGGCCAAAAATTCTTCACCCGAAATGGAGAAGCCACTTGGATGAGCAGCGAACTGTCTATACTCAAAACCTTTTGTCCAGTTGACAAAATTAAATTTTCTTTTGCTGTGGATCCCACCTGCCGCTTTTGGACAATGTCTGTCCTATATTTTTACTGAGGCAACCAATCAGGAACAGAAGGCAACCAGTGTGCTGTCCCCAGAGGCCCTTCTCCACATCTTAAGCTTGGTTTAGTTGGAAGATCATTATGCATATTTAGTACATACTTCCAATCAGTTGTCTCTTAAATCCTCATAACTGAACCACACCAATATTTTTCCAACTGGTCCACACCACTGATGGTTAGCAGTGCCCTGTGGATCTTCTGCTTTATGAGACACTGATGATTATGTCTACTAATGTTTCCATTTATTTCCCAAACAAAAACTAGTAGTGACAACAGGGCACAGGTGTAGTTTGGTGTTTACCAGTGCACTGTGTGGTTTTGACAGAGCAGGTGTCATAACCAGAGATCTGCATACATTTACCACATACTCTACTTTCAAAGTACAATTACAGTGGCAGTTTACACTTTACCTATTAGCTGCAGCAGCTGTTAGTGATATTGTGTTAGTGGGTTAACACATGCAACACTCTAATCTAAATATTACTCACTGCTGGAGGCAGATCGCAATTTGAATTTGTGGGATTATCAAATTACAAAGACTGAGGCAAATAACAAATTAGCCTGTCATTTTATAGAAAAATGGTGTTGTATGTATGGTGTTTAGTTAAGACCTCTACAAACATTTTATGAAATATATGAGATACTTGTATTGGTTTATCAGTTCATATTTGAGTCTTCTCTAAAATATGAATGCTCTTGGAGTTATTTACATTCTGCACTATGAACAGAATCCTACATTTTCAATCACAATAGCAATCACAATATTTGACAGAAAACCACAGCTTTTTCCCCAAATAGTGCAGCCCTATGACCCAAAGTGTGTGCTGAGGGTTGAGGGCTGTGGTGCCTCAGTTGTTGGCTGGAGCCTGTGTGTCCTGCTAACGGAGAAGTTTCCCTTCAGGAGGAAGCCACAGGGCGAGCATGTGCATTCTGTGGAGTGGATGAGTGGCCAGATCCTCCACACATTTGAATAGGAACCATATGAGGATAGTAGCCTTCAGCTCAGTAAAGCCCCCCCACCCCCTGCTTGCCTCCAGCTGCACTGTGTTTTTCTTGGCCTGTGTCTGCAAACAGAGGAGCAGCTACTAATGTCCAAATGAAATGGAGCATGCTTCTCAGTCTTTCCTCCATGCACTCACTTCAAATGACAAAGAAACATATGTACAGTTCATTTTTTGGGCAGCAAGATTTGTAGCTCAGTATTATAGTCTGAAAGCCTATTTATACCCTACACCGTCCGAATATAAACAAAGAAATTAAGACATGATACAGCATCAAGTCCTGTGTCTGTGGCCATTATATAATTGATAGATTTGTTTAATTTAAAACCAACTCTGCATCTATAATTGTTTAGGTAACTGAGTCATTGATAACGCTGGTCTACAAATTTTTGGACTCGATCTGCTTCCGAGATAAAAGTGGCTAAATCTCATTTATATTGATAAGATGAACTGAAAATCAATTGATAACTATGCTGGTTAGCTAATGTATTCAAGGTATGTAATGTAACCGTTTTGCCTTAAAGGCAAATTAACGTTTTTTTACAATCTGAGCCTTCTTTCGGCAATAAAACAAGTAGTTTTACTCACCCATAGCATTTTTCTGTCAATTGGAGCAGTATCGCAGAACTTATGTTGAGCCGTTCTGTTCTACTAATGATCCCGTATCTTTTAACATGGTGCTGTATCATTTGCTCGGGGCATTACTTTGCGGTGTCCAAATAACACAAACTTTAGCACTTTTCAAATCATAGAAGCCCGATGTCTTAATGTAAGAAATCGTTTGAAGCAAAAGTCTCCTGTAATCCGAGATTTAGCCATAGTTTCGAGTAGATGAGGACGCCAGTGCGCATGTGCGGACTGCTCCTGGGCCCCAAACATGAAACGCAAAGCTGAAAACTATGGATAAATCTCGGATTACAGGCCACTTTTGCTTCAAACGATTTCTTACATTAAGACATCGGGCTTCTATGATTTGAAAAGTGCTAAAGTTTGTGTTATTTGGAGACCGCAAAGTAATGCCCCGAAAACAAATGCTAATGGTTACGCTACAACATAACTTTCTTCAAACAGCTCCAAATGACACGAACGTGATATGGGTGAGTCAAACGACTTGTTTTATTACCGAAAGAACGCTCAGATTGTAAAATAACGTTACTTTGCCTTTAATTTGCATAAATTTCCTATTTTGACCCAATACTATATCTTGGAAACTATAGCCAATCAGCACTTCTGACTTACTTTTTCTTCATTAGTGACCTAAACCAAAAAAAACAAAAAAATCACTACTTTTGTTCCGGAAGCATTTTGCTTGTAGATCAGTGTAATTATTCAAAAATTACAGTGTTGTTGTTGCTTTTAGTACTTGCATAAGAGGAAAAAATATCAAAAGACAGTGAGTCCAATTGCTGATAATAACATAACAATTCCAGTGAAGTATTTGAGAACAAGTATCCCGTTTGCTATCGGCCAGATAAGCCAACAGTTTTGCCGCTAACTAAAAAGTAGCAGGATGTTTTAGTGTTTAGCTGTGCTGAGTAATAAGCCTTGTATTAGTCAATGGATTCATTTATGTGTGAAATAAAAGCACCTTGTGTCATGAATCTTATGACCGGTCTTTATCTAACCGCCCCCGGCTCTGTGTCTTGGGGTCTCACCTCCTGAATGCTCTTACACACAATGCCTGATGAAAAACCAGTTGTGTTTTACAACTTTTTACAAATATTTAACACTGTACTATTACAGTACAGTTTCTGTTTAATGCATTAAAATGAAACAAAAAATCTGTTGTATTCAAAAGATTAGGAAGTTAACTGGTTGGCTAACTAAAAATGCTTACAATAATATAATAGTCCTGCATCTGTCGTGTTGTATAATTATATTTATTTATTTATATTCATAGCTGTAATTATCCTTACTACAACAGCTACCACTAATACTAATGACTATTTCTCACCCTCCTTTAAAAGTTAAAACACTTCTAAATTATATTTTCTTATAATGCAGTACTCTATATTGTTGGTATAGTTATATTCATCTTATTCATTATATTCATTACTACAATTGGCTCACCCCCAATCAAAAGCAAAATGTCTTACTTTTTCATACACAAGTAATGCAGATGAAACAAAAAGAAAATATTTTAGCGTATAGTGTAGTACTCTATATCCTATATTCATGTATATTCAAGTATAGTCATCAGTAATAGTCTAGTAGCTGTAATGCTTATACTTGAATGACTATATACATGAATATATAGAGTACTACACTACACAAATGTCTTACTCTTTTTCATGAAGTATTACAGATGTAACAATTTACAAATCCTATTTGCTTATAGTGCAGTACTCAACACAGCTGAATACAGTAGTTGTATTACTTGCTCATGCTGTTTCCATACCTTAGCTGGACATTGTATGTAACTGTCGCAGGTCTGGCCCTGTGCCAGCCCAATAAAGGTGTTAGTCAGGCTGAGGACTGGCAGCATACTTTTCCTTACTGTAATCACATGGCCATCTGTCAGCGGCCCTGCACATTGCTTCCCCTCTGGCCGCACAGCGCACATGCACGCCCAAACAACTGACCACATCACAACATGCACATTTTGTTCTCCTCACGCACTCCCATGTCCTTTGTGACTAAGAGCTCTCACAGTCTTTATGTTGTGTTACAGGGACAGCAGACACATGCAGGAAACCATCTGACCCAGGCTTTGAGATGTCAAATATGTCAAAATCATCTAGTTGGATAAAGATCATGTTTGGAGTATGATTTATCCTCTGGAGTTACACAATACACTTTTCTTCTCTTTGTGCCACTTCTAAACCTGGATAAAAGCTAGAGAAAGGGCATCAGATAGAATGCAGAATTATTATGCAAATCACTGCACATGACTTGATGGTGGGGCCGGAAAGGAAAGGCCAGATACAAAGAACAAATTATTAGATATGGCTCCTCACATTATCTTGTATCTTTATTTTTTCTAACAGAATTTAGCATATCAATAGCAGATTATGCAGTTTAACTAAAGAGGACTGGTGCAAAGGCCCTTTCTTCTCATTCTTCCTGCCTCACTGAGGACCTCACACACAGTGGTGCTTGGAGGTAGTCATCCCTGGTTTAACTATTATATAACTTTATCATTCATCCAAGAGTGGACCATTGTAGAAAAAGTTTCAAATGTAGTCATCTGAACAGTATTTTTAAAATTGTATTACACAGAAGCAATACAATGTTTGCCACTGCCTATATTTTGTACATGTTCAGTTTTGTTGTGTGCTACCCCAGCTCTGTAAAGTGGCTCACGTGGGCTGTCAAGAGAAGGTGACTTTTCACATTCATACACATATTTTGTGTTCAAACATGTAGAGCCAGATCCGGTGTGTGGGGTGACTAGCACAACCCCAGTCTGACACAGCAGCCAGCACAGGAAGGATGTCATCACCTTTGCTTGGGATTGCAATGATTCATGTTTTATTCACACAATGACACCACTCAGGATGTAGTCATCATAACCCAAGTTTTGAGTAGAAACATTTCATTTTCAGTAGAAACATTTCATTTTACCATACCAGCTTGGAAAACACGGCTGCTTGTTGTTGTATATTGTTGTATGTATACGCATGTAGATGTTTTTGCCTCATGACAGATTACCCTTGACTAAGTTGTGACTGTATTTCTTGGCAATCACATGATCCAGGTGTCTTCTGTGTCCCATGCCCAGACTCTGCGCCAGCTCTTGTGCCCTACATTACAGCTGAATTGTTTCATAAAGCCCATTGTACTTGACCCTTCTTTACATGGAAACAGCTGGTGGGCTGGACTGTGCCACTGCTCTGGGCATCAAGGCTGAACCCAGGTCTCACAGTTAAATCACAACTCCGGACAGAAACTTTCCTAGTTTCTCATGTTATTATCCTGTGCAGGAGATGAGACTCCCTATGGATTCCACTGTATAAAAGTGTCAGGGAAGAGGAAGAGTGGACCGAATGGAAACATACAGGTGGTTTTAACTTCCCGATGAAGGAGTGATGTGACATTTCCTCTAGATATTCAAAGACACCTCTTGATAAGGACCAGGTTGCATGTATACCATATTTCAGTGTGTTCTGTCTGCTGGAGAGTTTGCAGCAGGCTATGAGCTGCCTTCAGCACAGGAAGTGACTCAGTTTTAACTGGCGCTGAACTTCCTGTGCGCTGACTCTCCTCTACTCGTCTCAGGATGTTTACCTCCTCTTTCTCCTTGTCTCCCTGACCCACCCTTCTTCCTCCATCATGTGACTGTAATGGCGGTTTGCTCAGCTGTACTCCTTGTGTCCGCTACAGTTGGACCTGATATCTGGAATGACATTGTTGAGTCTGCAACTTTGTAGTGAATCATTGTCTTCATTTTACCACTGTTTCTATTCACAATATACATTTTGGTTGTTATTATTATACATTATTGTGATTAGTGATAATGACGTGTAGAATAAACATACTTACACAAAAACTTTCCACAAGGAAAAGTACTTGCATACAGTAGCTCACACATCACAATATATTGCAGTGACAAAGAAAATACAAGCAGTAATAATAAATTCTAAATAAGTAGCAAAAATAGCAAAAGTCAAATAAAGCATATTACATAAATGTATGTACAAGTAAAAATAAAATAAACTAGAAATAAGTCATAAGTCAAAATATCTCAGCAATATACACAAGGTCATGAGGTAAAAACAATAAAAACAAAAGAAATACTCTTATGCTAGAGAGAAGTAGTCTAGTATTTACTGTAGTGATGATATATTTTTGTGCTAAAATTTTTATAAGGAGAAACAATTTTACAATTATTCACAGTTGTTGACACTATTACCAAACAACAGTGAAATCCATAATATTTATTTCATTAGTGTTGCCCAATACATTACTATTCTTCAACTGTGACCAGCTGTATTATGGTTGTATTATGATTTCACCGAATAATCTTGGCATCTTAAACTGTGATGAATATTTGTGATTTACGATTTATGTAGTCTTTTATCTTTTGTATGACTCAATTTGAAATCCACATGTCTTTATGGTATTTCACATTTCCTTCTGTCTCCCAGTTTCCAGAATGTGGCTTCTTCGGAATGTATGACAAGATCCTGCTCTTCCGCCATGACTTGCACGATGACAACATCTTGCAGCGCCTCACCTCAGCGGAGGACATCCACGAAGGGGACCTCATCGAAGTGGTTCTCTCAGGTGGGTGCTCGGCCAGCGTGCAGTATATGCCCAGTGTAATAAATCTTGTAATACATACAGTATGTTGTAAATCTATAGCTGGACCACACATAATCCCCTAACAACAGTTTATTAAAAATGTATTGGTCTAGGTCACCCTTGTGGTTTAACTGTTGTAACCCAGTTAATAGACCACTTTTGTACCATAAATGATAACCCCACAAACCTGCAGTTGTTGCGAAATGCTCTGACCCAATTCTCTAGCCATCACAATATGTTCTTCTACAAAATCACTAAAATTAAATCTGTATCGGTCTTTGGCCTATTTTTTCTTGTTGTATAAACCCCACTCTCAAGTGCCACACTTCACTTGTAATATTGGCGTAGCGCTGTGCAATTAATCACATTGTATACGAGATTGAGATTCAGTCATTTCTAATTGTCAGTGATCAGCATGGATATTTCAAGTGCTCCACAGCCAATTCTTTACCAGTAAAATCATGGTTTGGAGTAGAGTTTAGACTTTGAATACTTTGTGTTAAATGGCAGTGATTAATAGTATGTATTGTTTATGTTTAGGAAATGAATATCGAAAGCCATTTTATTTGTTTTAATAAGAATTCACATTTGAGTTGGATCAATATGAAGAAAGAAGTAATTCATTTCTTCATATTCACTGTTAGTTGCTCAGCACTTGTTTTTTTGTAATTTCTTCATCATTTCTATCCTTAAATGGTGCTTTGTGTGTGGCACTGAGGGTCCCAACGGGCTTAGACTCTCTGTTCCACTGTAATCTGTCTCCACTGGGAGGCACCTCACGCCACCTGCACTGCAGATCTGCCCCTCTCTCCAGGGCTGAGTGCATTGTTTGTGGGATTTAGATAGGGGATGACTGTATAGTTAGCAAGATCTAAGGCTACACCAGGCATCAGTACTAAGGAATGTTGATTGAAGACTGAAGAACTTCCTCTTTTTTGTTTCTGTTTGTCTTCTGCTTTTGTGTAGGCGATCTTGCGCTCCATTTCCCTGCTGCTTTCTCTTTGTCTAATCTGTACAATCTCTCTAAATCCATGGTGTTAACTTCGTTTTGCTATGCCATTGGGAAAAACATTCATTGCAGAAATATCTAGGAAGAAAGCTGTCACTAAATTTACATGGTTGAAGACATTCCATCTTAGATTTTCACAGAACATACATTAATCGCAGTCAAATCCAAAATACAGTGGTACCTCACCTTACGAAATTAATTCGTTCCAGAAGTGGCTTCGTAACGTGAATTTTTCGTAAGTTGAGTAGCTATTTCAATGGAAAAGGCCTGATTCGTTCCAAGGCCCCGATCCAAGTTTTTTTTTTATAGTGTAACTTTTTTTATAGTGTAACATTGTGTTCTGCGTAGAGACTGTAGAGCCAGGACTAAACGTGGACTATACCAGGTCTAGACCAAGGTCTAAACCTGGACTAAACCTGGACTAAACCAGGACTAGACCAGGTGGATTAAAGCGCCGCGTGCGGGTCTATTTGCTGGTTTCGTTTCGAGTCACGGCTGAGGCGAGCAGCGAGGGGGACCGCACGCAGTCTGAGCGCATGAACGAGACCCGTGCTCAAACCGTGCCTCCTCTAGACCTCCTCTAGACCAGCTCTTGCATGCGTTTGTTCATGCGCTCAGACTGCGTGCGGTCCCCCTCGCTGCTCGCCTCAGCCGTGACTCGAAAGGAAACCAGGAAATAGACCCGCGCGCGGCGCTTTAATCCACCTGGTCTAGTCCTGGTTTAGTCCTGGTTTAGTCCAGGTTTAGTCCTGGTTTTGTCCTGGTCCAGTCCTGGTTTAGTCCAGGTCTAGACCTGCTGGCAGCCCCGCGCCGGGTCATGCTGCGCTATCACACGTGTCCGCGCGCAGTCTTCTCCCCCCTCCCCCTTCCCCCCACACTTCACTATTAATAATTTTGTTGAAAATCTATGAAAGTTTGAGTGTTTAAACGAGAGACAAATGTGCGAAAAGTTTGAATTCAGTCTAAGAAAAGCGTATAATGTGTGGCTGAGCGCGCATTATTTGAATTTTTGAGATTTCGCGTTTCGTAACTTGAATTTTCTTTGGTATCTAGAGACCAAAATTTAACGTGAAGGCGTTTCGTAACGTGAAATTTTTGTTTGTTGGGTCTTTCGTAAGGTGAGGTACCACTGTACAATTTGAGTAGGTGCAATCATCAAATTATAAAAGCTACTATTATTTTGATTTAGTTAATATCCTGTCTTTCCTATCAAAAAGCTTGCTGTGCGTGTAGCTTAGACTTCTACAAATATGTTCTGAAATGCATTCTTGACTGTATTAGTTTATCAGGTCAAACTTCAGTCTTCTCTCTAAATGTTAATGCTGAGTTGTTTGCCATGTGCTCTGAGCAGAATCTTACTTTAAACTTCAAAAACATTTATCACAAATGTAATCGCAATCTCCCCAAAATTGTGCTGCTCTAACACACATTGGAATTTCTTGAGCAACAATCTACATTCCCAATCATCTTCCAGCCTAAATTTGTTTGTTGTGTATTGCACTTAACCGACCTGTCGTGGCTGTGGTTGAGAGTCTCAGCTCATATCTGTGGGATGAGAAAGTGGCTTTTTCTTGGCTACAGACTAAAAGCAGCGGCCTGTAGCTTCCTGCTGTAGGTGATGTGATTGAAGCTGTGCAGAGTAAACAGGCTGTGATGTGCACACAAGGTCAGGGCACAGTGGACCATGAGGTTTGAGGTTTGGCCTGACACTGTGTCCTGTATCTGTTTTACACCCACATTCTCAGCACTACTGTCTGTTTTCAAATATACACATAGAATATTTAAGAATAAAGTGTATTATTGATTAAAATCAGGAATGTTTTATTTTATTTTGTCATTTTGATCTAATAATGCCACTGTCTTTCAACTTTCAACAAGTCTCCACACAGTATTACAGTAAATATTGCCCTGTGAAGTTTCTATGATAATGCGGGACCCAAGATTTAGATATCACTTGATTTGATATCTACCTTTTTATTGACATGAAAGGTAACAAATCTTGTCCGTTTCCCAGTTCTACCTATATTATTATAAAATTGCTATTACAGACAGTATATTTGACATGTGAGAAGTGCTGATTTTGTGTTTGGCCGTATTTGATGCTAATTAGCATCACAAAGGTTACATAACACAGTGACTGCTAAGAAGCACGGTTTTGTTTTGCAGATGTTTTTGAAATGACTCTTTAATGCTCTTTTTATGTGTTTTTGAATGGAAGCTATGCTCCCCTCTGACGTGATCTATTGTAGCTTTCTTCTCTTTTCAATCAAACTCCAAATTTCACCAGCTGTGTTCTGGATAGGGGACAATATTGGATCAAACATCTTAGGAGATCCTTGAAATGATTACACTCACACAATATTCTTCTTAATAAACTGCAAATTCTCTCTTGTTGAAAGGACACATGTATGTGATTGTGTCTCAGCTCATAATGATTTACTCCGTGTTACATTGTTGTCAGTTGCACTACACACATTAGAGCCTTAGGCTATTGTTTGCACAAAACATCAGGTGATGGCAGTTTTCTGTCAAGTTTGCTATTTTTTGTCACCTTAGTCACCAGAACATGTCAGTCATTGTGTTCACTATTAAAGTAATATGACCGCACAGTCAGTAGGTGATTTTTTGCCAGTGATTAATTGTATTTACAGTGTCATTATTTGTGATTTCATTTGTGGGCACTTACACATGTCCACAGTGATGTTACCAACAAATGCTTTGTTCCTTTGTGAATGTAAAAAATAACTTGTGTTAATCTTTACCTTGAAATCTGACTTTACTAAAAATCAGTGACACCTAATGGGATTGTTTGCTGTTTTATTAAATTTCAGATGATTCCCAAATGTATTAACGTTTTATGTTTAAAATACTACATGTGGCACATGTAGTATTTTAGGTGCCAAAAGAACAGTTCAGATATTTGTGACAAATTCTGTCTGTGCTGATGTGATGCCCTCTGCTGCTGCTTTCTAGTAATAGCACCGTGGATGATTAAAAAAAATATACACATTCCACATTTGCAAATGCTAATTTGATAATGTTGTCTCTTCATTTAATTCTACAATTAACTCTACTTTATGCTGCAAAAGGAGAAATTCAATTTGTCAACTGGACAAAAGTTTATTTAGTCGAATAAGTTTTGCAGTTCATCCAAGCTGCTTCTTCAGTTCTGGTCAGACGCTGGTGGACACTGCCTATATCTGCCTGAAGGGAGGAGTTAACTGCAATGAAATTACTTTGAAACTATCACAGTTTTCTGTTAGTTAGTTAGATAGGTGGGCCTATCAAATATGCAGTGGGAGTTGAGTGTGGGGTCTTGTTAGCAGAACCATTCAGGGCTATAATGGGTGTTTTCACACCTGTGGACCTGACCTGGCTAGCTCTATTGTTTTCTTTGTTTTCCGTTTATACTTTACTTTCCATTGTTATTTTCAACTTAAGAAGAAGAAGTGAACTTTATTGATCTCACACTGGAGAAATTCTTCTCTGCATTTTAACCCATCCTATATATATATACATATATTAGGAGCAGTGGGCAGCACACATTAGGGCGCCCGGGGACCATCTCCATGATCTTCGTGCTTCGGCTTGGTCAGGACCTAAGCTGGAGTACCTATGGTGCATGTTTTGGGTTGGTGGGGGAAACCGGAGTGCCCGGAGGAAACCCACCCAGACACGGGGAGAACATGCAAACTCCACACAGAAAGGCCCAGGCGACCCGGGGATCGAACCCAGACCATGCATGCAAACTCCACACAGAACACACACGGAAAGGTCTGGGCGACCCGGGGATCGAACCCAGACCATGCATGCAAACTCCACACAGAACACACACGGAAAGGTCTGGGCGACCCGGGGATCGAACCCGGAACCTTCTTGCTGTGAAGCAAGAGCGCTAACCACTCTGCTACCGTGCCGCCAATAATAATAATGGACAAACAAAAATAAGTAGTGAGGAAGCAGTCATCTGTGGGGGTTATGGGCTCTGAGGAAAAGGTGGGAGTAAAAACAATTAATTATTAATATCACTTTAGTTACTTATTTCTTCTTTTCCACTGTTTTTAGCACAAGCTACAGTTGAAGACTTCCAGATTCGTCCTCATGCCCTGTATGTGCACTCGTACAAAGCTCCCACCTTCTGTGACTACTGTGGGGAGATGCTGTGGGGCCTGGTCCGGCAGGGCCTCAAGTGTGAAGGTTTGTTCTTATAAACATCTGAACACCTCTGTCCCTGCTGTGTTAAGGGGATTTAAATTCTTTTTTTTCTCTTTTTTTTTAAACATTATACATACCTAAGAAAAATGTCTTTTTATATATATTAATAGTGTTAGCTGATCTTTTACATTGTGAAATACAATGTGATGCAATGTAACCTAATACTGTAGTTATTATATAGTTCATCAAATTCACTAGCTCATTAGAGTCCTCTTGTGGTTAATTTGAGGTATTACATATTCTCACAGTTCAATATCTCATATCATAGCTTGAGTTTGAGTATTGAATCAATGTATTGTTCTATCCTATTTCCTACATATTTTTCCCAGGATGTGGGCTAAACTATCACAAGCGTTGTGCCTTTAAGATCCCGAACAACTGTACTGGATTCAAAAAAAGAAGGTTGTCTAATGTCTCACTGCCTGGACCATCGCTGTCAGCCCCACGCCCCCCTCCAATTGAGAGTGCTGTGCTTCTCCTGGATGAGGTACATTTTTACTAAAATAACTTTGCCTTTAGATTATGTCTTTTCTTTTTATAATGAATTAGTGTCCATATATGATACAAAGTTCATTTAAGAAACATATAAATCTAAATTGGGATATCTATTAAAAATCATAGCTTCCTGTTCAATGCAACATTTTGAGGACTTTTTCCCATTCAAAAGATATAATAGATTTTGGGACAATTTTGAAAATCTTTACCTTCATGAATCTACTGTAGAGTAACCAAATTGTGTCAGTGTCCTTTTAAAGGTCCCATGGCATGAAATTTTCACTTTCTGAGGTTTTTGAATGTTAATGTGAGCTCCCATACCCTGTTTAGCCCCCCCATGGCTAAAAGTTGCGAAATGTGTAAACTGAGCAATTGCGGTCCTTTTCCGCATTTGAAAAAAAGACAGCCCAAACGGGTGATTGTGAACAAGGGAACTTTCTGACGTCACACTCGGGGAAAGGTTTCCACCCCTCGTCTGGATGTCCACCCCGTCTCTGGAAATCATGCCCAGAGAATTTGGACCGCAAATGAGCAACGAAATGCGAGATGCGTTATTTATTTATTTTTTTTTTGCCTGGAGACACATGAGAGTGTTTCCAGGCTCGGATGTCCTTTATCCAAGCCTCCGAACCTCTGAAACAGCAGTGGTTTAATTTTATTTTCTGTGGAAATGTGTTTTTTTTAATGTCTCATATCTTCCTAAACACTTAAAACGCGGAAGTGGGGCCAGCGCACACCGCACCGCTAATCCAGGAAACAGTGGTGTATTTGGCCACACCCCCACCCGCTGCACTGGCCTGTCTCTGTCCTCCTCATTTGCATTCAAGCAACAACGCCCAGAATAAAGCGTTTCAGAGACATATTTATGACTCTGACTGTCTTCATGAGGCTCTCTCATGCACTGAGTCTTGATTTTGAAGAAGGATTCATTTACAGTGCTAGGGAACCACTAACGCGCCATATAAAAGCATCAAGAAGTACCATGTCATGGGATCTTTAAAGTAGCTTGAAAAGTATGCTAGATACGTTTGTTTGTCTTTTGTTTTGTCTTACTAATACACTGATAATATCATAAACTATTCCCTCTATACCCATGAGATGTATTTCATTATTATAATGATTTGTCTAGTCTGACCACAATTGTTTTTCTTCATTTTCTTTAGTTTTTCTGCTTTCCAGTTGGGTTGATTCACATGTCTGATCTATTTTTAAAAATAATAATTTTATATAAAATATTGTTCCATCTTTAGCAGCAGAGGTCCCATCAGGAAGCGGGTAAGCGAATCCTCTCATGGAGCGGAAGGCCCATCTGGATGGAGAAGATGGTTCTGGGCCGGGTTAAAGTCCCACACACTTTTGCCATTCACACCTACACCCGCCCCACTATCTGCCAGTACTGTAAACGCCTGCTCAAGGGCCTTTTTCGACAAGGAATGCAATGTAAAGGTAGATGTTATATTTACTGTTTATGCTGTGCTCCAGGTGTCATTTAAAAACTCTAAAAGCATACATTGTATTTATTAGACTGTCGATTCAACTGCCATAAGAGATGTGCTTCAAAGGTACCGAGAGACTGTTTGGGGGAGGTGGATTTCAATGGAGGTATGGAAATGTCTGTCGCTGATGACATTGTCATACCACTGTTGAACATCTGAAATGCTATTGTGTATGTAGAGCCTGCGAGCCCCGGTCCAGATTCAGACACAACCATGGACACAATGGAAGTGGACAGTGGTGACATTGACGGCAGCCGAAGTCTGGACGACTCAGAGGAGCCTTCCACACCAGACGAGAGGATGTTTGACATGGATTCACCCTTTTTAGACAGAGAGAAGGATGAGGAGCCAATTAAAACTATAAGGTACAACATGTATGACAAATTGTGACTTAGTAACTCAACACTAAAGTATTACTATGACATTTGGACTCAAAAGCCAAAAGCAGGCTTTTGAACAGATATTCTGCACTTATCAAAAATGCTTTAAGAATTTGCATTTCAAACTACAAAAAAGAAGTTACAGCACCGTCTCATGCAGTTATTGTGTTTGTGTGTCTAGCCCTTCCACTAGCAGTAACATCCCCCTGATGCGGGTGGTCCAGTCCATCAAACACACTAAAAGGCGGAGCTCCACTGTGGTGAAGGAGGGCTGGATGGTTCACTATACCAGCAGGGACAACCTGGTAAGCATGAAAACACCGCATATGGGAGACACAACTGTGGCTCAGAAAAGTTGTTGAATCCCACTCTAGGTTCCATTGTACAAGACTCTGCATCTGCCTTGGCTTATCTGAAACGTGCATGAGCAGTTACAGGAGTAGCTTACCACTACTGAATATAAAGTGTTTTGTATAACCCACTAAAACTCATCTGAGGCACAACATAGACACACAGAAAGTGAATACAGAAATAAACTTGAACATGTGAAGTAACCAGTTTCCTCTTTTAACAGCGGAAGCGACATTACTGGAGACTGGACAGCAAGAGTCTGACCCTCTTCCAGAATGACACTGGCGCCAAGTTCTATAAAGTAAGCATCATGTAATCACATATCTTGAGGCTATACATATAATTTAAACAGAAGTTAATGAGTGGTAAGAGAGACTATGTGTGAGGGTTCACAAAGCAAATGTGCATTCCACTGAAGTCAGTATGTTCTGCTCAAATTTCCCTGAGATTTTTTCCCCTTGTGCTGCAGTCTCTGTAAGAAGTGAAAGTCTGCTGGTATTGTGATACCATGCATCCCTTTTTATAGGATTTCCCAGAAACTGAAAACATTACATTACATAAAACAAAAAATAAAATTGTATATCCATATATTTTTATACTGTATGTTCTTTTATAATGAATGCTTTCTGTAATGACTGACCTATGTAGTCTCTGCCACAGTATCAGAGTTGGGATGGTCCAGTGTAAGTGTATCCTTACTGATTGTACAATGAGCTAACAGGCTCAGTAGTGGCACAGTGGGATGAGAGGTGGGATGTGTTGGAGAAAAAGACTTGGCCATGTGGTTGTGTGTGCTGTAAATGGACTACGTTGGACTTGTGTGGCTTTGTGTTTCTTCTCACTGTGGTTGTAGAGTGATTCAGATCCAGCATGGCTATTCCATGTACCGTATATAGCAGGTGCTCATTTTAATCATAAACTGCTTTTGTAACTTCATTGTAAGAAACAGTTCATTCCTCACACTCTGTGAGAAAACACATCTGAATGTATCTTCATGTGTTTTTAGGTATTGGCATAGGTCAATAGCACCTTACAAGATGGGTCTGTGAATATACAATATTTTCAGTTTAGTGAAAAAGAAAGAATGCTTCCAGTTTAAGTGTTTTAACCACAGACACAAGCCCCCTGCATCTGGGACTTCTGTTTTGAGCTTCCTTTTATTTGAGTGAAGGTTTGAAGGCACTTTTCATCAGTGTGTGGCTACTGTCCCCTCTTCCCTTCTTCTTTATTCTTGCTATCTGATTAGCATGGTCTAGTGGTGGCTTGCTTGCCAGGCATGGCAACCATTTTCAACATTTGGAAGCCATAAAGCCTTTTTGAAGATGAGACTCCTGTACTTGTGGCTTTCTCTGAAGAAGCTTTATGGAGTGAGGGGCTTCTCTGTGTCAGCCATACCGTACTCCAGTGTGCACTGCCACACCCCCCCCTCACTGTGGTGAAACAGTAGATACAGTCCCTTTGGTCTTGTGTGGCTGTGGTAGCGCCAGAGGCTCGTGCTCATTGGGGGCCCTGTTGGCCTGCCTTGTAATCAGGGAAGTGGGGCACCCGTGCCACCGCAGCGCCCTCTCACGTGACCCAGGCACACTAACCACAAGCACTTCATGCAATACTCTGTGGTCAGCCACATGGAGGCTACAGCGTGTGCCTCCTTCAACCCCCATTGGCTGAAACTTTTTCTTCATTTTTGACCCTCCCACTTTGCTTTGATTTGACAATGAGTTTGGAAAGGAAGGGGGACTTTTAAAGTGTAAGCCAAGTGTCCTCTCTGTTGGTGCTGCTATGGGTAGGTTTAGGCTAGCACTTGGACTATAAACATCAGCGTGATAACGGCTTTCAGGAAGAGTGAGTGGATATATTTGTTGAGTTGCACTAAGGACCTGTTTGTTACATTTAAACGTTTAAAGTAAGTGTTTTTATGCTGTATTCGATTTTCATACAGGTACTCATGCTGTTATTGTGGTTTTCTTTAATTCTGGCTTTATTTCTTTTTTATTTCATTCATTGTATATACTGTATATTTAATTAACTGTATTTCCACACAGGAAATTCCTCTTTCTGAGATCCTCCAGGTTGAACCACCAAGGGACTACCGTAACCTGGCACAGGGCAGTAACGCACACTGCTTTGAGATTATCACGGCCACCATGGTGTACTATGTGGGGGAGAATAATGGCAGTCACTACCACAGCCCTGCTCTGGCCGCCTCAGGAGTGGGTCTGGATGTGGCTCAGGGCTGGGAGAAGGCCATCAGACAGGCTCTCATGCCAGTGACCCCTCAGCCCAGTGTGGCCTGTGGAACTGGAGCGGGCAAAGATCACAGTAAGTCAGACTGTATGGCATACTATAAAAATATAGGATATTTAAAGGGTATTTATTTGTTTGGGGAGCATGACAAGTTTGGTCCACTGATTATGCACAGAAAATCAGGAATATATCCTATAATAACTGAAAGTGCCTTTTGCCAACCCTTGCTTCCCTTGTAGTTGTTGTGTATTGTGCAACATTTCAATGAAGGAAATTTAAATTCCATTATCAAAGCCCAGCATTAATTAATTATGTGTTCACCATCAAGAACAAAATCATTCAATTTAATTACTGCAGTAGAAACTGGGTGTACTGTACTTATTGATGCTAATCAAGTAATTAATATGGTATTCAAATCAAAGTCTTCTTACATACTGGAAAGTGTTTTTGTTTTGACTGTGACATCTTGTTTCTGTTTGCCTTTTATCTCTGAGTTTCAATGACTGCGGAAACATGCACAACAAGGGTCTATGGCTGTATACATTTCCAATAATAAAAGGGATCACATACTTATTCTGTTTTTGTCACACATATATCACCTTTTATACAATTCCTGAGTAATAAATGCTTCATTGTGCTGGCCTGTGACATATTGCCTCCAGCTGCAGAAACATTCAAAACGAAAGTGCAGTGAAAAGTTGAGTTGCTGCTTAATTCTGTGGTATCGGTCAAACTGAAGTTGTTAAATGTGGAAACATTTTGTTTTTCTTCTGCAGAAGAACTGTCCATCAGTATATCTGTGTCCAACTGCCAGATCAAGGAGAATGTGGTGAGACTTTTCTTTTGAACTTTTGCACAATTTCCTAGCACTGCCTGCACCCTTTACAGTAGGTAGCTGCTACTGTGAGTGTTGTTAGGAGCTACTCTGGTAGCTACTGTTGTACACAATCTATTCTTTCTCCTTCATAATTTTTTTCATTCCTTCTTTCTTAGCTTAAAACAAAAGTTATACGTTATTTATATTTCATAAACTAGTATATACTAGTATTGATAAAATGTGAATAACATGTAAATATAAAGTATCTTCTGTGTGTATTTTGTTTCCAGGATATTGCTTCAATTTATCAAATATTTTCTGATGAAGTGCTGGGATCTGGACAGTTCGGCATTGTTTATGGAGGTAGAGAGCCCATGCATTCTTTTCTTTCTGACATTTACAAACACATCACATTTATTATTTTATTTGTTAATCTCCTTACTAATTTCAAGTTATGATTATAAAACTTTATATATATATATAATATATATATATATATATATATATATATATATATATATATATATACATACATACATACATACATACATACATACATACATACATACATACATACATACATACATATATATTTTATTTTATTTTATTTTTTAAGGTAAACATCGCAAGACTGGCAGGGATGTGGCGATCAAGGTCATTGACAAGATGAGATTTCCCACTAAACAGGAGAGTCAACTTAGAAATGAGGTGGCCATTTTACAGGTAGTGCCATGCTTCTGGATGTAATAGGCAAAAACCTCTTAGTGCAGCTTAAATAGGAATAATTTATTTTTTCTTAGAACCTGCATCATCCGGGAATTGTCAACTTGGAGTGTATGTTTGAGACACCAGAGCGAGTCTTTGTTGTCATGGAAAAGTTGCACGGCGATATGCTGGAGATGATCCTGTCCAGTGAGAAGAGCAAGCTACCTGAACGCATTACCAAATTCCTTGTCACACAGGTCAGAGGCGTAATCTTTGCTTCTTTTATTTTTACTTGCATCTGATAAGCTTTAGTGGTGAAAAAGGTATGAGCAAGTGGTTAGTAGCTCCTAAGATAATATTTTTGGTGGTACTTTTTGACAATAAATTAGACTATACCAGGTCTTTAGAGATAGTTTTTGCCTTAGCTTCAGGGCCTGTTTATTCTTGTGGTTACACTATTGAGGAGAATTGTTTACAGGGACGGTCTGCCTGGCATCGCAACCTCCTCCCTGGTGGTGAATTACAGCCTGCAGTGAGCTGGTGGCTTTGTGGTTTGATTGGGAGGGCATCAGGGCCTTTGCACAGTCCCAGACAGCAGCGGGGCCATTAAGGACAGCGTCATTAGTTGGTGCATGCTTAGTATTGATGTGGCCTGGAGGTCCTCAGTCAAAGTCAGGGTCAGCACGGAGAGCCAGCCGCACTGAGGTTTGGTGCAGGGCCATAGGCAGACATGCGTGCTGCGCTAACTCCACAGACTTCTTTAATATAAACGAGATGATTAGAGGCGAGTGTATGGATGTACGTGGAAATGAGATGGAAGCATTTAGAGGTATGCTTAGTGATTTTTCTGACAATTATACAGGCAATACACTGTTAGTGGCTGAACTAGTGGATGAATAATCTCAAAAGGGGAACATTTTGTTGATTATTATTTATTGGGTGTTTGAAAATAATTCAGAAAATACCAATAATGACTATCTCCAGGCACAAGGGGGCAGTAAAGTTGTAATTTATTTCTCACAAAACCTGTTAACTTTAAATATTTTGTTCTAATATCTATAGATCCTTGTGGCCTTGAGGCATCTGCACTTCAAAAACATAGTTCACTGTGACCTAAAGCCTGAAAATGTACTACTAGCCTCTGCTGAGCCCTTTCCTCAGGTAAACACTGCAGTGAGACACTTGTAAACCCACACAGTTTAAACGTATGTTGATCCCTGCTTTTTGTCCCTTCTAGGTAAAGTTGTGTGATTTTGGATTTGCCCGTATAATTGGAGAGAAGTCCTTCCGGCGGTCGGTAGTGGGGACGCCGGCGTACCTGGCTCCAGAGGTCCTCCGCAGTAAAGGCTATAACCGCTCCTTGGACATGTGGTCGGTGGGGGTCATCGTGTACGTGAGCCTGAGTGGGACATTTCCTTTCAATGAGGACGAGGACATTAATGACCAGATACAGAATGCTGCATTTATGTACCCCCCTGCTCCCTGGAAGGACATCTCCACAGAGGGTAAAGGTTTATTTCACTACTTAGTGTGTGGGTGATGTGGGAGCACTGGTAGCTTTGTGTCAGACTGAAACCTTTCACCCACTTGTCGCCGATCTCAACTTAACACATCACTTTCATCACTGCAGTTAATGGAAATCCCTTTTTATTTTTGCTTCCTCATTATAAAAACTTGAATGAATGGTATCAGAAATCAACCATGTTAAAAAATATATATACTGCTAGCATGTATAAAATAATTGTGTGTTCTCACCATGTTAGTTAGTATTGCTATTTTAATTCAAATGCCCTTATAATTATTTAATTACAAGGTATTGATCTGATGTTAGTGGCTTTGTTATAATAATGAAGTGATTCATAATTATAACAAATGTATTAAATAATTGATAACATACAGGTGACATATTTATAGATTACAGTTACTATTAACTTGTATTGGTTGATTTATTATGAACTGAATAGAACAGCACTCACAATATTTGTTATTACACAAAATTATTGAACACAAAAAAACAAACAGTGAGAAATACCTTCTTTGTTGTTACATTTTGTACATCTAATCAATTGTCTGGATATTTTACAGCTATTGATTTGATCAACAATCTCCTACAAGTTAAGATGAGAAAGAGATACAGCGTGGACAAGTGTCTGAGCCATCCCTGGTTACAAGTGAGTAGCATATTGCATTTTATAACACATAATACTGTATATAATGAATATATGACTTGGGATAACATGGAGCTGTTGACGCTATCCTCAGGACTACCAAACATGGTTGGACCTGCGTGAGTTCGAGACGCGGCGAGGGGAGCGTTACATCACACATGAGAGCGATGATGCGCGCTGGGAGGAGTACGCTGATGAGCACTGTCTTGTTTACCCCAAACACTTCATCATGGCTCCTAACCTAGACGACATGGACGAGGACCCCTAGTGGAGAAGGACACTCTCTGCACGTGGGATACTGGTGCAAAGACTTTTTACCCTGACACTTTGGGAGCTGTGGATTTCCCCTTCAGAACCCCCAGAACAGTTTGTTTTGGAAACAGTTTTAAAATAATGTGGGGAATTGCCCTGTAGAGACTTAAATAACAGAAAAATTATCAGGAAATGTGGGGGAAGTGTACCACAAAAAGTGACTGTTGGCAAAAACTCTTGACTTCTCCTTTTATGAACTTAAATCATTCCATGTTTGTATGAAGTTTTTGTTGAGAGAAAGTCTGAATCTTCCATGCTTAGCTATACAATCAGCAATACAAAATGTCTGTTTTTTTATGAAGGATGGGAGACCAGAGAGCTTACCCAAATAAGGAGTTAAGGGCAATTGTCACAAGGGATTAACGGTGTCCAGTCATTCTTTGTTTTAAAACTGGAACAGGCTAATTTTCAGTTCACTCATTGTGTTTGGCATTTGCACTATGTTACTTACAAATGAACATGGCAAATGGACAGAAAACACTATACGCTGCTACAGTTCTTGAACACCCAGGTTGGTCCTCAGCACAGAAGGGGGTACAGCACACACCCTAGCAGGTACATGTCTCTACTCCAAGGAGAGTGAGCTGCTAGTGGCGCAATGGTCTTCTTATTGTTTCCTTAAAATGTGTTCAATTTAATGTATTTGTAATTTTGTTATTGTTTAAATTAACATTGTGAGTATTTTACTTGTTTCAAAACCAAACTCTGAAAAGTTTCTAAATGCAATAATGGAGCCACCCCAAGCCAGCAACGTGCAACATTGACTCTCAGACCTAATTTCATGTGATCTATTTCTTGAATATGTGTTACAATGCTTTGTACGTGATTCCTTTGTCAAAGCCTGTACCCGTTGGATGTTGCATTTGTATATGAAGATTTTATCATCCATTTTGTATGCATTGAAACTATGACAGTTTGGCACAGAAGTTGGGAGTACATTCCATTTTCCTTTTCCTTCCTATCTATGGTCTATGTTGCCACTGGATTGGCAGGTGTCAGTGTTTTGTATATTTCAGATACCTATGGAATAAAACAACTTTGGCGTGTTCCAAATTGACCTCAATACACAGGTCAGCTGAAAATGCCTTAACAGATTCTTGATTTTAAAGTTACCAAGGTGCAACAAAAGAAATGCAGCTACTTCTTTTCAGCCTTTTTTTTTTTTTTTTCCAAATCTCTGCCTTAAATTTTAGCTAACAGTGCCTAATGATGCCTAGCGATTTTGAGGTTGCTGCATCATCCAGAGGAGTGTGTGTGTGTGTGTAGTGGTTTCAGATGTCAATCTCCATTCTCCGCAGCTGCCTGACAGACCGCACTGAGCACTTCACCACAAGAGAGTAATGACATACTTCAAGAGGAGAGCGTGGCTACGCTTACATGCACTGCGAAAATATGATCATTATCTGATTTCTGAGTTATATTATTGAAAATTATGTGAGTAATCTGATTTCTCTCAAATTGTTCACATCTGTTTTGACAAAGAAAATAATGGAAAAAAGGCAAACATGTGACACAGACAAAAATAAATGAGAAAATGTTAGGGGTTGTAAGAGTAATTTTAAAATGAATTGGACTCCGTTTTTGATAATCAGATTTCTCATGGCCATGCAAACAGCAAAAATCATATCTAAAAATTTAGTTGTCTTACGTTTCTATTTTTCTTACATTTACAGGCCATGCATGCACGTACCCATTGACCACTTTAAAAAACAAATTAATAGAAGTTATTACGGTGCATCACTTTTGCTATTTTGAAGTGAAGTAATCTAATGAAGTTTGTATTACTGCTCAATGCTTCTTTGCTAAATTTCAAGGTCTCTGTTTGCAAGGTCTGAAAACCACATTAGACACATGCCGGAGAAGGCACAGACAGGCTTGTCAAATATGTATGTAATGAAAGGGTAATCCCCAAACCACTGTCCATGATGATTCATTACAGTGACTAGCAAAACGTCTGTGAAGAATGTTGCAAAATGTGTGGGCTCCTGTACCATACTCAGCAGAGCAACGTCTCCCCCCACTGGCTAATGTGAAATGTAAATGTGCTGTGAAATCTGACTGACATTCTAGGGACAGGGGTGAAGACCTCATACTGTACAGAAAAGAGGGGCTAACTAATAACTGCAATAGAACAATATGATTTTCCACTTTTATCAATCCATAATGCATAGAGAGACTGGGATAGAAATAGGTGCCAATACATAAAATACATAAAATGATCATGTAAATTTAACGTTTTATTCACTTCATACATTCATGCATAAATTAAAAAGTGGGACTTTGTCTAAACAAGCCGTAAATAGCTGTGCAGTACAATCAACACAAGAGCATGTTGACTTTTAAATCCTTTTAGGTTGAAAGTTTAAAAAAAAAAAGGAATACTACATACCAAATAAGATAATAGGTGCCAAATAATAGGTCTATATAACACCCAACAGTTACATTTTACAAATAAATTAAATACATACAGAAGAAAAAGCAACAGGATAACTATTAAGTAGGCACTTTATAATATATTTTGAAAGCCAATATAAATGTATGAATAAGAAAAAGACCCTATTTAGTGATGGTGTCGTAGTGGACCACTTGTTCCGGAATAAATCACTACATGTACTTGATTCTTGAGATTCTTCCATAAAAAATGAATTCAGTTTATGGTAATATGATGATTATGATACTGAGTAATTAGTGCAACTTCAAGCATTTTGTCCTATTTGTCTTTTTACCTCTAGTGCTGTTTGTCTACTGTAAACAAACCTACGCTTTAACTAAATTCTGAAGCTTTTATATTGACAATGATGATCAATAATATATCAACGATGTGATTAATCTAGATTTTTATTGTGCTCAACCTATTATGATGTCTAGAGATGATGGCTTCCGTTTAATCCTAGAGCACTATCGCTGGGTGATTTTCACCCGAGGTATTTACATGATTTTCAATATGTTGCATTATTCTGAATGTCATTGGTCCCTGGGGAGCTTCACCACTGTTTTTGGCATCTTTGAAGGTGTAGGTGTTTTCCTACCCCAAAGCCCACTTTTTCCTACAGACAGGTTTTCGGGTCATTTTCACCCGGCAATAGTGAAAGAGGAATGTAAGAATGTAATGAATTTAATGTAAGAGGATGTAAAAAATAGGTAAGTAATAGTGGTCCTGGAATGTGTATCTATCCTTATTTAGTGCAGTGGTTATGAATAAATATCACAAAGTGGTGATTTCAAAGGGAATTCTTATGGTGAAAACAATATTTTAGTCAACTGGTCATTTTTACCCACTGAAAAAATACTATTTTTTTGTTCCTCTCTCCTGCAACTGTTCATGTGTCAAGGAGTCTGTGCTTCACCAGGGAAGTCTCACATGTCCCAGGAATGGGTGGACCAAAGGCCAAGTTTCCAGTATCATTATCTTTTTTTTCTTCTTTTTTTTTGTTCTCAAATTCCTAATTTTTCAGTAATTTTGGAGCATGTTTTAGGGTCTTCCTATGTGTTTTTTTTTTCCATTTTGTTACACATACCACAGTTGAAAATAAAAGAAAACCACTCTAATTTCTTATGTGTTGTCATATTTAGATCTATTTTTCATGACAAGTACTTTTTGTTGGGTATACTATATCGGGTAAAAAATACCCGGCAAAAGTGATGGTGTTACCTTTTATAGCAAGTGTTTTAGGGCTAAACCTGGCTTTTCTCTGCAAAATGGGCAGTCCTTGGTGTGTCCAGAAGGTGTCACTCTCTGAATAAAATCGACTATGGAGTTTATTTTAAAGCTTATAAAGGTGCACTGTTATGGACATTTCATCTTTCACACTCAATTTGATAGTTTAATTATTATTATTATTATCCAAAATACATTCTATAACATATTCCTGTTAACCAATATAATAATAAATCATAGGGCCAACGGATGGAACTGAGGTTGCCAATCTGACCACCACCAATCACTCACACACCGCTTTCCTACTAGACAAGATGGATGAAGTGTCTTGCCTAAAGACACAATGACAGAACTTGGTCCGAGCGGAAATCAATCCTTTAACCTTCAGCTATCACCCCCATTATTAACATGGCATTAATGTCTGAAATAACACTAGTAGACAATGATATGTCTCTGTATGCTTGATCCTGTTGTTTGTGTATTTGTCAAGCTGCCTTGCTTTGGTCTCTCCTCAGCAGGCCTCTCGTCACCTCACGGGGAGGTCTGTCTGTTCTTCTTAGCTTCCTCACCCATATCCTTGTCTCCTTCCCTTCATTCTTTCCACTCTTCCTCTCTTCTCTATACGCTCCTCCACGCTGGGGTATCCATGAGCTGCAGACCAAACAAGCAAACAAACGAAACAACAAAAAAAACCCATCACCTCGGACAAGCTCTGGCCCGGGAGGAGAGAGAGTGATCTTGTTTGTCAATGGGTTCCATTTCAGAGCGTCCTCAGTAAAAAGCAGCTATACCCACATGTGTGTTTGAACTTACAGAGAGGTGGGGTGGTGGGGGTGATTGTAGGGGGATCAAGGTGGTCCTCTCTCTCAGTGCTGACACATCATCTTTGGGCCCAGTACACAGCTGTCTGCAGTGCGTAGCCTTTACCTAAGCTGGCCCTGTAGGTGTTGGTACGGCATTCTGTTGCTGGCCTTTTGGTTGGTCATCATCGTCTGAGGGGGAGCGATAAATAAAAGTGTATTAGGAAGTTCAATAATAACATGCTATTACAATTCAACAAACTATATTAAGGCGGTTACATTCAGAGTCATTCAAATTGAGTATGCAACTGTATGATTATGTCCTTGGGAAAGGGCAAGAGCGTATCTCTAATCTCAATGCAATCTCAGTTTGCTCCACTGTAGACCCATGTGACTCTGCAGCAGCCTTTATAGCAGAAGACGTGTGTGTATTGGAGACCTTAAATGGACCGTCACATCGCACATAACTGCTACATGAGGCTATTGTTTGCACATTAATGTGGGTGAAACAGGTCAATAGAGGCAATTCTATGTCCATTTTTAACGTTTGTAATGTAATTTAATGCACATTTGTAGTGTAATTCAATGACAAACATTTTAATATTAATGGAAAAGCATCGGTTTGTGTCTTTTCAATATTTTCTATATAAAAAGCTCAGTGTTTCTATAGATCTAATATACTGGAAGCTATTTTTAACATAATTTGTGTCCAAAAATTATAAATGCATTCAAAACTATATTATAAAAGGCACGCAAAACATGCATGAATTGATGTAATAGCAAATGCTGCTTCATACACATTCACCTGGGGAAAAGAAGTATATTCTACTATATACAAACCTATACAAAATTCTAAACCAATGATAAATAATGAATCAACATTGTAATGAGTATTCAACTCATTACTCAACAACACATTACAATCAAGAATCTACAATTTGACAATTAGGTGTAAAAACATGGTCTGTTAATTTGTATCCAATGTTTATTCATAAAATGTTTCTGTAGTATGTATTGTATGGCTTTAAATGTGTATTAGGCCTTTCAAACACACATCCCCTGTATGTGTGTGGCATCATTTGTAAATGCTTTTGTCTGCTCGTTGATTGTGGTGGCCTCCATGACAGGAAGTGCACACTGGAAATGTCTGTCTGGCTTGGGGCAAATGCAGATGAGCTGAAGGTGTGTTTGATTTGCTGACTCCAGCTGTGCCTGCGGGATTCCCCATAGCCCGGTCTCAGGTCTCATCTCTCGCTGCGTAAGACCACATGTGCAACCCTGTCCCAGAGCAGGAAGACACAATACACAACCCCCCTCATTCAGAGCTATGGCTATTCAACTCTCAGGCAAGTGGCAATATTTGCTCACCTGAAACACACACATCTTGCCAATTGGGGTCGGGGTCGGCCAGGGCCTTGCAGGGAAGGACCCTTGCAAGCAGCTGTGGTCCAGAAGCCTCTCTGCAGACTGGGGAATTTTGTGACCCTGGCAGAACGGGTGGGGGCCACTCTTAGCAGGGGTCTGTTTAACACTATCCGCCCCATTGTGTCTTAAAGGAGGCCAGGACTGTATTTGTCAGAAGCTGCAGGAGGCTGATGAGGTGCTAATCTCTTGAGTGCCTGTGTCATTGGGTCCCCTGTTCCCAATAGCCTGCTAGCTGTCACTGCCTGTAAAAAGCCAAAATTTACGGGTCCAGAGCCGGAGTTAGCCACCGGTGTGTCCACGGGTAAGTAAACACAGATTGGACACTTATGTTATAAGGCTGGGGAGGCTTCAGCTGCGGGTGACACGTAGGCTGCAGTCTTTTCAGCCTCCCGCTCTCCCTGTGCTGCTCTGTAAACACTACAAATTAGTCATCTGCATATGGATGGGCCCAAGTCCATACAGGAAGCAGACAACACAAGATATAGGCCCTGCTCTAATGTGTAGACTAGATATAAATCCTCCACTATCAGCTTTTAATTTCTACCCCATGCATTGCAAATGAAGCCAGCGTTTAGCCCAGTGAAAAATTTTGTTGCGCGAGGCCTGCTAGATACCTAAAGGGATAATGAGATGATGGGTTCAGGTCAGCCGTCAAGAGGTAATCCCAAACTTGAATTTACCCATCAGCCCCGGCATACAGATAAGAGGGCAGGGGAGATATGAGCCCCACTGACTGCCTGATGGAAAAAGGAAATAGAGCAAAAGCCTCTCTCAGATGTAGAGCCAAGATGAAGGCCCGTGTTTGTGAGGTTTGTCAAGAGCTTTTCACACATGGCTGATGCAGGAAATAGAGGAATTGTGGTCATAGTGGAGAAAAAATGATCCAAAGACTGTAAAAGATTGATCCATTTGAGTAATTGATGGCTTATAACACTGATTAAGATACTGACACTACAGCTTGTGTGATTGTTTTTTGTTTTTTCCTTATATTAGAAAATATATATTGTATAAAAAGCTTAAGATATCCATGGATTTAAGAAATCTTGTCATAGCAATTATCAAATTAAAAGAAATTCGTCAAATGTTACATGTAACACAAAGCTAAAACCTATGAATACAATAGTTATTGCCAAGAGACTGAAATATCCAGAATATGGTTTCAAAATAAATAAATAAATAAATAAAAATAAAAAATGGAAATCTCATTTGTCACATTTGTAAGATCTGAAAATTGAATATTAGTTATTGAATATAGATGTTTTTTATGTTAATGTAGTAATAGACCGTAATATTTGTCACTACAATGTGAATAAATTATATACATTTTCAGATTTTGGTATCATCTGACAACTCTTTTTTTTAAGATCAGTAATTCTAATACAAAATACTAAATTTTGATATACAAAATATACAATTATTAAATATAATATTCAATTATTGCTGGATCAGTGAATTATTTTGATGTTAAAATGACATATAATATTTCAAATCAATATGACATAACCACACCAATGTGAAAAAATTGTGAATTTTTCCAAAATTCAACAGCAAAATTTAATACCACATATAGCGCTTGAGCAGTATATACGCTACAGTCTTCTCTACCTATATTATGTTTAGTGTAACGGGCGCCCCCATGGGTGAAATGCAGAGGACAATTTCCCTACAGGGATAATAAAAGTACTACAAAAAAGCCAAAAACAAACTATGATTCCTACTATGAAAACAAATCTGTAATTTCCCTGCAGCATGTCTCTGTATCTAATAACTTTTATTAATTACTATCTAGGTTTACCCTCTCATCAGCTCAGACAGGGCTTTGATAGGCGACAGCATGGAGTGTGGACCTCCATAACCCAGGCTGGATTATGGGATGGCTCTGACTGTAGAATATTCAGATACAGGGCTGCGTCCCGTGAGACCCCTGCCTCCCCCCCAAATTACCCCCCTCCTGTTTTAATTGCCTTGGAAGTGTGATTAAATGTGTATTGACTCTGCAGTTGGCCCACCAATGAATAACAATGTGCTGATTGGGTGATATGACATCTCCCAGCTGGAATACACATCTGGAGCAGGCCTGGTTTAGAAAAGTTTCCAAAACAGCAAGAAATCATCCACTGGAAATCTTATAGAGGATTAGGCATTGAAATTTAATTGGTTTAAAGTGGAAAATACACATTGAAACAACTAAGTTAGCAAAACAATCCGGTTATAGAAAACACTAAATTGTTAATGGTGCGTACTAGGACTGTGCAATTAATTTGATTTTGCACTAATCAAAATCTAATTGTTTGAAACACTCTGTTTCTAAAGGCACTTTGGAGTTCAGATGGTCATTCTTGTTCATTTTTGTGAAGTTAAAATGGAAAAGGAGCCCATTCTCCAACAGTAACTTTGTTTCTACAGTGAACAATACAGGACTACATTTACACCACATTCTATGCAACTGTACAACAGCTCACCCGCATGTCATAGATACACAAGGGTGCCAATTTCAAATTACCATTTTCATCTTTGCACTGTATCTGCATCACTCGTCTATAGTTATATTTTATATTAACCGCATTTTAATTTGGTTGATATGTGAGCTACGGTGTTCAAGTCATTTCTCTTGAAAGAAAATCAGGTTTAAAAAAATGAAAATGAATCAAATATCCATCAGTACAAGGGGGTTAAATTGTAATTCTTTCTTTGCCATATCATTCAGCCGGGTGTACACTGAAACACTTACCAAAACTATAATATACAAATGGTATAAGCTGTAGTTCTTCAAAATATGAATTTGTTTATGTTTTGGTTTTGGAATTGTATTCGGGCAACAACAAATATAGCCTCACAATGAAAATAATTAGATTATAAGTACAGTACACCTATTTAATTGAAAATCAAATAAAATCATCATTTTGCATCATCACATTCCCCACCTAGTGCTATTTAGTTTTGTATAGCTTTACTGTCACGCAGTGAGTAATGTTAAATGCATAACTGTATCTTTACAAAACATACTTCAAAAAAGCAATTATGAATATAAGTAGCAGTAAGTACCGTAACATATTTTAAAAAAAGGAGTGAGAACTTTTCATCTCAGCGTCATGTGATCTGTGCATCTCTAGGGATCTCTTGTGTCTCTCCCCCTGTGGTCCAATAGATAACCTGTCAACTTGTTTGATAAAAAGGCCAGCGGTCAACATGAGCCCTTTAGCATGACAAGGAGAAAGTATTGGATCTCTGAGGCCTTGGATACAGTCAACATGAGACATATCGGATGGCATTCCCAACCACATTCCAGTCAGAATCAAACGGTGCGTATTTGAGGATATCCTTAGAGCGTTTAGGGCTGTGTTTGCTGCGTGACCCACCGGGGCCAGTGCAATAACTGTGGACTCCCTCCCTCTGCAGGAACCACTCTCAGTTTTTATTTAGCCGCTTGTGTGCCTTCCCAGTCCAGTCGCTTTTCAGATTCATTTCCAGGTAAACACAGTGTGGCCAGCCACAAACCTGCAGCCAACAGGCGTTGTCACAGCTGTGGCAGATAATGGCGAGCCCAAAGTGCAGCCCGGCTCTGGAATGTTTACCGTCCCCACACAAGTGGGCAGCAAATAGTGTCTCTGCCCCTCTGTGAGAGGGCACTTTGGATTATTACTCAGATTCTGATGAATTACATGGTTATAACCCCTTTACCCTCTTCTGATAAGTACTCACCACAAAGTGTGCTGGTAGAATCCCTCTTTATTCAGTTGAATCTAAAAAACTGTTTCAGTGGCATACTTTTAATGAAATGTAAAATAGTTGGCAAAAAGATAAGGTTAATGACCTAATTAATACAATTATTATTCATATTTAATGTCAGCAGTTTTCAATAAAGGAACATATCATAGTAAAACCATAATGATAAAAGTTTGTTAAGGTAATCTCATGACAGATATTTGTCTTATATCATGTACAAAGTGAAACAACTTGTACTAGTATAGAGAAATATTAGTAATAGTGTACATGAATTTCTCAGTGTATTACACAACTGGATGAGTGGACATTTTCATATGAAAACTTGTTATAATAAGGCTTTTACTCTTTGACATACTTCAGGGCTTCAAATTGCTCCTTGCTTTATTGAAGCAATTCACTGACGGTAAATTTAAGACAGCAACTCTTCTATGTTAAGGAATGTTCTGATTTTGAAATTCTATTTAGACCTTGAACTGAATGAATTAGGTAATTGCAATCATTTGGACCATGAAGGTTAAAAATGATGAATGACAATGAATATACAAAATATATACAAATATACAAAAATAACTATTTTAAATCTTAAATCAGTGGTTTCATTCATATTTGTATTTATGTAAACTGCGTTGGATAACTTTTTGACATTGTCCTTTCTATGACAGTCTAAAGGATTTGGGAAAAGACAATGGCTAATTGTTGCAGGTTTTATTGAATCCATTCTAAAATCTTAGTGTTAACACATTCTCGCCAACAACCCTTGGGTGTTTGAAGGAATGTTCCACCTCCAAACTCTACCCCCACAGGCAACCCTCCGGACATCAGCCGCCTCTGACGGGACCTGCAGCAGACCCACACTGGGGTTTAGAAGGACCTTTTAGGGCCCTAACACATAGAGGTGTCAGACTTTCACCTTTTTATTTTCACTAATGTAACTTTCCACACTTTGGTTATTGTTCTTGTAATAGGTACTAAAGGGATGACACCTGGATGTACCAAATGTCACACTAACTATTATGGTGCCTAATTAATCTGAGGTGATAAATGAGGTGCAAGAACGAATGTTACAATAGAGGTTTTCAAGAAAAACACAAGTCAGATTAAAGATAACAATTATTAACAATATTTTGTATTTTAAAGAAAAAAACATGTAAACATTTTCCCAACACACGTTACAAAATGGTTAATAATACCAATGATTACAAATATTTGTCCTCAAAAATAAACATATTTTAAATGTAGGGTTTGCATAAATGCATGGAGTGTATTTGTTTTTGACTAAATCCAAAATGTGACCTTCAACCAAGTGACAAAATGCTATCTGGTTAAATATTAAACACAGACTTAGCCACATATCTTTTTCAAAAACATAATGCTTGCTAGGTCATCGACCATTCCAAATGTAACTTTAGGTAGGCCTGCTCATTTTTAATAGAGCATTTACAACAAACATTTTAATACATGTTATGAGAAAATATTTTCATTAATTATAAATCTCGATTGCACTTCCTGAGTTCTCTTTCTGGTCAGCACTAACTCACATCGTGTATAATATTTGAGCTGCTTACTGCGCTCGTCCTATTTTTCCTCTTGATTTATTAAAGGCATATCCTCCACCATAGAATAAATATGTGGCGTATGAGTGCAAACACGGTCCTATTTGTTTTCATTGAATTATCATTATGGTAATGCTCTATCAACATAAGGCTGTAAAATGGACTTGACCGCATGAAGGCGATGCGTAAAAAGCGCAGATTTGACCATGTCCTGCTCTCCGTGCAGTGCCAATACCCAGTCCTCAAATACACACAGTTTTTTTTTTTTCTCATGATCTCATTTCCAAGTTAAGCAGAGTCTGTTAGTCCCTCGTCAACAAGACAGGTTTACTCGCCTTTACTAATGGGGCTCAATGCGGATAGTTATGCTCTTGCGTAAATATGCGCTCAAATAGATGTACAACCAACGACACGTGGCCGACCGGACTACAGCCTCACCTTAATATTTGTGCCATACAAATATACAGTACGACGGGAGAAACTGAGGCCTCGGGGCGGATCTGAACTGGATAGCCTATCTACAGTACTACGAAAAATTAAGTTAAAGTTTGGATGAAAAAATGCTGTGTGTGAATAGATTTTGTGAGCTGATTTGGCCAATAAGCAATAATTCACTACACACTAAAAGGACGAACGTGAAACCTAGCCTATATAAACACATAAACTGTCTGTTTTTTAATTTGGCTATTCATTGGGCTTATATATTGGACCTAAAGAATATTACAAATCATTAGTTAAATGTTCTAATTACGCACAAGCACTCAAAGGGAAACATACAGTATTATTGCCTTTAGATTTGTAATTGTAATTGTAATTGTAATAATAAAACAACAATATGAAGTATTAAAAAGATTCATTAAAAGTGACCGACAGAGGGCGTCGTAATGCTGCGTTGGCTGACTTATTGAACTCTAATCAAACTCAAAACGTTCAAAAATCACACATTTTTGCAAATACCAATCAAGTGGTCCACATAAATAAATGACAAAACATTGACACCTCCCCCCCCCAAAGAATAAGATACATAAGTAAATGGACAAGAGAATTACACTAAGTATTTATACTTTAATAAATGAAGTAGTCATTAACAAACACTGAAAAAAGAAAAGAAAAGAAAAGCAAAAAGCAACCCAAGCACTCATTCCCCCCCCAGAAGTTTGCCTTAGGATTTGATTAGCATATGCTTATTTTATTATTTATTTATTTATTTTTACTTTTTTAAATAATTTCAGATAACATAGGCTATGCTATATGCTTAAATAAGTAAGAAAATGTAAAGAACTTTATATTTAGATTAGCCATCCATACACCTTTAGACTTTAACCCTTTGGGCTTCCTGTTCCCCGTCGCCATGCGTAAAAGCGTTTCTCCATATTACGCGCAATCTATATAATGCAAAATGGTGAAATTCTGTAGAAAAATGTGTTCAAAGTGGAATACACACTCTTGTAGGTCCTGCTTAGAAAAACGCTCCAGGGGAATCTCCGAGCAACCCTTATTATCCTAAAGGTCTTTAAACACAAACAGATCCTACAATAAACGAACTTTCTAATGAAGCTTTTCATATGAAACTGTTCTTTTGATTGGCCGCAGGTGTACAATTGGGGACGTCAAGGGGTGGGGGTGTGGTGTAGAAGCTTGAGGAGTCTCACGCCTAGGTGCGAGGAGATTATTCAAATAGGGCCCAAGGCGTAGAAGTAGGGATTGGAGGCTTGTCTGGCGCACACTGCTATATCACAGCGCTAACAGGCAGCGCGGAGCGTCATTTGAACAGCACTCAGTGACAGACGGAGCGCGGCCATCACATGCGTCTGTCCTCCACTGAAGGGATACACCGCCGATACAAACCCAGTGGTCCCCAGTCTACGAGCACCTATTAGACCCGCACTTTTGGCTTTTTCCTCTGCTGGGAGACGCTTTGTGGAAGTCCTCCATGATGCTTGGAGCAGTTAAAATGGAAGGACACGAACACACCGACTGGAGCACCTACTACGGAGAGCCCGAGGTGGGTATCTTAAATATATATTTCTTTCCCTGTCTAAAGCCGATCCCATTTTATACAACTCAATATTAGCCCAGAGATAATATTAACTTTGTGATCAAATATTGACTTGAGGCGCCTCCAAATCCTCCCCCATCTCAACGCGAAGCGACGCAGCGCGCTCTCCACCAAAGTTGCGTGAAATACAACTATGGGAACTTTGAACAGTGTAAATGAGGCTAAAACTATTTAAAACATTTTACACTACTTTTTAATGTATTCTTCCTCATTGGGAGACCATGAAGCAGTGTGATATTGTTCGCGTTTTAGACAGATCGGCCGTAATAACATGGGCACGCAGACTATATTTTTCGCTTAGATCCACAAATAATTTGTGCCTCTCTAAAACATAAGTTTCCATTAATGGTCGGTTTCTTTTTAAATTTGGAATTTTATTTGAAATGACAAAAGCCGTAACAATTACACCTCTGGCATACATAAATTAAAATGCTTTATTCACAGTTAATTTAAGACAAAAATAAAAGTAGTAGTGTTGTCCCAGTGTGCGCGCTCCTGACCTAACGGTTCTTTCTCTTTGCAGTGTTACACCTCTGTGGGCAACATGAACACGGGCCTGGGCATGAACTCTATGAACACCTACATGAGCATGTCGGGCATGAGCAGCACTGCCAACATGGCGGCCAACTCCATGAACATGTCCTACGTCAATACTGGCATGAGTCCTTCCATGACGGGCATGTCACCGGGCACCGGGGCCATGAACGGTATGGGCGCGGGTATGACTGCTATGAGCGCGGCGCTGAGCCCGAGCATGAGCCCGATGACAGCGCAGCCCGCGTCTATGAACGCAATCAGCTCATACACCAACATGAACGCCATGAGCCCTCTTTACGGACAGAGCAACATCAACCGCTCCAGGGACCCCAAAACATACCGCAGGAGCTACACACACGCCAAGCCGCCATACTCTTATATCTCCCTTATTACCATGGCCATCCAGCAGTCTCCGAGCAAGATGCTCACCCTAGCTGAGATCTACCAGTGGATCATGGACCTGTTCCCCTTTTACAGACAGAACCAGCAGCGCTGGCAGAACTCCATCCGCCACTCGCTCTCCTTTAATGACTGTTTCCTCAAAGTGCCCCGCTCCCCGGACAAGCCCGGAAAGGGCTCCTTCTGGACTCTGCACCCAGATTCTGGAAACATGTTTGAAAACGGCTGCTACCTGCGGAGACAGAAGCGCTTCAAGTGTGATAAGAAGCTCTCCATGAAGGATTCTCGGAAATCAGGAGACGGCTCCCACAGCAGTTCTGAGAGCTGTAACGGCAACGAGTCCCCTCACTCCAACTCGTCCTCCGGGGAGCATAAGAGGGCCCTGGCGGACATGAAGAGCGGCCAGGCCCTGAGCCCGGAGCACGCAGCGGCCGCATCCCCCGTGTCCCAGAGCCAGCAGCACCTCATGTCACAGCACCACTCAGTGCTCGCGCATGACGGCCACCTCAAACCCGAGCATCACTACTCGTTCAACCATCCGTTCTCCATCAACAACCTCATGTCGGAGCAGCAGCATCACCACAAAATGGACCTTAAAACTTACGAACAGGTCATGCACTATTCGGGCTACGGCTCCCCCATGGCAGGGGCGCTCTCCATGGGCTCAATGGCGGGGAAGACCGGGCTGGATTCCACCTCTATTCCGGACACTACTTATTACCAAGGCGTGTATTCTAGGCCCATCATGAACTCCTCATAATACACACGGACTCATCTCTTCTATTTGTACATTTGTAAAAATCTATAGAATTTGTGTACAATATGTATTTGAAATATTTTCCCACCGGTTTAGCTGTCCAATTTGTTTTGTAGTCTGATTATTTTAATGCTGATGATAATTCAAGTGATGTGAACAGATCTGTTCAAGAAAGGACCCAAAGACATAAAACAAACCGAAATACAAAGACGAGCGTGCTGTACATTTGCATTCATGCACCCACACAACCGGAGTTTTGTTTCAACGTTACGCTCAATCATTTGTGTAATTCTATTTATGGCTTGTATATGTGTATTCTTGTAGTGACAAGAACAGAATCTATATTAAAGTGTTATTCTTTTGTTTCTCGAACAATTATTGTCTCTGATTATTATTATTATTATTATTATTATTATTATTATTATTATTATTATTATTATTATTATTATTATTATTATTATTATTATTACTACTACTACTACTACTAGACAAAAAATTAAATTGTATCCGCCAAATGGAATCTACTATGATCAGGAGCCGAAATGCTTGATGCGCGAGCACATATTTTGTTTTTTGTTTTTTTCATACAGTCACATCACTTACAGAAGCGATGCTTTTGTTTCGAATAGAAGGGATTATTAGATTTGCTGGTCAACATGAGCACAAAGATCTCCATTTGTCATGCAGAAAAAGTAAACAAGACAAACATATGCTTAATAATCCCAAACACAAACTAGAAGAACTCAAAGGGAATAAACGTGCAAAAGTGTAAGACAGAAAACGCAAAGTTTGTTTAAAAATATTACTGCAACACATATTTTGATCAAAACTTGATACTGTTGATACTTTTGTCAGTGCGCGTAAAGCCAGTGCCAGGTGCTCAGTAAAAGGATAGTCATTTAAATTCATTAAAATTCCCACAGTCACTTAGTTGTGTTATGGTTTTTACAGTCACTCTGACTTCTGTGTGACAGGCTGCCACTCATCCCCATGACACACACCTCACAGTTTAGATGAGTGAACAAGATTAAGTGTCTTTGTCACATAAACCAGCCTCCCGCGGCGCAGGAGAATGGTCGCTGGAAAAGAAGGCTGATTTGGGAACAGAGACTCGCTTTAAATTCTCTCCCCACAATCTGGGCCCCCATTGTCTCGCGTCTATTTGAAAGCAGTCGGAACCTCCCCTCTCGTTAGATAAGATATAGGTTAGTAGTTGTAGTTGTTGTAGGACAGGACCCCAAGCGTTCTTCTCCTGTGTCCGGCTAACAGCTCAAATCCAAGGCCATCCTGAGGCAGACACCTGCGCGCAGATCCTTCTCCTCCTGAACGCAACTGAGGTCTAAAAGTGCGTTTATAAGCCAGGCCCTCTTTACAGATCACAATTTAAACATCATGATCTGCGAATAAACAAGGCGAATAAACAATAGAGTCGAGGCTATGCCCACATATAGGAAAAGTACACACACCAACCAAATTGCACAAGTGTAAACTTTGAATAGGACGCTGTAGCTCTCTGTAAATTTACACAGACATTAAATTTGGTTCTATTCATTTTAGACATATAATGCTAAGCTGATTTTTTTATAGCACACTGATCGATATCTCGGTAAAATAATCATTTTTTTTAACTAGCGGGGCAGTGAAATCTTTGCTTTGTGCTAAAGTCAACAGTGACAGAGTTTGAGCTCAAATAAATGCCGTGATGTCTGGAGCCCTTTGCAGAAGGCACAAGGCGAGCTTCTACAATGGGTTCCTGCGTGGCTTGCCAACAACCAGTCAAGCACCGGCTGTTTTTGCGCAGGTACGAAGCTTTTATTTCTCTTTTAAAAAATCTTCTATGGGATGTAGATATTGCTTTGGCGGTGGCCTTTTCCCGGACCAGGAGCGCAGAAGGAGGGGTAAGGAGGCTCATATCCTAAATTCATGAGAAAGGATTGAATCTTGAGATAGGGTGGCGCAAAGCTGAGGCATCTGGGGCTTGTGTGATCCAGGGGCTTGCCTCATGTTTCTTGCTGGTGTGACAGAGTGATGTACTGCGCGGGAATAGCAGCGAGCGACGCGTAATTTGCATCGGTAATGCATCGTATGACCGCAAGTTTTAATTTTACGCACGAATCAAACGCCCGTGTACAGACAAAATTCGGGTTGAATTTGACGAAAGGCATGTATTGGTTCCGAGTATTAAAAAAAAATATCTCTGATCTATTCTTTTCAGTGGTGTGTATTTTGTAGACCAAATATGAAGCGTTTATTGTAACACTCGTATTATGATGATGATGATGATGATTATTATTAGGTCTATTACCATTAATGGCATTAGAAATAATAATAATAACAACATCAACAACGATAACAGTGTAATAATAATAGCCTAATAATAATAATAATAATAATAATAATAATAATAATAATAATAATAATAATAATAATAATAATAATAATAATAATAATAATAATAATAATAATGTGTAAGTGCATGATGTGGATGGCTCCCACCAGAGACACGGAGATGGGACTGGCCTTTCGGTGTTGCTGGTTCAAAGTGCCCAACCTCAATCAGGTCTGAAGCCTAAGGCTGCACGTGCCCAGGACCCCCTCCCCGCGCACATCTCCTTTTTTTCATAGGTCCATCTTTCAGACGCGGAACTTTGGCTCCTGGCACTCCATCACAGATAGGCACATTAGTTGTTATAGCAACTGGATAAAGGATAGCCCTGAAGCCTGTTGAGCCTTTTACTGCACTAACGCGATTTCTTTGCATGTTCTCGGTCACATTTGCATATTACTTTCTCATGCTCCGCAACAAGTTAGCCTACTTTTACGCATTGGCTGTTATATGTCTTGAGGCCATATCAACATGGAGTTGTAGCCTACCCGTTTAAATGGCACGCCAGTTAACTGTTTCCTCTTTCTTATCATGCCTCGTTATGAATGGAGGCAGATGTCTCAAGGCAATCTCCCTGCAGCGATAACTTTTAAAGCTGAGGCAAATTTGGGCCTCTATTTTCACCGAATGACTCAGTCCACGGCGCGGTGCCACCCATGGGCGGCAACAGCTGTAGACCTGTAAAGATACCATGTTTTTATCAGGCCACTGGACTTTTATGAGAAACATAAAAGCGTAAATATCCAGGGTTGTTTTACGAGAAAAAAAAAAAAAATGCAGGCTATATGCTCCCAAGACAAGCCTGGTGTTACTTCTGGTTTAATTATGTCCAAAGTTGTGCATCATATTATGCCATGCCAGAGCAGTGTATTGGCTCATTGTCTGCCGCACCTATAGCAGCGTGCTGCAGCCCGCGCACCAGAACACCCAAGTAGATCTATCTCCATGGAGACGGCGGGACACCGGTCCAACAAGCTGTAATTCTGTCTCAGCCTATTGCAGGGGAGGGCCCGTTCACGATAGCGGGACTTAACTCCTCTTTGAGCAGAAACACGGCTAATCCAGCATGTGAGCGGCCCAAGTGGCGGCCCTTACTATATTAAAGCCCCGCGGAGTCAGAGTCCTACAGCCACCCATTGGCAACTCAGCGGGCGGCCTCTGCGCCGTGGCACCGCGCAACGCGTGCGTGCGTTAGATATGTGGATTCGTTTTCAAAGCTATTCTCTGGACATTTCACAGCCCAAAACCATATCACTTTCCCCCCTCTCACCAAATATTTTGAAGGGCAATCTTAAATGGCACAATCTAGCCTAATGAATAGGTTAAATAGGCCTAAGAAAAATACAAACACAAGCCCTATAAAATATAAGCAAAAATGCGCAATATAAAATAAAAATTTAAAAAGGCAAATAGAATTACGTTTTAATAGTTGTTAGATTTTTACTCCAAAAAAAGAAGAAGAAAAAAGCTTAGTTTTTTGCTGTTATTTCAAATTACATTTAGCAATTCAAAAAATAATGCCATTATTCATTCATTATTCAATTTTATCATTTTAAAGAATGTTTTAGCTTTATTGCAATGAGCACCATTTCATAATTACAACAAAGACAATTTGGGGTAGTGACCTTTTTTTAAATACAAAATATGTAGTTACAAGAGAAATCCCATAAGCTGGAGGTATTTGGTGCTATTCCTGTTGAGCGTATGGAAAAAGCAGGGCAAAGGCTGGCGGTGAGCGGGTGAGAATGCGGCCTCAGACTGTGATGTGTCCAGGCTCCTCTCACACCACTCTGTGACATTCCTGTGTGGGACTCCATCATGTCCACTCACACACACACACACACTCACACAGCTCCGTCAACAATGCCCATTGACTAGTGCATGGCGGCGGCGGCAGCTGGTGTAGGGACGCACTGACCTAAAGAGCACCATTCAGCCCCTTTCTGCCCCTCTGCTGCTGTCTCTGCAGCTTTTATGTGTCTGGAAGTGGATGGATGGTCAGTGTTTGTCCTGCTGGAACACTGCACCTCGGCCCCTCACCAAACCCAGGCAATCACAAGAAGGGCCATCCTGGAAATCTGTGGAGATAATGTAAATATGAGGGAAAAAAGAGAACTTTCCATCCAGTTTCAGAGAAATGTGATAAAATATAAATGAATGGCTCAGAGGAGGGAGGCTCAGGCGCACAGGGGAGATAAGCTGCTCAAGGAGAAATCTAAGCTTTCATGCAGGTAATAAGCGGGTGTCCAATCACGCAGAAAGATACTATATTGCTGCGAGATTAGAAGATGCTCAAAATATGAAGTTTGGAATCACTACCAGAAAAATGATTATATTTGCTTTTACAGGCATTTCCCTATGGCACTCTGAGATCTTCTGGAAGAAAAGGTTGCCATAAAATGATATGTCAGTTAGATGTCTGCTTTGGTGTGATCGATTTGCTAAGATTTCTTTATTCCCCTGGAGAATATGGTCCGTCTTTGATTTGTCTTCTTATAAATAGAGGTCTGATGGTTCAGTACAGCAAAAGGTATACGAAATATGAACAACAAAGTGAGCAGTAGTTGATACATAAAAAATAAATCAAAAAGAGTATGTAAATTAATCAGAACATAAAATAAATATAAAGCAATGTTGACCTCATAATGGTTAGCTGAACCGTCATTTTTTAAATTAGTATGTTTCTTATTTATTATGGGACTTACAGTGAAATCCAAAAACAGTAATTTGTATCAGCACTAACAAAAGCATATTTTTCTTGGGTCGTCATTGACTTTCATAATAAAAAAATAATACTTCTACTAGCTCCTCATTACTTCACACCTACTTCAAGCATTGGCACAATAAAGCATATCAACACAATAAGTTTTTTCCCATTTAGCAACACAAGGCCCGTGTATGAAAGACAGCATGCTGCAACATCTCCCCAGTGTTCCAGATCCAGGAAGCAGAGCCAGATCTTCACCAGCCAATCACAACGAAGGACACCCAACTCATTAAAAGTTAATGAAACCTATAAACGTGGTGCGCCAGCAATTCATTTAAACCCCCAATCCAATCTCCTCTCCCGGCAAAGGCAAACAAGCCCGTGTGCCCCCCAAGTGCCGCCTTCGGAATAACAAACTACCCAATATTTTGTCTGCATATGTTCTCCTATGTGGACATGTACACCCCTGATAGGCTATCTTACAATGGGATTTGTCCAATTTAGTGAATGCCAGACCGGTTCTGTGCAGGGCGAATTCTGTAATCTGACTGCTAGTTGAATTTAATGCCGTTCCTTTTACAACTGCTTCTGCTTGTCGGGAAAGGGCCAAAAGAAGATATGGCATTTCAACATTCATGAGAATCACTGACATTCAAATAATGTGCTGATTTTAATACGGTTTGAGTGAGGGCCAAATGTGCGTGAAAAAGGCTGGTCATGGTTCTGTGAGTGTCAAGAGCTAGTCCTGATCCATGTGGGTGGAAAAAAGAAAGAAAAGGAAAGAAAAAGAAAAATCTATTTGATCCTATTTCGTTTAATTCATTTTGCTTCCAAGTGCTCTGTACAATATATCAAAATTTATTGTCAAGGCTTTATCAACAGGTTTATGTATTTTCCATTTGATTGAAATATATTCGTAACTGAACCAAAAATGTGTGAAGCCCAAGTTTTAATGAGATATGATTTTAATATCATTTTTGAACGGTAGATACTAAACAAACAAAGGATTACTTCTGGTATTTTTTATTAATTGTTGAGGCCCAGATAAATCAAAAAATTCCCCCAAAACTAATAATACTAAAATGTGGTATTATGTGAGTTACAGCCTTTGTCATTTTGAGCAATTATTTACATTTACGTACAAACCTTTCCTTTGTTCACACGCTCACAACCAATATCCTATAATGTTCAGATCAGACTAAATGAGATGTTTAATGTTTTTACATCACGCTCTCTCACAACCAATCACCCCACTAAAGTGTCAAAAGCCTTTAACAACAACGCTGCTTGTCTTTTAAAAACCCCTACCTCTCCACACCGCCCCTTATTGCTATCCCATGGGACGAGTTCAAATTAAATTCTGCCCATGTATAGTGTCACTGTCAGCCCGTTAATGAATTCCCATACCCTGACTCCAATCAAATTAATCCCTGTTTTAATCTCATATAAACGGCGGAGGCATTTAGAGTGGCGCTGGGGAGGAGGTTGTTGTGGCAGATTAGGTTTGAAGTATGAGGCCGTCACTCCACTGGTCCCCTGACGCTCACTATTTAACCCTCGCCATCTCCACTCTGACACAAACATCGCAGCACTTGTCACTTAGCAGGCGCTCAGATCAGGGAAGTCAATTGGCCAAGATTTATAGCGTACACCAAGCAAGGATGTGCGTAAGGTGAGGAGGGCCCGTGGAGATTTCGACAGAATGGTGAATCCAAAATTGTGTTACCTTAAAAAATAAAAAGTTTTTCTACTGAGCAACAAAACCTACATTATTATACACCAAATAACACTGCACAAAAAGATATATAAATCAATGATGTATAAATGTTCTCATGACTCAAAATACAACTCTAAAAAGTACTCAGATTCTAAACATCATCCTGAAAAAAAAAGTACATGGAAATGTACGTACCGTGTTTAAAAATTAATAAAAGTAACAACAAAATCTAGAAAAAATAGGTCTAAAATGTAAAAATTAGATAGTATTAAGATAAACTGACCATAATAATTTGGTCACCCATCCATCGTTTCTAAAGTGATCTTAACAAAGCCCTCACTATTGAATCTCTCATCCATTTGAAGCTGGTGAGGCTTTAGTGTTGTTAAGGCAGCATAGTGTTTCAGACAGCTGGACAAGTGGCCTCATGCAAACCAGGCATCCTTCATATGCAAACCGTTTGGAAAGACAGTGTTTTTCTACTAATCATTATTGCAACATGTCAGCTGTTGTCTCCCAAACGCTGAAGATACACAGTTTCTTAAAAGGCTTATTAAAATAAACAATATTTCCAATGCTTTGTAAATGCAAATGCCATGGTTGGATTTGTGTACAGAGAAGCAAAGGTTAGATGGCAGAAACAGGTTCAGTAATTTATGTGTGCCTCTGAAAGTCCACCTAGTCTAAAACATTTTTCTGCAAAAAATAATAATGCGCTGAAAACAAAAACATTATGGCCTACTTGCTCAAATCTGACTGGGATATCCAGTTCTGAAACACTAATTAAGAGGCTGTATAAGAGCCAAAAAGTTAGAGCTGATTTGAACCTGTGCGATGAGGAGACATTTGTGAGAGACGGCAGTGAATATGATGAAGAGGAGATAAAAAGGAGTTTGTTGGATCTAGTTTTCTCTATAGACAGGCTGTATATCCAAATGTATAGTTATTATGTAAGCAGATGCGGCAGATGACAGACGCTTCTGGAGCAAGTTTGGCAGTTCAGAGGACAGTTTGGAGCCTTATAGCCCAGTCCACCAAATGTCTGAACAGTGATGGTTTATTGAGGCATCTGTAAGCTTATTCTGTTTATTGCCAAGCTTGGCTCATGTACCTAGCATCATGGAAAGGGTAAAAAACACACACAAAAGTTTGCTGTTTGCCTTTATTCCACCAAATCCTCGACAGCCGTGCTATAGCCCATCACTATTGACGCTATTGTGCTGTCACAACAACTAAACACATCATTTGTGCTCAGAAACTCATCCTGTATGTATCCAATACCAAATGTTTGGCCAGTGGAAGAGGTGGCATGGGGGGGTGCATAATTTGCTAGGAAACATTTTACCGAACATTTGGTGATAAAAACGTCGGCGTCGGCCCCAAGGCTTAAAGCAATTAATTCAGGATCCTGACATAAACTCTCAATCCTTTGACAGCTTGGAGCTGAAATAAAAATGCTAGTTCTCCTGGGAACGGCAGGAGATAGCTGGCTCTTTTCTGGACTGTTTGCTCACTGGCCCTGAGAGCAATCTTCCCCAGTCAGAATGAAATGCAAGGACACAAACAATGTACGGGCCAGAGAATAGGAGATGGGGAATGAACAGTTTGGACTATTTGCTCAGCAGAAGGGCAGCCACAATGGCCGGCCCATGGCTTTCCCATGCATCAAGCTTCTTAGTCTTAGGCCTCCCTTTGTTGCCTGGTTTCTTCTTCCACAGCCAGATAAGGGCCCAGCTGCCCTACACTTTTTATTCCTATTGTACACCATACTGTATAGTCATTTATCTACGAGCATTCGGCTGACATCGCTGTGTTGTCTAATTGGAAGGTTATCATGCATGTATCTCGGTTCACCTTAGCATGTGCACTCGTTTAGGCCATGAATCGCGCTTAGTTTGCCCACGAATGGAGGAGGGGTATAACAACTGACCCCTCTCCTCTTCTCCTCTAAAGTCAAGCACTGAGCGAGATAGTGATAGCTTGCTTTGCATAAGCCAATGCTGTGTTCTGGTTTCAGAGGGCCACTGCAGCTCAAAGAAGATGGGAGACGTTGTAAAAGTGAAGCAAACAGAGAGGAGTCCTGTTTATGGAGCAGTACAGAGCTGTACTTTTCCAGCCAAAGTAGAGAGCGGCTGAGGGCTCTTGAGGTGGAATGAGATGCACTCATTATATGACCTAATGGCAGCTCTAGCCCAAGGAGAGGGCAAACAAGTGTAATGGCTCAGGCTCACACAGCATCCATATTGTGCTCTTTTGTTTTGGCCTGTTGGTGTGTGTTTGCATTTACATTGACCAGTTCGCTGCCAAATGTGTATTCACACTCAATAGATGTAATGTGGTCTGCATTGCAGGAAATGAGAGCATGAGTGTAGTGCCTTGTTTCAGTCTGGTGTGGTAAAACAACAATAGTGAGTGTATTTAAAATAAACAAACACAGAAAATAGAAGATGGCGGGATGTAGCACAGGATCAATACACATAAGACGAGGCAGCATATTCATGCATGTGAGCAGACTCTGGCCTAAAGACAAACACACCTCCCCTCCCCCTGGGCCCCGACCCCTTGGGTGGTCATGCAGCGGACCACAATATGATGTTGTGCAGAATAACCTTTGAGAAAAGAGCTCCCACATTTGTATGTGTAACGCAGGAAGTGATGAGCGCAGGGATACAGTGCTTAAACAACAATGCCACAAATGCTTTATTGTAATGCCTAAGCTCTTGATCTACCAGCTCACATTTCAAAGTGCCAGCGGCTGTGCCAAGACAGGTCCCAGGAAGGAGAGTTCTTTTGTTACTGGCACAAATGCTCAATTTTAAGATACCGCCTCATCTATATGAGACACCTTACACAGGGTTTTGACCTGTGGTGTGAGCAAAGAGCAGCATCATTAAAAATAGTAGGAGTTGGTTTCAGCTACACCTCAGTGTAGCTGTGGCGCTGTGCTAGCCTGTCAGCGTGCAGGTACAAGATAAATCAGTCTATTTGTGCATGCTGAGAGAGCTGGGCTGCTTGTGGGGTGGTGCTCTGAGCTTCACGCTCCAGCAGCGCTCAAATAAAGCCCTGTTCCAGGCATTTCAACACCGCTTAAGGTTGTCCATGCCCGTGTAATTTATGAGTTAAGAGGGCTCTATTTTTTCTTAACTTCGCTACGACCTACAATCTTCCAGCATTCATGGGTGGAGAAAAGAACTGCGGGTGACTCATAGGAAACTTACAACACTCCTCCAATTACCTTAAACAATGGCGGCCTGACTGATAGCCGGAGCGCCGAGGTTCAGCAGCTAAATGTGGGTAAGAGCAGAGCTGTTCCTCTAATATGACGGACCACGCTCCCACAGGTGAGGCCTCAGGGGCTGCAGCGCTGAGGGGGGCACAGGACTCGTGGGTGGTCATGTGACTGACAGGCTGCACACGGGCATCACATCCACACTGGCATCCCCTGTAGAAAAAGTTATTCGTGGTCAGAAGGTGGTGTGGCTTTTTGCATTTGAATTTGTAATAGAATGCAAATATGCAAATGTCTTACAGACAAATACCCAGGACAGTTCACTGAAGAATAGGAAAAAAAATTATAATTTGAGAACTTAAAATGTAATTATTTAGAATTCGATGAAGGCCAATTAATGGGGCTAAAACTATCATTTTTAATGACATTTTATGCATCGGTTAATAATGAATTTACCATCTGCCTCAGCTGTTAATTATTACAATTTTTTAAAAATAGAATATGACCGTAATATAGATATGATGATAGGCTTAATAATTACACTTTTACACAATGTTTAATCAATAAACTCCTAACCGAATATATGTTTTTATTTTATTTGTACAGTTTTAAAATATGGTGTTATCATCACATAGACAAAGACTAGAAAACAGATATAAACAAGATATAAACAGGTATAAACAAACAGATAAATAAAGTATTTTAAGCAATTTTAAACAATATTTTATATTTGTATAAAAAATATATATACATTTAGAGAAATTACTTAATGAGACATGAGTAACAATTTTCGTTAAAGCAAATATAAGGCCTCTGTGATGAAGTGTGGCAAGGAGCAGATTTCTGGTCCAGGTGGAACAGAATCATTTGATCTCAAACCGAGAACTCCTGCAAAAGTGATTTGTTCAATTTGCATACAGTATTGCTTAATTAATTAACAACAACAACAACAACAACAACAACAATAATAATAATAATAATAATAATAATAATAATAATAATAATAATAATAATAATAATAATAATAATAATAATAATAATAATAATAATAATAATAATAATAATAATTTGCAAAATATTTAGCAAAATGTAATTATTTTCAATTACTGTAATCAGAGCAGGTTAGGTTCAAAATGAAAATGTCTCTTTCAAACATTAAGAGGAAAGAGTTCTAACATAAATGAGTATGTGTGTGTGTTGATCACTAGTGAGAAAATAATTATCATAACCATTATTTAAATCTCCTATAATTCCTCCATATGATTCCATTCATGCAGCATGAGGCTGAGTGCTGGCTGCCTCCACATATTACCTCTGGCAGAGTGTGAATGTCAACACCCTGTAAACACCTTTGACACACATGCTTGAATACGACGGGCGAGTTAACTAAACATTCCTGGGTGTTCCCCATAAAGGTCTACCACTCATCCAATAGAGTGCACTGACCCAACTCCCACGCTCCCAACTACCTGAACAGCACCAAGCGACCCACTTCTTAGTATTTATATTTATCATAATAGAAAATACTACTGCATGCTTTCATATTGTATTCAAAATGCTGTTAAAGATCAAATGAATATGGTATGAATAAAATCAGAAACTGTGAAATTATTGTGTTCGTGGCTTGCATTGAAAATTTGGAACTACAAATCTGACCTGTTCTTTAACACTGCACCCTGACTATTTCAGATTTTCGAGATTCCGTCTCCCTCAGGGCGGATCAACAACGCCAAGGTATACAAGTGTGCATCAAATAAATAGTCGGATGGGATTTATATAGAGGCCTGCGTCTTTGTCAAACAGGGCTGTAGCTGACTAAAGTGTTCCCCAAGGCACGAGTAGAGAGAGGCGGGTCCACACACACACACTCAAATGCTAACACAATGTCCCCTTCAGTCCTGGGTTGTGACCGGTCCATGGCATTGGCCAGGTATGTCAACTATGTTTGCTGAGCTATCCATCAACCGTGCACCTTCCATACACCCGAAACAGGAACTTTTGTTTGAAACATGCTAAGCCTATCCTCTAACTAGATTTATTTCCCTATTGCCTACGCACAATTTATTAGCACTTTTGTTCTGTTTTTTTGCGTCTTTATGTAGGCTGTGCACGTGTTGGTTGCGGGGTACAATTTGGGTGATACTACTGCCCTCTTATCATCTTTGACCAGGGTTAGCAAATAAACACTGTATGCAAGCTGGAAAAGGTAGATTTACGACTCAGATGCTTTTAAATGATAACATTTTTTTTTACCGTATAAAACAAAACAAAAATACTATTGTGCTTTGATAACAGGTTTCAGGAAGTCATATACAGTATGACGTTAGTATGAGTCACTTCACTATTGTAGATCAGCTTGGGAACAGTTGGTTGAATTGTTACACGAAAAGTTCCTAAAGAAACCAACATTAGGGCTGGTATGTTTACACTGCAGTCAGAGCCTTTTACTTTATTCCCCGAAACATAGGCCTATTTATCTCGACTACTTCTCCTCTTAGTGAGATATGGCTAAATGTGCGTTGTTAATCATTGACTTTAGTGCTGAGAGCATCCTGCTTTGAGTGGCCACTTTGCCTGTTCTTGTGCTGCACTTTTAGCCATAAATGTTTCATCTGACCTCTCCAAATTCTACACTCTGTTAGGACTTTCGGGGGGCTCTCTCCTTATAATGAACCACTGGCATGCCGAGCTAAATGAATGATAAGAGATGATGTCTTTTACGGCTTTGTACCAATGTGTAATCTGGAAAATAAATTTGGTGGTGCTATTGTGAAATTGGTATGTTCATTTTTGCTTAAATCCTACTTTGACAGGCGTAAAATGAGCCCGGGCTTCTCATTGACAGTTGAAGATGGAGAGCAAACGGAGATTAGGGGCATGTTAATTAATTGCTGGGTTAGTAAAGTGCCATTTCAGCCATGTCTGCGGCCGTTTATGGCCATTTGAACAGGGATGAATTTGTTATCATAACTGCAGAAAGGAATATAAGATCTAAAGGACTATAATGAAAGCAGCTACAAGTATTATTAAACCCAATATAACGCCTTCAGTTGGCCTTAGACAAAATTAGACAAACACAGAAAGCAAACGAAATGATCAAGCAGCATCGCCTGACCTTCTTATGAATAGAAAAGAGGATAGGTTTTTTTTTTTTAAATCTAAAATGTTTTAGATCTTGATTTCCAAAACTTGAAAATAAGGGGAATGAATAGTGACTAGTGTAAGTGCTAAATAATCACTTTAGAATATGTGTGAATTAAAGTTTAACGGAGCTTGTTTTCTCTCTCTCTTTCTCTCTCTACAGATGCAAATGACCTTGGTTTAAGGAAACTTCCACGGCTCATCTATGTCGTTGCACTTGGCCATTTCCACGTCTGACCTGTCTACAATATGTAATATCAGAGCTGTGTCAGAGCTGAGCTGAATGGGAACAAAAGAGAGGCCTCCATTAATGATTAACTGTTCTAAAAGCCCCGGCTTTTGTATTCCCATGGAGCCTGGGCTATCTGGCCGCCATGTGACATGCTCACAGCGTTTTTCGAGCAGATTGGGGGAAAGCTAGTGAGCAAACACAGGTGCTTTGGAGCAGCACTGGCGACGCTGTCAGGGACAACCACAAACAAGAGCAGCAATGCCTGGCTAAATGAATCCCCACCCCTCCCATCAGCGTCAGTGCCCCCACGCTGCACCATACAGCCCTGCACTGGCCTGAGCGAACTGTTTGCTAGAGCCATATAGTCATCCCCCCATTGAGTCCAGTGTCCGTCACAGGCCAGCCTCTACAACTTCTCACAGACGCCAAAGAAACAAACAAATAAAAGTGAGGATGGCCGAGAGCTCCTTTGAGGTGATGGCATTTGCTGTGGTCATGACTAGTGGGAGAGCAAACAAATTAATGGTGTTCCAGTTTTCACTTTCCAAACCAAACTAAATGTCTTTTGGTTCAAGTGGGGCAATTCCACTGACCCTGGTGTCAAATGCTGTATGAGGGCTGCACACTTTTGCTCTCCAAACGCCAAGAGGAGGCCATAACAAATTAAAGAGCCTTAGAGTATTGGCTAATGAAGAAGTAGCAGTAGGTTTGTTAATAGGTTCTAAAGTCAGATCTGGCTGCAGCACTTAACCTTGTCATGTGCTCAGTGGGATGCAAGGGGGAGTCACACAGGGCCATGATAACACAATCAGATCACATCACGCTTTATCTTAAAATGGGTTTTCCGCTCACAGACAAATGAACAGAGGCTGATAACAGAACAAAGGCTCTCCTCTGATTGGCCATCCCGGTGAAAGAAAAGAAAAATATCAGGCCCGAAAATTCACAATAGACGGCGTTTATGCCAGTTTCAATTTTCTACTCTGTGAAACAAATATTTGGATTGTCTTTAGCCAATGGGGGTTTCTAAGATATGACCAGAGACCTATAAAGCAACTACTATCACTGGAAAGATGATAAAAATATTTTAAAACAAACAACTTGAATCAACAGGAGAGGAAATTAAGCTGTAAAGGAGAATGAGTAATATAGTGTCAATATAGAAAGGAAAATGTGGCGGAGATGAAGGCCAGAAGTTTGAGGTAAATTTAAAGCACTTTTCGTGACTTCTGTAGCCCAATTCGGAGAGTCAGAGGCAGGCGTGTGTGTTCAAGGATTCAGTCTGCGCTTTGTTTGCTCACCTCAAAAAAAAAAAAAAAAAAAAAAGACTGGAAAAAAATGTGATATCTACCACTATCTTCAATGATGTGAAATAAAATTATTAAAGAAAGAACTTCTTGTGGAAATTGCATGAATAAAATACGGAAACAAAAATGTCAGCTAAATTTCAATAAAAATACACAGTTGAGAAAAAAGTAAGCAAGCAATGACTAAATCTGTTCTTAAGAAGAGAGTGTGAAAGAACCATCAATGTTCAATAAGGATCAGGTAGAAATAAAGAATATAAAAAGACGCATATGTTTGAAATGGCTAGAAACAAAATAAATACCACTGGATAGCATTTTGAGTACATTTGGACTACCTGGTAATGGCTTATCTGCGTGTTTATTTAATACAATAATCAAACACCTATATCGACATGGAGCAAGTTTCCATCAAAAACACAAAATATTCACTTTCTATTTTTGACTCTACGGCACTATATTGCAAATGACCATAGTTTTGTCCACTCACACCATGTTTAAGTGCAAATTGCATGTTTATGGATAGCTACTGTTAGTATTAGTTAGTAATAATAGTGTTAATGCATTAATAAGTATGTAATATAATTAGTATTTGTAAGTATTTTTGATGAAATTAGCTGATAACATTAAATCATTTGCTTTGTTTACTTCTTTGGTCATTAGGCACAGTCAAAAAGGAAACAATACAAAGCAGTATTCAGCAGACCGAAAGGGTTTACTCTGAAGTTTAGGGTTAGGGTTTAACAATATTAACATAGACTTTGACATGGGAGATGGCAGCAAATCAGCAAGATTGCAAACTTGTAATTTAGTCATTATTTCTATAATTATCAATAATTGAATTAGTCACTAATTTGGCATATTGAAATGCAGTATTTTCAATAGCTACAACTCACAATTACCTATTCAAAAATGACTGATACCAAGACATTATTTGTAAAGTGATGTTCTATGCTTATTGTGTAAAATGCATATACTCCTGAAGCACAATCTCTCCCATTATTCACACAGGATTTGGCTAGTATATATTGCTAGTGGCTCATCTCGTCTCCAGCTTCCTGCTCGGATTTATCCCGCGCCAACCGTGAGCAGAGTCTGACGAGAGGAATTACAAATCCGCACTTTTCGGGGTCTTACTGTAATTCTCCACCATGTTGGAGAGTAGGACTAGTGTGCGTGTGTGTGTGTGTGTGTGTGTGTGTGTGTGTGTGAGAGAGAGAGAAAGAGGGGGGCATCTCGAGAGGGGATTTGAGGCAACATCTTTGTGGCCTGTTCATTGTGCAGCGCTGAAAGTCGTCCAGTCCCTGATTGTCTGAGCTGACTCAACTCAATCAAAGAAAAGTTTTCCAGTAATGAAGCAAGACATGAAAGCTGCTTTGATCTGACACGGGACAATCCTAGAAAAATTGAAAAGAGCAAAGTGAGCACTAAGCAGCGGCATTAACCCCTTGTCTTTTGGCAGGCCCACACCTTGAATGAAGTAATAAGTTTTCTATGGAAAATGAGATTCTTGCCTGATAGGGTTTACCTACTTAAGTTGTGCACCAGAAGAAGTTAGCTAAAACGGCTAGCCATAGAGTGGAAGCATGATTAAAATGAATTTTGGTGTAGTGAAGGTTTTAGAGGACTTTCAATGTACTGCAACTACCATTTACTGAGGGGAGAGTAAAATACACTTACTGCATTTGATTGTTCATCACAATGGGTAAGTCTCAAAGTGGAAAGCATTTTCATTTAAAGGGCCCATATTACATTATTTTCTGACTTCTATCTGAGAGAACTTTGTGTGTTAAACATGTGTGAATGAAACAAAACACAACTCCACAAGCATGTCACAACTGTGTTTTTCATGAAGAAACGACATTATAACATGGCTTAAAGCTAAAGTTTATCTTGCAGTTATTTTCTGACTTATGTTATAATGTTATATCCTCATGAAAAACATACCTAGAGTTGTGTTTTGTTTCATTCACACGTTTAACACACAAATCCTGCATATTTAGGCTCAGTTCTTCTCTCAAATAGAAAACACTCCAAACGCTCCATTTTGTGATGTCATGTGGTAATAGAGGAAGAGCTCCACTGTCTTTTAAACTCTATACACCTTCACTAGAATAATTTGGATGATATCAGCTCTGGAACTGCCAATCTCTACTAAACAAAGGCTAAAAGGTAAGCATTAACTTGAAAAATACCACTATGTGACAAACTAATAATGTTGGTTTAATGAAAGTGTAAATGAAACAAAACACAACTCCAGGTATGTTTTTGACGGGGCAACAACATTATAACATAGCTTGAAGGTAGTCCATTTTCTCATTATTGTATCTTTGTACAAACACAAGATTTTATTCATCCCTGCTCGTCCCAAACCTTCCTCAGTACTTAGGGACAACATAAATCTCCATTCTCTACAAAAGGTCAGTTAGAAAATGACCCTCCAAGGTTGCATTTGTTCTTTTATGCCAAGTGATAAAACTTTAACGGTAGAGTTTTGGTGGATGGGGTTGACAGATTACCCAGCATGCCTCAGTGCTGGTGTCACGGGTCAGCGCAGGGCCGGCTCTGTCCTCAGACTGTGTTAACTAAGTGGGCCGTCACTATCTGCCCATCAGCCAGGCAGTCTGCAGGCTCCCCGCACTAAAGACCAATAAAATATGTTCGACTTCTGTTCAGAGCTGCTTTATAGTGCCTGGGCGTCTGTTAACTTCTGTTACTCAATAATATGGACGGCTCAACTATTACATCTATTACAGGGCTTTAATTCTTATGAGCCAACAGTGGGTGAGACTCAATGGATCTGTGCATTAGTTTTTCACAGAGATATTGCGTTAACTATGAACAATAAAATCATATATTATTCCAAAATAAAAGTCAACTGATGTAGCTTGAATTTCAACATTTCAATTAAAAGCAAAAATATAAAACCTTTTCAAATCAAAACATGGGAAATTATTAAAAATAGCTAATAGAAACGCTTTGTTATGTTCCCTAATAACACTAAAACTCAATCTAATCTAAGCCTACAAATCATGCACATTACCAATTTATTATTTTTCCCTTTCTTTCTTTCTTTTGTATCTTTTATTTATGTATTCTTTATTTAATAGGGACAGTGCATATTAATGAACATCTACATTGCAGTGTAAATACGCCAGATTATAGCAAAAATGCTAATTTCCCTCTGTAGTCCCTAGGCAGGTGAAAAAACAATTAAAAAAAACAAAAAAACAATGACAATAGCAGCAGTTAAAAGTGTCCACAAGCCTAGTTTTCCTTTAGCCACTGTTTCAAATATGATTTGAAAGTGTCCAGTGTTGGAGTCTCTCTTATTGTTAAAGGGAGAGTGTTCCAGAACTTAGTGCCTCACCCCCCTGGGCTGTGGCCCTAGATCCCATCCCACTGACAGTCTTTGTTTTAATAAAATCCTGTAACGGAGGAGGAGCAAGTCCATGCAAAACTTTATATATAAAACATCCATATCTGAAATTAACAAAAGTATTAAAATTAAGCAAGTTGTACTTGTCTAGAATTGTGCAGTGGTGAACTGAGAATGGTTTCTTGTTTAATATTTTCACAGCTTTTTAAAAAAGTGATTCAGCTGGTTTGAGTGTTGTGCCAGCAGCACGTGACCATGTGGTTCTGCAGTACTCTATGAGACAGAATCATGGAGTGTAAAAACATTTGTGCCGCATATAGAGTCATAAAGGATCTTGCTTGTCTAAAATTGACTAAGTTAAAATTAACAGTTTTTGTGAGTCTCTTATTGTGTTTCTTAAATGTCAATGTCGGGTCCAACATCAGTCCCAGGTATTTAAACTCTTTGACAAGACTGAATTCCACTCTGTCAAGACATTGGGTGTCAGAGTGATGAAAACATTACGACAACTACCATAGTGATTAACAATACAAAAAGCAAAATATTATATCTTGAATGGGAACAAGTGCTCAAAATGTAGCGTATATATCCTGCCTCTTCCACCTGATTTCCTTCTCCGCTTCCTCATCAATTACAGGTGACAGCAACTTTGTTTAGGACAATTAGTAACCTCCCTTTTATTAACTGCTTTTGTCTGCGTGATAAATGATGCTGAACTGAGTTGGAAGACCTACGTCATCCTCTTTGTCACACCTGAACAGCATTCAACACCACACGGCCATGAGTGCGCCTGGTGTGGAGCTCCTTTGCTGTTCCAATAAGCCCACACTGTCTCCACCTGTTTTATGAATATGACCCAGCATCCCTTGTGTTCAATTACTTGAGTCAATAGCTCAGTATTAAACCTGGACATATGAGTTGCGTCATAAAGTGGAGATACAAAAGCACTGCATTTTATTGAGCTATCTCGAAGGGGATGTGATTACAGCGGCAATTTGCTGGTCAGGAAGTAAACAAAGTAGTAATATACAAGAGCAATAGGGGGCAAATAAGGCTGCAATGTTGGGATCGTCTGGACAGTGCGGTGGAGCTGATAAGAAGGGTGTAAAATATCAAAATATGAATTGTGCTTTGCGTGTATGAGACAGCTGCTACCTGACACACATGCACGCAAACACGCACAGGTTTACAGGTAGCAGCTGGGCCGACTCACCTGTCATATTAATAAAACCAGACAATCCTTTCTGTCAGCGCTGGCACAGGAGGTACATAAGAGGATGGACTGCCAACAACAAAAGAACAGAGACGGAAATCAGTTTGGTTTGATACACAGCCTAGTACAATATTTTATAAAAACCAAGATAGTGGGTTGAATTGAATTACATAAAGCATGATCAATCCTGACACTTTGAAATGTATCCGACAATTAGGAAAGCACTGCACTATTATGACTGTAGCACCACAAAACAGTTTAAATTCAAATAATCAAATTATAGCTATGAAATTCTGATTCAATAAACATGATTTCAACAATAAGGTTGTGTCCTCTTTATTATTGTGTAAATTAAGATTCAAGATTCAAAGCTTTTATTGTCATATGCACAGTAGAGAAACAATGAAATTCTTATTTTGCTGCCCACACTGGATGCCAAGAGTATGCAAAAAAATTAAAATAAGATAAAGAGAAGCATATTCATTCATTCATTTTCTCCCGCTTTTCCATTTTCTGGGTTGCGGGGGCAGCAGTCTAAGCAGTGTTCTGCTGCCCAGAACACAATGCACCAGCCCCCATGAATCCTTCCGCGGGTGGTGAGTCCACAGGAGAAAGAGAAGCATATAAAAAATATAATCAAATAGAAACAATCTTTACAGAATATACACTATGAAAATTAAAATGCACTGCTCAGATTTACATAAAATATTCTCCCACTGAAATAAGCGGTGATTCATCTGTAAAGTCTATAATTAAATGAAAATACTGCATGGGTTCATAATTGGCACTGGATACGTTATTCAAACACCACTACAAACAGAATACTAAAAGGGATGAAAAAAATAGTTTATAGATGGTCCATACAGTAAGGAAAGCCTTAATTGTGTTGGTAGGTAGACAAGAGGATTGGCTGTGGATGATAGAGTGATGACAATAGTGATAAGATAAGAAAGCTCTTTAGAGACTTTGTGGTTTGTGTTGTTTTGTGTATGTGGACAAGTGCGCATGTTGCTGCTTGTTCGTGTGTGTTCGCCTGGCATCAGAAAGGGCCTAAGTGAAGTGAATAGACAGAGGAGAGAGAGGGGGTGGAACAATGAGTTAGCTAGTGGAAAATGACAAGGACGGGCTTCCTGAAAGATCCCATCTCACACAGGAGGCTGTCCCATCCAGATCTCCATTAACCCCCTGCACTGGCCATCCTGCTCCCCCCTACCCCCCCTTACTCCCCCTGCCCCACGCTGCTCTCCCAGGTAAAGGCTCATTCAGGTCCCTGACAGCTGCTCCGTGGGTGGGATCAGCCTGTTGACTTTTACCTGTAGACACAGAGGACTCGTCCTAAAGCTAATGAAAGCGCTAATGTGTCATAACTGACAGCAAAATGAAAACACACTCCTGAACCCACAACACACGCTGACACTGATTAATACAGGCCTATTACAAGCAAACTGTCGCATTTATTTATGACTCCAATTCTTCCTATGTGTGATGTTGAATGTTGATAAAATAATTGTTGTTAATGATTAATGCAGATTTTGTGTTAATGATTTAAGATAAATAATAAACTGGTATTTTTGCCACTTCCAAAACGAATAATAATAATAATAATAATAATAATAATAATAATAATAATAATAATAATAATAATAATAATAATAATAATAATAATAATAATAATAATAATAATATGTTTTTGTTAGTATTTATTGCTATCAACTTGCTTAACTTGCATAGTCTGATCTTTACATGATAGTCCCAGCCATTGACCTTATCCCATACAATAAAGATGCCAACTATAGTCACAGGTTTGTTAAATTACAAAAAAATGTATATACATAAATGATTTGGAATTTAGGCTGAAGTACACCCAATCATAAACCAATAGGCTACATAAACAATGTATGCATCAGGAGCACACCCTACTATACTATTATATCTCATATTAGATATGAGATATAATAGTATGTGAATACTATTATATGCTATGTGAATCATACCTCATAACTGGCTCATATATTGCCAACATTAAGTATAGGTTTGTATCATGGCAGCTAAAGACTCAAGACTAATCAGGCCAATTACCTCCATGGTGAATTAACAATGAGGAAATGGTAAGAAAGCTACATAAACAATGTTTTGAAAAAGGCTGACAGGGCCCAGTGAGTTAGCTACAATTTATGGACGAAGGCACAAAAAGAAAGTTCCCGTCTTCATTGGAGGCCAGTGAATCCAAAATGAACTCTTTTTATGAGGCTGACTCTGCCACCGGGATGGCGTACACACAAAGCAGCCAACAAAAGGCAGGCAGTAAAGGGGGAGTAGTGACAAGATAGGAGCACAAAGGCAGAATCAACTTTCACGTGGCTCAATGCACGCAGCACAAACTCACCCAGCTGTTTTTAATGGAAATGCATTGAGGGAAGGCTATATTTAAATTCCATGTGTTTTTTGTCACCCTTTCACAGTGATCTGCATTGTAAGCTCTACCAGGGACACAAAGAGTCTACATGTGAGGGACATCTACAGCTGGACTTATATAACTAATATTATATAAATACTAATATCATATAAATGATCACAGATTTTTTGTAAAGGGTAAAGGCAACAGACTTCTGATAAAAAAATATCTCTTTAAGTAATTAATTAACATGAGCTGCTTGGTCCAACAGAAACAAGAAAAACAATAAAAAAAACAAACAAAACAAATACAGATTCTGATACAAACTCCAATAGTTTGTTTACAGGGTAAATGCCCTTATAATTTTAATTTGAAATGCTCCTAAACTCTGCCCACAACCTCCGAAACCCTCATGACAGAACTGGTCCTATCTTGTAATGGTAAAACTTAATTTCAAAATTTGTATTCAAATTTAAATTTCAGGTTCACAACGACAAAATCCACACAACTGAAAAGAATCCGCTAAAATCTGCTACCTCAAAGACCACTAGAGTGCGCCGGTATAGCCAGTTAATGAAGTGTATACACCAACATTGACAGAGCAAGGGAAAAAGGTACTTGCAAACTTAATAAATGCCTCCTCAAATACACACACAAAGAATGTACAAACAAGTTTGAAAACAAAAGGGCTCTTGTAACAGGGCTTGGGATCTTGATGAAAAATTCAAACAATATTAAATGGGGAGTGTCAACAGCTGACACACTTATGCTGAGGGCCCTTCAAACAGACAGAGTAACTCGGCACACACATTACACTGCCACAGTTTAGCCTCTTAGTGTAATGATGATGGCGGCTTTAACCAGGCACTGCCTTTTGAAATCTCACCCTCCTGCAAACATTGTGGTAGGGAGGGGTAGAGTAAAAAAAAAAAAAAACGTGAGGAGTCGTTATGTCCGGGCATGTCATTTCCTGAGAAATTTACCTGCGGCTCAGCGTCATGGGTCAGCTGGATCCTGGACCCTCTCCTCCTGTCCCTCCACTGACCACTCCATGAGGGCGGAGGGTCCTGAAAGAGCCAGATTAAGGTATCAGCACGGAGGGATTCCCACTGTTCTCCGGCAGATGTAATGCCTCCTGACAGGTGAGCTTTATGGGACACAGCCATCAGGGATCAGTCATCACAAACTCCTAGAAAAAGAAACAGATGTATAAGAACAAATAGTAAGACCAACAAGAAGAGAACAGTCAGTGTAGTTGAACAACTGACACTGGAAATGAAAAGTGTATCATTGAAAAAACCACAAAATAATTCTACTTTTTATACTTTTTAAAAAAAGTACATCATTATATAAATGCCTACACTATGAAGCAAGTGATTTTCTAAGCCAATCCTATTATTTTAACAATACAGTTATTTTATTTTACATTTTATTTTAGTTATTTTACTTTATTTATGAGACAGTGCACAGTTATATATAGGTTAATAGATGTATTGAGCCTGTAGTGCCTGTTTTTTTAAATTTGGGGGAAATCGGAGTGCCCAGAGAAAACCCACCCAGACAAGGGGAGAACATGCAAACTCCACACAGTAGGCCAGGGCGCCCCAGGAACCCTGAACCTTCTTGCTGTGAAGCATGAGTGCTAGCCACACAGCCACCGTGCCGCCTAGCCTACAGCCCCGGACTACCATGTTGTACACCAACCAGTTATATTATGTCGTGACAACATAATGTAAAATGAGAACTATAAAATGACAAACTTTGCATGATAAAGTGCACTCATAAAGTGGCCAGGTCCTTAGTACTTCCCCCTGGGGTGCCCATTGTGTCTATCTACTGTATTAATGTTAGCCCTTTAGACTTGTTCACACCCCACACCCAATGCAGCTGGGAACGTATCCAGTCTATGAACCGCAAAGGAGTGGGCGGCTGGAGTGGAATGAAATTATGTATTTAACTAATGCTTAATAGTGTATAATTAGTCAATATTAGTGTTCTTTATTTTATTTTCAGCATAAAAAATATACTAGCAGCTGTATTGGTACATGGCAATATAAAAACAAGCATTCCCCTTACCATGTTTGTTTTTATGGGACTAAAACAAGTTAATCCAGACGGGACATTAAACAATAGAGTGTGCATGCTAGAGGCCATTGGTTTCATGAGCACCTGTAATTCCCTGCACTGTGGGAGGGGTTGGACTGGCTCTGGTCAGACACAGGAAGTAGCTCAGGCAGGTGCACTGTTATCAGCCCCATAGAAAGCCAACTCCTTCCACACCACAATCACAACTAAGCAACATCTGATTTTTGGAGTTGATGCTATCCTGTCCACAAAGGCATTCTCCAGCATTGACAATACAGGCAAATTTCCCAACTTGTGCTCCATTTGAGTAGCTTTGTTTCACGCTAAGTTGTGTGACATTTACAGAGACTTTTGCTTTGAAGAGCGGCCAACTGCTGTGAAAGCTGTAAAAGACGCACCTGCCTTGCCTCACCTGCCCTTCTGTGAAAGATTAGAGAATAAAAACTCCAGTCAGACATGGAGAAGAACACCTTTCACGACAAATTACACCATCCCCCCATCACATTTTTGGCTCTTGCAACAGAGGAAAAAAGGGAATATAAAGAAGGATAGCTGTTTTCTTTGCTGCGTCTCCCCTCGGCTAAAGCTGGGGTAAACCCGCTAATCCTGCGCAGAGTGGTGACTCACGACGGGTGTGGCCAATGTGTTCACAAAGATATATTTTTTCACAGTCTCTATATCAATACAGATGTTTATATTGACTTTGGGTAACGTGATGTATGCCCTTTAATAGTGATGGTAACTCAAGTATTACTCAAACAATTAAGCATTATTAATGAAGTATTATTGATTAGACACAGGCCTATAATAATTTAATATATATTTATATATGAAATCATTATTTCAACCTTTAAGTGTCATTAATATTAAACTTACTTTAATCTCATGTAAAGTATTATAAGTTTATGAATGGTATCAATGATAATTTATGAACAATAATATGTTTACTTATGAAGATACTGTTAAATTACATCCAGTTAAGCCCAAAATTAATAATATCGTAGTCAAAGTTTATACTTTTATTGCTAATATTTAATTATTCTCAGTATGCACAGTAAACTCTTAAAACCTAATAAATGCATTGTAAAAGACTGCTGTAAAATAGAAGCTAAAAGCTTGGAAAATTTTGATTTTTTTAAACATATTTGTTTCCCAGCATATTCTACTGCATCTATATTCTATCTATTCTATTCTAACTATTTATTGTTTCAGAGCTGCCTTGCATTATGATTAAATAATACACAAAAAAGATAAGCCTTTATTGTCTCTAAACGGATAAATTTAACCAAAGTAATTTAGTCATGTTTATAAATGTAATGTAATGTAATATAACATTTACAATTATATGTTTATAAATGTAATGTTATATAATATATAATATAAATGTAATGGAATATAATAAAGGCAAGGAAAACTGTGAAACAAACACCTAAGTTTATTTCACAATTTTCCTGGCCTCTTCTATGTTTTTAGGTCACTGTGCAAGTTTTAAGACAGTTTTGTCTTTGTGTATTTATATTTCATACCCTGTGCTAAATATACTTCTGAGTAAAAGACAACATGTGACAAGATTTCAATTGCATTCCTTGTAAGAGCTTTGTGTTTGAGAGATGCAGAGAATGAGAGCAGTGCTGCACATCATTGTTATTGCGTGTGTGTTTGGTCTGGAGACAGTCGATAGGATCCAGCCCTGAGCTGCTGCTTCCAGCGGGGGGTGCACGGGGGGCCTGTGCTCTCCACTTCCACTGTCTTAGTTGTAATGCATCCCTCCACTAACAGGGATCAAGGTATTAGGGATTCAGGTTATTTGTATTGATTTTATGTGCTGTCATGCCGGCCTCCAGGACGCCCTCATATTTGTGGAAATTGCAAATTCCACCTCAGAAATGTCACCAGCGTTTAATCTCTTCCTGAGTGGTCAATATGGGACCCTCGCTCAGGTCCGTTTATTAAACAGAGACCAAGCTTCCCCCTGGTTACCATGACGCCGCACACAATGCAATCTCATTGGTCCAGACTTGGCAACATGGGAAAAAGAACTTGAAAATTAATAACTTTTGATAAGATCTGTGTCAATGGTGGTGAGATTGATGTGGATAAAGGCAGCTGACTCAGGATTAGAGCCCAACAAGAAGGAGTTTGAACACACTGGTGTTGAAGCCACGCTGAGACAACATTACTGTTGGTCACTATAAAGACCATTAACACTCAGTTTGACCGCTGTTCTATCTTTAGTCCTTTATGATAACCTAAGAATACATCTATTTTTCACCATGTCTAAAACAATACAAACAAACAATAACTTTAATAATAATGATAATAAAAACAATAATATTTTTTTTCTGAAATTTGTATTATAAAGCTACATACTGACAATGTGACCAGAGGCATCAGATGTACAAACCACCTGCAAAAATGTAGTTCATAATATTGTGCTGGCATATAATAAAAAAGTATATATCTTATAAATGGACCTTCAGGTAACATGGACGTGCATTATGATGAGTGTCTGATGTACATTTTCACTGTTGCCAAACATGATTTGTGAGAGGGGTACGATGGAGACAAAGTCATTTTCATTATTCTGCAAGTACACTTCAAGGTCCATCAAAGCAAACTGGTCTGCCACATGTGCCAACATTTGAATGCTATTATCATCTTTGCTTTATCCTTGTCATAGCAAATGTTTCTTTTTCTCCCGTGTTTACAGGAATGGCCGAGGCAGCCTCCTCTCTCCACTCACCACAATCAAATTTACTCTGGCTTGAGTACACGTTTAGTGGGGACCATTTGTTTGAGGCAAACACTTAGGCCTCTCATATGTCATTGACCAGTGTCCACAAATATAATCCTATCAAGTTCAATCTCCAGAATGTCTATGCAGTTGCTGTGCAATAAATGAAAAATATTATTTTGACAAGACATCAATCAGAGACTAAATTAACTGCATCGAATCGATTATTATTTCCATTTCCGTTTCTTTCTATGTTACACAGAAGTTTCAGTGCCAAGCCGAGCCTACACAGGTCTAGTGGACACCATGTGAACACACCCTCTCCTCCTTGTTGATAAAGCCCTGTCTCCCAAGCCCTCAGTTGACATGTACCTACAGAGAAAGCCTTAGCAAAACAAGCCGGACCCTTGTAAATATGCAGTGCCCAACAGTGGCACACGCACTGTTGGCTTACATACTGCTCGTGGTGTTTTTCTTTTTACCTCCAAATTTGCTCGGAAAACTAATCATGGTCTGATAAAGCCCATAGTAAATATGGGAGAGATTGACACCCACATGTCAAAGTTTACATAGCCAGACCAAGTGTACATATAGGCCAGGGGAAGTGAGAGCCGAGCACAGTTGGACTGGCCTGACCTCCACCGTCTGCAGCACAGGAAAGACACTTTGTGAGTGAAAGATTAGCCAAAGACCAGACAATCTTTAAAGGTAAACTCTAAACAATGGACTGCATGAATGTAAAATATAGTTTTCAACAAATATCTAGAAGAGAGTGTGCTGTACTAGGTATACTGCTAAGTGACTGTTCTTCACTTTATTGTTTAAAATTAAATTAAATTAAATTGATGAAGAAAAAAAAGATTTAAAGACTTAGCCTCTCACTTACAAGTATCTGTCAGTGCTCCAATGGCTTGATAATCCACAGCAAAGACAGTGCAGCTAACAGAAAAGGTTAACCCTTGACTGATGTGTCTGATGTTAATCTATAGATCAATTAGGAGGCGGCACAGTGGGTCAAGCTACAGATATTGCAATGGCTATTAGTTCCCCTATCTGCCATTATTACATAGTCACATGCTCAAACAGCGTGCAGGGTTGGTATGCGCGGCACAGATGCCTAGGGTAAACAGACAGGCCTACAAGGCTTGCACAAAATATTGATCTGACAGCAGATGGAACCTTGATATCAGCCCACTCCCTGTGCCGGGCTCTGTCTGTGTGTGCTGCTGCTACTGGAACATTTGTGGCAAATGTGTTTGGGGAAATATTTAAAAGCATATATTATGTGTTTGCTTCGCCTCAAGTAAATAAACAACATCTTTTTCCAGATTCAGTTTACACATATTAAAGAAGGATTATCTCCCTAACGTGAGGCCTGAAGCATACTAATAAAATTAATATTTTACTTTATAATGAATAATACAATAATTCATAACTTGTATATATGTATGATTGTTTTATTATAGTTAAAAGGCAGTTAAAATAACATTTTGTCATATTCACGATGAACTTTTGCTCTGACATTTTTTCTTGTAAAAGCAAACAAAGCATGAACCACTTGCACCAGGTTCTTTGTTGTATTAAGCCGTCTGATGTCAGTAAAAAAGATGGATAGATTTTTTTTTTCCATTACTTCATTCAAAGAATGACTTTGTTACTTTGTAACTACGATCAAATGTATTGGTGGGTTGGAAATGAATGAGCCTTCTTAAATCCTCATTGAAAAAATCTGGACTCATATTTTGACTCCAGCTGTGAAAATGTCAACTGCACTGACCCATGCATTAGCGCAGACTGCTGCTTTATTTGGTAAAGCTGGCAATAACATTGAAGTATCAGGTCACAATGCAGACATGGAAATGTTCTCAGTAGTTATGAATAGAAAATCTCCACATATGAAATTCAATTCCTCCAAAGGTTTAGACTGGGTCACATTTTTCTTGGGCCAATCACTGCGGGTCACAATGATGTGGACTTGTCCAAATAGCAGTGATGGGTAATCCAACATTCCTCTTCCTAAAAGCTGGGATCATCTCAGCAGGGGTACAGAGGCATATTCATGACTAATTATGTGCTATATATGTGCGGCCTGTTTCTGTGTGTTCTGCTGCATAGTGAGAGCCTGGCCCAAGGGATCAATCACTGAGAGCTGCATGGCCAAACAACATTGACAAGGCAGACCAAGTGTAAAGCTGGTCCATCTCCTTCCAGGCATGCAACCGTTCAATTAGTCTTGGTCAGCGGGAGGCCCGATTATTCCAAAATTAGTGATTATTTCCCTGGGTAAACATGGCAGGATTGGGGTGTGTCATCCCTCACTGGTGACTGGCTCTTGACAAAAGCAAAGAGGCCGAGGCACATCACAGTGCCTCCCTGGAAGAGGGACCCCGTGGCTCAACACAGCCCTGCCTGATAAAGTGGTATTTCCCGCATACAAAGGAGGCATTGGGCCTAATCTGCAGTGTCCCACACCCCCTTCTTTCTTCACTAGCACATAGCACAATGAGGGTGGACCTTGTCTTAATCCAAAGGTGGGCTATCTGAGTAATCTGATAATACATGCTGATCAAAGTCTATTGAATGCTAATCAGAACAGCAGATCACTATTATGATCTCATTAGGGACACCCTACTAAAGTGACATGCCGCAGCATTGTAAAGCTACACAGTGGCAGCGAAACGCTAGATAAGAACAAAGGGCTCTGTGTAATTCTAAATCTTAATTCCTGCCAAAGCACTACTGCAATATCATTCAATACAAGTCAATAAATTGAAACCAAATTGAGATTAAATCAGGATTATGCACCAATATTTTCATTACAGCTTGCCCTCCCATTCTCCATATTGAAGACAGATTTTTAGTAGTCCCTTGGCAGCAAGAGGCCACTCTGACTTAAAGGAAAATGAAGGGGTCAAAGGTCAGCTCTAGTAGTGCACTGTCTCACAACATGTCATACACTCAACCTTTGATTCTAGCTGCAGCCACGGTTAAAAGAGAAATCACTCAATCGCTCTGGCCTCCATCATTTGTGCCCTGCTTGTGCTGTGGTGCCATTTCTTCACCTGCATCTCTCCAATTAAATATAAGTCATTATCTAAGCTCCAGATCAATGACCACTTGGCTTCCGGAAACTGCTGCTCTTCTGTGGGAGGCGCATCAGTTGCGCTTTGCCGGCAGAGTCTCCAGCTCCAGAATCTGGGTGGCCACCTCTCTTTCAAAAGAGCACAATAAAGCTCCTACATTTACAAAACTAAATCTGCTATAACAAGGCCCCTAGCAATGGGCTAATCCTATCAAAATGGACTCCTTTAAAATACCACCAAAAGAAGATGCTGCCTGCTCCAAACAATGATTTGCTCAACATAAACTGCAGGGAAATTTCAGTATGCATGAAAATTCCATCTGTTCCAAGTGACATTTCTTCCACCTGGGTCTAAAAAAACAAATCTGTTTTTGGATTTGTGACTGTTTAGCTACTCCTTAGCTACGAAAATAAAGGCCAGATGTGCAGGCGGGAATCTCGTGTGGCTACATGCAGGCGGTCTGTGTGTGACGGCAGCCCTGTCGACAGCCACTGCTTTGGAAGATGACTTTCCCTTTCAGACAGTGTACAAAGAGAGGTTTAACCCTTCAGTACAAACACTACTCACTATGGGAGTCAACCTTGGCATAGCATCAATGAGACACTTTATGTTTACAATATACCATATCTAGAACATTGAAAATATGCTTAGAAATTACGTTGGGCATCAGAAGATGTCTAGACAACAAAGCAGATTTGGAGGATTAGACTTGGTACAAACCTGATGACATGAAAAGTGTTACATGGCCAGATTAGAAGGCAGGCCCAGTGTTTCAGTTTAACCCCTAAGAAGCTTGTGAGTATCTTAACTTTCTACGGTGGCCCGTAAGGCCCCACCCCCCACGATTAGCTCTGGTCCCACACACAGGCAGGGACAAAAAGACCCACCTCAGTGTGGGCCTATCAATGTCACTGCTTTGTGCTGCGGTCTTTCAGGGTACATGAAGTGTCTTAAGCCAAAATGAGATCAATAGCACAGCCAACTGTGCAGCAGGCAGCCACAGCAGAGGCCACAGGACACAGCAGAGCAGGCTTCACTCACTGTCAGATCTCAATCTTTGATCTACTTGTGGCTCTAGCTCCTCTTCTGGCATGTATTTTGCTTACTAATACATTTTAGGAGCAATATCGATGTGCAATATCTCTGCTGAGTTAAATAATGCCCCAGTGGACCTTTCAAAGTTGTGTGTACTCTGCTGAGCCAGATATTTCTGACAGTGACCTCAGTCAGCCTATAGGTACACTGGCTTGGACAGGTCAGTTGCATTGATTTTCCATTCTATCTTGGCACCAACCACTGTCAACGAACCACTGAGATGTGTCCTTGACCAAAGTGGAACCCACGCGGTTGCATCACGTCAACTTTTTCTCAGAAAAAGCTTTTCCTAGAGCAATGATCTACTTAACGCAAGAGTATGTATCCTCTACATCCCCATATCCCCCATTGTTCCTCCATAATCTTGTCAGCAAGACATGAATATATCATTGTAAATAAATGGGACCACCGTGTTAGACCTTAGAGATTTCTCTTCTTTTTCCCAACAGAAAAAGGCTAGGCCTAATTTGCCGTCATCAGCTTCTTTTGTTCAAACAGTGGCTGGTATTTGAGAATAATCCTCCTCCATAGAAGAAATAGTGTCTCAACAGGCAGTGGCAAGACTCTGTCAAAACCTTTGGCAACGTGCAAATCTTTGAGAGATCTGCAATTTTCACAGTGAGAGAAACCTGTTAATGAGAAAACAAGCTTAATTTGCTACCTATAGCAAGGTATGGTTAAAACTGTTAAAGTGGACATAATTTGATCACATATTGGTAAGATAAATTATCTAATTTTACATTCAGTTTTAGTTGTTTAGTGTTGTATTTGTAAAGTCATGCAATATCTGACAAAATGACCTTAAATTAAAGGGCTGCCAATGAAGTCAAAGGTAGGTAAATATCAAGTTGCAAATGTGCATTGATTGTTTAGATGCTCCAGGTGACACCACGTCAGTAGAGGCACCTACTATTTACCTCTCCAATTTTTAACCTTTGAATATTGGCATTTTACTCAGGATAGAGTACAGACTGCATGGTTCAACACTTACAATACTGTAGGAGTCCAACATTTTATACAAAATTGTGACATTTTTAAGAAAAGACTGTTTGCTCTTGCAAACAAACAGTTCAGTTGTATGGAACAATCTAATAAGGAAATTAGATGCAAATGACTGTATATGTCCACAGAATATTTTAACGTTAGTGTTTTGATCTAGCCGATCCCTTTGTTGTTTAAATCTAAAGACGCTTCAAAAGATGTGAGAATATGTTTGGAATGCATTAAGGTCTGAAAACTGTCTGTCAGTGCACACAATTAGGTCTACTCTAATAGATGTTCGCAGTAATAGTAAAAAGGACAAAAAGGAGCTGCTCTCAGTGGTGCACAAACAGCCTGGCACAACTAAAAATGAATCCATTTACTTCACAATGTTTGCTCTGTACTTTTGGCTGTAAAGGCGAAGGAAATCAAAAAGCCAATTCACAGAGCAGGAGCCAAGGCCTTCTTTATTATGGGCTAAGCACCCTGGCAGCAGCGAGGACAAGACAGAGAGAGAGCAGACAAAACCAAACACTAAACAGTCACATCTGCACCCGCTTCAGAGCCCTGCTCTGAGCCCTGACCTTGGCCAACAAAGAGGAGATGCCTCAGGACTGATGCTGGGTGTCCTGGGAGGGGGCACTCTATAGGCTCACAGCAGGGTGACAAGGTACCAGTGCTGCCACCCAACATGGCAGAGCAGTAAGGGGCTAGTCTCTTTGTTATAGAAGCACTGAGAGAATACAGATGCTAGAGAAGCGCCTGCACCCAAGATGAAAGAAGCAAAGTAGATGAATATTTATCAATGTGGCAAAAGGATGCAAATAAATATACAGATTTATTTCACCTCTGCCCGAAGTTAGAAAAGGCAAATTCCTCCTCATCAAATCAAAGGGAGACGCAACAAAGCAACTGTGTACTTCAAGACTTAAATCTCAGAAGTTCCTAATCCTTCTGAAGTCCACACGGGACCTTAGGTCTCCATGGCAACAGCTGGGCATTCAACCAAGTGATTGCCTCCAATGAATTTCAGATAAGACAAAATGGAAGTGAATTGATGTGATTTTAATGCAGAAGTGAGCGGTGGAGGGAGGTCCACTCGGTTCATATTTGAATAAAGCAAACAGAGCAGACAAAAGGCTGACAGCCGTAAATGACATTGTCAGAACAAAAATTATCAGCCAGTTTACAATCTGTTTGCTCATGTAGAACAAACAGAATGTGTGTGGCATCCCCGGCTTTGTGAGCGCTCGGGCTAGCAGCCGGTGGCCACAGAAAGGCAGATATCAGCTCCCCCTGCAGCCCTGCAACAATTAGATAGCAATTTGACAGGCACACTCAAATGTGCGTTTGTTGTCCCTTTCCAAGGGCACCACATCTCGTTTTATCAGGAAGGAAATACATAATTGAGGCATCTGGAACAAAGACAAATTGCGTGACCTATGGCCAGAGGACTCGCAGGGTGGGATACAGGGACCAGCGAGACACATTCCACACACAGAGCCTTCAGTTACCTAGCAAGACTCCAGTCAAGGTTCTCTTTTCTGCCTTGGCCTTCTTTGGTGGTGGTGGACCAATGGGAGCTCCAGCCCTACTAGGCCCCGTCCATTCTCTTTGTTGGGGTTTGTCACTTGTTTTGTTTTGAGCTTGTTAACTTCTCTATGGTTGTGCTGACAAGCAGCAGCTGGTGAGCTTGCGGTAGGCTGCAGGACATCAATTTCATCTTACGACAGGGAGGGAAAGTGCACTTGGCTGGCTGCTTTAACGGTACCTGGAAGTTTTATCCTGCTAAGTGCTGCAACACTATAGAAATGAGAAGTGGCCCAGCTGAAGCATTCAACTTGTAATTCAAAAACCAAAAAAATCATTATGAAATAAAAATGACAAAATGAGATGATAGAGGTTGTTGGAAAGTTTTGTGGCCATATTGATTGTGAGACAGCAGTGTACTGGAGCATTCATTGATATTCGGGGAGGTGACGAGCGTTGTCTCCTGGAGCTTGTTCTCCGACTGTAGAGATGCTGTTTAGTCTTATTAAAAACTTGTTTGATTAGCCGGCCCGAGAATGGAAGCAGTGGAAAGGTCTGGCAGCAGCAGATAAAAGGAGAATGATAAATAGGCGAGGAGCCAGCCGAAGCGCAGTGAGCCACTAGAGCATCAAAACAGAGGCAGTTCACTGCAAACTTCATCCAATTACTATCCGCCACTCACACAGCTACATTGCTCTAGTCTTTTCACTGCAGGTTAAATTGCTCTTCTCTTTTTGCCGATATGGCAATCGGTCATAAAGAGCCACCCATCATTAGCGATGTTTGAATTGGAGCCATGTAGTGTTTGGTTAAGAGGCTAAATGCAAATTTGATGAAAGAATAAGGCAGCATTTACATATCAGCCTCTGCTCACATGGGGAGAGTAAACATTCTGTTTATCTCAAGTGTCATTTTATGAATCAGTCCAATATAAAAAGCAAGTCCAGGCTAAAGATCTATACTACTCTCAGATCTTCAAAAAATATGTTATGTGTAAATGCAATGAAACCAGTTTAGCTAAAGCACACAATAATGATTAAGAATTAATGTAAAATAATACAGGTATACATAAAATATTATTTCAGCATAAAGTCAGCATAAATGTAAAATGACTCACAATTAAAAACTAAAGCTTATTTATTGAAAATTATTAAATAAAGTAAAATTATTTTATGGTTTGAAACATGAATGTTATAAAATAAATTATACAATTGCAAAATATAATTGTTGTTATTCTGTGTTATTGCCTCTATAATGAGAAAATAAGAAAGTGTGGTTATGTGTTTAATAATTGAACATGGCGCTGGAGCAAATAATATGGAGTGCCAAGTAATAAATTGCCTTGACACAGCCATGTGAAAGCATATTCCATGAGAACACAGTGTGCAGGGCTCCCGAGCAGACAGGGCTGAGGAAAAGAAGGCAAAACACTGCCATCTATGGCTTCAATCCTAGGACTGCTCAGGTCTGTGCACTCCGCTCAGTGCCAAGACAGGGTTCCAGCAGAAAAATGCTATGGCTTTATATTTGTAAGTAAGATTAATAAAACATAATTGTAATCAAGCTGTAAACACATGCTTAACTATTCGCAGTGTAGTAAAGTAAAAAACTCTTTTGGAACAGTGTTCATACTAAAGTTTCTAGCTTGCCTCATGAAGCTGACACGTTTTTGGCTTGTGAAATTGACAGATTAGACTGAAACCTAGATTTTCATCCAAATGGGCATCTGGTGGCCATATCCTTTAAGCAACACAATTCTGCACAAATCAGGGGTTCTGTCGGAGCTTTTCCTACCACCTGCTGTGTATCTTCCCTCAAAATGATTGAGCCTGCCTTTATTGTTTCATCATAATTTTATCTTTACACTTTGTTTGCCAAAACGCAACACACAGAGCACACTTTGTACTGCAGAGATTGATAGACTGATACCACCATTGTCCTATACAGTATGTAGGTAGAACACACGAACAAAATGGCATGAAGTTAAATTGGGGTTGGCAATAAAAACACATAACCGGCCGAAATTTTGACTTTGATTCAAGAGCGCATTAGCCAAAATAATGATGTGCATATAGCTGCCAGACTGGGGAGCAGGTTGGCGATGGAGCATAGAAGAAAGCCAGATGTCAGGGCTTCTATAGCTTAGGCCTTGACCAGGCCTTGGTCTGCGGCGGCCCTTTATGTAGCTCTGTGAGGGATGCTCTGCTCTCCTCTGGGAGCCTGGAGGCTTTACTGGTGATGAGACGCGATCTGTCCCGTCTGTCACCTCGCTTCCACGCATTCATACGCCATCCATACAGTGGGTCCTCCAGGCCCATAATCCCGTCTCTGAGGTGCAGTACAGACAGAGGAGCAGACAGGAGCCAGGCGGCAAGTCTGTTAGAGCATGTTCAACACGTTCAGCATGACGGCGCACTTCACATCTACTACATTAGCTCAGAACAGTCAGGCGGAGCTGTAAATGAGTGGGCTATTTCTGAAAGAGGAAACATTATTCCATGTCATGACAAGAGCATGAAAGTAAACACAAAGAGAGACACAGGATGGAAGTTAAATCTGTCTTCAAAACTGGAAGGGCATGATACATGTTTACAAGGCAGCAAATTTTAAACTTGTGTTGTATATGGTCTTTGCATCTCAACATGTTCTATGTTTTTATTTATTCTGTGTCAATACACTAAATGGCCAAGGCCATATCCATTCCTGCAAACAGCTATGCAGGCTTTATGAATCACTGCAACTTGCACTCTGTGACCACACACACAGAGTAAATTTACTCAGCACATCATCTCCTGATGTTTACAAACAAATACAGAAAGAGTTTATGTAATGCATTCATTTAAACACGACCTAAGATACAAGCAAATAGATCATTCTTAGGCATTCTTTGCTTTGCAAACACACCTATTATAGATTAAAGTTTGACAGTATGCCAGAGTTATCAAGGTAAACTGGAATTCTGACTGACAACTGAAAGTGGTTTCCCTTTGTTCCCTAGTGAGTGAGAGACTTAGCCTAGCTACACATAAAGAGGTCAAGCCAGTCCTACTATGGGCTCTTGTTTAAGTTGCCTGCTTCCTGGAAGCAACATCAATTTACTCTGGACAAGCTGACCACTCCCTTCAAGGATCAGCACAAAGAGCTGACCTGGGACAGACATGTAGGGTTCACCTCAGAGCCCATTCATCAAGTGTCAGGGCTGTGTGTGCATGAGGTCACGAGCTGGCATGCAGTGTTGCAAATGATAGGTCACCCACAGGGCACTGGATGACGGCCACAATATCTTAATAATCCAAAATCAAAACCTAAACCCTGTGTGAGACTTGCTGTTTTGCTGTTGACAGTTGTTACGATATGTGTGATCAGGAGTGTTTGACAAAGTCAAATAGTATTGTTTTTCCTGCACAGATTAACCTGTTTAATGCAGAGAGCAATCAACGACCTGCACTGCCACTCTACTCTACTGCACTCACTCCTGTATGCTGTGTGAGGTGTGTGTGTGTGAGTGTGTGTGTGTGAGGTGTGTGTGTGTGAGGTGTGTGTGTGTGAGGTGTGTGTGTGTGTGTGTGTGCATGTGTGTGTGTGTGCACGTGTGTGTGTGTGTGTGTGTGTGTGTGTGTGTGTGTGTGTCCAGAGCTCGTGCAGGGGAGCAGACTGAGTCACTTGGGGACACACCTTCTTTCCTCAATCCTTTTCTCCATCTTTCCTCTGCAACAAGCACGTATCACCGAAGGTCACACATGAATCATGACTATATTTTAAATCATACAAAGAATTAGGGCTGGGAACTTTTCATTTTTCGGAGGTAACACATATTTGAATACTTGGTTTTCAGTACGAGTACCTGGACAATAATGAAAATTTTAATAATTTTAAAACTACATAGAGGGCAACAAAGTAGTTTGTTATACATATTTTAAAACTTAGAAGCCTAAATGTCCTATATGACACAAAATGCACTCTTTTGAGCTTTAAGCCATGTTAGAATGTTGTTACCTCCTCAAAAGCATACCTGGAGTTGTGTTTTGTTTCATTCACACACTTGAGTAATCCTGCATTATTACTCTGTCTACATCTCCAAAGCTCAAAATCCTCCATTCCAACTTACGATGTCATTTAGTGGTAGTTTTCAAGGAAACAGCTACCTTTTACCTTTACTTCAGTAGAGATCAGCAATTCCAAGGCTAAAATTATTCAAATGATTCTAGTGAAGGTGTATGGAGTTTAAAAACACAGTGGAGTACTTACTGTATTACAACATGATATCACAAGGCGGAGCAGAGTGTTTTCTGTTTGAAAGAACATTTAACATACTACCCTTTCAAGGCATGCAAGACCTGTGTTCTGAATTGTCGTAGAGCACAGTATTGTTTAACATCAAAAAGGCATTGCACATTATAAAGGACCATGTCAGTTAAGTTAGAATAGAATCATTGCACAGGTATTAGGAAAGCCACATCTGAGCTGCTTGCCTTTGCAGCTGGTAGTGAGCTAGACAACACATTAATAACCAGCCATTTACATTTAATAGTTAGAAATTGACTGAATTATTACATTCCTTCAAATTCATATATAAATCATAGTTTCTGACTATGACAAAAGCATATTTATCAATCTAACAGGTGCGACAAAAGAGTGCAACTTTTCAAAATGACCAAAAAGTCGTGTGTGAAAGAACATTTTTAGCGGTACAAGGCTTTCATTCATGAGACTAGTAGGGTGTGGAGCACAATGTGAAGCAAGCCACATCAATCGTTTGATAAATTAGCCAGGTGATGCCGAAGGGGAGCAGAATGTGAGAGTGAAACTTGCCAAGTTGCCAAGCAGCAACAGCTCGTCTAATTCTGTTCACAGTGCAACAATAACAAATAGCCCACCACTCCCTGGGTAACAAAGCACATATCTGCAGCAGACGGGAACAAAAGGACCAAAACATGTCTGCACTGTTCGGATGGGAATCTGAAAGAGCTCAAAGTACCTCAAGAGTGGTTTCCCATGACAGTGGGAGCTTTGAAAGGAAAGACAGAAATATGCTCTTAAAATGCATTTCCTGCGAGGGACACACATTTCATAATGAAAATCTGTTTCATAATGATAATCTGAAAAACAATTCAGTTTCAAAGCTATGCTGTCACATTTCAAAAATACACTCTGCAATAACAGGGAGATTAAACGTGTGTAAAGTAAATGTTTAAATCCAGGCCAGTGTTTAAATCCAGTGTAGTATAAGTAAAGGCTACTAAATAAGAAAGGGGAAGTAGATGAACGATTTATCCAATTGTTTGTTTTGTTTCCAACACATTTGCAAGTATGTTAACATATCCTATTTGTAATTGTATTGTATTACACATTCATGCTATTGCTATTTTCTAATTACAGTCATTCAAACTGTGATTCGGCTGCAATTAATAGTAATAATTATATTACATTTATCCTTTTACTTGAGCAACATAATATAAGTAATAGCACTGAGTTGAAATAAGTTTAACAGCTGTGGATCAAGATATGAAGCACCTTATATTTCTTGAGATATAAATACTTCTGGTGTGGTAAAAATATTTTCTGATAATTGTTCAGCCTAACATTGTGTCTTTGTAATGGTTTGTGAAGGGTGCATTGTTAGACTTGCTTTAAAAGAGCATTGAGAGAAGCCTGAGTGAAGGTGTCAGTTGAGAGTGCCACCCGGCCACATTCCTCACATGCCAGTCAGTGTGTCACTGACCCTGAAACGGAGCCCACTTTCCCAATTAGAGTCGTTAATGTGAGCCACTAAGTGCCCCGGTCACACTCGGCTGCAAAAGCAGCCCTCCTCTGGCACTGGGGAGAGACCCAAACCATAACAACACAAAAAAGGCCATCACAGAGTTTTCATCAAGTGTTGGCTAAGATGTCCGTGGGGTATTCAGAAGACATACAAGTGGGATTTGTTGCTTAAACCATGGGCTGAAGGGGGCAGCACATAAACAGGAATCAGAAAAGGAAATTGCGTGAAAGAAGAAAATAAGCTGCACTGAGCTGGTGAGAAAGATGTGGGCAGTGAAATAGTTTGTATTAAAAAGGAGCCTGAATGACAGTTGTGGCAGTTGCTTTTTAACTTGATGCTGTTAACACCAGTATTTAGATGGACAATTTCAACAGCCATTCTTGCATCAACCATCTGCAAGAGCTTTCTTGTCTTTTATTATTTTTTCTGTCATATGGAAATAGATACTGATTCCTTGAATGATATTTTCCTATTCCTCACAATGGTTATCTTAATGACTATCATTTTAAATCCCAGCGAGAAAAGAGGGACATTTACATCTGCGGTCATTTTGTATTGTCCCTTAAAAATTTTGACGTTAACGTACATAGCAGATGTTGTTGCTAATTTGACTGCTAATTTGGTTAGGCGCTTGAAATCTTTGGCTGAAACATCCGTTAATGGATATGCCCAAAAACTATTTTGATGTGCCAGTATCACTGCTATGTGTGGATTTGATTGGTTGTTCAGCCATGTGGGTAGCTTTTGTTAAAACTTCAGAACTGAAAGAGAACACTAGGCCTATATAAATACATTATTTATAAGGCATTACCATTAGCAGTATACACTGTTTTAGGAAGAAAGTGTCCCAGTATAAAGCAGGGCAGTTTGTTGTGTATGGGGCTACATGGGTGCTTATATCACTATTAGCACCAACACTTGCAGGTGATTGCAATGCTACAGATAACCTATAAAAACAAACTATACTGCATAATGTCTATTTAAAGTACATTACATGCTTATCATTTTTATACAGTATTCAAAGTTGCAAGCTATAAATCCACTTATAAGCCATTGTTTGATGATTGTCAGGGTAAAACTTATGGGTGTGTTTTATTTAGTAAGTGCATATGATGAAGTTTGGGTATGTTTGAAAATATGTATTGGGTCTTTTATTTAGAATGTACTGATTTGAAATGTGTAGCTGTGCTGTGTTCTAGTCATTACCAGGAAAGGTTGTATCAGTCCACCTCAACACTTCAGATAAGCTGCACTGTGAGATTTAAACAGTGAGGAAGCAATAAAATAATCTGTCATCAACTTTCACACTGAAGAAATAATAAAGCAGAACAGGTTAAGGAGAAACATGTGAACATTACAGCTCTGTGGGTTGCCAGATTTGTTGCTTTTACACTTTGTAGGTTAGACTCTCAGATGCATGAGGTGAGAGTGAGTCAGATGTAGGTGCTGAAAGCTGCTAAAGCCCATGAAGAAAACTGGCACTTCCCTGTCTGCTGTAATAGGACAAGTGTTAAGGGAAAAATTAGTCATTAGTTCACCACTCACTAAATGGTAGATTAAAATATTGTCTATATTATGTGCTGAAGATGCTGTGCATTAATTATGACAAAATATTGTGTAATATTTATGACTACAATGAAGATTCAGAATGAACAAATAGTTTACACTTTACTTAAAGGTAGAGTATGTAAGATTTTGGAGGTTCTGAGCTTTCATATCCATAGCCTGTTCATACTGAAAATAAGCAAAATGTATATGTAACCTCAATATACAGATTAAGTCACTGGCCACCAAGGTTTAGTTGTTATTGCAGGTCCCTTTTAAAACCAACAAGAGCCAGTAAACACATATCCTACATTTTTGTTTTCAAGTTGAGCTACCTTTTAGTAGTACCTCTAGTTCAGTAGAAATTGGGCTCAAACTATCCAAATGATTCTAGTGAAGGTGTATGGAGTTTAAAACCACAGTGGAGCACTTCCCGTATTACTACATGACATCACAAGGTGGAGTGTTTTCTGTTTGAGAGAAGAACTCAGCCTAAATATGCAGGGTTTGAGTGTTAAGCAAGTGTGAATAAAACAAAACGTAACTCCAGGTATGTTGATTTGATGAGGAAACAACATTATAACAGAGATCAGAAAATAGCGCAATATAAGCCCTTTAAAGACACAACCGCCACTAAAATGATGCAAATATTAAAATTTACACCCCGACCAAACTATTGAGAAAATACAGGCCTGTGCTCGTGTTACAAATTATACATTATACTACAGTTAGTCAGACATGGGACCAAGTCACACATGTGCAAGTCTCAAGTAAGTCTCAAGTCTTCACCTTCAAGTCACAAGTAAGTCTCAAGTATTTTTTTCTTGGGCAAGTCAAGTCAAGTCAAGTCACAGGCTATGTCAAGTCAAGTCAAGTCAAGTCCTGTAATAGGTCAAGTCAAGTCCAAGTCAAGTCACCTTTGGCGTATTGTTGTAATTTTAGCTGCAGAATCTGATCTTAAAGGGATATGCCACCCCCAGGTCAAATTTGGGCATCTCCCCACAGTCCAGAGACTAAAATAAGTGGTGGAAAGCGTTTTCCTGCTCACCCAGCCATTGTCCGAGCCTGTTGCCACTGACCGCCGCGGTATCTGCAGCTACTCCGCCTTAGACTGGAGTAAGGCGGAGTAGCTGCAGATACCGCGGCGGTCAGTGGCGACAGGCTCGGACAATGGCTGGGTGAGCAGGAAAACGCTTTCCACCACTTATTTTATTCTCTGGACTGTGGGGAGATGCCCAAATTTGACCTGAGGGTGGCATATCCCTTTAATAAAGTGAAAGGCAATATATAAGAAAGTGTAAGTAATCATCACTGGCTAATGTGCCCAACCTGTTATCAAATATTTGTATTGTAAATACTCATGTTCAGTAAAATACATCATAGACTCAAACAAAACAGTGATAATGTAATTATTGGTTATTTATTGGTAAAAGTGATCTGTACATCGAAAACCAAACTGTTTCACATGTTTTCAACATTGTTTCAGCATTGAGATGAAACCAGTAACAGCTAAAACAAACTTGTATTAAACTTTGTTACACTCCCTAACTCACTCCCACACACACTTTCTAACACACACACACACACACACACGCACACACACCACTCCTCGCGTGCGTAATGGGTCAGGCGCGCTCCTCGAGAGCTCGTGTATTTAGACTACACCTTTGTAAGAGACTGACTGAGTAAGAGTAAAAAGTGATGAGAGTTTTGTTTATTATTATTATTTGAACGTAGACCCTCGGTCAAGTGATCTCCTGCACACCACAAAACCAAGACAACAACTGATCTGAGCAACGCCAAGAGACAGTACATTAACGCCACATAGCCCTCCACCACAAGCGCAAACACAGCGCAACTCTCACATCTGAGGGGACTAAACCAGGTCTAGACTGGACCAGGTCTAGACCTGGACTAAACCGGGATTAAACCACCACGGGCCACTCTTTGCTGATTTCGTGAGGCTGGTTTGTGGCTGGGGCTGAGAGTACGCGGTCGGGGCGCCGCGGATCGTTTTCGTGCTCGCAGCCCCGGTGTACGCGCGGCCTCGTGCCGGTGGTGGTGCACGTGGTGCACGCGTTGCGTCCCAGGACATGGCAGTGCCGTTGAATGAGCACGAAAACATTATGTGAACACGCAAGTCATTCAAGTCATCGTGTCTCAAGTCAAGTCAAGTCCCGAGTCCTAGACTTCCAAGTCCGAGTCAAGTCTCAAGTATTTCATTTTTTGTCGAGTCAAGTCACAAGTCATAAAAACAGCGACTCGAGTCGACTCGAGTCCAAGTCACTAAGTCTCAAGTCCCCATGTCTGCAGTTAGTCAACACTGGGCATCACTGAAGTAGAAGTAATATCAATCAAAGCTGTGATTACAAAATCAGGTGGTACTGGATGAGTGCGCACGGTGCCTCTCGTGTTTGCTTGGTGAGATGTCTGCCTTGTAGTGTTTAAAGCCACTCACCTCGCTCTCTGTCATAAAGAATTGTTTGTTCAGAGATCCTTCGACTTAGGCCCAGTGCGCATGAAGGCTGCAAAAAGTATAGAGCACCCGGATGAATGAATGGTCCCCTCTTAATCTGTTGATCTCAGAGGAATGTTGGTAAATCAAGAAGAGAAATAGGAGGAAAAACAATCAGAGAAAGGCACTTTGTATAACTTAACTCAAATTATTAAAGCAGCAGTAAGCTACTTTATACAAACTTGAATGTTCAGAGTTTAAGATATAGCCACAGATGCCATGACATGGGTTACACTGGTCTACAAGCAAAACGATTCTGGAACAAAAATAGTGAATTTTTTCTTGGTTTAAATCACTAATGAAGAAAAAGTAAGTCAGAAGTGCTGATTGGCTATAGTTTCCAAGATACAGTATTGGGTCAAAATAGGAAATTTATGCAAAATAAGGCAAAAACGTTAGTTTATCAGAAGGTACAGTGTGTCTACAAGCAACCAGTTCTATCTGAAAGCCTGTCTGCACATTCCAATACATTCATTTTAATATGTCTAGAGTTTTAACATATATCTATATACAATATATATATTATTCATACATCATTACATATCTTGAATACATTAGCTAACCAGCACAGTTATCAATTGATTTTCAGTTCATCTTGTCAATATAAATGAGATTTAGCCACTTTTTCTCGGGAGCAAATCGAGTGCAAAAATTTGTAGACCAGTGTTATTAAATTTTCAGCGATTTTTCGTACGAGATTACATAGGCATACCGAAAAACAGCACTAACAAGTCACTTATTTAGGGCTGCAATTTTGAGGGAAGGCAACAGCGCCCTCATGTGGCCGCGTTAAATTGAGCGTGTTGAAAAAGCTGCTGTAGCCTAATCTAACGCTTCTATTATAAAATGAGTTTGTCACAAAGCACACACCACACGAGTCGATTTGATCAAGCTGATGATAAATGCTGCGCCACAAAAACCCTCTCTCTGCCTTATCTCGCCTCAGACAGGTGGTCTTACCTGAGGAGAAGGCAGAATTGAAGACATGTATAGGGCCATAAAGCCATAACCGGCCCGGCTGTGTGGAGCAGAGATGCGCACATAGACGCACCACCTGCCGCATGTGAAGAGCTGTTTATCACCAGCTGCTCTGTGTTTTATAGCGCTCTCTTCGGACTGGCTGTGATTAGCAGAAAAGGTCACGCACAAATTAAAGTTGTTGTTTAAACCTACTAAAGATGTTGTTGACCAGGGCTTGGATTTAACTAATTCTGCTGAGAGATTTCCTAAAAACATTTGAAGGGCTTTCCAATCAATTCGGGCCAATTCCATGCTTAATCTCTACTGCCATCTACTGTTTTATGGTTTGTATTGCATGTATAAAACCAGCAGACTACAGAAATAAAAAACAAAACAAAAAAACAAACAGTCCATAATTTATTTAATTAAAGGAACTTTTTAGTAGTAGTAGTACATTTCAACATACAGTTATTCTATGTGAAATATATATGCTCCTACCTTTTCAAGAGCAACATTTCCCCATGTTCTGGTGTGTTATTGAAAAAACATAGAAAAGAATAGAACACATATATAGTTTAAACTATATATTTACCACTTCTGCATGTGCCTCACAGTACTAACAACAGAATTAGTCAGCAGTAGTTAAAATGTCTCTTGCCACTCCTGCTTTCCTTTTCCTGCAGCCATGTTCTGCTAATGGCTTTGGATCACAGTTAAGCCTTACTGCAAATGGATCCTAATCCAGTGGGCCTGCATTTGGTTACCTGAGGGAAATACTATCCAGCCTCCCTATTGCACGTTTCCAGATTAGTCCAATATATATTAATCCTCTCATTTATCTTTGTCAACTATAAACCCAAAATAATTTGAGAGTGAGTAAATAAAAGCAGGTAGTCATGCAGGCAGAAGGCAGGTGTGCTCCACCACTTCACACCACTTATCAATGGGACTGTCTCTATAACCAGACCTCAGATAAATTAAAATTTTGCTTTTACTTCACATTTATTTATTTTTTTCATTACACTATCTGGTGGCACAGTGGCATGTTTGCCACTTGACTCATCTGTCATCTGTGTTTGCATATTAACCCTGTATTTAGGGAATCTATGTTAAAAATCTAGATCCACGCCGATACAAAAAAAATGGGTCCACAGGGTTACTGAAAATGACCAATGATAAACATTCATTTTCTCAGACATACAGCTCTGGAAAAAAAATAAGAGACATCTGCATTTTTTTCTGAAATCAGCATCTCTACATGTGTTACAGCCATTCCATTCCAGCGTCTGTTGAATTCCAACACAAACACAAAGCTGAGCTACTTCAGTTCTTGCACCAGGATTGGAATAAAGTCACCCAAGAACAATGTGAAAGACTTGTGGAGAGCATGCCAAGACGCATGAAAGCTGTGATTAAAAATAAGGGTTATTGCACCAAATATTGATTTCTGAACTCTTCAAAGGGATATGCCACCCCCAGGTCAAATTTGGGCATCTCCCCACAGTCCAGAGACTAAAATAAGTGGTGGAAAGCGTTTTCCTGCTCACCCAGCCATTGTCCGAGTCTGTCGCCACTGACCGCCGCGGTATCTGCAGCTCCTCCGCGTTAGACTGGAGTCTAACGTCGCCAGAGAAAGATTTCGGCCAAAAGGAATTAATTTGCTCGATGCGTTTCCCAATTACTTTCTGTGTAGTGCGCATTCATATCGAGTGCAAATAAATGTGCAAATCAACACGGAGAGCTTGACTTGGTCATTTTGGGTGGGAACTATTTTCCAGTGCGGAAGAATAAAGCCGAATCACGCACCACGCTGTGCAACAGGGGAACTCCCTTCCTGGTGCGTAACAGGGATTCCCCTGGCAGCGTGCTGCGTGATTCAGATACCGCAGCGGTCAGTGGCGACAGACTCGGACAATGGCTGGGTGAGCAGGAAAACGCTTTCCACCACTTATTTTAGTCTCTGGACTGTGGGGAGATGCCCAAATTTGACCTGGGGGTGGCATATCCCTTTAAGTGTAAACATTAGTATTATGTTGTTTTAAAATGAATTTGATCTTGTTCCTTTGCATTGCTTGAGGACTGAAAACATGTATCTTATTTGTTATTTTGACCATTTGTCATTTTCTGCAAATAAATGCTCTAAACGATAATATTTTTATTTGGAATTTGGGATAAATGTCAGTAGTTTATAGACTCAAACAAAAATGTTTCTTTTGCCCAAGCACATACCTATAAGTAGTAAAATCAGAAAAACTGATAATTTTGCAGTGGTCTCTTATTTTTTCCAGAGCTGTACATTTGGAGAAAATGTGGAACACTGTAAAAGTTCCAATTTCAATCTGCAGTGGTCTTCAGTAACGGACACAAAATGCTATATATGATAATACACACCCATGAAAAGCACACACTTGACACACTTGTCTTCATATGTTGAATATGTTAAAGGGATATGCCAAAGTCAGCTTTATTGTCAATTCTGCCATATGTGTTCAACATACAGTGAATCGAAATTTTGTTTCTCTCTGGCCAAGTAGTGCAAAAAGACACTGTACAAAATACAATATGAAGACAAAACACAACAAAAACTATCCAAGACAGAGATCTAAGGTTAAACTAAAGTCTAAGATCTAAAATTTTAAAACAGTGCAACATAATAAATAAATACCTATATACAGATGTCCAAAGTGTGCAGTGTGCATCAAAAATGTGCAATGGAAGATACAGCAGTGAAATGGTAATGTGCAATAGAATGTGCATTGGAGTTAAGATAAAATAAATGTGCAACACGCTGCCAGGGAATTCTAGTTACGCAATAACAAGGGAGTAAACAACAGTAGTAAAAGTGCCAGTAGTAATAATGTGCAATAACAGTAGTGAACAACAGTACAACAGGAGTAAAATTCCAGTTCCCACCCAAAATGTGCACCAAGGCAACAGCTCGTCCGTGTTGCATTTTTAAAATGTCTAGAGTGATATGTCTTTTTTATGGAATACAGGTTATGCCAATATGGGGGGTGGGGGGTGGGAGATGGGTAAGGTGAGAGTTCAGGTGAGAGTTCAGCCTCCTGACAGCCTGGTGGATGAAGCTGTTTGACAGTCTGGTGGAGTGGGCCCGGAGCTACTGCGGCGGTACCTTCTCCCCGAGGGCAGGAGGCTGAACAGGCTATGTGCGGGGTGGCTCGGGTCACCCACAATGCTGGACGCTCTGCGGGTGAGCCGGGTGTTAAAAATGTCTAGGAGGGAGGGGAGAGAGACACCAGCGATGTTATCCTGTGAGACATCCCATCAATGTTCATTTGAAGGTCTAAGGATCAATTATTTAAATATTCTATTATCTATTATCTATTATCAAAACTGTCCCACTTCAACTTCTCAACAAACAGCTTAAATTGGATTGCATCATAACTCTCAAACCACTCACAGACAGTCCGAATTCAGAGTCACCATTCACCCCCCCTCCTGTGTCCCACCTTTGTACCCCAAGGATCTATCCTTGGTCCATTACTGTTCTCACTTTACATAAATGATCTCCCTGCAGTCTGTTCCAGCATCCACACCCAACTCTATGCAGATGACACTGTAATATATACACATGGCAAAAGCACCTCACAAGTCGCAGAAGTCCTCACACAATCCATGGTTCACGTCTCTAACTGGTTAAAACAGTTCTGCCTGCAACTCAATGTCAATAAAACCGTAGCAATATTCTTTACCAAATCCTCTAATCCCATAACCCATCATGACATCTTTGTAGATGGACATAAACTCAAAATCGTGCAAGAATACAAATATCTCGGAGTACAAATGGACACTAAACTCACTTTCAAATCTCAGGTCAGTAAAGTCTGCAACAAAATTAAATTCCTTCTCTCCAACTTCCATTTCATAAGACCACAGCTCTCACTCAATGCCGCCACAGTCAATATGCATGCCATGATACTCTCCCATATTTACCACTGCAATCATTATACAAAAGAACAATAAAAACACTTGACAAGAAACCAATCCAATATCATCACTGTGAAATATGACACAAACTCAAATTACTGAACTGGGACAATATGATCATATACACAAACCTCTGTCTTCTGTTTAAAATTATAAATGGTCTCTCTTCACCCCCACTTTCACAGTTCATTACAATAAGATCATCCTCAAGCCGGGTAACCAAGGGGGCAGTTAGAGGGGACTGCATTATCCCACTCAGGAAAAGCACCTTTGGACAGTCCTCATTTTTCGTCACTGAAGCACATCAATGGTTGCCTGGAAGAATCCATGACTCATCGCTGTACCAGCGAGTGAGTCTGGTAACGTTTGATCCACAGAATACGCTGCGGTTGCGCGTAGACAGACAGCTAAGTGAACCAATCAGAGATTGCGCCATCTTGATTCAAAACTGAGGCGGAACTTCCGCTGCCTAAGAGTGACTTTGCGGGCAAAGGCGGGTGCACTGACGTCACCATCTTTGAACGAATCAGAATCGCGGAGTCGGTTTGGAACCGGAGGAGCGAGAGTGGATGGAGAGTGTCCAAATGGTATCGCGGTGTATAGGAAATACAGAGAGATATCATTTGGCTGGCCAGGTAACATCAATGGATCAATACTCCATATCAGAGACTCACCATCATATCACACTTTTAAGACTCTTTTTAAAAAGTGGTTAATTGAAAATCAGCACTGCACAAATTAATTTCCTTTTAGAGTCACCTTTTTTATTCTATCCTGTTGTGTTACTGAGGGGTGTCAGATGTATGTGTGTTCTGTGTGTATATGTGTTGTATGTATATATTGTTAATGTTTTACTAAGTGTGCATGGCTGATGCTACACTCAACAAAAATATAAACGCAACACTTTTGTTTTTGCTCCCATTTTCCTGAGATGGACCCAAACATTGGACCCAACCAATGTTCCCCCTAATTTTTAATGTGTCTGAGCAAACACACTAACTCCCTGAGCGTTCCTTGGACCCCTGTGAGCGACATCCGACATGCACACTGTGGCCACACCAGTATCACACCTGAGATCATCACAAGTTACAGCTTATTCATCAAATTACTGCAGTTATTTGCATTAGATTACTTTTAATTTAACTGATTTTTTTGGTCCACTTAGAATGACAAAGAGAAAAATCTGTTCATGAGCTTTGTACATGTTGCATCAGTGAAACATTAAACAGTACAATATTTTGAAAAATAACCTCAAATAATTAAAATAACTTCAAATAAAAAAACTGTGGGCTACGGCCCATAAATGAGCAGTGTATAAATCTGTAAAATTACATTAAGAGATTTTTTTAGCTTGATAAATATAGCCTGCATAGAGCTGCAGATTTTTTTCATGGATTGTAGGACCTATAGGCCATGAGATGGGTAATCTTTCCCAAAATAATGATCACCAAAATAAGTATAAATTATTATCACTTTATATCTTGTTTTTTAATTATTAGCCTATTTCAGTAATTTTGCATGAGTGTCAGAGCTCTGTGGTATAATGCTCTGGGGAGAGGATTCACACTTTGAGAAAGTCCCATCTTTTTGGCTTACAAAAAACTATGAAAACAAAGTAAACAGGGGAAGATTACATTATGGCTCTACCTGTCTCCTCTTCCTGTGTTCTTCCCTCCATGATCTGCCGCTCTGACAGCGGAGATGTGCAACTACAACTACTGAAGGAAGCTAGAGAAACGCGGTGGAAATGTGTCTGTAGTTGGCTTCTCCCTGACGCGTGTCACATTCACATGTGCATCTATCAGTTCCGTGCGTCTAACCAGCGCTTTGTTTGTCAGTTGAGGTTAGATTTTATTTTATGCGCTGCACGCACCTAGAGGGAGCTCTGGTTAGCATTAGCGTATCTTAACTCCGCTGCACTGTTATTACTGTTATAGCGTGTATGGGCAGGGCACGTACACAAGTACTGTCAATGCCATGATTGGCTGCGTAGCGTAAGTGAATCGTATCGTACCGGCTGCGCACCTGTCACTCACTGAGTTACACAGCAAAATGATATAGAAAAAAATATAGATCTAATTCATTTACAGTGCGCTGCATAAGGTTTTCTTGTGCGCTGAGAATGTGCGAGCAGTGCGCAATTGCGCAGGCGCGCAGCTTAGAGGGAACACTGGACCCAACGATCCAAAATTCACTCCAGATACACAACACTACCATTTCTCTCAAACATTGTTCACAAATCTGTCCAAATGTGTGACAGCGAGCACCTCTGCCCCGCCGAGACAATCCACCCCACCTCACCTCACAGGTGCGCCACATCAAGATGCCGATCCGACATCATGACCAGTGCACAGGTGCGCCCCAGACTGCCCACAATAAAAGGCCACTCCGAAATGTGCATTTTTTTTTTTTGCTTTATTGGGGGCCTGGGGACTCAGAACCAGTCAGTATCTGGTGTGACCACCATTTGCCTCATGCAGTGCAACACATCTTCTTCGCATAGAGTTTATCAGATTATCAATTGTGGCCTGTGGAATGTTGGTCCACTCCTCTTCAAAGGCTGTTATGGACGAAGAAAACAGGTGCATTTTATTGATGGCATTTTGAATGCACAGAGATACCGTGATGAGATCCTGAGGCCCATTGTTGTGCCATACATCCATGAACATCACCTCATGTTTCAGCAAGATAATGCACGGCCCCATGTTGCAAGGATCTGTACACAGTTCTTGGAAGCTGAGAATGTCCCAGTTCTTGCATGGCCAGCATACTCACCGGACATGTCACCCATTGAGCATGTTTGGGATGTGCTTGACCAGCGTATACGACAGCGTGTACCAGCTCCCACTAATATCCAGCAACTTCGCACAGCCATTGAAGAGGAGTGGACCAACATTCCACAGGCCACAATTGACAATCTGATAAACTCTATGCGAAGAAGATGTGTTGCACTGCATGAGGCAAATGGTGGTCACACCAGATACTGACTGGTTCTGAGTCCCCAGACCCCCAATAAAGCAAAAAAAATGCACATTTCGGGGTGGCCTTTTATTGTGGGCAGTCTGGGGCGCACCAGTGCACTGGTCATGATGTCGGATCGGCATCTTGATGTGGCGCACCTGTGAGGTGGGGTGGATTGTCTCGGCGGGGCAGAGGTTCTCGCTGTCACACATTTGGACAGATTTGTGAACAATGTTTGAGAGAAATGGTAGTGTTGTGTATCTGGAGTGAATTTTGGATCTTTAAGTCCATCTCATGAAAAATGGGAGCAAAAACAAAAGTGTTGTGTTTATATTTTTGTTGAGTATATGAGTGAGCCTGAAAATATATAAATAGTGTAAATAATTTTGTATGTACATTGTTTTAACCTGTTTTTTTCTTAGGGTGACAATATAACATTCGTCCAGGGACTGCAGATGAAAACTAGCCTCTTGGCTAAATCTGGTGCATTTACAGAAATGTTCATGAATGTACACTGTCCCTGTCAAATAAATAAATAAATAAATAAATTCAAATTGCTAAAAGAGCATGTACTGTTTTTGGAGTATTTGAGACACAGTCTGCATTTGACCATTAAATTAAGATTTGTGTCATGTCTTTAATGACTGCTGGTTTGGATCACAATGCACATGTTTAGAATAGAAAAGCTCAACTACCACCATGTGTTAGAATATCATTACACAATTCTTTCTGGGTTACCTGTTACCATCCTAAAGGGAATTAAGACATCCTATAAGTCAAAAGGAGAGGTTACTTAGTGATCCATTCTCCTACTTGCCATCACCAGCTGGAGTTTCCATTTCCTTCAGGTTTCTCCAGTACCTCAGCTGGTAGACAGGACAGGACCTGAAGTGAAGAAGAGCAAACACGGATCCTGTGAACCAGAGGACATGACAACAGGACCAGTCTGAGGTCTGAGCTGACAGTTTGTGAGAGGAAAGTGGAAAAGTCATCAGCAGACCTAGAACATGTGTGGTCAGACAGAAAAGTCAAACACAAATGTCTTTACATGATGTGTATATGAGTGCTGCTTGGGAGAGTGAAACCCCTTAAGTGTTGAAGGAGGAATAATGGATGATGTAAGATGAGTGAGTGATGGTGAGAAAAGAAGGAGCAGAGCTAGTGCATACCATAGACAGGTGGTCTAAAGGTGGGTAGCCTACTCCAGGGGAAAGTTGGATTATTATGAGACTCAGCACCTGATACAAACATTCGACATATGCGGACAATAAAACATGCTAAACCATCAAGTAATTAACATCTATATTGGATCTGGCTACACAGATCTGCATAATGTGCCAAGAATGATAAAAAATAAATACAGCTCTGGAAAAAAATAAGAGACCACTGCATTTTTTTTTCTGAAATCAGCATCTCTACATGTATTACAGCCATTCCATTCCAACGTTTGTTGAATTTCAACACACACACAGAAGCTGAGCTACTTCAGTTCTTGCACCAGGAGTGGAATAAAGTCACCCAAGAACAATGTGAAAGACTTGTGGAGAGCATGCCAAGATGCATGAACGCTGTGATTAAAAATAAGGGTTATAGCACCAAATATTGATTTCTGAACTCTTCTTAAGTGTAAACATTAGTATTATGTTGTTTTAAAACGAATTTGATGTTGTTTCTTTGCATTGTTTGAGGTCTGAAAACATGTATCTTTTTTTGTTATTTTGACCATTTGTCATTTTCTGCAAATAAATGGTCTAAACCAGGGGTCTTCAACGTTTTTCACCAGGGACCCCCAAACAGATGGCGAACTGGGCCAGGGACCTCCTGCTATATATACGGCATAGAATTGTGTTTTATATTAAGTTGAGCTTAGTGTCATGTATAAACATTGCTACTCTGTTATGGTACATCCAATACAAGGAAATAATACACAGGTTAATACTGTATTTTACACTATAAAATATAAAATAATATTATTTTAAAGTGAAATCAAAAGATTTCGCGACCCCCCTGCAGTACCTCTGCGACCCCCCTAGGGATCGCGACCCCCCTGTTGAAGACCTCTGGTCTAACCGATAGCTAATATTTTTATTTGGAATTTGGGGGAAATGTTGTCAGTAGTTTATAGATTCAAACTAAAATGTTCCTTTTGCCCAAACACATATCTTTAAGTAGTAAAATCTGAAAAACGGATAATTTTGCAGTGGTCTCTTTTTTTTCCCAGAGCTGTATATAAGTACTTATAGGATAATGCAGTTACAACAAAATCGTTTTTAAATAGAACTTCAAATATAAAATGGACCAGACATCTGTCAAGCTCAGGTCACAGCACCATATGACAGAAGGACTACAGTCCACCTCCTCTGCGCATTCTGTTTACCCTCCATTTGGACCGAGACAAAACTATAACGCGTCTAATTTATGCGTTTGGATCATCTATCTCGACTGTTTAGTGATGCCAGGGAGTTCAGAGCAGCTTGGATATGACGGTAATTAATGTAACACTTAGGAATTCAGTTCACTTCCTCTAAGATATGGTGTTGTTTTCAATGCAATGCCAACAGTGGATCTGGTTTCAAGCAAATAATTTTGACATCACGTGATTTGTTCGTTCGCCACAACTTGTGCCCCCTGTGCGCTGCACGCTGTGGCGCAAAGCAGTTCACCGCGAATGTAACCAGCTCCAGATGGCAGGAACACGGCTCATACACCAAAACACCACGAGAGCGCGCTGGTGCCACACAAGGCAGGCGCAGTGCAACAGTATGATTCCATGAGCTGTAATACAAAGCAACATTTAAGTGAAATTCTGGTTAGAAGTTCCACTTTTACGCACAGGCAATGCGTCTTACTTGTGTTTTCGTCGGTGTCGATTCACGTCAATAGCGTTATGTACTTTTTCCATGGCAGAAACTGGGAGAATCATGTGTTGCGCTGACCCCCCTGATGCCCCTTATAAAGCCATGGCCCTCCGCATGATCTTTGCGGTTCACATCACTGACTGGTGGTCTCCAGGTCAAAACTGGGGTCTCTCGGGAGGTAGGTCCTCACTCCTTTAACTTTGAAATAACAACAGTGGCAGGGTCAGGCCAAAGATTATTACTGACGTTTCCTCAAGATGGCTCTCACTAAGAACACCTGCAAGTAGAAGGGGACCACAATAGGCTTAGGATTAAGACAAGCCCATAGGTGTTTACTTTCAAAGTGTACAAGGCTTATCTAATACAAGTATAAAAGTAATGAAATAATTCGTTAAGACCGAACAATTGTATAGGGTTTTGCTGCCAAATTGCCATCCTGTCCTAAGAAAGTGGTACCAGTGATTTGTGTCTGTCTGTCTCGCACATGTAGATAAATATGTTCTCTTGGCTTTCTTATTTTTGGAGTGCACTGAGGTCTTTGGCCAACGCTTTATACAGCCTGGCCTTTCTTCCAGAAACCTTCTATAACAGTTAAACCTCAAGGGCTCACAAAGGCCTAAAAGAAACAAGAGAAAAAACTAAAGTTGGCCGCCAAGCACACACAGTGACTGAGCTCATCCCACCAGGCAGCCGTAAATCAAAATGAAAGCAGAAGACACTGGAGTTGCTTCTATCATCTAAGACCAATAAAGAGGCCATTTGTACGCGTGCAACCTCCTCACATGAAACTGTCACTAACTGTCATGTAACAAGATAGAGGACAGAGGTAACACACTGCAAGTGGGACCTTCCATTTACTATTAATGTCGAAGGCTTGAGCCAAGGATTTGCCTGTGAAGATTAATAGCCTGGTCCCACAACAAAGGCAGATGATAGATTAGGTTTGAGAAAATTAGGGAAGAACTCCTGATGTTTGGTAATCAGCCTAGGGTTTAATCAAAATCAAAATGTTCCTGTTGCTGGAACAAAATAGCGATTTACTGAGACCTCCTACAAAACTTGCTTTCTTTCCATGCTCCTGGGACCTCTTGCTTGATGTTCAAACTTAGCAAATAAACAAACTCAGAGGATATGATGTATAAACTTACATTTGTTGGAGATAGCTTATCCGGCTACTAGGATCAATGCGGAGTAAATTGCTAAGCGGTTTACCATAGTCTTAAAATAAGAAATATATATTTGTAAGGCACAAAATGTGATGTGACATGGCATCATAGGCACCTCATTCTCTCCAGGCCTCTGTGTGCCCTGGGTTCCAGAGGGGCGTGAACGGTCTGTCCTGCCCTGGAAGACATAGAGCTGTGCCAAGTTCAACACAGACCGAAGTCATCCCCTGCTATTAGCCAGCTTCCTGACCTGCCCGGGACAAGGAGGGTACAGGGTGGCGAGGGGGCGTTTAGGGGTACCACAGGTTTAGGGGTACCACAGGTTTAAGGGTACCACAGGGGGTAGGATCTGGAGGCAAGCTTGAGATGGCATGGTTGTCCCAGTCTGCCGTCGAGGGAAAGAGTATTTATTTCATCGCTGGGTGGATGTGGGTGGTCCTCCCTCACTGGAACACAATGGCTGCACCAGACACGGCGCACTCACATACTGTCCTGCCTCATTGGAAAAGCCATAAAACACGAGTCATCCAGGAATCCCAGGCTGTGCATGATATATTTTGGGTTTTGGGTTTCTTCACAGATTACCTTACATTTGCTTTTTCTGCCAGAGCACCAAATGAAAACAGGTCAATTTCTAAAGCTTTGTGCAAATACACTTCACTGTGGTGTTTTACTGCTTCTGGGTATGACAGTAATCTCAAAAAACAACGGAACCAAAAATGCTTATGGTATGCTAGATAAATCATATTTTAGGGTGTAGTTCATGTGATCATACGTTTGGGTGATCTTGATAGAATGAGAGGAAGTCAGGCTTTTTTAGTACAATACCTGGAGGCACTGAAAGCTGATCCATGCTCTAATTTATCTGAACTGATATCAGAAATAGCAAGAACCCCAGTGCAGTTTATATTACATCACTTCCATTTTTCATCAAAGGTGTTTATAAAACCTACACTGTAAAATGCATGGACAAATATTACCACAGAATAGAATAATGTTTAAAGGAAACTGATTAAGCTGGACATGAATGATTACCCTATCATAGAACATCTCGAGAAAGACTTGTAACCCTTATCTCTCCATGTATCTTCACACAGTTGCTTCACATGTGCTTGCAATGTAATGGAGATGTAACTGGAAGAGATTTCAAAACATATGGATTCCATTTGTGTGCTGCACTGCGAATGCATAGGTCAGTCTTACCCTTTGGTATCTCTCTATCCATCTGTTTTCACATTACTTGCAAATTATAGTGTCCTCCAGACCCAAATGAACATAAATCAGGCCAGTGAAAGTGCAGGAGTTTTCCCATCTGTCATAAAACAATGATTTAAAGTATGGGTTGTCAAAATATGGCGCTGTGAATTCGCCCCGCTCCCCAGCAGTAGGAACACAAAGCACCATCTCATCGGAGTAATTTATGGCCTCTGAGGGAACACTGGGTGATTAGGGCCCGGGCCACCAACAGCCAGAAAAACAGTAGGAACTCCAATAAGGACGGTTGGAAAACCTCGACCAAATTTATCAAAATGTTCAACAAAATCTATTTCTGTTTGGAGACGAGAGCGAAATATATGGCCTGTTTAGTATACTGGTACATCTCTGGAACATTTGCTCGCGCTGCCTTTGTGAGTTTTGGAGATTCTACATTAAATAGTCACAGCCAGAGACATTTGATGTATTCGTCAGCTGAGATGTCCTGAGCCAAATCAAATATACATTGGGCCATTGCTGGATTTTTAACCAACATGTGCGTGTAAATGATGTCAGAGCATCCCAATAAGGTGGAGTTTTAGGCAATGAGTGATACCATTTTTGTTGGTTGGGATAACGGTCCATAAAAATCAGTACAAAGTTATAATCATTGCACAGCGTAGGTCCCCATAGCGTCCTAGTTTAGTGAGTTATCAACAAGTGGCTTCTGTTGCTAAGGTTAAAAGGGTCCTAATTAATGCCTTTGCTTATTGACTTAGTCTCTAAATACATGCATGTTTCCAGTGAACCAGAACAGGGGTAATAAAATGATCATAGGTGGCCCTTGTAGCTACAAGGTGGTCATATATCAATAACATATTTTTCTTTCCAAGGACACACTCCCACAGTCTTCTTTTGACAAATGCTCACATTAAAACATTTGTAAAATACTGGTCCGGGTTATTTATACATCTCCTATAATGTAGTCGGATGTGGTAGCTGTGTGTATTTTTGTACGTCATATCAATGTATCTTCACCTGCTCCTCGCGGCACATGGGAGACATCTTGAATGACTAGGATAGGTATTGTTTTTGCATCTATTTTTACAACTGCTCGGCTGCGTCCCAGGGCACTCATAAGCGTGTGTGGACGGAGTCATGCCTCCGGCCCCCACACAGTGTACAAAGTTCAGCCTCTCCTCTCTGGAATACAGGTGTTTTGCTTAGGCCAAGCTCACAAGTGAAGGCAAAAGTGAAGGAAAAGGTTTGCCCTCCCTGTGGGTACCATGGTAATGAATGAAATACTTGTCTTTATCAATGTTATAAGTAGTGAAGTCATGGTCAGGGCACAGACGAGTAACATAATCCACTGACAAACTGATATCTCTTTGCTGGGAGGCAGTTATTTTTTGCTGTATTTGTGATGATGTAGTGAGTGTTGTAATGAAATATATATTACTGCACATTGTACTAGTAATTATAGAACAATATCAATAACAAATAAAATGTATTAATTAACACAAAGACAGTAAAAGAAATAGCATTTATTTATATAACAGCTAATTTTTGAAGTATGTTTACTGCTGCTAGATATTATAAGTGCACGTTACTATCCTTTTTACCATCCTTTTTTGCTAAACATTTTGCAGAGAATGACATGATTCAGTCTAGATAAAGAACAAACAAACAAACAAAACAATAAAGAATATATTATTGATCAAATTTTGTTTTATTGATGGGGCTTGTGTCTGTCTTAAATAGGGTATGCTCACGTTTTAGAATTTGGTGATGTCATGATAATATTTGAATCTAAAACATTTGTTGAAAAAGATCATTATTTGTCAGATTTGGTCCACCATTTACCATATTTACTTTGTGGCTTTAAAGGCAAAGTAACGTTATTTTACAATCTGAGCCTTCTTTCGGTAATAAAACAAGTAGTTTTACTCACCCATAGCATTTTTCTGTCAATTGGAGCAGTATCGCAGAACTTATGTTGAGCCGTTCTGTTCTAGTAATGATCCCGTATCCGTTAACATGGTGCTGTATCATTTGCTCGGGGCATTACTTTGCGGTCTCCAAATAACACAAACTTTAGCACTTTTCAAATCATAGAAGCCCGATGTCTTAATGAAAAATTTCGTTTGAAGCAAAAGTGGCCTGTAATCCGAGATTTAGCCATAGTTTCGAGTAGATGAGGACGCCAGTGCGCATGCGCGGACTGCTCCGGGACCCAAACAGGAAACGCAAAGCTGAACACTATGGATAAACCTCGGATTACAGGCCACTTTTGCTTCAAACGAAATTTTTCATTAAGACATCGGGCTTCTATGATTTGAAAAGTGCTAAAGTTTGTGTTATTTGGAGACCGCAAAGTAATGCCCCGAATACAAATGCTAACAAATGCTAACAGAAACGCCACAACATAACTTTCTTCAAACAGCTCCAAATGACAAGAACGTGATATGGGTGAGTCAAACGACTTGTTTTATCACGGAAAGAAGGCTCAGATTGTAAAATAACGTTACTTTTCCTTTAAGTCCTTTCCAGGGACCTTTTTTTTTCCACTGAGAAGGAATTGAAATTTGTCAGTTTTTGTTTCATAAACCAAGTCAAAACTTTCTGACCTGCCCTCCAACCATAGACCGTACATATAAATGGACATAGCAAACCTACTAGCTGCCATGTTCCAAATAGGCAGTGAGCATGGGGGCGCTTACCATCGACTCTTTACCTTGAAAAATCGTCATTTAGGCTTTAATTGCTAGCCTCGTGAGCTTCATTTGACTGGAGCTGAATGCTATGGATGACATCACACTCCCTTTGTCCACTTTTTTATACAGTCTTTATACATGGACAGTATACAATGTCGTGATGTCACATGAACACAACCAATTTGCTAATGTGTCTAAAACATGTATTTGCGGTTGTGATTAAGTTCCAGTGGTTAGCCAAAATAAGAGAATCAAAAATGGAAGATCACATGTCTTCATATGCTACCACTCCCAGTGTATTGTATACTTGTACAATGAACACTTTTTCTTGACCCACATTATTAAGTCATCCCCCCTGACCTTATTTGGGCTAATTTTGTAACGCTGTCGTAATCTTCTGAGCCACCCATGCATCATCTCCCTGGAGAGCAGCCTGTTAGCGTGTCCTCTGACCAATCAGCACAGAGCTTGCTATCGCTGCCGGCGGTCCAGGCCTGCTCTGGGATCCAAAGGTTGTTCTGGCCAAGTAGTTGCTTATTTCTCTGGAGGACTGCAATGCCCTTACTGGGAATCTTAACCTTCTGAAGTGGAGCGATGACCACCAGACCCAGCTATCTGTTCAAACAGCAGGTAGTCTCCAAATCTCCTTTGTTTGTGTCCAACGCTTCCTCCCGCACTTGGAAGGGATTTTCCCATACAGTCCACTGCTCCAATGGGGCCTTGAAATATGTCTGTTTTTCAGGATGGAACTTGACGGAAACAAAAACACACATTACAGTACATGCCAATATGATCGTCTTTTATTCCTGAGAACTGGTAGTGATGTGACAGATGTCCTTTTGACTACTCTGGAAAATTGCAATTTGATTTTTAAGGCTTTTGTGCAATTAAAAAAAAAGTGAAATTATGATGATCAGGTTTACCACTTGTGCAACAGTCTTCTAAAAATTATCCCTTTACAAACTGCATAGGCTAAAATACAAATTATTATTTTATTAGAATTTCATCATGGGACATGAGCTATTGAAGTGCTCAATTTTTCTACATTTCCCAGAACACGTAATAAAATATATATACATTGCCAAATTAGCCATTATGCACACATTTTGAGTACTTGTGACTAATGTATCTCTGTTTCTTTTAGGTGTCAGTAACAATGAGACAACACACATGATGTAGCAACAGACCTCACATCTCCAGAACTCAATGGACATGGCCTCAACTGATGCTGTCTACAAGCTCACAGGTCGCCTCCATCAAGGTGGGCTCTCTGCGGCTTCTATTGCGTCCCATGTCAACACCACTGACAGCAAAAAGCACTTAGGGAGCAACAGATCACTTTACCATTCCTGCAGCAGGAAGGGAGGACAGGGGGAGGACAGGGGGGTTGTTGAAGGGCCAAAAACACTGTGGGGAATTACAGTACTAACAGATGGCCAGTAGGTGGGAGTATTGATGCTGCTTTATTAGTCCCATCACACCACTATCAAAAAAATGTGACGCACAGTCAAGCATTCTGTGTTACTTTTATGTATTTTTTTCTTGGTTCGTGGTTTTGAATTATTAAATCACTTTAAGTCATAATTTAATTTATGATGTATCACCCCTTAACAGGGTTACTGTTAAAATTGTATCAAAGCATGGTATGTAGAGATCAATTTAATTCAAAAGCTACCTAAAGAAAAAAATATATTTAAAACTAAGATTAACTAAGATTAAAAAAATCAATTTTGTTTAACATACTTACATATATATATATATATATATATATATATATATATATATATATATATATATATATATATATATATATATATATATATATATATATATATATATATATATATATATATATATATATATATAATAACATTTTCTATCCTTAGCTGCTGTAATAGTTAAAGGAGTTAGGAGTAATAGGTATTAGTTATTATACAACTAATATATCTATTAATAAATATTACAATCAGTATTGGGAAGAGTGCCTGTATTAAAATGTATTTTATAATGTGTTCATTTACATAGTCCAATCAGAGTACGTTATACCTTTCAAACTGAGTTGCATTACGTACTAGCATAGAAACTCAGACAGCGGAAATGAAAACAGCTTTATGTTTGTTTCACTTTGTGCTATGGATTTTGTTAATCACTTATCAGAGTGGTAAAAATGGCTCAGAAATTATTATTCTGATTTATTGTATTTTGAACGTATTTATTTATTTACCAACACTATTTAGGCTACAATTTAAACAAATTTTACAATAAATGTTTTACTATTACAAGTTGTAAGAACTTCTTCCATTGCTGATGAAACAGGATTTACTTGACAGTTTGTCTCATGGCTGTGACATGCAGAAACCAGATCTTTATTTGTGTCTTTTGCTTTCAGCAAGTGGGGTCACCCTCAGTGGAATTCAGCAAACTGTGTGATTTGACCACAGATGGCCCTGCGCCTGTCCCCGGACTGGCTCTGTGTGGATTACCAGAGTGAGTTCACTCCCTGCTTCTGAACACTACAGTTACTGCCATGTAACTAAGCCTCTGTATGCTTTTTCATCTACTGTACAAGAGATAGCACAAATGTGCTATCTCCTGTAGTATAATCATATAACCATATTGTGTTGGCTGCTTTAAAGCTTTTAAAAGTTTGGAAGGAAAAATTGAAAACTAGCTATTACAATATTAAATCTAAATTATTTATGTATTGATTTTAAATAATACAACTAATACATAATAAGCTGTTGCAGTTGCTGTGGTGAGGGTTCGGGATAGTAATGGTTAGCAGTAGAAACATCAGTGTATTTAGTATAGTTTCAATAGCAAATTAACTTAAGTAGGTAAGTCAGAACAACTTCCCTGGGTTTGCTCTCTATGAATAAAACTCATTATTTCCACTGAATACAGTGATCTACAGATTGCCTTGTGTGACATGAAATAATCTTCTTTACCTTAATAGTTATTTAGCTATGAAAGTGGCAAATTGTTCTTGCTGTAAATTCAGTATCTGACACGTAAGTTTAATCTAAACAAATGGAAATAGCTTGTGTATTTTTGGCAGAGCAGTGTGCGTGTGTGTGTGTGTGTGTGTGTGTGATGTGTGTGATGTTGGTTGTATGATGGTGGGGATGTGTAACCAGGTGAAGCCAGGCGCCGGCACTAGTGGCCCAGTCTCACCTCCAGGGCGCTTTGGCGCTGAGCTCTGGACGTGTCTTTTAGCGCAGGGGAGACGCTGCCATTCACTTCCAGCCGAGCATTACACTGAGTCGCATTAGCTGCTGCACCAGTGTTTTCAAACGGGCAGCTCTCAACTTGCTTTTTGATGATTGCAATGTTATTTTGCCTTGATAAATTTGTATCCTAATTATGATCTTTGAAGTTTTGGAATAGCCCAGGGGTAAACCAGCACTGACTAATGAGAATGATAATAAATTCCCATGTGTCAAATACAGTAGGTGGATTTATGCAGTTCAAAATGTTTCCTTCCTTGTGAAATGGTTTTTATGTGCATAGACATTTGGCTTTGGCATTATTCCAGGCGTTATATCTAGAAATTCTCCTTTTAGCTTGAAACATAATAAGAATTCACTTGTGATTAGAGGGGAGGGGGTATATTGAAAAATAAATAATATACAGTTGTTTTGGAGATGTGCAAAATCAGAATATTGAGTATTAGATCTATAATGAAAATCTTAGACCAAGACTAGAACTTTAAGAAGACCAAACTAAGTCTACATCTGGTCTAAACTGGGCTCAAACCAGGCTCCAACCCAAGCGTGGGCATACCCTTAAGCACATTTTTGATGGATTATGCTACAATATTGAATACCATCATCAGGATATCTTCAAGAAATAAATCATTATTATCAAGATACAATTCAATTCACCTAATTATTTTCAGTTTAAATATAATAGAGTCATATTTATTTTTATTTATTTATTTTATTTATTTATTATGTATTTGTCAGTAGTACTTCAAGAGTTAAAAGGTAAAACTGACTGTTTGGAAACAATCATAATTTATCACAGTGGCTGTATTTCAAATACATTTGAAGATAAAATATACAAATAGATATACAAATAGAAAAATAACATCACAACATATTTTGTACTGTTGGTCTTTTATAGTTTCATCACATAAAATTATCACTTGAACAGCTTTTTCTCGCTCGCCTGACTACCATGAAAACATTAGATGGCAGTATTTTGCGAGAAGCGCACCCGCTGGCCCCTGCGTGTGTCTATAAACTCTCTGAGCTATAGGGATATCCACAAAGGGTATGTCAGCCATCTCTCGTGTCCTCCGTCACTCATTCACAGACCACCATTTGTAAGTCACACTCTGGCTTTGAAGGGGGCCGGGCGGGCACTTGAGAGCAATTCCCATCTGAGGTCAAAATCCCTGGAATAGCCCTGTGATTATATCTATATTAATGGCTCTAGAAGTCTAGAAAGATGTTGTGTCTGCTGGATGTTGCAAACATGGAAGAGTATAGAGACGCATCTTTAAGTGATTAGGGCGCTGAAATATCAAGTTCTTTTTGGAAAGTTTTTGCTGTGCGTTTTTTGTCTTGTTGTGCAGACCCTGTTGCCACATGTAATAAATTATTAGGCTAAATGAGAACAGAGTCGCAGCTTTGCATCAGAATAGTGATCCATGTGGAAGGGGAGAAGGCACGTTATAGGTCTGAAACAAAGCATTGCCCTGGTGTCAGGGTTTTTGCTGGATAGGGCCAAGGCTGTTATTTAGTGCAGCGTTTCTTCTCATATGGATCTGGGCTTCTGCCTCGTGAAAGAAATGTGTCACAGTGAACCCACCGCCTATTCCAGAGATTTACTGTAGGCTCTTTTCCACAAAAACAAGGATTTGGACTCCAGGAGAAATTCAGTTTGGGCTTGAAGGAGAAGTAATAAGATTTATGCATCTGTTATTATGAGTGTTATGGAGAGAAAACATTACTCTTATTTTATATTCTAGGGCTGTGCAATTAATCACATTTGAAATTATATTCACTAATTTCCTATTTGTCTGTGATATGCTTGGAACTTTTTAATCAAGATGTCTACAGCCAGTCCTCTGCCAGTAAAAGCATTTGGCTGCTTCAGATTTTACTATTTTTTTTCTGTTAAATATGTGGTGGTTAAATGTAATGATTAAAAGTACATTGTTTATAATCAGGCTATTAATATTGTGAAGCAAAATAAAATATAACAATGGTCATGCTTCACAGCAAGAAGGTTCTGGGTTCGATCCCCAGGTCACCTGGGCCTTTCTGTGTGGAGTTTGTATGTTCTCCCCATGTCGATTTCTTCCTCTGGGCACTCCGATTTCCCCCATCAAACCTAAAAAACAAGCATCAGGGACTACAGGTGGAAATTGGCTCTTGTGCTACAACCTGGCACAATACATCTCTCTGTTAAGGTTAATGTATATTACTGTCACTGCTCGTAAATAAACTAAATAACATTTTTGAGTGACCAATATGAGGACAGTTTTTTCTTTCTCTGTCCATTTACCTGTACTGTCAGTGCTTTCAAATGACAAAATTGTTTAAATAAATTTAAAAGCAATTTAAATCTGCAATTAAAATTTTAACAGTGTTTATTAGATATTTATTTTTCTTCTAAAACGAAAAATACTTTCACTGTATCTATTCTCTGGACATAGCAGATTAAGATAAATTTGTCTTAAAATAAAATTTCATTGTATTGTTTTTTAGAACTACCAAAACATTTCATTTGTATTTTCTTTTGCGTTTAGTAATGTAAGTAGTTCCTTCAAAAATATTTCTTTCCTAGGCTCAAACCTCTCCTTACGTTCAATAGAAATATGAATTGTGTGTGTATCTTGTGTCCTAGTCAGTCTCTGGGTGGATGAACTGTTTAAGTGATCGCGCATTGGCCATGAAATATGTCCCGATTAAGTATGAAGGATCAGGTTACGCTTTCGCCACAGAAATGGTAAACTAAGTTGAGAAAACAGCTGGCTTTTTCAGTGTTTTCCTGCCTGGACTGTAATGTAATTTTCTGCACAGAAGAGGGCCGTGTTCTGAAATAAGCCCCGAGACATGCAGCCAGGTCCACTACAGAACTCTTAGCTCAGGGTCAGGAAGGAAGTGCGCTGCCACTGAAAAGTAAGTTAGGAAGGATGAAAAATATTCAAACAATAAAGGCGTGTTGTTTGATGCTCAGCAGGAAGCTATTAGACATCCAAAAGGACACACATGTTCAGGCTTTGCTCTTAACCTGAAAAGTGTGATTGGTTTCACCATAGAACAGACCTAACACGGACTCATTCCATTTTGTTGATTAAACATAGAGCTTTACAGTGTTATAGCGTGACAGATCTTACTACACAATACGGATGTTTACTAATTGAGTTACAACACTGATGAAGATATATTAAAATAACAAAGCTGTGAATGCATCTTTTATATGAAGTAATAAGAAGTTATATAATACTTGAATGTACCTTTTTGTAGCTCAGTGTTTTAATGTGTGTTTGTGATTTTGTGAAACAAAATATTTCTTCTTACTATGAACTACATAACAGCTCAGGCATTATTCAAAACTGGGATGAGATTTTCAAAGGAACTAAGTAGTAGAGCATGAGAATGAACGCTGAGCGAAAGTTAGCATTGGCAGCAACACGTCCCAAAACATCCATAGAGATATACTACCAAAAAGGAGCCATAGAACAACCTGATCATTTATTTTTATTAAACATTTATGTTTCCAGGAAACAAATTCTTATTTACAGTGTAAATAATGAAGAAGAAGAAGAAGAAGAAGAAGAAGAAGAAGAAGAAGAAGAAGAAGAAGAAGAAGAAGAAGAAGAAGAAGAAGAAGAAGAAGAAGACATGCTTTATTCATCCCCGTAGGGAAATTATTTCTCTGCATTTAACCCATCCATCAGGAGCAGTGGGAAGCTCGTCTTTCAGGCGCCCGGGGACCCATCTCCATGATCTTGTTGCTTAGGCTTGGTCAGGACCTTAGCTGGAGGATTTTACCTGGAGCATGTTTTGGGTTGATGGGGGAAACCGGAGTGCCTGGAGGAAACCCATCCATACACAGGGAGAACATGCAAACTCCACACAGAAAGGCTCGGGCGACCCGGGGATCGAACCCAGACCATGCATGCAAACTCCACACAGAACACACACGGAAAGGCCTGGGTGACCCAGGGATCGAACCCGGAACCTTCTTGCTGTGAGGCATGAGCGCTAGCCACTCAGCCACCATGCCGCTGCATCCTAAACTAGGTTTAACATTAGGCAAACTTAAAATTCCCTGAGGTGTGATCCTAACCTTGATACAGTGCTCATCATTAATGAGTACACCCCCTTTGAAAAGTAACATTTTATACAATACATCAATGAACACAAAACATATTTGCAAAATGTGCACAGACCAAGTTGAACTAAGGTCAGTAATAAAACATAGATTACATAATTTTCAGCTTGAGTCAAATTAAGGTGGTGCAAAAATGAGTACATCCCACAACAAAAACTACTACATCTAGTAGTTTGTAGTATGGCATTATATCCATATCTTCTGAATTCCCTAAAGATGTTCAGTTGGGTTCAGATCAGATGACCTACTTGGTATCTTCGTTTTCAGGATAGAGCAATACCTTTCTGAATTCATGATGCCATCAATGACATGCAGCTCCCCAGCACCAGCAGCACTCATGCAACCCCACATAAGCACACTACACCCTTCATGTTTCACTGGAGGCACCATGCATTTTTCTTTGTGTTCCTCCACTTTGCAACACCATACAGTTTGGAAGCCATCAGTTACAAAAAGATTGATCTTGGTCTCACTACTCCAGAGTATAGAGTCCCAGTAGCCTTAATCTTTGTCAGCATGGGCCCTGGCAAACTCTGGATGGGCTTTTTTATGACTGGGCTTTAGGAGAGGCTTCTTTTGAGGATGACACCCATGCATGCCATTCCTCTGCACTGTATGGCATATTGTGTCACGGGAAACAGCCACCCCAGTTTGGCTTTCTACTTCCTTAGATAATTGCTGGGAACTTGCATGCCAATTTTCTTCATCCCTTCTCATCAGAAGACGCTCCTGTCGAGGTGTTAACTTACGTGGCCAATCTGGACGTCTCTGTGAGATGGTTGCAGTTCCATCTTTCTTAAATGTTTGAACCACTTTTGGAACAGTATTCTAATAAGTAAGGCTTTGTTGATCTTCTTGTAGCTGTCACCTTTCTGGTGTAAAGAAATTATTTTCTTTCTCAGGTCATTGTCTTTCTTGTGTCATTTCTTTTCCATGTGGTGCCATTATTGACAGCAGGAAATGGGAAGGGGTTTGCTTTAAGTAACACCCCTTTGTAGCTGTAACTGTGTGATGGACACCTGTGTAATGAGTAATTAGACTGACCTGACCTCTGGTTGAATGCTTGTTCAATTACATATTTGGAGCCTAAAATGGAGCTTTGCTCTGAGACTTTCAGTCGGGTGTACTCCTTTTTGCGCCACTTTAATTTGACTAAAACTAAAAATTATGTAATCTAAGTTATATTATATATTAACCTTAGTTTTTGTCTGAAGTATAAAAAATGTAGTATTAAACTTAATAAAACTTAGTCTGTGAATATTTTGCAAATATTGTTTGCGTTCATTGACATATTGTATAAAATGTTCCTTTTCAAAGGGGGTGTACTCATTTATGCTGAGCACTGTATCTTATTCACTACATGACTACATTTACAATGGGTTAATCCTAAGCAATTCTAACCACAGCCATGTAAATATCCTTCCACAGTATTACTGTAACCTATTCACCTGATGATGGGCAGCTTTGCATCAACAGGCTTGTAGGTAAATTGTGGTTCCCGGCAGGATATTGGTCCAGCGCCCTCAGGCAGAGTGATGAAGGCACGGAGTGGCACTGGGCTTTTGAGTGTGAGACTTAAAAGAGTTGTGACAGCATTTTCTCATTTGAAGTAACCTTAGCTTTGTGTTGGCTCCTCACTTGAGTTGTTACACTTGCTCTTGCAGGAGTCTGCTGCGGTCTGCTTGTGGTTAAGTCGTCCATGGGTAACCCTGAGGCAGCTTCATGGGGTTCCTTCACACTTCTGTCAAATCTGCTAATATGTAATTGATCACACCCGGCACACACAGACAGGGAGGAAATGTCAGGGCTGGACTTTGCAAGTGTTCACCTACAGTCTTTGGTTTAAGTAGGCCTAGTGCAGTGATTTTATGAAGAGGAAATCGCATAATGATGATGGTGTAGTTTATATAAGATATTATTTTAATACTGTACATACTGTACATCACAAATTGTTCAAATGTATCTAGTTATCCTAGGTTAAAGTAACATAGACATTATACATTTATTATTAGTTGATATGATTTTTTTGTGACACTTTGTTGGACAAGCTTGTTGACAGTATATGCCACATTTAAAAACTTAAAAGCTTTAAAACTTTAAAACTTTCTTTGTGTATGAGGAGTATAGGTGATTGCTCTTAATATGAAGATGATATTGATGAGAGATAGTGAAGAGATAATAACATTCTTCAGATTTAAAAACATATAACATGGTGATGATCCTTATTAGAAATGAGTTATGTGCTTTTTGTTTAAAATTAAATTGGTAAATAAAACCAAATCTAAGATTTGTGATGCAAGTTACATTATCCAAATATCCAATTATCACTGGCCACAGTATTTAGCACAAGAGTCTTTGATAATTTGGTGAGGCTATTTGTATTTAGATTAATACCTTTGAGCATCATGAGCTTGTATTTGAGGTTGTAAGTACGGTCAGAATGTTTGCATTATCATAATATCACGGTTGATTTTGCAGCTTTAGTAAAGATCAGACAGGTCAAATGCACTGACCTCCATTAATGCCCCCTCATCACTTCCCGCATCTATGTTCTGTATAATGACTGTGTAGTGAGAGGCTCTTACTGATGCAAGATTACAGTGCACTCCTGTTTGTTTACTGCTCTAATGTCCTAAAGTTCAGAAACGTCTGCTGCCCTCCACAGCTATCAGGGTGTATTCTGCTTGGCACGCATCAGTGCTGCTTTAGTCCACTGGGTGAAAGAGAACTACGCTGGCTCTGAGCTGGAAAACTGTCCTGTGAGGTCTCCTCAGCTGTGAAATGGACTCTGAGTCTGCCTGGGCACAAATGCAAGTACAAATATCTGAATAAGAGCATTTAAAAGTGAGAGATGTTCTGAGACATTTGCCTTGTGTTCTATTTTCATGTTTGAGTACACAGTGATCATGTGGTTGGAAGAGCATCAGTCAGCTCCAAATGAAGTGTCTCCCACAGCAGTGGCTCTCAGCTGGTTTTGATGCAGAGGTGGATTATGGGACATGGATCTTGGCTGTGGACTGTGGCCTGGTGAGCTACTCTGTGGGTGGGAGCGGGCAGCAGTGTCCTCAGTCGCCCGGCCCACATTAGTGTGTGTAGGGGATACACAGCCCCATGGCCTGTTCCAGTGGACTAACAGCGCCTGCTGGCTCAGCCTAAAACACTACAGCCCCAGATGTAATTCACAGATTTGTAGTAGAACTACTTCAAAGGCAGACTTGATTGTTTTTGATTAAATGATTATTCAATGCTGCCTGTTTTTTCTCTATTTCTAGGGGAAGAGATATTATCATTGAACCACACATATTTAATTGCAGCAATTGGAGCCACTCTAATTGGCCTTGCCTTTCATCTGTAATGGTAATGATTATAAGATTGTGTGTGCAAGGCAGTCTAGACTGATGAGTACAAATAAGAATGTACTGACATGTACTAAAGTCTATGCTCTAAAGCTCATACGTCATATTATTTATATGTATGTGTTTTTAGCCACCAAAAAGCTCTATTTTATCTCAATGTTTGTTTGGAGATGTGATCTCTGTAATGAGGGCCTGGTATAAGTAAACAGAATTCACAATGTCAGCACGGTTTGTCAGACATTTACAAAGCATCTTATCAAGTTGATTTAAGCAGTTAAAACTCATGTTAGCTCAGACTGACTGTGTCATCTTAATTATTATCTACAGTGCTTTATCCTCAAAGCATTTCTTGTGGCCTGATAAATGAGACTTATCATGGTCATTATGTGGTTACACATCTGGCTATAAAAAGTCAAAATTTGGGAAAAGTTGCATTCAAGCCTGGCTTTAAATGTGTTCGGCTATTGCAGTTGGCAAATGCTTTCAGGGCCTTTGTATAAGTAATTCACATTTTAATGGTTTCTATTTGAGTGCATATGCAGTCAGTCTTTTGACCCAAGAAATACAAGTAATAGGATAATTATAGCATCTCCAGCCACTGAAATGTATGTTTTTACTTTTAATCTTAACTGTATTAATAATGTATTGGCTCTTCTATCATTATTGCAGGTATCCCACAGTAGTCCTTGTCCTCAAGTCAACCACATCCAGATGAGCATCTAATCAAATGTGACAAAGTGAGATGGGCAGAGATCTGGAGGTGCCTATGCCAGCTATGCCAGCACAGGAGCTGTTTTGACAGGGACTATCATGATCATCACCAGGTAATTTATAACAACCCACAGCCTTCTGCCCTGCTAGACCTCGTATCACCACAAAAGAACTGTGCTGGTACCAGGCTTTCTCACCTTCAGCCAAACAAGCAGGCTGCAAAAACCAAAACATTAAAACATGGCATTATCAGGAGCTGCTGGTGCAAGCTGACTCACGCTCTGAATGTCACCTGCATAGTGATGCAAAGGCCCAAGAATTTATCCACTAGTCTCCATAAATCATCTCTTGTAGTTCAAATAAACGCTGCCACTGCACTGTCCAAAGATATAGACTGGAAATCCCAAGTTTTCACAATTATGATGCTCCTTAGTATGAGTCAGTCAATTATTATTATTATTATTATTATTTATTTTTTTCATGTGTAATTATGTACAGAACATTTAAACATTTACTAAGGAAAATTGATTTACTGACTGACTGCAAGTAAAAAAAAAAAAAAAAAAAAGATCACCAAACATATTTTACTGTTAAGTGTGAGTGAGTGTGTGTATGGATGTGATCATTTTGGTTTGTTTTGTTTCTACTGTGTGCTCTACTGTATCTGTCTTTCTTGTTGGGATGTTGAGGATCCCCTTGAAAATGAGATGGTGAACCAGAAATATGCCTAAAATTCAATCTAACACTGCCCCCCATGCTCCTCTAAGAGTTTCAAACTGGCACTTATTTGTGAACCTCTCTACTGCCAGAGTGAAATTCCTCTTCCATGAAGGAAAAAAAAACTAAGCTTGTAGCTCATCCATCATTCTAAAGCTAGCATTTATAAACAGGACCTGTGAGGCTCTGAATCTGTTTGCTCTTCCTAACGTGCAAGGTGTTTTACAAAGTTCTAAAGGCCATGCATCTTCACTAAATTTTCCAAATGGACCAGCCCATGGTGTTAACAGCTCTTTTTTGGTGTTAACAGCTCTTTTATTACATAGTTATAACAAATCTTAATAATAAAGATGCCCAAATGTATAATTTTTCTTTAGAAGCAACCTTATCAAGATTGCATTAGGTCTTTGAAACATGCCCAGTATGTGAAGCTAGTAGTTCTATATGTTTTATGTTGTTTCAGATGACTGTTATGAGCTGCAGAGCTGACGTCATGAACTCCAGTTCACCTATGCATGTTCCTGCACACAAAGGAGAGCCTCTGCCATTCCAGCTTTGAAGCCAATTAACTAATCTCCCCCATTCTCTGAGGTATGCAAACACCAGCACACTATCTGTGTGAAAATCAGGCCAATAGTCAGAATGAAACCTCTTTAGCGTGCCCAATACCAAAACAGATTCATCATCTCTATAAAAGAAGTGGCAGTACAATAAGCCCTCTGAGCTTTAATTTAGCTCAAAAGCAGAATAGAAGCAAATCCAAACACTATTGTTATAAGTTACTGATGTGTCTTTCTATCTCAGAAACAAATACATTGGTCTATAGATTTATAACATTTTCAGAGAGCTTATTAGTTATGAAATGCAAGAATTAAATGATTATATTTTGACATAAAACAGTAGTGTATTGGCAGCCTCTGCTGATGTGTGTCACACAGACTGAGTACAAGCAGCACTGATTGTAGAGATAAGGGACCACAAAGGTGAGCAGAGTTCACTGTGCAGTGTCACGACACGAAAGACTCTGGCATGCTTCCCATGTTTTCAGTACTTATTTATGATAATAATATCCATTACACTGACAATTCAGTAGTGTCACATCAATTAGGACCTTGAATACAGAATTGTTCTGCAATGTTTTGCAGCTGTCCATTTAACAAAAAACAATATTTTAGGTGCCACTGTCTCAAACAAGCATAATGTGCATTACCATAGTGTTAAGCCGTGTGTGAACTTTTCAGCCCACTTTGTATATTTTGCATGTGACACATAGCAGCCTACAGTTGGCTGTGTAGGCCTGATGCAGAGGCTGCAGCTGTTTGTTTATGAGCAGCCCGGTCAGGGAGTGCTGCTCTGTGGCCGGAGCAGGTTGGACTACTATAGCAGCAGGCGCTCTCTCCACCAGTTCACAGCTTTAACAAGTCTGATTTGGAGTGACCCGGGGAAATGGTTTAATGGCCGTTTCGAGACTGTTTCAACACTGTGTAGGTGGGTGGTCTAACGTGACTGGGCACGGACACACAACTGATGTATGCTACAGTAAATTGATGTTTTACTTGAAAAACAAACAACATTTTTCAGGCTCAGCAGACTAAAGAGAAGTACCATATTAGGTCATGCTGTGAGTTGCTTCTAAATCATTTTGTTATTGGCAACAATGATTTTCCCAAAATATTAGTTTGAATTTCATATTTATAGACCTATCCACATTATGTTAATGGCACTACTGCAAACATTTGCTTTAGTCTTAAATGTTGAGTATTTTTCTGCTGAAAATTCACAGCCAATGTGTCATTTGCTTCATCTGCAATTAATCAGCCATCATGTTTGTTATGGGTTTGTTAGCTTTGCGTCCCCGCTCCTCCCTACAACTCCTGCCAGGTTTATGGTCAACGCAGAGCTGACGCCAGGATTTAAGAGAGTTCTGCCACTCGACATGCTTTTCAAGTTTTTACTCGCCTCTAACACTCCATAAATACACCGGTACAGCAGCGTGCCATTCCCCTGTATCTCTGATAAGGGAATTTAAGTCAGAGATTGTGCACTTAATTTTAAGCTCTTGAAGGCTTAACCTGGAACATTTGTTACATGTCAACTTCTCAACCGCAGCTATGTTAATTTATTTGTACTGCTTTAATGGGAAGAAATCTCCCCCTAATTACAGTAAACAGAAAGTTGCTATTTCATATGGAATCATTCATGTTTGATGCCTGATTTTGATAAGACACTTTTGAAGTTCCACTGTATATGTTGTAAATTGTTTCTTTGAGCTCACTCAAGCACCAAAATCACCCCTGTTTAACCCAAGGGAGCTGGGAGCAGAGCGTCCTACTTCGGCACATGGGATCCTGTGCCAAGAACTCTCCAAACATCTCTTCCTGGTGCCCAAAATAAGCATCATAATGAGGTAGTGGCTTCCTCTTTCTCTGAACTCACGCCCCGCTCCTCTGGGACACCATGATGTGGATTAATGCTCAACATCAACAGGCAAATCTCTGGCTCACACTTGAGGCAACAGGATAGAACCTTGACTACAAACCCTGCAGTAGGCTTAATTTCAAGAGACCAGATTCTTATAGATTCAAATATACAGTGCATAAGGAAAGGTGCAGTATGCATGCAGTGTTGTCACAATGGAAAATGACATGTTGGAATAGATTCCACTTCCTTATTACGCCTATAGGTCACATTTAATTGCACGTTCATTAATCTGTTTTATTTCAACTAATGAGTCTGGCCATAAATTTAACTGAAGATGAGGAATTTTTATGACCTAGAGCAAACTTTTGATCAGGTGCTGAAGCGGTTGAGGGGAAAACTAGCAGGAGAATCTTTACTGTGTACAGTACAGTGTCGTGTTACACAACGGTTTGATTTTCACGCTCTCATTAGGAATTCAGCCTCACATATAAGAGGGCCTTTTGGGTTTGTGAAGGACTCACTTTAAGACCCAACTAACTGCAGGAGCACGGCAGACTTATTGCCGTGCTCCTGGGCGCATGCTGCATGTATTACAAATCTTTCCCTTTTTAAAGCTTACATAGGGCCAACTTTACACTGCAACTTAACCATGTCATGCTACAATGCTAACAAAGCTAAATACCATGGTGCTCTTTCTCTTAATTGCCTCACTACTAGTAGTAATAATTATAGGGTTATGTCTTATGGGATGATTACAGTTGTCATATGCTGGTATACATACAAAAACATTATGCAAATCCCTGTGTGATGAGTTATGTTGTTGAAGGTGCTTTTTTGGTAGTGGACATATGTTGACTATTTTCAAAGATTTGTGACACTTACAGTTACAGTTTTATTTCTTATTACCCGTTGTATGTACAGTACTTGAACCAGAGTCTTGTCCAGACCACTGTAGAACCTGTACATCAAAACCTGTCCAAACAAACAGTAGACCCTGACCCAAAGTCCAGACTGGTCCTACAGAGCCAGACACTGGACCCACTCGCCCAGCTGTTTCCTGTTATGTAACAATACACAGCTGCTTTTCTGAGAGGGCATCTCCATGTTGTAGACATTTTTAAGGGTCAAGGGAAAGAAAAATAATGCAGCTTTAATAGTGACCAACATAGGACCACCAAGGCTTTCTTACTCGCCATATTATGGGCAACTTGGTCTCTGTTAAAATACCTGCGTTTACTCAGTTGAGGCACTATTCCATGCTCCTGTGGACATTTTTAAACTTGGAAAGATGGAAGTTTTGCCAACATATTTTTGTTATTTATTAATTCCACTTTAACATGGGCTGTAAGAACTCTATCTCTAGTAAATGGACGCTTGAGCAAGTCTGTAAAAATATTTGAGAACATGATGGAGAGACTGTTCTTGTGTCCTCAAGGCTTTGAACACATTAGTTTCCTTGTCTGTGGACTGCTCAAGAGAATAGAAGATGAATGAGGGAGCAGTTGCGTCTGGGAAAATGGCAGAGTATTTGGCGGCCATACACTGTAAATATTGTTTCAGTTTGTTTGAGGTTCCTTTATAAAATAAACACCTTGCATATTGAATAGATTAGACATGTATTCGACCTGGATCTTGTATGCTAGCATGTGAAGGCGTCTTTAGGCTGCATGCTTGGCCGGGAGACAGAGGTTACCCGGAGGAAGAAGAGAGTAGAGAGTCTCCTGTGCGCATGTGGAAGTTTGTGTCCTTTAAATGCTTCATTTAGGATGGTTATCAGATGCACTGCAGTCTAACCTTGACTAAGGGCTTCCCATTGACCTTTTGGACCATGCCCTGGCTATGGCTATTGCTTATATTTCAGATAATTACATTCATTTATATGACAAGTAAATCTAATAACGCATGCAATGTCATTACTACAAATTTGAACATTGAAGTTTGTTTAGCTTTCCGTGACCCAGGGACTGACTTCTTGGGAGCCTCAGCGCCAAATTGTACCTTTTCTATAGTTGAATGATAATGTATGATATATACGCATGTACAGAGGCAACATGATTCATACCTCAGACAATTTTTTTTTTAAACTTTTTTAAAATTTATTATTTCTTGTAATAAATCTGTTAATATTATGTGATTTCCTCCTGCCACTACAAATGAAACATGGCGTGCTTGACAGACATAAATAGCCCCACCAATTACCTCTAACCGTGGTTTCAAAGCACATCAAAAAACAGACATGCAGCCGTAAATCAGTGGTGGGACATATAAATCTCTCCTTACAGATGTTTGTGGAAAGATTAGAATGGGGAGGTGATAGGTCATAACTGGGAAACAGACCTTGTAACAGGAGGCAGATTGTAGCAGCTCGCACATGGCTCCCACAGGACCTGCCACTGGGTGTAAGCACCACTGTTACTTTAGGCAATGACTTTCTGACACCTTCGCACTGTTTTCTGAACACATTTACCTGACAAAACACCAAATTAGGGATTGCTAAATGGTAAAGCTTGCAGTTTGGTCAGGTGTGGAGCAACCAAGACAAGCTAGATGGGCACACTACAGAAATCCCTCCATCGCAGGCCTCCACGGGTCACTGATGTTTATTGATGACATGTGTTGTGGGTTAAACGGCCACAGAAGGTACAAGTACATGTGGAAGTCTCTATTCACAATTAAGCTGTCCATTCCAGAGTACTCAAGCCATTCTAGTCAAATATACTTAAGTAAAAGTACTAAACTAGTACGTACATGTACTGTATTTAATGATAGACTACTTACTTGCATCAAACGTCTCCAGACCACATGGCCCTTGACGTCAGCTGTTATACAAGACAGCATTTACAACATGACTTTTGTGAGGTGCTAAAACAAAGCTTACCATGGATCTCATACCCGACCAATATCAGCTACTACTAATTGAAATAATAACCAACTTAATTACTGATAAATCTACCCACAATCAAGTCTGTCTTCATATATATCAGTAATTGATCATATAGCGTTCTCACATGTCAGTAGCCAGGCCCACTCTAGGAATAGTTTTTGTATAGTTAGGTCATTTATGGCCATCCATGGTGCTATGACAAAGTCTTTTACAACAGTAATGCTCAAAGTCATCAGGATCAAATTATTTATAGCTCCAGTCCAGAAACACTAGGTCTAACTCAATGTGAAACTACAGGAACATGGTATCCGAATCTGCAGTAGCTTAAAAGGGGACCGTCTGGAAGTATTACAACTGTAGATATTTGTAGAGCTTCGAGCTAAATTTAAAAGTGATTTTATTCTGAGATTAACTTTTTGGTTTTGATACAGAATCTACCTGTACCACAGAGAGTGTAAGAAGTTTAATGGTTTTATTACCACTGTGTCCTACAGTTGATGTCTCATTGGGGAGAACACTGGAGGAAATCTGAGTTTTAACTAGTTTGGACAACATAACACATAACACATACCACAGAAACTGAAATTATTGGCTGTACAGTTTATTCTTGCCTTTCTATGCTGTATGCATTATATAGATAAGTTGGAAGTTTGCATATTATTGAAAGTCTGATACAATGGACATGTTGAGTTGGCGTGTTAGCAGTATGCCCCAGCCCAAGTGCAGGTTTCCCTACTGCTATTGAACTGCTGACCCTGGTCCCATGGGGAGGAGGCGAGACAAAGATAGAGGGCAGCAGAGAGAGTTAAACATGCTTGTGGAACCTGTGTGGTCTCCAGAAATGCTCTGCACAGTCCAACACACACAGTGAAGCTTTGGCCAGACTTAGGCCTGATTCATACATGCATCCATCTGGTAGAATACCCAGCTCTGTTAGCCTCACACTGGGCACACTGCAGTTCCCATCCAGGGAGACAGACGGCAGCACAAAAAGGAAAAACGCTATCCAAATGTTTAATCCCCAAATGAGGAAGATGCCATGTTTTCAGCTTATTTTTAAATGGAAGTCAATGCATGTGTATGTTTAATTTCATAGTGACAAATGATGACAAATCAGGCAATGTGTGAGGACTGGCAAACTTCCATTGGCAAGGATCTTTAATACAGAAAATATAAAATGTCCCACATATACAGTAAACGTGGCTATTTTCTCAACAAATATTGAACTTGGTTGAGAAATGTAATCGGATATCTGTGGTAGCGATGCATTACTCATAGCTGGGGATATAATTGACAATAAGGAAATGTACTTCATCATTCCATAAAAGGGGATCATACCAAGACTCTTAACAGATATTTATGTCTTATGAAAAACAGTCTTGCTATTTTAGCAGGAGATACAAAAGTGGACTTCTCTGCCCAGCTCTGAATGAAGGCAGATGAAATGGATTAAGCCAAATGTCCTTGGAAAAAAGCTTCACCACAAAAAGTGTAGGAAAAGACTTACAGCCAAACACTGACCGCTTGCTGTGTTCCATCCACTAATACTAGAAACTTTACGGCATGTTTTATTATCTTTGATGGCTCTATATTTGGTCTAGTGGCACTTCAACTTTATTTGGGTAGAAAATGTACGTCCTACCACAGCATACTGCCTGGCCAATGTAGAAAGCAAATAAACCCAGAATACATCTTAAGCATGACACTGTAAACCTATTTTTAAGTGATTTTACAATTTCATTAGTTTAATTTTTTTGTTTGTTATTTTTCTGACTGCAGGAAATAGGGTGGGGGCTATATTTATTCCTCATAGAAGGCCGAGCTTTGTGAATAAAAGTTATTTAATTTGGCGGGGTGTAAAATTTGCTTCTTAGCTAAATAAAGTGTGTTCTTGGATTTACTGCATGCTCATAGGCCAACATGGACACTGCATGAAATATTACTCTCTGAAATTGGCCTGAAGATGAGGTTTAAGGTATCTGTCAATGCTTGGCTGGTTAGAAGACAAATTTGTTTGAGTTGGTGGATTTTACTAATGGAATTATGGCAGTCAGAGCATCTGGCATGAGAGGAATCTTTGCTTGAATATAAAAGATGATATCATACACTGTGATAAGAAGCCTGCCAAGCCACCTTTAGAAAGTGTAAAGTGAGCACATAGAGGCTGGCAGTCCTGTCCGTGCACAGGGAGATGCTGGTCATACAGATGCATTGGCCTGGGCACATTCTGTTCTCTAAGGTTCATGGATAATAAAGCCTAAGCTATACTGACTCCAGCTAATACTAACATGCCTACACACAAATCCATGCAGAAAAATGTGCAGTTCTCCTCAGATGCCACCCATGTGGAGTAGGAGAGATTCAGATAGCTCCCTTCAGTGCACAAACTCAATGTGCCCTCATCACAGGAAACATGCATTTATTGTGGCTGGGGCTCGCTCAGATCCACACAGATTGGACAAAGCACTTTTCAGTAGCATTTGTAAAAGGAAAAATATGCAAAGGTTAAGAAATAAAATGCACCATAACACATGCTTGGGTGGTATTTTTCATTTGATCATGAAAATCAGAGGAAGTATTTTACAGAATGACGCTTGAGGAAAAATTATATTTTCCTCTGGCCAAGTGTTCATGTCTATTTCATTGCACCACATTCTAGCTCAGCTAAAAAAAAGTCTAATCAAGGTTCTTGCAATGGATAGTATTCATAAAAGTTAATTGGTACCACTTTATAATAAATATACTTTAACCCAATTAAGAATTCATAATCTGTCTTTTAGTTACTGCTGTATTTGTTGGACTGTGGACATTATAAATCATTATAAAATCTGTAATACTGTATCTTTGGTATTTTTACTGATTTGGTTCTTGTCATCTTAAAATCTCAGTTCTCACTTGACCAGTGTTGATCGGTTAATCCTCAGGATCCAAAGTCAAACACTGTAATTGTCAGATATAAAGAGGGACACTCATCGTATTTATCCAAGAGATTTGGCTGGAGGAAGGTTACTTACCTGAGCACTGCACGGCTTTGTACCTCCATAGGTCAACAACATATCCGTTTTCACTAGTGATGAGTTTGTGTTTGCGTAAGCCTTTCTGCCATCTCATTCTCCCAGACCATTTTAGAGGCATTAGCCACCAAATGTGGTTCTGGTCAAATTTAAGCTTTCATCTTTCATATATATATATATATATATATATATATATATATATATATATATATATATATATATATATATATATATATATATATATATATATATATATGTATATACAACCTTTTTTTTATGCTAAAACATTTGTTTCACTGTTCAAACAGGTCAGCACACCTGTCAGACCTGGTGAAGCTGCTCTCTCATCAGGCCTTTTCTTATTGCTCTCAGATAAGACCTGTCTGTGGTGAGAATGATGAAAATGACTTTGTATTGTTGGCTTTGTTAGTTAAAATTATTCTGTTTATAAGAGGGAGATTTGGATAATGTTCTAACATATATTGAGAGTCATAATTGTCTATACAAAAAACACCATTTTAAAAAATAGCACATTAGCATATATAGCCTACACATAAAATCTAATAGTCTACATTATTCTTGGCCAATAAAGTTTAAGTAGTAAACGTGAAAATGCAGTTATATAAGTAGTCTATATGTCAAAGTGTATTTAATCAAATGTTAATATTAAATGTTAAATTTTAAACACACAGATAACACAAAAGCCTACACTGTCATTTTGTAATCCCTTTAGCCTAGTGTGTATTTCCATCTAAATTCTCAGTGCTTAAAACAGATCTACAGCAGAGATTGATGGCCGCGATGACAGCTAGTTGTGATTACACTAATAAGTCATTTCATGTTGAACCATTACAACATTTGGGTTTGCTTTAGAATTAGCGCACGAGGCAGTGAGTGTTACAAAGCATGTTACTACGGAGGACAGCTTGTCAAAGTGAGTCTTGACTAATAACCCTTGTCATCTGGCCTTGGGGTGAAGAGAAAATTGGAGCCTAGACTGCTTTTATTGTTCGATTTAATACATGACAAGATACAGTAAGCCCAGACAGTCGGGAGCAGATATACACTGAAGTATGCACGGTGATTTAGCAGTAGAAAATGTCCCTGCCACTAGCTATCAAAGACTTACATTATAAAGCTTAAGCGGCCAGCCTCAACGGTTATTAAAGCTCATTTGCAGTATCAGCATAGTGTTTTGCAAATTATACACAGTCTGCTCTGGATCTTAAAGTCGATAAAGTCCGTCCCTGGAGAGAGAGGAAAATGGCTCAATTTGTGTTTTTTCTGAGGCACTCGCAAGGGTTATAGAAAAAGCCATTCTGCTTTCTCTACAACCCACTATCTGTACCTGTGATCAGCTAGCATTCACATTAGCAACAACTCTGGATGTGTTGTGAAGGATTCAAACTACTTCTGCCACTGCCAAGTTTTATTTCAATGTAGGTCCATTTTTTTTACAATCTCAAACTGTGTGGTATCGTGGAAGACGTCCAAAGCGATGGAATTCCCTGATTGTTGCAGAGAACCCGCCATTTGCAAACTGCCTCGGCTCCTCCAAGCACAATTCATTAAAGATGGCTATCAGCAGGTTGGAGCAGTCAGCTAGGCGCGATCGTCCGCTCACATCTCGCATTGCCGCTAACGATCAATGGCCGCAATTAGAGACCACAAGAAGCAGTTCCACGCCTCTGAAGAGAAGACGGAGACTGATGAGTGGAGACCAAAGTGCTACAGTGGTAATGGTTCAGCAAATAAACAGAAGAGCCTCATGCCATCACCCAGTTGAAAATCAAGAAGTCAGTACTGGGAATAGACATGATCCATTTTACTAGCATGAAAGGGCAAATATCTGTTATTTATTTATTTATTTATTTATTTATTTATTTATTTATTTATTTATTTATTGAATTGCTGACGAACATTGCAATTGCGATTAGATTTGTGATTGTGTTAAAAGTTCACATTTTAAAAGTGCCCAGAAGAATGGACAAAAAGATCAAAGTATGACAAACTAATACTAGATTTATATTTCAGCACATGTTTTTGCAGATCTAATCTACAAGGTTAGCCATTTTTTAATGCAGGATAAGACAGGATATTTGGTTTCTTGTTGTGAAATGGCGCCCTTTGCGATTTTGAATCGATAATGATTAATTGTGCTGTAATGTCATACTTCCATAGAAAGTGCAAGAGACATTGAATAAGTCATAGTCATAAGTCCTAAGAAAATAGATGTTGACACAATCCACAGTGTTGAAACTGATCATTCCTTTAGGGCGTTGTATTTACTATTAGAATAAATGAAAGTAAAACAGAAAATGGTTACCTGCACTAACCATTTCATTTGTATAAGTTTATAGAGGCCTTTTGTTTTGATGTAATCTGTAATCTTTATGAGCTCAGGTAAATTTGACAAGCCTGTTGTTTGTGTAAAAGCTGTTAATTGAATTAAATTACATGTTTTATGGTTGATTTGAGTTCAATGAGAATGACTGACAGTTATTATTTAGGCTACATATTACCTAATATATTGCCTCTATTGTTGTCTCCTTCCTGGGTTCTTCAGTTAGATGTGTTGAGATTTAGGCGTCTTTTAATAATATGGTACATGCATTTTGATTATACTTTTAACTGTTACACTCATTAATCATAATATAATTATACACAAACGCTTGCTTCAGCCATAATAACCAATTTGCTTTGACAAACATTAAAAAAAATCATTCTTCTTTTCTTAGATTAATCTTGTTATCCTACCCACTGTTTTAATTGAGCGCAGCTTTTGACTGCTTCTGCCATTAATCTTTATGCAGCGGAGTGACAGAGCGGATTATCAAGCCAAACTTTCAGCCACTTCAGACTGCTACTGATGTTTGGCTTTCAGGAAGGAGCACGAGAGGCAGCCGGGGCCCAGGACAATGTGAGGAGACAAGTGCAGACGCTGGTGTAACCAAAGCATTGTGGAAACCTGTGGCATTATCTGGACAAACAAATATTGACCCCAGCACAGAGCAAACACACTCATTTACTCCCAGAGATGGGACTGTTGATGGATTAACTCTAATCATGAAATCTAAGATGACTGATCCTTACTTCTAAGGGAGCTGTTCATCAATCAGGGCACAATAGTTCAAAAAGTATGGACTATCTACAAGGATTCACGTGCACAAGTCCATTTACTTTATGGAGACATTTGCATTACTCATTTGTTAACACTGTAAAGTACTGTTACTCAGAAATATTAGCAAGTGCTCAACTAATACTGTGTACTGGGTAAAGGTTATTGTCATACTTAGGCATGAACTACAACTGTTTGAACTTTTACCACATACAGATAATAACATACCACCACTTTTTCCTTCCTCAGTAAGCTCCCTGTACATAATCCCTCCCATACATTACTGAGGTAGTTTAAGATCTGGAGAACTACTGCTGAGAGGATGCTCCATGTAGCACTGAAGGAATGTTTAAACGCAAAGACAGACATTAAGGTCTCTCTTAAACTACCTCAAGTTTGCACACTGTTGCTCTAATATGGATTGTATGGATTTTTTTTTTTTTTTTACAGTGGAATGTATTTAAATGTAAAATACAAATGTTAATATCTCCAAATTATATAATGAATATAATAATAATAATTTTAAAAAAGTAAATAAATGGAACCTGAAAGAGTCTTCCTGAAGATGTGAGACAGGCCTCTACTTTGACTATGATTAAATCCAGTCTCAAAATGGTTCTAGTTAGTTGTGCATATAACTGAAAGGTTTTTATTCCATGCTCTTCTCTGTTCCCTTTTAATATTAATTTTATGATGATGATATTTATGTCTTTATTTGTTTGTATTGGAATTTCGATGTCTCTCTTATCCTCTAAAGCACTTTCAATCACTTTGGATTGCTATACAAATAAACTTGCCTTGCTTTGCCTTCTCTAATTTTTACAATATTTGTTTCACCTATTCTAGCTCTGCATTAATTCTTACACAAAATGTTGATGTGTGAGTGAACATAATATTATAAACTGCTGTCTCCCACAGAGAAGCATCCCAAATCAAACCCAGTATTTTGTATTCCTCCTCTTTGTTCAGTGCACATTTGCAGCCGTCTGAACATGAAAAAGCCGAGTAACAAGTGGGTATCAAGTCTGACCACAATGCGGTGAATCCCACTGGAGTCAGGCCTGCTTTAAATAAAACCTGATTTGCCTACACCCACTCTGCCCCCTCCCACCCTCTTTAAGATCTGAAATTTCACCAGTCTCAGTGCGTTGTTGGTATGCACAGGACTGGAAGGTCTCCTCTCCGGACTTGAGTAATGAGAGCCTGCTTGTGGACTCTGTGATAGGCACAAGAGCAAACACCTGATGAGACAGACACAGATCTATCTTCCTTTATCCTGCCATCAACAGCACACACAGGAACCAGACTCTCCTGCCCAACCCGTTAAATCGGGCTGGTGGTGAGGGGAGGGACTGTGTGCGGGGATGTGCCAAACAATAACAACAGAACAATAATTAAATGCATTTTTGTTGTAATTGATTCAAAATGTAATTGTATAGCTCTGTGTCTTCTAAATTAGCATGTTTCCAAGCAAGAATGTATTAATTTTGGTAACTGCTTCTCTTATAGTTACTTTTCAGTACATTTATTTATATTTATGTTTCATTCTTTGTTGCTGAAAAAATCATTCTGATCCATCCATTGTTGTTACTGAACTGTGTGCACTTCTTCTTGACATAGAAGACAAGAGTTTTGCACCTGGATCCAATAGCCCATGCACACTGTATTTGTATAGTATCTGGTTAGTGATGGACAAACCCATTTCCACATATTAGCTCTGTGCATAAGCTGGATGTTTATGTTTCTTGGAGAGCTTTTCAGAGCAGTAACAGATACCCCCGTTTGTATCTAGAGGCACGTCCCTTTCATACCTGTATGAGACTGAGCAGGAAGCAGCCGCCGCTCTTCCTCTATCACTCTGACACCAGCCTTTTGTGTGCTATGACTTAGCTCAGCGGCGAAAGCTTTCAGTCAAGTAAAGATGTTTAACAGCTTTTCTTTGCCATTTCCCATGAAAGAGCACATATGAGTTTGTTTGGTCATGTGCCCTATCCAAAGCCACTTTTACAATTGTGTGTGACAATAATTCAAACTGGATTGAACTGCTGTTTTAGATTGACTTATCATACCCAGACGAATGTTTAGCTACATGTATTGGTTAGTAACTAGTGGCATAACTCTAACTATCACATGTATATATTTGGAATTGCAGTAGATTTATGTAGCAGCTTTGAAGACACCTTAAGTTATTATTCATTCACTCCATACTTAGTGGTGGAAAGCTAATATTTTAGCCACATTTGCCTTTGGGTAGACTGAGTTAAGGCTGCTAGTCTGCCAGTAGGGTTGCTATCGTCCCTTGTGACCACCACCAATCACATTCATACAGGCAAGGTAATTGAAGTGGCTTGCCAAAGGACACTATATGCTCTGGAACCACAGCTGCTCCCGGTATTCCTAGCCATCTCCCATCCAAGTAACCAGGCCCATCATTGAGCTATGAGATCAGATGAGTGCAGACATTCTCAAGGTGGTATGGATTGTATGTTACTCATATACATATAAGTAATATGTCAAATTATATACAATTGATTATGTAATAAATAATCCATGTTGCTTGGGCCAAAACACACATTGCTCCAAGCCTCAAACCTCTAAACTGGAGAAAAAAAGCATAGTTCGTTGGCCATTAGCTTTTCTCACTATGACAGACAGTTGGGGCTGAAAGACAGAGGGCTCACTTGACAATTGAGTGCAGTTAAAGCATTTGTGCAGAGGCCATAGCTCTCCATTGTGGCTTGGATGAGCAGTAGGAGGCTGAGTCAGTGTGCAGCCAAGGGTGATGACGGAGAGAGAAACCGCCAAGATGAGCCACCCACATCGAATACTGTCATGGACATGGTCAAAGAGCAGGGCTCCATGCAGACATACAAAAGCTCTTCTTTTTCTTCTTCATCATCTTCTTCTTAAAAAAAATAATAAAATAATAATATCTGTGCAAACTGAATTGGTCCAACAGTTGGAGTCGTTAAGGAAAATGCTTTGTAACAAACATGTATGTGGCTTGCATTTTTTAGAGCTTTGATATGGTAAAATATATAGAATAGAATAGAATAGAATAGAATAGAATAGAATAGAATAGAATAGAATAGAATAGAATAGACTGCCTTTTATTGTCACTATTCATATGTACAATTTACATCATACATACTCACAATGAGACTGAAAGCATCTCACGTCAGTGCAGACATTTAAGTATGATATATACAACACAGCATGATATTTACAACACAGTATAGAAAAAAATAGTACAAAAAAAAAAAGAGTGCAAAAAAGTCCTCTACAGCTGGTACTACACATTAGTTGCCAGGTTATTGCAAATATATACCAGATTTTACAGATATTTTAATGACAAATCATTTAAAAAATGTTTTGGACTGTACCTCTATTGTATTTGAATAAATAAAATGAAATATAGTCATAAGATTTTACTTTTATGTACCGGTAGGCCTATATATATATAGATGTATGTATGTATGTGTGTATGGGATGGATAGATAAATAAATAAGTAAATAATAAAGTAATACAAATAAGTGATATGTTAATTAAACTGTAAATTCCTAAAATATTAACAATGTTTTAAAAAGAATTCTAAATGTGGATTGTGTAACCTTAACCTGATTTATTAGACTCATCATTATTTTGACTATGAAATGTTAATTATGGCTTTCAATAGTTCAGCTCACACATTCAAATTTCTTTATAAATGTACAATTAAATTTCCAATGGTGTTTGTTCATTTAGGTAGGCGCATGCACTGTCATTGACCTGTGGCACTATGGGTTCCCTGTGGAGTGGCTGTACTGGTCCACTCATTCATTCTGAAGCAGTGTTTTTTCCATGCCAGATCAACAGTCGCCCTTTGGGTCAGTGCAGCAGCGTGCCATTCTGGAGATCTAAGCAGGAGATCTATTCTAGTACTGCTTCTATATAACCTCCATGTACTGTGTGAAGATAGGTCATAAATGATACTTTAGCTTACATCATTCTGTGCATATACCAGTTTGAATAACTTACTTTTAATTAGAAAATCTTTCAAATATTTTGTAATTTATAGTTAAAAATATGAAAAGGCAAAATGTGTGTATTGATGAACAAAGCTGAATTATTTTAAACATACATCATCTGGCAAAGCATTGGCAGACTTCCATTTTAAATCCTTCAACGATCCCCATAAACCATTTCACTCACAATAGCAGGCTACAGCTACATATACTGATCATTTATTCTCCATATTTAATTTTATATTTTCAGTAACACATGCATTGAATTTCTGTAACAGTGATTTGCATTAATGATTTTTTTTTAACCTTTCCTGCAAGTCCAAGATATCTTGCAACATTTCCACACCTCACTAAAACAGTTTTATTAAGTCCAGGATGTGTCTGAAGTCACTAGGTCATGTAAGCTTCTGTTGATTTAGACATGGAGCTGTCTTGGTTTAGAGCCAAAATCATCTTTAGATTCTGACAGGTGATAGGGGCAGGTAGCAGAGCCTGGCGCCTGGGAGTGGCACACAGGCCTGGTCAGAGCTTGATTAATGACAGGGATGTGTTGTGTTTGGTGCTTTTGTTGCTTTATCTGTGCACAGTGCCCTGGTGCAGTCGGACGCACTGTTGAACTGGTCCGACGTGCTTCAGCTGTGCAGGCAGGTATTTTTTCTTCTGTGGAAAAGGTTCAGTGTGTTCTGTATGCCTTCTTCTCTTATTGTATGTGATAAAGTTACAATAATGAAACATAAGTATACTTACTGTACTGTACACTAATCTAAATTTAGTATCTGCAATATTGGATATTCGTATTTTCATATATTTGATGACCGAATGGCTGCATGTTTTGATTCACTTTTTGCTGAAATATACACATTGTGGCTATAGTTAATTATAACAAGTTTTACTATAGAAGTAAAATCATCTTATCCCAAGCAATAATACAGAAAAAAGTAAAGTGCAATATTGAAGAATTTTATGGAAAAGCTATATATTGAACAATAATTTTGAACATGTTTATCCTTTGATGGCTTCCAACAAAAGCATGCTACTGCAAACTAAAGCAGACAGTGTGGTGGTGTACCACGCACATTTCTGGGGAGCAGAGTCATCATCTTATTATCACCTAATAAGAATTTGAGCCAGAAAATTAACATGAAGGCAACCCTTAAAGCCAGCACAGCTCAGCGTTCCTCAGATGGCGTCCTGCGTGTGTGGCAGAGTGTAGCTCACTGTAAATAAGTCACAGATGGGCAGTCAGGCGGAACATTCACTCTATAGACTGCTCAAATTAGAGAGGATGCCCCATGTCTCTAATCTGCTCCAACAGCTCATTTTTCAAGAACAAGTTCTTTTTCCCCCAAAGACACTGCTGTCTCTATTTGTTCTTTTTTTTTATTACTATTTCAGTGGACACTCATTTTTGTTCATTTTGATTCATACACTTATTTTTGCTCAGTGTTTATGCTTTCATATATTGGTATAATTATAAAAGCTACAAATCACTATTGATTGCAGGCAGTATTCTGTGGATCCAAAAACAACCATGGCAAAAGTCAAAATGATACGTTTTCATCTCCATGGAGAACCCAAATGCCATCATTATGAGTGTCCCTTTGCTTTCAAGAGCCCGGCTGATGTGGTGAGCTGCAGAGCAGACGAACATGGTAGGGAGACATTTATCATCCTTTAGACTTTAAGAGCTGTAACTTGGCCTCCTTCAAAATCCTGTGGTCACTTGGTGGAAAAAAACAATCCAATAGCTATTGCACTATAGGCATGACTCCTAGAGGCACCAGGGTTGATGGTGAATACACAAATACAACTTTTATTAGACAAACATACTAGACTTATAAAATATCTCTTGTATAAAATGTCATATTTTACCAACATTTTACCCAATTGTTTTCTATGGCATTTTGGTTGTTAAGCTCTTTGTCATGCACATGTTACAATAGGTCTGGATAAGTTTTCATGATATTGTATATATTCTCATATTTTGGTGAACAGCTTATCCTGGCGTCTCTCCTCAGCACCAGTCTGTCAAATTGCAGCTATTTTAGACTTATTCACACATTTGTGTTTTTTCTTTTACTGTTCCTCTATGTCACCTGTCCTCAGATGATCTCTGACTCACGACTCACCAGCTTGAGGTACTTTCCCCACTAACACATGGTAGACAAGGTGCAGATGTCCACACAGCGACCAAAGGAGCCATGCATGCTTTGCTACAACAACCATTCACTACTTAATAAACAATAAATTATATGTTTCAAGGAGAAAGAACTATCCAGTATAATTTGGAGGCTTTTGTTTCTGATCGGGGCACTCATGTAGGTCAAAGCCACCTGCGGGTGTGCACACACACAGGCTGTGCAGCACGCGCACTGGGGGGTCACACTGCTGTCCTGATTGATGACTCTAGGTCCCACAGGAAGTCACCCCGCCACCATGAAGCAGTGTTTTCTGAACCCCGAGTGGTATCCGGCAAAACAAGAGCCGTGTGCACACACAGAGGCCATCTTAATGTTTGGATGAACCCAGTCACTACAGTGCATGGGCTTTATGGGGCAGTGCTCCACAAGCACAAAATGAGTATAGCCTACTAGTTTGAATCTGAAATACAAATAATAGAGCAATATTGGTACAACATATTTTACATGTAGCCTTGTAATCACTTCTATGAGACTGATCTAGAAAATTATTTATCATTTAATTCAATATTTTTTCAATAAACACACAGCACAACTGCACCAGTTTTAAATCCTACCTATTTCCTTATTTTGTAAAAAAAAAAAAAAAAATATATATATATATATATATATATATATATATATATATATATATATATATGATGATATATATATATATATATGTATATATATATATTAATAAGCAAATTTCATCATGTGTAAAGGCATATTATTGCAAAAATGGGGACTCATCGCAGTGTAGGTCTAACTCAGGTCTAAACCAGGATTAGACTAGGACTATCATCCCAATACTTTTGTCAGGCAGTGTATATATATAAAGTGGCAAAAATACTGCTCAAGCTCTAAAGGGTCCAAAGACCTTAAATTATTCATATTTCTTTTTTATTTAGACTGTTGACATTGCAGAACAAACAATGATGTATAATATATGTTTTTTATGTAATAAAGGATGGCTGCTTCCTTAAAGGAAATAGTGGATTTTGCAGTGAACCACTGTGCGTAGGAGGAACAAATGACCACGTCTTAAACGGTCTTTAAAAGTGATATATGTCAGGTATACAAACTAAATATAAGTCCGGCAAACATAGTGTGGAGACGACCACAAATGAGGCTGATCATAAAAAGAGCTCAACATAGAACCAGTGAAAACAGTTTCACTACAGCTTTGGCGCGCGGGTGGATATCAAACGAGTCACGGAAATAAATCTTACAGACAAATAGATATAAATATTATGTACCTATACTATACTATTTTTACTCCAAAAAAAAATCTAAATTTGCATATTCAATAAAAGCAAGTCGTATTAGCCCTTGCTAGAAAAGGTAGGCGCCCGGGGAGGTTTTTCCACCTGAACGAATGGCGCGCATGCATCACAGGCCTTTATTTCAAGGCCCCTGTATAGACTAGAAATATTTTAAATATCATTTATTGTCTGTCTATTCTATATCTCTTGAATTGTTCATACATTTAATAGCCTAATGTTTTACTTAATTAAAATAAACGGCACAATTTACAATTTCACAAAACACTTTATTTATATTTACAATGGAATTATAAAAAATATATAATTAAAACTTTAGCAAATATATTTTTTTACATTTAGACTTTCACATCGCTGAGAGTTGGATTGAGATAATGGCCGACATTTACAGAAATTAAAAGAGCACGAATAACACACTGTGTGTACTGTCCATGATATGCGCTGTCCACGAGAGGCGCCCAAAAGGAAAACCGGGACAACCGCGCGTTTTACATTCAAATGGCCATAGTGTGTCAACTGTCCACATGAACGGGCTCGTGGGAATCAGAACAGCAAACCAAGAGCCGAGACTTACTGTGGTGCAGGCTGAAATGCGTCAGCTATAGGGGAAGGTATAGTCCAGCTCAGGAGGATGAGGTGAGACTGAGTCCATGTACGGTCAGGTCCTCGTGCTGCTGTTTAGTGAGAGGACTGGGGGGCTTTCGGTCTCCTGCACAACAAAGAACAAAAACAAATGACCTAACATAAAGAACAACACAACCATAATGTCGTCATGTAATCCAAAACAAATAAAACAAGTATTAGCTATTACAGTTTTGAGCATGTTTCAGTGAGTGTGTTTTTGTCCGTACTGTACCTTCACGCGCCTGATGTTTGAAGGCCATGGTCGCGTGGATGTCCCCTGCGTGCATACCCATGCCACTCCCCGCGTGAGACAGAGCTGGACTTTGGGGCTGCCAGTGATGGTGGCCCGGGGCAACGTATCCTCCCGCAGGTCCACTGTACACGCCGTATTGATTTGTCGGTGAATAGGCGCAAGCAGACACGTAACTGGACAGAGTGGATGAAGGCTGCACCAAGAAGATAATTGTTTAAAATGTTTTTGTTTTGTTATAATATACATAAATAAAATTTAAAAAATAATAATAAAAGAAGATGGGCAAGAAAGGCAGAATGAACTGACACACAGAAGCTGCAATTTATATAAACAACTTCATAGAAAAAAGTTGTTTTATATCAACCCAAACAATTGCGCAGCATTTTAGAGAAATGAAGTATTTGTTTACTTGCTGTATTCAGAGCTTTCTCATGGAAACATTTTACAGCTCGCTATCCACAAGCCTTTGTAATGAGAGACCCTAAACCCTCGGGAAGGTTTTGACTAAACGTTGTAAATGAGGCAAAATCCCGAGGCAGTTACTAGAATTTAAAACATTTTGTTTCGTATTGCAATATCTGTAAGGAGGTAGGTACCTGTGGGTATTTAATATCGCCCTCCAGAGTGGATTTGTCGATGCCATTAACTCCGTGCGCAGAAGGAAAAGCTGCTCTGTTTACGCTGCTCCAGTCCTCCATTTTTGGCGCATATGCGTCTGTCCCAGCGATGGCTAAAACACAAAAAAAACACACAAAAAAATTGTTAAACGCGCATCATGAGTCAAATGATGACGCATTATAATTACATTTTATTATTGCTTTTCATCAATTCTGAAAAAAATGGCAAAGCAAGGTTTCCAGATGCCATTCAAACACATTACATTTTTATTAAATTGTGCATATCCAGTTGTAACCTTGGTAAACTAGTGCATTGTATTAAATAATTTATCTGCATTCTCAAAAAAATAAAAAAATAAATAAAGGTGAAATGACTGCTTTAGAAGATTAAAAAAAAGTGTTTATGTAATCACTATTCAAATGTGAAAAGCAGCCTATAATATGTGGGAAAACTGACCAAAAGTATAGCTCTGGTGTAATGCGTAATTGTGTATCATGTATTTTACGCACGTTTTATAGACTATAATACCAACAGAAAATTAAACTCTTAATGGCACAATGTGCAGACGCTCTGTGCTTCTGAGCAGTCAAGTGCGTTTGGTGCTAAAATGTTGAAGATAAAAATAGGCTACGGTGAGCTCTATAGGATTATAAGAGGATATAACGTGTTTGCAAATGCACGACTCCGTGAAAAGACCTTTTGAATGTATCCTTACAGTACTTTTAGCAGAAATATGCAGCGAGGCCTGTGCGCGTAAGTACACCTTGTCCTGTCAGTTATGGAGCAAGTTAAGGCCACAGAGGATTTCATCAGGCCGAATAAGCCCAGGATAAACAGTTGCATGCAGTGTTGTGGCTCATTTAGCCTGGGACGCTTAATGTGGCTGAGTAAAGGCTCAGGCCTGCCATTTACCTGCTGGGTCCATGAAAGCGCGAATCCCGAGGATATTGCTGACGGTGTGAGCCGAGGGCCAGGCTCTGGATATGCTCACGTGTCCGGCCGTGACGGGCACTCCTGTAGGACTTGTCATCTTTGTGCCAGTGGGCGACATGGCGTTCGGATATGAATACGGGTAGATGTGGTTGTAGGAGAGGCTGGCCTGGCCTGGCGCCTGTTTGCCACTTTCATACTGGTTCGTCTGGGACAGATTTCCAATTTTATTGCGTAAAATCCTGCTGATGGAACTCACTGATGGGACATTGTATTTATCACAAACTCCATCAGCTAAAAGTCTGTCTCGGATCTCCCAGGCAAAAATCCCAGGGTCGTTCTGTTTGTATTCCCTGATGTTTTTTACCACATTGGGTGTTGTGACTCGAGGTTTGCTCCCGCCAATGGCGCCAGGTAAGATGGATCCCGTTTCGTTATACCTCGCCAGTATCTTGCTCACACAGCCGTGAGACACTCGCAGCTGGCGACTGATGTCACAGGGCCGAATCCCGAGCTGGGCCAGCTCCACAATCCGTAGCCGAATGGCATTGGGCAGAGGACGGCCATTGACGAATACGCCTCCCAGTTGATTCACCTCTCCATAGGTTTGCTCTGTCACAGAAACACAGGTTGAAGACACTTATTTGTTGATGAAGTGGTATTGCTGCTGCCAACCAATGTTGTGTAGCAGCCCATAGGATATGGTTATAGTCAGAAATAACAGGAGCTCCAAAATCCAATAAAGACAAATGTCCTCATTGCTCACACGAAACTTACAAAACGTGATTTTAATATTATTAAGATCACGAACTGTGGCGCAAATATAGCCTACTTTTATTAACAATAGAATAGAGCTACAATAAAGGCTGGTATAACTGCAATTATGTTGTGATCAGTTGACAAGTGTTTCACTTGGTTTATCAAGCATCTTAATATTTGTGTCGTTACGCATGCAGCGCGTGAGCCGGACACGCATCCATAAGCACCCCACTGAACCATGGACATGCACATACTCACTCACCCATTTGCATTGAAGTTTTCGGCTGCGTACTGTCCTGTCAAAAGGCTGAGTGTGTCCAAGGAAGAGACGAGAAAACCAAGCGAAGGAAAGAACGGGGAACCACGAGAAGAAAGCCAGACTTGAGTCTCCTCGCGCTGTGCCGCCCCCTCTCTCCTGGAGTGACTAGAAGGAAAAGTGGCACCAACTGATCCTCATTCGATAAACGCAAATAGAAAATGATCCTGGGGAGTCCGGAGTTTGGTGGAATTAATTTGACGCGTCCTCTATCCACGTCAATCTTCGCTATTATACGCCGAGCCCTGCTTGAATCTGATTGGTGTTCGAGAAGTGGAAACACAAGGAACCAATGCGATCCCCATCCGGTCTGCAGCGCACAGCCTCCTCTCATAGGGGAAGTGACAGAAGGGGAAGCGTTCCATCCATCATGCATCCTTCTGGTAAGGACTTGACCATTAGACTATTCTAATGTTATTGTTTTAAGTGAAAGTGAATTAAATAAAAATAAAACTAATTGCATAGCAGTTAAATCAGCGTTTCTACAGAGAAATATTACAGTATGGAAATTTCTTATTTCCAATGGCCATGGGCTCTTGAATTAGAAGTTATGCAACCAACACCCATGGATTATTAGTATCCTTTATCCTTTATTATTACTATCCTTTATTAGTAGCCTTTAAACTGAATCCCTAAATCAATATTTTTATTTTATTTTTTTAAAGTTTGCCCACATTGGTCACATTCAATTGCACAAATACATAACCCACATGCAGGCATAAATAAATGCGTGCATGAAACTAAAAACTTGCGTGCACCTAGACACATTTTATGATAAGGCAGGGGCTGAAGCATCAAAACGGGAAAAGGGCTCGTGTAATCGATAGGGATGTTGATAGCTGCACTCTCAGACGTAAGGCGTATCAAGTGGATTCCACAGAGCCGCGTTATCGCAGCATGCTTTCCGATGTTTCCTGTGCCAGTTTAGAAGGCATCGTTTATATGCCCACAAAACGTCTCTTGTAAAAGTTAACAATCGACCCAGAGGTAACAAGGTGCAGTGTCCTTACAGAGGCCCCCTGCCTCTCTCCTGCCTCTCTCCTGCCTCTCCCTTCATCTGTCTCCTCGGTGCCACATAGAGCCAGATCTGGAGAGGGACACATGGAATATATCAGTGTCATAAAAAAAAAAGTCAAAGGTCAAAGAATGTCACTAATTAAATAATTTAATCTATGTATTTAACTGTTTATGATTATTATTATTATTATTATTATTATTATTATTATTATTATTAGTAGTAGTAGTAGTAGTAGTAGTAATAATAATAATAATAAGTAGTAGTAGTAGTACTAGAGTATTGACATTATTATTATTATTATTATTATTATTATTATTATTATTATTATTATTATTATTATTATTATTATTATTATTATTATTAAATAGGCTAATGGGTGGTATTCCCTAACCCCATAATGGAATAGTCCTGTCACTGAAGTAGATTTTGTGAATATTTGGCATTTTAGCTGGACTCCCCTCATCTGGACAAGCCAGGAACTGCACACTTTTGGACAGTTTTATTGACGTTCACCACACACACACACACACACACACACACACACACACACACACACACACACACACACACACACACACACACACACACACATTATATATATATATATATATATATATATATATATATATATATATATATATATATATATATATATATATATATATATATATATGTATATATATATATATATATATATATATATATATATATATATATATATATATATATATATAGATAGATAGATAGATAGATAGATAGATAGATAGATAGATGGATAGATGAATAATTTGTTAATTAACTAATTAACAGATTTTCAGGATAGGCCTGAGACCTTGAGCCAAGTTTAGTTTCGTTATGTGTGACAATAAGTGAGAAACTGCTCTTCTCCAAAATCAGACTCACGCCCACATAATAAACAGACAAAGGCAAACACACGCCCACATTGATAGTAAATAATAGGCCTACTGTCATCAACCCTTCATCAGAATACTGTCCTTCACCGAAAAACTGCATTTCATTAACACTACTCAAATTTAATTCGTCTTATAATAATAATAATAATAATAATAATAATAATAATAATAATAATAATAATAATAATAATAATTATTATTATTATTATTATTATTATTATTATTATTATTATTATTATTATGTATTTATTTATTTATTTTTAAACAAAAAAGCACTTTAATATATGCTCTATAGCCTATATTATTCTATTTCATATATTACATTTTGTATGGACAGAGTGAGCCATAATAACCCAGAGGTTTATATTACGTGTGCGCGTATTTACGCACATGCTTAAAATTTGGACCATCTTGGCTTTCACGTTTTCTGTCATTTACGCTGGTTTCGTCTTTTGTGTTTGCGGACGACTGGAAGGTTTAAATTCTCGTCCGCATTGCCTTAGATCCAAACACGTGAAGTGATCCACGCGACACCTGACTCCCGCAAGGTGCACAGGCCGTGAGTAAATATTGGGCTAAGCTTTAAGTGGCATCAAAGCGTCCTGCAGCAGTGGGCTCCAAGGCCTTTGTCTTTTAAGTCACAAGACGAATGCGCTTCTGTTGTGTCCGGGTTCTGATGCTATTCGTCTGTTTTACTTTATCTTTTTTGGAAGTCTTGTAATATACATTTATGTTGTTGCATTTATCAATCAATTTCCACCAGCAAAACGTCTGCACCAATATTTTACAGTGCCTCTAACAAAAGTGCCATGCATAGATTGCTGTATGAGGAAATGGTTTACTTCTGGCCTCTGTGCCAGATTTGATGGCAGAGCTTTATTGACAAGGCTTTGTGCCTACGGTTTTGATTTAGACGTTGTTCCACTGGCTCATGGGAATTATTAGAGCGAGTCCAGGTTGCGTGCATTTGGCCAGGCCAGATCAGTGAGGCTAGTTTAAAGCTCACTGTGTCACAGTTTTCCACTGCTGAGACTTTTACAGAATTTTTGTTTCTGCTTTTCACAGTCACAACCTTCTGACTGTTTTGCGCCATCATACAGTGTAATATCAACACAGTAACCCTTTAATGAAAAGGTGAAAAGCAACCAAATAAGCCCCTAATGTAGGCGTACCCCTCTTGGTGAATGAACGAAACTGTCCACCTCTTGTCTGATCATGCTGTGGTGACGTGAGGTTCTTTGTGCTATTGCTGCTCTCTGGTGAGGGGAAAAGCAGCGAGCTCACTTCTTTTATAGCCATAGACCCACTCGGAGCAGTAGAACACGCCTAATGAGGGCGTGCAGCGGTGCCATGTGAGACATACCAGCTTTTACCAGGCGCAGTAATTGCTCGGTCCCGTGTGTCTTCATGTTCTCGGCGTTTGTTGTTAATTATCACTTATTAGGGAGATAATGCACTGTGTTGAAAAGATCAGGCCAAGGGATGTAGTCCATAAAAGTATGTGACCAACTTGTGCAATATTAACAAGTCATTGTTCACTGGTACCCACTCTCTCAATTGTCCATCTACAAATGGATTGTATTGGCAGCTCTGTTGTGCAGTCTGTAAAATCTGTCTTTTCTGTTTTATTCAGATTCATGGTAACATCCTGAGTAAAGGTTTTGAATTCAACACAAACATAAAAATCTCAAAAAAAAAATCAAGAGACTTTTATGTTTTATATACTTGTAATGAACAAAAATCTGCATTATTTTGGTCAATACACACAACACATTAATACTTATACAGTTCTCTTTTTTGTGTGAAAATACAACATATAACTATAACTATAACCTTTTGCCTCTTGATACTTTTACTTACTTTAATAAGGCACTACCTCTTCTTCTCCCACCACTACAATGGTAAAGTATCACTGGTGCACTGTACTTCCTGATTGTTCATTGCCTTTTTCTAAATGTGACACAGTTTTACTAAATAATGTAAATAATGTTGATATTCCAGTATTCCATTATTAGTAGCAGTGTCTATGCTTGAGCTGGTTGATGCGATTTGCATTCTTAGTTTGGGTTAGGGATTATTTTGTCTTACTTTGTCTTATGTCTTTGTCTCATAAAAATAAACAATCTATACACAGTCTTAAAATCAAATTTCTCTCAAATGATGATTAGTTATGTTAGAGCATGTTTCCTTGCACTTTTTATAAAACATGTTCAATTACAAACTGCAAATATATACATACAAGTGTTGTACAGTTTGAAAGCATCCAAAATGTGTGTATGTTTTAATTTTCTTTGTGTTGATTGGTGATTCTGATGAATGCAAATTCTTAAAAAAACAAAATTTCCAGTGAACTAATTTTGAAACAGTTTGTGAAACACAATGTATGATTTGTTTTTCTTGCTCTGCTGTCATTCTCTAAGCTGGTGCTCAGATAGCTCATACTTCCTTGTTGTTTGGCCGCAGAATTTCTCAGGGCTGGATCTGTTGTCAATTAAGTGAAACCTTAATTACCTTCGGTGCACAGTCTTCAGGTCTCTATCCACGGCTGGTGCTGAATCATAGTAACCTAGTTGGACATCTGCCCAGAATATTGCAGGGAATGGTTTACATATGGAAAATGATATTGAGCTTGTCTTAAGCTTAACAGTATTGTTTAATTTATACATTCAGTAGATGGCCTTCTTCGGTACTTCCCAGTAGACCAAAAAGTGTCATCCATTTTAGACAGCATTTGTGTTGTGATCCTATTCTCGCTATAAAATGCCATGAATGTAATGGAACAATCTGGAACAGGACATTCAAGGTCTCCTATTGGCATCAGCTCCTTCGCCAAAGCAGGAATCAAGGCTCCAGCAGGCTCTTTTTAATATCAGAATAGGGGCAGTGTATGTTTCCTGACAGTTGCTCCTTTTAAGATTAATGGTCTTATGAGAACCGTGTGTCTTCTCTCATGAGCCAAACCTGATATCAGTCAGTGTTACGATTCTACTGTCCCAACAAAGAACCCCCAAAGACAGATTGAATATGAAAGTCACAACATGGAGACGGTAGATGTGATGAGGTGTTGCAACAAAATCTAGGGCATGTGCTCTAAATGTGCTTGTGACAAAACTACAGGTGAAATGTTAAATTATTACATCATTACATCTGATCACATGTGGAAAAGTAGTTGTTTTACAGTATAAAGACAAATGGACAATTTCATTACATTTAATATTAAAGCTATATTAAAAAAGAATCAAATGAATCTCGGTCGAGTGGTGTATCCTTCCACTCTATTAGTGCATTGACCTCACTGAACCACGGCCAGATGCTCATAAATACATTCCCTTATTGAAAAAGTGGAGCTGATGCCAGTTGGGCTGCAGAGTGGGTTTGTTTTGGGTGTTCTCGACTCAGGCTTTCAGTTCTCTCACAAGAGAGCGTTGCCGGCTTCCTGAAATACATATGTATTCATGCTAGTGGTCGTCTGTCAGGGCGGAGGTTTGTTGAAAGGTGCTGAGCCTTGGTCCAGCCTTGGTATAATGCAGACCTGTTTGTCCCATATGTGTGTATTAATCAAACAGATGTGTCTTATTTGTAAATTGTCAAGGCAGGTTTTGAGCAGTGGAAAGCTGAAAGCAACTCCACTTTGCTGGTTAAGAGCGCAGTAAAGCCTGACTGGGCCACTGTCAGAGAAAGATCCCACATCATTATTTTTTGGTCACTTGCGGGTATGAAGCTGTTGGTATTCCAAACATGCCTATGTATCTTGCACTTGTGAACAGTTTCAGGATCCCTTATGTATTTCATCACATTTCCATATTTGGAAAGTTTCGGCGCACAGCTTTTTGAAGGTTTATTGTAGCATCAACAAATTAACAGTGTTGAGCACAATTGGGGCTCACAGCATGTGGCGCTGCTCTGCTCGGTGGTGGAATGGGGAGCCAGGCTGCACTGCTGCTGGTGATGAAATGTCTGACATGTTTGCGCTGAGTAGGGACAGACAGGCCTGTAACCAAGCCTGGACATGCTGGCCAAGAAAAAGCCCCTCACAACTCCTGTTTTCCCTTAGCTGTATAAGGGCACTTCTTAGGCTCAAATATGTGCTAACAAAGCCCATACAGTAAGCACTGATGCACTGATAACCTGGACACATGTCATCTTAATGAATAGCCATTTACTGCCTCTCAGTATTGCCCCATTAATAAAGACACATGGACACCGATGATGAAGTACAAGGATTAAACATCGAGGAGTGGTGCGTTACACCGTTTTGATGAACTGGCTCGGAGTCTAGAACACCACGAACCACAGCAAAGTGGAAACTGTGGAACACGCTGCTCCAAGTTCTTACACCATGGTCCTATCCAATAGTGAAAATAGTTCACTTTTAAGTCTGACAAGCTTTTAGTTGTGAAATTATTAGTTTAGTTTAAACTAGTCCTTTCCAACAGTAGTGCATGTTTACCCTTTGCTATGATGACTACCTGTGCGGTTATACAAAAATGCACAGCAGTTAGTATTAGAATTCTCACAATTACCTGAGTTCATGTCAGGTTATAAGTATAGGGCCATTTGGTTGGTGGCATCTTCTTCTGTGTTCTTGCTGTGAAATGCAAAGAGTTGTGTCTTTCCAGTCTGTCTTTAAACTCTGTATGTATCATTCTCTAACTCATTTCTATCTAAGCGGCTGGCAGGATGTTATGTGTAAATTACAGAAATGTGAAGGAGAGCGCTTGACTGGATCTGCAAGGCGTAGTCTCTAAAACAGGTGCTCATCAGACACTATTATAACAGAGGAGGAACGGAGGCACGCTGAATTTGCATCTTTGATCTTTTTATTGTCATGACAGTGTTGTGTTTTGACTCCAGGGTTGATCCTCTTTTATAATGCTAGAGAAGAAGTGATGTAGCTGAGAGTTTCGCTAACCTTCTTTTGTGTTTGCAAAGACACACGATTATGATCTGCAATAATATAAGGCTGCTATAAGTACCAATGTGTTTGTGATCAGGGCCAGATGTGTGCTGTAGGAAAATGTAAATGGACAAACCACAGCTGCTTAGTGTCTGTGTTGATGTAACCGTATTTGCACTGTGTACACCCCAGTAACGGCTAATTATGACTCAACCCCCAAAAACTGATCTAGAAGACAACATTTGAAAATGTCAATGGACATGTTTTTATCTGGTATAGAGTACATTAACTTTTTGTGACGCCTCTTTACTTTGATGAACCCATCACTATGAATGAAGACACTTTCAAATGGTTGCACTTGGGCTGTATTTCTAGGTTGCTGTTATCATAGCAGATTTATCAATGGAAAGTCTGAGTTCTGGAAAGTTGTTGTTAACAAATGTGTTGATAAATCAAAGCCCCCTATTCTAATTCATGCTACAATTATCTCAGAGAGAGGAGAGGCTCTGGGAAGGTTTTAAAGTGAGCCCATATGCTGCAGACCACAACCTGCCACCACATCTCCAAAACATCAGCAGAGATGAGTCTCCAGGCTGGAGGCTTTCCCCTCAACACAGGCAACACACATGTCCACACACACATCCACAGATAGACAATTAACATCAAATAGAAGGACCAGTGTGTACTTCCTGGAGCAGACAAATCTTGGCTACATGCTCCTCATTGCGCTTAGAGCAATGTACTAATTCACCATGAGGATTAACAGAAGTGCATGCATTTAGTTTTAGTCCATATTGATCTGAAAATCTAAATGTCACTTAGTATGACAATAGACTTTTTTGATGAAAATGGTCACATTGTGAGTCAGTTCTATTGATCAGTCAGTAAGTGAATGAGATTTTAACCACAATCACAGTGAAGTGTGAACTCAGATAAAAAGCTACTGACAAGATGAAATGTGTTCCTTTTAGTAAGATTTTTTAAATCCATAACTGTAAAAATGTAATCTGTACATTTTACATTTTTACATTAAATACACAATGATAAAACTGCCACTGTGCAAGCTGTAAAGTATAGTATGTATATGTTTTGACATTTTATACAGGTCCTAAGCCCATAAACATGAAAGGAGTTGCATCCGAAAGGGCATGGTTTAAAATGATCACACTATAAATGACCATAACAAAAAAGCAGCTATAAGAAGGTATAAGAAACAACTGTACATAAATGGTTCACATGTGAAATGAGTTATATATTAGATTAGATATTTAAAGTTGATGCCCATTACTGGTTTTGGGGGCTCCCAGTGTAACTGTGGTTATGTCTTTGTGCTTGTAGGTCACAGTGAGTGCCAGTCCCCCTGCAGTGGAGAGGCCTTTCAACGATGAGACAACCAGCTGAAAGTGATACTCCCCTTTGGAGAGTGCTCCACGCAGCCAAGCGCAACGTTATTAGCATTCTGCAGTGAAAACCTTTGAGGTAAAGCTAAAAATGGATTTGTCACTGTCTACTTGTGTTCAGAGTCATACTGAACCTTAGCCTGCTGTATTTCTGAACTGAAGCTCAGGCAAGTGCAAGCAAGCCCCAGAGGACAGACGCGATGGGCCACTTTTAATAGTTTTACTTTGGAAAAAAAAGAAATATTCCCCCTGCAAATTCCCCTTTTATGAACACTTTAAAAGGCAGTGGAGAAACGAGAGGTATACAGTTATACAGGGTCTATCTTCGCAGGGCACCTTTAAACACCCAGTGGCATAAAAGTTTTACTATGCGCCTGTCTTCTGTGGGTAGAGCAGGAGAAGTGAACGCTTTGAAACAAAATTTTATACTGCTCTTGACAAATGCACATGGACATAACCACCACTTCTTGTGCCTCTTTCACTGCAGCACAGTTCTCCGGGTCATATCAAGTTCTCAGGTGAAATGCAGATAGCTGCGATAGCATCAACAAGACAGTGCCAAGCAATGACACGTTTGCAGAATTGGCCGTGGAAGCAACTGTGGGACACGGGTGAGTGGCAACACGTAGCTGCTTGGTTGTGTCATCTGCGCACTGCTTGTCATGACTATTCTGTATTTACATAAGAGACTGCTTATATGCTCATTAATAATGGTAATAGATTAGCATTATGAGTAACAACACTCATTCCAAACCTTTGGGTTTCCAAAGATGTTCAGAGAGTCCTCAGGAGTTCTTAAAAAGGAGCTCCAAATATGACTGTGTGAATTTTAATGAAAGGATGACATTTAATAGCTTCAATAAGTTCTTTATAATCATTACTGTTTTAGGACATATATTATTATTAAACAAAAAATAATAGTATTTTCTAGTTTTATTATTTATTAGGTTTAAAACCTAGGCAAATGAAAGCGTGACAAACTTTGTAGACCTTGTGGTGAACTCGCCTTATTTGCTTTGGTTTACATATCATGGATATGCAGGTAGAAATATGGGCTTTTAACTATATATAAATATATCCGGGCCTCAAGTCCGAGCTTGAACTTGACCTAATACAAATATTTAGGACCTCTAGAACTATTAACATACACCTCCATCACAAAACATTTGGACACAGGTTTGTATCAATACAAACCTGTTACAAACCTGTTTCCAACTTATGACAAAACCTGTTTGTCATTTGACATTAATGTGACTTCTCAGAATAGTTTGATGAAACAACTTTCTGTTGGTTCTCATAAATCTACACCAAGTTTAACTTGGTGCTAATCTGCCACCATCTGGCCAAATGAGGGACTTACTCACACGCAGTCTTCATGCTGCGATTTCCTTATTTACAGCCATTGAAGCATATTTACTTAAAGCTCTTATTACAGTATTCATATCAGAGTTTTTATAAATGTATATTTAAACAGGTTTACGCAAAATGCATTAGAACTAAATATTTAAAGTGAAAGTTGTACAATATCTTTTGGTTCACAAATAGCAGATTTAAATCAGTACTAAAACTGTGTATGCTGCATCACTGTACAAATGTTCTTAATGAAATGTTATGTCTCCTGGTTCGATGAAAACATGAGGCTACGTTAGAGATCATAAACTGTACTTTTTATTACTTTGTCCAGGAGATGGCAGCAAATGATTGAGAAAGACTTTCCTGGTCTTTAACACTGAAATATGCAATTAATTTTATTCATTTTTGACCAAATGCATATTAATGTTTGACATGCCATATTTTACTTAATTTTATTACATTCCCCGACATTACCATTAAATATAGTTATTTTTGTTTTATTTGGTATTAAACTGAACTGTCTAGAAATATACAAGTCTGGAACTGACCACAGGATGGCAGTATTTACCCGTGAGTCAACCGTTACCCCAAAGTTTCTTTTCTCAAATGAATGAACACTCAAAAATAAATATGCTTATGTTCTATCAAATAAAACATATATTTTTAATCATTTTAAATAACAAGTCTATTCATTTACCCTTATCTCATTAGACAAGTGTCCATTTATAGTTATTTTGGCATGGAAAGAAAACATTTTATTTGGTAATTAAAAGTTTACCTTGTAAATATAGGTGCACAGGTTCAGTTCAGAGTCTTGACCAATTCCAGAGCAGAGACTGAAAGTTCATATTTCTTTCCTTAAATCACCAACAATTCCTGAGTATCTGTGAGCTGATATCCTTGAAACAATACTCTAAACAGTCAGTTTTCCCTTTGTAATTTTTATATATATATATATATATATATATATATATATATATATATATATATATATATATATATATATATATATATATATATATATATATATATATAACCATTGCAAAAAAACATGCTTACAAAGCCTTCTCCATGATTATAGTTTGACTGGTAGTTGTATTGTCATCTTTAATCACCATAGCTGCAATAGCTGCATTCAATAATAAAGGATATCCAGCGGGCACACATTTAGCTGAGTTCAGACCATGATATATCTATTACCGACGCTGGAGGAGAGAAGTTGAAAAGAAGCCTCATGATTGATGTGACATTGCTTAAAAAAACAGTGACAGCTCAGCCCGCATTCCTCATTGGGTTCAGCCATGTCAGCCTCCCCTATTTTCCACCATCCTTCATATGCTCAAACCCGCGGCCCCTCCACCGAACGTCCCAACAAATATGCTGACAACGATCCTGTCTCGTTTGCCAGCCTAATTTCATTCCATTGAGGTGTATATATCTATGGGACAAAAAAAACACTATATCTTGCACAGATCTTGACATACAATTGTATTTACTATTTTCTCCTTTCACAAGCCAATAAAGAGGGAGCGGTTATTGCATCAGATTATGTGAAAAAGCGTTTTATGATTTCCAATTTATAACTGGAGACTGAATAATGATACTGTTAAGAGCTGACAGGCCATGATAAATGAAGGCTCATATAAAACATATTTGGAGTGAAGAATGGCTGAGATGAATTGCAATGCTGATACAAATCCATGATAAAGAACCCTAAGAGCCACTAGAAGACTTAATAATGTGCTATTCGTTTTGAAGTGATTTTGCTGGTTAATAAAAGTGCACAAATTAAAAATATATTTATTGTAGAAAGATGTCTAGGGATATTACCCTCCTAGTATCTTCCAGACTTCGTCCAATGCAAGCATTCTGTATCTGAGGAGCTATTATGAAGTCATCCGTTTAGTTCTGTCACTGCTGACTGTGTGGCTTTGGGTACACTGCCATTTAGAACAAGTTTTTGCCTCAGCATAAGGACTGTCAACATTATTCATACAGACAATGGCCTTGACTATAAATAACCAAAACAGGTCATTCTGTGATTTTTATCATGCATTGTGTCTGTTTTAAATAAAGAATGCACAAAATTACTCATATACAAATACACAATGCAAGAGCATCTTGTCCACTGTGAAACTCAAACCCATCTTCTAATTCCAGTAAAAAAAAAAAAAAAAATCTCTGACTCACAGTATCACAAATTGGTCCTCATTCTCTTTTGTCCCACGTGACTTGATAAACCCACTGGCAGGTAAAGGGATACATTGCACCTGTAGGCTGAAGGCTGTAGACTAGAGAAGATCATCTAGAAAAAGCAGCACTTGTGGGGAGTGTTCCCAACATCCAGTCTGTAGGATCTATCCAAACTGAGGCAAGGAAGAACATGATGTGTTGCGGCTCCAAGTGACTCCACTGGAGTCATTGTTGTACTAAATGCAGCATGGAAATGAAACCCTGTGTGATTAGATCCAGCCTTTATGTAAAAGAGTGATTGAAAGTGAACAGTTGAATAGTATTTGCTATGTGTACTCTAGTACATATTATTCAGTACATATATTTGAGTGCATATTTTCAGTATGCGTTCTGCCACTGCTGTTATGAATGATTTATGTATACTACTTATATTTGACTGTAGCGTTTTCACCTTAGGAAGTGATAAACACCACCATGTTTATTGTTGCATTAATGGCACTCTTCTGAAAACTGATTTGCAACTGTTAGAGCCTTTAGTGAGTATCTTTACATCACTCAATAAGTAGGTGTATTCAGTCCAGTGAATGTGAAGCAAACCCATGGTCAAGTGGTGAACTGTTTAATTCCTGGTCAAGGACTAGAGTCTATATGCTGGTGCTGGCCTGCCACTATGTGAAATATCCACAGGCTGCTTTTCAGTGCTACATAATAGAAAACAGTTAATGCACCAGATACAATGTCCAACATGCCTTCTTTACAATGCCCGTGTCTGACCAGGCCTTTTCCATACCGGGATCAACAGCTTTTTGAAAAACACAATTGCGTGTGAAAAGAAGGTTATGAATGTGTTTATTTGAAGTATGAAGTACTATAAATGTGATAGTGAAGACAGCAATACACAGATTCCACACTTTTTCAAGGGCAAATAATAGGCATCGTTCAGATGGTGCATGAGATACACACACAGGCTCGTAAAGCATAACCTGTCATCAATTTGTTGCTCGGAGAGCTACAAAAAGCAGACCGTCTTGTACTCCACATGACTGTTTTTCCAGACAACACACAAATTTGAATGATAAAAGTGCAGCGCTAATGAGAAAATGTAAATGAGTGCAAGGAGCATTAGATTTCCATTTGATGCAGAAGAAACAGAGGTGAGATAAATTAGCCGGGGATCGTGTCCACGGTGACACCTTGAGGATTCATGAAGTAGAACGGCATTGTTCAGGAATAAATGGACATGTGGAGAGGGCAGGGAATAGAGAATACATGGAGCAATAGTTGACCCTATCTAGTCGTCAGAACAAAAGCAGGGCATTTAAGGCAGGTTTTGTCTTTGGTGTGCATCTACATATCAACAATGCATGTATTTTGCAATATACACATCTAATTAGATACACTAAACTGCTGTATTCATACAACAAAGCTTTCTCCAGATTTGGTGCAGTAATAATAGTAATGGTAAATCATTAGTAGAAAAGGGTAGTGGAAGTAGTGAAAGCATACTACTACTTCTACTACTACTACCATTGGTGGTAGTATTTTTTTTTGCTGATTTCAATATGTCATTTCAGTTTTTAAGTAACATTTAGCTGAGTTATTTTATTTCTACAGCTAGTTAAATTGAGGTTTTCAGCCTTTAGGTTTTTAATATAATCTCACTATTATGGTTTTGACCCTAGTGGGACAAATAGTAGCAGCTGTATCTGTCAGAATGTGTAGTAATAATGGTCATATTCTACTCACTTCAAATGCAAGAAATATTTAATCCCCCAAAAAGAATAATGATGATCTAAGAGTGATTGGGGAATGCTTTGTGTTACAAATGGGACTCTCATGACAGTACATGGCAAACAAATGGAAGCCATAATAAGAACATTTAGAAGGCCTATAAAAATTGTGCTATTTCCGCTGGACATCCTCCTCCTTGAGATGGTGATGATCTATGATCACCTGATGGTCCCGGACACAGGGAGGGCTAAGCTCTTGACGACCTCTTGAAGAGAGCCTAGCAACAACCTTATCCCTGCGGACACCCACGCACTGGCACCTCACCCAGCCTCCCCCAGGCCTCCCACAGTTCAGTCCTTGGTGAAGACACCAGGCCAATAGTGAACAGCGGGCTCTGAAAGGGCCCTGGACCAGCCTTTGTCTGGCCCCTACTGCACATTGCCATTGTTTACATAGTCTTTTAACGCTGTATGTTTTCTTGTCCCTTAATTGCATTGGCCTCTGCTGCCCTTTGGTCAATCAATACCCTATACGCAGTGACATTGACGACTCAACTATTCAACAAGGCCAGGTGATGACTGGCTCTACTTAGTTGTTTTTTCAGGGCTAATCTATCTGTTTAGATCTCACTATCAGACTTACAAGCCATGCACCTTTCTGTTTAACTAGCCCATATGTCTGTGTGTATTTTGGGGAGGGTGTGCTTATGTCAGCTGTCTGGTTTGCATGCTGTACTATGCATAATAAGTTTGGCCAGTTGATTCACCAATTAGGGCCATCAAAACAATTTTGGTGACCCTGGCCTTGGAAAGGGAAAGCGAGTTGACATGCCTTGAGTATGTGTGACCAAGCACATTAATCAGATGAGGTCTAACCCTCTCCTGTGTCCAATTCAGCAGTGATTCTCTAGTGCAGGAGCACGGCCATGTTTAAACAGAGCATGACTTAATTATCTTTTTGTGTACTTTAATAAGGAGACATCCGAGTGTTTGATGGCGAAATAGCATGCAGTGATATTATCCTCTTCATTTAGTGTAATTAAAACATAAATAATTAAACAAATGTAACCACTATGCAAATGTGATGTATTAGTGTGTGGTATAAGAGGGATTTTTCTTTTTCTTTTTTTTCTTTTTTTCCCTAAATGGACACCGTTTAAAGTTGACCTTTGGAAATGTTAGTTTGAATGCAATGTGATGGTGCTGTTTAATTTGAAGAGGTACTTATCTCAAAGTCAACATCTTACTTCTGTTTTCAGGACGTGCACTCACTCACTGTATATTAGGCAGTAGCCTGGCAACCACAAGAGTAGGGCCATAGCAAATGGATATGTTTGCAATATGACCGAGCAGCTTACCACTGACCCCGGCTGCCATTTTGTGTCTGTCCTGCAAAAGTGTCAATGCTAAACGGTACCTTGGCTCAGCAGGTGTGCCGGGATGGAAGGCCACGGGGATACGGTCATCAACCCCACACTGTGCTTGCCTGAATAATGGGCCATTAGGATGGCAGTGCGTCCTGTATGTGTCTCTGAGATAAAAGACATAATTATCTTAAAGAGGTAGAATGTGTTGTCCACAGCTTAGACTCACTGCACCATTCCACCATTAGGGGGCGACAGGCAGTTGTTTTGTCAGTGAATGCCCTGACCTTAGTACACACATCCCCATGACTGCTTTTCAGATAGTTTGTTTTCAGAAAAGTGTTGAAGTGCCTCAGTTGTATAGTTATTTTGATATGAAAGATAGTTTATTCTATTCATCCTGTCAAAGTTAATGGCACTAGATTTTAAGAACATTTGTATGAGCTTGTCAATGCCATCCACAACAACTATTTAAGATAAAATTGTAGTTACATTTAAACATTTGAATAGAAAATGAATTAGATACCTAGATGATATAGCTGATTTGCATCTTTTTGGACAATTCCCATATTTGTGAATTACATAGTATCATGGTAAACAGAGAGGAAGCAATTTATAAACATTTGGCTTGCTAATAAGTGGAGTTGTCCTTTTCAGTCATGCATTGTGGCTTCCTTTTGCTTTTCATAATTCTAGTTCAAGAGAGACTTGCCATGCTGTCAATGGAAACGTGGATAGCAAATTTGGAGTGTTTTTATATCAACTAAAAAGATTGCCAATTAACGATGAGTTCATTCATTTATTTGCCCTTGGGTTTTTTATTCCTCAATTGCTATCACCTTATAAAAGCATCCTTTTAGTGGCAACAGAATAGAAGCCCATTTTTGTGACCTCCTAATGCATTTCCATCCATCTTCACTGCCTCAAAAAAGTTTGAATCTCTCCACAAAACATGTTAATTGCTATCAGAAGCCCAGTATAAAGAACATATCTACACGTTAATTATCCAAATATGTCGGCAACCCATCTGCAGGGAGCCATTGAAATTACTAAATTGTGTTAATGTAATTGTGTTCTCCTTTTCGTCTTTCATTTTGGACACATTGTTAATCAAAAGGCTTCAGAAATGTGCAGATGGGTAATCCTTGTGTGTGCATGGAGGAGCCTGGTTCAAGGTGAGTGTTTCATATCCCCAAGCCCTTCTGTTCGCCCCATTGTGCCTCTAAGGTGACATATCCTAACAAGGCACACGCCCACAGCAACTCGGGCACCCCAAAATCTGCTCTGCCCGCCACCACATACTGTACCGCACACAAAAGGCTGGCCTTCACTGTCTCATTGCAAGTTACTTTGGCACTGTCCATAGAATGTAGAGATCTAATTCTCAGACAGGTGTCATGCTTTTGGGGGAGAATGGACTTGAAAATGCTGTGCTTGATTCAAGTGCTAAGCTAAAGTAAGTTCCAAGTGAAGGAAATTCAGTACCTTAAAAAGTATTTGACTGTTTTTTTTTATGAAGAATGAAAATTAAAGTATGTCTTATGCAATTAAAGTATCTACATGATGTCGGGGTATTGAGAAAATGAGTCACTTGGGTGTGGATCTGAAATACTGTATCATACTGTATATCTTAAATTCTGATAGATAAATTCTGTATTGTAGTCCCATTGCCATAAAATGTGTTTTATATCAAAAATACTTTTAAAACATGCATTCTCATTGTTAGCACAGTTGTCTCTTCACAGATCTATGTCAATATAGTTTTTGTTTGTTTTGTATCAGTAGCTCAAAACAAAGTAAAATCCAAATGAAATGATCACTATGTGATGTTCACAAGGAAAGCACTAAAATATCTTGCATAGATTTGCTTACATATTTGAAGACACAACATATATATGAAGGCTACACATTTAAATGACTATGTTTTCACATTTTCTCCTCAGGGCAATTATCATGTAATTTGATCTCTTTCTCTTTCAGTAAGAACAAGATTGAGTAAATATGACTATGGAGTATAAATGTCAGATTATTTTAAATTACTGTTTACTTTTAGTTGTAGTTGATCTTGTAGGAACTTCATTGTGTGATTTTTTTGTTTTTTTTGTTTGTTTGTTTGTTTCTTTTTTCTTTTTTCTAATGAAAGGAGAGCATCTATTACAGATTCTGTATGAAAACGAAAATACCGTCATAGCAAACACTTATCCAAAATCTTACACCTTTTAGTCCTCAAGCGCACACTGAAGTCGAGTTTTTAGTGTGACAGAATAAACCACTTTCATTCATGCACTTTATCAGGTTCAAGTATCCACAGCCCAGCAACACTCTCCTCTATACTGTTCTTTTCTTTGCTAACTTTTACCTTTGCCGTGCTGTTAGCTTCTTCCATTGATCACCATTTCTATATGTTTTTTCTGTCTTTACATCCAGATGAAGATGTAAGTGTTCTGCCTTGAGGGACTGAGATAGGTGTGGCATGTTTCTTGTAGCCTTGAGACAGCCCTCTTCTTCATGTTTTGTCCAGTACACACTATTAAAATTCAAGAGTACTATTCCACTTTTCCCTTCTTCACTATGGAGGCACTGCTGAAGGTAACAGTCAATAATCTCTGAAGCGTTTGAGTCTTTGCTCAAAGCTATTGTGTGTGGCCAGTGTAAAGGCAAGGACAAGAACCAGGAACATCTTGTAATGATTTGCCCTTGACTTGTGATACATTTGATTGTTTTAAATCCAATGGATTGCATTTCTTAAGTTTTTACCTTTTTCAATAATCAATATGCTAAGGCTGTGCTATCTTTCTGTGTCTTTCCATCTAATGCATACACTGGGCAACACAACTTAACATGGATTTAAAATGTGAAATGTGCATTTTACCTCACAGTAGCCCACAGCAGAACTAACCCAGTCAAGTGACTTGTTTCCCTTACAGTGGAAAAGAACCCTGACCCTTTTATACCCTGCTATTAAAAGAGAAAACAGCTTCACAGTAATACACCTGGTCTCAGTTTTACAATTTGCTCTATGTAATTTACAGCTTTTACGTTTGAAGGATCCATCCATTATTCTTTATTCGCCGCTTTCCCATCAGTGGTTATAACATCCACATTAGATGCCCTTTCTAATGGTACCTGACTCAGCCGACATACAGTTAAGTGAAAATTTTGATTGCAACAATTGTCCATTAGCGATCAGTGCTGACAGCTTTTACAACGTGTAACCTTGGCTGGGGCATTTGCTTTGTACCGAGATGCCACAGGGCTCAAATGCTCACAGAATATGTCAGCTAAGTACAGTAGTTTTGGCCCCTAGCCTCTGTTGCAGAGTTAGCAAACAGCTACTGTATATGGCTCTCCAAGGCCAATGACTGTCCTTGCACCACATGCTCAGCACTGCAAAAGAGGTATTCAAGTTATTCATGTCAAGTAATACCTACAAAACACTTCCATGCAGCCAATAAATCTGATATTTTGATGGAAATACCCAACATTTCATGACTGCTTCAAAGGAACTTTTTTTGGCTACTTGGTTGGCGCTTTGACACAGATCATCACTTTGAAGTATTTGTTTCTCTTCTCCTCCTCTTCAGGAGGTAACAGAGCAGGGCACTAGTGTTAACTCTACTGCCCTAAACCCCATAGCTCTTTCAGTTCACAGTTCATTATTGTCATTTAAGAAACAGTTTTCTACAGGGTAATACTTTTTGTTCCTCAATCTTGAAGGGCTAAAAACACCTATTCACTTAAAGCGTTTATTTGTGGGAAAATACAGCTAAGCCTTTTCCATTGATGGGGAAGGCTATCATCATGTATGAATCAAGTGAGTCCTCAGCTTTAATTGAACTTTCTAAGTGTATCTTCTGTGAAAATCAAGCCAATCTTGGTATTTATGCGCAGAGCAGCTTTGCCTCTTATAGCTACTGTCGAGTGGGCGATACATTAAAACTTGAACTGATTGATTTCAGGATGCCATGCCATCAGTGTGATCACGCAGTCCTAACTACATGTGAAGTATTAGTCATCAGGCTTTAGGCCAGGGATTGATAATAGCTTGACCGACAGGGCCTATCTTACTCATCCTTTTCAGGGGGTCTTGTATTTAACCCCAGGAGCACTTGTGCTAAATCTCAAACGCCACAAGTGTATTCACTGAGCACCTAAGTGGAAGGCTTTTTCTCAGCTGTGCAACTCATGAATACATTCCAACTCTAAGTAACCGCTTTGTCCTAATGTGGAATTCAGACGAGCTATGAGGCCAATTTATTTATTTGTATTCGCTGCGTCTTAGCGCTACTCATAAAGGCGGAGATAGAAGCTGGATAATCTGTCTTTCATCAGCGAAGTGGCCCCGGCACAAAACCACAACTAATGTATTCACTATTGATTGATGGTCGCTCCTCTACCAGGCAACACCTTCATTATCACACATAGATACCAGGCTGCCGACAATAAAAATCATTGTCTTGATTTAAGTCATCCAACCCCCAGGTGCCAAAGCTGCGTAACCGCTTACGATCAGTGCGCATTCTGACTTTTTACTCGCTTTTGCTCAAATTATTTTCCGACAATTAGGCTATTAGACAGTTAGACTATTTGTAAGTATAGGATAATTGGCTAATAAGTGCGTTTTTGTTCTTTGTTTTTTTTATTATTGAAAAACCTTTGAACAATAATAAGTTTAAACGACTAAATGCTCATGCTTATGGGCGCTTTACATGCCTATCTTTGGGGAAATGTATGTCCGTGTCTAATAGTGTTAATAATACCGTGCTGTCGTCCGCGGCCTTCGCCACTGTTCTTCCCGTCAGCACGTCACATCCACACCGCAGTCATTACGTGTTAGTTGTGCTTCTCCAGGGACCCGAATGGCTCCTGAATATTGAATGAATGACAGTGACCTCGGTTATCACTGTATCTTCGTATCTAATGTAAACATAACTGTGGCGTGTATAACATGCCACATCTGTTATTTGGGTTGTGTCGCGTCTTGGTTACCAAGCGATTTATTAGTGCGCCCGGTGTGAAGATAATAGAGTGCAATATAAAGATCAAGCGGCAGCGCTTCCATAGTGTCACAATTATCTTTGAAATAAATCGGTGTAACTTTACTATTCACGTACTGAGTACAGTTTCGAAATCAGCACAGACTGATCCACGGCCTCGGGCTAAAGCGCGAAGAGTAGTGTTGTTTGCGCTCAAGACCAATTTATTGCCGATGAACATATGGCCAATATTTTGTCTCACGTCACAGCGAGGGGGAAAACAAACAGTGCAATGTCAGCGAGTCAGCTACAGAACAGCCACTTGGCCAGCTATGCAAACGCTCTCCGACAATATGAGAAGAGGTCCTTTCTGGGTATATAAACCACATCATGCTTATCTGTGCGCGCACTCCTGGTCATTTGGAGATATTTTATTAACTACAGAGCGCGTGCAAACCTCGGTTATTGAAGCCCTCAGTCTATGGTAAGCACCGACCTTGGTTTAGATCGGTTCTATTAATTTTTATACTTGACCTATGTTCTAAGTTGGTCTGTCTAATGTTTTAAACATAGTTGCCTACGATTTCGGAAGAATATACCTGCGCACTGCTGCTGGACAGGCCTGAAGCATCCTCACTCTTACTTACATTCTGATGGAAAACAGCCACTTCAGTAACTAAACTGCATGCTCCATATTCGAAGTAGAGATGTGGTTTAGTCTATACAACTTGAAACTCAAAGTGTGGATTAAATTACCTGCCGCGAAGATTTCTTTCTGTGTCCTTATAATTTCTGATTAAGCATATCTAATTGGTGCACCTCCTGTTGTTTCTTAAAGGCACCGGTAGAGACCGCTAGAGCTCTACAGATGTCAACAGCTGTTCGTGTTACGACTGCACTCAGACACAGGCTGTCTTCTAAGAAGCACTCTCTGTCTGTACTTGTGCCATCCACACTTCTCTTTATTTGTTTATACTAAATATCACAGCACCAGTGTGGTATGCACGCACCAAGTTACAGTCACTGCTCTATAGAAATGTGAGGTGATTAAAAATTAATCAAGCCTCATACTAGGCACCGTACAAGATGCTACAGCATGGCATGAAATTCGCCGTTACAAATAAACTGGTGGTTTAACAAATAAAGGCATCCCCTCGGGCTATGGCGCGATAATCTGACCGTGACGTGTTTGATCATTAGCGAAATGGACACGAATAAAAGCCATATACCCGGGAGGGAAATGTGGTGATTTTCAGTTAAAAACCAAACGGGTTCCAAAATGATTTCTACCCGCGAGGCAATTCTCCCCAGGCCACGGCTTAGCCTCCATAAATAACGCGCGTCCGGATTTACCTGCATATTATATATAGGTTTTAATCATACAAGCAGGAAATCGCTCTTGTCACTCTGTGCATCAGGCGCGCCCTGGAGCAGTCAGGGTTACCTTTATCAAAGCCCAACTCTGCGCCTCAGGCACCCACATGTACTGAGAGCCCGCGATTAAAAGAAGCCAATGATCAACATTATTATAAATTCTCCCGCGGCATTCTTATTTGTGCATTCAATCGGAAGATTTATTTAATCAAGAATATAAAAAGCTCTTTCTCTAGTTGTTTGGGAACAATCGTGGGCATGATTTTTAGGAGGGAATCATAATTAATCAGACGGTGGTGCTTTTGGGGGTTCATCCGAATAAATTAATTGTTTTTGGATTACAACATTGTGCGGTAGGTTATTGCAAATCTGGGATCAAGAAGAAAATACGCCACCCAGCTTTGTTTCTTACATATATATATATATTTTTAAATGGAAACACGATAGCGTATGATAGCGTATAATTACAGCCGTCATTAATAACATCTAAAGGTTATTTTTACGCGCAAAGAGCACAGCAGACAGATCTTCCAGTAGATTTTTTCTTGTGCCGTCCTGGAGTGACAACTAGACCCGAAAAGGACTGGATCTGGCAGCGCGCTGCTTTGTCCTTTTAAATCCTGATGCATCTGCTGCTGGAGGCCCAGTGCGTCAAGCCGCACATAATCACAATAAACACCAGTATTCCGTCAACTGATAGGAAAGAACCTGGAAGCAGCAGCTGACAAGCTGTAAGCGCGAATATTTTAGTCATTATTGACAATATGTCAATAATATGAATATGATATGTAGACACATATGATTTATATTATTATTATTATTATTATTATTATTATTATTATTATTATTATTATTATTATTATTATTATTATTATTATTATTATTATTATTGTGGTTGTTGCTGTTGTTGTTGCTGTATTCTATATTATAATTACCTATATAATTTTCAGACTGTAGTGTCCACTGTCAAAGCGAAAAGGCGCGCGGCCTGTTTGAACTTCCTGAGAAAGTAAACAGGTAAACACACAGTGATAGGCTCTCCACGTGGAGGATGTCCACTCCACTCCCTGCACACGTTCCCCTCTTCTCACCCACTGATCAAATAACCAGCACAATAACTACAGCCCTATGTTCTAACGAGTGTTTCCAAAGACAAACTCCTACTGTAGACTGGGTCAGAGAAGAGAGCGTCCCAAGCGTCTTTAGCGGTGCGTGACAACTCTGCAGTTTTCGTTTGGATGCGCTGGGCGTCTTTCTAAGCCGTGCATTACTTGTTGTGGTTCAGGTCAGTAACCTCTCACTCGCTTTTAGAGGATCAGCCGCAGCCATATGCGTTAAGCTCAATGGACTCTTTGTGGAATGGTGTGATTAATTCTTCCAGGACCTAGTGAAATATTTACCACTGTTAGGGACAAGATAGAACGAACACAAATTGTGTGGATACTACAACCACAGTGCGTAAAATGTGTATTTCCAAATTGTTACAACTGTGCTATTATTATTATTATTATTATTATTATTATTATTATTATTATTATTATTATTATTATTATTATTATTATTATTATTATTATTATTATTATTGATTGTCTGCTGGTAATGGTAATTGCTTCCCAGTGTGTATGTGCGTGCACGCGCGTGTGAGATGAAGGACTTTTCTTAATATTGTGGCGGGATCCAGGGATTGAATGAAGAGATAGTCCATTGAAAGCGGTTGAATGCCATGACAACTCGGAACAACCTCAGATTTATTCCAAACAGTTAGAAAGCATTGTGCGCGGGGCGTCAATCATCTATTATTTGGGCCCTGAAATAAATGCAAAAACTGCGAATGCACAAAAGCTTCCAACAGGAGCCGGACATTTGTCTACATTTCCTCTTTTGTCTGCAGCTTAGCAATCGGTTTGTATTTGTGTTTGCCCTGGTCCGACCACCCAGGATGCGCAGGGGACTTGGTCAAAAAAAAAACCAAAAAAAAAACGCTGGAAACATTGTCACCCACATCACATACTGGACGCGAGAGAGGGAGGAGAATAAAGGGGAAAAAGTCTTGAAGGGAAGCGAAAATAAAGTAAGCAACAATGATACTGCTTTTTCAACAAACAGAGTTACAAAGACGAGATGGACTACGTTTTAGGGATTCTGTAGAAAACAGGAATAACACTGAAAACACAGCCACGATTTTCAAAAGTGTGCTCGTCGTTTAGAATTGTTCAAGGGAACATTCAAAACATGTAATTAGTAGTCGAGCCGTCCTGCAAAGACCCATCTGCGTTTTTATATAGTCTAAAATTAAATAAATAAATACATGTATTATTATTATTATTATTATTATTATTATTATTATTATTATTATTAACAACAATACAACTCATTAATAATAATAACAATAATAATAATAATAATAATAAGTGTGCATAGGTAATATAATATAATTTAATATCATGTCATGTCAAGCCAGATTTCACTGTTAATTCACTTTAAATACAACTGCAAACAGATCCAGTCTCTTGCCTTAAGCCACAGCCAAAATATTGACACAAAAGGTTTACATAAATTATCTGCCAATATTCAACAATAGCCACTCACATATGACCCTAGTTGTTTACAACATAATCATCATCTAGTTATATATATATATATATATATATATATATATATATATATATATATATATATATATATATATATATATATATATATATATATATATATATATACACACACACACTACACACACACACACACACACACACACACACATAGCCGATCGAATGCGTAAAATGCTAAGACATCAGCACTTTTTTTTAAAGTATTGTACGTCTAAAGCTACTTGGAGGTTCTTTGTATGTAAATAGGGTGTAAAAAAGGCCCTCCCCGTCTTTGTAATTAATTGACACGTTATACCACTCATCATGCTCTGAAGCACCAATGGTAGAGGCTCGGATCTCCCCAAAACCCACAATTTCACATCTGCAAACACTGTCTTCATCCACTTGACTCCTAAGACCCGCCCACACGTGGCCAACCTTTCGCGTTTTTTAATGCTTTTTCACTGCAGGTTCATGTGTTGAGACCAACCTTATATGGACTGATCGGACAAGGTAATGGCTTATTTCCCTCTAGCACCCAGCAGTAGCACAGTATCCATGAGCCGCATATAGCACTTGAGCCACTTTGGCATCCTTCCTGGACTTACGGACACTGAGACCACTGCTCGTACTTCGCCTAGGCGATGGTTATCCTTCACAGTGGCGGCTTTCACAGTACCTCAGCGTAGAGCGAGTCTTCCTCTCTCGATTGCTCCTGAAACATTGCCTCTTCTTCTTTTTGTCTCCAAACAGCGGATTCTCCGACGAGAGGCTGCAGTCGCAACTTTTTCCCGCATCTTTCTCCCTCAGCAGAATATGTCGTTGACCAACACAAAGACGGGCTTTTCTGTAAAGGACATTTTGGACCTTCCTGACACAAATGACGAAGACGGATCTATCACCGGAGCGGAAGACGACACGGAGGGCTCGGAGACTGCATCCACGACAAAAACCACTGGAGTTTTGGTGCAAAGTCCTTTAGAAAACGTTCAGAACCTACCTTTAAAGACACCCTTTTATGACAGTAGTGACAATCCTTACACGCGATGGCTTGCTACTACGGACAGCATCCAATATTCCTGTAAGTGACCTCTTAATAATCTCGCGTATTTTGTATTTTGTGCTTGTCAGTACGTTATGCTTATAGTGGGTTTTGCACCCTTCAGTATCCCACCCAAACGGTGCACTTGGGTGGGCATCCATCTGCATGCATCATCAAACTGTGCGGTCCTTGCCTTACGCATGTATACTGCTTTAAGGCTCATGTTCAGATTTGTTGATTTTAGATAAAGTCTAAGATTTAAAACGACTGGACTGAGATGTTATAATGGGTTGGCTGTTTGTTAGGTGGAAAGTATAGGGATTGTATAGGACTGCATTCTATGGGGATTTAGGGGCAGACAATGCACGTGTGAATGCTTCACTGGTTTTCCCTTTAGCTGGGATTTGGGCTCCTCCACATTTTAGTCTTAAAATTACTAATTACTACAAAGTATGTCAAATGAAATATCACATACTACAGATCATTTTAACATGATATAGTGGAGCGTCTATTTACAGGTTATGACTTTGTGTTGGAAATAACTTTGTATCATGACCAACATAACATTTTGACAGTATTTCTTTCTGTCCTCGGCGCAGTGCACGGCCTCTCAGCGAGTTCGCAGGACTCTGCCAAGTCTCCGGAGCCGTCAGCGGACGATGAATCCCCGGACAACGACAAGGAAACATCCAGCAGCGGTGGCAGCGATTCGGGCAAGAAGCGCAAAAGGAGGGTCTTGTTTTCCAAAGCGCAGACTTATGAGCTGGAGCGCCGTTTCAGACAGCAGAGATACCTGTCCGCCCCAGAAAGGGAGCACCTTGCCAGCCTGATACGTCTCACCCCGACCCAGGTCAAGATATGGTTCCAGAACCATCGGTATAAGATGAAGAGAGCCCGGGCCGAAAAAGGTATGGAAGTGACCCATCTCCCCTCTCCCAGGCGGGTGGCTGTCCCGGTCTTAGTCAGGGATGGAAAACCTTGTCACACTCTTAAAGCTCAGGACTTGGCGGCCACTTTTCAGGCCGGGATTCCCTTCTCGGCGTATAGTGCCCAATCACTCCAGCACATGCAGTATAATGCGCAGTACGGCGCGGCCACGGCACAGTTCCCCTCAGCACATCACTTGGTGCAGACGCAACAGTGGACATGGTGAGATAAATTATAGACACTGGGTTTTGGCTCTTTGGAGGCACAAAATAGGGCGTGTCAACAGAGGCAGAGATAAAGAAAAACACAAAAACAAAGAGACATTACATTTTCCAGCTTGACTCATATATATACTCCCATTTTTATCGGGGCTCATGTGTGCGCCGTGTTTACATGTTTTCGTTAAGAGAACTGGCTCCAAACCTCTCCCTTATAGATTTTATTAAATTTGTCAATGCTCTTCTCGTGAACTTTTTTGTAATTGTGTGTTGGTTGTAGAGATGTTTTTTTCTCATTTTTGTTAGCCCACTTTGTTCCCTCGTGTTATTATCGGCACGTACAAACCACTTTGTAATTATAGATAAAATAATTTCTTGCTTCTTTTATGGACCGAAAAATATTTATGGCCATGAATAAACACTGGCAACTTTTCAGCTCTTATTCTTATTGTTTTTATTTTCTGTAAATAGCTTTTACGTTCGAAACGTCAGATCTGGTCAAAGAGATTCCCAGTTTTGAAAAAGATGGAGAATTCTTGTAAATAATACTGTGGTCGAGAGAAGACTTATGATTTTTTTAAAATACCTTTTTTAATAAAATGTGTGCTTCTGATCATATAAGTGTCTTGAGCTGCTTTTGAAAGGCGCATAGGAAAACATTGTCAAACGCGCGTTTTGGCAAATAATAGGTTTTGAAATCTCTTGCGCTCTTAAGTCCGTTTTCAAAAAGGCTAAATTAATCCTTGGAATATATTTTGACAATCCTAACGTGTCACTAATAAAGAAGCCAAAGTCACTTAGCAATGGGTCTAAAACCCACTCACTTAGCAGAAGAGGGCTCCACCACATAAGAAGTCCTTTGAGTGGAAAGCTCTCCTTTTTGTCACCGTCCACGGCTCACCCGGCCTTGGCACATGAGAAAATCGTTTAATGCAATAACTTGTTTTTGTTATATATAAATGGTGAACGAATAATCAATGAATCCCTTAGCTTCTTTGTTTAACAGCCACCAGAGTGCATGAAATACATACGCCTTTAAGAGCGGTAATTGTGTGTGGAAGAGATCCAGCATCAATAATATTGCATCGCCTAAACGCATGCCACAAAAGTAGACTACAGGGTAGATTGCACAGTATCTTAAGTAAATATGATAACACGGTTGAAAAATCTATGCATTTGTCCCACACACAATCTCTTGACAGATGCTAGAGTCGCCGCTATCATCTGCGAGCAAACATCTAAATTAGGCGGATTTGCTAATTATTTACAGAATTGAATCTCAAGGGGCTACTGCTTTTAGGCACAAAGGCTTCTGTGTTTTACCACTGGTTGAGCTTCTAGGCCAAAGCAGTCACGGACGTGTAAAAAAAAAAAAAAGTACACTATCTATTTATGATCGCGCAATAATAGCATGCTATTCGTGGCATTAATTGCTAAAATGTTTTGATGTATTATTAACATTATATATTATGGGGGGCACCCACATTTAAAGATACAGCTCAAATGTTGCGGTGCGTAATAGTCGTGCGTAAAGACACACGCAGCACTGCGGCATACGCGTAAAAGTAAGATAGTGAGAGTTTGTCAGCTCTGTTCAGATTAGGGGACCTGTATCCTTGGGGGTTTTGTCCTGCTTGTCACTTGGTGCCATTGTGGTGTTTACTCCACGCGTAGTGTCCCATATGGGCAGCTGGTGTGACGGTGAAAAAAGGAGATCTCTTACAAAACCCCAAATTGTATCGAGCGCTCAAATAAAGCATTGTTGTCTCTGAAAGAAAAACGAATTAAAAATCAGTGCTATATCTATCCGAGTCTGGAAAAGAGGCCCTATTCACGGACAACAGGCAGTCCTTCTTCCTTATAGAACTATGCCAACAACAGCCTTCTCATCACTGTTTCCCCTCACCAGTCAAAGGCTGACTTTTTCCGCTTTCCAACAGTGTCTCGTCACTGCGCGAAAACTATTTTTAAAACTGGGCAGCGTTTTCCTTATTTGCTTTGAGAATTCCAAACGCCGTTTTTTATGAAGATATGGAAATATTATATTCGTCATAATTTGATTTTGGTATGCAATCAAATATGACCTGCTTTAATGTCGTTTATTATTATTATTATTATTATTATTATTATTATTATTATTATTATTATTATTATTATTATTATTATTAGACGTCCTACAGCATATTATGTTTAATAAATATTTAAAAAGTCTTAATTTTAACCCCGTTTTTCAACCCCAGCTTGTTTCAGTCCGGTGTTGAGAGCAGAAAAAGACACTGAACGCCTGGAACAGATTGCTTCATTGCTTCACAGTCTTGGCTTGATGTGAAATTGACTCTGTGCTACTCGAAGGGATAAACCCGTTCCGTTAAAACAGGCATGTCCGCGCGTGGCACAGTTCAGCGCGCGTGGATAACAATGTCACGGGTAAAAAATAAATAAAAAAAAAAAGGCTACTGCAAGCACCCGGGACACTACGGCTCCTCCTCACCATTATCCATCACCTTGCCCCGTTTGAACTTCGACATACATAATTTTTCTATCACGCTCATCGCTAAATAAACGAGGATTTCAAAGCTATAATAAGCGACGCGTTTCATTTGAAAGGAGGATATCTGGGTTTTATTGCCTTAAAGGAGATCCAGATTAGATTCGCCACAGTGCTGATATTAAACAGAGAGATGAGAAGCGTTGGAGGGAGGGCGACGCTGGAGCGAGACAAGTGGTGGATGTTGCAAAGACTCGCCGCTAGATGGAAGCAAAGGCTCACACATGTAAAGGGAAACGCCATAACGTCAAATGTTTCTCTACTCCTCTCTTTAACTCAACGTACCAGTGATATCTGTCTTAATTGCTGCCATGAAATGATAAAATATGCCTGCGTGTTGCGTCCGCGTCTTTTTCATTTTCTTGGGTTAAAGCGTAAACTGGAGCCTATTTCATAAAAGAGTTGTCTTTCTAGGCCCACTTCTTAACATAGTTTTATATAAAATCACTAACTGGACGAGGAAAGGTTCATCTCTAGGTATCCACAGTGGGGCGCAATAGGATAAGACACGCGCTCCACGGGGCGCACGGAGAGGACAGTCAACGCAAGGGAAAAAAGGAACAAAGAATTTGAATAGTCTATACAACGTTTTATACAAATATGAAAGTTTTAAATTGGCGTTCATATTAAAGATGCTTTGCGTAACGTTTCTGGTGGTTGGTCCATCACCTCTTTGTCTTCATGGAGATGTTATTGCTTTGCCTGGTCCATGGTATGACATTAAACACATCTATTCGTTCATTTATTCCTTAGTAATTCTCTCTGTGAATAGGGTTGCCTCTCCATAGATCTGACCCGTGATGTGGCCTATAGTTGTATCCCTTGAGGTAGATAAGTTTAATCTCTACACATTCTAAACAAAGCAGTAACATCTTCACGAAGAAAAGTAGGTGACGGACCCCTCCACCAGAAAAGTTGCGCAATGCACCCTAAAGACAAAGACATTTCATCAACAAAGCAGACTTTCACGTGTCAAATGCAATTATACTAGCACCTATTTTTAACACGTCCAAAATAAAAAGACATTTTCTGTCATCCAAACGCCTATTATTATTATTATTATTATTATTATTATTATTATTATTATTATTATTATTATTATTATTATTATTATTATTATTATTATTATTATTATTATTATTATTATTATTATTTTAAAATCACTCGAGAATTGTGTCAAAGTCTTAAAAGTCAAAGGTGACCCTCTCCAGACACAGGTCCACGTCACTATTGCTCGCTCACTTTAACATCAGTGGGTGTACACCTGCAGGGGGCCTCGTTGGCTTGAAAGAATCCACAGAAACGGACTGCAAACGGCTGGTGAACTGGTTGCCCGTGTGAATCTCGCACTGTAGGCCGGTATATCGCCACAGCGAAGAAGAATGTGCGATGGTGTTTGTTGGTGAGATTTCTTTGTTTAATCCAGAAGAATGCTCCGGGAACACTGTAAAGTATGGCTTTATGGAAGAAGAGCTGTGATCATGAGGAGCTGCAACTTTGTAAGCCAACTGAGGTAGACAAAAGTGCCCATAAAGTAAATGTGCTGAGAAAGAAAATATTATCTTTCTTTTTATTATTTGGCCTAATGTAGTCTAAATGTTTTCATATGAGAAAAGTTTGTATTCACAAAATACCATGGTTTCTATTTGTGCCCAGTGACTAGGATAGCCTGTTAGGCCCATATACACTAATACACACCTTGGTGTATATTTCCTCTGTTAAAGTGAGTTTCAGGGCTAGTGAAATTTAATGTACATGGTTGTTATAGCTTATTGTTAAGTTATATTTAATTGTTTTACAATATTATATTTGTCAATAAACCTCACAGTACAACACAGATTTGTTCATCCAGGCATGTAAAGACTGCATGTAAAGTCCACTTTGTTTAGCCTTCTGCAGAATGCAAACCTGCAAGTTCAAAGTGAACATCAGAAAAGAACAGAGCATAAAGGAACTTTGAATGTTGCATTATGACCCACACATACATGTGCTTTCCCTTCTTGGTGTCAGCAAATGAAGCTCAGATACACATGGAGTTAAGTCAACTGGCATGTGACAGCAAAACACTAAAGGGAGAATGCCAAACTAATGGTACTTTTAAAGGATAGAGTAGACTCAAGGGATATACTTTATTTATTTATTTATTTATTTATTTATTTATTTATTTATTTATTTATTTATTTATTTATTTATTTATTTATTTATTTATTTATTTATTTATTTATTTATTATTAAATAGACAAGTAGCAGCAGAATAAAACTGAACTGAAGTGAACCAAACCTCAGTCGAAGAAACTTTCACACACTAACTCAATAATAATATTAATAATATAATTATGACATTCATTTTAGATGTATGTCATGTATGATGATGTATGATAGTGCATTTCAACAACTCAAAGACGCTTAACAAAGAGCACAAGGTTGGTATTAATTAATGTCCACCTCTCTTGCTTGTATTTCAATAAACAAAGGGGTTTATTGATTAAAAAATGTTTATTTTTATACTATCTGATCAAATATCAAAACATATCCAGTGAGAGCAGATCTGTGTGAAATGTCATGCTATGTCACCTGTAGCAGAACATGCTATAAAATTCACCTAATAGTGAGTATATATTTTATGCATAGACCAGAAGAAGTCTATTAAGCGTCCTATTAAGAATGTGACTTGCTTTTAGCTTACTATTCATTACCAAGCAATGTGTATTCAAAAAGAAAAAACTTTAAAAGCGTCCATTAGGAGTTTATATCTCCTTTTCTCTTAGTACAAGTTGCTGATACTTTATTTCTGTGTGTGCATTGCAATGGATGAGACATGCTGACCATGTATTTTTATTATTTTTCGCTCAAGTGGTCTTAGTTTAAGTCTTAGTTTAAAGTAGCAGTGTCCCATGTGGAGACAACGTTCTGGAAAAAAAAAGAAGTAAATGTTAAGGTTCTTGACCAGAGATTAGGCAAAGTGCCGAGTGTGCAGATCTGTGTGGAGACTCAGCAGATGAGTGAGTTTTGAATGCCAAATCAGAGCTGCCATGAGCAATGTTTTCTATCATAAGTGAAATTCAGGATAATGTATATTGTCTTCAATTGTGTGTATTTTTATTACACTATTTTAGGTAATGATTTGTTCTTAAACAGATATCCATTGGTGTAAGAGTCTAACAAAAATAAAAGCCATGCAGTTAAAACTGGTCTATTGAAATCTATTCACAAATAAATCTGTGTCTATCAGAAAGGTATGATTCAGCTTCCTCCTTCATGTTGGACTAAATAAAAGGGGCTATACAGTGCAGGGTATCTATCCAACTGCTTTAGATGAGGTTGGAAACACAAGGCTAGAGAGGAGCCATTTACTGACCGTTAATTAGCCGGAGGTTGCACAAAAATGGAGGTTTTTATTTGAGTCTTTGAAATGTGTCCTATCACATTACTAATGCTACCTGACATTCTGTTAAATGTTCAACAAAACAGCCTTGAAATGAATAACTTGCAATACAGCTCAGCTGTATTAATTATGTGAGAAGAAAAGAAGGGGAATAAAAATATATTTTAAAAAAGTGTGACTTGTCTTTGTCTCATTCAAGTAAATAAGCTCAAATCATCAAAAGGAAAATGACTTCTGTTGACCTCAACATATTTGGAAGCCAAACAACTCTTAAGGCACCTTTGATAGTGATTCAGTCCAGTGTTCAGTCAGGAAGGCATGGCATCTACTTCACATGGGAATTTAATTAAGTCACTATTCTGGTGTTTTATCATCTATTTTGAGGTTAGGCATGCCATTCACTGTTTTGTTTTTGTCAGCCCAGGATTAATTTTAATTCTAAAGAAGATCTGGCATAGAAAATGCACTGTAAAACCCAGCATAGTTAATTCCCAAACTTTTCCAAAAGCAAAGCATTTTTTTTTTTAAATTATTCTTTATTTATCCCTGTAGGGAAATTATTCCTCTGCATTTGACCCATCCTTTGAGGAGCAGTGGGCAGCACATCTTTCAGGCGCCCAGGGACCCATCTCCATGATCTTATTGCTAGGCTTTGGTCAGGACCTCAGCTGGAGAATTTTTTTCAGCTGTCTATTTTTTTCCTCAACAACTTGAACGCTTTTTCTTTTTTCTTCATGCCATTTTGACGAGCTAAGACCAAGACATTGCAACCATGAGTGGACTAAACACATGTGTTAGGTAAGATCATTTGATGAATGGATGATGAAGGATACTGAAAGTAAGAGGTAAGAGATGACTAGATCAGAGTTGAATTTTGTGATGTTTTTTTCTCAATACAGTAGAATAATATTAATCAGTAACACTTTGATATCAATAATAATGCAATGAATGAGCACTTTAAGACAACCCAACGTGCTTTACAACCACCACAACATTTAGGCAGGTGGGCGAAGTGTCTTGCTAAAGGGCACAACAGCGCTTACCACGATAGTCACTGCTGGCCCACTGTGGCTCCTGGTATTCCCAGCTGTGTCCTATCCAAGTACTAACCTGGCCCAGCCTTGCTTAGCTTCTGAGATATTCCAAGACTGGGCATTACAAGCAGGTATGGCAAGAGGATACTGTGTGCAGCAATTCACTTTTTATCTTGCTTCTATATCAGACTTATTACTTACAAGAGTATTTGTCCAGGGTACAAATTACATACAGTTACATTGTGATTTATGCTGTCAAATTTTGTTCAGAGCAAATTTGAAACACATTCAAGACCATCTGAGAAAAGCCTGCTGTTTGAAGTGCTAAACGAATCACATTTCAGAATGTAGAAGTCTAAACTGCAGAGTTAGCAGGTTTTATACACAAGATTGTTGTTTGCAGAGAAAATTCTCTCCCCTCCCTCCTGCACATTTTTAACACCCGGCTCACCCGCAGAGCATCCAGCATTGTGAGTGACCCGAGCCACCCCTCACACAGCCTCTTCAGCCTCCTGCCCGCGGGGAGAAGGTACCGGAGTCTCTGGGAACAGCTTCATCCACGAGGCTGTCAGGAAGCTGAACTGTCACTTTACCCATCTCCCACTCCCCCCCTCATAAAAGACATATCACTCTAAACACTTTAAAAAAAAAATGCTGCTAAGAGCTACTGTGCACATTTATTTTTATCTTTATTTTCAATGCACATTCTATTGCACATTGTTACTGTACATTTTCATTGCTGCATCTTCCACTGCACATTTTGATGCACACTGCACATTTTTGGACATCTGTAAATAGTATTTCTTTATTCTTTGCACTGCTTTAGATTTTGTCTGAGATAGATTTGTATTGTCTATATGTTGTATTTTGTACACTGTCTTTTTTGCACTGCTTGGCCAGGGAGAAACGAAATTTCGTTTCACTGTACAGTATGTCAAAAACATATGGCAGAATTGACAATAAAGTTGACTTTGACTTTGAAAACAAATAAATACATACAATTATATTGCTTAAATTATTTTATGAATAACAGAACTTATAACTATAGCCTATGTATGTTTTATGAATGAGTGACCCACAGACCAAATAAATAGTAAAATAAATTCATTCTTTTTTTTTTCATAATAAATTCATATTTTGCTGTTGCGTTATTAAATTTATTGTTGTGATGAATATTCACTATTGGCACCATTAAGTCAAATAATAAAACTCTCTGAATGATAAAGTAGTAAAATACATTAATGTGACCTTAACATTCACAGCACATTACATTAAACATATGTATATGTGAAAAGTCCCTCAGTCGTCCAGGTAGAATCCATGATAAAAGGACAAAGTTTGTTTGGTTGAAAACGTTTCGCCTCTCGGATGAGCGGCGAAACGTTTTCAACCAAACAAACTTTGTCCAGTTGACAAATTGAACTTCTCCTTTTATCATTAAACATATGTATAGATCATATTATAGATCGAATTGATTAAAATGATTATTATTTTGTAGTTGGTTGTAGTTGCTGTCACCTGTTTATATGGAGATCTTATTGCCTTGCCGGGAATATTCCACATTACCACATTAAACTTATCTATTTCCATGGAGACAAGCAGGTGGTGCCATCAGAGAGAGGTGGGTCCACACGCAAGAATACATGCTTTTGTGTTTTGTAAATTAATATAAGATATGAGTTCAAATCCATATTGTAAAACATCTTTAAGACAATAGTGTGACTTCCAAAATGACCATTCTCCTTGAACCATTCACCTTTATGTCTTTATTCGCATTTTGCACTTTTAATATTTTAATACCTCTTTTTCCATTGTTTTTATATTTTACGGTTCAAAATACTGAAATACGTACATTTAATATAAGATATCATGGTTTTAGTAGTCTTACCCATGTTAGCATAACCAAGATGTTTGAGTTCATTTACTATTCCATTGTATGCAAATGACCATATGTACTTATCATCCCCTCTGTGTTTTCTTCTCCCCCATGTCTCCTCCATGCAGGACTTGAGTTGTCTTGTATAAAAGCGCTTGGTTCCGGTGGTGGTCAGGTGGTGGGCTGTGTCTATGTGGGGGACCGTGGCAACAATCAGGGTGCCCCAGTTGAGTGTTTATGCCTTTCACATAATGGATTGTGTCACCTTGTTCAGACGATGAATAAGATGAGGTGCTTGAGATGCCAGCACTGCAAATGGATGGTGTGTCTCTGAGCGGAGCGTCATCTGCTGGAGCCATGCTTCAATCATGCACGCGTGATGGAGACGAGCAGCCAAACGTGGAGACAATAGGTTTAGCTCGTTCAACTCCGGGAATAATTAGCTTCCTGTTTGAAGAGTGTTTCTGAAGTTAGCGTGGTGTCTATTTGGTCATGTGCTTGTATTGTATTGTATTGTATTGTATTGTATGTTATTTTATTTTATTTTATTTTATTTTATTTTATTTTATTTTATTTTATTTTATTTTATTTTATTTTATTTTATTTTATTTTATTTTATTTTATTTTATTTTATTTTATTTTATTTTATTTTATTTTATTTTATTTTATTTCTGGAACAAATTGCTGCTTTACACTATGGAATTATGAGTATGTTTTAATCATCCAAAGCTCTGTTTTGTAAAGGCACTGTAAAAATTATTACTATTATTATTATTATTATTATTATTATTATTATTATTATTATTATTATTATTATTGTTGTTGTTGTTGTTGTTGTTGTTGTTATTACTATTATTATTATTATTATTATTATTATTATTATTATTATACTATGTACTGTATCTTTCATGAATGCTATCCATTTTCACAATGGTATAACTCATTTGTACTTCTCTTTAGTGCTATACTTGTTAGTACGCTAATACCTATCTAAGTATATGACTCTAAATTATATGTCCAGTGTAATATCGACACATGCTCTTGAAGAATGCAGTGGAGCATTGACTGGGCAGGCTCATTCATAGCCTCTACTGCGCTGTGCTCTATTGGAAGTGTGTGGCATTGAAGAGATAAGCTGCCCCTCACTCCTCCATTCTACAGCACTACACAGACCCAGGCTCTTCACAGCAAACTCTGACACCCATATTCTCTCATATTCTCCGCTCCAGGAACCTTCAGAAAGACTCGCTCATGTCTGCTCCATCTGTGATTTTGTGAGCTTTATTATGCTTTGCCTATTTTATGAGATATTTTTATATCAGTGATGTGTACAATACTTGGGTCAAATGTCATGTCATGTAGAGTCAATAAACACATAATCAGACAACATGTGCATGCTGAAATGTGCTCTTTTCACAACAGTGCTCACTAGACAGTGCATAGGAAACATCTGCGTTATCTTATTACTTTTTATGGGATACTGCAGGGAGCTTTTGTATTGTGTTTTAATATAATAGAATTGTATCACTGTTGAAAACATGTCATTGCTGTACATGCTGTAAAAATATACAATATTATTTTGATATAAAACATGTTTGTTTGAAATATATAAATCAAATGTGATGTTTGTTTCATTTGTTAATTACATAATCAGCACATGATTTGGCTCTTTGAACACAGGTATTTAAGTTCAATGCACATGCTTCTTTTCTGTGTATTTTTATGCTAGAATATCAAGCACATTTTCAAAACTACGCTTAACTAGATTCTAATGTTATCCTTTCCCACTACTTTCAATGTTTAGAACAGCTGGTTAGTTATTGTAAATGAGTTAATGATTACATACCTAACTTCTTTTCAAAAATCTTTCACCTTGGACCAGTTGCAGTTCAGCACAGTTTTGTAGATGAGTCACCACAGCTGACTGAAAGACTTCCTATAAATTAACACTGGAGTAGAGATCATTATAAGTTTATTCACAGTAACAGTCAATAACATTTTAAATCCAGAGCAGCCAATAATAATTTTAAAGAATACACAGAGGAGTTTCACTATAAAAATACAAGAGCAATGTGGTCATTGTGCAGTGGGATCTTCTCACTTGAGTGTTCAAGCTTCATCTATTTCCTTTTGTCTGCTTGTCAGACCAAACAAAATAGCAGCCTGGGCTGGAGCTTTAGGCCAGCAGCTGAGAAGCTAAAAAGAGCTGATATTGGTGTGAATCTCTATCAGGTAATCAATACAATATATAACTAAATCAGTTTCTCTGCTGCTGCTTTGATTGGGAGCATGAACAACCACACTCAATAGACATTTCAAACGTTAACAAACTGGTAGTAATAATAACATTATAACAACATTGTCATCAAGAAAATGTGACGAAGACACACCCCCAGCATCCACAGTGCCCCCTACATTGGAGTGGGAGAAACACATTTGAGAAAATGTCATGTATGTTTCTAAATGTTTCTTGATTCCTGACTGAATGTTTCAAGGGATTAGTAAGTTCAATGAACAGACCATTACGAATACGTAATAAAAAATGTACACAATTACTGTTTAATAACAGTTAGGTGATTGTATGTATACAAAATAATAATTGTATGTTTTTGGGTTACTTAATGACAATATGAGTCCAGTTTGTATTGCAAAAATAAACTTGGGGGGCTGAGGGGCTGTGGGGCTGCAGAGTGACCTCTGTGCCTGTGTCTATCTCTGGGCAGGCCTGCATCTGTCATTCATGAGCTCAGGAGAAAAGCCAGGCACTTGTGTATTATAATGTGCTGAGGCGGATACTTGGCCCATGACAGAAGACTCCACTCACCAATGCAGATTCACAGAAATCCAGACCCCCTTAAATGTATGTTCTTTAATTGACACCCCATACATTTTAAATGTGCTGTTGTCCTCACAGCATTTACTAACATAATATATATCCCAAAATATGAAATATGAGAAAATGTGAATTTATTAAAAAAAAAAAAAAATCAACATTTGATGACAACACAACAACACAAGAAACCTGAGGATTATTTACATGGTGTGTCTAAATAGTATTTGTATTTGAATGGCTGTTGCAAGAGTGAGACCTAAATTATTTTTCTTGTAAAATAAATAGTCACTTGACAATGTGAAAAACATCACAATAGTTCTGAGGATCAGTCAGCCATCCTTTAACAAGAATCTTGGTCAATGTAACCTGTACTTGTAGCGCTATAATATCTAGTCTGTACATGTGACAGAAATAACAGCTTGTTGTGCGTCAAATGCACAATTCTGTTGTGCTTCTCCTAAGCGGGCTGAGGGCTGAGGGCTGGTTTGGTGGAGGCCAGTCTGAGCCTTCAAGTGTCCGTCAGCAGCAGAGAACAGGCCCAGAGGAGGTAAAGAGTGAGCCAGTCTGCAGGGGGGGACCAGCCACTTCCACACTCAACTACTGCTGTTATGGACTACTCCAAGACAGCCAGGAAACAGGACTGAAGGAGGAAGCATGCAGGCTTGTGAGAAACCTGATTTTGACATTTTTATTTGACAGACTGGGTAAAATCACAGCATACGTAAAATAGTATTGCACACAGAGCTTCTTGGAATAAAAAGAGCCATCCCAAAAGTGGTATGTCTGTTTTTTATGATACAAAACATACTGGTGTCATTTTAATGTAATTCTGGTGTATTTAAACTGTAGATGGTTATCACCGATTTGCTGAAATTGAAGACTAAAAACAATAAAATAAACTTGTTTCTCATATCAACAAAAATCGTTTGCATTTCAAAATGCAAAAATATCTAAGCATAATTTTTTACATGGATATATTCGCACAAAGAAATTACACAACTCTCTCAAAATAAATTGAGAAGCAAACTCCCACACCCATTCAATAAAAATCTATTATACCATGATACAATTAGAACAAATAACAAATAAAACACAAAGAACAAATAAAACACAGAAAATAATGAATAAAGCCTAAATGTAACATCATCAGCTGAAAACAGGCAGATAAGCGCTCTATAATGCAGCTCATCTTTGAACAATAGTTTAATAGATAAATAAAATATGACATTGTGTAAGTCTTCAAACATGACACATGTAAAATAGTTATACCCAGGAGACACTTATTGCTTTGTTTTTTGTTTCGTGATCGCTATTTTACTCCTTACTTAACACAAAAACTACAGACACAAAATCAACATATACATATTTCTGGAAATTTTTTTTGTGTTTTTTTTATAACTATAATCATAGAAATTGGGACCTATCAGAAGAATAAATGTAACAAAAAAGGTTAAATTATATAGAACAAATGCCGTGCAATGTCTACATGATAGCAAGTCGAGTTTTGTGTGAATCCACAAATGTATATGTGGTCAATTGAGGTTTAGCTCTGTACCGAAGAAGAAACATGGAGCATACATTGGAACTAGTATGTTTTTTGAGCACCTGACTGCAGTGGAGTCAATTCAGAATGTAAAGTACTTTTGTGGTGGATTTCATCTAAATAATGTCCTCCTGTAAAAGCATTGGGAACAGGACAAACAGAAACTGTCACATTGACATGCAGAGTCGGCTCACTTTTGATGAGAACTTATCCCTTCATTTACAAGTCCCACCGAGTCCCACTGCACTCAGGGCACCTGCAAACTTTGGATTAGCACAACTCTCAACACAAACATAAGGACAGATGGATCAGAGGCATGAATGGATTCAAAAAACAACCAATTTTGTGGTTTTGTGAGTTATTAGATCAGAAAATATAATTTCAATAAGAATGCTGTTGTGGTTTGAAAATGCACATGAACACCTTTTTAGGGGGACATTTTAAAAGTTGTATTTAAGTTTAATTTAAGTTGTATTTCTCACACGTTTGACAATTAATGTGGCTTTGAATTGTTGAGTCTATTGAACAAGAGCCATTTTAATATATGTTCATTACTGAAACACAAGTGGTCCAAGTGGTTTTGTTATATACTATAATTGTCTTTGACTTGGTGCAATTTAAGATAACAATATAATTACATCCATCCATTCTCTTCCACTTAAATATAATTACAAATTGTTGCTATAGAATACTTTAATCCCTGGATCAATAAGATAATCAGGTACATCATGTAAATCATGGCATATACACTGCACTGCCATTCTTATTATTTTGCTACTAAGACCTTTTACTCTACAGCCCTTTATTCTTTTTCTTCAGATCTGTGGAACCTATATGTTTCATTTACAAAGCAAAATAAACACAGTGATGAAAATCTCAGGAAGAAAGTGTGGTCCTTGTGGTCTTATAGGGTAATTTAAGGGTTAGGAGTCACATTTGAAGAATATGAGCTGGAGAGTAAAAAGTTAAAATGTTTCGTTTATGTGAGACATTTTCACAAATTATTGTATTGACAATCCGAGTTAAATACAATTAATATGGTTGAAGTACACTAAATTACCGATAGGTTTGGTTCATCCAGAATTGTTATATTAAGTCTGGATGGAAAAAATACATTAACAAGAACTCACGTGTGTCTTGTGTCCATTAGCATCATTTCGTCCATCAAGCGACATTAATTGTAACTGAATGCAAACTCCAGTCGAAGAATACAGTGCTGAAGAGGCCTGTCACATAGTTTCTCCACTTGGGAGGACCTTTAACCTACTTAGCCGAGGGACCGCAGCGCTTCAAGAGCGCAACTCAAAGATACGCACCTGCCCGCTTTTTACTCCTCCACTGCGCACTCAGTCGAGAGGAGACGTCGTATCTGATCTAAATGGCACTGCACTGACGATAGAACTGAAATGTCTGCCGAGGATTTCTACATGATACTGTATATACACTCATGAATTGGAATATACACTGAAAGGAAATGTATGTCTAGTGTTCAATTTTACAACTGCATGCGTAAAATGTCACGTTGTAGGGCGAAGAGAAATTCCTTGAATTTGGCTAAAATACACCCTTGATTGACTTGGAAATAAACTATCCTCTCTAGATAGATAATGAGGATGAAGTAAACTATTTTTAGTTAGGTTCTGTTATTTCTGTCCAAATTATTACTGTCTTAATCAACTTCAATGGTTAGCCTATTTCGGCAGGTTCATTTCGAAATTGAACTAGATCTATTTCCACTTAAATTCCAGCAGTATTACGTTTATTTTAAAATACGCATACCACGCAGGCTATTTGCTGATTTATAAAGACAATTTAAGAAAGTTAAAATGTTCAAACAAGCAATAATATTGTTTTAGTGCTTGCTTAAAAATTGTGCGTAAATTCGTTCCGCAAATGCGTAGGTCCCATTCCTTTCTAATATTCTGTCCAAAAGTGAACCTTTGTGCGTTCAGGGTATTGTCTATATCTCAGACCTATTAGACCTATATGCTAGGTAGAGTTAAAAGTTTTGAATTTATTTTCAGAATAAATCCCCATGTTTGGAGCACTCTAGGCTCAGCAGAGTGTGGAGGAGATGTCAGGTCAGGACCCGAGACCCTCAGTCATCTCTTCAACTCTCTGCGGGCATTGAACCGGCAACTGCGCAGTGCAGGAAAGACACTTCAGAAACTAACCGTTTGTTCTGTCTGCTCACTAAATGTTTTTTTTTTTTAATTTATATAATACCATACTAGCACATAAAGTAGGAAGCCACATTTTCATATAGACGTCGATAATAGATAATATATCTTCTCGAAATAAGATGTAATGAAATAAGTAATAACAAGGGCTTAGCTAAGATTTAAGTCAACAATGTGAAGGACAACAATCATTGTTGAGAGACTGACACTATATCAGAGCCGAAACGGTTTCTGTTCCGAGCGTTAGTCTGGAAACATCTATGCGCCTGTTCTAAATTAAATTTAGTACCTTTTTGGAGGCACAGAGAAATGTTTTCTCCAAAATTAATGCATGTCCACTCACCTTTACGCACCAACAGTCGTCGGATTTGAACAACAATCTCCCCATCTGCAGAAAAGAACTTTTATCAAACCTGGACTTTCGGATTGTCGCCGCATGTCGTGATCCCTTTCGCCTCCGTATTCATGGACCAAAATAAAAGTTAAGAATAAGTATTTTTACACGCCACAACTGCGGTAAGCGTAGCTGTTGGTTCCAGGTTTAGATGGGATCCCTTGTGGAGGGTCTGTGGACCAGGGTCCTGCTCTCTGACTCAGTAATCCACAAGGTTGAGAGCTCGGCCTCATTTACATAATATTAGAGGTCTAGGGCCGAGGCCTATACCTTTCTTTTTCGTCCTGAAAAGACAAAGCACAGTGGAACAATTGGCCACAATAGTCTAGACAGATGTGTTTTAATTTAACAACAACAACAACAACAACAACAACAACAACAATAATAATAATAATAATAATAATAATAATAATAATAATAATAATAATAATAATAATAATAATAATAATAATAATAATAATAATAATAATAATAATAATAATAAATAGTTTCATCCCTTTTAAAAACTTTTTTGTTTTGACTAACAACTGAAATAAAAATTGTGTTCAAAAGATTATTAGATTATTCGCGACAGTCATTTCAAGTCGGAGATTGCTTGCTCTCTATATGTGGGCAGTAATTGATTGCTGACCATGTCACATCTTCATTTGTTCAATTAGGTGAGGTACCTACTGGCTGCCTTGCAAGCTAAATTACATTAGTGGTTTCACATGGCAGAGTATTTGCTTCCAAAGTAAGAAAAAGACAATTAAATAATAATCTTACACATCCTCCTTATATCCATTTAAGTAAGCCAAAACCTGTTGAGAAATAAATATGTTTATAAAGCAAAACTATGAAGATAACAACAAATATTATGTCTCAATATGGACACTTGTGTCTAACTTCCTCTCATGGAATGATACAGGTCAAGACACAGCCTCAGTGAGCGGGCTAGACGTCAGGGAGCATGCTCAATACAAATTCCGCACATTCAACTGAAATTTAAACATCCCAAACTTGTTGGTTTGTGATCGCTTCCAAAAAGTACATTGGCACACTACTCTTAAAAGTGATTCGTGCACAGACTTGATGAGACCTTGAATCGATCTCTTTTTAACTTTGTCAGATTGATCTTATCTTTGGCTGCATTCCCCCTCTCAGTTTGGACAAAATGATACTGAAGAGGCGCGCATCAGTCGGGCACATAACTTCATTGTGCCTCTTTGATGATACTTAGTGGCCCTCATGTGTGTTCAAAGTGCACTCAAAGTTTCTAGAAAGAGTGGAATTCCCTCCTGACGCAAAATAGTCATATGTGGTAGAATCAGCTGATGAAGACTACTGAAGCTAATTCACCTGTATAAAGTCAAAACAATAGTTTGCCGTTATGCACACGAAGGACATATTGACAGCAAAATACATTTTCATGAAATATTTGACAAAATGTCAATGACTATTGTTTGCTGCTTTAGGAGTTTTGCTCCGCCCCCTGTGTTTGTCGTAAACCTGGCTCCTGGCTCCAATAAACCCGGGCTAAGAGCGCCCTGGGCTCGCCTCCTTCTCCAAGGCGATCAATAGGATCTCAGGCGCACTACAAGCACTCTCTTACGTAGACATCCACCAAGGAGAGAGCCGATACAACAACACAGTTGATCTGCTCAAACACTAAAATCTACCTGCTTTCTAAATCATGTCGTTGAGCCCAAAGCATACAACGCCTTTTTCAGTGACAGATATTTTGAGTCCTATCGAGGAGACCTACAAGAAGTTTAGTGCCATGGACGGCGCAGGAAACCTAGCCTCTCCACTGGGAGCCTACCGACAGTCGCAGGTGTCTCAGACCGGGATGCAGCAGCACTCCATGGGCCACAACGCCACGGTGGCAACCACATACCACATGCCGCACGGCGTATCCCAGTTCTCCCACAGCGCCATGGGGGGATATTGCAACGGGAGCATTGGAAACATGGGGGACTTGCCGTCTTACCAGGAGAGCATGCGGAATAGTGCAGCCGCAACAGGCTGGTACAGTACCAACCCGGACCCCAGATACTCCACCAGTAAGTTCAGCTTTTTTACGCACACTTTTACGAGTATTCTTTGGGTCCTGTTGGTGTTATAAATCACATCTTTAAAAGCGGACACGCATAGGCTATATGTTCTCTGGATCAATAATTGTGAAAACATACCTGATGATATTAAATATTTATTTTTATTTTATGTTGTTTTTTAAATAAAATAACCAATAGGCCTACGTAAAATTACCAATACTAGGATTAGCCTAGATATTAATTTACTGTGTACTTGAATTTAATTTAACATGTGCTTCTCATAATAATTTTATTTTGAGTTTGTGAATTAAGTAATCAATGAATTCAGTTAGCCTATTATTATTATTATTATTATTATTATTATTATTATTATTATTATTATTATTATTATTATTATTATTATTATTATTATTATTATTATTGTTGTAGTTGTTGTTGTTGTAGGCCTAATTAGTATATGCCTGAGGCAACACAGTGTTCTCCTTGATTGAACGTCGTGTATGTATATGTTTAAGTTTCTAGATTCATGGGACCTTCCACAGGTATGAACATGGCGGGGATGGGCACGCTCACGGGAATGGCCGACGCTACCAAATCCATGCCAGCCTTGCACGCAGCACCCAGACGGAAACGACGCGTCCTGTTTTCCCAGGCCCAGGTCTACGAACTGGAGAGGCGCTTCAAGCAGCAAAAGTATCTGTCCGCGCCGGAGAGGGAGCACCTGGCTAGCATGATCCACCTGACGCCCACTCAGGTCAAGATCTGGTTCCAAAATCATCGCTACAAAATGAAGCGCCAGGCCAAGGACAAGGCGGCGCAACAACAACAGCAGGATGGGAACCTGTGCCAACAACAGGCGCAGTCCCCTCGGCGCGTAGCGGTACCTGTGCTGGTGAAGGACGGCAAACCGTGCCAGAACGGTTCGAACACACCGACGCCAAACCAGCAACAGGTACAACAGAGCCAACAGCAGCAGAACGGGGCAGGGGTAGTGCTCGCGTCCACCGCCGGCGGCCTGACGCACCAGGGCCAACCGCAGGTGAACGCGCTAGACCTGGAGGAGATGTCCCCCAGCCCCCCATCACTACACAGTCAACTTAATATGGCTCAGCTGGATTCGTCCGCTGTAGACTACACCTCCAACATGGTCAGCTCCAACCTGCTCTACGGCAGGACGTGGTAGGACTTACAGCTGTACCGTGGTTGGACCCATTGGATGAGCTCACACAGACACACGGGCCACATGTGTGGACCTTTTCCAGGCACAGACTGGGCACAGTGCGTGTGGTGCTGGATGGGACACTGCGCTCGAGGCGCACCAGCTGATCAGGTCACATTTTCTTGACATCTCTGAGTGGGGAGTCTATTTTTGAACGTTACAGAAATGGCTGCCCTTGAAAGCAATTCTGTCGTTTCTGGATCTTTTGTAATTCATGTTTTGGACTTTCGATGATTTGTCCTTGTTATTGAGCAAATAGGAATGCTGCTTCTCTTGAGCTCAAACTATGGGGCTGTGGGATCAGGACAGAACCCCCACTCCTCCTAAACAGCGTTTTTATCATATTAATATTGTAAACTAATGTATTCATTTAGACTTATTAAATAAAGTAGGGGCTGGTATATTTGGCTAACTCACAGAATGCGTTTACTTGTATTATAATGGTTATTATAATGTTTCTTTATTCTTTTGTAATTTAAAAAGGAACAAATGCGTGATGGCTGCTGTATATGTTTCTCAAACCAAGTGAACGTTAACAATAAATAACTTGAAGTGTGAGAGCAATTCCTAAAGAAGTAATTTTTTAAGGGGGAATCTGTTTTGAAGTGCATTTTCATTATGTTGTGATTGAGACTAAATTGAGTTGGAAAGCAAGGTCGATGAGAGAGCAAGCATTGTTCATGTGACATTTTGGAGGACTGTCTTTCATGGAGCATGCCTGAGACTTAGAGCCCGCTGAAGCGCCCTTTACAAACCAACAACACGCCAAGTGACGCGTATTTCCAACAGGCTCGTAAAAAAAAAGAAAAAGAAAAAAAAAGTTTACTAAAAAAAAACAAAAAGAAAACTTATGGAAAGAAGGTTTCGTATACTATAGCCCTATACAACCATATAGTTTATATATTATTATTATTATTATTATTATTATTATTATTATTATTATTATTATTATTATTATTATTATTATTATTATTATTATTATTATTATTATTATTAACAATACTACTAATAATAATTATTATTATAATTTATTTTCTGAAATATGGGAAGGAAAACTGTTAATTGTTGCTTAAAATAACCACATAAAAGCAGTATATAGCACCAAGATTCAATATGTTCCTTTTCAAGATTTAAAGATTAAGGGGCATCATTATATATTTTGGTAGGCTATATAAAAAAAAGAAAGCAAAAAATATACCATGACTGTACAACAGTGAAATTATACATATTGGGATACAATTGGGGGGTAAAAAGTGTGGTTAAAACCAACAAATTCTGGTTTTATAATAATAATAATGATACAACAAGGTAGTGTTATTGGGATATTTGGTGCAAGCTATTACAAAAAGCATTTAGTGTGCGGCGGCCCCAGAGGATTTGTGCAAACAAACTCCAGTGTTTAAGGTCATCACTTAGCATCAGTGTCAGCTACTCTTTGCTTCTGTACTCCAAAACCTTTTTAGACCTGCAGCCACACTTCATAATAGGATGTAACGTTTCATTTCCTGTGGTCATTTAAACATGGCTCAAAATGACTTCGCAATCCCCTTGCTGATGACACCCAGTGATGATGATGATGATGGCTATCAGTGTGTCTCAATAGAGACTTGGAGAGCCTCCATTTCCAGCCCCTTCACATACCTGGCAGCTGTATGTATATGTGCTATCATCTCCACACTCGAAGGAAGCATCAGAGCCAATATGCACCTGACATTTGGAATTGAGCTCAGTAACTCTATCAAGAAAGAGTTTGATAAGAGCATTAAAAAGAGAAATGCATTCCGCAGTATACACTTGGATGCTGCAAGATGTGCCTGATAGATTTTGTCTCTAAATTGAGGGCATGAATGAGCGGTCGACAGAGCTTTTGATGGTGGACCACATGGAATGGAAGTGGAGGTGAAACCATTCTTTTCTGTTTTCAATAGCCATAGTTATGGTGCACTAATAGGCTATGCTTGGTAATCACTAGGCATTGTGCGTGTTGCATCTCGCTTATTGAGGGTACCTCTCTCTTTGTGAAGACATATGAGACTGGTCTGCTCTGTAATTGCTGCCAGCATCACATTTTTGTTTCCAAAGTTTCAGGCCAGAAGGGGCTACAGTGTAGTGTTGCTTTGATTTAGGACGTGTGACCATATGACCAAAACAAATACTCAATATTTAAGTACATTATTGTATATATGCCTATATCATAATGCATAAACAACCACACAAGGAAGACTCATTTAGCCAACAGGGCCATAAGAAATGTATCAAGTCCTCAATGTCATGTGTGCTGTAAAACATGAATTTCAGGTAAATCTATTCCCTCATGGAAAGTAGGCCATTCTTCCAAGGTAATTGCTGGTTGCAGTGCATAATACAAATCTAGAAGGAAGCCTTGCTTAGCCCCCATCTTTTTCTCCCTATTATTCTACTTAATATGTCAGAAGGTCTGATCGCAGAGAAACCTTTTCAAGTCCTATTCATGTGTTCTTCAATTGACCATGGCGACCTAGCAACCAAGAGAGCACTAATTGGCAGGGGCTTAACATTATTGGCTGCACAGTTTACAGAGAAACATAGAGCAAATTTATGGTCCTCCTTTTAATTTGAGACAGCAGTGCAGAGCCCACTCTTCTATGAGTGAATTTTAAAATATTTTTCAAGTAAAATAATAATGTAATAATGTTCTCAAATATATGCAAGTAAAAATCAGGATATGGATTTGTTAGTGTCCTAGAAACCATAAAAATCTATCACTTTTCTCCTTTCTTCAGGGTTAGGGCGTGTTTACAAATTAGTTTAAACATCATTATAACCTATATTTAACACTAAATATGTATTCCTAATTTTATTACATTTAGAAAATTAAGTTTTATCAATATTTCCAGATTTTGTTAAATTATTAGCAACGTGAGATCAACCATAAGTTTTATTTTTTTAGTATAATGTGTATTTCAGGATTCAGCATTTGGAGATGTTTCCACAATGGTCTGAGGATTGGGAGGATGTTATAAGCATACACTTACGTAGACAGAAAGCACCATCCCTTATTATAAACCCATGTCACACACTCTGTCTCTGAGGCCGGTAATCCCCCTCCGAGTCTCCCCGTGCATGTTTTTCAATTCACTCATAAGTAGTTAGAGAAACAGTTTTCAGTCGCCACTAATAACTACTGACCTGTTGTGACACAGGCCAACAATGGCTTTGCCCGTTCTGAAACGCACAACCAAAGAAGCTGATTAGAAACTCAAGAGGTTTGAGGCAAGAATCAATGGCTGCTCTGTCCCACCATAGCGCTTCCAGCATGGCGCTCCTGATTGTGGGCCTTCTATTACTTATGCCTCATTAAGTCCCACAAACTCTGCTTTAGGAACACCAGTGGGGCTCATTCTATATTCCCTTACACCCTTGTGCCATCTCTTAAAGGGGAGGATGTGAAGGTGTGCGCTCGAGAGTGTTAAAAAGCCATGGAAGACACAACTTTTTATTCATTAACCTCCCAGCATTTTATTTGATCATTGTAAATCCAAAGGCAAGCAATTACATTCATTGTGCAAAGAACTAATTTAATAGGGAATCACTTGAAGAAGACTGGTTACCAAATGAGAAAAATTCTTGGATGAAAGCAGCTTTATTTGGAAAAAAAGTCAATCTTATCTATTCATTTGAAAAGTTTCAAAAAGCTATTTTTGTGCAATAAAATCAGTGCTATTATATAGCTTTAATATAAATTAGTCTTTTTCAATTTAGGAAATGTAAATTATAAAGATACCTGCCAACTGTTTGGGACTAAACATTCCATGATTAAAATAAATAGAAAACTATCATAAAAAATGAAAATGTTGCCACCTCAAAGATATTTTGTTAAAAGAAGCACTCAATTTACACATTTACAACAGAAAAGAGTTCATTCTCATTCATCACAACAAGATTCTTTTTTTTTTTTTTTTTTCTAAATTAGAAACAGTTTTCTTTATGCTCATAGTTTCCACGGTAATGGCCAAATGCTATTCTGGGAAATCTCAGGCTGCTTTCGTTCGTTCTGGTGTAAACCAGGCAAACCAAATGCCAGTCTGCAGATTATTATTATTGTTATTATTATTGGTTAATAGGGCCAAGACTGAAGTGCAGTTCAATAAAGGCAATGGATAAGAACAGCCTGTGTGTCTTACCTTGGACACAGTCCTTCGAAACTTCTTCCTTTATATACTGTGGTATTGTTCTGCTTCAATAGAAACTATTGTATTCTATTGCATCTCGTTAGTAGTCTATGTTCATTTTCTTAGAGCCAATAAATCCATAGATAATACACACAAATATAGAATAGTCGAACAATCTATACAGGTGACATTGTTTAAAAAAGAAATTCAAGGACAAGATGATAATATTTTTAAGGAAGAAATTGCATGGCTCGTATAGCAAACAGACAGAAAAAAGCATGCACACTAAATGTTAAATGAAGCCCAGAAGGACATAATCGTTTCTTCAAATATAACATGGGGTAATCTAGCCTCTCCAAAACATACCCGGGTCTCAATACAACTGTCCCTTGGGTGCACAGAGGCCAATGAGGACCACCCACTTTCTTTTCAATTATCATCTTGCAGCAACCTGTCTCCTCTTCAGGATTCGGCGGGAGACACTGACAACTCTCCAGGGGGAATTACAATTAGAGGCGCTGTTTGTCCTCCCCAATAAACTTGCAGACTGTAGCAGACAATCTCCTCTCTCCACTCTGCAAAGAGCATGTGACCCCCACGGCAAACAGGATTACGCCCCAAATCCCACGTCTTTGCTTTGCTCTGGCCTGTCTCAGTGTAGAGATGTAGTGGTCAGAGGGGCCAGGGTGAAGGCAGGGTTGGATAACTACTTATTGTACTCACCAGCAATTATTATTTTATTTTAATGTTTAATTTAGTATAATTATAGGTATACTATTTAAAGAAGAGTTTGTTCTTCGCTCTGATTAGAATTTAATGAAAATAAAGAGTAAATGTGCTGCATCACAATAGCCATCCCTCAGCACTGGAAAGTTTTGAAAATGCACAGAGAAAGTATTATTAGCATGTGAAATCCAAAGATGTTACAAAAACACATCACACATATTTCCTATTATGATAAAGTATTGTTCTCTTTTTAATGTTTAAAGTAATGTTTTATGTTGTCATTGTAGTTTAATGATAATGCCTGTTTTCTGTTTGCATGTTATTGCGGTTACTGTATAGAGAAACTGCCCCATGTATAGAAATGTATATATTTTTATACCAAATGGTTTGTATTGTGGTTGTCTATGATGAAGATTGAATATCACTGAATGTGTTGTCAGAGTTGTTAAATTCAGTGCAAGCAGCGGGGATCTTCCTCATCTCCCTGGGTGGCTGACGTGAGTCCATTATTTACTTGTAACTTGTATCATTTGTTTATGGTCCAGTCCATTAAAATCCTATGTGTGCTAATAACAATGGCTCTAAGAATGAGTCTGGGGGAACACCAATTAGGCCACAATCCACATGGGACAAAGGCTGTGTTTCAGATGCAAGCCGCAGTGGCCAGTGTCCGTGGAGTGTTTATTTGGCCTGTTGGAGCCAGCTGGTCATACCAAGGCTTAGAAAAGGCACATTGACTCCACACTGCAGGGGGTAGCAGCACTACCAAAGAGAAACAGGACTTCTTTTTTTCAAACTCCTCAATGCAGTCCACCAATCTCTGAGGCTTTTGTGTGGGTGGTGGGTGCTGAGTGGACATGGGAGGGGTAAGTGAGTCCCCCTCCCCTCTTCACTCCTGTTGCTGTCTTGTTGGTGCAGCCAGCCACACTTCAGTGCTAATTAGCGGTCAGATCTAGTGGCTCCTAATCAGCGGGACATGTTAAAACTGCCCTAATCAGGCCTAATCCTGGCTTTGTGTCACACACAACCTGCACCAGTCTATTTACCCTTTCGACTGGATTGATTGAGGCATCATCATTTTTGGGATTTGGTCACTACACATCAGGATGAAAATAGAATAACAACATCAGTTGTACCAAAGCAAATACATTTTGCTTTACTTAATACATTTTAAATCAAATTCATCTTTTGAAACTTCTTCTGGATTATTAGAATTATTAGTAAGAATGCTTTATATTATTATCTGTTGTCAATCACCTTTTACCTTATCTTTACCTTTACCTTACCTGGCCTCTTAAACTGACCATTGTAAAGCTATACATATTAAGTAAAATAGAGCTTTTAACCATGACAGTACTTCCCTTTCAGCTTATACTCACAGCTATATTGCATTCAGGCATTTTTCATGCAGTTTCTTTTAACCTACCCCTATCTCTGCCCACTTCGCAGTATGAACTTAGGATTTTTGAAGACATTCACGCTTTGGGTCATACTATTAAACATATTATGTAGACACTTTTCAACAATAAAAACACATAGATGAAAACGTGCTGCTTGCTACGGTGAAATGCCACTATGAAGAGGTGAGTTCTGCAATTTTAAACAGAAGGTTTTTGAACCCTTTTTTAATTAAAGGAGAACAATATAACTTTTCAGGTGGAGGGTATGCCCCCTTAATGTGTCCATGGAGATATTAATGCTTTGGCAAGAATGTTTCACAATATGGCATTAAACTTATTTATCTCCATAGAGACATGGCGTTGGCATGATCAGGACAAGTCGGATCTCTAGGGTGGCAAGTTAACGTAAGAATGCATGATTTTCAAGGTATTTTTGAGCAATAGTATCAGACAAAATTGAATAAATACAAGATATAGATATGTTTAATGCAATAAACTCTCCATCAGAAAAGTTACATGGTGTTCCATTAAGCTAGCCTGGGAATTCCCAGGCCGCTTCCGTTCGTTTCGAACTGGAAGGCGGCCTGGAAACTCGTCCAAGCGAGAGTCCCAGATTTAGGGCCCCAATCAGAGAGCGGGGGAGGTGTGGCAAGACGGTGACGCGTACTACATGACAAACGGAAGCTTGTAGTTTGAACTGACAACTGACATGATTGGCTATGGACACGTATACGCTCAATGATAGACATTCATAACGCCCAATAAACGGCTGTTGGCAATCGCTAACCACACCTCCGCTACGTGATTTTTCGAAGCGAGTTTCCAGACCCATATCTCACTTGTGATATGGTCAGGTGTTAACCAGACTACCATTAAGCTGCTTCAGATCAATATTTGTATTTTACAATAAATAAAATCTAAAATGGTAATCTACATATGGTATGGTTTAATACTAAAAAAGAGAATAAGGATAATGTCTTCTGTGTTCATGTTATTTGAGAGTTGTTGTGTTATCTGCATTTACTATGATGTAGAAATTGTTCCATAAGTGTCCTGTTCTGCTGGTTCCAGCTGCAGAGCATCCCAGGTGTGGTGTGTTACACAGTACAATCTAAGATTTCATTAACCATGAAGGTTCAATATTTTCTATATAGATCTTATTTTACTACACGTGCATACCAGCTCTGTTGTTAAGCATTGTACTAATTAGTCACTTGCAGTATTTTAATAATTAACCTGCTTATAGTTTCAAATTAGCTGTAATGCATGGGCACCTAACTATGGTTCAGGGTAATGAAATGTTTTCAATTGCGCATAATGAAGTTCCATGTGTGCTATAGCCATTACACCAGAGAGTCTAATGCAGTCAGATCTGATTCAATTAGTGTCATCTCCCACCTTCTTTAATCAGCGCTCCCACATTCACCTATACATAACTGATACAGGTCCACTGGAGAGTCTACTCAGGAGACACAATGAGGTCATCAGCGGTGACCATATGTATGAATTTGAGCCAAGTGCCAAACTAGGGAGAATAGATTAGGTAATTACCATACTTTTTGGAGATATAGGCCATAAATTAAAGTCTCCAACAACTTCTCAAGTGACAGCTCATCTAATCAGGGCCACAATCACGGCGCTGCCTTGCTGTTTACTGATTGCTCTAATCAAAAAGGGCTTCTTCAAACACAGCTAATTGGTCAGTTTACTCACGGTACAGAGAGGCAAATGTGGAGGGGCTACTGTCGTGATTTGAAGGACCCAAATATCTCCTATTTGCATTGAGTGCCACCAGAATACTCTTGACTCCCACAAGTTATCAGCAAACCAGACAATTATTCATCAGGCACAAATTGGTACATCAAAGTCAAATCAGAGAATTACTGCAGCACGACCCCACAGCACCGGCTCAGAGGAAAGGTGGCCTTTGATTGACCGCTATGCCCTTTCCACAAGTGGAGTGGGAGAAGGAAAGGTGATTGGCTTAAGTTTGCACCACACAAAATCTTTGCAACTTGTACAACTACAAACTGAACTTGAAGCTTTCCTTAATATGCACCAATGAGTAATAATACAAAACTGCCTTCAAATGTATTTTAGAATAATGGTTCTACTCACATGCTAGACCTATGGCATTAGTGAGTGAAAAAAAACAACACATTGTTTCTGTTACCCTAAAGTGCTTGGTTGTAATAACAAAGTACCATCCAAAAAACAAAAAACAGATTCGTGAAAAGTCCCTCAGTCGTCCAGGTAGAATCCATGATCAAAGGAGAAGTTCAATTTGTCAACTGGACAAAGTTTGTTTGGTTGAAAACGTTTCGCCGCTCATCCGAGAGGCTTCGTCAGCTCTGGTTATTGTACTGGTTAGACCCTGCTTATATCTAGCTGCCGGGAGGCGCGTCCTACAATGACAAAAGCTCTGAAAACGATCCCCAAAACAGATTATTGAAAAATCAATCTATCAAATGTTCTGCATTATGGCGAAGGATAGAGTGGTAACTATGTAGAAATACTATCGCCCCACCTTCTCATCGCTCACAATAAATGTGGAGGAGCAGAAGCTTTCCTCTATGTTAGCAGCTACGCAATCACCAAATCTTTTTAGCCCTTGTTGTACACGACTCTATGGTTTTCTTTGTGGCTGTAGTTATTGACAATGGATGAGAGAAGGAATATATAGGTTTATCTGGAAACTGACAGTTTTGCTTTTTGGCAAGCTAAAGTTGCAATTAAAAAGTCACATTATAAGAGTCAAGTTATATTCAACAGTTCCTTCACAGCAGCAACAGCTATCCTCTGACCTGGATATGGGCCAATCATATTCTTTAAGATGTCAACAATGGAAGTGCATATCTTTGTTCATTCTGTTTACTGTATAGAAATCATCTCAGAGCCTCAATAAAGTACAAAATCTATACAAGATTATGGTTTGTACTGCGTAATTGTCAAACTGTTGATCAAATATGGCCTTTGTGTTTGGTCATGCATCAACATGCATCCCATTCAAAGGATGGGACAGTGCACAACAAAATGAGGATTTGCAAACTAAGTTCTGAATAACATTTATGTTCAAGTGTCTTATTTTCATACACTAGAAGCAAAAAGATCTTAAAAGCTTGGTCTTCCTCCTACCCAATATGCAATATTAAAAAGATTAAAAAGAGGGCATCTGAATAAGAAGAAGAAGAAGTGACTTTATTGATCTCACACTGGAGAAATTCTTCTCTGCATTTTAACCCATCCTATATACACATATATTAGGAGCAGTGGGCAGCACACTTCTGCGCCCGGGGACCATCTCCATGATCTTCTTGCTTCGGTTTGATCAGGACCTAAGCTGGAGGTACCTATGGTGAATGTTTTTGGGTTGATGGGGGAAACCGGAGTGCCCGGAGGAAACCCACCCAGACACGGGGAGAACATCCAAACTCCACACAGAAAGGCCCAGGCGACCCGGGGATCGAACCCAGACCATGCATGCAAACTCCACACAGAACACACACAGAAAGGCCTGGGCGACCCGGGGATCGAACCCGGAACCTTCTTGCTGTGAAGCGTGAGTGCTAGCCACTCAGCCACCGTGCCGCCATAATAATATATATATATCTATAATATATAATATAATAATATATAATATATATCTAATAATATATATCTTGGTCTGTGTGAAGCAGTCTTGAACAGGTCAACAGTCCAGTACTTAGCACTCAAAAATCAAACTTCAGCCTAGGTGGCTTGGGTAGTCCAATACTTCTGTCCACATCAGAGAGACCAAAGGGCGGCTCCATAGCATGTATGAGTCTAAGTACCTGTGGCACTCCAACATAGATAATACAGATAATTATTTGTTTTATTTATTTTTGTTTTGACTTTACTAAATGTGTGTGTAAATGTGTAATACAAATAAATAATACCATCACAAGAAGATAAGATAAGATAATCCTTTATTTGTCCCACAATGGGGAAATTGCAGTGTCACAACACAAGTTTCAGAAACAGTAGGAAAATATGAGCATGCATCAAAATTATTATTATTATTATTATTATTATTATTATTATTATTATTATTATTATTATTATTATGTAAGAAGGGCACTGAAGTCCAGCATTGACAGCACAGTAAAGCATGGAACTTGTATTGTGTTGCAAATATGAATAGTCCTCATGTTGTGATGTAGAGGGAGCCAAATTCATAGGGCTAATTGTCAAAATACCTCTGTGCACTCGAGCGCCGTATGACTTGAGGGCACTTGTTCGCCTCTTGTGTTGTGATGATACAATATCTCCAAACAAGTTTACAGCCTCAGGGGTGATGCCTCTCATATACATGGATATCTGGGCTGTCTTTTAGCACTTGGATTACCAGGTGTCACCGGTCATGTTTATTGTCATGCCATTTTAAGTTGAACTTCACGAGGTGTTTTGATTAAATGCCATGCCTTAACCCGAATTTCCAGTTAATACCTCCCATGTCAATAAATTAAAGGTGTGGATAGTGGTATTTTGGCCTAAGCTGCTTTGATCACTTTTGCCAACTTTAATGTCACTACATTTAAGCCATAGAATTTAATTATCTCCCAATGACCAAGAGGCACCATGGGAGAAGATAGAATAAAGAGGTTAGGAGAAAGATCCAGTAAAGAGTTTAGGTTTAATATGTGTAAATGTGATGTGTTTTTCAGCGGGAGGTACACCGCTTACTCTCACCTAAAGGTCACCTGAAGGTCACCAGGTCCCGGCTGAGGCAGAAACTACAGATCACTTTGTTATTTCTGCATTGAGAAAGATGCAGAGCAGGAATGTGGAAATGTGAGGCAGACTGAAGCATACACGTCTCTAGTGGTTATGGGAGAGCACACCATGAATAAATTGACTACTGTCCCCATGCAGGAGATTGCCTTCAATCATGAGGCATAAGGTGTCAATGTGGCGCCCTGTGTGACTGGAGCACCAAATTACCTTCCTGCAGATTGCCGAGCAGGGTCTAATAAGAATGGGGAATGAGCTGAAGAGGGAGAACTGCTAATTAATGTGGCCAAAGTCAAAGCCTGTGTCCTGGGCCTGATGGTCAACCTCAGGGCAGGAACTGTGGAATGAGCATCCCTCATTTTGTGAGCAGAAAATGTATTAAGAGAGTGAAAAAATGGTTGTTAAGTCTGAATGGCCACCTTTAAATCAGGGGTTTGCAAACATATGTGCCTGATGGCCAACAAGAGATTAGATCTTCTATAGTATAAATCACCATGCAGCAAATATATATACAAATTTATAAACTCCCTTTTTTACCATAAAATCACTGCTGCAGAGTTCGGCCACAAAGACTTTCCTGCCCATAACATTATCCACGACAAGAGCCCATACAATGATAATCCATGACATTCTTGTGAAATATGACTGTATCCATTTACATACAAATGTCCGTGGAACTAAAAGCGATGCTGGTCCATTTGACCCATTTAGTCTGAAACCCAGACTAAACAAAAGCCCGGCTTGTGCATTAAAGCAATTGTTTATGCCTGCATGGTGCAGTATGGATAATTCTGTCATAAATGGTTATTAACTGATAGAGAAACCATGGCGATCCATAATAGCTGGTAATCATCCCGTCTCTGGACGTGTTTTCCCTTATACACAGGGTTAAAGAATTAGAGTGTGTAGTCAATTACATTTAGCGGGTCACAGAAATTAATTTAGTGCCTTAGGAATGTTTTACCCGCTTGGTCTGCGGCAGTGCTGTGGTAGCATTCTGCACACATAATCAAGCATGAGCTGAGCCTGTCTACCCAATCTACTGCACAGTCCCACAGGGAAAAATGACTTGCAACAGGAAAACCTGCATGAATACTAATTTGCCTACTTGGCTTTAACAGCTTTTGCAATCCAATCTCACAGGAATTTGTAGAATATGATGCCTTTCCATCTTTCCATATTAATTAGGCAGGCAGCGAGAGAGAGTGACAGAGGGACAGGGTGTAAGAGAGAGAGAGGGGACATGGGAATATCTCTGAGCTGGGACGCTGTGCTCTCAGTCCTAAATGCAGTTAATTATAATGTGATTTGAAGCATCTCAAGCAGGAATCTGGCAATCTGCATTTGGAGTTTTGAACAGGGCACCGTCTCTTCATTATGGCTAGGCACAGTTAACGCTTCCAGGCATTCCAGAAATTACCAACTGCTAAAACTGATAATAAAATAAATCTGTGAACTGATCACAATATACAATGTGGATAAAGTGTTTGGATTCATCATTTGGAAGGCAGCTATAATGGAAGTTAGCTACAGACTTCAGAGAAGATCATTAAGATTAAGTCTTTATTTGGTCTCACACACAATGACACACGGACACACAGGAGAAATTTGACTTCTGCATTTGACCCATCCTTTTCAGGAGCAGTGAGCAGCCATCTTTCGGCGCTCGGGGGGCAGTACCGCGAAGGGTCTTGCCCAAGGACCCACACTGGTTTTGCTCATTGCCGGGGGGGGGTCAGTGACTTTCCCCCATCATCACCAAGCAATGCCTCTGGGTTTAACTAAACAAACTACAGTGGTACCTCACCTTACGAAAGACCCTACATACGAAACGCCTTCACGTTAAATTTCTCTCTAGATAGGTCTCTAGATACGAAAGAAAATTCAAGTTACGAAACGCGAAATCTCAAAAATTCGAATAATGCGCGCTCAGAGGCACGCCCCGCTGTTATCCCCGCTCAAAGAGCACCTTTCTCTGCCTTTTAGTTCACAGTGTCAATCCCCCGGCTCTTGAATCGGATAGAACCAGAGCCAGCCCCGGGGAAATCCCTGCGGCCGTGCCCGCTCAAAGAGCATCTTGCGCCAAACACGCAAGGAGCGCGGAGACAGGAGCACCACGAGCACGACAAAGAACCGCGGCGAACACGCAGTGTGACGGAGCGCCTGTAGCGCAGTCATTCCCCGACCGGCGTCTCTCTCTTGCTCTCTTGTCCCAGCGCGCGTCTAGACTGCAGAGCACAGAGCGCTTCTCCTGGTTTGCGTAACCAGACTCTGATTCAACTGTTCCCTCCCTATAAACTGTTCTCCGTGATCTGGACTCTGTTTCCCTCCCTGGGGCATACGAGGGTGCACACTTGGACAGTTGAATCAGAGTCTGGTTACGCAAACCAGGAGAAGCGCTCTGTGCTCTGCCGTCTAGGCGCACGCTGGGGCCAGAGAGCGAGAGCCAATCAGGACGCAGAACACAAAGTTACACTATTAAAAAATGTTACAATATAAAAAAAAAAAACTTGGAAGGAATCAGGCCTTTTCCATTGAAATAGCTACTCAACTTACGAAAAATTCACGTTACGAAACCACTTCTGGAACGAATTAATTTCGTAAGGTGAGGTACCACTGTAAACAAATGTACTACACTAAAGCATTCCTCATTGATGGAGACGAGTGAGTTCAATTTGAATTACAGTAATCCCTCGTTTATCGCGGGGGTTAGGTTCCAGAAATAACCCGCAATAAGAGAAATCCGCAAAGTAGGACAACTTTATATTTTACAATTATTCTACATGTTTTAAGGCTGTAAACACCTCACCACACACATTATACGCTTTTCTCAGACTGGAATTAACCTTTTCTCACATTTCTCTCTCGTTTAAACACTCAAACTTTCATAGATTTTTCAACAAAATGTGTTAATAGTGAAGCGTGGGGGGAGACACGGCTCCGGAAGCCCCGCCGGACGCGCGAGGAGCACGGAGACATGAGTCACTGGATCCGCAGGAAGAACCGCACTCATCCAACGGCACTGCCATATCCCGGGACGTGACGCGCACCAACCCCTTGGAGAAGTGCGTGACACGTGCAGCCCTCATCGTGGTCAAATCCGTGACAGAGCAGCGTGACCGGCGCAAGACCGCGCGTACACCGGGGCTGTGAGCACGAGATCGAACCGCGGTGTCCGGATCGCGTCCTTTCAGCCCGAGCCACAAACCAGCCGCACGAAACCAGCAAAGAGCGGCACGTGGTGGTTTAATCCTGGTTTAGACCTGGTCTAGTCCCTGTTTAGTCCAGGTCTAGACCTGGTCCAGTCCTGGTTTAGTCCAGGTCCAGTCCAGGTTTAGACCTGGTCTAGACCTGGTCTAGACCTGGTTTAGTCCTGGTCTAGTCCTGGTCTAGTCCGGGTCTAGTCCCGGTCCCCCCTGCGTCCCCCATCTATCAATCGGCAAAGGTCTACAGTCTCTTCGCCAATCAGGACGCAGAACACAAAGTTACACTATTAAAAAATGTTACACTATAAAAAAAAAACCTTGGAAGGAATCAGGCCTTTTCCATTGAAATAGCTACTCAACTTACGAAAAATTCACGTTACGAAACCACTTCTGGAACGAATTAATTTCGTAAGGTGAGGTACCACTGTAAACAAATGTACTACACTAAAGCATTCCTCATTGATGGAGACGAGTGAGTTCAATTTGAATTACAGTAATCCCTCGTTTATCGCGGGGGTTAGGTTCCAGAAATAACCCGCAATAAGAGAAATCCGCAAAGTAGGACAACTTTATATTTTACAATTATTCTACATGTTTTAAGGCTGTAAACACCTCACCACACACATTATACGCCTTTCTCAGACTGGAATTAACATTTTCTCACATTTCTCTCTCGTTTAAACACTCAAACTTTCATAGATTTTTCAACAAAATGTGTTAATAGTGAAGCGTGGGGGGAGACACGGCTCCGGAAGCCCCGCCGGACGCGCGAGGAGCGCGGAGACATGAGTCACTGGATCCGCAGGAAGAACCGCACTCATCCAACGGCACTGCCATATCCCGGGACGTGACGCGCACCAACCCCTTGGAGAAGTGCGTGACACGTGCAGCCCTCATCGTGGTCAAATCCGTGACAGAGCAGCGTGACCGGCGCGAGGCCGCGCGTACACCGGGGCTGTGAGCACGAGATCGAACCGCGGTGTCCGGATCGCGTCCTCTCAGCCCGAGCCACAAACCAGCCGCACGAAACCAGCAAAGAGCGGCACGTGGTGGTTTAATCCTGGTTTAGACCTGGTCTAGTCCCTGTTTAGTCCAGGTCTAGACCTGGTCCAGTCCTGGTTTAGTCCAGGTCCAGTCCAGGTTTAGACCTGGTTTAGACCTGGTTTAGTCCACGTTTAGTCCTGGTCTAGTCCGGGTCTAGTCCCGGTCCCCCCTGCGTCCCCCATCTATCAATCGGCAAAGGTCTACAGTCTCTTCGCCAATCAGGACGCAGAACACAATGTTACACTATTAAAAAAATGCTACACTATAAAAATAAAAAAAAAATCTGTGAAACAGCGAGGCCGCGAACAGTGAACCGCGATAGAGTGAGGGACCACTGTAGTAGCCTTTATTTAAAATTGCATGAAGCTTGAGTTAAGACTGATATTGATCATAATTTCATTCACTATAAAAATTCCATTTACTTCTACAGTTTGATTCTTTAAGTTCACAGGTTACAATTACTTTACAGCCACTCAGTTTTACAGTTCAGTTTCACATTAGGGCAAGAAGTAACTAAAAGGTGAAGGCAAGAAAACAAGGAGATGAAGGAAAGACAGTAGGATGCACTGTGAGGTATCGCTGACTCAAACCCCATAATTTGAGAAATAAGTTATATTAGTCTGGTTAAAGTATTTCAGTCTCATGCTAACAGTTTAAACATACTGCTTCAAAGCTCGCAACCATGCTCAGTCAGTGACATCAGCTTGGCCAGGCCATGACACACATACAGACCCATCACCAGAGACATGAGAGCAGCCCACTGGCCACATTTTTAAATTCACTGTCTTAGCTAGCATCATGGAGGACAGGGCAGGTAACACAGCTGGTGGAAGTGAGCAAGTCAGAGGAAGACCAAAGACTACTTGGAAACCTTAATAGATTTCTTTCAATTGCCACCCACTGGTTACTCCAAAATCCATGCCTCTACACATATGATACATAGGTATAAACATATGCATATGTTTCAGCTACTTTCTGTAATCTTCTTCAGAATTTAAATAATATTATGGAGAGAGAATTTGTCCAAGAAATTACTCAAGTAAGAGTAAAACACCAGGATTTCTGCTCAACATCCCAGTCTTCACCAGCAGGTGGATCACCAACCTCCTGATGGACCAGAGGCAGCGTGGGCAGCTGAATGTCTTGGACACTCAGATAATCAGCACCAGAACTCATGTACTTGTACTCTTCTCCCTGTATACCAACTACTGCAGCTCCAACCACAACTCTGTAAAGCAGATCAAGTTTGCAGGCAACACCACCCTCATTAGGCTCATCTTGGACAGTGATGAGTCTGCCAGCAGGAGCAAGGTGGACTGCCTGGTGACCTGGTGCAGTGGCAACAGCCTGGAGACAGTGGAGATGATCATAGACAGAAACGTCACAGCTCCCCTGCCCCCTCACCCTGATTCACAGCCTCATCACCGCTGTGAACTCCTACAGCTTCCTCAGTACCAGCATCACCCAGGACCTCAAGTGGGGGCCGATCATTTGCTCCCTCATCAAGAAGGCCTAACAGAGGATGTACTTCCAGCGGCAAAAGCTGCCAGCCCAAATGATGGTGGGGCCATCACTGAGTTCGTCCTCATCTCCCCCATCATGGTGTGGTATGCCAGGGCCACTGTCAGGGACAGACACAGGCTGCAGTGCATTGTGTTTTCTGCTGAGACTCCAGGCCTTAGGGAGAGCAGTCAGACCGCTGCTGACCCTTCTCACCTCGAGGGCCTATTTGAGACGCTCCCTTTAGGCAGGAGGCTATGGCCCATTCAGACCAAAAGCTCTCTCTACAACGGTTTCTTACCCTCTGCTGTTAGACCCGTGAACATTTTATAACAACTGCCACTTTAAACAACCCTCTTCAACAATAATAATCTTTTTGCACTGCCACTTTTTCAATGTTGTTCACTGTCCATATATATATATTTTTTTAAATATTCTCTCAAAATCTACTTAACACCTTATTTATGGCATTTTAATAATAGTTTTTATTTTACTATTATTACTCTTCATTGCTTTATGTTGCACCATATTGCCAAATGTGCAACATAAAGCATTTTTTTTCACTGATTCTGAGGGAAAAAATGCTTTGGGGGAAAATAATATAATGTTAATGACATCTATTCCACTGTGAATAGACATGTTTGAAAAGCTTGGACACATTTCAGTTTAGGCATTTAATCAATAATAGCACTAAATGAGTTCACAAATGAGGTTGGTGGTCTGAGCTCATCTCATACCAGTGCATATTGTTGTTGTATTTTTGGGCAAGACACTTCACCTATATGTACTATGCCTATATGTACTATGTTCAATATGTATGCACGTATACCACCATAGCAATCAGCGGGCTTTTGACGTTCTCCTTATGGCATTCACCCTGCTGCCAACATAAACATGGTTAGTAGAGTGCTGGTCTGCAGGTTGGCGGTATGATTCCAGTACCCACAGATGATCATTATGTCCTTGGGCAAGACCACCTCAACCTGAGTATCTGTGTACACTGGTACACAACATTTGTAATTTTCTATTCATTCAATATTAAGTTTTGAAAAAAAAAAAAAATCTTAAAATGCAATTGAACAATGGATTTGAAAATAAATGGACAAAAAGGCTTTATAATGGTCCCAAAATAGTGAGTCCAAATACACTTCATTATGCTTTGTTAAATCATCATAATCAAAAGATCAAACCGTTGTGGACATGTGGCATCCAGCTGCAGATGATAGTGCTTTTCTATAGGAGCCTGTGAAAAACTCCAATAATAAGAGAGTGAGGCGTCCATACACGCTGAACAGATTTCACTTGGCCCTTTGTGTCGGAGAATCTCACCTGGTCTTTAGAGTGGGGGGCAGAGGGGAGCCAACCTTCCCGGCCCTGCAGTGATGGAGACACAGCCTTCCTCAGTAACCCATTCTCATTCACACGCGTCATTCATGTGCAAATCACTCCCAGGGCCATTGTTCAGACGCCGCGCCGCCTCAGACTTTCCAAATCCAATGGTAAATGTAGCTTCAGTAACCAGATATGTTCTATAGGAGATGGTAACAATATAAAGTACATATATTTGTCTTTTTTTTTCATTGTTTACAAGTCTAAAAATGACTATGTTCAACAAAGTGTGCTCACTGCCGACCACACTGACAGAAACTGAGATACAATATGCAAATGCATTATTTAGACTTTGGCAAACATTTATACTTTTGAGGACATACTGATGACAAGAATAACAAATTATTAATACCTGGGATCATACATGCAGAAGAGGAAGAAATGCCAATTTTAACTGTTACTTCATGTACTAGAAAAAGTAAATGAACAGATATTATTTGAGTAAAAGGAAGGGTCTTGCTTTTACAATGTATGAAGTCATTTTTGGCAAGTAAAAAATAACAGCTACAGCTATGACTGAGTTTACCTTTACTACCTTTACAAATGGATTTAGAAGGTATATTTCTTTTGTGACAGTACATCAAGTATGCAGAACTTCCTGTAAATGGATGAGATGTATTTTAATATATGAGATGAAAAGCACTATCAGCATTATTTGTTAACTTAAATTACATTACACCATTTGGGTGGAAAGTTTAATTATACAGAACATCAAACTTAATGGCTATAAAACTGAATTCGGTGAAAGTAGCCAGTGTGAAGACAAAGCAGCATCCTTGGGGACAGCGCTCAATTAAGCCCTCCTACCTGAAAGCATGGATTTTGTTTTAATATTCAAGGACAAAGCTACTAATTCATGTCCAAAATAAACATTTTTACCAAGAACTACGCTGATCAATGGGAAAGATTGTTTAACTGTATATAATGGTGACGGCTCTCTTTGAAAACGCCCCGAGCTCTTGTAATCAAAAGCACAGCCTTTTGTCTGTTTACCACACATACCAAAGAAGCTGCTAAAGAGGCCACGGCAGGATGAATGAAGATTTAATTGAGACCTATTGAGGCAGAAGATCAAAATGACCTTGCTTTAAATGATTATTCACTGATAAAGATATATAAAAGTAGGGAAGGGAGATAGACAGACACACACACACTCAGGAGTTTGTCCAGTTTGTGGAGAAGCCATATTAACTTTACCTTAAAGGGCCCATATTACCATATTTTCTGATTATAAATGTTGTTTCCTCGTCAAAAACAAAACCTAGAGGTTTGTTAACACACAACTCCTGCACATTTAGGCTGTCTTCTATTTTCAAATGGAAAACACTGTTCCACCTTGTGATGTCAGGTGATAATACAGGAAGTGGTTTACTAAAGTCATTTGGATGATTTCAGATCTGGAAATGCCGGTCTCTACTAAACTAAAAGGTAGCTCATAACTTGAAAACTAACAGTAAATGACATCACAAGGTGGAACAGAGCATTTGAAGCTAGCTTTGAAGCTAGACAAACAAATATGAATAAAGTATTACTCAAACATGTGTGAATGAAACAAAACAGTACTCCACGTATGTGTTAGAGGAGGTAACAACACTATAACACGGCTTAAAGCACACAAGAATCCATTATGTGTAATGTAGGACCTTTAAGCTATCAACCAAAACAGTTCACTTTTATGGTCAAAGGAGAAGTTCAATTTGTCAACTGGACAAAGTTTGTTTGGTTGAAAACGTTTCGCCACTCATCCGAGAGGCTTCGTCAGCTCTGGCCCTCATGCTGGTTAGACCCTGTTTATATCTAGCTGCAAGGGAGGAGCTAACTACCCTGAACAAAGCTCTGAACCTATCCCCGCTACTCTCTTTTGTTTTACGAATTCCTCTGGCGTCTTGTATTAGCATATCCATCAACCCTAGGCGGCGCTCACTACACTGAAATAGCTCTGAAACTATCAACTAATCTGTCTCTTTGTATTTCAAATTTCTCTGGCGTACTCTGAAATACAAAGAGACAGATTAGTTGATAGTTTCAGAGCTATTTCAGTGTAGTGAGCGCCGCCTAGGGTTGATAGATATGCTAATACAAGACGCCAGAGGAATTCGTAAAACAAAAGAGAGTAGCGGGGATAGGTTCAGAGCTTTGTTCAGGGTAGTTAGCCCCTCCCTTGCAGCTAGATATAAACAGGGTCTAACCAGCATGAGGGCCAGAGCTGACGAAGCCTCTCGGATGAGTGGCGAAACGTTTTCAACCAAACAAACTTTGTCCAGTTGACAAATTGAACTTCTCCTTTGATCATGGATTCTACCTGGACAACTGAGGGACTTTTCACGCAGTTCACTTTTATATTTTTATGTATGCATATAACTGCATTCTTAAGGTTGATTTAAATTAGAATCCCTTCCTTTTGCTATCTATCTGATCAATGCACCACATCCAGGTGTCAATGTGCTGAAACCAAAGGCCCATGTACTTTTTTAAAGTGTTGCCAAAGGCACTCAGTAAAGTTTGCACGTGGATTCATAAACTTGATTGACTATGCCACTGTCTTTAGAATGACAAGAATTTGATCGGAAATTATTTTAGCGCATATTATCAGGTTTATTACACATTGCATACCAAACAGCATTGAAGGCTAAGTGAAAAAAATACACTAGATTATGCAGAATACAGAAAAGATATGCATGCAATAACCAGCAATGACCGCAAAACCAAATTCATTTCATATGTTTATCCATCTATAAAGCTAAATAACACTAGAATCCGGTCAGCAAAACTTTCCTGTATTCCTCATTTGGAAGATATTGCTCACATAACTGTACATTCAAGTTTAGTTTTAAAGCAAACATGGTCAGTGCAATCCATTTGAATACTAGTTTTTTCCTGTAACAAGGACAGTTTTATATGCTGAATGACAATACCTTGACACCTTTCCAATACAAAGCCTTGACTTCTTTTACTTTTATAAAGGAAATCATACAAGTACATGTGTTTTGTACTCCTTTGTACAGCATGTTGTACACTACAATACAAAGCCTGCATATGAAATTATCATATGAATGCATTAACTGGGTGAGATTTTGACTTTACCACTACAGATTGGAACTAAATATAAATGCTAATGTCATCTGTAATCACCTTTTAATAAAAACTTGTCAGTCAAGGACCTCCACTGCATATCGGCTGTGTCTTGGCGGCATGGAAGCTGAGACGCTCCTACTGGCTCTGTTATTGTGTACACATTAGTACAATCTAACTCCACTTCCACTATGAGCTATGTGTCTCATACAAGTGTCTGTTGACATGCTCCTTAACATGGATATTATGTGAGAAAGCCTTTTAGCAAACTCCAAATGATTCTGCCACTGTTCTCTTTTCTCTGCTGGGTCAGGGCTGTCTGCAGCCATTATTGGTAATGAATCTGGAGTCCTACTTTAAAAGGTTCATGCATGTAAAGTCACCTAAAGCTGACTAATGGAATCTCACTGACACTGGATGCCAGAGGCTTTTTACTACATCCCAGAGCTGCACATTTGGACATTCACACGAGCACAGACATAATGAACTATAAATGTAAACTTGAAAATGTAACCTCCCACATACTCAACTCACAACTCACAGCTATAAATAGAACAGAACAGTGTGCAGCAAAGGTCCCCATTGTGCGTGATGTACTGACCTGGATTCATTTTCTCTGTTTAATTTAGACCTGGCTTCTGCAAAAGTGTCATACAAGCACATTTATTAAAGATGCAGCGGCTACAAATGCAAATATTTAAGTGCTGGCCCACATGTTCTAAACACAGAGTTTGTTAGTACTGCTACACTGTGTGCCCCGGGAGATGGGCCTCTTCAGAGGGGTCAGTGGTCACGGCACTGCGTGCAGAGTGGCCATTGTGCTTTGTCGTTTCACAGGTGACTCACATCACTACACTCGAGCAGGCTGGAGGCAGAGCACTCGGAGATGCTTGCAGCATTCAAAATGCATGATTTCCAGCCTAGTGCAAACAAATCGCTTTAAAAGATCAGTTTAATCTATTTGGAGCTGTTATTATGAGCCGGGAGAGTTGTTCAGATAAAGAGACTGAAGCAGGGTTAACATCAGAGTGTTGGACAACTCTTCACATACTTTACCCATGAGAGCCGTCTCCTTTTATTATATTATTTGTTTTTACAATACGCAATGCATTTGATTTACAAATGTAGAGCAGACATTTAGTAGGTTACACACGTAGCAAGCTCCTTTGAATTTCTGATGTAATATAGTACATAGAATAAGTACTGGGCCCAGAGCTTATTAGTCGTAGAAGTCATCAGTGTCAACATTGCCTGTGTTGAAAGGTTGAGGACGTAAGGCTGCTTCAATCTCAGAGTAGCTATCATCTGATTCTCCCCAGAATGCTATTGCAAAAAGAGGACAGAAAAAAGAAAAGTTGACATTATCAGAGCAGAATGTTTACCCTTCCACACTTCATATTAAGTGTAACCTTTTACATCTTCTAACATATTTTTTTTTTTACACAGCCAATTCTACACACTCTTTACAAGCATTTGAAAGGCGGGAAGTAAAGATTACCTTGAGTTTCATATCACAATGACAATCTTAACAATCTTGCTTTTATGCACTTGAAAAAAGTGCATCTACATCTTGTTCACTCACATGCCTTGGGTGATTTGATAGAATCTTTAAAAACTAAATACAAATGACAAATATAAAACTGGAGGTCGAGCCTGCTTTAGATGTCCTCCCTTATTTTATTCATCTTAATTTGTACTCTAAAATAAGTTTTGTAGAGAGCCTTTGCTTCCTATATGACCTAAATGTACTTAAAAAAAAATAATTTAACCGTGAACAGGCTAACCGTGAACAAGCCTGTATACATGCTTTCACTAACCTGATTTTAGCTTCAAGGTATTTTCCATTAGCAAATACTTCAGAAGCATTATTGCATTTACAGAGAAATATAATCAAACAGTTGGTGCTTGATTGAAATTAAAGAAATTTACAATCAGTCACACACAAACCTCTTTATCATAATCTGTTCGATGTAATTAACCTTGTTTTGACATCGCCTTTGTGAGCAACTGAAGCAACTTTGTCTAAACTCACCTTTTGACTGTAGAGCACAATGAACATTTGAGTTTGCTCCCACCGTTCTGAAAACACAAAAAATGTTATCCTTGCAAGTTATTGCCATAGTCTTTCTTTGATAAAATCATGTTCAACTAAAAATAGCTTTAATGAAAAATAGGACAAAGAAGGAATACGCATGAAGAACACACACAGAGGGAATTGATTTTAAGCCTTGTTTGTATTTATTTTGATTAGCTTGTGAACTCTTTGTGCAACCAAAGGAAATGGACATTTTCAGAAGGTGACTTTTTTGGCTCCTGTTTCTAATTGTGCCAAAGGACTTGAACAAGACCCCCTTTATTGTAAAATGTGTCAAAAACATGTGTTGCCAGGTTCCCATAGCTTCAGTGATATCACTATGTAAATGTGTGACCTCGTGAGGCTTTGATCTAGCTCAGTGCATATGCAATAAGCCCCCCCATCCACTATAAAAGGGCTCCTCTTTAATTTACATCCTCACAGAGCCTATTGAAAGGTGCACAATGTATCCTCATCATCTCTCAGGTTAGCATACATATCTATATAGCTTATTTGTTTAGGTCTTTCAAGCTACAAGAACCGATGAGCTTCTCTCTGAAAACCGGAAAACCTAGTATGCCTGTGAGCGCCAGCGAATGCTTAAACAGCCACAATGTATACAACACAGATTTAATCCTCCCATTCCCCATGTGTATCTTAAGCAATTGTAGCTGCATTACAGTCAAAATGCTCAAAAATACATAAAATACCTCAGTGGTGACCGTATTCATAGAGCGCCTAACCCTTACATTAAACTAGTCAATTTTGTTTAGCAAGAAACTTGTTTTTGTATTCTTCTATGAAACACTGTCCAATGTAGTGTTTAGGGGTGTTCCATGGCCATCAATAGATAGATTTGTCTTTCTGTACCTATGACAGAAAGAATAAGTTTTATTAAATAGCTTTTTCATTTACACCTCCTGCTAAAATAATGATGCTAAATGTGGATGGCAATAGCACGTGCATTGGCAGGATATTAACTCCTGAAGGTTATTATTGATGTATAAATGATGTGCACTTCAGTATACACTTGACATGGTTACTCATTTTCCATGTGGTGAACTTTATGCAAAGAGACTCAAAAATGCATATTAAGAAGTGAAAATTATATGGCAGCCCATGACAGCTCCAACACAAAAGCACGAGCCTGATATCCACATGGAGCCTCTTAAACAGTCAGTTAAAGCACAGATGATAAAACAACTAAACCATAGGGAACAGAGGATCCATTTGCCAAAGTTAAGAATCGAAAAGCATACATTGCCTGAAGCCACAGAAATATGTCATATTCCATACAATTACTTCCTCTCTTTTACCACAATAATAGCTGTTACAGCCAGTAAATTGGGCTTTTTCTTTTCTCCAACTTCCCCCAGGATGGGAATGGTCTATCAGCTGTGCCACTTCAGCAAGGGACAGGATTGATTTCAAGACGAAGCCATTACCATAGGGAGCCCAGTCTGTATGTGACCCCGCCAATCTAATATTCCGTTTCCATAAACATTTATGCCAGTTCATCTTCAGCGGAGTTTCCCTTAATTGAGGCAATGATCTGAATATATAAGACTGGGCTGGCCTGCATTTTACAAACTCGGGGAGGGAGAGGTAAATGTGTAAAATGATGCAAATTACAGCTATTGTAATTCCAATGTTCTTTCCACAATACCTCGCTCATTCTCCGTTTCCGTCACACATTTGTTTCATATTGTTGTTTATGACATGTTTTAACATCTATTGCTGTCTGATATACATCACCCAGTCCATGTGACCTGTACATTTGTATACAGACTACTTAGTTTGGCACTATAATTTACTATAATAGCTTAGTTTATGACAAAATAGGGATGCCCTCTATAGCCATTCAAACAAATCAACTGAAACCTATTTCAGTATTTGAATAATTAAGGGATATTAGTTCAAACAATGCCACTAAACACATACTTCTACACATGCATTATCAAATACATACCCCAAAACATACCATATATTAAAAACTCATAATGTAACAAACATGACAGATCTGACAAAAATATACCACTGTGCGGTGTATGAAATAATGCTTATCTAGCGCTAAACAACTGCTTGGACACAATGCTAGCTGGAAAACTGCCTTTATTTACCCTGTCTTTTTTTTAAGCTCCTGCCACCCACACACGGATGCTAATAGCACAACGGCACTTTTAACGCCGCAGTGCCTGTCTAAAGGTAAAGGGAGCCCCATCACCTCATCACTCCCATCTACTCCTACTCCTATCCCAGCTCCGACCCTTAGGAACACTGCTCTGTCTGCGCCTCAATGGGAGCAGGATATAGCCTTCAGAGGGGTCCAACAGCACAGGGGACAAGCGCCTCATGAGTGGGCGCTTTCTAGCATGTGAGTGCTCTCTGCTGGCTGCCACTGGGTACTGCACATGAAGATAACTAAGCATGGCCAGGCATTTTGAACTGAGGTTGGGGTTGTGGTAGAATGGAGCAGACATGAGGATGACTAGTGTAAAGAAAAAAAAAGCAGCATCTTCAAATTCGGTCTCTGAAGCAATTCTGAAACTAAAGTACACAAAAAGTATAGCACTTGAATGTATGTATTTTCACAGCAGGACAGCTTGAATAATGGTCACCTGGTCACCAAAAAGCTTTAAATAAGTGTGTGTGTGTGTGTGTGTATGTATGTGTATGTGTGTATGTATGTGTATGTGTGTATGTATGTGTGTGTATGTGTGTATGTATGTGTGTGTATGTATGTATGTATGTATGTATGTATGTATGTATGTATGTATGTATGTGTGTGTGTGTGTATGTATGTGTGTGTATGTATGTGTGTATGTATGTGTATGTATGTGTGTATGTATGTATGTATGTATATATTACACACACATACATATACACACACTATTGTATGCATCTTCATGTACCTCTATACTTGTATTAATCTAACAAATAAAGATGTTCAAGTTAAAAACAAGTAAACATAATGAAGATAGCAAATAAGAAAAATAAGAAAAATGGTGCCTGAAATGCCTACAGTATATAGCACAATGCTACTTTGCACGAGAGGAAGCAGTGGCATGCACCGGTATACAAAGGGGAACAAGTGGTCTTTACATGGAGTGCAGCTGCTTATTAAGACTCACTCCTTCGTGCAATATTCCTTTCATCCCCACTCAACCACAAAGTGATTTTACTTTGCCTCTCACAAAGACAGCAAAAGATTTTTAATGGACAAATCCTTAATAAATGTTGGAGATCAGTCGCTTCCCCGCCAGTTATGATACAATAAACAGCACATTTGATAAAAGTATCTGCCTGAAAAACGCTGTGTGGGAGTGAGCAAAGACGAAGAGAGAGAGAAAAAAAAAAGAAAGACCTCAATTCTCTCAAACACCATAATAGTGAAATGAACACATATAAATGTGTTAAGAGTATCTCTTTGCATCGTGTATAGACTGCATGTATTTAATCTGTAAAGCTTATTAAGACCCCAGTCATTGCTATGCAAAGCAGCACCCAGCGCTTTTCTCTCACTTTTCAGTGGAGTGCAGTGTTTGGCCAATAGCACTGGCCCCCTGCCTCTCATTCTGCATTCATAACATGCAACATTTGCACAATGTATCTCTCAAAGGCCCTGAATAGAAGGCCTTAATACTCATGTAAACAACTGCAAACCAATTACTTAATGAATCAGGCCCGCACATAATGAGGAACCTCACAAAGGGCTATAAATGCATTTTTGCACCAAAGCCTCTGCTTTAAACTACAATCCCTCTGCTGTCGTCCAGGCTTAACTGACAAATCATAATTATTGTCTAAGACAACAGAGAGGAAGCAATTTTTGTATTTAGAGTCCAGCTATTTGCTTCTTTTGAAGTCACTCATCATCTCACTGACAAAATAAAGCAAATAATTAACAAGTAGGATGAGGAGGGGGTAGTACATACACAAGACGGGAATAAAAAGGTGCACACCGATGGAGAAAGGGCAGCAATTACATAGTACCCAAAAGAATACCAGACGAGTTTGGTGAGAACATACAAGAATTCAAACCACTAGAATAGAGCGTCTATATGTGTCCAAGACAGTCAGAACATGTATGTCATGTTAGTACTAACCTGAGGAGACAGAGGCAAAGATGTCAGACAGATTAACAACCAATTTGTCCAATATATTTTATACGTGAAATTACTAGAATTTCAACACAGCATGTAGCAACTTTTGGTTTTGTTTATTTATTTATATATTTTTTTCTGCTCTGAAATTTGTATTTAATCACACATATTGTGGCCCTTCCATGCACATTAATCACATTCTGAGTGGGTCTAGGTCTAAAATTGGCTCATGTTTATTAAAGAGGGTGGTCACTAGGGCTGGCAGTGGTAGACATCGACAGCAATGAGGACCACAATAGAGCCAGCCCATTAGGCCCTTCCCAGGGCTAATAGGCAGACTGGGAGTGCCGGATTGCCAGGCCAGGGAGATACAGACTTCAGCCCTTGTGTCAGCATGGTGCCCAGTAATCACATGAAATCAGAGAAGATTATTCCTCATAACGTTTACCCAGCCATTACTACAGCCAAAATGGGTTCGCAGTGAAGAGGTGCTCTGAGGACCCGGCATGCAATTGCAGATTTGATGAAGTTGTGTGGATATTCAAATGTATCCGTGATAGTGTTAGCCTCCACCAAGCTATTTATCATTAGATATTCTTTTCAACCCCACTTAGGTCTCTGATTTCAGCTGTCTAAGCGTGTTTCAAGGATATAAACTAAAAGGACATTTCTCATTGTCAACACTTGAGTCCTCTTCTACCAAAACTCTCATTCCTCATTCTGTTCTTGACCTGATCCGTTTGTATTTTAGCAACAAGTCTGAAGATATTTATGATGTAAAATAACAAATTGTTTTTGTTTGGTTTTCAGAAACCAGTTAAATTAAGCAAACAGTAAGTATGAGGGGCTTAGGGGCCTTTTGTCTTTGTGAGCAAGTTAATAGGTGGCACACCCTTGATCTTATGGAAATGAACAGGGAATTATCAGAGCCGCCATGCAAATGGACATGAGGCACTTTAGTGTCTGGTGGCCCATTTCCTGTGGCCCGTAGAATAATAAACAGTGTTTCTATCCGGGGTAAGGATCTTCATGTAAGGAGCGTTTGGCTCACCCTGAGTCCTCTTGATGGTCAATTATTCCTTTAAAAAAGAAAACATAATCAGAACAACTCCAAAAAGCTACTAGGTGACAGTTTGAAAACACTGTAAAACCAAGTAAGATAATTCTACTTAAGGTAACATTTTTTTGTGATCACAAAATATATGTCATGTTTATTAAAACTGCATCACCCTCAACTTCTATTCTATTAATTCTCTTACCAGAGAGGTCACATTCTTCACCATCCTCTTCTTTAGAACTCAGATTTCTTTTCTGCATGGCTGATTGTTTGAGCAACTGATATGCTTTTGACTCTGTAGAGAAAACAAAACAGTTTCTGATCTGTTTCTACTGTACTATTTGTCTGTATAAGAAGGCCTAGCAGTATTGTTTAGTATGTTTAATCAAACAGTTATAGCTGGTCCTTTGTAGCTAGTTTAAATAGAATAAAGACAGAAAATAAAATTAGTCACATAAAATACTTTATACACAGTTGGAATTGGTCTAACAATAATCCAAAGCCACATGAGGTCGACATCGTATGCAGTGGCAATTACTTACAGCCCCAAGGTCATACGATTTGATTGTCACATTGATGTCCACTAGAACAGTAAACCCCTTTCCTGGTAAAATCTTTAGTCATGTTTTTGTAATATTTCTTTTGATTAAGTGGAGATAATAGAAACTGGGCTCATTTTGCTGGCTGTGCACCTTGGGGATGGACACATGAAAAACCCAGTAGGAAATCTGATAGGCAAGGATATAGAATCACTTTACATTTCAGAGGTGCAGCTGAGGGATGGACACACCAACTGCTGCCAGGATGCTTTTACATCTAGTATTTTCAAGTCCAGCAATGTCGCTCATTGTTTAGGCGATAATGAGAGGCAATGATACATCTCCTGTGCTTCCCACCCGGGTGTCCTTACAATTAAAGGAGCTGCATTATGTGGAGCCAATGAATTTGACCAGAATGCCACAGACCAAGCTGAAAACATGGATAGTGTTTTCTCAGAGATAATTAGAGAGAACTAGGACAGCTCTTCAGGTGGGACTTTGACCCTGGATTCACCTTGATCATCCTGGCTCAACCATTGCGTAAAAGAGCCCATTATTCACTGCAGTGGGAAGAAACAAGCCACAACATAAGAACAGTGTGAATGCTGAGGCATAGGCAATGCCTTTTTACCTCTAATAGGAACACTTTCCACAGGGCTTTCGTCCTCGCCGTCCTCTTCACTACTTTGTAGTTCTGTAAGAAAAGGGAAGCACATAGTGAGGAGACAAGGCAGAGAAGAATGGAGCACAGGGATACAAATAGGAAAGGGGGTTTGTGGCACAGAATATGAAGTTGTTAAAAAGACTCAGACAAACTATATGATAAAATATTATTCTTAATTGCAGAGGATTGTAGAAATAGCCATAACACTTTCCATTGCTGGTCATAGTTTGGAAAGAACTAATCTAAAACTAACACTGATCATTGTCAAACATGCCAATAATTGTGATCTGCAAATTATTATATTTCTGTCTCAACTAAAATTCCCTTAATTTCCCATCCCTAATATAGAGGGTCCAATAAATGCACAAATAAAACAATAATAAAAAACAATGTGCTCCACCTGTGCTGTGTTGTTTCTGCAGTGACCTCATGACTCTGGAGCAAGGCAGAGGAGTTGGGCCAAAAGAAGACACATCACTGCAGTCCTCTGCTGAGGGGCACTCCTCATTGGACCGGGACAGAAGTGTCCTCAACAGCACTTTGGCCTACGAGCAGTACAAATTAAAACCCACTCTCAATTGTTCCAATGTGAAGGAAGTGTCAAATTAAATCCTCAATGATTAGGCAAGTCATTTATATTGGCCATGGCTGCTCACACAAGGCTGCAGCTGCGGTGCATACTCAAACAACCAAGAGAAAATAACTTGAAATACTCTCACTCATTTAACTAAAAAGAAATTCAGCCACTTTCACTGCTGCACTCAATCACACTTTTTCTCCCCTCTCTTCTCATCCATGAGATTAGAAAAGCACCTAAATAATGCAATCACCCCAGTGTTACTGTGTAGCAGGTTCAGGATATCGCTCCTTTTAGTGGAGAGAAGCAGTCAAACTCTTCTCTTCCTCCCTCTCCAGCTCAGTTTTATCTCCAGGGAGATGAGGATACACAATTAAGAAAAGCTGTTCAGCAGATGAGTAGCAGGAAGATGCCACACAGCGATTTCTGCCTCCCCTGAAATCCAGCCATTGTCATCTACACGATCATCTCTTTTGTCATCAAAGAGTGCCTCTCATCCTTAGATGGCCCTGTGCAACTTTTAATGAGCGTTAATATGGAGAGGAGGATCAGGAGGATTTCACAATGACAAACTTTAGGCATGGTGTCTTTATTTTTACCAGTGAGTCAAATTCAATACGGTTACATTTGAGCGAGAGGAAAGGACACAAAAAGGAAAAAAAAACTTTAACTTGATCTTGGTTCAGATACACAACTTAGTTCTTTTTTTAACTTATAGTCAGATATATTATCGGCCAAAGGCCCTCGCATCTCGCTGCATTTTAAATATCAATGAATGCAACTGTGAGCACTTGAATATTCAAAGGGTCTCTTTGAGCCTGTGCATACGAGTTGCATGCTCCCATTTGTTAAGAGTAGCTAGGCAGTGTGGCAAGACGTGAATGGAAATTTGTGTTTGCTCTTGTGCATGGAGAGTCAGCTGTTGTATGAGGACAGAGGAGGCAGCCAGAAGGAAATATACAGAGTGAGAGAAAGATATCACTCATGCTTTTCCTCTTGTGCACAATGATGAAGCTAGCCGCACGTCCTTTTTGCTTTTGTCAGTTTATATTCAAGAGGCTCTACAGTCACCCTCATTGGCTCTCATATTGTCCCACTAAAACCACATCTCCCAAGGCACAAGAGACCTATCAAAACGAGTGTGTAAAAATGTCACTGAAATGTTACACACCCTACAAGTAAAAAAAATAATTAAAATAAAATTGGCATCTGCCTTTGATTTCATTTTTTAATTGGCTGCAGTACAGTTGAAGGAGGCTGATCATTCTACTATATGTGGCAGCATTATTTGTCTGCACCTAAAAAAAAACATTTGGTTTGCTCAGTGTTTTGTCTGGCCATGTGTAGTGACAAAAAGTGTTCCTCCTACGCTACCTGGTGGCCGTATGTGGCATGGCGCTCCAGCAGCAGTGGTGTGAACAGCTGGACCAAGTGCTCAGTTCTGAGGACATGATGCTCCTTGAGCAGAAGGGCGTGCTTGAACCAGCGATCCCACAGCTGAGCGGCATCAGGCAGGAGGCAGTCACTATGTGTACCAAGGTGCAGAGAACCAGGACAAAAAATGTTCTTATTAATATTAAAATACCATTTAAATTAAATAAAAGCTAACTGAAAATGTAAATGAATATTTCATTTTTCATTTCATTTTTATTTGTTTGAGCAACATGCCTGTACAAGGTACATTACAAACACAAGGATATGTACATGTACATATGTTGGGACCATTTCCGGTGCTGAAAAAGTTGTAAGTTGAAGAGTAAGTTGAAGTTTAAAAGAACTTATCGTGTCCTACCCCAAATATTGAAATACTGTTACTGAATAAAAAGAAATTTATAAGCATGTACAGAATCTCTTAAGAATTCTTAATCACACAATATAAACTGCGATGAAAGGGCTGTTTGTTAATGTTCTTAACAATGAGGAATTGATAAATTCCAGTTAATACCGACTAGACACTGTTAACAATTTGAGACGTCGAAAGAAGGTCATAGACACAGTATGCATCTCAGAGGGAGAGGGACGCCACTAGATGTGTGTCAGTGGACTGAGTATAGCGCAGAAAAGGTCTCAGTGAAATCAATAGAGTAGTGAAGCAGAGCATGGATTTGGCTTAGAGTATAACTAGTCATTATCCAAAGGACTGGAAGTCACAGATAGGGCATTTTAATTTACTCATGACATTCACCCGTGCCGTTTTACCTCAGTAGGTGACACCAAAGATGACCTTTACATTTGTGGACAAGGGAGACTGAATCAAATGGTCATGTGCAATATCTCAACAGCATTTCTATGTGCATGCCCTCTCCAATGCCGTGTGTTCAAAAGAAGGAAAAAATGTGCAGACAGCCATCCACTCTTTTCTTTCAGTAGTGGAGCTCACCTCAGTGTAAGTTCATGTTTCTCTATTAAAGGGAAGAAAAGCCTATTGAACCCTGTAGCTTTTAGAGCACTGATATGCGTGTTGTACAATAAATATTTCACAATGCATCTTTGTTTGCACATATAGACTGCAGTACATCATAATACAAGTCTTAAGGGTTTTCAGCCTTTTCAAAATTGGGCAACAATTGTTATAGCAACACACAAATTATACTAATTGTCACTATAAGACTGAAAATAATTCTTCATTAAAAAAATCAAAACGTACCTTATTTCATTTGGCTTTGTGGAGGATTGGTGGGCACTCACAAGATCCAGTGGAAGAAGGCAGCCCTTTTCTGTACTCCATGACAACCTCTGCAGCTCATGAAGGACGACTGCTCCACACACTTCAGGGTCCACGCCATTCAGGGCCTCTCCGCTGTTACAAAGCCTGGCCAATATATACAGAACAGTCAGACACTGTGGCACAAAGCTATGAATCCAGTCAGCTTGTCAGCACTATATGTCTAGCAGCTGCTGGCACTTCACACACGCTAACCACACTTAGGGGTTATCATGCTACAAACATGCACATGGATGGGTGTAGAAATACAGTACACTAGAACAGCAAGATCAATAAATACAAAAGGTGTTTACCTAATTATTCGGTTGAGTTCCTGTGTGTCTGTGGTAGAATTACTATATACGCCGCTTAGCTCAGCATGAATCTGTCCTTCAATAGTGTCTAGCAGCTTGAAGAGACCTTTCTGAGACAGGCTGAAACACATGACATGTAAATGTGATGAAAAGAAGTATAAATGTAGAAGGTCACATGATTAATGTTTTATTTGTTAACCAAGCAGCCTTTTCATCAAAGAGAAAGTGAGATATATCTCATATCTGTGTTTTTATACAAGCCTTTGAGGAAGTGCTGTACGATCAGTCTGCCACACTAAAAACATGACAACAAACATCTCAAATGTCGGATGTTAAGGTGATTATGTCTGCCACAAAATACTGTATGCCATGGCATAGATCCTGAGTTTTCAAATAGATGCATGTAGAACTGTTAAAGGTAGATAGGATCAGCTTTATATTGACATACACCACAATAATAAACTTTAAAGCACCATTTACATCTTTCAAAGTGAGAGGTGGCACCTTGGGGTGTTTTGCTATGAGCTTCATAGTTAAATCTGATCCTAACAGGAGATGGGTTCTTAATACATTTGTAAATAGAAAAGCTATTGGCATCTAAATCATTAAGCTGTTGGCGGTATTCTCCCAGAATACCAAGCTTAAAGATCATAAGACTCTTGTACTGCCGAGGCCAAAGGAGAATTTATGATGATCTTAACAGGCTCCTGGGTTAGAGATCAGCAGCAACAGTTGCCCCCATTTTTTGCAGGTTGTTTCCTGGAAACCTCCTGATTAAGGCAGCGGCTTGAATCATATCCATGACATGCTGTAGTGTGCAGTCTGTCTGTGCTAAGTCCTCTTGAGACTGGCTGAAGTAGTACAGGCAAAAGATTGGGCTCTTTTTTCTTTATCATCACCATGGGCCTTGAAATAGTCATCTTTCTCTTACCACTTTATTTGTCAATGCTCTTCAAAAAGAGACCTTAAAGGGAGAAAGTGAATTAGTTGGGTTTTTTCCGCAAACCTTTCATTGTATTGTTGCCAGCTTTCATGTCAAGGTCTGTAACCTCACTTTAGATGCGGCTGTTGTCCATGCGCCGACATCATCAGGAGCACATTGTTAGCTCGGAGGAAGAGGTCAGCCTCTCCGCCGAGATATTGCTCAACAGTGTGCAGTGGTGACCTCAAGGTGATTTAGCACATGGAATGGCCTCACTGTTGAGTGATTGGTGTCAAAGGAATCTCATCGACACAGGCGGCCAAAGTAACACACAAAAGGGGTCGGAACATGTACCACAAGTAATAACAAGGATAGCTCTGACATTCTTTAAATTATGTCTCACTAATGGTTATTTTTTATATAGAGTGAAACAGTAAAATTTAAGTACTAATACAATGCTGTTGTTAGCTAAGAAATATTTCTCCATGCTACCACTGACTAAATAACTATGTGACATATGAACATATAACAACACAAAAATACTGTATTAGAAAATGTTATTTGTTTTTTTCCAAGTGTTAATAAGTACCTGCTAACAAGGAAGTATTGAGAAAAGAAAAGGCTCGGATTTCATGTGTCTCCAACCCATCCAAAATGATGCTTCAACTCAGAGGCCATCGTCACGCTAAGGATTTGTGGTTGTGAGAGCTGTCCATATGCCCAACCTCTGTAACACTCTATGGGGCCACAAATTTCCTCCTCCACTGGAGACTTCCTGAGGTCTCTCAGGCAGAAAATTGCTCTGTTACAGTATTATCTTGGATTACGGCTATACTGGTATATGTTATATATTAGTGACAGGTTCTGGGCTCTGTGTACAAGATGCGTGACTGCTACTGTTGCAGTTTCCGAGCCTAGTGGCATGGACTGTGTCTGCCACAATCCCATCAGTCAATTTCAGATGTGGCATGTTGTGAAAGAACAAAATATTCTTTTCAGTTTCTTATTTACAAAATCTAAACAAATGGCACTGACAGGTGATGCTTTTTGCTTTACAATATGCAGGAATAAAGTATTAAATAAACATTCAGTACCTCTCCACAGTCACTCCTCCAATTGGACTGCTAAATCTTTCAGAGCTCAACGAAGAATTTGGATTGAACTGGCATTGATTATCATTGTCTCCAATGAGGTCATGTTTGTCAGCAGCCTCACTCTCCGTAAGGTCGTCATCCAGTTCAGATTGTGTCAGCGAAAGGGACAAAGCACTAGATTTGCTTATTGACAAGTTTGCCTCGGAGGACAGTGAACTCTCAGAATTTCCTAAGTAAACAGAAAAACACATACAAAAATGTAAACAATAAAAATGCATAATGACATTTCTTAGCATTTGACAATACACAATTACACAGAAATCAAGGAAAACCTGACAGTAGTACATTTATGAATTGAATTTGTAAAAACCTCTTTCTGCATCTTTCATTCCTGGTGATTGGGAGCTGTGATCTTTCTCTCCAGGATTTTTTCCAGCTCCCATGGGACCACTGCTGCAGGAAGACAGCCTCTCATCAACTGCTGTCAAGGTCAGTGGAGATGAAGGTTTGTGTTCAGAAGGCACGTTTTGGACACTGACAGTCAATGCACAAACAGTTGGGAGCTCAGCTGTCGTTCTTTCATGTGTGTCACTCAAATTATTGCCATCAGGGGGATCATTTGAGCTTGAAATGTCATCTGATAAATAAGCCTGATTGCTGAAGGTATCCTCTCTGCCAGGTCTGGAGTCCTTCAAAAGGCCACTCTGAGGTTTGTGGAAATTCAGGCTTCTCTTAGTAGAAGACAGCAGTATATGGTCTGAGCTTGCACTTGACAAACTGACTTGTGTCTGCTGGCCCGTAACACTTGGCATGGCTAATTTGCTAACTGGATCCGTAGAGGCCAGACAATCCATGACTTTCACCTGTAATTAAAAAGATGAATTGTTCTACTTTCATCAAATCTTATGCAGTGTGCCTGTGTATACTATCCGCTTATAATCATCCAAATGTTACAGTGTAGTTATTAAGGCCAAGGTTGGAATTTATTTTAAAAGGCATTTTAGAAGAATGTCTTAAGATCAGTGCAAAAACTTTTAATGTTTTCATTCATGTTTGCAGTGTCACCAAGAGGAGGAGAGAGTCAAGCAAAAAAGACTCCCACAAAATATAATAACAAAAAGCATGGCTTCTGTTTCTTTTCTGATAAGCGTCTTAAATACCAAACAGTTAGCAGCTTAATAACATTCACTGTAACCATGTAGCCTGCCTAGCAGATCCACAAAGTAGGTAAAAAAGGGGAAAAGTTAATTTCTTGGCTGAGTGATTCCATCGGTAGCTGCGGGGCAAAGTAGAAAGTGTTTCAGTAAAGTAGCAATTGATTCTTCTATCAATCTGTGGCACGCGTGTGCTCTTCCAAGGAATGTATTAAATATGAAAATCATATCCCGTTATCATCTGTCTCCAGCTTTCAGCCCGGTAAGCTTCCCTTAATGAATGCTGCAGCCTGAGGGACATGCACACTGCCAGCCAATGGCTTGTATGCATAATGGAGTGACGGTACCATTTTGCTCATTACAATATTGACGCTGAGGGGTGGATGTAGGAAGGGGGTGCACACAGTTACAAGTGACTGCTCTAGACAGCATGCTCCAAGTTATTATGAGCTGTCTTAGACATTTCATCTAAAAGAGCTTTAACTGTGTTAAGTGAAGGGAAAAGCAACTATGGGTTTGAAATGCATCGCTTGTACAGATACACCAGTTAGGATTAGACATGGGTGTTAGTAGTATACATTTTAATGTATACATTTTAATTTTAACATGTAAAACAACATACTCATGTATGCTTCATAATTGTGACTATTATAATAATAACATAAAGGTTATCTTAGGATTAGGCAATTAATTTAATTAATTTGTTTTTTAATAATGGAGATTTTGAAAAATTGCAATATTGTGAAAACAACAATTATTATGAAACATGTTCACTCCTGACGTTCTTACTTGCAAGGCAGGGTTATTGTGTAATTACTATTAGATGTCTATACAAATATAACTGAAGTTTACAATTTTTTAAATAAGAGCATACAATAAGAATGAAAATGTAAAAATCTTCCCATGTTTGATAGACTTTCTGTCACTGCTCTGACTTTGATTGATTTTTACAAACATCTAATGAAAAATCATTATCGTCCAGTGTTGGCAAAAAATAAATAGATAAATAAATATATTGAGATTTTATTTTTTTGCTATAACACCCAGCCCTAGGTTATCATGTCTTAAAATAACACCTACCCTTTTACCTGTAAATGAGCAACCATCCGGTGTACAAATAATAAATACATTTATCATGAATAACAAGACAAATGACAAAAATTCCAAGCAAAGGTGTCTTTTTAACATAAAAAGCAAATTAAGTAACTGCTTGAGGGAAGAGAATGCACTCCAGTGTATATTGGGCAATTAACTCAGTGAGTCATAATCAAAATATTGTGTTAATTTGATATTAAGCCATTTATAGTGATAATTGGACAAGTTATTTATCTATGTTTCACTGAATTGCATTCTATAGTTACAAAAGCAATGTCTAATGTTGCTCTACCAATTGCAAGGCATTAAAAAAACGTGTGAGCATCAAAACATGTAGTGTTTTTATACCAGTAGAAAGTATTGCTGCAAGTGCATTTTATTAATATTATATAATATTAACACCAATCATAGCATATGGTCACCTTTAGTTGCAGCAGAGAGCCATGGTTTGGTTGGTACTTCTTTATGCTAATTTCTATTCGCTCCACCTCTCTCAGAAGATCAAGATTTCTCATTTTTGCTTGCTCCTCTCTGTTAGAAATTTCCTTCAGATATGTACGCAGTTTGGAAGACTTTATCTGTGAACTGAAAGCAATTAAGAGTTAGTAATGTTACCAAACAGAAATATTATCTTCATAGAGGGTAAACAAGTAAGCTACATGAAAAAGAAAAGAAAATGTTAGATAAATCATGTGCCATGATCATTTTATATAAGGCAGACACAAAAACTGTACTCCATGAAGTCCAATAGATGAAGACAAAATGTAGGCCACACTTAACACAATTCATTTGCAACTTACATTCTTTTATCAGATCTGCAATAGGCAAAGAGCTCTCTCTCCAGTTCTAGTCTCCTCTTCTCCCTACAAATCCAGAGATATAAAGATGCTAAATATTAAATGTAGCATTCATTCAAAAGTGTTCTTCTGACACTATAGTGTGATAAAAGTATTTACCGGTGATCCAGTTGTAGCTTTTCAGGTTGTATTTTTATTACTTTTTCACATATTTTGCTAATGTATCTCTATGGATATTTTGCACATCTGGCCAGAAATACAGTTTTTGAGGTTCAATCACATTACACCTCATTTGGCTACATGTAAACAGTATGAAGTTTGCAGCTACACAACCAACTTTTTGTTTTGTTTTTTTGTTTAGGTCAGTTTGCTCTCAACATATAAGGGTTCACCTGGAAACGATATAATCAATTATAGGTGGTTTTGCTGCTCAGAAATACCTTAAAAAAAAAAAAAAAAAAGGCATTCTGCCTGTGAGCAGGGTTGCGTCTCCACAGTGCACCTTTAACTTCAAAGGCCATTTTCTCAAATTACATTTTTTCTCTCATTGGCACATAAAGTATCGCCCTCAAGCTGCATTAGACTGAGCACAGGAGCCCCCCAGGGCTGTGTGCTCAGTCCGATGCTCTTCACTCTGCTGACCCACGACTGCTCACCAGCGTTCAGCACCAATCACATAGTGAAGTTTGCGGACGATACGACTGTGGTGGGTCTCATCTCTAATAACGATGAGACAAACTACAGGAGTGAGGTGAGCCTTCTGACCCAGTGGTGCAGCAATAACAATCTCCTTCTTAATGTTGAAAAGACCAAGGAGATTGTTATTGACTTCCGGAGAGGCCCCACCCAGCACCCCCCACTGTCCATCAATGGTGCTGCTGTAGAGAGGGTGAGCAGCACCAAATTCCTGGGGGTGCACATCAGTGAGGACCTCTCCTGGACAGTGAATACTGTATCACTGGCAAAGAGGGCTCAGAAGCGCCTCTATTTCCTCCGCAAACTGAGGAGAGCTGGAGCCCCTCCACCCATTATGACCACCTTCTACCGAGGCACCATTGAGAGCGTCCTGACCAGCTGCATCACTGTGTGGTACGGGAGCTGCACTGAACAGAACAGGAAAGCCCTGCAGCGCATAGTGAATGCAGCTGGGAGGATCGCTGGTGTCTCTCTCCCTCCCTCCTAGACATTTTTAACACCCGGCTCACCCGCAGAGCGTCCAGCATTGTGGGTGACCCGAGCCACCCCGCACATAGCCTGTTCAGCCTCCTGCCCTCGGGGAGAAGGTACCGGAGTCTCCGGGCCCACTCCACCAGGCTTTCAAACAGCTTCATCCACCAGGCTGTCAGGAGGCTGAACTCACACCCGAACTCCCACCTTACCCATCCCACACCCACCCCCCATATTGGCATAACCTGTATTCCATAAAAGACATATCACTCTAGACACTTTAAAAAACTGCTGCTAAGGACGACCGTTGCACTGTTGCACATTTACATTTACTACTGGATTTTACTCCTGTTGCACTGTTGTTTACTACTGTTATTGCACACTTACATTTACTACTGGAATTTTTAGTACTGTTGTTTACTCCTGTTATTGATTTTTACCCCCGTTGCACTGCTGTTTACTACTGTTATTGCACATTTACTACTGAAATTTTTAGTACTGTTGTTTACTCCTGTTGCACTAGAATTACTACTGTTGCACATTTATTTTTATTTATCTTAACTCCAATGCACATTCTACTGCACATGACCAATTCACTGCTGTATCTTCCATTGCACATTTTGATGCACACTGCACACTTTGGAAATCTGTATATAGTATAGGTTATTTGTTATTTATTATGTTGCACTGTTTTAAGATTTTAGACCGTAGACTTTAGTTTTAACTTAGATCTCTGTCTTAGATAGTTTTTGTTGTGTTTTGTCTTCATATTGTATTTTGTACACTGTCTTTTTGCACTACCTGGCCAGAGAGAAACGAAATTTCGATTCACTGTATGTTGAACACATATGGCAGAATTGACAATAAAGCTGACTTTGAACTTTTGAACTTTGAACCTACACTTTTTTCTCTTGTAGGCTACAGAAGGGGTTGTTAATGTTTTAACTCCAAAAATGTTAACGTTTCACGTTACGACAATTTTCAGTAAGATCTAGTTTAATCAAATACTAACTCGTTAATGTTAGCTGAATAAGATTTTCAAAATCCCCCCTGTCAATTTTTTGTAACAAATAAAGTTAATGTTATGTCAACAAACTGAACCAAGGCAGTTAAATCTGGCCATATAAATTTGTCAAAATGTTGGTTTTCTACACATAAAATAAAACATTTCTTACATTTATGTAAGTAAACTATTGCTACATAAGACGTATCTATTTAAGTTGTTTTCATTTTCACCTGTTAGCATCCCAGCTAACGTTAGCAAAAACGGACCCGTGGCGTACGTACAGCAATCTGTCGCGTTAGCACAAAATTGTGAGCCTTACCTTGTATACATGCTTTGCTGAATTGCCGTTATTTTTTCATAATATTGGTCTCCGTTGTAATTCATGGTGCTAACGTGATTCGACAACATTGGCTAGCTCGTTAAATCGGGAGAGCGCTGGAAGAGAAAGGAGACTGTTTACATTCGTCACCATGAGCACCACTTCCCAGAAATCTTTGCTCCCTAAACACAGCAGTCACGTGAGCAGCATGCGGGCGCGTGGTTTAGGTTCAGTTTTAAGACAGCACACCAATTTGCCTGTTCACATTTACAGCCAAAATATCATGAAGGTGAGGCGCACAGTGTATTTTTGCCTGAATAAACTGTATGACTGACGAAATTATGACGACGCCACATGCCATATATAGTATACTATATTCTCTTTATTTTACTGTTGATTATACTTTTTAATCATTTTCTTTTAAATATATTTTTGAAAATACACACAAACAAGCATTTCCCTTATGTCAGGCTCATTTGCTCTTAAGATATTGAACAAAATAATTTTGTTGTGTTTTTTTTTCTCTTTGTGAAGTTTTTTTGTGTGTGTGTGTGTGTGTGTGTGTGAAATCATTTATCTTGTTTGCCCCTTGCATCATGTATAATTGATATTGTTACCAAATGTCTTTGTTGAGCTGGAAGGTGTCCCTTTGGAGCATATGAAGTAAATTGGATATTCACTGCTGCTATTCCAACTGCGCTTCATTGAGAATTACGTGAGTTCGTTTTATATCAGACGCTACTTTCTTATGAATACACTATTTCAGATGTTTATTTTGTAGTGCCTCCCTAAATCCAATTTGTTTTTTGTAATAGGGCCAGATACATGCAGCTTCACAGCAACATCCAAGGCACAAAGATTTGCTGAAAAAGTAAGTAAGATAATAGGTATTGACATTTTTACACTGTGTTAGGTAGATACATGTATGCTTTTGCCTATATAATAATAATAATAAATCAAATGCATCACATCAAGATTAAGCAAGTCATAGCAATCAATAAAATACATTGTATTTTTTTTACACTACTTATATTGTATACTTTTGTGTTCTACTTTCACTGTCTTTCCCCTTTACGTTGTCGCTCTAAAGACATCTAATGTGTATAGCTATTTATATGCCCTAAAAGAGGTCAGAATTTGCATGAGAATTAAGAGCTAGTAAATTAAATTGATATTCACAGCACATCACCATTGAATGATTCAGACCTTTGTTCCTTTTGGCTGGCAGAGCCCCTGTTCTGCCCCCAGCAAGTCACAAACATCTGTGCAGTTAATAATTTGATAAACAGCTTACACAAATGCTAAATTATCTCCATTCCCCACAGCACACCCCCTTGTTTAAGACTTGGAACAGTTGGCTCACCTCTCTGTGGCGTTGGCTTTATCTTCCTTTTGTAGCTGTTCTTCCTCTGTGCTCTTTTTCAGCAGTGTTTAGGGTTAATACAAATCTCTCTTTCTCGTCCATGGGAAAATATCAAATTGAAGTTGCCAAATACGGAAAGTCAGAATAAATTTTATAACGTAACAAAGATAATTATTTGAAAGTCACTTATCTATTCAGTGCCATTTTGTGCCTCTAGTGCCTATTGTTTCCCAGTATTTGTTTATTTATGTCTCATTGGTTGAAAAACTTAATTTTTTTAGTTCTTCTTATCGTTTTTGTTTATACAAAGAAAAGACATTATAATTTTGACAATGACATTTTCTGCTATACTTTAAAACATATTGTTCTTTAAGGACTTTGAGCACAAGGACAACAGTTGGGTTAAGTGCTGTTTAGTTGAAAATCCCCAACCAATACCATTTAATAATATCATAAAAACATGGCTAACATACAGTATTTTCCCATCTGCCTCTCTCTCACTGATAAAAATGAGAAGTACCATGCTGTAGCACTTGTCGGATATTTGAATAAACATCAGTGCAGTCTCGAGTGCTGTCTGAGAACACAAAGCCTTAGTGTGCTTTAAACAAAGACTCTCAATCCTAATGACAATGGCTCTGTTGTTGGGACACTCTTACCATGTGCCAGTGCAGTGGGTTTGTTTTCCTCTTTTCTTGTGTTTCTATTGTGTGCCTTTTGGATGTGAGCAGGGATGAGGTCTGAGCTGGAGGAAGGCACCATATTCTAGACTGACAGCTATATGGTCTGTGTGCAATGTGAGTGACAACTGATAGCAACAGTGCAGTACAGCAGTGACAAAGAGCAGCATATGTAGTTGTCAGGTGATCAGATTCATGTGGGCCGACTGTTTGGGTCAGGTATGTGATAGGCCAGGCTTTGGTCCCTGGTTTGTTAAAACTCATACAGTAAAACTCAATGTATTACTACAAGATATACCTCTAGTGTCTAGAAGTAAAATGCCTGAAGATTCAAAGATTCAAAGCTTTTACTGTCATATGCAGATTAAAGAAACACATTTCCATGTACAATGAAATTCTTACTTTGCTGCCCACTCTGGATGGCAAGAGACTGCAAAAAAATTAAAATAGATAAATAAGATAAAGAGAAGCATGTAAAAAAGTATAATCAAACAGAAACAATCTTTACTGAATATACACTATGAAAAATATAGGCTAGGTGCTCAAGATTCAAGATTGTTTATTTGTCATATGCAAAATCAACACAAGGTCAACAATGCAATGAAATGCTTAGGATCAGAAGAACCGTTGACTCGCTAAGATAGTCAGAAGTACTAATAACATGCAATAATAGTAAAAAAAAGTGTTGCAAAAGTGCAGGGGAAGAAGTAAACAATATAATAAACAATATAATAAAATATGTAATAAAATGTAATAAAAAATACAAGGTACAATGTACAAGGTGCAGGTAGGATTAAATCAAGATCAAATAAGGTGTAACTAGAGTATTTCACAGATTGCACATAATATGGTGTGGTATAGGTGTTGCATGTGGATTTCGTATTGCACATAGTATGGTATAAATATTGCACATAAATATTGGTATAAATATTGCACATAGGTTATTGCCTGTGCAATATGCCAAGAGACTGCAAAAAAAATTAAAATAGATAAATAAGATAAAGAGAAGCATGTAAAAAAGTATAATCAAATAGAAACAATCTTTACTGAATATACACTATGAAAAATATAGGCTAGGTGCTATGTACATATTTACAGATAATGTGCAACATTTGTTTTATGTGCAACTGTCAGTAAAAACAGGGTGTAAACATTGTTGATATAGTGCAAAGCCACTATCGCTTACCTTAAAATGTTTTTGACAGATAAAGTAGGATTTCTAATCAATAACTATCACGCAATGCACAATAATAAATCATGAATATTTAGATCAGATATATCACTACAGACTTTTAATGTGTGAATGCCTGTTTGATAGGGCTAATCGAAATCTAATCAAAAATCAAATTTGAATGGATGCAATTATCAAATTACAAAGGCTGCAATTTTTAAGTACCATAATTTCATGTAAGATGTTCTGAAATGTCCCTGTGTTTCTCCACAAGGTCTTATCCTGTTTCAAAGCTGTTAACCCTGGTATAGATCTCTACAAACATGTTCTGAAATGTGATTCTTGTATCAGTTTGTCACTTCATATTTCAGTGTTATTATTTCTTCACACATTTAAAGTGTGAACTTTGAACAAAATAGTATTATTAAAAGATAAATCACAAATCTAATTGGAATGCTTGCCGGCCCTAATGTTTGAGTTATCTCAGTGCCCCTTTGATCAGAATGACCTCTGTGCATATGGGGCTTACAGTACTGAACACCTAACCCTAACCCAGATTTTTGAAAGAGCCTTATTTGTTTGTACGAGGACCATATCCTCTCCTAAGCCTCACAGGGGTCATAGTGGGTTGACTCTGCAGCTGAATGTCATTGGCTGTATGTGGCTTTACACTTCCAGGTCAAATTATCCTTCAATTTAAAGGGAAATGGGGAGTGAGGATCAGCCCAAGCCTTGGTCCTCTCTTCTGTATTAAGCCATCACTGGGTTGTAAGGTGAACCTCATATAATAAACTCGGTTACCCCTACCATTGCTCCAATATCCCTACAACACAGCATGCATATTGATTGCAGATTGTGAGATCATATGTTCTCAGCCTTGTGTTATATGCATGTGTATGCGCGCACAAATTCTCTTTTTCCCAAGCAAGGAGCAGGGGATTCGTGTTACACTCCGACTGATTAGAAAGCTCATGCATAAGAAATCACGACAGACACACTGCTCCCATCTGCCCGCAGTGCAGGTGAAAACAATTTACACATCGCCAGGCTAATGGATACATTCAAAGGGAGCACCGAGCTAGGAAAGTGAGATGGAGGGGGAGAGTAAGAGATAGACAGAGGTGTTGTAATAAGCCCAGGCCAATGCAGGCTAGTAGCCCTGATCATGCAGCCAAACCAGATAGCTGTGTATCAGATAACACATAATCACCAAGGTCACAGACTAATGAATGCGCTCATGACCTCCCAGAGCAGGGTTCTGCCCTTGCTAAAGACACTTGTAAACAACTCGGCAGGGTGAAACATGGCAATAATATGTTGATTCAGCAGGTAATGAGGTTCCCCCTGAATCAATACTCCTGGCTAACCCCTTCCAGTGTGGGCCTCTGAAGAGCATGAGCCAGGTTGGCCAACCAACACCTTTGCCAATGACCTTTCCATGACAGTAAGGACACGAGGCAGACTGAAGAGGACTGTTCCCGTATTGCACAAGGTGCTGAGTGTCAAAACTTTCATTCGCAGCAGGCAAATGAACAGGCAGGCGCTGCATACTAATAAGCAGCAGGCTATTTTCCACCTTTTTTATCTGCACATTATGCTCTTGACTTTGGAGAAGGTGGGAATTAGGTTGGACCTCAGTGTCAGGCTGCCTGATGGCTCCGCTCAGGAAAAGCTGGTAATTGAAGCCGATGGCTGCCGCGGAGGAGGTCTGAATTTGGAAATAAACAGTTTCAAGCACTGAACGTCATTTCTAGAGAGATGACAGGGGAAATGGAAATGAGCTGACTGGATATAATGTGCTTTGACAGCAGGGAAAAAGGGAGCCATCTTTCAGATAACAATTCCACTCATTAGGACTTCACTGCCACACTAATAATGAGAGACCAAGTTGCAAAATTAGAGAGGACAATTAGATATGTTGGCAGCCAAACAAACCAAATAAACAAACAAACCCACTTTTCTGTGCTTTGTCTTCTTTGTTTTCTATAGTTAAGGTTAAGATCTAGATAATAGTTCTGTTCATTTCGTAGTGTTTACATAACAATACATAACAAGACACCTGTGTTCAGCCCACTTCCTGTATTTCAGATAATATCTGAAATATGTCATATTATGCTGACACATTTTAACATGATAACAGCTGTTAAACTCAAGGTGTTTTAAAGTTGTAGCAGTGTGGTATATAAAAAATAAGACACAGCATGTAACCTTGATGTAGCAGGTTAGTTTTTGACAATCCAAAAGCCTTTGTGCATAAAAAAGAGGTTTACGGGTGCTTCTAATTATTCCACTGTGTTAAGTTGTTTGTGTGGTTCTTGGGTAGAACAGTTCTCAAGCCATGTTCCTGGGCAGTTACAGCATACAGTGTATCTAACATTACACTTGGATATTAATTGCAGTAATTATTGATTTTGCATGTGCAAATTCAAAATACATGTTTTTAGGTATTGTAAAGCACATAAACAAAACTGAATGCACCTTTCATATGATATTCAATTCCAGGTATAACATTTAGCTTACTATTTAACCACGAAATAACAAGAGCAATTAGTAAAGGTGGAATGTGCTTTTGTTGCGCACAAGTCCTGTTTGCAGACTCATTATCAGGCCCTGCTGGTTTCTCAAGCACTGAGAGGAAGTTAAACAAAGCACCACTCACTCCACACCGACAACAGACTCCAGAGCCATCACAAAATGCTGAGAAGTGAAGGGCCTGCGAAAACAAATCACTAAGACATCCCACTCTTTTCTCCTCCGCCGCACCCTGTTACCGCCTTAGCCAATCACTGTTACCCCAAGCAACAGTACTGAGGAAACACTGCTGGACTGTAAGGTATGTACTTCACAGTCCAGCATGTGTGTTTCATTTTAAATATTCCCACTGGATTTTAATATCCTAAACAATAACTTAACATATTATATCAAGCTTATAACAGACTTCTTAAAGTAGAGCAGATACACTGGTGTCAGGGGGTGCATGTTGTTGTATATAAACACACACACAAGGCAGGAGAGTGCTAATTAAAGTGTCTGTGGCGATGCAGCCTGGTGTACAGTGGATCAGGACCCAAGCTGCCACAGCAACAGTTCATCTTAGCCAATTAGATGCTGCATCAAAGCCTGGGCAGCTATAAAGCCATGAGTTCACAGGCAACATTGTTGTGTGTGTGGTCAGCAATCAGTGCTGTCCCCTGCTGGGATCGGGCACTGTTGAGCCACAGAGAGAGTTGCCTGACAACACTAAGTACAGCAGAGGTTTGCTGCCCACTGTGTCATCCTCTCCTCATGTTTGTACATGTGTGTCACTGGGCACACACACAGCGCCATCTTAAAACTACGTCTCTGGTACCCCAGTGAGTTGTCTGTTTATTGGCCTCTTTCCATCAAAATATGTATGTTTGATTCTTAGAGAACAAGAATAGTGTTCCAAAACCAAAGATCGAGTAACTATATTTTTGTGCTGTAATTTATGAAACAGAACTGCTGTAATAATAGAGCTCCATACTATTATACTTTATGTCAGACTGTTAAACTTTCTACCCATGATGTTTGTTGTTGTTGTTGTCTGAATCTACAAGTCACTTTTGACTTTTCCCGGGTAAACTTTGCTGCTTCAGTACAAGTTGAATTTTCTTTTAATCTTTTAATACACCTGCAGAGCCATTAATCCACAACAGAAATATATTAATGTAAAAAAAGCAAATCATTTTTTCAAATTTTTACAAATTTAGCTTAAAACACTGTTCTTGTACTTGGAACAGCGAGTCATTTACTAATAGCCCTAGTCATGTACATCACTTAAAGTATCCATTAACCAATCACATAAATAAGCTTCTGGCAATTATGTATTTATTTATTTGTGTCCTTTTCCTTTGGAAACATAATTACTGATTATGTAATGTTTGAAGCGTGTGTTTCGATTGCTGTTCTTAGCTTATTAGAGAATGATTAGTGCATGACAAATGTACTTGCTTCTAAATGTGTTAATTATCAGCCTTTGCTGTGAGTGCTGTTGTTAAAAGCACTGTAGTAACCTCGCACAAGCTTCTAAATTACTGGCCGTGTGTTTCTTTGAAAGACTATATTTAATTAAATGACATACAGTAGCCTTTCAGGGCTAATGGAACTTATATTATATGTAAGAGATCTGGTGAGAAGTCACTTAACTATCCATTATTCCTGTGGTTTTGGGTGTGCAGAATCATTTACAAGCCGCGTACAAATTTTGGGGATTAAATTATTTGAATTTGTGATGATTGAACACTTGGCATATGGTACATTTAAATTAAACTGATTATTGGAAAATTCTCTCAACTTAATTTTATATTAAATAGAAAGTACAAGTTAATGCATACTTTTTGCTAATAACTGTATTGAAATTCAGACTGAGGAGAAAATAGGACTTAAATGAGAAAATAGGACTTTTGTAAGGTATATATGGCATATATAAATACAAGACCTATCCACCAGGACTGATACAGAGTGGCTCTTAAGGACTAAGAGCCTAGTGTTAACCTAGTGTTAGCGCTCACTGAATATAGCCCCCTGTAGTCTTCCGCTCCTCTACAGGCTCTGAATGACACTAACAAAGGTGTTGGAGTTTTCCTTTTGTGAATATAATCAATAAACGGGATCTTGATGTGACAAGATTCTAAACCAGAATGCACTATTGGATAGTTATGTGCTGTATTTATTTTCTATATATCATGTGAAATGTAATATATTTTCTGCATTACTGCAACCATAACCTCTAAAATTATTATAGAATACACTTCTATATGCCATTGTGTCCAGGCAGGGTAGTTAGTCAAAACTTGGTTAAGGGTGCCCCCAACTGGCCAACAGAGAATTCTGTGTATTTCAGTCAGGCAGTGTGGCTGCTCCTTTACTTTATCTACAATGGTTTCAGCAGTGTATGTTTTGACCAGTTAATACAATTTTGACAGTATAACTAAATTATATGTTTTTCTGTATACAATTAATAATTTTATATTTTTGCATTTTCAGGCAGACATTCAGACATGTGCTTGGAGGGCATCTCTTTGCACCAGATGCCATAATTTGGATGGACTCATTTTCCTGTACATGGATCTATTGGATCCCTTCAATGGCTTCTGGTCATCAATATGGGAGTCTATGAGGTGAGAAAGAACTGTAATGACAGTGTGCGGTGGAATAAGCTGCTCAATAAGCTGGCCCTAATTGCTTAGCAACAGTGTTCCAGGGTCTCTCATTGAGATCAAGAGTTTAGTGGACTGAAGACGCCGCTTTGGAGAAATAGAGCTTGTGCCATTCAATGAAATGGAGGAGAAATGGCCTCTATCTCCTACTTCCTTGCCACATCTCTTTCTCTCTTGCTAGTCCCCCCTCAACATCTCAGCAGACACCCCCCAAGTCAAACCTTTCCCACCAGGATGATTATGTTACCTTTCAACTGCATGATGTATTCAGTTCACTAGATTATTTTCTGTCATCTCAGTTAATTGAATTCTGTCCATCATATATAGATGTTTTCACATTTGCATAAAGGTTAGAGTGGTGAAGAGTGTCAAACTTCAATTTAGACAATGTCACTCAAATAAATATACTGGCTCCTTTTTCTCTATCCCCTCCGAAGGTGGGTATTTACTGATTTGGTCTGAATTTTAATAGATCTGTATTCCTGGGATGCCGCGGCCCTTATATACGTGTAAATATGAATATGAAAATGACCGGATGGCTCACTGATCGAGGCGATGCATGTGAATCTTTGCATTAATCTGCATGTTTCTATGGATGTGATTATTATACATGTATGTGCGCTTGCATGGTCACCCTCTTCTGCACAGTCTTCTGCTAAGCATTCCCTCCTACTCTGCTGCTCATTGTCAAGTGGCTCTAACAGCCTGCTAGCCTATGTGGGGCCATAGTGGGTGGGTCAATAAATGCCCTACCCTACAGACTATAATGTGTGAGCTATTCATACATGCAGTCAGTGAGGCATGTAATAAGGCATGATTTTCTGGAGGGTTTTGTTGAATACAAAATAATATATACATTTTCTAAGTACTAAAGTAAAAAAGGCTATAGGCAAAAGTTAACTCAAGGAATCTACAGTTTTGTACATTATTATTATTATTATTATTATTATTATTAGTAGTAGTAGTAGTAGTAGTAGTAGTAGTAGTAGTAGTAGTAGTAGTAGTAGTAGTAGTAGTAGTAGTAGTAGTAGTAGTAGTAGTAGTAGTAGTAGTAGTAGTAGTAGTAGTAGTGTTATTATTGTTTATAATAATGATCATTTATTTCTAGGCAAATTGTGACATGTACTGCTAATTGAACAGTCCCTATGTCCAGTAATGGCTATGGCTCAAAGTTTCAAAATAGCCACATAAAATATTAAATAAAAGCTAATCATTTAAGTGATTTAACTGTTCTTGAGTTTCCAATTGTGTTTGAAAACTGATCTGTGTGTCTTTCAGAGCAATTTTCATATTAGCCTCCTTCACATAAACAGCTATTAGTTTTAATATTGCACAGGCACATGGCTGCAGACGCTGGTGCTAAAATGGGACTGTGTCAGTTAGTCAATAAATGGAAGTGCGGAGACGGCGGACAGATTAGAGTGCTTATCTCTTTTCATCTACTCTGAATGCCAGTTGAATTGAAGGTCAATATCTGAGGATTCTCACAGCCGAGCAGGTGCCTGAAGAGTATGGATTGGCTAGTGCCGCCAGCGCCTCTGTCCGTCTTTGTGGGCAGCCCAGGGCCAATTTCAAATGTGTCACTGATGTGTGTGAGGCGAATCTGCAGTTGTGTGGGATAAACCACTATACATAATATGGAAGAGCTCTCATTTTTTCAACTGTATATTTCCTATTAGATATGACACACAGTGGCTTTATTCCGGAAGCTGTGTGTTATCTGTCTTAGAACGTGCCTGGAAGTTATTTCAACCGATAACATAAAAGACAATTGCGTACCTGAATTGACAATTGTGTACATCCATTGAAAGAAAGATTTGCTATCATGTTGTACAATGCAGTCGTATAGTCACTAAAAGAGGAGACCTTTTTAATTTGTAAATGAGAGGACACAAATGTGGTGAAGGTGAAAACTGTGCCTCTTTTCACCAAGCCATCTGTTTACTGCCATTTTCAAGGTTGTTTATTATTGATTACATCTCTATTTCACCTTCCATTTGCAGTAAAAACACAGTAGATAAAACACTATTTAAAACTTACTAAGCCTGTACGCTATCTTGGTTCTTTTCTCTCTGCTGCTTTCCAGTGAATGCCGAGATTTGTCTGGTTGAAGATGAACAGTGAAAGCCTGATAGGCCATGAACGGGGCAGATGGTGCTCCGCTCTCACGTCTGCGTCTCCCTATGTTTGTGTTTGAGCTTAGCACTCTGTTCAAACTCTGGAAACCACACAAAACGGTAGATAAAACAGCTCTGGCTCTACTGCGCATGGGGCCGCACATGAGGTGATGAGTGGGTCTCTGTGCATGTGCGTGTGTAGTTGAAGGTGCGAGCTGAGGAGGTGGCGCTTGTGTATATTGAAGGGTCTTGTCCAGTGTGTGTCAGAGGGCCCTTTGGGCTACTCTCTGCACAGACAAAGCTCTGGTGAGGGGCTCTCTCCAACAGGACATGGCTGCTGGGGGGAGAGAGCAGGAGCACTCCAGACCTCAGTGCCTGCAGGAGGAGGCTATCGGAGCCAGCTTGTCCACTCCTCAGGCTGACCAATGCTAGCACCAGCCCTGTCTGACCTTATCTGTGTCTGTGTGCAGCTGTCCATCAGCGTGTGCACAGGCAGAAAACAAGCTTTCACTCAGAGAGCATAAATCACCAAATCAGCAGCAGCTCAATTTGTATCCTCAGAATACAGTATGTAAGGTTTCTGCAAAACACGATGAAAGAAATAGTGGGTGTAATCATTTGGTAGATTGAAACAAATCACATAATGAAATATATTCATATGTTTTTGAACACAGAATAAAGAGATGCTGCTAACTGAGTATTACAAGAAAACCAGTAACAGGCTTTATTTATATATGCAATGCTGATGTTATTGTGTCCCTTTTTAATTATTCCGGCAAAGTTGTGAGCTCACCCGTGGCTTTTATTTACATGGTAGTCTTTCGTCTCTCAATGGGAGAGCATAGCTCGCTGTAGATAGGTCCTTTCAGATACTTACAAAGACCGCTTCAGCTGCTTTTTGTTGCCGTAACTACCTCTTTCTTCCTCACATTCCAAATATCTTTGGTTCAAACCTGGTGGCCTTGATGAACAAGGTTCTATGGAATCAATCAACTGCTTCTCTCAGAAGATCTTACCATGGTTTAATGTTGGCCTTGCCACATTGTCCTTTTGAGATAAACCTCATCCAACTTACGCCTGAGATCCAAGTTTCTTTTCTGAGGGGTCTTTTTGTGTAGAGTGGATTTCAGAGAGGCCTCGCTGTTGGGAAAAATACAACCAGAGAAATACAAGCAAGGCTGTGACACCTTGTTCTCTCAAATAATACACAACAGCATACTGTACCTAGTATTTTTTAAACTCGGTAATTCACTACAATTAATGAATTATATTGAAATATCTCCTCTTTTAATGCACAAATAAGTACAAATTTAACAGCAAGGATACAGTTAAACATCTACTACTGAGGTGAACAGTTGCAGTACAATATGACTGCATGTTTTAATATGATTGTTATTTTGGTAACATTTACATATTTGAATGCACCTGTGGTTTTTCTTGCCTGCAGCATTGTTAGTGAAACGGATAGCAATTCACAGTGGACATATGTGCACAGCCCCATCAGTGCTTACAGCCTCTCGCTGCCACAGTAAAACAGCAACATCTGCCTACTGCTTTTATAGCCCACAACATATGCCTCTTCTTTGGTGACAAAGCTGGCTATGGCTCTCATGCTGTTTCTGTCCCCTAGTCCAAACATATATCTTTAGATACCTGTCAGCCTTTATTATTCTATTCTCTGTGGCTGCAGATAAGAGAAGTTAAAGTTTAATGAAATGCAGCCTGGTTACAGAGGCCCGGCTTTTATAATTTGTCACAAGCTGGGTGCTGGGAGCTCACTGCTATGTAAACACACTGGCCTGGTCACAGCCATTACTTCTAAAACACGGAACATGGACCAAGAGGCAGAAATGTCACTCTGCTGCCACAATTTCCCTGTTGTTGCTGCATTGTGCTCCATTACAAAAGGAAACCAGAGCTAAATAAGCCTGTAGTAATGTTAAATGCATCACCAAGGCTACTGCTTTGCCTGTGTATTTTTCATAATAATATGCATTATACAATCTGTATGTGTTGTGCATTGTCTTGGTGGCTTTTTAAGGACATGCAGTGGATACTAGATCAAAAATGATACTGTTAACAAAGCCCTACGGGGGGATAAGTGCTCTCTGAGACAACACACTGCACTGGAGTAAACTGTGACAACTGCGGGAACACAAACCCTGTTTCAGACATAAAGGCCACAGAACTGCTTACACCTATAATCACAAGTCAAGATAGGCCTTAGATGCCTCCAGCTGTAGTGGTCAAGAAGCTATGATGCACTTTTTGTAAGATATTTCTTGGCTGAAGTACTACAACATTATAAAGATAGATACTCTGTATGGTTCTGAGAATTACTTGTTGCGGAAACACAATGAAAAAACAAAACATGTATTGTAGAGGGTGTGAAGTATATTTCTCTGGTGCTCTTTGCATATGAACTCCAGGAATCCACTTTTTTGACTACTTCAATTTTAAACGCCTTTTTAGCTGCAGGCTGTGGTCTAGCTAAGAGCCGCACTTTACTCATCCAAATAGCATGACACAAAGCGCACACATAACCCCATGTGCTCTTGAGCTGCTGTTGATGTCTTAATATGACCTCGATCTAATTTCCCTGATCCTTTTTGACATTTATCCTTTAGGTAAACTCCATTCACTGTCCCAGTGGTGCACATGCCAACAGAACGATGGCACCTGCTCCATGCTAAAATAATAGTTTTCTTTTTTGTGATGTTAACAAGACCCTATTAAATCAGAGGGTTTTTTATTGGTTGATTTTCGCCAAACAAAAACATGCTTTGCACTAGACGGACTTTGTGTAGATGTGTTTGGAACTGACGGGGGCTGTAATCAGTAGCTCTGTGTCAGGCGGGTGGTGGTCGCAGGCAGGAGGGACGGGGGCGATAACAGATTGAGCGACTCTGATAAACTCTTCTCTAATGGTTCTGCCTGTCCAATGTTTATATCCCCATCCCCCTTATTTCTCAACACCAGCACCTATTTAGTGGACTCTTTCACTGGCTGCGGATTAGAAACCTGGATAAGGAGAAGCAAACACCAGCGGCTTCTCTGAGTAAGCAACCGAGAGAGCTAAGCAGAGGGAGATAGAGAGAATGAGGGATGGAGGAGGATAGTCCAGGAGTGGTACTTACCTCATTGCCAGCCATTGTCAAGCCACAGACACATCCTGCCTCCTCCCATAACATCTTTTAACCCTCTGTCTTATTTTGGGGGGTACTAAATGATTCGGTTAGCAGTGGACAGGGGCTAAAGTTGATGACAGGTTCAAGTGGCAGTGTGCAGGAGGTGACAGCAGACCCAGCCCTCTGTATGATTAACGGATTGAAGTGACATGTGTTGGACAGTGTAAACATGGATTAGTTTGATGTCTCAATCACAGTTGACTGACAGACAGCTGACACTGCATGACCCCAAGCTACATGAGAAATCATGTATTTATGCTGTAAATATGTTGAAATTAATTTGATTTTGTTTTTGTAATTGAAAGTGTATTTGTGTTATTGTTGTTACGCATTTATTCATTCATATTCAGTGTTTTTGGAAATCTAATCTGGGTTTTAAACTTCCAGATTGCAACAATTGCAGTTGTTCCAGAGTGATTCCAAATTATTGTGTGTGAGTATGTGAAGTGATTTATGTTTAAGCAGAAAATATGGTGCAAACCATTAAGTTATTTGTTATTATGTGGATTGGGTGGTTATAGTTAGAAAGCCATAGACAGACTAGGACAATAAAGCAAAATAAAATGAAAAGCAAATAATTATATCCAGCTTTAAAGCCTCTATTAATGTAATTCTGACCAACAAAAAGAAAATTGCACACTTAGCAATTTGGCCATTTTATTATGACTGCTTAGTATGTGTGATTAAAACAGGGTTATTGCCTCTACTGCACTGCAGCAGTATAATGTGCTGGTACAGTCCTGATGGAACAAAATCACTTAGATTAAAATCATATTATTTTGTTAATTTGTCCAAAGGGTTTGGAGCTAAAAAGTCAAACATCCAACAGTTTTATCCAGCTGTCACGTCAAAATCAGCTCTCACCATCAGCGTGTTCTTTTGCAGGTGTGAAAAGCACCACTTTAGATCACAGGTACTGCTGTCTTAATAGAAACTCTTGGCACAATGTCACAGAAGGAATAACACAAATTGAAATAGACCGGCAATTATGTTAAGTAGCTTTTTAACCACCAGGGTTGTCCTTTCGTAAGGCATCATGCTTGTAAGGGCCAGTGAGCAGCTTCACTCAGCCTCGCGCTCCGGTGTCAAGTACTGCAAACAATATACACTCAGCCAGCACTGCTCGACTCACACACCAAACCACGCGCTCTAAGATTGTGCCTTTCCAACAACTATTTGTGACAAAGGACCATGTAACTCTCCATTGACTTTCCCTCACTTCATCTTGTATCTCCTCACATCTCAGTGCAATGCAAACAATCCGGCAGTAAATAATGGTGATCCTCATGGGCTGTCAATCAATTGGACAAGTGCACACTGCTGTGTTAGAGCGATCAGAGCTGAACTAATCCAGTCCATACAACACAACCTCCACCTGAGCGAGAAGACACCTGCTGGAGAACCACAGCCAGATGTAATGGACTCCAAAGGCAGTGTGAAATCCCAGTGCTTTCTCAGCCACTGTAGCATGAAGTATTTGCTTTATTATATATAATCATCTTCATTGATTCAAGAAGAGGAGTCATTAGCTGGTTAACAAGTTTTTAACAGGAACAATAACCATTATTGTGGAAAGTAGCGTTAAAAAGGATGTCAACACAGCCAATTTGAGACTTTCAGTGGCTTTCTTGCTGTCGCAACAGTCATCATACCAATGCATTGCACAGAACAAAAGGACTAAAGACTAATTATTAAGAGATCCACACAAACAAGGAAGCTAGCTAAACATTGTCAACTCCAGCCAAATTCCCAATCTGCCTCTATTAATTAAGCCATTTAATCATCCACCACACTAATTGCATAATTAAATCACTGCCTCCTGGGTGCTACTGATGTGCGGTGGGTAATCTGGCACAAAAATACCACTCATCAACAATGTGGGTTAGTTGATAATGGTAATGGATGGCTAGTACCATACCAAGTCACCAAGGACATTTGTTATTGTAAACACACAGTAAGATATGGTCTCAGTATCTGGCCTGAGACCATGACAACATTGTGGTTATAATGCTACGGAAGAATAGATAATTAATAAAGCGCATACATAGTTGTACAAGCAACCTTGACCGTGATCACTATAATTAACAATTTTATAGATTATTTAAATATTGAAATTCCTTGCACAACACAGTACAAGAGTGCTATCCACATTTAAGAAGCTCTCCAAACGATCCAAATTGTGTCCTGCGTGCACAAGAGTGACCGACACACACACCTTATGTTGGCATTCCCATGTCCTCTCGTCTCTGCGCAAGACTCTGTGGCCGCAGCCAACTGTTTAAATTCCTGAAGAGCCTCCAGAAGAAATTAGTATGTAATGGCCACACTCTGCAAGAAGAAAGGCCCATTATGGCTTTCCACTAACTGTACTTGGCTTTCATTTGTGAGCTAAATGGATGCGTGTGAAGGTGAGAGTTCACTAGCCATTCAAGTATTTGGCTTTAACTGGCTCCAGCACTCTTGCTTTAATTCAAGCAGAAGGACAAGTATGAATAATCACTGTGGATAAGACCCATCACAACCTGCAGCCTGACTCTCCCCCACTCCCCCTTCTGCACCTCCAAATGGCAGCTCAGGCTTAATGACAAAATACCATTTACATCATGCCTTTTAATTTGCAATTTGCCATCTTTTGTCACCGCTATCTGATTTTGGTTTGTTAGCTGCACACTGTATTATTTTGATGCAAATTTCCCAGCCGCTCTTCTCAACCAGTTCTAATTTCACATTTGTTTATCAGAGCCAGGCAAATAGCTAGGGAGAAATGGGTAACTCTAATCAATGTAAAATAGAACAGAAAATATCCATTGATTATGAAGGCTGGCAGACTGTGCAGAATTATGGTTACAGGATGTTCAAAACCACTGGGTATCATGGGCAATGATGGAGACAAAGAGACCGCACCCAGCTGCCATGTGGGAGAAGTTATGAAAACCTGAGATTCAAAGAGAATGTGTGTTACTGGGCTGTAACAAAGGCCTAACTAGTTTATTCAAATACACAGGAGTGTACTGCAGTCCCCAAGGGTGTTCATCTCATATAATATATGCACGGGCTAATTCATTACACCAGGACTAATTTCCATTGCCTGTGCTTGGAGTTGCCTTGCTAATTACAGATTTTTTTTCCTTTTGCCCATTTTTTTCTCTCTGGTTCATAATTGCACAGCCACATTCAGGGGCAGCATCCTTGCAAATGAGATGAGGCCTTGCCATTTGGCATTCTCTGCCCCCCACACCCAGGTGAGCCCATAGCCCACACAGGGCACTGGCATTGCTCTATTTCGTTCCAAAATACACCCACCCTACCAATCACCAATGCTTGGATCTTTGATGGGCTCTGCCCCTAGAGCTGCTCGGACCATTTCAGAAATATCAGCTAGGCTAGTGTAATTAGACTTGGGACTTTAATTAGGAAAAGTTAACTGTTAGATGAAAGCTGTCACATCTGTGGTACGTAGTGCTGGTTCAGTAGATGGATCCCAGGGGGTCTGCATCAAAAGGCTCTTCCCTGCTGAGCAGGCCCACTCTAGCATGTTCTCATACGCCAAATCAGGCCCTCGGAGTGGCAGCGCGTGTGACGATGGAAAACAGAGGCACTGACTCAAGTTAACTGCAAAGCTAAAACCAAGATGAATCTAGAGAACGAGAGGGAAGAAAGGAAAATATCACTAAGGCACATGGCTGCTTTTGTGTATCTTGTTAAATGAAGAACACCACAAAGACACAAACGGATCTAAGGGAGAACAATGCCGCTTAACAAGACATCATTGGCTCATCATTAGCAATTTGTTGCAGGCATAATTTTCCCCTGCCCCTTGCATAATAGGTGCCCTGGGAGTTTGCCGATGCTTTTGTGTGCCCTCATTTGGCTATTTATTTACTTGGCTCATGTCACAAAAGAGATCTGCCACCCAATCGAGAGCCAAGATAGCTCTGTTATGGCTGCACATCACAACCCTATTAAGACAGAGCTCCTTTAATTGACTCTCCTAGCTCATTGCCTGACCTACAGTCTCTCTGATCCCACCCAGCCAATAAGAGGCCTCGTCTCATAGGGAAAATCTAGCATATACATAAAACATAAAGTGTAGTTTGTTCAGCCTCTGTGACATAGCCTCACTGTAAAATGAAAATAATGTTTTAAAAGGCACACAGATTAATCTCCTAGTTTTGTACACATCTAAATTTTGTTTGTTGGGGACACTTCATAAATTACAACTTTTGTGATTTGCTTATTAAAATATGGTGAAAATGCTTGATGGATATCATGGCCATAATTCTTAAATAGTAGAGAGCGATGATTTATTTTTTCATTGTGAGCCTTTCCCATTTAACCAGCTCCACAGATGGTGCTCTCCACAGAGAATCTCTCACTGTTGTCCCATTGCCTTGGCTCTCAGTGGCTCTTTTGTAACAGTATAGACATTGAGCTGTCATTTACATTCATCAGACACGTACACTGAGAATAGATTGATGGTGGAATGGATGGATGACCCAAGCCATGGCAACATCGCAACAACGGGGAAAAACAAAAGCATTTTTTCTGTGAGTGGAATGATACTGATGATGGTGCTGGGCTCCGAGCTGACAGATTGAGATAATATAATGATGTGCTTACACTGACTGAAGGAATCCCTGACTTCCTGTGACTTGTTCCTTTTTCCACTTATAATTCTTTGTGAATGACAGCATTCATAGTGGTCTGTCTGTAATACAATGTGTCTTTTTTGAGGAAATGAAAATCAAGTATTTGACCTTTGTATCTTACAAGTGGCTTAGTGTTGCAGTGGTGATGCAGTGGCATACTTTGATGACATCATTCACTTGAATTTTCATTTTACATAATCCTTCACAGCAACACTAAATAGCTATAATGTATTCTTCCCATAACGTGTTAGAATTTGAATCAGTTTGTGTCAGGTGGTACACCTGCACTGCACATAAGCTGCCTTCAAACGTAACAGTGCATCGACAAGGCCAAATGAGAAGATTTTCAAAATGATTTTTACATTGAATTTCACATCCTTTCATCAGGCCAGGCCCTCATGGCTGTAATGCTCATGATTTCAAAAGCACTTAACATATGCCAACCCCTTTGTGGGAGAAGCAAACTACTTCTGAGGAGACATCAATGCAGCTAAAAAACAACTAGCAGTGTGGAGGGAAACTCGAGCTCAAGAACAACCAAATTACCCGTAGTTAATACATCTTCATTACAATTCTCGCTCTCCGCCGCTCTCTCTTGTACCGAAGATTCACGGCGCTAATGATTTTCTGGGTATTAAAGAGGCGCCCACTGCTGTCACTCTGAATATGAAACAAGAAAACAGATTACTGTCAAGATCACCCACTGTGAACACCCAAATGATACTTAAAAAATAATGATGTTCTTAACCATACTCATTAACTGCACAGCACAGGAAAGAACAATGCGCTCCTCCATGCAAAGGCAAACACATTTCAAAAAATTAGCGTGTGAAGCAGAGAGGCAATCAGACTGTAAAAAACCATAAGGATGGAAAGCAGAAGGAGCGGTGATACTCTGTTCCCACGCACAGGGATTTGAGCAATGCTTAAAAGTTACCAAACATTTGGTCACGCTTATTGGTGTAAACTTCCATGTCTTTTCTTGCTCTTTTGTTACTTTTATATCGAGAACAAAAAAAGATAATAATGCGTCTCCGACACTGTGGCCTACATCCAATCTGCGTGAAGCTCATGTACACAAGCACATCAAATCATAGTGCTAATTGTGTTCCCCCTGCTGTTCTTCACTTCAAACATCTTTTGTATATGTACTGTATATTAATTTACATCTGTTAGTTTATTCCAGCTACTATAATGAGCACCATACGGCTAGAACACAAAGTAGCTATTTCCGTAAACATGTGCTGGCATTTTTTATGTGTGTAATTAAAAACTGTACATTTAGTGCTCACAGCTTGTGTGGAAGTTCAGCCTCAACAAGTCTCCATTGATTGTAAGTAGAAGCCTGATTTCCATGACATAGGAGCGCTATTTGAATGTCGACCCGTGTATAGACAGTAACGGAAGTCCGGTCGTCCTATAACTCAGGGCTTGTCATTTCTGAATAGGACAAGCAGGGACACAGTGGGATTGTTCAGCGCTCACCAAACCAAAATGATTCTTTGTCAGCCAGGCATAAATAACATAGTGTTGATTGTTCCGTCAAAGTTAATCTGACAGCCCCAGGAAGCAGTCATTTATCTAATGACAGAGTTTCTATGACGACAATCGATCCGTGCACAGCTCCAGTGTTTGTGTGTATAAACAAGTGTGTATGTGTCTGTGCTGATGGGGTCTTGTTGTTTTAAAGATAGAACAACATACTGCTGGTGAAGAGATGTGGAAGCTTGGTGCAGGTAGTTCCACATTTTCTTTTTCTTATTCTGATACAATAAAACAAATGGATATAAAATAAATAATAAATAAATAATATGCTGTCTTAATTCTGTCTTAATTCTACTGGTGTGTGTTCAAATCTGCAGCAAACTGTAATTTGAACAAATGTTTAACTAAATGAAACTGTAGGTCTGGCCATTTTGATAAAAAAACATAATTTCAGGCCTTTGTGTATGTGCATGTGTGTGAGTGTGTGTATTGTTGTTAATTGAAAGAGTTATTTCATGACTTTAAATATACTAATATTTTAAGCTACCTTTTTTCGAGCAACCTTACATTTAGTTAAACATGAAAAAAACTGTCATAAAGGTCTTAAGCAGATGTTATGACCTTGATTTGGCTATAGTAGTTCTGGTACAGGAGAATGTAGAGCAAACTATTCTTGGAGATGTGTCCTTGAGTCTGTCCGTTAATGAAGTGCATTTGATATGAATTCTTCTTGGTGGAGTTCTCTACTAGACTTAATGCTTTTCTCCAGACCTAGAATTAATGACTGCTGGAAGAGGCCTACAAGCCATTCTGGTGATATACTGTACACCTCTCATAATGAAATAGATTTCTATGGCAGGATTGCAAGACATTGACAAATGTATTTGGGATTAAAATGAGTTGAAGGACATTGTAGAGCTCTGAAAGACCCAGGAGAACTATAGCCGTAGAGAAATATTGTGATAGAAGTTGTGGTGGATCTGCTTAACTCTCTTAGCACATTATTCTAAAGTAGTCATTTGAATTCACACTGGATATTGTTGCAAATTATTTGGCTCCTCCATTAAGTGATAAAAAGAAGAAACACTCTGGATCTTGATGGGTTTAGCTCATGTCCAAGAGTCCTGATACTCTGACAGAAAATCGCAAATAGGGTATGGCTGGAAAAAGATGCGGTCGGAAAAGAATGAACCTTGACAAATTTCATTCATAACATTAAAATAACCCTTATTGTTATTACGTCCAGTGAGATTAAATTCATCTCATCACATGCAAGTATGACAGGTGCCTCAATAGGCTGATGCCAAGCAGCAAGCCCAGCAGATTAGCAGGGCACTGATATCATTATTTCCGCCTATCAGGGATTCAGCAGGGAGGCAATTGTCATTTCTAGGCTTATTAGAGCACACTTGCAGGAGAGACAGCCCAGTGATAAAGCTGCCTGTGACAGCCGGCCATTCCCAGTGCAACTATAACACTTTCACATTGACCAAATGCCTGAGTCTGTGTAATCCTATCTAATGGAGGGTAACTCAAAATACATAGAGGCACCTATGAACCATCACAAAAATTCACATTTGCATTTTAAGTTAAGAGCTAAATCAAAGAGAAAACTAAAATATGGTACCCATTTGTGGTTGAAGAGTGCGTCGGAGGCGCCTATCACATACAAATTCAAGCACACGCATAACCACATTCACATGGAGAGCATTTTAAAATTGTGCGGAGAAGTGGAGCAGCAATCTTGAGGGTGGCAGGCAGGCACACTTGGCAATTGGAGACATCTGCCTCTACAGCTTGGGCAGCCTGTGCCAATGGCGGCCCCTGGAGAGGGTCCTGTTCCCAGCACACTAAAGCCCAGAAGTGTTTGTCGAGCCTAATAAATATTGCACAGCGCTTCCTCTTAATCTCATTAATGTTTGTGCATGTCTGTTGGTAGCCGTTGATATAAACAAGGGATGAGCGTTAAGCCCTTAAAAAAAGACAACAGTCATTGACGCCACCAGCCTTCTCCCCAGATATAACACTGCACGGGTTCTTTTAAACTACTGAGACATAAACAACTGCAAGCATAAAAGCATTACCAGTCCATCGGCTCATAAGCGCATTGTTTTATTACCAGTTAGGTCTACAGATTCATCTCAACGATGCTGGGTGCTGTCATATTTGGGCCTGATGAAGATATCTGTACTGGTGTTTGGAAACATGTCACCTTAATTATGCCTAATTTGTAGACCAAATAGCCGCTTATCACTGCCACTGTCTGACAGCTCAATAATCTCTATCCAGCCTGTGTGTGTGCAATGAGGGAGCAGGAGCGTGACTGGGACCTTAATATGATTTGTGTGTTCTGGTGTCATGCTTTAACAGTTTTATATGGGTGCCCAGTGATAAGTATCATGTTATTAGGGAGTTACATATTTGACTTTATTTTTCTCAAAGGGAAACACGTTGTGACCGATTGTATTACAATAATGGCATTAATCAGGGTCTCCAGGGAGGACGAAGCTAATTTGCATTGCAGGAGCTGACAGTTTCTGTCCGTATCTTTTTATGCAGAGTAGACTCCTGGCATAAGCTGCAGTAAAGGTTACCTTGTAGGAAAATAGAAGCAAAGTGAAGGGTTTGGAGGGCCTTTTTTCAAACCACAAAATGTCACTGAACCTATATGTGAGGACATATAGTCAAAGGGGCTTGTGATTGCTTGGAAAATCATTGAACATTGTTGTTTCCTCTCCTGAGTCTCTGTTCCTTCTGTCTAGACTGATGGTGCTGTGATTGGCCATGTGCTTGTATTCATGTTTTTCACACAAGAAGAGGCTACAAGAATGAAGCAGTGGGCGAAAAGGCATTGGTAGCCCTGCAGTGAAATCTGAACTTACCTCTATCAGCTGCAATTATCATTAAGCCTCTGATAGAACCACTCCACTCCAGAGACACCTAAAAGCTGCAGTGGATCCACACATAATATTGTATTAAATGGGACCCAAAAAATCAATACACAATGCAAATGAAAAGCAGAGGAGTAGGATCCACTCAGTATGCATATTTTCTGTCAAGTACACTTTCTGACCCGCTGAACGCCATTTGTAGCGGAACTCAGTACTTCTGAAAATTACTGATCTCTTGTTATGAGCCCCTATCTGGATTTCTGGTGCTATGTGCGATATGCTTGTCTAGCCGTACACACTAAAAACCTTGCCTGCTTCCTCACTGAATTAAAGAGTTTGTCCATGAACTGAAGAGAATGCTGCTTGTATCCTTTTTGTACACAGTAAATGGAAATGTTGATAAATACCTCCTCCCATGAAGCACTTGTTTTGTGCTGGCTGTGTACAGCACACAACAGTACAAGAAGCTAATTATGAGGAGGATGAGCTGGGCTAAGGAACAGGGTGGCTAGCTATTTATTTTGCTGCCTTTCTCTCTATTGTATGGAGATATTATTGCTGCCATGTAAACATAGTGCTGTGTGTTTGCATCACTGGAGGGTGCATAGCACATGGGAGAAGCGCTCTAGCAGCAGGATGGCCCGAATGAATGCAAGCGCTCTGTTAGTGGAAACTGATAAGTGCTTATCATATACTTATTGCCAGGAGGTCATATCCAATATAGCCCAGCAATTCCTCCAAGCCCACTTCCGGGATGGATTTGAAATCTGAACAGGTAGGATGCACTCTCCTATTGTCAGCAGGAAACACGCTGCTGGATCAAGCTATTCTCACAGAGACGCATCTTCACTCTCAATTTTCAGTTTCTGCTTTGTGAACATAATTCTGATATATGGTACTAGGCATATAGATGTACATTAGCCTGAAAAGAGAAGTATTCTAAAGCTTAGTTTATAAGTTATCTTCATTGTACTTCTCTGCTCTTTACTCTAAATGACATTGATTTTTCTTTCTCTTTAGTTTCCTCTGTTATGGGCACTACAATCAGACTTTCAGCTTCATCTTGGTGTGTACACTCCATTTGAAAATTAGTTTTGGGCAAATGCTTACAAAGTGAACTCATTATAAAAAGGTCAGACTACATGAATATATACATAAATATGATACTAGACCACTGCCTCAGAGAGATGCAGACCTCACAGGACGCTGACACCAGCTCCCTGTCTATCAATAGTCTGTGGGCCAATTGTCTGTGTCACGCACTTCACTGATTATGCCCACTGCCCAGAGCCCAGTGCGTACTCTGCGGGGGAAGGGCCAAAGGAGCAGGATTTTATAAGTTGTTGTTTAAAAAATAATGATGCTGGCCTGATGAACAGGAATCCCTGCTTTTCCCCTTGGAGTTTTGGTTCAAGGCCTGTTGATTTCTTTGCTCTCTAGTGACCCATGTCAAAGACTACCTTGCAGAGTAATGACATACTAGTTCGAGGGGCAAGTGATGAATTCACTTGCCCCTCTGAACTGACAATTATAATCATATATATGATATAGTAGTTGAAATAAAGTGCGCTGATGGACAGATGGAAAGATATAGCTGTGACAGAGGAATTGTAGTGTCTAGGTTTAGTTACACATTTCTTCGTTTCTCACTCAGGTTATTGTTCACTCACCTCTGTGGCCCTCGAAGAGTCATATCCTGCCCTGGTGGCCAGAGAACACTCTGTGTCTGTATGGATGCTGTCGCCCCCTACTTGTTTTCTTTCAATGAGGGGGTTTAAGCTGCCACACTAGATGTGTAAAACCCTTCCATGTGTGTTTGGGAGAGGGCAGAGACCACCAGCATACTTCCCTTTGCCCTGTGATGCACCCAACACAAAAGTGTATTTAAAGTCTCCACAGTTTTTGTTCCTCTACTTGGACGTAACATTAGCCACTAAGCTCTGAATACACTTCCAGCTACTCATATGTTGTACATCTATCATGCGCACTGTCAGTGAGTGTTCAAGCTTCAGAATGGATGCTCTTCAATCTTTAACTTTGGGGACAAACTTGGCACCAAAGATGCTTTTGTTCTGATTCTGTGTCTTCTCTTTGTGTCTAACTATCCTTTATTGTCCCATAGTTAATACAGTGCTTCTAAGTGAGCAGCTCCTATATATTTTGCTATTTTTTCATAATTTTATTTCTAGCTAGCCTTGTCAGTCCAGCCTTCACGACTCCACTATGCATGTCCTGCAGCAGGTTTAGCCTTTGTTGGCTAGTATTAATAGGATTAAAATGGGTTACCAGCTCAATCACTATGAGCTGCAACCATCACTAAACAGAAGCATCTCATGGGGGTCAGGGGGTATTGTGGCTCTGTCTGTCGTGCTCCTGCAGCCCCCCAATCGACGAAACCTCAGGCCTAAAGGGAGTGGCAAAGGTTTGGCCCTAAGAAAATCCTCCGGATTATGTCAGAACTCATTACAATGTACACAAAGAGCCCAGGATCAGCGGGAGCACAAACGGAGCAGTTAAGTCAGATAGTGAGGGCCATGGGATTCTGCGCTTCCAGCCTGACATTGATTAGCCTTTGTGCTGCATGATTCCCCATATTCAGACCACAGCCACTGGGATACTGATAGCAACGTCTGCTTAGAGCCCAGAGGCCCTCTATTAAATGTTTTTTTTTTTTTTTTATTGTAGTGCATATGACATTTTTCACAAAGCAAAAAATGTTACAAATCAGCATTTGAGAGGTAGATTGCAGCTGTAAAAGCATTATGAGAATAGAAGGGAATCTATTGTGATAATGTGAGGTCATATTGTACTTGATGATAATGAAGTTGCATCCATTAGCCATACTGAAGTGTCCAGCATTTGCACCACCCTGAGACAATGATGTGCATGCATACTATTCCCCATTTGCATAGCTCTCAAACAAAAAGTGTAAATAGATAATTAAAAATATAAAATGTAGGATTAAAATTCGGTTTGTCATTAAAACACACACAGAAGCATCCTGGGCGGAGCTTATGCTGACTACTCAGTCCCCATTCAAGGCTGGACACACAAGGGGCTGCTATTAGTGTTTGTGCTCGTTTGAATGGGTACTCAGGGGTGGTGTAACACCTCCCATCCACATATATTTTCATTGGTGATGAAGGCACACTCCAGTTCCACAGACACACTGCGGGCTGTGCACAAACACATCTCCTCCATATATGCAATCATAGTCGGTTGGAGTGTTAAGCAATGCCAAATAGCCACATTTGCTGCAACTAATTTTCATCTTCAACCATGTGTGATTGTCCACTAGGACCATGTGCTAATGTTAGTGAATATATTAGAAAATATATTACCATTTCTTTATGCATCAATATTCTAGTGACTGCACAAATATTGCACTGGCTGCAAATGATTGAGGGGATTTTGTTTCCATTTCTGCTGCATCAGGTCATAAAACAATGTACTTGGTTTGCACATAGAGTGCACAGTGATGCCTGTTAAAGTAGATTCTCAGTCAAAATTGCTAAGGTCCTTTAAGAATATTACAGCTGTATGGGATTTTGCTCTACACATATTGGTTTATTTACCTAGATTAAATCTTAAAATTACCCTAAAATTGCTTTTTCAAGAATGTATATAGCATGTATATTTTGCCCATATCCTCTCCTGTCAGCATATTCATAAATGTTGCTAGGAAATTTCTTATTTTAGCAATCCTCCAGATAGCCACATCCTATTTCCATAGCTTTAAATAATGTCAATCTGGGCAAACCCTGGATTGAAGCCCCTGAGCCGGAAGGCACAATTTCTCCTTTACCTTCAAGTCTGATAATTTTAGAGCTATTGGCAACTTGGGAATTTTGCTGCCTTATCACTAGGGCTCAGCGAAGTTCACTGCCACTAATCTGTGCCAGAATCACTCATTTAAGGACTCCATGATCATGTTTTTTTTTTCTTGTGACAGCTGTCTGCATGAAAGCATTAGCAATGCAGATGGACTAGTCTAATAGGTTAATGTCTAACTCATGAAAATTAGGTTTAATCCCCAAGCGAAATAATCTAACATTTACAAATTCCTTGATCTGGGAATAGAGACATAGCTTTTGAGTCAATTAGGTGACACGTGGATCAAAGCAAATTTTACGGTACCCGATATCCCCAGCAGTAGCACAGTAGCAGCATGTGTGCGTGTGACAGTGAGGAATATGTCTCTAATGTTGTGGGCAAACCCAGGGTGGCAATAACATCACCATGTCAGGATCTGCTGCTTATTTATTCCCTTCACTTACCTCACTGCTCACATAATGTCAGCCATCACATGTGCGCGGACATGCACGGCCCACTGAAGGCACATGCACGTTAGCGAATGAATAGCCTTCACTGTGGAACCTGCCGAGAGGTAATAACTGGGCCAGTGTGAGCAGCCTCTGTCACAGCAGCTCTGTTTCCACTCTAATTGGAACTAAGTAGTGGACACATGTGGGAGCAAATATATGTGCTAATTCGTATGCATGTGGTCAGGTTGGGATATATTTCTTATTCAAATCTAAATTGAATAGGGGCTGACTGAATCCTATCCAAATGTAGTGCTAATGTTGGACTGTACCCTGCATCATGTCCTGTCATTACTATTAATAAGCTCTTGCATGTGTACATCGCACCGGCCCGGCTGGAGACAGCACCGGCTGCTGGTCCGGAGCTCTGTGTGTCATTAGTCGTGCAGCTGGCCATTAGACTTTTACTGTGCCTGTTGTTTAGCTACTCAGCACACCGGATCCCCACTGGTGCTTCTGCAATGTGCTCCTCTGACCACTACTTTGTTAAAGGACAAAAACATTTCCTCATTGTCTCTCACACAAGTGCGTACGAGTGAGGTCGAGACTGATTTCTCAAAGCAGGTAGTGAGTAATGAAAGGCACACTCTTAGCCTTCACCAATTGGCAATCGAGAGAGGAGAGAAGTCTTCAGAAATAAGCAGTGTTTGGGGACAGGAGGAGTCAAAACACACCAATTACTCTCCCCAGACAGTTACCCATCCGAAAAGCACACGCACTGAAATCAATGAGGACACAAACTGAACAATCAGCCACAACTAGCTATCAACAATAGAGTGGAATATGCAAAAATGCCAATTAAATGTGTTAGCATACGCACAGTTTTTTTCCCCTACAATATCCCAACATCTGTGGCATTAGCTGTGGCTCTCTTTATGTAAAACAGAGACAGGGAAATGAATACGCAATCTACCACTGTGTTTTCATCATTAGTGCGCTCCAACTCGCGGCTCGGCTGCCTCCCCAGCCGCCTGAGTGGGAAGCGAGAGAAACATTTGTGTGCCCTCGCTTGCCAAATTAATTCTTGTCTTGACATCTTAATTCTCAGTTCTTGTGTGTGGTCAAATCAGCCTACTATAGAAAAGCAATCAAGCAATTATTCCCAAATTATATTTGCCCAACACACACTGATTGGTTATTCTTTTCTTATTGAGTAAGCTCATTAATTCTGAGCAGCTTGCTTGTTATGCCTCTGCCATTACTCCTTTCGCCTCTCATTGCCTCTTTCTCTCTCCATGTCTGTCTCTCACCCCGTGCTCTTCATCATGCACCCTCCTCCTCCTCCATTCTCTCTTCAACAGATGTACCCTATCTTCCAGTCCCAGCCTGCCGATGTTTTGGAGATGACATACACTACAAAAGCCCCATGATCTGTGGCATTGTCTATTCGGCCAATTACTATTCCCATCTCTGATTAACTTTGATGTGGAACCTAATGAGATAAGGCAGCTTATCAAGGCAGCAGCTGATAGCAGTCTCATTTATTCTGCTGGCTGGCACCATGCACAGAGTAAGTGACAACAACTAATGAGGAGGAGTTTAGTATGGATGCTCAGGTCTGAGGCAAGATGTGCAGTTCATCACCGTGCCGTCTCAAATGGCCTCGGTGTGGTGAGCGCGGGGCCGAGACACTCCACATAACAGCGCACTGAACAAGAGGAGCTGACTTCCTCTCGCTCACACGGCTGCCTTTTGGCTTTAACAGCTCCTTTCTCTTCTCAGTCTCTAATGGTGCAGCTAATTGCTTTGGTTGTTTAGGTAGAATGTAGGAGTGTGTGTACAAAGCATCTCTCTTTTGCATCATCTGCAAGAGGTGAAACCATCATTATCCTCTTCTGCCATCTGAGTCTATTTTATTTTATTTTCCACACCCTGCTTTCCATTTTTTCAGCTTAAAGTTGAAGTGTTCAAATTTATTATCTACACCGTTTATGTGTATAACTATTTATATATAATATATTATTGTCTGCAAAGTTTTGTTAAAATTGTTATCAGTTGATTGATTTAAATTGCATTCACAGTAATTCTCAAATAATATACTTCAAATAGTGGTGAATATCTCCAATTGTACGCAGTTCTAATAGAATGACAAAGAAAATGTAGCCCGTAGTGAATTGAACTGTGAAATCTCTAGCATGGACTGTGTGCTAAAGAGGAAGAGGAAGTGTGTGCCTTTTGATTTGAAGTATAAAAGTAAATAATATTTGTACATCTAACACATACTCGAAGTGAATGAGCAGCCCCTGAATGTGTTTCTATGAGCAAGTGGAGAGCTCTACAGACTTTAAAGCCGGAGCCCAATTAAGCCTCGCCTCATCGGGAGAGGGAGAGGAGCTGAAAGCTGAATACATAAGATAATGCAGCCGCACTGAAGCAGTCGGCACGCTCAGTGTAAAATTATAGAGGGGGAAAAAAATCTTGATAAAGAAGAGAAGAAAAAGCAGAGGCAGACAGTAAGGGGAAGAGGAGGAAAAGAAGTTCTATTGGGCCTATTCCCTTTGAAACTGTTTAACCGAATCCAGCTATTCATAGTCAAGACAATTAATAGTGTCTCTTTCTTGTTCATACAGCACTATAACGGGCAGAGGGGAAGAGAGGAGGATTCATTCTCCCGCCAAATTGTAGCCAATTTAAGGACAAAGCACTTCCCTCTACTTGCCCAGAATAGAAGTCGCACTCATAAAAGAAGACTGACAGTCGACATCCAAATCTCATTCAAGGACACAATTTCCAAATGCTAATCATAATCTGCAGATGTTGGCCACTGATACATCCATTAATTTATTTATTTTGGAATCATGTCTGTGCCCATTTGGACAGCCTGTGAAATCTGAAACAAAGAGGGAAAATCCCTTCTTTTCTGTTGATTTTGAACAGTGTGTGAGACTAAGCACAACATGGACATCTGCACCATCTTCAGATAGGATGTGTTGGCCAACTGCACACACCCACTGTCACTCATTTGCATGCACTGATGCTTAGTGAAGCGTGAGACCAGCCAAACCAGCACACACATTCACATCTACCTTGTTTTTTTACCTGTCGCACTTTCTTTCTCTCTGGGTCATTTTAGAAAACCTCAGATGTGTCATCACACATTGGTTTCCATCTGAACCTCAGAGAAAAGAGAAATACTTGACAGAAAGATATATAAAAAGAGGCCACTCTGATTTTTTGACATTCTTTGCACAGCTGCTTCAAAATGAGTACGATGGAGAGGCACGGCAATGCAACTCCAAGATGTGTTTTTGTTTATTTGCTGCCTTTTCTCCCTTTCCTTTTGCAGGGAGAGAGAGGCAAGCGCGAGGCCACACTCACTCATCCTTGTATAGAGGGACTCGGTGCAGGGCCATGAAAGAGAAATAGACTTGGCTAAATGAATTCTGGGATCTGTTCTATTCAGCCCAACTGAAAAAGATAACCCCCTCTTTTTTCTCTGTCGCTACCAAATGCAAGGTGAAACTCAGCTCAGCTTGTCAATTAGATTGCATTAAATATGTCGCTTCTTTTGAAAGGTAAATAAATACATGTAACTGTAGCTTCTAACTAATAATTAGATTTGCTGGAATCAGGTCTGGTGTTGAATCAGCCCCAGCTTTGTTTCTCTGCACCTTTAGCTTTGAATTTTCCTGGCTTGCCATCTTTACAATGCCTTCCTTTTACAGCTTTTTTCTTTCTATTTCACATGCTAAGGCTTTAATTTATGCAGAATTTCTATCTTTTATAAATCCACAGATAATTGTCCTTGATAGGTAATGAATTAAAAACCTCCATTTTTATTGCTGTCATTCAAAGACAGACATTCTAAGATTTTATGTTAAATATGAATATGGCAACACACTTGAATGAACGCATTGAGAACATGGCGACCTTACGCCGTGCCTGTAGTCTCGCACCGCTGAGTCGCAGCTCATAGACTATATGCATTCTTTATTATTCACACTTTGCTTGCTGCTCTGATGTTATGTAGCCTATTCTGGACTCAGTGGGACTCACACTCCACAACAAAAGCCAGTGATTGAGGCTCCACCAGAGAAATTAGCATTCTCTTACTCCTTTACGTCTAATATTTCATGGTGGCTTGGAAGTGCTGTAAAGATTCTTATTCCTTTGAAGCACGTCTTTAGACAGTTCCACACTTCCATGTTGCTACTGTTTTTGGCTAACTGACAGTGCTTTGTAGACTCTGTCCTGCCTCTACCCCTCAATTAACAATCCTCCCAGCTGATAGCCTGCCAGGTTCGCCTTCAAAACAATCAGTGCTTGTGCCCCTTCTCAGGCATGCCAGGCTAATCAAAGGCACGGGGAGACAAACGGCGACAAGCAGCTGTCCTCCACACAGAAAGCCGACCACTTCCGGGGCCAATAAGTAACACCAAGGCACTGTCTTCTCTCCTATTGTGTGTGCATAAAAAGCATTCAGTATTGAACAGTGCCCGATTGTTGCCACACTGACACCCCTTCTAACCAAGCCACTTCCTGTACCTACAAATCATGTCTCTACCTTCATTCATTTGCTTCCCGCTGTTGAAGAATGGGCTGAACCAAATCGTTCTAAATGAGAAAAGAAAAAATGGCTCCAGTATCCACACCCACTCTTTTCCCAGTCAGACTTGGCATGTCTAGCCATCAAAACACTCAAGATGCCACAGCAGTCTGCCCGGGGTCCGCATTTTAATATCCTCCGCACCAATTCATTAACATTCTATTGCTGCGCACAATAGAGACTGGAGAGGCTGTGACCCTGCAGTTCTCCTGATCAAGGTCAGTAACTAAGAAAATAAAATCTGAATTGCTTCCTGGCACAGAATTGGAATCCTCCAAGCCTGCCATATCCTTGCCTAAAAAAAACAAAAAAACAAAAAATGACTCCCCCGCACTCACCTCTCACAGAATCAACACATTAATTGTGTGTTGAGGGTCTCTAAAATGAAAAGACATCAGAAGAAAGTTTTTTTTATTTTTTTTTTCTGATCTTAGAATATGAAAAGCAAAATCATCCAGGACAATTATTTGGCAAGGTACTCAACCACTGGAGTGATCCTTGTAAATTATAGCACTATTTTTAAATATTTAATTTTTGATTCCAGCAAGCCTTGCCCCCGCACTAAGATAAATTCACCCAAAAGTAATTCACTCCAGAAACTTTACAGCTGCACTGGAAATAAAAGCCACAAAGGCAGAGCGCATAAATCTAGCTGAGCAGTCGATGATGCGATTGGGTGCTGTGACAAAGGGCAAGCATGTTGCTAACACGTTGGCTGTCAGCAGAGGGGCTATATGTGGGCAGACACAAAGCCTCATTAAAATACATACAGAGGGTGTACGGCTCCGGTGGGTGGGAGAGATGCTCCATCAAGATGTCGTTACTACAAGACCATCTCCTCCCAGTGGCATGTATCTCCCCTAACACTGTCCTCCCCCATGCCTGGGCCACACAATGGCCAGCTCCTTTATAGCCTCCCTGGGCCCGTCCCTCCATTCCCGGTGAGGTCAGGGCCTAATCCTCAGGGAGTTCTCACATTGTGTTTTAGCAGACTAGGGTCAAACTGTTTCAAATGAGGGGGTTTAGTTAAACATCTATTAGGCAGGGCCCACTAAGACAGGGTGCGCTTGATTTATGTGCAAAGCTGTTGTGCTCAGCTGTCCCCGATACAGCTTTCACAAGTCCTCCCTGTGTCACTAGCAACAAAAAGCATCTCTAAGCTAGCATCGCTTTTATTCACCCAGACCTAGTGTTTGCCGTAACACATGTCGAAATTTACAATCTATCTAAAGCCAGGATCAAGTTTTTAAAAAAGAACTTGTCATGCTTGTCATCTTCTTTGCCACTGAGAGGCGCTGTGCTGAGGAGGGAAAAGCCAGGCCAAAGAAGGGAAAGGAAAAGTTGAAAGTGGAAGGGCTGTGTTGTCTGCTGTAGCATGTAGACCAACTGCCCTGTTAGTGAGGCTGACATTCAAAGGGAGTCGGGACGCCAACAACAATCCTACAGTCCCCTGCTGCGTCAAGACATTTCGCATGGTGGCTGAGCGCTTTGATATGGCTCTTGTGATCCTCGCTGGTGCAGCTTTGAGACACAGACACATGCACAGCAAAGAGCCTAGGACATCACCATTATATACCATTTGAACACCCTTTTTATTTATTCCAGAATCTTCCATTGTTATTGTCTCTGCTATACCCATCACGGTTTGAAAATTTGACCCAGTTGCCTCACTTTTGGTCATTTTTGCAGGTGCTATGCAAATGTATGCAGACTTAAATTGTGACACCTTACTGTAGCCTATGTATTTAGAATAATTACCATACATTGTCAATTTCATGGTATACATTAATAGTGTTTATAATTGCAAAATATGATTCTCAAATGTAGTAATAGCAGTTGGTGAGTCCTTTTAAGTCATAATGCAAACATGCACTCCTAATTACCGAGGTGCTATCAAGTCATTTTTCAGTGAAAGGATTACTCAATGGTAGGCTATTACTTCACTCTCCCACTGCACCAAATGCTTAAGATAATGACCAGTTGCTAATTGGTGCTTATACCTTATATCACTTTGTGCCGAATATAATTGCAGCTATTATGCTACTAAATAATGATTGGAATTAGCGAAAAACTATGCTCAGTGGAAATATTCAGTGTTTTTCCAAGAAGAGGTCTTGGTGCCACCAGTTGATTTGCCATTAACTGGAGACTTCAGGGCAGAGGGATACTGAAAGGTGAAACAAGTACTCAAAACAGTACTCAAATGAAAGCAGTGTCATATTATTATTTAGGAAAAGTAGACATGCAATGTAAGGCTGGACCATGAATTCCAGTTGAAAAAGAATTGTTCTTTGAATAGGACACAATTATCAAATAATAGTCTGTAATTATTTTTATGATAGAATATTCTCATGAAACAACAAAATATCTTGTCTTTGGATTTAGGTTTAGACATTTAGAAAAGAAAGAAAGAAAGCTATGCCTTTATTAGTCCCACAGTGGGGAAATTCCAGTTCTGCATTTAACCCATCCTGTTATTAGGAGCAGTGGGCAGCACATTTATATTTCAGTCTCTTGCTCCTTGTTATGTTGTGAACTGAATCTTGATTGTAGAACTTGAATCGCAACACATCTGCTGGTTTACTACTTTTTCCATTACTATCACTTTTGCATTTATTACTACTACTACCACTACTACTACAACTTGAGTGTATTATGGCTACTGCTACAACTCCTACTGTTACTACTACTGCAGTTTGATGACTATATTCACTTGTCCTCAAGGTCAAAGTATAGAAATTATTTAAATATATGCAGATTTGAACCTCTGCTTGGTACAACATCTTCAGAACTAGAGCGTCTGATATGCTTATGTGGTGCTAAAGAGATCCATGTTGACTGTAAATTACAACTTTTTCAGATTCTCATTCACAAAAAAAGGACAAAATTGCTGTTTATACCATGACTTGAGTAAACAATATGGGAAGATGTTTGCCATGTAATATTGTATTAAACAGTATAAATAGTAATACCAATAGCCCAACAACTAATAAAGTATACCTTAGACTACTTTAACCTTTATTTATATTTATTTTAATATCTAAAACTTTGAATTCATTATTTTGAATGCATGTAAGATATTGTCTGGCGGGCTGCATTCATACAACTTCATGTCATGCCAGTGTGATAACCACTCCTGTGTGTTTGTTTGAACTGTCCTTTCCAATTAGCTCTAATAAGATAAGATAAGATAAGATAAGATAAGATATGCCTTTATTAGTCCCACAGTGGGGAAATTCCAGTGTTGCAACGCACAGATCAAGAACAGCACGAAAAAGTAACATGCAATATAATAAATAAATAAATAATGGCCTAGGATAATTTTAAAACTATACCTAAAAATAGACTCTGGATTATAGGTGAATATTTGTAAGTGCAGATACGTTGAATGACATGTTAACATTGTTCGTTGTACAGTCTGACAGCAGCAGGGAGGAAAGACCTGCGAAACCTCTCCTTCACACAGCGAGGGTGAATCAGTCTGTCACTGATGCTGCTCTCCAGAGCAGACAGAGCGTCCTGCAGGGGGTGAGACTCATGGTCCAGCATAGAGGTGACCTTAGCCAGGACCCTCTTGTCCCCCACCTTCTGCACTGAGTCCAGAGGACAGCCCAGGACAGAGCTGGACTTCTTGATGACCTTGTCCAGCCTCTTCTTCTCCCTCTCTGTGATGCTGCTGCTCCAGCAGACCACACCGTACAGGATGGCTGATGCCACCACAGAGTCATAGAAGGTCTTCAGGAGTGGCCCTCTCACTCCAAAGGACCGTAGTCTCCTCAGGAGATAGAGCCGACTCTGGCCCTTCCTGTACAGTGCGTCTGTGTTATGAGTCCAGTCCAGCTTATTGTTCAGATGAACACCCAGGTACTTGTAAGAGTCCACTCTCTCAATGTCCCTTCCCTGGATGTTCACTGAGGGGGCAGTAGAGTGGCGTCTGCGGAAGTCCACCACCATCTCCTTGGTCTTCCCTGCATTGATGATGAGGTGGTTCCGCTGACTCCAGTCCACAAAGTCCTGTATTAGTCCTCTGTACTCCCCATCATCGTCATCCTTGATGAGACCAATGATGGCAGAGTCATCAGAGAACTTCTGCAGGACACAGCTGTCCGTGTTGTGTCTGAAGTCTGCAGTGTAGAGGGTGAAAAGAAAGGGCGCGAGGACAGTGCCCTGGGGCGCCCCCACACTGCAGGTCAGGAGGTTAGACACACAATTCTTGGCTCTCACAAACTGGGGCCGGTTTGTGAGGTAGATAATAGGTAGGTAATAAGTCCCTCTGTAAGGATGAGCAAGCATAGAGCGGCCAATCACCTCCATGTTATATCCACATAAACAGATTTGGGCACAAAATACCACATACACACAAGCTCTCTTCTCCCAGAAGCTTAGCAGCCCATGAAAATCCCAGGAGCGCAACCTCACTAATAGAAAGAGAAAGCCCAAAAGCATCTCGTCCCTGCAAACAAGTGCCAGTAAAGAGGCAAATTAATGACAAGTCGTTTGAGGGGCTTGCCCAGGAATAATTTCACTGCCGCGTCTCACCACCATTGAAGAATTGATTAGATCCCTGCTCAATCAAAGTGGCTGAATCAATAAAGAGCGAAGCAGGCATGCTCCAGGCCAATTTATTCACAGCATCACTCCGACCTGAGAGGCACCGGGAAACAGAGAGCCACAGATCATGGCTGACAGGTGACAATGCACACGCTCCTTTGAAACTCCACACCGGCACTGATTGCCAAGAGGCAGGTGTGGCCAGTTCACGACCGCACATTACCCCTATTATGGTGCTCACTTTTTGCATTATAATATGATGTGGATTGAAAGTTGCTAAGAGAAGCGTTCCAGTTTAGTTTTTGAAAAGACTAGTAGTGTTAGAAAGTAAAGTAAGAACTGCCATAATGACTTGACTTGTGTTTTGCCACCACAGCGACTGAAGGACTTAGTCAAGCTCGGCTGTGCACGCTGTTTATTGTTGCCTGTCAGTTTATTGTCATGCAGGAAGCAGAGGAGGCATTAAAGGCAGATTTCGCCCCTTATTTTAAAATGTGGTGTGGAAGATTAGAGCGCTTGCCAAACACCGTGGAAACACTTAATTGATTTCCTTTGGACTGTTTACCTCTACTGTAGCCCTCCTAGAGCCCACTCGCACACAAACACATAGAAATGCACAGAGCGTACAACCCTGGCCCCATTGACGCCAACACAGGCTTGCCAAGAGCCTCATTAGTATTCACAGCAGTGGCATTTGCCAGCCTGAGCGTTGCCGTGGTGATGCTGCCCACACAAGTGATGATAAATGGTACTTTCAGCTCCTCTGCCTTCCACAGAGCCGGGCAGGGAGCTGAGGAGCTGCTGGCCAGTACCCAGCCCTGTAGCCGCAGCGTGGAAGGCCTTGTCCTAAAACAGGCGAGTGACGCATAACCACACTAACGCTCAGTGCTGCTCAGAGGCTCGGGGGAGCGGGGGATTGTGGTTAAGAGAGAGGGGCTGCCGTATGGACGCTGCGTGTGGATATGGAGAGAGATTTAGGTCCCAGTGTCCGTTTGTGTGGAACAGAGGGAGGAGGGGACATGTTGAGAAGAAGTGCGTGCTTGAACTTGTTATTGTTGGCTGAAAAAAGTGATGTCAGCTTTAGTGTTTCTCGAGAGTGTTTTGTCCTTTGTGTTTTTCATTTGTACGATTATGTGATCATGAATCACAGACTGAAAATATGTGTTGTTACATTTCCACATTTTGTATGACTATCTCATTGAGCAAAGATTTTGATGTCATAAAAATTTTGATCAGCAAAATAATAATAATAATACAGAATAATATGAATCTATAATGTTATATATTTATCTTACCTTAACTTGATAAATACGCACTTTATTAAAAAATGACCATGGTAAAATAAGTGCGCACCATATCCAAATCAACATATTTATACTAAGCACTCATAACAAGCCAATAAAACAATTTCACCCTCCAATGACTATTAAATCCACTGTTCTCTATCTCGACCGCCCCCAGCTCTTTCTGTTCGCGCAGTTGTCGCAGCGAGGGATGTTTGAGCCTTAAATCAGCGTAGACAAACAGAGAGTTAAGGTATCTGGATACACTGGCTTTTCCCATGCGCCGCCACGCTAAACACATGTCCAGATGTGTGAGCTGTGAGCCCGCTGACGCCCGACCCAAATCCCCCTGATCCACAGTTAAACAAAGAACGAGCGCCTTAGTCCCACATCACAGCGCTACACTAGCAAACACATTATGGGAAAACGCACTTTATCCTATTAAACATACATGTATATCTTTATGTGAGATTGAGCTCCCAGTTTTATGTTTTGTGCCTTTATTTTATTTTTTTTAATTATTTTTACTGTATTCTGTAATACTTACTAGAGGTTACTCAGTTGCATAACATAGGTGACTAAGATATATAAATAGGCTTAATCATTTTTTTATTTTTTTATTTTAGTATTTAAAAATCAACCCCAAATTAGCAAAAGTAAATTTATAAATTCAAATAAATTTGTGACAGAGTCAGTAAGTGGAGGCTGTCTTTGCTTTGTTTAGTTGTAATATTTGTGATTTGGAAATTGTTTTACCTTGCTTGCTTTTAAGTTCTGACCTTTTAATCACAAAAAATAATAACATTAGGATAATTAAAATATATGATATGTAAATATATATATGTATTTTTAATTTTATTTTTTTAATTAACATGTTATTTGCTTGTGTTATATACTTTAATTTATTATTCATCAATAATATTTGTTTTATACATCGACCGTATTTGCTATAATAAACTAATACACTAAACCCCAATACACACAAATACTACTATTACCTACTAAATAAGAAAGCATGTAACTCACACATTTCTTAGAATATAGTGAATAGCACAAAATATTTATAGCATTCTTTGTTGTTGATTTTTTTTTTTTTTTACACTTGCGGCTGACTTAAGCTTATTATTATTATTTATTATTATTATTATTATTATTATTATTGTTATTATTATTATTATTATTATTATTGCTTTTGGTGTCAGCTATTATGTGTATGGCTGATTTAGGTACAGTATTACAAAATGACAAGTAGACATAAACGACACACCTCCGAGCTGCGCGTAGTTCTCTACACACAGTTGAACTTGGGGTTGACCGCCTCTTCAAAGATGGCCTGACCCTTCCAGAATCAAGCCTGATTACCCATCTCTAGGACACTAAGAAGTGCCCGACTTCAAAAGGAGCAGAGACAATCACGGGTTGGGTGGTGTCTCGGGGAGGGGTAACTTCTCAAAAACTCCAACCCAGGACTGTTGCGGCTCGGGTGCTCTGAGCACTCCGCGCTCAGACAGGGGGCTGGGGCTATTAAAAGATAAATGTATTTCTGTGTTCCATTATTCATGATGGGAGAACATGGGGTGAAAGCGGCGAGGCAGAGGCTTAGCACAGCAGTGGACCCCACCTTCCCCCCTCCACACACATACATACACACACACACACACACACCACTGCACCATCAGCTGAAGTCCGAGAGTGGATGATCAAGAGACAGGGCTGCACTATGTTCCAATTAACTGTTTAAAATGATGCTGCTTAAACATTAGCCATTTGTAGATAATAGTCACTTGGAATCATCAAATGTTGGCTCACTTGGATGAGGACTTACGATTTTAAAGGGCAAAAAATTATCACTGAATGCAAGGTTGATCCAAAACCACTCTATTACACCGCCCTTAGTGTCCCCCCATAGTTGTACCACTCTATTAGAACTACTTAATAAATAAAGGCACGTGTCCCTCAGAGCTAAATGAATGGTATATAGCTGGGGGAAACTACTGATTTTTAGAATGTATATAAGAGAGAATATATAAGAGTAATAGAGGACACCTCAAAATCTGAAATATTTTTTGCATTTCCAATATAGCTGGATGTAACTTCAGACTCTTGTGGTAGTGTTGGAAAACTGACGTGCATTCAGATTCAGGAAGAATCTCTATAATGAATAACCACTCAAAGTCTGATTAAGTAAAGTGTTTGGGTAAATATTTTGGGGACATATTGGACTGAAAGTGAAGTGAGCTTTTGTCCAGCTCGGCTGTGAGCTGTAGAGAAAGCAGATTAGGACAACCCCAGTGTTGATCATTTGAAGATGTCTCACTGTCAAGAGGACAAACATGGGAGCGACCACAGTGAAATTTCATGCTGTCATTGTCATCTTCAGTATATTTAGCTATGCTGAAAACAGAAATGAATGGTAGCATTATAATTGTTTATTTTAACACTATATTTCACTCAAATACAAAATTAAAATATTATGTGATAGGCTTACAATTACATTACATTACATTATAAATGTCCTATGGTTTTCCACAAAGTTAATATAATTTTCAATAATCTATTATGCAACATAGCAGGTGTCAGATCACAATACTTGAGGCTATTTGTTGTAGCATAGCGTTGTAGCATGGTTTATATGATTTTAACACTACCTTTTACTATTTTCTACTTTTACTTTTTTAAACTCTATCACATTTGGCTTTTTTGTGTTGCCTCTGAAACAGTTCTGAGGTCTGTGAATACTTGCTTTTCCCACAGTGGAATTGGCCCCATTTGTCACATTGTGAAATTCTCTGGTCATTCTAATGGCTGAAAGTGCACACCAGTGTTTGGGAGAGCAGAGTGGAGGGTGGTCTGAACACATCAGTACTCCTGACTTCATGCTGCGATCATTTGTTTGCACACAAGAGGGCACAGGGCTGGGAAGAGCAGCACAGGACTATAACAGGAGATGTGGGAGGTGGCTGGTGTGTATGTGCACATAGACAGATGAACATGTCTCTGTGCACTTGTTTATGTGCTGGATCACTGGTGTTGGGGTTTGCCACTCTACACATTCTGCTGTGAATTAGACACAAATCACAAAGGGCCTAATATTTGTGCTTGCATGTCAAGGATTACTTATTCTATTGAATGTGTCCTGCTATTATCTGCTTATCACACTCTGTGCTCTTTAATCTCTTTCTTGTCTCTGCTCAATGGCTTCCTCTCACTGTCTCCCCATCACAAATGTAGCCTTTCTCTCCTTCTATTTTTTAGCACTTACAAAACTGAAAAGGCCAGGCCTGGTCCGGGCCACCTGGAAACTCCACTGCAGCTTTCTCCCAGGCCTGGCTCCCTGCCACTAGCCAGCTGTAGCATTGTGAGTGGCCCATCTCAGTTAATTCCCTGCATTGCAATTGTTGCCGGACACTGTTTACAGCCACCTCCTACTCCGCCTGCGTAGCCTCTCCAATTGTCTTGGGGCCTCCCTTGTTTAATACTGTTTTGCAAGTTATTAAGCCCTGGAAGTCCATTAATCACAGTTCACAGGCTGTGTAAGCCCACACAAGGCAGTCCGAACTGGGGGATGGGGAGGCACACTCGCTCCCCTCAATGGGCTTAGACGGTGGTCCATTCAGATCCCTAACGAGATCATTACCACTAACTAAATACAAACCTGACCCCACGACCTGCTGGGAAATTACGTAGGAGCTCTCTGGTGCAAGACATGAATATACCCGCCTCCTCTGTGGTGACCCCTCCCGCTCTGCTGCAGCAGTGCGTGAAGGCCCACCCCCAAAGCCCTAGTGCAGCCCCTCGCCCCCTGTACCCCACCTCTTGTCCATTCTCACTTTCTTTCCAATGGACAGAAAACTAAACCTGTCATCAAAAGAGGTCTAATCACTGCTGTGATTGTGGTAAACCATGCCTGACAGACATTTCACAGCGGCCTCAATGGCCGCAGCAGCACTCCTCCCTATCCTGCCCCTCTCTTTCTCTCAGCCAGGCTCTGTCTCTTTTTACCAGGCCCCCGGCCAATGGGTAACAAACACCCAGGGGGCTTTTCAGATTACTTGACACACTGTGTCCACTTTTGGGAGGGAGACCACCTGGTAAGCTCATTTTAATACAACACCAGTCCAGTCTTCTCACTCTTTTGCCCACTCCTCTAATTCCAACTCTCAAGCCAAGCTACCACCATGAATTCTGTCTAATCCAGTGACCCCACACAACATTCCTGGTTTTACACTCTTCGGAAGAGGCTGGATTTTGGAGGATTACATGCGTCTAGTTCTGTTTGCAGGTACCTGAGATTGGAGAGGGGAGGAAAGACGGGTAACAATGAAATGTAGAAATTCTGTAAACATTTTGTCATTTAATGCATTAGGATCCATTCACCTGCTCTTCGGCCCAGTAAGACAAGAGAGGCATAGACAGTGCAGCTGCTGTGTTGTCTAAGGGTTAAGAACGATGACTGAGTAGGAGTGATGTGGGAGGAAGAAGAGAGAGAGAGGTTGTTGGGGGCCTGCTCTGACTTTCACTTTAGCCCCTCAGCTTATGCTAAGATGTTGTCACTTTCACCATCTCAAGTGTTGCCACTTCAGATGCCGGAGCTTAGCGTTTGCAGTGGGGGTACTGGGGGGTGCAGGGTCGCTATAAAGGCCAAGCGGGAGGAAGTCTGGGAAGATTTCCATTTTGAACAAGCACAACTTTGTTACACTGTCACCTGACAAGAACAGGACCTCCTTTTGAGAGGACTTCCTGTCACGTCTCTTCTTTTTTTTCAAGCCCTCTTTACAGCTCTAAATTCTTCCTCTAGTATAATAGATTCTCACATCCCTTTGAGATTTAGGACCATAATTGTATTTTTTAGTGCTGTGGTGAATGTTTAAGCTGTTGCTGCAATTGTACATATTTTAAATTAACAGTAATAGTCCCCTCTTTAATCCGAGATAAGATCTCAATTGTTCTATGATATGAAATGGAGATGCAGTTAGAGGCAGGGCAGAATAAATTGAATCTTAATTTACCTGGATATCACTCACACTGAATTATAATTACTCACCAAATAACTGGGCACACTAGGACATTTTTAATTGGCTTTTAATGAGTGTCATGTCACTTTAGACTTCAGGACTGATGCTGGGATTTGGACAAGACTGCTTCGTAAAAAGGAAGACCATGCATAAATGTAGGGACAATATTCCAGATGATTTGTTTTAGAAAACTGACACTGTATAACAGAATTCATGACAGTGAAGGCTGTTGGAGAGTCTACCTGGTGTGTCACTGATTGTTTCTCAACACTGACCAATTGTAAGCTCATAATGATGATCTCTGGCACGACAAGTGATTTTAACCTGCCTGTGTGCCGCCTCTGCACGAGTCACAGATCAGCTGCTCCACATAAACAAAAACATTAGGAGAGCGTTCCACATTTAAGAGCATGCTAATTACAGTCATTCCCATGTGAAGTACTTTCTGCTGCAATTTGCTCAGATCACCAAACCTCCAGTCCCTCTCATGTAAACAAATCAACTCTCACGCAACAAAGAGATAAAGCAAATAATAAAATAGACACTGGCGCTACCAGAACTCGCCAGGGGCACTGTGTTTGAAGTGGGCTTCAAATAGTATCATACAACTCTACAGCAGAGTCCTAGCTCTTCTCCACATCCCCAGTGAGGAATAATTACAAGGGCTGTTGTTAATGTGCTTGGGAAAACAAATCATTTGGTTTGAAAGGTGAATTATAGAATCTAATAAAAAGATGCACCAACACATTCTATAACAGGTGTTGAATGATTGCGGTTTCTTTGCCTTTGCTCTTATTATTGACTACTTAATTACAGTCATTTAGCTTGCTGTTTTGTTGATGTAGCACAGACGATCAGTGTGAGCTGCTACAGACCTCCTGAAGCCCTCCAGGTGAGTGTGTTCCTTTAGTGCTAAAGGAAATGAAGCAAAAATGATGGAGTGTTTGTTTTCTGACATTTTGTCTCTCTTCGGCCTCATCAGGTCTGAGCCTTGCAGACGTCAAGTGTTAATTTAGGGCTCCTGCCGAGCATGAGCCTGTCAGCAGCCAGGCTGGGAGAGGGAGGTGAGCTCTTGCAGAAAATGACCCTTCTGGTCTGATTGTCTTCTGGCCCACAGACTGGCACTGAGAGGAAAAACAAAGACTGAGAGATAGAGGGTGAGAGAGACCGGAGTGCTAATGCACCTTGCAACAATTAGAGAGGCTTACCTAACTGTGTGAGCACAGCACGCAAGACAAGTACACAGAGGTACACTTAGTACCCCCCCCTCCCCCAAACACACACACACACACACACACACAAACATATACATACACCTCTTCTACTGGGCACATCTGCTGATGTCAGAGCAAAGCTCAACTGGCTTGGAAGAATTTTATGGTCGTAGTACCTATTCAGACCTACTTTTCACACTCTGCTTCTCTTAATATGATATGGAATTAGTTATTCTAACTCCAACCACATGGGGTCATTGGAAGAACAAATTATCTTTTGGTATAATGGTGCTCTGTCGTTTTATTGATATAGCAGTTCCCATCATCACTGCAGATTATGGCCCTCTGACTTCCTCTCAGTGTTGACGTCATCACCTCTACTACCTTTTAGTCTATAAAACTTTTAATCGAGACTGGACTCTCTAGACATCACAGCAGTACAGTTAAACTGTTTTCTTGTGCAGAATAGACTTTGGTAGTCAAACAGTCAAAGTGCACTGACATTTTTCTTACCTCACTGCACGCAACTGCTGTAGTGAAATCAGGTGACCAGCAAGGACTAATCACAGAGCAGGCAGACATTGTGCTTGTGATAATAGGTTTTGGCGTGTGATTCTTAAAAGGGTCAAGTTTTCTCCGAGAGCTCTACGCATCAGATTCACTGTGATAAAGGAGGTTTGGAGGGCCGTCACTGTGGAAAGAAAGGTTAATTCTGTAATTATTTTAGTGTGAAAAATAAATAATGTACCCTTTGCAGTTCCCATCGTTTCTTAATTCACTTGGAAATTCATTTTCTTCCCTTTTTCACTCCACCTAGCCCAATTCAATCACTTGAGTTCATCTGTCTGTGTTATGCAAATCTGAGCCGGCGAGATTGAACCCATTTGAATACCTGGTTCAACTGATGAGCGGAGAGGCTGATAGAAAAGATGAATTCTTGCGTCTCAATGTGCCTCCCTTTTTCACCCAGCCATGCAATATCAAGGCTACCTTTTTACACGGAGCTCTCAGTTATTTTAACCCGCTGCACAATGTTGCTCTGGTAGTCCATTGAATGAATGAGGAGAGGCTACTCTGTTTCTCTCTCCTGTGCTCTACAGAAAGGAAAGCTCCGTATCTAAGATCATGGACACAAGCTTTAGGGAACATCATTTTGACAGAATGACAGGCAGGCTCTGATAAGTGCTCAACATTAGAAGTCACACATTGCAGGGAAAATAAAGCATTACCACAGAAGGAATACACAAATAAACAGTTTTAGTCAGTTTGTTGGCATCATGCCAAAGAACGGGGTGGCCTCTGTAATATAGAATAAAATGTATTATTATAGTTTGGAATCACAGGGTACCTCAAGATTCAATACAATGTGCAGTACATGACGATACCTGTTGATATGACGTGGCCCTTATCAATAATTTGCATATTATAACTGGCCATATGTCACTATTTTTAAGAAATAAATACATCTTTATAGTTAATGACCACATATTTCTTTAATTTAAGAAATCCACTGGTTTTAACAATTGGCACTGTAAACAAGCAATAAAAAGTGAACATTTTAAGTGAAAGTTATATAGAAGTTTTCACAACCATTGGTATCGGTTTCTGACAATACCACAGCACCAAATATATCTTTATAAATTTGAACGTTGATATATTGTTCCACCAGTTATTCTTCTTATTCTTTCAACTGATCCCCCTGGACAGCAGTAGGAGGCTAATAGACTGCCCCCCTTGATGCATGGTGCATTGTGTGAGGGGCCTGTCTACTTCACGCACATTAAGGATCACATGCCACAATTTCACAGTACAGTAGGGGCGCTGGCCCCCGTCCCACACCCTGATTGGCCAATGATGTATGTGTTGACAGTTACAAGCCAAGTAACAAGTGGAACAACACAGAGGTCAAGGTTGAGGCTGCTGGTGTGGTCTGATTAACAATGGAAGGTCTCTGTGGAGGGAAAACAGTTTTACCAAACACTAACTAGGCATGAATACAAAGAAGAGGTTAGTCATTTAAAGCCATAGTGAAAGACAGAGCAGTATAGCGTATTATATAGACTACAGAGGTGATATGAAGCATACCACTATGTAGGATAATATAAAAGAATAGGGTGCATTTGCATGTGGAAATTGCTTTGTTTCTTCAACAGATAGCCACAGACAATTGATTGGGTGCCACATCACCTCTCGCCGGGATTGTTCCGACTGTAGTGTCCTGCAGGAGTGAATTTTTTCAATATAGCACTTCAGGTTGAAGACATTTCTCCCATCATTTTCTCTCAGTACTTCAGTGTAATTCTTTTTCTCTCTTCCCCCTCCATTTTTCCCCGGCGACTGCAGTATGTGGCAGGCTGAATTGTGTGTTATTACCCAGCAGGAGACAATATCATTACCACATATTTGCTGTCAAGGGTCTGCAAAGAATGGTGCTGTCTTGGGCCTCAGTGATCTAACAACCTCACACAGGGCTCCAGAATTACCCACTCCTGACTGAGGGAAGTCAAACACTACCAGTTAGAGAAGAGAGAGCTACTGTCTCTCTCCACGATTCTCCGGCTGTCCTCTTGTGAAGATGGAAGCGGACACACCTCCTCGCCGCCGAAGCCAGGATGCTATTCTCTTAGATAGAAATATATGTTTGGTTCAAGTGGCGAATGATGCAAGGCAGCAAGGTAGATGGGCACCGGCTGCATATATGACAAGTCTGTCATTTCAGATAAGGAGGCAAATTGCAATCTCAGCAGTGTGCTATTAGAGTTGGCTGAGTAGCTCATAATTACTGCCACTCAGATCAAGTTTTCCTATAGCATTCTGCATCGCCATTCTATACACTATAAGTACATGTGTCAAGGGACCTAGTGAAAACATTCATACAAAAATGTCAAGTTCCTGTTCTGTTTTCCTCTTAACGTATCACATTGTGACAGGGGCTTCCGCAGTTGAAGTTTAGATATGTCAAATGATGTCTGTAGAAAATAACTTCTTGAATGGGCAAACAATCCATTTTATGAAAACCACAATTCCGACTTTGCAACAATGTCTTTCTCATAAGACAAATAGGAACGGTTATCATTTCCGTTGACAGCGTACAACAAACAGGCTCAATGGTTTATGCATGCTGACTGACAAAGCCATCTATTTTTGCAAAAAAAAAAAAAAAAAATGAAACAGGCAATACAGAGTGAGGCAATTGAAGCACAAATGAGAAGCGGAAACTCAAACTTCCGGCACTATCCTCCGTCATTTATACACGCCATAGAAATATTTGATTGCTCTTGCATATCTCTTACGCTTAAGAAGGCAGCCAGCCGAACCCATATAAACAAAGTCTGGGCCTCTATATGAGTCTATCATTTAGGAATTCAAGCGCATCAAGTTGGCACACAATCAGAAAGTGGAATGGTAGATTCAGTTTCCAGTTCTTTTGAAGATGTAAACATTGGTCTTTTATTTAAGGTGATGTGTAGCAGTGCATCCTTGATATGAGCCTGTGCTAAGACCAGACACGGGTCCTTGATTTGCTACAATGAGAGGGAGCCCATGAGAAAGACACATATATTTGTATTTATAAATGAAGAATTTCTAGTAAATTAAGAGGAGCCTTTGTATGAACTTGGGCATAGTTTAATAATAAGATATAAGTAAAAAGAGCATATTCCTTTCAGTAATTCTACCATATAGATATAGAGCTTAATTAAGATGCAGCAGTATAAGATGAGCATGCAGGTGTAGAAATAAGTGTACTAGCAATATTGGCATGTTGTTCACCTAAAACACATCTTAAGTCAAACTTAACAGACAATTAAAACAAATTAATTAAAATTATAATTGTATTCTATGTCCTACAAATGATATCCCAGATTGTATAAAATGCTATCTGGTATCTACATTCAATTTGAGAAGAACACCAAACACAAAGCACTCAAAGTCATCAGCTGATGCAGTGATATGAAAACGGTTTGAAATCGCTGCCACTAAATTAACCTGATTCTAATAGGATTGGAGATAGATAACATGGAAAATGACTGCTCCGTTTTCAAGGCAATATACCAAAATGGAACGCTCCACAAAACTGATTTGTGTTTTTTTCGTCCTGGTGTCTTCCCATGGCCAAGAATTTTCATAATTTCAGATGAAGAGATATAGCCTTAATGTTTCCAATCTTATCTTGTCACATCATGAAATTATTTGAGAGGACATGATTAGCTGAACAATAGCATGTGAAATGCTCTCTATGAAGGCTATCCAGGTCTTCATAACAAAGAGAGTAGAGAGAGCAGAATACTGGTCCAGGAAGCGGAAACAGAGGTAATCAAATGCCCCTATTGCTGGATCTTGATTTGTCAAAGAAGCAATTGAGAAGAAGCCAGGGTTTAGCACCCACCCCTTTTCCTTTTCATGTACAATTAGCATTTTATGATTGTTTATAGGTCCTCTCACTAACAGGAAGACAAGCTTGAGCCAATAGTGCAAGTGCAGCTCCAGTGCACCGTGTTTTGGGCTGGTTAAATGCACCATTAAGCCTTTTAAAATGAGCTCCTCCCGTCAGAGAGCAAAAACAAACGTGGCTTTCTGCTATCATTGAGCTCCACTTAGACGAAACAATGTCCTGTTGAGGCCCAGCAGTTTCCTCATCAATGAACATCAAAGCTGAATGAGCCCTGGCTGACAGCTTTGTTGTGAGATACCCAGTGCCCTGCTCATTGTCATCCCGGTGCTGCTCCTCTGGGCCAGCCGAACAGGTGCACAGCCTCTTCTCAATGTAGCGCTTGACAAGGCCTCGCATGGGCAGGGTGTGTAAGAGCTTTGGTCCACATCCGCCTTAATCCACCCGACTAGAAAACACATTGAAAAACAAATTTTTGTTTGGCTGAAGTCAAAGCCCTGGAGGCTGTGGCTCATCTGCCTGTCTGCCCAGGCTTTTCCCTTTTATTTGCGGCTATTTTGTCCCAGCTCATTTGGGCAAAGCATTAAATAAGACCCAAGAGGTTGTAAGTCCTGGCCATTTCCCACAAGAGGAATACATACAGTCAGCCAATTGCCAATTGTTTGGATTATGATAACAGCACCTGACCAGAAGAACAGTGGAGAATGGTTTTAAGTCCAATAGTCCTAAACATGTAGGAACAAAAAGAACAAGTAGTGCCAGAAATCACTTAATACAGAGCAAATCTGATAACATATAGCAAGTACTGTATATATTTTCCTTAGGAGTGATTTAAGATGGTTAATTTCTGAGATGCTCTTTCTGCAGTGAGGCTTTTGTCAGTGCCGATGATGGGCTTCTACAACATCATGGGGAGATTAGGGCTCCTCCACTCAGGCATATAGAGGGGCCTTCAGCCTGCCAGGGGGAGCAGGAGAGAGAGTGTGTGTATAGAATTTAATGTAGAGTCACACAGATAAGATGCACTGGCAGATCAATCAAAGTCTGGTCCGTGTAGTGAGCGGCCGCTACCCTGCGTGCCCTATGGCTTCATTTCTCCACACACACTATCTCCAGTGACTGTCTCCTGGTGACATCTCGCACCAGGCCATGTTTAACCCATGCGCTGCGCAAAACCCAATATCTAAATGGGATCACGTATGAAATTTTTTATGATAAATCTCTCTAGGAAACACCCAGTTTGAATATTTGATATCACATCTGTCTTTAGCTACCTCAGGGGGGAAGCAGCTCTGATAAAGAATATTCAGAGGATTGATGAGATAAAAGCAGCTAAATTCCTTTTTCATTGTGGGAGATGCATAGCAATAGCATTCTGCACTCTGCCATGTCTGTGTGACTGAAGCTAAGTGTATAGCTTGCATTCAACATGTCATTTTTTTTATTTTTTTTAAACTTAATTTGCTCTTCTTTGCATCAGCCGTGCATTCCAAAATTCCACTATCATCAGGTGCACTGTCAATGTGCTGAGGCATCACATAAAGATGAAATGAAAATTCTTTTGCTTTTCAGAATCTTCAAGCTCAAAAGTGCGACGCCTTGAACTCCTTTAATTTTCCAGATGATAAACTGCTCCAGCCACAACCACTATTATGTTTTAAGGACATAGAAAACTCTCATTTGTATGCCCTTACCAAGATTCTTAGCAATTCACAAGTACATAGGTGACAATTTCTTTAATGTTATTAGAGGCAGTCTCTCCGCCTTTCAGTGTTTATGCTTGTCCTTCACACTGTGTCTTCTCTTCTCTTTGCTAATGCTTTTGACATGGAAGACTCCTCTAATTGCTGGGTTTCACTCATGTGACACTGATGATGCCCAAAATTCAGATGGGGGGCAGGAAGTGTTTTGCTCCACTTCAAAACACAGCACAATTGGTGACAGTGAGTATGCTAAAAGTTTGAATGGGTCAGCACAGACCCGCTAGACTAAAAAAAAAAAAGTCTAAATATAGATCATGACCCATACGATATGGAGAAGTCGAACTTTTCATACAGTTTGGAGGATTTTCCCGGCGTTGAGGTGATGGATATAATGATCTGATGCTGCAGACCTCTTATTACACTGCGAGCCAAATGAAAGCCTTTAAAAGCCTGGAGGCGTGCAACTATTTTGTATCTGGCTGGGTATATAAAAAGGTATAAAATGCCAAATTACAGCAGTAAGCTAATTAATTAATTAATTAATCATTGCATTTATATAGCACCCAAAGCGCTTTACAGTTTATTGTTCATTCCACACTTGGTGGTGGTAAGCTACTATTGTAGCCACAGCTGCCTTGCATGTCATATTAGGCAATGTGGGGGAAGGGCCTTGCCTAAGGACACAACTACAGTTTTTGCAACTGGCACCCCACTGTAACACCTGATTTTCCCAGCGGTCTCCCATCCAAGTACTAACCAGGCCCAGCCCTGCTTAGCTTCTGAGATCTAACAAGATCAGGGTTTGACAAGCTGGTATGGCCACTAATAAATTAACCCCACATAAAGCTTTTTGCTTTAGTTAGGACCTATGATGCAACAGTTTACCTGTCACTTACGATGCTTGTCCAAAGAAACTTTGAAAATATGAATTAATAAATAACCCAATTCTTACCTGTTGGTCGCCCCAAACTCTAGCACTGTCCTTTTCTGTGGCTCCTGTTTTTAGCCGAAGATTGTCAATCCACTTTTGTTGTCTTTTTTCTGTTTGTTTGTTTGTTTGTTTGTTTGTTTCTGTTTTTTAAACTAACTCTCTTGTGACAAACCAATTTCAGTACATGAAAAAAGTGTTTGTCTTTCTCCCGATTAGATCGGTTGCAGCAACCATAGACTGCACATAATTTAGGCATTTTGGCACAGAGTCATTGGAGGTAAACGGGGTTCTGTGTGTCTGTCTTTACTTCCTGACCCTCATCTACTTTTATTGACGTCGACATGAGGTGATCTGAAACCCAGCAATTACAGGCTTTGATGCAAATTCTAGCCAAAAAACCTACACAAGAGATATATATATATATAACAGTAAAATAAACAAAACAAAAAAATGCATTTGTTAGCTAGTAAAGTGTTACTATAAAGGACAAACACAGGGCTTTGGCTAAGGGTAGGTCCACTTGTGTGTCCATGCGTGTGGGGTGACACCAGGCCGTGATGCCGAGAACTAGCAATCACTTCATTCAAGCAAGCACCCGTCTGCCACACAGCTCATATTGTCATAGCACGGTTTAAAGGAACCTTGAGCGGGCTTCAAAGATCTTTTCAAAGCCTTAATCCTAATAGGTCGTGGTTTGTTCTGTCACATCAAAAGCATGAAGGGGAGAGAGGAGGTGGAGGGGAATAGTGTACTGGGCAGGCAGAGATTCTTAAGGGCGAAAGATTGGCAGCGGATTTGCAGTGTAGGGAGGACTGAAATCGGAAATATCGGACACAGAATGCCTGCTGTAATAGATATGAAATAGGTCTTCTCAACAGCATGAAAGGATGACATTTCCAGAAAGTTTTTTCATAAGAAGGCCCTTTTATTCCCCTTCATCTATCTGCGTTTGTACTGCCACCTTGTCCGTAGAGGGAATTCGAAAGTGTCACTCTAGCAGATTATAGAATAGAATTGGACATTTTGAATTTTCCCCCCTTAGCTTTTATTGAATGTTTAGAATTTGCAGTGAGAGACCGGTAAAGTCAGACCCATTTTCGAAAACGGCTTTCTGCAAGGCACTCAAGTTTGAAATTCACTCCCAGAATGTTCCCTGACCTGGTATAGTAGCGGAAAACCACAGTTATGTCTGCAGTGAAAAGGCACTAAATACTTTTACTGAAATGATTTACATGAGTAGTAGAAGTAAATATTAGAAATAATACTGCTGAATAGTAGACAGTAGAAATGGTAGTAATTGTAGTAGTAGGTGTGACTTTTTCATTTGTTTATATGAGCTAATATTTTATATTTTTAAAGCTTCCTTTTAATTGACAAACTTAACAAATTGTTAGTTTTAGCAGTATTCTTCCTTTTCTTCCATAGGTCTGATGGTTCTTTTGTGGATTCTACCGAGCGTCCAGCAGGGATGTGCCTCTGTGTTCCAACTGTGTGCAAGTGTCCAGGCTAATCAGGTGCTTGTGGGAATGTGAGCATTGATTTCCTGTCAGAGTATCCATTCACCCCCCAAAGAAACTGGCTGTTTATCTTTTCTAATGATGCAGCTTGTACCATCGATAATGGCGATAAACCAGACCAGTCATGTAACGTAAGCCAGGCTAATCACACTCTACCCGTGGGAACCCATATATTTATGTAATGAATTTAATTTAATTAGGTTGAGCTATGGGAAGTAAAGTTTGTCTGTGGTAAAAAACAAACAAAAAAGGATGCACTGCTGTATTGCAAAAGAAAACATATCTTTTCTGCTTTGTAAAGCCACGAAATCCCTCTTGTGCTTGTTATTTCACACTCCTGTGGCTCCAAGTTGGGCTAGTAGTGGTACTGTAAACAAACAAATAATTCAGGAAGACACAGGATTATTGAAGTGGGAGGTTTTGCTACTCTTAATGACCTCATATTTACTGTATCCATTTCTCACATAGAATATAGATGATAGATTCAGCCTTTTGTGCAGTATGAACTAGCCCTAGTAAAACCAAGAATTTTAAAATGGTCAGTTGCTTCACATTATCAGGTTGGGAAAATCCCATTGTCTATCATAGAATAGATTTACTTGTCCATGCTAGCAAAACATTTGAAAATAGCAAAAGGCACTTTCCTAGGCTTTCAAAATAGCACAAAAATACAAATATTTCCAAATAGCTAGTCTTTTGCTCCCCATACATTCTCAGGCTGCCAGGCACAGAAAAACTGTCATGTATAAATAATGGTTTCAGTATCATGCTAGCCCGCGTGCCAGCCACCTGCTGATCCAAGTGCACACAGGTAGAGCCAGCGCAGGTGACGCCGGGGTCTGCAGACACGGGCATTCAATCTGCCAGGAAACTAATCAGTGAAAAGGAACCAACTCCAAGCTTATCACAAGAGGTCATGCCTGTAGGTGGAGGAGCAGCAGTGGGAGAGCAGGGATGTTTTGCGTAGCCACAGCGGGGTGACATAGGCCCTAGAATGGGAAAAAAAAATCACAAATCCTAAATAGGGAGGGTTGGAAGAGCACAACCCTCGAATAGGTGAAGAAAGCTTGACTGGCTAACACCCACGTATTACCTGAACATGTCAAAGTCAGATGCAAGTGCCCGTAGCTTGGTTATGATATCATAAACCAACTTTCTTGAATAGCATTAGGCTATATGATATAATGACATTGGTAAGATTAAAATTATAATCACAAATTATGTGTAATTAGGGACAATAAAAAATATTTTTTGTGAGGAAATGTTATTGAGCCCTGAACAAAATAAGAAAAGAGTATTGATAGTTTGCGGCTCTGTGGTGCAATAACCTTTGAAAATGTAATTCTTCATGTTTCCAGATTTTGCCAAATATATTTATGCACTGCATTTGTGCCTTCCACCCTATGATATTTAGTAATGGTATATTTTTGAAACAATAAATGAAGTGCTTATTAACATTAACAAATTATTTGCAATTCTAATCATGTGCAATTCTAAATTGAAAAAAATAATAATAAACACAAATTATATATTGGTTTAGTTATATTTATTCATTGCAATAATATGCTGTTATTATGAATTGCTTTAGATCCCTATCTTGATACAGAACCTGGCTGAAGTATTGCATTGCCTTTTAACCACTGCACTGTTAAATGTAGAATTTCATTGAGATAGATTGAGATAGTCTGTATTTGAAATGCATGCGCTAGGCCAAAGACTTTTTTCTTTCTTTCTTTAAATGCACCATTTGTTCTCTTTTTCTCAGCGCGGGGATGTAGTGTTGAATGGAGACATTATTTCAACACCTTAACTGATCACCACTGGAAACCGCTCCTGTATTTGCTGTGAAGGTGCACCACTATTTCAGGAGGTAATTTCGCATCTTAACAGAATCCAATTAATGGCATAGACATTTCAATTAAATGGCCCCTGCGTTTGTCACCAGACCGTCTGACCACAAGTTAAATTGCAATCAGATTACGGGAAGGAGGGTGGGGGGGCAATAGCTGTCTTTTTCTATATTACTGATTTCATTCTGTCTTATTATTAATTTCACAGCAGATTACCTGAGAAGATACTAAATGCTGTCAGCAAAGAGTTTTAATTAAGTATGGGGTTTGTTGCTACGAGTGCCTTATGTGAAACTGCTGCCTTATAATGTACTTGTTCTAATTACTTCAGAGTGCTCCCTCATTAACCTCTATAGAGATGTGCTCCAAACTACAGTTCGCATTACAAACACTAGACTCACAAAAATGCTTATATTCTCTCCCCCTGCCTATTTGTGCACTGTAAAACAATTTAATAGATACATCAGTGCACTAATATATTTCCTGTTGATCAAATATAGCCTGTAATTTACTGATTTATATAAAAAGTACCAGAAATTAATTTAATTGGGCTGTTTTATGTCATCAAGATTTTAGGCTAATGAACAGCTAACCTTCTGTGAATTAAATTTGTAAAATCAGGAATTATATTTCCAAAATGTATGGTAATTTTAGAATTAAAATTTTAAAAATGTATTAAAAACATTAGCTCTTGGTTTTGTCTATTTTAAAGAGCATTTTAGATCTCGGTCTGTAACTGTGGGTGGTCTCATAGTGAGAGAAAAACACTAGACATTTTCTTTTGATTCCATTCATTCTAGACTCTCTGAATGTTCAATATACATTTACAAAAATGTCTCAACTGTTTGCACCCATTCACATTACACAGACAGATAACTGTGCAACTGACCACCCAAACATTTTAATGTGCTAAAACAGAATGTATTAGATTTTAATGGCACTTAATTGTACAAAAAGGAATACTATAACCACATAAGGAGAAATGTCAAGTATTTCCAAGCTCTTTATAAGAACAATTTAGACCAGACAAGTGCTTTTCAAACCTTGGATTGGAAACCATCCGAAACCTAGCCCATAGCCCCTAAGAAGTGCCCTCTACATTTGTAATGCTCCAGTGCCACCTTTTGGTCAAATTATGATCTGCACACTCGGCAAAAAACAGCTCTCACCCTCCAAAAGGACCTTATTGTGTGTTTTGTAATAGACTTCATATTTGACCAATATACAGTCATCTAAGAATAAGTAAACAAATGCATTTAAGTTGAATTGCTTTATGGTATGCCTTTTGAAAATGAGCTGAACCTAGAAAATGCCAGGTGCACATTTGGAGAGACCAGAAAACTCCCAGCTACATTGTTATTGTTGATAGATAGTTGTAGGTCTTGCCATCTCAGATAACGAGCAGTAACCTGCACTTCAAGAATAGTGGAGGTTTGCCAAGAAGGAATGGTGATTACAATCAATTAAGTCTGATGACAAATCACTAACAATATCCTTGTCTATGCTTGTGTGTGTGTAATGTGTATAGGCTCTATTTGTGCATCCTTCCAAACTACCCTGTTTTGTGTAATCAACATCTGTTGTGACAGGCATCCTCCTCCTCTCCCTGAATGGCCCACTTCAGATAATGAATGTCATACCAAACTGCAGGCCAGAGGCTGATTTCACCCCTCCTCTTTAGCCTCCTCACTCACTATTCTCTATTACTTCTGCTGTTATTGAAGACTATCTACGGAGGGAGCCAATGCAATTTTATTCTGTTCACTTGATTTTAATGGCGTTTTAATGATCAGTGCATTTACTTGCAGCAACTTCTTAAGTGGTTTAGTCTTTGAGAACTATAACCTTCCTGCTACATGATCCTCTCTAGTATTGTTACTACTAAGATAGTGATGCAATGTAGTGGTGCAAATTTGAGATCAGAGTCTTAATGTGGATTTTTAAAGAGTTTAAAATTTGGAGAAGTTGGTGTTAAAACACTAAATAGACAAGCTTCTTTAAGCAACCAGTGGCTCATATCATGCTTACACATAAATGTCATATCATTATCCCTCTGGCAGCACGGTGGCTGAGTGGCTAGCACTCATGCTTCACAGCAAGAAGGTTTGGGACGCCCGGGCCTTTTTGTGTGGAGTTTGCATGTTCTCCCCGTGTCTGGGTGGGTTTCCTCCGGGCACTCCGGTTTCCCCCACCAACCCAAACATGCGCCATAAGTAAAATCCTCCAGCTTAGGGCCTGACCAAGCCTAAATAACAAAATCATGGGGTTGGTCCCCGGGTCAAATATAGAAACAACTTCTCCTGTGTGAGATCAATAAAAGTCAATCTCCTAATCCTTAACCACTGTAAGGCGCTTTGTGCTACAATTTTGTATGAAAAGCGCTTTATAAATATTGTTTGATTGATTGATTAAAATAGAACCAAGCAGTTGACAGTGAATAACAAATAGGCTAAACAGATAAATGACAGTGTTGGGGAAAAAAAATAAAATAAAATAAAAATATACACACACACACACACACACACACACACACACTCGTTAAATAGCTGTGTTTTTTATATCTTAGGTTTAGGCGCCATCTTCTGGTGACTTTGGCCAAAAATGTAAAAAAAAAAAAAAAAAAAAAAAAACAACTTTGATACATTTTGTGCACGAGAATAGTCCACAGGACTCTGTGTGTTTCATTATGTCTCAGTAAATGTGCTACACTTACCTCTGTGATTAAAAGAAATCCATTAAAGAAACATGTGATATAGGCCAAAGCATCTGTGTATTCATTGGGAGTGATTAATATATTCAGGTCCAGCTTTAAAATCAGCTCAGAAGTTCATGCTGAGAACAATTCAGTTAATTCTAGTATGCACCTTATGGTTGTTGGTCCAGCAAAATACCCAGATAGGCAAATAGGACTACAGTGGATGTAAGCTATAGGTTTTAATTATAATGAAGCTGTTATTTTATGTTTCTGGATATTGGTATGTTGATTGGATATAATTTATTTTGGTTTTTCAGGGCCTAGGTGGGGCAACAGTTGCAGTAATCACACTATTCTCACCCTGGCACCTGTTTAGACTATGTGTACACCAGAGGGCACCAAGGAGTAGATGAAAAAAATGATTTGTCTATTATAAACTACATTGTCTTAGACCTAAACACGATGACTTGTATATATATATCGTCTTAGAACAACTGAAAATGAAAACTATAAAAACCCGCTTATCCCAATTTACACATAGGATCCAGCAGTCTGTAGCCCAATTTACACATTCATATTTTTAAACGTCTACAGCCGACATTATTTAAGTGGTCAATAATTGATGAAAATTATCCGGCCGGCATTAATAAGAGGTAATTGGATAAATACTTAAAAACAAGAGGGCGTATTTCATATAATTTGACCCCTCCTCTCTTTCAACCTGCACTTCCGTGTTTACACGCCCACAAAGGCAGACTGGAGTTGTTTACCCTGCGAGCGAAGAGTGCTGCTGAGGAAAGTGACAGTCACATAGAGAGGTGCTGATCACAGGTGATTAGACTCTGCTGCCTTTTTCTAAAGCGGAATGTTCACTCGAAGGGGGCATGGAGATGTCAAGAAATCTACACAGAAAGTTTTGGACCCAAAGAAGGATGTAATGACCCGGCTGAAACACCTCCGGGCTCTGTTAGGTGAGTGTCACAAGGCTTTGGATGAGCATTGGCGACGTTTAGCTAGCCGAAGCAGCTAGCTACAATCACACAGCTAACGTCAAATAAGGCAATACATTAGCCGGGGGTAGTCACTGTGTTACATCACAGAGCGATATACGGAAAAGACACTTGTGCAAAATGTATAAATGTACTTGCACGTTGCCGTACCTGTATATTGCATCCGCCATGTGTTAGGATTTAATTTCCTGACCAGTATTAAATAATGTTATGTGTGCTAGCTATACTAGCGGTAGCTAACTAGCAGCCACTGTTAGCAGTGCCTGTGCTGCTGTTGCCTTGTCAGAGCATCTGTCGCTTAGAATATAAATTATATACTACACGACCTATTTTATTTTATTGTGTGCTTTATTTTTCATCATCATTCTAAAAACATATTAAGCAGTTATAAATAATATACTTAATGCATTTCAGAATTTCAGGTGTCAGTCGGTGTTGTTTTCCTTTATCATCCAAATATATATTTTTACTGCTATTATTTCTTATACATGCACCCCCCTGTACAGTATATTGACTAACCTGACACTGTCATTGTGTCTCACTGTGGACCCTCAAGTGCCTTGTGTTCAGAGAAGACAGTAGAGAGAAGTTTCTCAAGTGCAGCCGAGTTTTTCATTTATTTTAGTTAAATAAAACTTCAATCTAATCATTATCAGTGTTAGAAAAACTTGAGAGTGGCACAAATAAGGCTTTGGGGGCTTGTCCTCTGGTGCTACAATGAGCAGGATGCAGTTTGGCAGGGAGAGTTGTTTGTGCGCTTAACAATCCATAGTTTGAGAGTAGTAATATTTACTTGAAAATGTCTTCAGTTTTTACATTATTATGTGGCAATGTAGCCAAAAGGGCACTCTGGTCTGGGCTATTTTCAGAGTGTATTGAATATCTGCTCACTGAGCAGATCAGTGTATAAGAGTGTGAAAGCTGCTGCATGTTAATTTTCTGGTCATGCTTTGCTGGATTTAGCTGAGGTTGTTAATTACTGGAGACCAGAAAACCACCTGATCACCACTTTCTCTTACGAAATGCACAGTGGAAATTCCCTCTGACCTGTTCTGTCCTTTTGTCATTCCAAAACATACATAAGTTACAGTATGGTAGATAAAGAAACAATGATAGTGTTTATAAAATAATCTTTGAATTTGTATATCAATCTGTATCTTAATTGCCTTAATGGAAAACGGCCTGAGAACAAAAACTGTATTCTGTTTAATGTCTAGTGTACTGTGTAATTTTGAATTGAATCAAGGCATTTTGCACAGTGTCTGATTATCACAATACAAAATGGTATTTATCTGAGTATTGTGGGGTCAGTGTCAGTTAAAAGTGCTGCTGTGAGAGGAAATCACAAGGTGAAGCGGCGCTGGAAACAATGAGGAGCACACTGTGAGGACTCTCGAGAAGGTCCTCCGTTTGGCTCAAGTAAAGCTCACATCACTCCACTTCTGATTCAGCCTTCCGCTAAACACTTGGCTGCTACTTGTGAACGACTTCAGCCTCTTTTCATCCATTCTTGCTACACTGTTTACCCATGATATTGACACTCAAAGAGTTGTGGATGACCGTAACAAATCATAACTCTTATATTGCTTTATTGGTAGAAAGATGTGTCTTTGCATTAAAGTTATCGTCAGAGTAAATGGACTTCAGTGTTCTCCTCCTATTCCTATTTAAATCCATGTTGTCAATAAAAAGGCCTGTGCCACTACAGCCCGGGATATTAGAATTGCAAATAGTGGCCGGAGCAGTGGAAGTGCTGGAGCCACATATAAAATTTTCTGCATTATTTTCGTAGTGATCATTTCTGTCTTGAAGTTGCACATCTCAAGTTATTTTTTTTTCTTTTTGACATTTTTAACTCCCTTTATTTTGCATAGCAAGATCAATTCTGCTGTGAGCTTGAATCCACTGGTGAATCGGATCCATCAGACCAGTGGGAGAAATGCCATTTTCATAACTGCACAAGAAGAAACTATAAGAAACTATACAGATTACTACTGTCCTGTGTCAGCCAAGTTTATAAACCCTGTTTTATTATTATAGCCTAGGTTACTGAGCATGAAGGGCCTCACATAACTATAGAGTCAAACCTCTCCCACCTTTCTAAAGAACACTGCTCTGTCTGTCTCTGTCTCTGTTACTCAAGTTAGAATCTGAGCTTTATATTAACAGTCTGGCAAAAAAAAAAAAAGAAATCTGATGTAGTTGGCACTAGAACAGGTGAACTGATTTGATCTGTTTAACAAGTCCCTCTCAAATAACGTCAATGTCAAGCTAGCATTAGCCAACTGGTTTTCAGTTAGTCACACTCCCTTTTTTGTTGAAAATCAAACACTAAATGTATTAGTCATTACTGTAGGCTATATAATGGATTTAATGTTTTAGAATCTGTTTGCATGTATAGAATAGGAGGTAGATGTTAATCAAACGCCTTATAAAACCTGTTGGTCCAGTTCCTCTGTTTGCTTGTTGTGTCATCTTAGGGCCAAAGCCCTCATCTTCAGAGCTGCATCATTTTACTAATTATCCATAAGTATTAGTTCTACTTCATCTCTTGTGAGTACATACAATGCTCTGTTACAAGGGTGTCCACTAGTTATAATTACAGACGTTAAGGTTTCTTTTTGTTATATTAGCTGTGTCTGTTTTAATCGTGAGCTGTGTTTCAAGACTTGTGGCTAGATTCAAATGTTCCACTCTGTTATGTACATGTCAACACTGATGTTTAGCTCTATTCACTACTCTGCTCCCTGCGCTCTATGTTCAAACACATGAGATAAGCCTGTATACTGTTAGTGAGCGATAAGGTCATGCTGAGCTCTGACAGTGTTACACTGAGAAGTGTGTCCTCAGACCAATCTGCTGCTCAGTGAGAGACCACAGACCTGAAGCAGAGAGGACTTCTAATGAAATTAGGCATCAGAGCCTTGGCCATGTGGAATAATCCCACATTGCTATTCACTCAACTATTCATATTTTTTTTCTCGATACAATTTCTGATATATCTTCTGCACACCAAATGCTTATCCCAGCTATTACCACAGATGCCAATTATGCTTTCTGCTAAACTTGGAGCCCTTTTCACACAAAATCATTAAATTAGTTTACAATGCTCCTGTTGTTCTTCTTTTTGTGGGTGCATAAGATTTGTGATCACTTGATTTTTTTTATTATTTTTTTTAAATCAAATTCTCAACCATTCACTATCTCTCTTAATCACCAGACCTCACTGGGCTGCTCTTTCTGTTTTCTACTTTCCTAGCCCCTGTTACACTGACCTGACTTGTGACCCTGGCCACACTCTTTGGGCCTACAGAAGTCTTCTGTGTCACACGTGGCTCTCTACTTCTCACTGCTCTGACTGTAGAGAGGGAGAGCACCTGCAGGAGCTAGCCCAGAGCTATGCAAATGAGTGTCTGTGATCAAAGGGCCCATTAAGACTTGTCTTAGAGTTTAATGGGGCATGGTAATGACTGTGTGGACTGGATTGTCTAAATGTGGTGTTTTTAAAGGTTAAATGCAGTTTGACACCTTCAGATATTAATATGTATGTGACTGCATGTGTTGTGTACCCATGAAGTTTGAACAGGAAGTCATGGAGACACAAACCCAATAGTGAATTTGCCTGTGTAAATTTATCCTGGACTTTAGTACGCATGATGACCTTAACCCAGTATACAGTGGGCACGTTCGCTGGACTGATATTGTTACAAGTCATACATTTTCAGACAGATTAAAGGGTGGGTGTAGGTTTGGCCAACAAATCCAATTAACTTGATGGCAGTATTTGGTTTAATGTTTTATTATGATCTACCTGTGTTCCCAGATACGAGGTAAACATGTTCAAATCAAGTAGTGCTTTTACAAGTAACATTTGAAACATTGCTTTATTCATTTACACTTTTACTTCATCAAATGACAAATGAGCCTGGCATGAGTCTCTAATTTGGGTTGCCAGTTTCAATGTTGAAATCCAGTTGGTTCAAACCTAAAAGGACTTTGTGATCTGAGTCCTCACTACCTAAACCCAAGCACCTGTAGCTAATCATGAATCAATGCTAGTGCAGCCTCTGGAGCTCAGTGAGGGAATTGTGGAGGTTCTGTTGCATTTAGCATTGTATTTATTTAAAGGGTATTTATATTAACAAACATCTCATATTTACATATGTAAATATGACCGAATTTGCCCATAGGCTACTTTGCATCTGTAGCCTCTGTCCATACTGAGAATGAACAAAATGTTTGTCCACACTATGTAGGTTAAGGCTCTGACAACCCAGGTTCAGTTGTGTTCTTTATATCAGCAAGAGCACAGGCTACACACCCTCCCTTTTTAAAGCCATCACAATATTTGTTTAAGTTGCAGTCTAATTTATGTCCTGAAAAAAATGGTTTATACATACAAATTACAAATACAAATTTTATTAGTATTGTACTCCCAATTGGATGTAAAAGCTTATTTACAGCAATATGTTTTTATGAATCGTTAGTAGCCTTTTACTGTTTGATATCAGACCAGTGGCGATAACCTCAGCCCATTAAAATAACAAATCATCCCTTTTCCGATCCCCCAGCACCAAGTCAGTTTTTCTTTAGATTACACATTCATTATTATTGTTACCCCACAATTGTTGTATCCTTGTAAGCTATGAATGCTCTATGACCAGCTGGTGTTTAAAAGGAGACTGCACTGGCTCCTTTTACCAGACAACGGAAACGCAACACAATAGAGATCTGTGACATCCAACTTGCCCCTTTTAGCCTGTTCGCCACCTGCTTTATAGTCCAGTCATACTGGATATAGTATAGTGTACTAGTTGTACAATTATTTAAAATATTATTATTATTATTATTATTATTATTATTATTATTATTATTATTATTATTATTATTATTATTATTATTATTATTATTATTATTATTATAGAAACATGTCTTCATTAGAAAACCACAATGTCCAATTAGAGCTGGGCGGTATGACCAAAAATTCATATCACGGTATTTTTCAACATTTTATCGGTATCACGGTATTTTACGGTATTTTTTTTTTTCATGCATGAATAGGTGTTAACCCCATTTCCTAATAATTTAGAGAATAATTACTGCAGTAAATTGGCTTAGAGTGACCAGACTAGTATTAACCCAAGTTTTAAATGGTCCCACAAAATTCTGCTGTTCACAAAGGTGACAGTGTGGCACTCATAACTGTAATGAGAAGAAATCAGACTGCATGACTGTTGCAATCAAAATATGGAAAGCTTTATTGTGCAAGTTTTGCAACTTTAAAACATATTTAAGTTGGCTACAATGTAGCAAAACCCTTGTAACTGCAAAGTGAAGACTTCTTTATCCACTGAACTTTCATTAAGGCAACAATAAACAGTACTGAAACAGGTGTGAAACTTTTCACTTTGTGAAACATTAATAATATTGCTTCAAGTCCAACCAGGTAGTATTCAACTATTTAAAATATTAAAAAGTTTAACTTGAAGACTTCAAACAACTAAACCTTCACTAAAGCAACTTGCATCCATACGGACTTTGGTTCAAGATGAGGTATACAGTATACTTACATTTAAACAAATAATAAATAGTAAACTAAAAGTATGCATCTTGCATTAGTAATACTATTGCTCAAGCCCAGGAACAGTACACTGTATTCAACACCTGACAGAGAGGGAGGGAGAGACATTGTTATTTTCATAAAAATAAAATTAAAGAAGTGCATCCACTGCAGATTATGCAGAAATAGAAAAAGTTAAAAATGGCACATAATAAAAAGGAACAACCACACACCTTGTTGACAGCCTCCAGGACCTCCACATCTTGCCACCTGAGGATCAAATGCCTTGACATTCTGTCATCTGTTAGAACCTGATTGATGGCTCTCTCCTGCTCTAGTACTCTTTGTATCATCATCTGACGTGATCCCCACCTAGTGGGGGTCTCAGTTGTGAGCTGGTGCTTTGGGAGACCCAGTTCATCCTGTACCATGGCTAGGTCCCTCCTTTTTTTCCATGAGTATGAAAAGACTGACACAATTTTTTGCAGACTCCAACTGCACGTTGTATGCGGTCATCTTTCATAGCTCTCTCTGTAAAAATGGCAAAAAAAATATATATTTATTATATTATTATATATTATAACAGATTCATTAATGTATAGTCAAATTAATATAATAACTAGTGCTTACCAATGGCTATGTGAAGCCTGTGACCGAAGCACTGGAGTCTTGTCCAATTATTCAGCTCGACAGCCTTAATGATGTTGGCTCCACTGTCTGTTGTGATGGCCACTAGTCTGTGCTCCGATAGCCCCCAGGAATCAAGTGCCTCTTGCAAGCCTGCTGCTAGAAACTCGCCAGTGTGATCATCGGGGAAAAGGCTTGTTTGCAGACAATGACTTTGTAACACCCAGTCGTCACTTATAAAGTGAAAAGTGAGGCTTAGGTATGGCTCCATGCTGCGACTAGTCCATAAATCAGTTGTTGCTGAGAAGTGGCGAACGGTAGCCAAGTCTGCTTCTATCTTGGCTCTGTGCTTTCGGTACAAGTTAGGGATTGCTGTTCGGCTGAAGTAATTTCGACTTGGTAACGTATATCTGGGATCCAGAGCTTTAATCATCTGCTTGAAGCCACTTTTCTCAACAGTACTAAGTGGTACCATGTCTTTGGCTTTGTGAACACTAATAGCGTTTGTAATATCAGTCCACCGTTTGCTTTTATTGTCGTAGGCGCTACCCTTAGCAAACGCGTCTTTGAGTGCCAGCTGATTCGCGTTTTGTGCTGCAGTGCCAACTTAAATGGTACCCGCAGACGTGGAAGAGGCAGCAGGTTTCCTGCATTCTTCATATTCGAGTAAATGATTGTGACGGAGGTGGTGAAGCAAATTGCTCGTGTTGCCTCCTGCGGCTACAACTTTAGCCCGACAACTCTTACAGAATATTGTTGTTTGATCGGCGTCAGATATTTTAAACCCGAAGTACCTCCAAACAATGGACACGGCTCCTCTTTTCGGTACAAGTTCCTCTGATTGTGTAACATGCATGGTCAACGCTCAACACACACTGCTTTCAACGCTCTCATGCAGCCACATGCAGTTTGTTTGGTACCACTGCGAAACAGTCCCCCCTCAAACAATATCTTCCTGCGCGACGTTCCACGTTCCCGACGTTCTGTACGGACACACTCACCGGTACTGCGGTAAATGAAAAATTCTTACCGTAAAAAAAACAACACACCGGTATTCAGTGTGCGCCGGTATATCGCCCAGGCCTATGTCCAATGTGAACTGACATCACAACAAAGCCGCAAAGTTGTTTGCACCAATGATGGATAGCTGCATATCATGCTAGTGGGCTGCGGATTTGTATCATTTGCATCAAATGACTACGCAACGCTGCCGGATCCTCACGTATCACTGATTAAGAAAATTTAATTGGAGAACTAAGTAAATACAGACCAGTGGCCGTATGCCAGTAGCGGTGAAAACGGGGCGTCTTGAAAATAAGCGACTAAATATTGCTCAGTCATACACAAATACCTCTAACACAATACAACTTTGAGAGAGAAAATGAGAAGGGGAAACAACTATATGTTTAAAAGCTTTTGCATAATAGTTCTGCTCTAAATATAAATACTGTATTTCAGAAGCTATTGTCCCATCTGTCAAGTTAATAAAGTACACATCTTAATAAAGCAATTAAATTTAAATTTCAGTATTTGACATAATTTAAGCCATCCATCCATTTTCTTCCGCTTATCCGGGGCCGGGTCGCGGGGGCAACAGTCTAAGCAGGGACGCCCAGACCTCCTTCACCCCGGACACTTCCTCCAGCTCCTCCGGGGGGACCCCAAGGCCTTCCCAGGCCAGCCGGGACACATAGTCCCGCCAGCGCATCCTGGGTCTTCCCCGGGGCTTCCTCCCGGTGGGACATGCCCGGAACACCTCCCGAGGGAGGCGTCCAGGAGGCATCCGGAACAGATGCCCGAGCCACCTCAGCTGGCTCCTCTCGACGTGGAGAAGCAGGGGCTCTACTCCGAGCTCCTCCCGCGTGACTGAGCTCCTCACCCTATCTCTAAGGGTGCGCCCAGCCACTCTACGGAGGAAACTCATTTCGGCCGCTTGTATCCGCGATCTCGTCCTTTCGGTCATTACCCAAAGCTCATGACCATAGGTGAGAGTAGGAACGTAGATTGACCGGTAAATTGAGAGCTTCGCCTTTCGGCTCAGCTCTCTCTTCACCACAACGGTCTGGTACAACGACCGCATCACTGCCGACGCTGCACCGATCCGCCTGTCAATCTCACGCTCCATCCTCCCCTCACTCGTGAACAAGACCCCGAGATACTTGAACTCCTCCACTTGAGGCAAGGACTCCCCACCCACCCGGAGAGGGCAAGCCACCTTTTTCCGGTCGAGAATCATGGCCTCGGATTTGGAGGAGCTGATCCTCATCCCAGCCGCTTCACACTCGGCTGCAAACCGCCCCAGTGCACATTGGAGGTCCCGGTTCGATGAAGCCATCAGGACAACATCATCTGCAAACGGCAGAGATGAGATCCTGTGGTTCCCAAACCGGATCCCCTCCGGCCCCTGACTGCGCCTAGAAATTCTGTCCATAAATATAATGAACAGAACCGGTGACAAAGGGGCAGCCCTTGCGGAGTCCAACATGCACCGGAAACAGGTCCGACTTACTACCGACAATGCGAACACAGCTCCTGCTCCGGTCATACAGGGACCAAACAGCCCTTAGCAAAGGGCCCCGAACCCCGTACTCCCAGAGCACTCTCCACAGGACCCCACGATGGACACGGTCGAATGCCTTCTCCAGATCCACAAAGCACATGTGGACTGGTTGGGCAAACTCCCATGCACCCTCGAGCACCCGATGGAGAGTATACAGCTGGTCCAGTGTTCCCCGGCCGGGACGAAAACCACACTGCTCCTCCTGAATCCAAGGTTCGACTATCGGTCGAATTCTCCTCTCCAGCACCCTGGAATAGACCTTACCGGGAAGGCTGAGGAGTGTGATTCCCCGATAGTTGGAACACAACCTCCGGTCCCCCTTCTTAAACAAAGGGACCACCACCCCGGTCTGCCAATCCAGAGGTACTGTCCCCGACCGCCACGCGATGTTGCAGAGACGTGTCAGCCAAGACAGCCCTACAACATCCAGCGACTTGAGATACTCAGGACGGATCTCATCCACCCCCGGGGCCTTGCCACCGAGGAGCTTTCCAACCACCTCAGTGACTTCTGCCAGGGTGATGGACGAGTCCGCCTCCAAGTCCGAGGAGGAAGCCTCTGCTTCCTCCTCGGAAGAAGTGACGGCGGGATTGAGGAGATCCTCAAAGTATTCCTTCCACCGTCCGATAACATCCCCAGTCGAGGTCAACAGCTCCCCACCTCCACCATAAACAGTGTTGGTGAAGCACTGCTTCCCCCTCCTGAGGCGCCGAACGGTTTGCCAGAATTTCTTTGAGGCCGTCCGATAGTCCTCCTCCATGGCCTCTCCGAACTCCTCCCAAACCCGAGTTTTTGCCTCTGCGACCACCCGGGCTGCAGCACGCTTGGCCCGCCGGTACCCGTCAGCTGCCTCAGGAGTCCCATGAGCCAACAAGGCCCGATAGGACTCCTTCTTCAGCCTGACGACATCCCTTACTTCCGGTGTCCACCACCGGGTTCGGGGATTGCCGCCGCGACAGGCACCACAGACCTTACGACCACAGCCACGGGCGGCCGCATCGACAATAGAGGCCGAGAAAAGAGTCCATTCGGACTCTATGTCCCCAGCCTCCCCCGGAATCCGGGAGAAGCTCTTCGGGAGGTGTGAGTTGAAGGTGCCCCTGAGAGAGGGCTCTGCCAGACGTTCCCAACAGACCTTCACGATACGCTTGGGCCTGCCAGGTCTCTCCGGCTTCCTCCCCTGCCAGCGGACCCAACTCACAACCAGGTGATGATCGGTTGACAGCTCTGCTCCTCTCTTCACCCGAGTGTCCAAGACACGCGGCCGGAGGTCAGATGACACGACAACAAAGTCGATCATCGACCTCCGTCCTAGGGTGTCCTGGTGCCACGTGCACTGATGGACACCCTTGTGCTCGAACATGGTGTTCGTTATAGACAAACTGTGGCTAGCACAGAAGTCCAACAACAGAACACCGCTCGGGTTCAGATCAGGGAGGCCGTTCCTCCCAATCACCCCTCTCCAGGTGTCACTGTCGTTGCCCACGTGGGCGTTGAAGTCCCCCAGGAGAACAACGGAGTCCCCGGTCGGTGCACTGTTCAGTACTCCTCCCAGGCACTTCAAGAAGGCCGGGTACTCTGCACTGCTGTTCGGCCCATAGGCCGACACAACAGTGAGAGACCTGTCCCCGACCCGAAGGCGCAGGGACGCGACCCTCTCGTTCACCGGGGTGAACTCCAACACTCTGCGGCTGAGCTGTGGGGCAATGAGCAGGCCCACACCAGCCCGCCGCCTTTCCCTGCGGGCAACGACAGAGAAATGGAGGGTCCAGCCCTCCTCAAGGAGTTGGGTTCCAGAGCCCAAGCTGTGCGTGGAGGTGAGGCCGACTATATCTAGTCGGTAACGCTCAACCTCCCGCACAAGCTCGGGCTCCTTCCCCCCCAGCGAGGTGACATTCCATGTCCCCAGAGCTAGTCTCCATGTCCGGAGATCCGACCGTCGAGGCCCCCGCCTTCGACTGCCGCCCAGATCTCTCTGCACCTGGCCCCTATGGATCCTCCTGCGGGTGGTGGGTCCACAGGAGGACGGCCCCACGTCGCGTCTTTGGGCTTCGCCCGGCCGGGCCCCGTGGGGAAAGGCCCGGCCACCAGACGCTCGCTGGCGCGCACCCCCTATAATTTAAGCATTGAGGGGTGGGTATTGGCAGAGAAGTCACGATTCAATTCGAATCACGATTCATATGCCACGATGCGATACTATCACGATGCATCACAATACTTGAATTATTGCGATGCATTGCAATATATTCAACATACTTCAGTGAAAATGTACCAAAAAGAAAGAGGATAACTTAAATATCAGTGGCTGTGGGTAGTGTCTTCAATTGATACATAACTCTGAGCAACTCAATTCATAACTGAATTTATTGAATAACCAATAACAAACAGTGCATAGGATTTTTTAGGTAGGTATAACAATTACCCTTTCACAAAGAAAAAAGTGCATAGGATTTATAAAAAAAATAAACTAATAATTAATGTATATTTATATTAAATATTAAATTATTAATGAATAATAATCGATTTTTGGCATCAAGAATCGATACAGTATATTGTGAAAGTTAGTATCGCGATGCATTGTCATGACGATTATTTTGCACACCCCTAATTATCGCTTCAGAAAATATTGAAATATTAAGTCTATATTTCGGAACCTGTTTGTTCTGAACTAAAACTAGTAGTCTTTTTCCATAAATAAGAGGAAACGTCTACTTTTTGATATTTGTGACACACTCAAGCAAACTCGAAACAGTTAAGTGTTTTTTGGAAATCCAGACAGATAATGACATGAAACCTATGCATGAGAGGTGTCAACACAAGGGCAAGCTTATGTTTTTGGTGTCTATCTTGTCTGGCAAAACAGGTTTTTGGACTTTTTCTTTTCTACATGAGACATTACTGATTCTCAAGGCTCTCAGTGCAACACGCATAACACAACAATGTTTTGGATGACCAGCAAAAGCGCATTTGCAGTTTCAGTCTGTTTTGTTTGTTCAAAAGTATTTTAGAGGATGTTATCTCACTGTATACATGGTTCAGACATGTGCTTCTATTCTCTAAAACACCATAGAATTCCTGAGCATGTACAATCTGTTTTATCTGCATTCTAGCAGTGCATGCCATTTTAAACTTTGCCTACTGTGCGCAAGTTTAAACTGTGTGTCTAATAAAACTTCTTGGGGCTAATTTGTTGTCTGTTTTTTTTCCTGTTTTTGCAGATATTGACAAGAGTGAACTGAAGGCATTCTTTGAGAGTAACAGCTCTCAGATTTATTTTATCTTCTATGAAAATTTCATTACACTGGAAAGCAACTTAAAACAGAAAGGTAAGCTCTAATCGTGCTGTGTAAAACCTCCTCTCACTAGACAATCGCTGTTATGCCACTTAACGTAGTTTAATAATTAACTGTTCTTGTGCATTACTGCTATTAGAGTGCCAGAGGACAAATGTGTACGTTTGTTGTACTTCACAAGTTTAAAGATCCATTTGCATACATCAGAGGCCACTTTGAGGTCTACAGAAGTATAGATCTATGGACTGTGTCTACCATGAGAATAGGTCTTATTCCCACTGGGAGCATGTTTTCATGGTAACACTCATTACACACATCCTGAAGTGTTCACAAAATGGCCCATATGATTGTTCCATTATTCATGAAGCCATTGCAGTGTACCCTCTGGTTATGTGATTAAAATCTACTGTAAGTCTCTCTTGTCTTCCAGGGAACAAATCTCAAAGAGAAGAGCTGGACTCTATCCTCTTTATTTTTGAAGTAAGTTGTCTTGTATTTGTGCTATTGGCAGTGTGGTTGTCAGTTCCATGTTTACTAAACGCAGCAGCAGTGTGGGGCGGGACCACAGTTTCCATGGTGGCACAGTGCATCTCCACACTTCCTGAACCTGTTCTCCCGAACCGGTCCTTCCTAATGAAAGCAAGATGACCTTTTTCCAGAATTATGTTGTTGCTTTGGGCATTTTTTGGCAGTTATGATATGTTTAGCTAGCTTCTGTAAATGGTTAGCTGTTGCCTCCCTCTTGTGTTGCAGGTTAAAGTCCCCTACTTTGTTTTCCCGCCTGACTGCTGAGGCAGCTCCAGTTTCCAGTACAAACAGCCGGATCTCCTGTTACATTTGCTCAGGGCAGGGCTGTCATAATGGCAGCAGATGCAAAAATGGAGGACAACATTTTTTGTCTGGTCCTGTCCTAGTTTTTTCTCCTGAATGTGACAATAGACTTACCTTTGGTCTTATGCCCAGTGTTTGTGGCCCATTTGAGCATACGGTGACTTAATTTCTGAAAAGTCATCTTATAGTTTATTCCTAAAAAAAAAAAAAAATTAATTGTTTTTTTCACTTACCTCTACTTTACAAAAATTGACCTTTTTTACTGTAGTTTTTCAATAGTGGGGAACATAAGGCTGCAAATGAGACTACTAATTGACAAATAAACTCCTGTCCTCTGTGATCTCTTCATTCATATGATTAGTAAATGCGCAGCTTAGCCCTTATTTGCCCCTCTGTTGATGACGGAGTGTGCTTTCCCCATGCTCTCAGAAGATAAGCTTGTGTTGACTGTGGTGAATAGCAGATACAGGGCGGCGTTGAGCCACAGCCACTTTTTATACCACATTACATTTTGGACCACTATATGTTTTATTTAATACCATGGTGCTTGATTACAATTTATGTGTAATGATTTACTAACTTTTCAAATTTCTTCTACCTCACACATTATTAACATAGGCAATTAACTGCAGTTTTGGTAGATTCGTTATTAATGACGCCCTTATTATGCTCCAAGCAGATGACTTTCCTGTCATGACGAGTGCTGTGACCTGTTTTATAGGGTTTTGCAGGGGTTTAACCCCCCTACTTACTGTTATAGTAATGGATATGTGGGGGCTCTTTGTGGTGGCTCCTTGCACGTCACCCCACCCCCACTATCATTAGGCACCATCACTGCTTCATTCTGCATCATCACTGCTTCATTCTGCCATCTCTTTGTGCTGCTACACGTATAACATTCACAATAGTATGCCCAAACAGAGCTGTCCAGACTATGCAACAAGACCCCATTTTATTATGCCAAGTTTTCATGTTTGCCTTTGCCTTGTGTGTATGAAATGGATGATAAAATGGATTCAGCTTATCCCCACCAACCATAGAGTAACCAACATTTGCTCAGATGGTAAAGCCTGGCTCAGTGCAAACTACGGTTGTAAGAAAAACTTGGCGCAATGCACACTGCTGTTGTAATGATGCATTATAGAGTGCTTTTTTTAGACACTCAAAGATGCTTACAGTAACTCCATGCACTATAGTAAGCAGCTATTGCAGCCACAACTACTGACCAAAGCAAGGCTACAAATCGGCGCCATTGGCCCCTCCACCATGCTAATGTACACACCATATTCAAGTACTAACTAGGTTCGGCCTTGCTTACCTTTTTGAGATCTGACAATCGGGCATTGACAAGTCTTTTTCACTTAACTTGTCTAAGTATAACTGGTTTGTCAGTGCATTATAGTCAGAGAAGCTGTGGAGGGAATTGACAGCAAAGTATCTGGTCTTTGCTTTAGTATCTTACCATTGTGTGTGGGGAGTGAATGAACAATGTAAGATGAGTTGAGTGTCCAATATGGTGTCATACCAATGCATTATACAGCCAGTGTCCCAGGGCCTTTTTTGCATACGTTACTCACAGTAAATGGCTTGTTATAGTTAGAAGAGCAGCTTAGTTTTATTGCCTATTTGTACAACAAAAGAATTTTAACAAATAAGTAGCTTAAAATGCTTTTGTCATTATTATGTTATTTTAGTGTAAGCATGTGCTGATTGACTAAATCACTAACATTCAAACTTTTAAACTGGTAAAGTCTGAGTCAGCAGCTTCCTATGTTAAGGCCTTGAGTCTGCAGTTTGCTTATGTTCCCAGATTACTGTTGATGACCTGTCTCTGAGCTGAAGTCACAGGGCTGTGAGACAGGTTATGAGATGGCTATGGGACACATAGAAGTCGGAAACCTAAGCGTATCCTTTTCCTCAGACCTCTTTACTCAGGATATGACCCCACTGTGACCCCTCTGTCAGTCACCCGGACCTGACTCAGCACCCAGATTTTCCCTTCGCCCCAACCTTTCTTCTAATTTGACAGTTGGGCTTAGTTATTCTCGCCAAATCCATATTGCCTCTACTTTTTCCTTCAGTTGTGTAGTTGGATGTAGTTGGATCATCAAGAGGAACTGAAAACCACTGAAAACCACGAGTATTTTGTCAAGCAAGCTGCCCTAGCCTTCCTTGTAATTGTTTATGCACTAGGGCTGCCATCTACTGGTGATTGTAAATAACGCCACAAATAATAAAGTATTTCATAGTAGTTGTGTTTGTGTGATGTATTACTCGATCAGTTGTCTGGATTTATTTTACTGTAGGAATACTGCCAATGTGTTGTGTACTTTTATTACAATTTAGTTCATTATGTTGTCCTTCATAAAAGTTTTTTTATAAACAAAATCATTTAAAAGTATTTTTTAAATGGATTAAATTTTTAATACAAATTTTCAGAGTCAGTATTGATCTGACACAATCTGTCATTCATGCAGGAACGTGGGTGGAGTAAGGTGGCACAATGCATTGTGAGAAATAGCAGTTAGAACAAACATTTTTTGATGGCTAGCCTGCTTAGTTAGCTAGCCTGTACCGGCTGGCTAGTTCAACTGGTAAGTCACTGACTTTCCCCAGAGGGATGTGGGTTCAAATCCCCCCCTGGCAATGAGCTAGCCAGTGTGGGTCCTTGGGCAAGACCCTTCACTGTACTGCCCCCCGGGCGCCAAAAAGATGGCTGCTCACTGCTCCTGAAAAGGATGGGTCAAATGCAGAAGTCAATTTTCTCCCGTGTGTCATTGTGTGCGAGACCAAATAAAGACTTAATCTTAATCTTATTGATATCCCAGTTAGGCCTGTGTTTTGCATCTTACCTACACAACTGAAAGCAATGTCTAGTGGTAACATGATAAGTGAAACAGATGAACCATACTTATATGTTTGCAGCTGGTCAAGGGAAATGGAATTGCATATTCTTGTCAACAAGATGTTAACTACCCCACTTTGTCAAAGACTCTTGTCTGTTTTCTTCAGAAAGCCCTTGTTTTCTCAAAGGTGGGCCACCTTTGAGAAAACTATATTCTTTGTCATGTCTAGGTTTGCGTCTGGAAAGCTAAGTGCGGATCATGTAAATGTGTGAAGGCTGCAGATCTACCACAGTAATGCCCCTATCTTTATGCTAGAGTATGGTCACAGATTAGAGGGACTCCACCAACCTCTAGTGTAGCTCTCTGTGCTTGCCTTCTATCAGCCAGTAAATTCCTCATTGGGACTATGACCATCACACCCCAGCAGGATGTCTTTCAGAGCTAGCTTCACGGTCTCATTTCTACCCTCCCTCACTATTGTGTTCACAAATACACACAGAAGAAAGCTTAAGCTGGCTCTCCTGCTGTGTTACTGCCCAGCATAATGTGTTGACTACAGAAAAGGATACGTTCACAACATGTACTGGAGCTGCATTAAGTCAAAGCAAGATCAAATTCTGTATTCAACTACATCCAAAACCTTGTGCTCTTTTGGCCTTATCATCTTGGCTGGAATCTTTCAAGGTCATGTATGTTGTTAATGCACAAAAAGATTGCAAAAGAAAATTCAATTCTGTCAACTGCAGAATTGTATTTTCTTTTCTATGGAACCTACCTGGACAATTGAGGGATTACAGACCATACAACAAAGCTAAATATGCCAAATGTGATTGTCAGATTTGTCATGGGTTTTTTCCTAGCATTGGCCGAATGAAAAATAACATGACCTGTTTTCATTATTTTAAAAAGCATGACAGTGTTGACAGTAATGTCTAATTTTGTGTACCAGATACAGTTCATTTATTCTGTTACTCTCTAGGATATTTTGCATTTAAGTTTTATGTTTTTACGAGGTGATAACATTTTCCAATTGGCTTTTTGATGAAGGCTTGATTATATATTCTTACTGAGTAGTATTTTGTGCTACTTTGATGGGTATTATCAATCCAGTCATGTTTATATTGAGTGCAATGGGTGCCTGGCCAAGAAAGACCACATGTGATGAATAGCCTATTTTTTATTCATTGTGTAATTAAATTAATAGCTTTTTTGTTTTCTTTTTACAGAAAATTTTGCAGCTTTTGCCTGAGAAAATCTACAATCGATGGCAATTTCACAGCATAGGTAAATCCAATTTCTTCTTTCTTTAATTCCTATAACCTTTAAAATAGCACAACATCAAAACTGTCACCCCACCTAAACTTAAATTGTATTTTACACAATACTTAATATTTAGGTTGTGGAAGAAAAGGTGAATTGGCTCCTAATGATGTTACCAACATGTTTGCTCATATAAACACTTGCTAATTCAGGCAGATATAGCTGTTTTTAGGGTCAGTAATTGCCATTAATTTGGATTTTGCACATATTTTTCATAATATTAAAATTTGTCACAATTTTTATTTTGTAATAAGCTAATGCTGGTTACTCTTTTTTCCCCAAACATTTATAGGATCCATTCTCAAAAAACTTCTACACACTGGAAACTCATTCAAGGTAATGGCTCTTGATCCAGAGTTACTTTATTTAAGTAGTATTAAATTGAAGACGAACATTTTTTGTAAAAAAAATGTCTTGTTTCTAGATCCGTTGTGAGGGCATCCGTCTCTTCCTGCTGTGGTTACAAGCCCTGAGGGAAAACTGTGCTGAAGAGCAGTTTCTTATCTTTGCCTGTCTGGTACCAGGCTTTCCTGCAGTGCCCTCCTCTCGAGGGCCCTGCACTCTGGACACCATCATCTACAATCCTTTCTCTACCCCTCCAGATGGTGAGGCACACAATGACAGTACTCTGTGTTTTGATTATTATTTGTTATGTGACATACCTAGTGTTTACTCTCTGCGTTTATACAAACAGCAAAGGTGGTGCCCGAGGAGATAACTCCACTCGTACCAGCTGTCGTGGGAGAAAAGGTTGCGGACGATCAGACCTGCTCCATTCTTGAAATATTGCTCAAGTTTATGGTTATTCAGGTAACAGAATATGAACAGTGAAAATCTGCTTTAACTATTACGGTCTATAGTCACTGAGTACTGCTACTAGAAACCTCCTCTGGATCTGCTGTCTGACCTTGCTGTGTGCTTTGTTTGATCCACCTGCTAGGCAGCCAGTTTAGAATGGAGGAACAAAGAGAACCAGGACACAGGCTTCAGGTTCCTGTTTAGCTTGTTTAAGAAGTACTACCTGCCACATCTCTTCCCCTCTTTCACAAAGCTCACCAATCTGTACAAGCCTTTATTAGGTAAGGTTATTTGCATTATATACTTCCACAATAATTAGAGGAACTTTTTGAAAATGCATCAGATCTTGACGTAAGAAAAAATATATATACAATTGTATGCTTTTGTGAAAATTTGATTGTAAAGCTTAATCCAAATAATGTATTAATTATTCTTTAAATTATGTCAAATTGTATAGTTTTATTGTGCATTTCTAAACGGATAATAGTTTGGACTTAATAAAAGTATACAGAGGTGCCTTTTAAATTTAAATACGTATCTAAATCTGTGTATTGGAAAGCAAAAGTTTTTTTCTCTTTTTTTTTTTTACTTTTACTAGAACTGCCTCACCACAGACCTAAACCCTTGTATGTGCCAGTCACCCGGAATAATGAAAGCACCTTCTGCACAAGGGACCAGTACCTGGCGCCTCGTGTGGCCTTCATCACCTGGCTTGTCACCTTCTTTCTAGAGAAGAAATATGTCAGCAGTGCTGCTATGACGCAGAGCGCCAAGAACGGCACAGAGGTTATTAAACTCATCCAGGTGCGTATTTGTTCTTTTATTACTAGAGTTCTTGTTGTCAGGCTATATTCATTTTTTTTTTTCAGATTCATCAGATTTTGTTGGGTCATGTGAATAAAATGAGAGATTATATTACATTTCAAAAGTAAAATGTTCCTTTACCTATTTCTGACTGTTTTGGTTACAGACTGTCACTGCAGTCAGTGGTGGCCAAGAAAAGGATAAGACTGATGGGGACACAAATGGACCAGTGGGGGAGCCCGAGAAGAACCACTCCAACAGCAGTACTCTGTCCAACAGACGACCCAGTGACTCCAGTCTGTGTAGCATTGAGGAGGAGCATCGGCAGGTCTATGAAATGGTGCATGGAATTTTGCTCTCCACCAGGGAAAATGTGAATTTTGTCAATGAGGTCTTTCATCAGGTATGTGAGACACGCATCATTATTTACTAAAAAGTTGACAGAAAAATATTTTTTTGTGTAAATGGATGTAATGATTAATCGATTTGATGGCTAATATGAGTGTGTTGCCCTCTAGTGCTAGTTTCCTTTCATTACAAATTATTTTTTCTTGCCTTTTATCCTGTTGCTAGGCCTTTTTGCTGCCATCCTGTGAGGCGTCTGCTACCAGAAAAGTAATCCGTGTGTATAGAAAGTGGATTTTGCAGGAAAAGCCAAGCTTTATGACAGAACCTGAAAAAAACATGCAGGGGGATGAAGTGGATGAAGGCACAGCACAGATCATCACTGCAGATAACACCATGCATGTACAGGTACCCTCCGGCAAAATTAATATAAGCAAAATATGTGTTACTTTCTCTGGATTTCGGTATTGTATTGTATTAGTGTTTTATGTATGTGTGTAGAATCCCTCAGTTGTCCAGGTAGAATTCATGGCAAAAAGAGAAATTCAATTTGTCAACTGGACAGAAGTTTATTTGGTTGAATACATTTCGCAGCTCATCCAAGCTGCTTCTTCAGTTCTGTTTTATGTATGTTTTTAGGATCCCATTTCCCCAAAAATTTGTGGTATGCAAATACACTAAAACTCTGCACTGTAGATTCTATCACATACTCATAGACTTAACTTGCTAAATATAATCTTTATTTCAGTGAAATGTGTGGCAGAATGGTTGATGCATTAGCAAGGATAAAGGTGTCATCTTTTTTTTTTTTTTTTTAATAATTCATTCACTGATGTTGCTTTAAAGTGCACTTATTGTCTATATATAAATACACATTGAATTATCAATGCAAATGGATAAGAGCCTATGTAAGTGGCTAAACGCCTGACTCTTTTCACAGACAATCATTTGAACCATTTTATCATTTTAATAAAGTTTGTTTTTAATGTTTTTCCTTTTGGTTGTACAGGTGGAGAGCATTGGCCACAGGCGATCATCCAGCTGGGGCAGAACTTATTCATTTAGTAGTGCCATTAATCGGGGTTTCCTCACTGAGGAACAGAACAGAGACATCAAGGCTGGCATCCAGCCCACACTACAGGTGCATATGGTTCACATGAGCATACATTTGGAAATGCTGTATTTTTGTTATTGTTTATTACACATTACTTGGTAACCTATCCATAGGTCTTCCTGACCAACTCATCCAATGTATTTCTTTTGGAGCCTTGTCAGGATGTCCCTAAACTGTTGGAAAACCAGGTGGAGGTTTGCAAAGGGGTTTTAAGTATATATCGCCATATGGTTATGGAGCACACAATGAATACACAGACATGGTGATTAACATATTTGATTTTGTGATTCATTGACTGTTTCAGAATTATTCAGAGATGTTTGTTGTCTGCATATCAGGGAACAGCTGCTGCAGGTGTTGCTGAGAATCACAGAAGCCGTAATGAAAAGGCCTCATGATAACCAAAGAAAAGACTGCTTTGCTGAAAGTTTAGCATCTATTCTTTTTAGAGTATGTATTCATTCACACCACTTTTTCATTTCAACTTTTCATGTTCTATGTTTGAAGATTTCTGCATTTTTAGAAGAAAAATATTATTGGCAGATTCATACAAATGACTAAATTGCACTACAGTGATTCTGCTTATGCAAGGTTTTATGCATTTCTTTAATTTGTTTTCAGACCATCATTGTAGCATGGGTGCGAGCCAACCTGTGTGTATTTATTGCCCGGGAGTTATGGGATGAGCTGCTGGCAGTCTTGTCCTCTCTCACCTGCTGGGAGGAGCTGGTGACTGAATGGGCCAGCATCATGGACTCTCTAACAACTGTGCTGGCTCGAACTGTCTATGGTCTGGATATGAACAATCTGCCTCTAGACAAACTCAGCGAACAGAAAGAGAAAAAGCAGAGGGGACGTGGTAAGAAAATGGCACAATGGCTATGAAAAGTCTTTGAAGACTTAAGTATGTTTGTTTTTTGTTTGTGTCAGGCGTTGGCCATGATTCTCAGAAGTCTGCAGCAGTGGCACGTTCCTTCTCTCTGAGCTGGAGGAACCATGGAGAGCAGAGCGTGCCGGGAGCCCAGGAGCCAATGAGAATTCGCTCTGCTACAACATCAGGAGCTCCTGGTGTGGAAAAGGCTCTCAACAATGTCCGGCAGAAAGCCAACGGTAAACATTATATTTACCATTACATTATCATTATATATCATTTCATATCATCGCAAAAAACAGTATACAATATTGTACATGCATGATTATTTATCCATGAATAAACTGCACCTTTTATACACCATCCAAACTGGCATTAATGATCATTGAGACCCACACATTGAAACACATTGACAAGTCCATATGTACAGCGGTCCAGGTGCTACTGAAAGCACTAAACCTTTGGACAAAGGCCAGCAGATGGCCCATATTGTTCTTATCTCGTGTTCCAGACTATGTTTCCCTGTCAGTTCCATTAGTGTACAGCACAATGCCCTGATGACATGTGAGTGGCGAGCTTTGGTCACTCATTGTTATTAACTCAATTCCAACAGGGCAAACAACTCTTTACTTTGGTACTAGCAGGCTAATTAGGAGTTAAACTGGCAGTTCATTGGCTTCCTACTGCTACCACTAATCTGATATTCAATACTTTCACCGGCTCTCTACTTATTTCTTATTCTCTCTTGGGGTCTCTCTTTGATCAGTGGTGGGTGATGTTGACCTAAGTGTGGACGTTTATGCACATTGTTTGTGCATTAACACAGTACACAACATGCCACCTTCTCAAATTCACTTTTTTCCCTTTAATTGATTTTCTATCACATTAATCTTCAAAGGCCTGGCAGCCCTTCTTCCCACTCTTCAATGATGCAAAATGACTCCTACATCATCCCCAGTTTTTGATACTTTCATTAAGAACGTAATTAATGCTTATTAATATGCATACATGTGTGCGGGCGGGTGCAGGGATGATGTATCTTGCTTATTAAAAGACTTAATTAAAGTGTGCTGAAAGCAAAGAATAGTCTTTGATTGCTCTCTTTGAGAGAAACACTCAACTGCTGTCCAGACACAATGACAATGCAACTGAATTGAAAACTATCAAAACATACTTGTGCAAAAACGATAACATTAGCTTGTCTTTACACAAGGCAGTAGACGAAAAAGTTTATTTAATTGTTTATTATGTTCCAAGATCGGATGGAAAGGGGGCATATTGGGTATTTCTTCTTGCAAATCTTTGTGGATGAGTTTAAAAAGTTTATTGTTTATAGGGTGGCATTATTATATTTTGCTTCAGTAAATCTCTGTTTTACTGTTTACTTTCTTTTTCCTATTCCTTTCCCCATCTTAAGCTAAGAGAAGCCAATCTATCAGCAACTGTGTTCATCTCTATGAAGCTTTGCCCACTACTAAAAGTGTTCCTATGCTGCTTCACACTGTGAGCTCTTTCTTGCCTGGTATCTCTTCTGGTAACTCTGCTGCTTGCTCTCACAGACTCTCAGGTAAAGTGTATTCTGAGAGCTAGGCGTGTTTGTGTGTGCCCTCACCATGCCTTTCTCCCTCTGATTTGTGGCACTTTTTGTATGCTGCACATATTCATGTCTTATATTTGCATGTAAAAACACATCTTTGTTTTTTTCACCATGTCACATTCTGCATATGATCACTGTATTGAATTTAATAATTTAAATTGTATATCCATGGTAGACTTGGAGGAGTGTCAGCTATCAGAATATGGTGCCGAGGAGGAGCTTGAAAACAACGAGAGTCCACTCCCACGAAGCAGCAGTACTTCTGATATCACCCAGCAACTTTCTGAATGTATAAAAGGTATATTTAAGACACTTACAAATGTTCTGATTCCAAATTAGTAAACTGCTTTCCTTCCTCTGTCAGGCCAGAATAGAGATTATTCCCCACCTTCTATAGGCTCTGGAAGCAAAGCATTTGATGGCCAGAGAGAAAACAGTGACCCTCCCTCTGTAAGTAGTCAATGAGCATTACGTGCATTTATCAAGTTGCCTCCAAATTATATTATATTTTTTTAACTAAAAAAAAAAACAAAAAACTGTTTTTGTTTTTGTGTCTAGATATTTATTCGGCTGAGTAATAGCCCAGCTGATACAGAGAGCAATACAGAAGATCACACAGCTTTTATAAGGCCCAAGATCAGAGAGAAAAGTAAAATTGAATTTAATAATATTCATTTTAAAAATACGAATTAAATGTTAAACATTTTTCTATGTTACCCTTAAACTACAATTTCATAACTCAAGGTGAGAGTATCAGCAGTGAAACATCCAATGGCTACCTCAATGAAGCCGAGGTGACATGGCAGGCCTTTGATGAAGAGGCTGACACTCAGTCCACCCAGTCCACACACATGGATGTGACCACAGAGCCTCAGAGCCAGGGCAGTCTGCTTCTCAGCCACACTGAAGCTCTAGCAGGTAGGGAGCCATATCTGTGCCCCTTTTATTCATAAATCTCTTCACCATTACCAGTTATTATTTTACATTGTTGATTTCCATGCAAATTGTTTGTCATTTTGGAATTGCATATCCATGTTCATCTAGTATTCCTCAAACTTACTCGCAATTTTCACAAGATATTTGGGCCTAGTTTTGTTTTTCTCCTGCATGATGTTTACCCTCCTGCTGTGACATATGAACCTGTTTGTGTTGTCTTGGTGTGGTGTGCTTCTTAATCCTGATTTGATCCCTGTCCCTTGTTGTTTATAGGAGCTGAGTGTGCCCTCCATTCTCCCTCAGCCTCTCAATCCTTCCACTTCCCCCTGAACCCCCCTGCCTCACCTGCCCTGTTAGTGCACACTGAGTGCCCCCGGGACTGCTCCCTGGATAACCCCATGCATCAGTCTGTCTTACACATGCCACATCATATGGGTACTGCTACTAAGCTGTTACTCAGCCATTATTTGTATGCTCTCTTATTTTTTACTTTTATCCTCTACTCTAGTTTCTGCCAATAAATCTCAGCATTATTACATTGTAATGCAGTAATTTCCATTTTTACCAGTTTAAATAGCATGAATAATAGCATGAATTAAAAAAGTAAATAAAAAGCAATAAAATTCCAGTACTGTATACACAAGTTTATAAGATCAGCTCTGCAGTTATTTGTGACTGTAGCCTTCTGACCACTGGGTGGTGCTGTCCTCCTTCTGTTTGTTTTGTTAGTTTTTGTTCATTGCATGAACTTCATCTCTCTTTTCATTGCATAAAATTAACTAGAAATCTCTTTTACAATGTATAATTTTTGTATGTTTTAGAATTATGCTTGATGATAAAATGTGATGGGAAGAATGGGAAGGAATGTTTGTACTTGTATTGCTTAAGCTTTGTAACGTTTTGCCTCTTTTTGCCTCATACAGACAGCAGTGAATGTTTAACTGATGATATCAGCATTATTGCTGGTGGTACTCTCACTGGTTGGCACGCGGATTCTGCCTTTGTCCTGTGGAGAAGAATATTGGGTATTTTGGGTGATGTGAATAATATTCAAAGCCCTAAGATTCATGCCAAAGTCTTTTCTTATCTTTATGAACTTTGGCACAAGTTGGCAAAAGTAAGGCAGAAATGCAACTGTCATATGCACAATAGTTTGTATGTACTGATAAATATTAAAATTAACTTGCAGATTCGAGACAATCTTGGCATTAGCGTGGACAACCAGTCTTCCCCACCACAGCCACTTTTCATCCCTCCTCTCAGAATGATGGCCTCATGGCTTTTTAGGGTAACAATAAAACAAACCTGAAATTTAAACATTTATTAGAAAAAATGGCTCAACAAAATTACGCAATCACAGTTGTAATTAACTTAAATATGGTTATGATCTGTCTTACAGGCAACCATGCTTCCAGCAGAGTACAAGGCAGGGAAACTGCAGGCTTATAAGCTGATCTGTGAGATGATGACCAGACACCAGGACCTGCTTCCAAACAGTGACTTTTTGGTGCACCTTTACTACATAATGCACAAGGGTTTTACAAGTGATGACCAGGTACTGACACAAGAGGGCCCTCTTCTAGCATTACTTTTGGAGCACCAGGTGGTGCTGTAAACAATATCAGAGTACTATTTCAGTCATTTTGAGAACTATTCTAAATGGGAAACTTGGTTCAAAGACACCCGCGGCATATAAATCTCAATCAACTGCTATCTTCCATATTTGTTGGTTCTGGATTAAATTGTTAGGGAAAACATTTGTTAGACAACTGTTAACAGTTAAAGAAGAGTAATAATGTTTTCCTAACCAAATTTCAGTTTATTGTAGCTCTGTTGCTATCAGATGAAGCTGAGTGAAGATGAATGAAATCTATGAAACAAAGACCCAGGACAAAAGCGTGCATGTCTGTTGCCCTCCTGGCTTGATTCTTTAGCGTTTTGGCATTGCGACAAGCATATTAGAATGTTTTCCTTGTTGTTAAATAATGTTTTGAGCCCCCGCCGTGTATATGTGATTAATTAAGGGCTGACGTCTGTCGTGCTCCGTTAGACTGACACATCGGCCGCGGGCCCGGAGTACGAGGAGCGCTTTGACTTTGTCTCTGATTGTGTAAAGGAGCGGGAGGGGATCTGCCCGGGGAGCGTAGAGTAGAGCAATGAGGGGGGCACATTGAGGGATGAGGCAACATTCTCCAGCTTTTGTTGTGGCTCTGTATAATGCGTCGGGGGCCAGAGCCAGGCTGGCCACTGAAGCATGCTCAAATTGGCTGGAGAAAAGAGTCCTCACGCTACACAATAGAGGACAGCCGCACGCCTGCTTAACATAAGAAAGTGCCTCTTATTTTTCCCCTCCTCCTTCACCCCAGCTTTCGCCCCTACCCCACAAAAAATCCATATACATTATCAACAATTTGTAAACTTTAAATAATTTCACATATATGCATGTATTTCTTTACCTCATATGTACGTAGCTAAGCTTAAATTACAATATTATGTTTAGATTTTATTGTTAAACTTTGAACATTTTAATACTCCTATTGTGCTAGTGAATACACTACTATTGAACACATAACAGCATTCAAACGTACAATTTATATACATTTATCTGAATATCAAACTAAATTATGTCCCTGCGATTTGTTCAAATTGTGTTAAAATACAGAGTGGAATGTCTATCACTATAAATGATCACTGCTCTATTCATCTAAGCTTAAAGAAAATGACAGTTCGCTGAGAGAGGTCTTATTTCAGCTGAAAGAGTGCCAAGGTCGGCGCTTTTGTCATGATTGTCTGCCTCTCACTGGTCACTGGTCTCATGAAGGCACGTACGTAACACAATAGTGGTAATCCACCTAATAGCTACAGTGTCTCCTCTGCTTTGAAATGACTGTATTTTTATTGACACTGCATGAAAAATATCTGCCTGAAAGGAATTTGGAATGCATTTTGAAAGAGCCATCATAAGTACCCCATAATGCTTTCTTGAGGAAGTAGTTAAATTACATTGGGTAATAGGTATTGTGATTTACATATAACATATATACATTAACTAACTAAACAACCAGAATGTTCCAGTGTTTGGTAAATGATGTAATGTTGGAGTGAACTCTGTCACCCCGGGGTCCAGCAGGTGGACAGCGTGTGCTTTTCTGGAGATGAGGCCAAATAAAAAGCCTGAGGTGGCTCTATTCAGACTTGCGTTAATGCACCTTTTGTTGATGTAGGGGCCATTCCTACTGCCAGCATACAGCCACATGCAGGGGTCTGTTCCCATTTCTATACACACACCTCAATCCAGGTTCATTCTGCTTACACATACAATGGAAAACACTTTGCATTTTACATTTGTGTCTTCCTCTAAAATGCTCATTTCAAGCAATCAAGCAACAGTTTGTTGTCTGCTAATTACCTCTGACTGCACTGCACATTATGTTTCCGAGGTCAATTACGAACAAAATGATGGTAAAATAGGCCCTCAATCCCGGAGCTCTACCCACCCATTTTCAACATCCAGTGCAGTGTGTTGGTTTGACTTCTTGCTTGTGCGTGTTTATTCTATTTCTCTTTTGTTCACCTGCATTCCCTGTTTACAAAGCCGTGGCTTATTAATGTCCCAGATATACCGGAAGTGCAGTGTGTGTATGTGTTTGGTTGAGAGAGGAAAGGACCAAGGAAGATTTGTGTGGTTTTGTGTTTGCTTAAGTGACCTTTAGTTTAGCAAGGAACGGGCTTGTGTTTGAACTGGACGATTTACACATGTTTATGGCCGTGGAGGCAGGTGTTTGGAGGGTGGACCTTGCCTTTGTACACAAATGTCAACACAAACGTCTTAAGATAACAGCCGGAGTAATTACTTAAAAGCTACATTGTTATGTGATTATATGTGTTATCAAAATATGAGCATACATCATTTACTGCAGGCATCATTTTAAGATCGACTGCAAAGAGTTCAATGAGCATAAATGTCATTGTTAATTGGTTTGACTCAATAGCTATATCTGTGTGTGTCCAGTTTTTAAACCTTACGTAAATTCCTTAACATTATTATAATGTTATTTATATGTTTTCTTTTTTGAAAATTGTTCATTCAACCTAATTATGTACATTTCAGCAGCAAATTATAAATCATAAAACTTAAGGGTGAGCTACAAATATTCTTATTACTTAATAATAAACGCTAATGCCGTATATTTGTAATGTGCTTGTAAATACTTGTAATGGCTCGACAAAGCCTCTCAAAGTGCTACACTGTAGTCATTTTTCACTCTACACTCTGTGGTGGTAAGCTACTATTGTAGCCACAGCTGCGCTTTGGCCAACTGAAGGAAGCCATTGGCGCCTCCAACCACCACCAATCACACGCCACTTTCAAACTAGACAAGATGGGTAAAGACATAATGACAGAACTTGGTCCGAGTTGGTTGCTTTGGCTGAAGGATGGTTGGGGGACCACTGTTCTAACCACTTAGCCACTGTGGCCTCACAAAGAGAAATTCACAAATTAATTCACATTTAATTTCTTGCCAGAACGGCACACGTAATTACCCAAAATATATGCACATATAGATTTATTAAAGCTATAACAAATAAAAAAATATTGCTGCTTATTTTGTTATATGTCTACAAAAAGCTGTTTTAGTGTTGTATTTTGTCTAGTATTCATGCTTCTCTTCTATATATGTCATCAGGATGTTTTGAACACAATCGTTGGATTCTGTTCTCCTCGATTCTTCTTTCTTGGACTGCCGGGTTTCACAATGCTGATTGGAGACTTCATTACTGCTGCTGCTAGTATTCTAAGTTCTGACTCCCTTGAGGTACCCTTGACAGTGACTATATATAACTAAATAAAATATAAATTAATAATTAATATTAATTTTAACGTAAACTATAATATAAAGCCCGCCACGTGTTTGTCTCCATGGGGATGTTACTCTGTACCAGTGGTGAAAGTAAAGCGGTGCGCACCAGAACGCAGCACCGGTATAAAATTCACAGCCGGTACGCAGCACCGCTAAGAGAATATGGTTAATGGTGGCCAAAACTCACATTTGAAAAAAAAAGTAAGGTGTGCTATTTAAGTCGAAAACACAAACAACCACACTGTGCCATTCGAGAATAACTGAAAGCTACCCGAAACTCTTGTGTCTGCAGTCTGTTAAGCAAGGATTGTCAAAACTTATCTGACTGGAGCCGTGAAAGTAGCCTAAACCATTGCGAGGCGGTGCTGTGCACTGGTAGAAGATTTAAGGCCGGCGCGCTGCCTGCACCTGTAAGAGAGGGTTTATGCTGACTAAAAAAATATGAAATAATTATTTAAAAAGTTATTCATCTATGAAAAAGGTGTAAAACGTTAAAAAAATAAAATAAATAAATAACGGGTAAAACGAGTGTTTTTTTGTTTTTTGTTTTTTAAACTGTAAAATGATGCACTGGACATTCTAGCACCTGTAAGAAATGAAAACTACTTTCACCACTGCTCTGTACTGATTTGTCCGGAACCCCACCCCCCAGTTCATTGATGCATATTTTTTCATGGTATTTTTCAGCTATAAAAACACCTATATTGAACAAATATCGGATAGATGAGTTTACTACCATACGTTGGAACATTCCGGTTAAATTTATAACATCTTCAAGGGGACTAGCAAATGGCACAAAATGTAAATCTGTAAAACTATATTATAAAAAAAAATGCTACAATTTAAAAAAATAGGTCATGTAAAATGTAAATGCTATTGTTAACACTATTTGAGCTGTCTAAACTTTTTTTTTACTCTGCTCAGGCCCCCAGGGTGGAGGCACAGACAATCTTGGGTTCTCTTGTGTGTTTCCCTGACCTTTACCTCCAGATTCCAGTTCTGCAGAGCATCAGAGGCTCAGATGATATAGTGATTGGGAAAGAAGATATCAAGGTTAGCAAACCTAAATTGTATTGTATGTGTGTTTTTTGTTTTTATAAGCTTCTAGTGATTTTTTTTTTTTTTTGTCTTTTCAGGATTACCTGGTAAACATCCTTCTAGAGTCTGCTAGAAAGGAGCACTGTGAAGCAGCAAGGTAAGAACATGCATTTAACATTAACCTAAAAATGGCTTCACCTCTTTTTTACCTTCTGTCCATTTTCCAGATGTATTGCTGTGTGCAGTTTGGGTCTGTGGATATGTGAGGAGTTAATGCAAAAGAAAATACACCATCAAGTCAAAGATGCCATCAACGTTTTGGGAGTAACACTAAAAGTACGGATACATTTACATGATGTGCCTTTTACAAAGATGAATATGATTAAGAACTAAAATGAAAGGTGGCTTTTAAACAAATTGAATCTTTATTATAGTATTGCCAGTGATGTGCTATAGCATTTTGCTTTGAGAAAGATGATGGTCGATTGCATATAAGGACTATAGAACAATTCCAGTGTAATGAAGGTAGAGTAATGGCCAGTCCAGTGATGTTTTAAAGCTTGCTTCTTTTTCCTGAGTGAAGAGATGCAGAAAACCAGTGGTGGCTGTTTGTTTTTTCCATGGAAAAGGTTTTGGGCGGTGGTGTAATTTCCAGGCTGCTCACTCTCAGTAGATGTGGGCCAATTTAAGCAGCTACATCTCCCAGCTTCCTGCTCGAGCTACCCCCCACCCCCTTTCTCTAATGGAGCAGTAATCACTCCCCTGTACAACTTGACACACGGACTTGGCCAGTCCCAAAATAGTGAGTATAGGCTGGGTGGGGGATCCAGGGGGGAGAGTGGCACTGAGAGACTCTTTTCTAAAAGCAGGTGCTGAACTCTCAGGGCCCCTTTTTGTGTTTGGCCATTTCTGCACTCCCCACATTGTCTGTCCTTGTTACATGTTGAGAGGCATTCAGCTGGAAGAAATAGGAAATTCTATTTCTCCACAAAGAATTTCAAATCGCTGAAGAAATCCACATTTGAAAGAAAATTGTCAACAGCTCAATTCTTTCCTCCAATGAGCCCAGAGAAAATGAGCCATGGCTTGAAGTGGAAATGAAATTATGCTGATTATCTGCACAGTAAGTGAAAAGCTGAATTTAGAGAAAATTACACAAAATTTCATCACACTTGGCCTAAACCTTCTCTCTTGATCTGAAGGCAGTAGTGTTTTCTACCACTTTTATGGCATTCAAATACATAAAGAATGTTGGCAAAGTCCTGTCTCCCACTGATCTAGGGAGTCTTTCTTCCTGTAATTAGCAAGATGCCATTGATTAGTTAGTCTTGAGATAGTAGAAACTTTGATGAAGTTAGTTACCATATGATTATCTTGTTGCAATGCATAATTTTCTAATATTTAAAAATAAAACTGATTGCTTATGTTAGCCTTTTAAATGTGCATTTGAAATGATTTTTGCTCTGTCTTGTGTAGTTTGGGAACAAAGCTGTAGCACATGTAGCCTGCGATGTGCTGCAGTTGCTCATCTGTCACTGGGAACATCTCCAGAAGTTGGATACTGCACTGCCCAAGAAAATCATTGAGGTAGAAACGAAACACACACACTGTCAGTCTGGCATAAATTATTAGGCTAAAATGTGTCTATTTTAAAATGCTAAATAACACTAAAAACAATAAAATATATTTATATAGTTTTATAGTACAGTGAACCCTCGTTTATCGCGGGGGTTAGGTTCCAGAAATGGCCCACAATAAGTGAAATCCGCGAAGTAGGACTATTTTATATTTTACAATTATTCTACATGTTTTAAGGCTGTAAATGCCTCACCACACACATTATATGCTTTTCTCAGACTGGAATTAACCTTTTCTCACATTTGTCTCTAGTTTAAACACTCAAACTTTCATAGATTTTCAACAAAATGTATTAATAGTGGCGCGTAGGGGGAGACACGGCCCCGGGAGCCCCGCCAGATGTGCGAGGAGCACTGCTACGTCCCGGGACGAGACGTGCACCAACCCCTTGGAGAAGTGCACCACCCGTGCTGCTCTGTCACAGATTTAACCACGATAAACCCCTCATCGTGGATAAGGGATGAGGGATTATCTATATCGAGGTTAAAATCACAGAGTATCAAAACTCTCTCAAGTTTAATAATAGAAGACAACAAGTCTGCGAAATCATCCAAGAAAGAACGTGCAGGACCAGGCGGCCGATAGATTAAGATACAATAAAATGAAGTAATGTTCCCAACCTTAGTCATCTGCATCTCAAAGGAGTTGAACGCGACCGGATTCATTTGTCGTGTCCAGAAGCCATCCCGGTAAACGAGCGCGCCGCCACCGCCTCGCCGTGCGGCCCGCGGGGTTACAGTCACGGAGCAGTCCGGGGGGCACAATTCATTAAGGTGGACAAAATCCTGTTCGCGTTGCCATGTCTCAGTCAGGAACATAAAATCCACGTGTTCGTTGACAAACAAGTCGCTCAGTATAAAGGATTTATTCATATGGAGCGTGCGTTAAGCAGGGCCATCTGGAGAGGCTGCGTGCGTTCGGACACTGACGTGCACCGATCGACTGGACGCTCCGGACAAGACTGGACACAACCTCCATCCTTGATACAAGCGACAGGGCGAAGGACCCTCTCACGCCCCAGAGAAGTACAGGCGACTCGAGTGGGAATGATCCGGTCACAGCTCCGTAGCGGCGGTGGCTCCGCAGATTCGCCCTCCGACGCCCAGATAGGAACCGGTATCAGACACTGTTCGCTCCCCGCAGATCCAGTCCTGCTTGCTCGCTGTCTTCTCCGCCTGGTTTGGACACCTGCCCTGGATCCCCGCTTCCTTTTTCTTTTGCCCCGAGGCTTAGTTAGCAGCAGGTACTCCGGCGATGACGTGGAGCATTCCAGTTTTGGAGGGAAAAACTGTGTACCTGGCCAGGTAACAGAAAAACTTTCCATATGTGCCTTGATGCAGAATAACGTACAGTATGTCTGTCATATTGAATAACAGCCGCGACATAGCCATTTGTTGACAGGGCTGACCATGCAAAATATAGCACAAGGAAAATCACAAAAATACGAGAAATAGTAGAGGTAGCAGAAGTACAGCCGACCATAGGCGCCATCTTGCTCCTGTGATTCCTCTCAACCCGAGCCACAAACCAAACAAGCACAAACGAACGCAAAAGCCGCACGGAGTGATTTAATCCTGGTTTAGACCTGGTTTAGTTCTGGTCTAGACCTGATTTAGTCCAAGTTTAGTCCTGGTCTAGTCTCTTAGCCAATCAGGCCGCAGAACACATTGTTACACTATAAAACAAAATGTTACACTATTAAAAAAAAATGGGGGAAAAAAATTGAAAAAAAATTGGAAAAAAATTCCGCGAGGCCGCGAAGAGTGAACCGCGATAGAGCGAGGGTTCACTGTGTATACATAGCCCAAGTATTTGGCATTTATTGCTTTTATTTGGCATTAAGGGAAGGCATAAGAAACTCAGATCTTCATTATGTTTTTCATTGTTTGCATTATTATTGCATAGATTTTTCCTAATCAGTATCTTTAATTGTTTGGTACTACTTACAGTTTGATTACGTGTCTTGCTCTGCTGCTGAATAGCAGTTTGTCATCCAATTATCTTTCTCCTTGTTTTGTCCCACTACAGATCTTTGTGGCCACAATAGCCTTTTTGTTACCCAGCGCAGAGCACTCAACAGTGGAGGCAGACAAAAAGGTACCCACTTAAAAGGAGGGGATGTAAAATATCTAAGATCTAAAGGCCCTCGTGGCTATCATGGTGGAATGGTGGATTTGTAGTGGAATGTTTCTGTTTTAGTCTTTTCTCATTATAGTTTTCTTTCCTCAATTATTTTAAGTGTGGGCTAAATCGCAAAATATTCTTCCCCAGTTACTGGTGTCTCTGTTGCTGTGTTTGTTGGACTGGTGTATGGCTGTTCCCCTGAGCCTACTGCTTGAACCCATCACCATGCCAACATTGGATGAGTGCAATGCTCAGAAGGCCCCCCTTTTGGATTACATCTACAGGGTAGGTAACCACACGAACATGTTGATACACTTTTAACCTTTTTTTCCAGAACATTTTAAGAAGTAGTTTATACATTTATGGAACCCCAAACTTTACTTCACAATTGTGACATTTAAAAGAAGAAAAAAAAAACTGATCACATTTTTGTTATAGGCCTTTATGTTTTTCCCTTCATTTTATGGTCTGACCCTGAGGATAAGGGCCGACTTAAATGAATGAGGTATTATTCATTCTCTCCTGTCTGGACAGATGCGGTCAACAGCAGATCTTTGTAAGGATGTCACCCCTGATAAGAAATGGTCCAATTATTCAAACGGGACCTATTGTGAGCTTGATAAGCTCTGGCTATAAATGCTTGTTCTACAGATCTGAATGGAATATGTCTTTAATATGAGAGTGACTGCAGCTGCTACAAAAGCAAAGAGAATTGGCCATGATTAGTTATCAGATCACCAAAGATTTTGGCCCACCAGGATTTGTACAGGAAATGACAATATATTTGCATAACACATAGATTAAAAGAAATTGACATTCTTTCATTTTATTGTCTATTATATGTCAGATTAAATAGTGTATATTTGGTGCTAAGAAATATTGTGATTCTGCGCATATAGCTGGCTGTAATGATGTTCCTCATCATGAGTTCATACAAGTTTAGTTCAAGCTTGTCCATCTGCTCTCTTCCTCCCTCAGTGGCCAGCTGTATTACGTATGTGTGGAGAGCTGAGGGGGGTGGGTAAGCAAAATTAGTGCACCATACATCTATGTTGTAATTGGTTGATTTTTCTTTTCACATATGTTTACTTATGTATTGATATATTGTGCTCTCTGCTGTGCTTTTGCTATTTGTTATCTTGCAGTAACTGTTGCTATGTGGAGTGCACTGCAGTCACTTAGTTGTCAAGCACAGCCGTGTCCCCCTCCTCTCTGCCTCTCCACCTCTCCACAGAGGAAGCTCTTTGGAGCTTTCGTGTAGCAGCTGTTTGGTTCAGGCCTTTTTAGCATCAAACCTCCAGTCCCCCTCCAACCCCCACCCCATGTGCTCTGAGGTCCGCTTGGTAGAATTATACATACTGTCTACATTTCCCCACACAATACAGTTTCAGATGGCAGGGCATTCCTGCCTCTCTGAGCATCTCTCAGCCAAGTGTAAGCACATGGGTGTACTGAATAGGATTAGCAAGTGCATGGCTCTACCCACGTTACTCCTCCCTGAATAAGAGGCCCTTTCATTTACATATGTGGTACATTTATTTTGCCCCTTCAAACTTGTGGCTAATGAGTTCAGTATACAGGTGTTTCAGACCCTGCTTATTGTTTTTTTATTTATGGCTAAGGACAAGGATGATTTCTTAATTAAATCAGTGTAAACCTTTAATCAACTGCCCCAGTGCGCCTTATTCAGAACTGCCAACGGTTGGTTCACCATCTGTTGTGTTGATCAATACACTTACACATTACAGGAGCAATTGGTTGGTAGGTCCACTATTCATTCTCTGTTGCTCTATAAACATGTTAAATCATGTTCCAGTTGCATTTTTGTATTTGTAGATTTCATTGTTCCCATAGCAATATAGTATGTCCCATGCAATTGAACCGTCCTTCAACCAGAGCAGTCCAGAAGAGTGGGTGACTGAAAGTCTGCGCCCAATCTTAAATTGTAGATGTTGACTCACAATCTTTTGCCAGCATCAATCTGGAGAATTGGCCACCTGTACATGTTTTAAATCTGATGGGGGAATCTGGAACACCTCTGGGAACCCACACAGATACTGATATAGATACTCTCACGATTCAGCAACCAAACTTGGAACTTTCTTTTTTTGTGCTGTGCCTTCAATGATACAATAAAATGCAGTAGACCTTGGATTTACAATTGCAAGTCGGTCAAACAATATCATCATGCTCTTTTCTTAGGCACTGCACAGTTGTGTGTTCGGCTCCAATCTGTACACCCAGCAGAGCCACTACCTCCTGAGTTTGTCAGACCTGTCAACTGACTATGACCTCATGTTGGGTCAGGTTAAGAGCTGTGAGCCCGCACCCTCCCAGACAACCACCACAGACTTTGGAAATCTATTGACTGTTGCAGAAGGTAAAAGCATGTGACAATTCTGCATTTGTACTATGGGAATAGTTCCCACCACCCATACGTCTCCAATAATCAAACATCATGTCTCTATGCTTATATTGCTGTAGTTTTTTACATATGTTCCCAGGAGGAACTGAACTATTCTACAAACGAAATGGAAGTCCATTTGAAGCCTTTCCATTAAATGTTAATGCCTTATTAAATGTATAAAAAGGAAATCAACCATCAGAGGAAGAAGGATTCACATTCACATTAGTGCTCATCTCGAGTAGTCCCATTATGGGGTTTAGATAAAATGTGTTTTTTTTTCTGTTTTTTTTTCCCTTCTCTTTGCGACCTTGTGATTCCATTAGGGAATAGAGAGTATATTTTTCTCTATGTAGTCAACTTCTAAAAAAATCTTTTGAGTCTAACTACATGGTGCAGGCTTGCATTGCTGAAACAATGTGAGAAATTTACAGTATTGCTTTTAGCTGAGACATTTTACCACATATCTGCATTTTGGTACACAGCTGCAGTCTTAAATGAGATAACAAAACACTATCAAAAGGGCAAACCAAAGAGTGCCGACTTGGTTATATTCATGCCCCTACCTCATATTGATCAAGTCACATCAAAAGGCCAGTGCATCTCTAATGCAGCTTGGCCTGCTTTCTGAAGAGCTTTTTCCACTTTGATGGGGATAATGGTATTGATAGCACTGTCACAATGCAGAACCGCATCTTCTTGTTTTTCCACATCTCATGCATGGCATGCTGTTCACTTACAACAAAAAACTGTACATTTGTATAAATGCAATTCAAGTCCTATTCATCACCCTGTAAAGACGGTGGTTCTCATTAGCACTCAGCCAGTCTTTGAAAAGCCTGTTGAGTTTTTCTACAATGAACAGAAAGTTTTTGTAAAGTATTTAATGTAAAGTATATTTTTGTCATGATTAGATGCTGCTTATTTACCTAATGTTACCAAGTGTAGATTTGTGTATTTTAGAGATTTGCTAGAGATTTGAATAGTATGCTACTCATATTATAGGGCAAATCTCTAAAATACACATATCTACACTTAAAGGGATATGCCACCCCCAGGTCAAATTTGGGCATCTCCCCACAGTCCAGAGACTAAAATAAGTGGTGGAAAGCGTTTTCCTGCTCACCCAGCCATTGTCCGAGTCTGTCGCCACTGACCGCCGCGGTATCTGCTGCTCCTCCGCCTTAGACTGGAGTCTAACGTCGCCAGAGAAAGATTTCGGCCAAAAGGAATTAATTTGCTCGATGCGTTTCCCATTTACTTTCTGTGTAGTGCGCATTCATATCGAGTGCAAATAAATGTGCAAATCAACACGGAGAGCTTGCCTTGGTCATTTTGGGTGGGAACTATTTTCCAGTGCGGAAGAATAAAGCCGAATCACGCACCACGCTGTGCAACAGGGGAACTCCCTTCCTGGTGCGTAACAGGGATTCCCCTGGCAGCGTGGTGCGTGATTCGGCTTTATTCTTCCGCACTGGATGACCCAAAATGACCAAGGCAAGCTCTCCGTGTTGATTTGCACATTTATTTGCACTCGATATGAATGCGCACTACACAGAAAGTAATTGGGAAACGCATCGAGCAAATTAATTCCTTTTGGCCGAAATCTTTCTCTGGCGACGTTACACTCCAGTCTAAGGCGGAAGAGCAGCAGATACCGCGGTGGTCAGTGGCGACAGACTCGGACAATGGCTGGGTGAGCAGGAAAACGCTTTCCTCCACTTATTTTAGTCTCTGGACTGTGGGGAGATGCCCAAATTTGACCTGGGGGTGGCATATCCCTTTAACAGTAATGTGGAGTTAACTTTTAAATTTGAGACAGTCATTGAGGCTCGGGCCAATTTTGGAAATAAAAGTATGTTTGGACTCTAATTTCTATTCCTATATTTGTCAATGTACAAGGAATATTTAATAACTCATGTTCACCTGCATTGTCTTGCATTACAACTTGTGACACCATTTACTCAAATTTATGTTTATGTTTATTATTACCCTGTTCTGCTCTTGCTTCATGGTCTTTATTTCTGCCGTTTGGGACAGAAAAGCGTCGGCGAAGCATGGAGGTGATTCCTCTTACTGCGCGCATGGTCATGACACACCTGGTCAACCATCTTGGTCACCACCCTCTGAGTGGCGGTCCAGCACTTCTGCATAGCCTTGTGAGTGAAAATCACGACAACCCGTACGTGGAGTCATCTGAGCTGTCCTCTGAGGTCTTCAAAAGCCCAAACCTGCAGTTGTTTGTCTTTAATGACAGCACTCTGGTGTCTTATCTACAAATCCCTGCGGACGAGCACACCGTTGGACAACCCCCAACTTCCTCCTCCCAAGTACGGGTCATTGTCCGGGATATCTCAGGCAAATACTCCTGGGATGGTTCAGTCCTTTACTGCACTAACCATGAAGATTCTGTTGATATAGGCACTATGAATATCCTCCTTTCACCCACTGCTAGACTCACTCAAAGTCCGTCTCATTCCACATTAAGAGGAACTTATAAAAAACAACAGTCATTTTCAAACTGTAGTGACAATGAGGAGCTAGACATCCTTGATGAGCTTTTGGAGGATTTGGGGTACACCAGCCCAGAGTGCTTGCCCCACCCGCAGCTTAAGCTCAATCAGCCTGCTCCTTCGCCCTGTGGCATGAATCTGGAACAAGAGGGAGCCATTCTAGAGGCCATTCTTCAGCAAACTCAGCAGGAAGAGGACCAGGTGAGAAAGTGGGATCACGATGTAAGCTATAGGGCCTCCTTCCAGAGAGAACCCTCCCACCAGGAACCTAAAGCTCCTTTCTACTTCTGCCGGCTGCTTCTCAATGACCTTGGCATGAACTCTTGGGACCGCAGGTATTCTATACAGCTTTGATATTATAATTCATGTGATAGAGATGCTGTTTTTTTTTTAAGAAATTTGAGCAAAAAAAAAATTAAGACAAAATAATAACAAATGACTTTAAAATTCAGCCAGTATGTTTCTTTGTGGTCAGTTGTTTAATATAATAACTTTTCTATTTGTTTTTTTTGCATAGTTATTATGTGTATAATGAGTGATAATCGGGGGGAAAAAAAATAAAGCGAAAACAGAAAGAAAAAAAAATGTTTAGCTAGTTTTTTGTTTTATTTAATTTGGCCTTCTCTTTTATATTAGAAAGTCAGAAAAACAGTGCTGCTGTTACATATATTTCATGGCAAAAAGGAGTAGAGTTGAAAGCCCACTGGAGAGATTCTTAATCTTCTCTCCACAGGGTAGAAGTGCCCAGCTGTTTTCACTGAGGTCTAGCAGAGCCACTCTTTGTCATGGTTGACTGTAAATTAAAAGCTTACACCTCTTAATGGTGATAGTCAAGCAAGTAAAAAAGGAGGTTGCTGGTTGCACCTGAACCCTTTTATTTTTGATCATCTAGGAATCTTTTAAATAATTTAGTCAAGAATATTGTTTCATGTAAATATTTTTCCAATGTTTTTAAAGGAAAAGTTTTCATTTGCTGAAGAAAAACTCCAAACTGTTGCGAGAATTGAAGAACTTGGATTCAAGGCAGTGGTAATAATTATTTTTTCGAGTCCAATAAGGAAACAATCTTTATTAATCAAATCGTGTGCATATTCAAATGGTTGTTTAAATGTATCTAATGCAGTCGTGAGACACACAAGATCGCTGTGTTTTACATCGGTGAAGGTCAAGAGGATAAGTGCTCCATCTTATCCAACTACGCCGGCAGTCAGGACTATGAGGATTTTGTTTCCGGCCTTGGATGGGAGGTACAACTTACTCTTATATGATGATCATTTTGTACTATTGTCAGACTGAAATGAATTGTTTCTTGTACATAATAATGTTTCTTGTGAAAGGTGGACCTGGCCACACACTGTGGCTTTATGGGTGGGCTCCAGAGGAATGGCAGCACAGGTCTAACAGCTCCTTACTATGCTACCTCCACCATGGAAGCCATCTTTCACGTCTCAACGCGAATGCCATCAGATTCCGATGATTGCCTCACCAAGAAGGTACATTTTCACTTCAGTACTATTTTAACCTTTACATCCCACCAATGTTGTATGTATGTGCAGTTTCACTTCTCCTGTAGGGTTGTGTTAACATAAATAGATATGACTTTGGGTTCCTCCACTGAACAGGGCCTGGGGGTGTATGTGCAGAAACTTTCAGTGGCACTTCTACAGGTGTAAAGTGATGTGCATGGGTTAAACAGAAGACCAATGGGAGTTAATTTTGTATGCAGTGAAATGGCTGCAGAGTTCAATGTCCTGTGTTGCTGTAGGCTTCAGTTCTGTGTTAAACTGTGATCAGGAGGTGTGACTCTGGAGTGCAGGCATTGATTAGTGACCCTGGCCAAGCCGGCCGGTGGAATAGAGAGTTGCAGGCGTGTGAGTGAGGAGAGGGCATGTGCTGCTGTGGTAATGACTATGATTCTGCGAGCTCCTGCCCCCCTCCCTCAGTGCTGTGACCAGAGCCTGGATTCAGCCATTAGCTTTCCCTGCTAGGGCAGGCGCCGGCCGGATGCCGGCAGGATCTTTTTATCCAATTCCTGCTGCCGCCACAGGAACGATCGATTGGGTTCTGCCATGGGATTCTGAACTGTGGAGCACCAGTAGCAGTTAGCACAAAGAAATGAGCCGCAAGGCCCCTGCCAATGCTGCCAATCTTCTCATACAATATCCTGCTGGGAAGGAAAATTCATCAGGCCATACACCTCAGGTCTATCCCCCTCCTGTCTTTTTTAGCCTACCTTCTTCACATTTAACCACTATTTTAACTATTCTAGCATCATCCTTATGCTGTTAACCTTTTAGATTAAATTGATTAAGTTTGTCCCAGACCTAGTTAGATACAGAGGTTGCTGTCAACACTGATTAGAAATACTATCTTGACCTTTCTAGAATTGGGTTACCGTCTTTGTAGATTTTCTTGGCACTTTTACCACAGCAGTTGGCTACTTGCAGAGTCTGAAGAGGTAAAACTCAGTGGGAAAAGAGCAAGCATAAATTCCTCAATTCAATTTTGGGCATCAGAATTTCATGTACAAGTAGCAGCTGACTCTTGTGGTATTAACGGTTTCCTACATGATCTGATAATGTGTGTTTGAAAGGGGTTTGCAGTTAGTGTATGCATCAGTCTCTACCACAATAACTAACATGATGCAGTGTGTTTGAGTGATGCTGCATATTTTGCCAATTATCACCCAGGTCCATTTATCTTCATCATACTTGTTCAGCTCCTTAACCAACTTTGAAGCTAGCAGCTATTGTTTGTCGCCTCTTAACTGAACTGTGCACAGAGTGGTGTTTTAAATGCCAAAAAACGCTGAGGTAAAATACTGTTACTATTGTTAATGGCATGCAAAGGTGCAGGGCCGTCACTAGCCGTTCGGGTGCCCTACGCGCAAATGAGACCCTCAAAAGTGCCGGGGGCTGCAACACCGAATGCACCAAACTAGGTTAGGGTTAGACTGGCACCAGTTCATCACACCAATATTAAGCTTATATTTTAACCCCTCTAAATGCTGATTTTAGCCCAAATGAATGCCCTAGAGTTCATTGTTTCCAGCTAATACGTATTTAACATTTTTTATCAAATTGCCCCAGTGACTGACCTGGATACTGCTGGCAATGCTTATCCTTGGACAGACAACCTGTACTGTCGTACACCAGTCATCAACATGCATGGGTTTGTTTAAGATTACTGTCCTAGGATAATTAAGGGTTTTAATAGAATGTGCTAATTACATTTTTGGTGACAAGGGCATGTTTTCTAATGGCTCATTAAGACCCAGTACACTGGCAGATGTTTTCTCATGAATGGAGACTCGCTTGTCATTGTAAAGGATATCTTAGAAAAGGTTAAGCTTTATTCACCAGCCAAATAGTTGTTCAGGAGTATGTTCTGTTTGACTGTACAAAGTAGCTATGTCCATGTATTTTATTCCTTTAGAAAATAAAAAGCTGCTTACGTTTTTTTTTTTTTTTTTTTACAATTTCCTGCTATTAAAGTGTATCTTGTTTTGACCAGTCTCATTTTGGTTTCTGAATAGAGTGGTAGTGGGAAGCAATTTAAACTTTGATGGAGGAGTTAATTGGATTTGAATTATTGTTTTAAATGGCCAATTTTGTGCATTTGTGTCTGCAATTTGAATTTGTAATAAAAAAGGCTATAAAAAGAGGTCAATTGTGCCAAACCCCTTATTTAAATCACTGTTTACCTAACACTGGGTTTCAGTCAGGTTGTTTTTGCACCTGCAGTGTCATTGTTAGAATATAGTGGCATAAATTCAGCAATGAAATAATAAATAAATGAATACACAAACAAATAGTATGCATTTAAAGACGACTAACTATTTACAGTATATTGCCTATGTATTATCCATGGGATTGATTTAAACCCTTTGCCTTATCCTTATTGCCATAAATTTGCATTCTTATTATCATCACCATAGAGATGAAAATTGCCTGTTTTGCCAGGCCCTTGATTAGGCTGATTTTGTTTGTTTGGCAGCTGCGTCACCTGGGAAATGATGAGGTGCACATAGTGTGGTCGGAGCACTCCAGGGACTACCGCCGCGGCATCATCCCTACAGACTTTGGAGATGTGCTGATAATCATCTATCCAATGAAGAACCATGTGTATTTCATCCAGATAATAAAGAAGCCACAGGTAAAGAAACCAAACACCGTGGGAATGTGCTTTCTGAGATGGTGCCTATACTTTGTAGGGTTACTTCTAGATTCTAGAACAGCTTATATGTGACTTTTATATAGTATGATATTTATGGTAATAGTCTTAGTTTAACTAAATATTCTTGTGATTATTATCCAATACCCACCCAGAAATGATCAGTATAACAGAATGCATAACATTGTTGTAATTAGGGAAGTTAAAGACTTTATTGAGTAACTTCGACATTTGCATTAACTTCCAGGTCACTGATCACGAAGCTTGAATGATTAAGGGCCTCTTTCCAATATGCATGTACCCACACTTAAACTCTGTCCCCAAGTTGCATATTGTCCTTTTGTATTTGTTCAGTTGCTCAATATGAGGACATTGTTTTGTATTGATTGTCATTTTAATTTCTTTCACATGACATTGATTGGCATCAGATATATGTGGTTGTCATGCAAAGTTGGGAAAAATCCAATTTTAGCTTGAACCCCTGCCCCAAGCAGATGGACAAACGGTTAAAACTGGGAATGGCAACAACAAAAAGGTTTTAATCAAGCCCTCATCTTGATGTATTCAGGGGTGCTGGTTGTTGTAATGCACTTTACACCACTATTGTATAACAGAAAATAGATCATACAAGTAATTAGTCTACTGTTTTTTTTTTGGTATCTTTGCACCCAGACGACATCATTAGTGTTATATTTCTACAAAGTTTGTTCCTACAAAGTCTGACACATATGGATCGTTATTTGTTTTTAGGCACTTTATATCAGTGAAATGGGTTACTGAGCTAGTGTACACTATTGTTGATATTAGCGCACAAATGTTGGCACTGTATTAGCTCTGTTATTTTATAAGTAATGACTTTTCAGGTGTTGTAAACCTGAAGTCACCCCTCTCTTAATTTTGTGATCCATTTATTTATATATTTCATTTAGCTAAATTGTCCCAAAAAATATTGGCATATGTTATATGGAATGTTCTTCGGTTATTTGTTTTGTCATTTGTTTTGGTACATTTATTATATATAATATAAACAATAAATTGTTTTGCAGGTTCCATTCTTTGGCCCCCTGTTCGATGGTGCTGTCATTACTGGGACCCTCCTGCCAAGCTTGGTGCGCGCAACGTGCATCAATGCCAGTAGAGCTGTCAAGTCTCGGCTCACGCTCTACCAGAGCTTGTATCCTTTCTGTTCTAACTTTTTTTTGTTTTGTTTTTACTATCTTGTTTTTAGACACACATACCTATTGATGTAAATTTCCAGTATAGTTTAAATGATCTGTTTATTGTATAAATTTAGTGATTCAATGCTGGCATAGATATATTTATAACTGCTCAATATTTTTGTATAATTCACATACACAACATACTGACCTTAAATAGATGTACTATGTTACAAAAATATGAATAGAAAATGTTGGAGAAAATCCCTATGTAGTATCACTGGATGCATTAAAGTTCATATAAACACTTTCCTACACACGAGCTGTCAGGGCTCCACCCCTCCATCCAATCATGTGCCGTTAAGAGTCTGACTCCAGCTGTAGTTGTCAGTTGGTTTAAAGGGAGTGTAATCACCAATGGAGATGAATTAGCATGTGAATGCCAGCAGCAGAGAGTTGGGGTGGTTAGATGGGGGGGTCGAGTCAGTATGGCCCCTGGAGGGAGAAACCTGATCTCCCTAACGCCCAACTCCTTTTTGGACAACATGTACAGCACCACCTCACCAGAACCACACTGCCCACACTGGCGGTTGCTGTAGAAACCTCCCCCAAGGAGACTTAATTTGTCAAAGTATAATGTGTACACTGGTCTGATGCAAAGGTACTGTGTATATGAAATTGTATTATGGGTAATTTTTATCAGCAAATGTTATATTTAGCCGTGTGGAAGTATGTGTGTTGCTCTATGTGTTATAAAATGCATCACATCCAATGCCCTCCCCACTCACTTTCCAGGCCTTGTCTGTGTGTCCCTCGGGGCATCCTGAGTGACAGATGTCTGTTACCCAACGCCAAGTGAATTAGCCCAGTGTGCTACAGGGGGGAACAGGCTGCCTCTGAGCCTCGGGCTGTGAGAGGGGAACACTACAGTGCTATGGATACACAGGGCCACTGAAGCTTCACCTGGCATTCCTCAGCAGAGAGGCTGTCCTCACAGACACATCATATGAGCACAGATAAGCACTGCCTCTGGAGCTCTGGCACTGATATGCTGCCAACCCTCATGCACTCCAAACAAGGAGATAAATAAATGTGCAGAACAAAACACACTGTAGGCATTGCGTATTTTAGGGCTGTCTACTGGACTGTTAAAAATGGATATGTTAAATTATACAATTCCTCCTCCTTCCTGCATAGACTATAGACTATAGACTATAGAAGTCTCATTTACTTTGATACTCAGACCTGCATCTTTAAAGCAGGATTCAAATGCCACTTTGAGTCAACTGGACAAGAATTCAAAGTAAAAGTTAAATCATCATGTGAACATTTCCGTGCAGATGAAATTGCTATTTTAGGTGTTTCAAACATTTATATTTTCTGATTCTCAAGTTTGAGTGCAAGAGTGACAGCCGTATTGTAAGTATGCTGGATAACATAAAAATCTTACCTGTTAGTTTATCTTGTATAAGCTTCAATAATCCACAATCTGCTCTTGCTTGTGAGAACACTCTCCAAGGTAATTAGTTGAATATTTCTTCAAAGAGAAGCTATATGACCCCTGTGTGTACAAATAAAAGGCCAGTATGGAGCTGTGCCCTCCTCTCTGTCACAAGGCTCAAGAGGACTCCCACAGTCCGCTGCATCGCTCACCAAATCTTTTAGAATAATAGCATTTGATATTGAAAATGGCCAACAGCAAAGATTCAGTTAAATGCAGAAAGCAGTCTTTTTTGGATCTGCCCTCAAATAACCACTTTGACCCCGATATTATCTAATGTAACGGCCAGATTTTTAATTGTTTTACTTTTTGAACTTTGCTTTAGATTTGGTAAATAGGAATCATATCACAGGCTTCTTTTTCAGACATTTTTAAATGTAACATAATTTATTTATATGCCTGATGGAAACTGCAGCTGGTGCAATAAGAAAATGTTATGCCCAGCACTTTGCATCCTGAACGCTAGTAGCCACAAAGTGTACAGTCAAAGACCATTTAGGCATTTATTCAGCCATTATTGTGTTCACAAGCAATATCAGCTTACAAGTTTATATTACTCTCATCCATTTGTTTTCAGATTATCACATGCTATCTTAAATTTCTCCTTCCACAAGCTTTTAAAAGGAACATGTGTATATTGAACAGGTGTAGTACAGCTGAATGTATGTTGGAGGTTGGAGCAGTTTTCTAATAGGTGAGGCAGTGTGGAACTGACCTTGATTTATAGACACTGCTTCCCTACTGGCCTAAATCAATGTTTTGCACATCTTTAGTCCCTTACTTTTAGTTTGACTCACACTTAAGCTTGCATGTACACACACACATGCACACACACACTCTCTCTCTCTCTTCTACAGGCTTCAATCAATAACCATAATCTGTTTCTGCCCATCACCAGTCATGCAAGCCAGGCTTTTAGGATCTATGTGAATGCGTGTTTATGTCTGTGTGCAGATGTAGGAAGCGGGAGGTGGGTTTTGAGTGAAACTCAGAAAGCCCACTGCACTCTGTGGTGTCCCAACCTCACGTGAGATTATTTCCACCTTCTCAATTCAAAACACAATGGATTTGAATTCCCATTACTGCAGCCCTAACATAAAAATATCATTAAACAATAATTATTTGTTCATGAACATTTACTTACCTGGTCATGTTCTTTCTTTCACATTGTTTTTGTCCAGCCAAACTGAACAGTGACTGTAAGATTCCACACCTCGCAGAGTTTAAAGTGTTTGTATGCATGATTGGATGTCATGAATAGGATCTGCCATGTTAGTGTTGTCTCACATGAATTATTTAGCATCGTTGATAGGTCTAATTTGCCAGCTGTTGTGCCATGACTGTCAGCAGTCTAATGGATAATACTCAGCAGTCTGTATCACTCCGGACCACGGTGCTTGACTGGGCACAGCGAGACACCGGGGTTGTCATTTAATGCTTCGCTCTCGTAGTTTTAGCTGACTGGGGCATAACTACTGGACTTCCTGCTTATGTAAAATTGTGTCGACTGGAAGGAGAGGGACATGTAGTCCGTTGCCTCTTTCTTTGCCTTTGTCTTTATAATTTTCATTGCTTCATTGGATACTGGTATGGGTTTGCATTTTTCTTGGAGCTGACCATGGTGACTAGTTTAGAGGTGCTGTGGCTTTGGTGGAAGAGTTAAGAATATACACAGTAATTGGAAGCTGACAGGGAAAGGAACCCCTCTGAATGTTTTAACCTAATCCCATTATCAGTGTAGCGCACTGCCTCTCTTCTGTCCCCCTCCTTATCCCTACTCTCCCACCCCACTCTCCAGCTGACCAGCTGTTCCTGCAGGGACTCGCCACAATGTCCGATGTGTTCAGATCACTGAGTACCCCCCTTAATATGCACACACAAGTTCGCTGCACACAGTTCATGTACAACCGAAACGATTGCCTAACCCTTTGCTGGAACCAGTGAAGATCCAGTGGGAGGAGGGTGTAAGTTAGGGAGGCAGGGGTAGTTTTGGGGGTGTGGAATGGGCAAGCACAGGCTTGTCAGACCAAGAGCCTTGACTCAGAATGCAGTTCTGCTCGCATGGCATATGGCGTCTAGCTTCATACAACATGCAAAAGTATTCCCTCCTCCCCTCACCCCCCTATCCCTTTCTCCCTCCCCTGCTGCTAATGTAGAATGACTCATAGCATTACTCTTTTTTTTTTTTTTTTCTTTAAGCCCCCCGCAATACACACATACACACACTAGTTCCTCCTCCTCTTGCCGCCCTTCCTGCAACAAAAGGCTCTGGCTCTATGGCACCGACACCCTCAAAGCCCTTGGGGCTGAGCTAGCCCAGCCTGTACTCTCTGGTCTGAGCATGGGGCCTCCCCTTCCGCCCCTTTTTAAACACAGGTAGAGCAGGCGTGGAACCAGACGGCCAGCAGCAGGGGCCCGGGCCCCGCCTCACAACCGTACGCACACTGCTGGTGTCAAACTGTTGTGCTGGTCGGCCTATTTGGGTGTGTACCCACTGCTATAGCAAATTGTTGTTGTAGGATATTCATTCTAAGCTTTATGAGTAAATAAAAATACAAAATAATATCCAATTTCCATCTTCATATATTTTTGCAATCTTCTAATGATTTGAGAATGTAAACTGCATTTTTTACTTCCCCACTGGACCCCCCTCCTTTTTTTCTCTGTCCATACATCTCATATTTATGTATTGTGTGCAGCAAAATAAAGACATTTCTTGTATTTATAAAGGATACTCTTGTGTTAGTGATGAAACATTATTTAGTTCATTATAACTGATTGAAGATTTGCAGTATGTACATCTTGTAAATCCTGTATGATTTATTTCTGCATATAGTTATCAGATTTCCAAGCTCAAACGGCTGCACTGATTGGTTCCTCACCAGTTGTTGTGTCCTGCTCAGACACAGGTGGAACATCTTTGTCGTTGGAAAGACTTTATTGCTTGATGGTTTTGCTTCTATTAGCAGGGGTGTAAAAACCTGTCTGTCTGCTTTTAGTGATTAGCATCAAGCTAGCCATTCCATCTGTTCTCCCTAGCCCTGTTTAATTAATGAACTTTCTTCCTCCACCCAATTGCCTGCTACTGCAACACAGAGTCAGAAGCTGTTACTCCTCTGTGGTTACTGCGTGTTCTTGCCCCCCCTCCCACACACACACACCACCCTTCCTCCATGGGTGAGTTCTCATTGATTAGTTATGTTTAGTTTTCCCCTCTTTTGTCTGAGAAGGGTTCTTGGAGAGGGATTTAATAAGCATTCTAACAAATTAGAGCATGAAATGTCTAAGTATGAATGGGAATTATTTGTTGTTTTATTTTTTTTATGGTAGATTTTTTTTTTTAATAGTTTTTTTTTTTTTATTTTAAAGACTGCCAAATGTCTTAATTGTTGTGTTCCTAATGTCCCTCTTCAAAACGAACCTCAAAACTGTTTACATCATCCCTGATTCTCAGTAACTTGTCCTTTCCTATTCTTCCATAGCATCCTATCTCTTCCTCCTCTCTGTGTCTCTTGGTACAAGGCAGAGTGGACAGCTCTTTGTCCGGCTAAAGCTGTCCTCTTTTGTCTGTGCGGCCTTTTTTATCCTTTGCTAATCGCCATGGTCGTGTGCCTGAGTTGGACCCCATATTTCATGCTCGGCTCTCTTTTGTTTGACACACCGCCCCTGATAAGAATTCCAATTCTAGGGCCTCTCTGATATTGAAATCCAACAGCGGCTAGAAAGGGCCTTCAATCATCCATTATCTGTGCTCCAGTGATTACTATTCAATCTCTCAGGCCCCAGACTCCTCATCACTAGCCCCAGAGCTCTGACCGTCCCCTGAAAAGACCTGCATCCCTTAATGCCTGTCTCACATTCAAGCATATCCATAGATATTTCTGATGCCGACTTAACACGCTTTCACACTGAATGCTACTGGGAAATGTCAGTGAAATGTCACTCAGCATTCTTCACTGGAGTCTCCTGGACTGTGGTGTGGCCCTGAGTCTGCACCAACCTATGTTATGATATTATTTGCTTTTGTCTCTTAATTCTGTTAGGATTTGAAGGCAGAACATCCTCTTAAACATGATTCGCTAACTAGGAATGAGTTGATTATGTATAAGTTGCTGAATAATGCTTCTCTAGTGGTTCAAAGGCTGTGTCTGCTTCTGTAGTGTCCTTACACCATTGTTGTCTTTTTAAAGGGTGTCCTTGTACCTCAGCATTTGCATTTTACCACTGAATCACATGGACTGACAGACAAAAAAAACAAGGATATGACTTAAATTAAGGATCCACTGCATTGCGTTGTGAGTCCCTTATTCCTGAATTAGCCTTTGATATGATAATACTAATCAGTATAATAGTGTCAGGATAAAATGTAGGCACTGGGACATACTTGTCTTCTGTTTTGAAAGTTGATAATACACTAAATGCTAAGTATATTGAAAGTTGTTGAAGTATTAATGAATGGGTTACTGATTTAGCTTGTTTGCTCTGATTGTTCACTCTGATGAGAAGCCTTGAAATACAGACGTTCACTTATCCCCACACTAAATTTTGAAACACCCCACACTCAGTACCTTTGTTTATTGTAGGCAACACATCTTCATTAGTTATGTATAACCTCTAATTACTATTGATGAGGCTCGAGCTGATTTGGGTACAAATCTATAGCTTTTGTTATTCTAATGAGAGTTATTTACCCTCAGATCTTCATGCCAGAGGGCTTTGGAATGGGGCTTTGTACAGATATAGCATGGGCTGCTCTAGCTACACCCACTTGTTTTTGTATCTGACGATGCAATACCCCCCTTTTTGCACCCCCTCGGTGCCGGCAGTCCTGTCTGAGTGGATGTATAGCTCTTCCAGCTCCTCCATCTGTTTTCGTCCACCTATAAAAAGGTCCAATATAATGTGCAAGGTGCACAGTCACCATGCTGGAAGCTTACCAGGTCAGGAGTGTGCTGAACATCTCATTGTACAGGTCCCAACTTTTATTTAGATTGTGTCTGAGAGAACAGTTTTATGGGAAAAACCCTCCTCATCCCATAAGCTATCTGAATGCAACTCTGCATATAGCCATTTGATGTTAGTAGGGTCCTGATTAACCCTGGAGTGACTATCTAATTTTATTGAAGGAGGGCCACCTGGCTATAAGACTGTATAGTCAGCTGCCACTGAAGGGCCAGAAAAGGAGATGACCAGGTGTTGGGCTTCAGCCCCCTTAATTGTTGCCATGTAATAGCCTGCTTGACTGCACAATATAGCCTAGGGCAAAGGATTAGCAAAAAGCTGTTGCCAACACAGTAATCCATTTTCTTTTTGCCCAAGGTTTTGTGTCTTGTATACATGCATACAGCTCCATCCTTGATCCTCCCCATCACATTATAACTGGTAGAGCTCTGTGCCTCATTTATGTTCTGAGTCTCAGTTTAGGCCACAATAATGGTGTATGTTGTTGTCAGTATTCTATACAGTATGTCATTTTGGTTAGACTCACTGTGCTTGTTCATTATAAGGCATCTGGAGAGTAGATCCTCTGTACTATTTGTCAGTCCTTCACTGTCTCTTGTTCTTAAGACATCCAATCGCTCCCTGAAGCATTTACCGGTATTTTGACATATTTTTCACTTGTAATTACAATGACATTACCTAAATATGCCAAGAATGTGTTTGAGCACAAATGAAGGCACTACCCCCCATCTCTGTACCCATGTAACTTGGTGCTAATCATTATCATTCTCGTTAAATGCTTGGCATTTTGCATAGGGACAGGCAGGCTAATTGGCCTAATGAACCTTTCATAGAGGGGGCAATGAGCGAGCAAGGGACTTTATCAGCCACATGTGTTGGCTAAGAGGTGGCCAGTCATCCTTGGCCTTAAGATATTACAGATATTCTATGCCACATGCCACAAACATCATTAAAATGAAGCCTTCATTCATTGAGTTTTAATATTCCATCAGTACTGGTCTACTGTGTTGTTTTCGGGTTCAAATCAAAGCTACGTGTGGCATGACAGAATTGCCACATGTCTGCCAATTAAAGTGTCAGTCTTGATCCCAGATTTGTCAAATAGATCAGATTATATTCTGACTCACTTGGCTAAAAGCTATATTTTAAGAAGAGCTGACATTACTTTTCATTATGACAGCCCCTTCCTTGTGTCTACCTTAACCAGGGTTTGGAGGAAGACATGTAAAATGTATGCATAATCAGATGGTCCACTCTGCTCTTCTATTTTTCATCTTCATTTGACTTTTAATAAAAAGTTCAAGTTGGTGACGGCTGAATGCGAAGATCCATTGTCTGTGCAATTCAAGTAACAGGAAGTAAACTAGAAATGTGCTGCATATTTGTTGGTGTGTATGACACACACCTTTGTCCTATTCTAATAATAAAGTCAGAGGCTGAGGCATTCATGTCGTACTGGCCATCGTCAGTGACAAAAGGCACCTTTAGAAAACTCAGGCTGCTGTCACAGAAGTGTATCTGTTCATCTTCATCAGCTCAGCCTTTTGTGGCTCATCTTATTATGACTTTCTGTTAATGCACCGTGGAGGCCTGTGCGACTGTCGAGCCATAATGGACCTGTGTTTGATTAATCATGTCCATCTATTGTGTTTCACATCTAAGGCAGCTCTGTCAGTCCTCATCATGGAGACCAGGCGTCTTTTGAAAAAGAGATTGGTTACAGGTTCAGCTAAGTTGAATGCTCAAGCTCAATCTGCTTGGGTGACAGTTATGTTTTGATGCAACTTTAATAATACTACAAAAGTTATATACTGTACAGCGCTTTTCAACAAAACTCAAAAGACACATTTTGCAATTGTTTCAGTGTTTTGTTTTCATCAGACATTGTAAATCAATACAAAAGTTAAAAAATATATGAGAACAATTAGGACACAGGATCTACATTAAGTTTTGGAGCTGACACTGGCTTTAGTTGTAGGTGCTCATCTTGTGATTTGTAGTTGTACAAAAAATCAATTTTTATTGCTCCCTAGTGGAGAGGTGAGCTGTTGGGGACTAGTCGTGTTTTAGAAAATGGGAGACTGCTTCCTCCTATCAGCTCATAAATAACCTGCTCATGCCAACTTGGAGACATCAGTTTTTAGTCTGCACCTGTGGCATAGCCGAGTGAAATCACTGATGGGCAGGGATGATGTCATGGGTTAGGAGTGATGTCACAGCGATAACTCCCAGTGCTGCTGTCTGAATACCAGATGGACGGTAGAGAGGTGTGGAGGTTGGAGCTTAGAAGCTCTTGCTGTGGGAAAGTCACCCCTCTGGAGGTGTCATTAACCTGGGCTTACTGTTTGACACAGCTCCTTTGGGGCTGCTGAGCTCCAGTTTCCTGGGCCAGATTCTAATTAGACTACTTGTTAAAACTTGGTGCATCCAGCTATTCCTCTGGTGCTTCTAGTGTTGTGCACTGTATGTATATGCACAGCCAGCACAAACACCTCTACTCATCATAATGCCACTGTGACTCTGACACATTCAGGCATTTTATGTACTGGTGTGGTTTTGATGGCACAAAGCTGTTTAATGAGACACCAGTTTGAGTGGCTGACATAGAGGATGGGTGTGGGACATGCACCACACTGTACAATCAGCCTGCGGCTTTTACACTTTTACTTTATCCATCTCAATCTGTTGTTCTTTCTCATTTTGCCATTATTTCCGCAGCCAACTTTATTGCCACATTCACTCGCTCTGTTCCTCTCTCTCTTTTTGCCCGGTGTCTCTCCATCTAAATGTCTGTCTGCTTCCCCGTTTTCCCATAATCACCTCACACCTCCAAGGCCCTCTGCTGAGACGAGCTTTACACCTAAGGCCTCGCTGTGACAACAGGTACCTCTGGCACTCACCACCTGTCCTCCCTCCAATCAACACCTGCTTCGCTTTATCCTTTCCTTCCTAACTGCATCCCCGTCTCTGCCACGGTCTCGAGCTCTAATCATTTTTCGGTATGGCCTCGTTCCTTTTTCCACTTTGACTGCATTCTCCTGAAGTGTATTTCGTGTTAAAGTTACATTAAAATGCCTCCTGCCATGCCCTCCACATAGGATTATAGATATACTGAGAATAGCTCAAAATTTAAGAACAGCAACCCTGGCACCTCGGCAACAATGCACGCCCCATTGTCCCCCACCCCTTCCTCTTAACAGCCCAATTATGTGACTGCTGGGAGTCAATAGCGCTGCAAGCTACTCCTGAGCTTCTCTTCTCACCAAGGTCAAGCTGATTGGCACAGGTTAATGGGCAGATGTGAGGCTAAAAGAGGAGGGGGTCAAGCACCTAGAGGCACCCTTCACCTCATCTTTAAACTGTCCCTCTTCACCACAAGAGTCCCTATTAGCACCAGTGCTTCTACAAACTGGATTAACCTTGGCAGTTTCCATAGAGGGCGGAACTTTTATTCCCATTGTGAGTCCCTTGTATTTTTTCTTTTTTTTTTTTACTTTTTAAAAATAGTTTGCCTTATCAAGCAATTTGTACTATGAATCTCTGGAAGGAGACTATTTGGAGGGTGTAACAGATGTGCCTCATTACACTTGCACCTTCTCTGACATCATCAGTGTATAGAAGTGCTGTTTAAACTTAACTTAAAATTCCATTATTGTGTGCCTGAAATCCACAGTTGTTTGGCTAAATTTATTTTGATTCAGTGGCTTTACAGACACTGCACCAATGCTTTTCACTCATGGAGTAGGCAAGTACTGGTGAAGTCACTGGTGAAGTTAAGCCTTTTTAAACTGAGCATTTGAGGAAGAGTTGAGTGAAAAGTTGATTGCTTTTCTCCAGAAGGGCATCAGTTCAAAGGTCAGCATTGACTGTGCATGTTCCTCTGCTGATGTATGCACAAAGCTTCAATGACGTTAGAAGAAGTGACTTTATTGATCTCACACTGGAGAAATTCTTCTCTGCATTTTAACCCATCCTATATATATATACATATATTAGGAGCAGTGGGCAGCACACTTCTGCGCCCGGGGACCATCTCCATGATCTTCTTGCTTCGGTTTGGTCAGGACCTAAGCTGGAGGTACCTATGGTGCATGTTTTGGGTTGATGGGGGAAACCGGAGTGCCCGGAGAAAACCCACCCAGACACGGGGAGAACATGCAAACTCCACACAGAAAGGCCCAGGCGACCCAGGGATCGAACCCAGACCATGCATGCAAACTCCACACAGAACACACACAGAAAGGCCTGGGCGACCCGGGGATCGAACCCGGAACCTTCTTGCTGTGAAGCGTGAGTGCTAGACACCGTGCCGCCATGTGTGTGAGCATGTGTGCGCCTCTGCATACTTGAGTGGGGTGACACAGCCCAAAATGGATCCCAGTGGACAGGCGTTTTTTGGACAGGTCCCTGTGGACTGTAGAGAGGGATGATGATAAGGGTTGGTGGCCGTTGGCCGATGGGCTCCAGCAGGGATGGAGCAGCCTGCTAATGAAGAGCCATCTGAGGCCTCCATTCACCTTGAACATGGGCCACTGCAGCTGCCCTGACCTTGGCTTTGATCCACAAAGATGCTTGACCCCCACTATTCCCCTTGAGTCTCCCTCCCACCATCTGGGAAGCATGCATGCATATGTATACATTCGTGCATACACCCAGAGATACATATGCATGTACCCGTTTGTTGACCCATGTGCTCTCAAAGATATGTGCCTAATGGATCGCTCAATAAACCACTGATTTACATTTAGATGGGAATGTTTTATGGAATGTTTTGGTGGCATATACTATGAAAGGAGGGCTCTACAATGCGCCCATTTTACTTGCATTTGCTAGCAAATATTTCAGGCATGTGAATGAGGAAAACAAAACATGCATATGTGCGCCTGCTTCTTGCAGCCCACAAAAAGGAGAGTAGTGCGCACAGACGTAACGTGACGAGTTAAACGTTGTAAAATATATGATAAAAGGAGAAGTTCAATTTGTCAACTGGACAAAGTTTGTTTGGTTGAAAACGTTTCGCCGCTCATCCGAGAGGCTTCGTCAGCTCTAATACGAATACTGGTAAGACACTTGCTTATATATAATGCTTTGATATAAGCAAGTGTCTTACCAGTATTCGTATTAGAGCTGACGAAGCCTCTCGGATGAGCGGCGAAACGTTTTCAACCAAACAAACTTTGTCCAGTTGACAAATTGAACTTCTCCTTTTATCATGGATTCTACCTGGACGACTGAGGGACTTTTCACGTTGTAAAATATATCAAATAAAAAAGCAGCCAAAACAACCTTTTTAATATATCAAACATTAAGGTGCACTCACACTAGGACTTTAGAACCGTGCCCAAGCAGGGCACTACGACTTTAGTATACTAGCGAGCCGTGCGTGTGTGCGCGCGCTGATGTTACTCTTACAGGAAAACTGATTTACTCCAAAACACACGGCAAACTCGCGCTTACCGTCAATAAAGACTGTGGACGGTGACAAAAGTTCTACAGTCTCCGGTGCCCGGCGCAGGTGTGAGCGCGGGCCATAGAACAGTGTTTCCCAACCGTTTTTTGTATTGTGTACCCCCTGAGCCTTTTTGTCATACCTCGAGTACCCCCTCACTCATACGTGTTGATAACTCTCCAAAAGTAGAACGTGACACAATAGATTATTAAATGAAAATAATTTTATTTCATCTCCTTAATTTGAAAATTTAATTCTCAGGCATTTTTCTCTTTTCTTTAACTCAAATTTACTCAAATTAGAATTTAAAAGTTCCAAAAAATCTCACAGCTACACTGCAGAGTACCCCCTGCAGTGTGCTCGCGTACCCCTAGGGGTACTTGTACCCCTGGTTGGGAAACACTGCCATATAAGAGATCACGTCGACCTAATTACAAGTCCTGGCTTACCGATTATGACATGGATTTTGTCTAAACTTAGTCTGTGTGGGGTTTTTTTTTTGTTTGTTTGTTTTTTATTAATTCAGTTTTATGGTAGTCTGTAGGAAGAAACCTTGGGTAGATCATGACTCAAGGGTCTAACCCAACTGCAGGAAAAGTACAGTCATAATTCGGTTTTTTTTGTTTTTTTTTTGTATACAATTATTTCAGGTAAGTTGGTGTTGGTGTGTGCAAGTTCTGCACTGTAATAAACGTTTAAAACGAAAACCTACTTGTGCCCCCATGTTTTCTTCTTCTTCTTCCTTGTGTCTTGTCTTTTAAAGTTATTTTACATTCATTTGTTGTTGTCCATGTCACCATGCTCCAAAAACATTACATGGATTTGCTCCCATCTCCCTAATAGGAATTCAACCACTTGGAACACACTGGCTTCTTTGGAATTTTCTCAAAGTGCTTGAACATACGCTTCACCCATGTGAAGCAGTTGCTTGGACAGCTCAGCTGTAAATGATAGTTATGTCATGGTTGACTTAGCCCTCAGACCATCAGTGGACATGTGGACCAGACTGTGCTTTATGGGAGTCTTTATCTCACTGATGTTGGGACACATTTTCTGTTTCACTGGAGCTTTGTGACTCACCTGAAGCTTTAGTGAGCTCTTATCTCCAGGAGCAGCACATTGTTTGTCCCTGAAAGTATCCAGGCTTTACTCCTAAACATTACAATAGAATAGTATTTGCTCTTATGTTACTACAGAAAGGTAACAGTCTTGTTGAAAATACAAGAACATTCTAACAATTAGTTTTTGTTATAATTCTTTTCTTTCACCTTAATTTTCTCCTTTAATTCATCACTTTGTCCTACATGGATAGAAAGCAGGGGAAGGAAGTGTTAGAGGAGCAGCGTGTATTGGAGTCAGAGAGCGCCTGTTCCAGCTGGAGTCAATATTTGCTTTAGGAATCTCAATAACAGGCCTGCAGTCATCTGCATCTCTGATAATGGACAGCCATATGGCTCTGTTGACCATGCTGTGCTAAGGTTCGTCTAGCCTTGTATCTATCACTAATAACTTTTTTTTAAATATGTTTATTTCTTCAAATTACTATTGGTTTACTGGCACTTATTGTGTATCTATTCTCTGATTGTGCCTTTATAAACTTCCTTTCTGTGGTTCACATCCTTCGAACCCTAGATATGAAGGGCTGTGACCCAGGTTGCCATAGCAGCCAGGCCCGGGATGCTCATCTTTTGTCCCACACTGTTTCATTCAAGTGACTGCAAACAATGACATTGCATGTCTAGTGCTACTACAGTTTTAGATGCTAATACATGTATCAACAAAGTAAAAATGATTGTCCAGCCATGTCTTGTATTTTTAAAATTGACTTAAATCTGACAAATATCGCATTATTTATTTTATTTTCTAAGCTTATCGTTTATGTTGGAAAACTTCTTATTTGTGTACAGTATTTACCTAGGGTAAACTCCTGCTACTAGTAGGTTATAGTCTTGTGCTGTTGACCTCAGTGGGTCACTGTGCGTTCATGTGAACAGCTTGTTTAGTCTACCCTCTGGTGTGTCCGGCTCAGGTGCCTGTCTGCCCCACTTCTCCACGCTTCTCTCAAAGCCATTGGTCATGGCTTACTTGGCCCCTGCTGTGGCGGCATGTGCCCACAGCAGGCCACCTTCCCAGTCACTGTCTTGTTCTATCTGTCTAATGCAGACTAGAGCCTCCTGGCCCAGTCCTGCCTATCTCAGAGCAGTCTGTCTGAGCACTGGCCTCCTCTAACATGAGGCCACTCCTCCCTGGCAATCAAAGTAAATCAAGGAGGGCTTCAGTGCCCAGTGTCCTGTCTTTGCATGAGTCTATTTCTACACACAGGGAAAGTGAGAGCTGATTTTAAGGCCAAGTGTAACCATTATCTGTCTGCATGATACAGCTGCTATAGCTTTGATAATATTCTAATTGTCTTCTCAATCTTTCCATTGCACACCCAGGTGCTATTTTGCCACATTATTTATTTGCTTATTTATTTGAGCTTTCTCATTTTAAATTCAGTCATCTATCCTGCCTGTGCCCCAGTTACTGCTTGTCACTCTGAATTTCAAATGGCTCCAATTTTCCCCCTGATGGCACGGAGAAGTGGCAGGCAGCGGATCGGGAATGGTGGTCTTAGACATGCAGCCTGCAGCAGGGCTTGTGTTCGAGAGGAAACAAGCGATGAGGAAAGAGGAGAGGTTTGAGCACCATGTCAGTGCTGGGATATTTCTTCCTCATTTTGTGTATTTGGGAGCTCAGTAGCAACACTGACTGTTCTGAATACAGTTTCATCTGCTCTTACTGATGATGTTGGTACTGCTCCAGTCTGGTGACATTGTCCAACTCATTCATCTGTGATTAATAAACCCCAGGCAGCATTAAAAGGACAAAAAAGATTTAACTCTTGTTTTTTTAAATTGTTGCAAAAGTACAAGTAGAAAATATTGTTTGTTTGTTTTACTTTCTTAATACTGTTTATTTGTATAATTCCTTAATCTGAACACAGTTATGAGGAGCGGGCACTCTACTTGGAGGCTATTATTCAGAATCACAAAGAAGTCATGACATTTGAAGACTTTGCATCGCAGGTGTTTTCGCCCTCTCCTGGATATCCAATGAGTGGGACAGGTGAGTTAAAACAATTGCATCTGCATATACTTTTCTCTCTAAACAATTTATGATTTTGATGTCATGAAGATTTTAACGTTTCCTCAAAGCGTTGCATTGTGTGACATGATAAAGTTCTACTCTTTTTCATTTTGAGTCAAGTTTGTTAACAATTTCACATTTATAATAATTGAAATGTGGAATTGTAAATACATTGAAGTGGATAATGTCATTAAAGGGACTGTACAATAATAATAATAATAATAATGATAATGATAATAATAATATATTATTATTATTATTAAAAGTAAAAATGGATTCGCACCAGTAAATATATAAAGTAGCTTTAGGGTAAAAATGAGACTGCTGTGTGTTGTCTGCCTAATTGTATATAATTTTTATTGTTTGCAAACCAGGTAAAATTAGTGCATTGTTAGCATGCTAGTTATTAGCATTACAGTGATGATAAAATTTTGCTTTGGCCTCTGGAAGTTGCCAAACATGCTTCTAAATTCATTGCAGTGAATAATTTGGATGCTAGTGAAGAATAACTTTGGGCCCTGTAAACAAGCTAAATGCATGAAAAGGGAAAACAAAGAATCCAGATAAGACCAAGTAACATTATTGAGGGTTTGCATTCTCCATCTTATCTCAGGACACATTTTTACTCAGCTCCACCTATTTTTCCATATTGGCGTGTTCTCATTGTTCAATAACCACACACCTGTTTGCTCCCTTATTCTCTCCTCTCCTTCTACGCCTACACTCTGATGAATATCAAAAGACTATGCTGCCAGGCTGCTCAGGATGTCCAAGTCACTTCAAACGCTCCTCTTTCTTTACTTCCTTGTCTTCAAACCGCATACATAACCATGCAATTGCTTGATTAAAAACATTAGGAAACTGGTTTGCTTATGTGTGCATTGTGCCATCATAATCTCAGCAACACTTAGATGTGTCTAACAAACAGCCGCCCGCAGATGTCAGGACAGCACCTTATCAGCCTGTGATGAATAGAATGGAAAACGTGTCTTATCTTGTTTTTCCGACTCATACCAGCTCCGATCGATTTGCAACAGCACTCCAATCAATACAGAACTGCACTTTTCCACTCTATCGGATCCCACCACACTTTCTGTTATGACAAGAAAAGCACTTCACAATACAACACTCACCAGTGCCGTGCCATTTACAGAGCCATCAAATGTTTCAACAGTGTTATGTGCTGGATTTGATGGTATTTTAAAGGTTCTATAATATGCCTTATCTGGACTTTTTAAATTACTCTGAACACCTTAGCCTTGATATTTTGTGTAGCTTTAAAGGGATAGTGCGTTTTTTTTGTGTGTGTTAATCTGTATGGCTTCCCCTTCAACAGTGTCCTGAGATTAACACTAATTTACCCATGACAGTGTGATGTGGTCCTGGTTATCCTCCGTTTACGTAGCTCGTAAACGTAATTCCGGTAAGTTCGTGGGATAATTTAATAAAGCTTGTTTTTCTTCTCATTCTCAACATTTGTCCGAAAAGGGACATATTTGCATCCCAAACAGTTGTCCCCTAAAAATTCAGCAGCGCATTTCGCATTCGCATATTTTCTCTCTAGATTCCTGTCAATGCGCCCACGTTGGCTCTATTAGCCTGTTCACTTGTAAACATACGTTTACGGGGGATGTCGCCATACCACATCCGCCGTATACATCCGCTAAAAGTTAACGGGCTAATACAGCTAATATGCATGAATTTTTTGCGGCCAACTGTTTATGACGCAAATATCACTTTTCGGACAAATGTTTTGAGAAGAAAAACTAGCTTTATTTTAAATTGTCCCTGCGAACTTACCGGAACTACGTTTACGAGCTACGTTAACGGAGGATAACCGGGACCACATCACGCTGTCATGGGTAAGTCAACGTGACTATTGACAATAGTGGCGTCACTATTGACAGTGATTTTAAGCTTGATAAGCACGTGAATGCGGTCGTCAAATCTGGCTTTTTAAGGCAATTTAAGGCTTTTATCCAAAATCAAATCCTTTTTATCTTTTAAATCTTTCGAACAAGTCGTGCATGCTTTTATCTCTTCTCGTTTAGACTACTATAATGCACTTTTCTCTGGCATTAGTCACCATGCACTTTCTCGTCTACAGCTAGTCCAAAACTCCGCTGCGCGCCTTTTAACCGGTACCAAAAAACGAGAGCACATAACTCCGATTTTAGCATCTTTGCACTGGCTCCCCGTTCATTTTAGAGTTGATTTTAAAATTTTATTGTTTGTTTTTAAAGCTTTGAATGGACTGGCCCCGGATTACATCTCGGACCTCATCTAGATTTACACTCCCGCCCGCGCTCTGAGGTCCGAGGGCCAGCTCCAACTCGTGGTTCCTAAGACGAGACTTAAAACCAGAGGAGACAGAGCCTTTTCTGTGGCTGGACCAAAGCTGTGGAACGCTCTGCCTCCTCACATCAAAACGGCTCCCACTGTGGAGTGTTTTAAGTCTCGTCTTAAGACCCACTTTTATTCTCTGGCTTTTAATCCCGCATGAGTTGTGTGCTCCTCTGTGTTTTTATTGTTTTTAGTTATTTTATTATTATCACTTTATTTATTGCTTTTTTAGTAATGTTTTTATAATTGCTTTTGTTTAGTGATTCTATTATTAGCACTTTATTTATTGCTATTTTAGTAATGTTATTATTAAGTTCTATTGATTTTATGTGCAGCACTTTGGAAACTGTCTCTGTTTATAAAATGTGCTATAGAAAGTTGGATTGGAGTGTTAATCTCAGTATACTGTTGAAGGGGAAGCCACACAGATTAACATTTAAAAAAAAACAACGCACTATCCCTTTAAATATTGCATGTGATTTGGAAATCCCTCAAAGCCTTAGTTGGCATTCAAATGAGGAGGCGTTGCATTTGAAGAAGGAAATTGTTTCCATCTACGTAAAATCAATGGCAATCAAAGAAAAAAGTATCATATGAGCTACAATATGATGACATGGTTTATTGAAGGTAAATGTAAAAAAAAAAGGTTATTGTCCATTTAAAATGAACTGTTAGATTTTCCTGTCTTGTTTATTGAAATGATAGGGCTTTCATGTTTAATCATGGGAAATCTGCAGGTTAGCCCTCAGTATTTGACCTTTAGATTATATTGCCATGGGTGTTTGCAGTGCATCTTTAAAAATGTTTGTCTAAATATTTTCCACCATTTAGCCTGTCATGCCTGAGTATTGTGTGCTCCATCAAGCATCGATGTGGCTGGCTGACACGTTTCCTCATTCTCACCCTGAAATGTGCTGCTGGTCCGCCATCTCTGTTGTCTCACTGTGTCAGTGTGTGAGAGTGTGTGTGCATAAGTGTGTGTGTGTTTGAATGTGTCTGCTCACCCAGCTCTGGCTGCCTCTGCTGCCACTAACATGTCATCCATGCTCCATGACAGCGTGCAGGCGTTGGCCGGGCATGGTTTGGGACATGGAGTACCCCTGGGCCAAACTGGACTGTAAGACTGCCTGCTTCCTCCGCACTAGGCATGAAGCCCATTGACCACCTACATCCATTTTACCCAAATAGGACAATCATTTAGACCTTTATACAACCATAACCAGATTCTGCATGAATAATGATGCAAACCTCAGTGTAACCATCTAACCCTACTCATGACGCTCTAACCTCATTGTCCTATTATATAACTGGATTAATTTTAACAATTTACATCCAACAGCATGGCTTCCTGCATGATCTAACACATCATTAGTGAAAAGTGTGATTTTGTGACAGCTTTCACCAAAAACTTTCTGTGTTTTTGCCTGGTGTCCTTTTTTTTTTCTTTCCTTTTTCCAAATAACCACACACGCAGTTCAGCTCTCGAGAGTCTAAGAGCATCCTCGACCTTTTGAGGTGCCTCTGCTGCGTGTGTCTTGCTCCCTCTAACCCTCCCTAGGCTGCAAAAAGTCTAGTAAGTATTTTCACAGCCTGTTGATACCATGTGAACTACACAATTTTAGAGAAATGGTCAGACTTTTCGAATCTCTAAAAGGGGTAGATCGGGTGTCAGCAGACTTCACAATGCTCAGGGTGAAATATTTGTGCCTTCCACTGAAGACTAACTCCAAGCCTCATACAAGCTGCCTGAACGTCCCATTAAACCTTGACCCTGGGTGCACCTGATTCAGGCATTTTGTGTGGAGACGACTCTTGTATGGTGTGTTCACTGGTCTCATGTGATGCTTTACTGTGTTCTTCCCTTTTAGATTAACATTTCTTAAAGGTCCAAATGCTTTGTGAAAAGGTAAGCTCCACGTCCCACTGGAAGCCTGTTTTTGCGTCCAGCAGCCTTTGTACCCTCCGCCCGTTTTCCCTCACCCTCCTTTTTATCATTCTGTACTAACCAAGCTTTATTTACTGAACAAAAGGGATGAGGCCAAAAAAAAACAGGCTGTTTATTTGGGTGGGCTGTCCTACTGTTTAGGGCAAGCTGGTAATTGAGAGTGATGCACGGTGGGGACAATTAGCACCTGACTAAGTAACAGCATGAACAATACGGCTCCACTTCTGGCCCTCGCTTGTGCATGTGGCGCGCCTTCTCCTCTCCCCCAGCAAACACTTTTCTTTTTTCCTTTCTTCTCTTTATTTCCCGATCCCTGGGCCCCCCCTCTCGGTTTCCTCCTGTTGGAGTGTGCCTGTTTGCCTGGGGCAGACTCTGAGACTAACACCTGCCGCACTGAAGACGTCTTTGTCATCCACAGCCTTGTTTGAACTGCTGCATTGGGGACCAATGGGGGAGAGGGGTCATTTAAAACATCTTTTTGTGGCTATTCTTTGTGTCTCTATCTGAAACTAAGATCAACCATAAGGCAATTATGTATTTACAAGTAATTTTCTTATTTTCTTCCTTCTGTTACTTTCCATAAACCTATAATCTGTACTGCCTATTTAGGAAAATCAAGCCCAGTCATCATGTGGTGCAGTGGAAATGATGATTGCAGATTGTTTTAATGGATGCTAAAGTGGAAGTCTGTTGAGTGTGTGGTGAGCTGTATTATCTGTGTTTTCACAGAAAATTAACTCAAATCAATATTTGTGGTTTACTTTTGAAAAGAAAGTGTCTTACTGTAGGAATTAGTGCAACAATACGGGAATGCAGGCCTTCTGTGTCTGTCAGACCAGCCCACATTTTAGCCAGGCCCATTCATTTTTTTTACATTCATATGCAGATTGGAGAATGCATGTAGGGAGCCCTCACCTCCCATTGCTCCCTGTACAATGCACACACCCAGTGCTCCATCCCAAGCCCAGCCTCTGCCTGTACAGGATGCTGCCGGCTGCACTGTGCTGCTGAGTGTCTGTTACTCCAGCCATCTGCCATTCCTTTTAGTGCCTGCAACTTGAGATGCCTCCGAAAAATGGCAGGAAATAAAAGGATAGGAAAGAAAATAGGCAACCAGATGCCATCTCAACAAAGCATCGAAGTTGTTTAAACTCAAGGCATGGTGCAAAGATGGATGTGGGGGTCTCCAGTTTGGGCCTGGTCAAAAGAATGGCCACCAAGTGCAGGCTTACAATACTTAAATATCCTCTACACCTTCGTTTACTTATATTTGCTATCCTAAGACCATGTATTCAAGTTTTCTGCCACACTATCCGACAGTGTCAAGGCTCTGTGTGTTTAAACAACAGCATAATATATCATTTGGTTTTTATTCAAAACACTTTACTTTTATGCTGCATACAGAATACAATTTCCATATACAAAAGTAGCCTTGATTACATGTAAGAAATAAAAAATGCTTTTGTAACATGTAAGCATGTTTTAACCAGCTTTGCCTTTCCTGCAAAAATGGCTTGTGATTTCTGGGATTTTATATCTAATGACACCTTTGAAGAATTTGTGCACTTGCTGCTAATTTTTTCTTTCCTGTTTGAATCTGTAAATGACATTGGAATGATCTCTGAATGGCATTGTGGGGAATCTGGGTCAGTGCAAAAGGCACTTGCATGACAAAGCATGCTGGAAAATTCACAACGCCTTTAGACCTGGGTCTAAATGTCCTAATTTGTTCATTGTACACACTGTGTCTCTCTAGGCTCCTTCACTGGCAGTGCGAGTACTGAGGCCAGCTCCACCACTGTAGCCACAGACTCTGTCTGCGACCAGGTGTCGCCCACTCTGCCTCGTGCCACAAAGCATCGAGTTTCTGGAAAACTCCGCCGCTCAGCCAGCGCTGTAAGCAAGTCATCTGCCTGATATCGTCATCTAACCCAGGATCACCGCCTTTACTCTCAAGTTTAATAACCTCACTGAGCTGCGACTCCAAGGCATTTTGTGTGCTATTGATGTTTTATTGTGTCATATAAAACTGGAAATTTAAGCTAATTTTTAATTTATGTGTTAGTCACTGGATTTAGGGGTTTGGGATGACTAGGATCATTTGACTGAGAGGTCTTAAACCAAACATTCTATTGTGTTCTAACTGATGCAGTAAATATGATAATTTAGACTGTTTTTATGCTCACACTTAATACATCCCATTCCCAGTTGGAGCACTGAATGACACAGGTAAATGATGAAGTCTGCACAAGACATTGGTGTCCATTTATGTGTCTTTTATACCTCTCTTTGCACTTGCCACGGCCCTTCAATGTTAAACTCACTTGTTTGTATGTTCGGACATTGTAGAAGTTTTTTTTACTGTTCATTTGTGTCTGTTGGACCATGTTTACGGTCCAGCCTACTAAAAGAAGTGACTTATGGGGACTTCCTCCCTAGATCCATTTGTACACTGGGACATAACCACACAGACTGCCTGGCTCAAGTGTGCTGCCAGGGCATTTTTAATTGTTTTGAACCTAGAGTGGACAATCAATGATGTCTTTCTAACTTAACCTGAGCTGAAATTTGTTAGGGGCTTTTTATCACTAATTTTCTATTTTAAATGAATTCCAATGGATTCTGTCATGATTTGATTTATGCAACTCTGCTGGAATGAGAAAGTCTGCGTTTGTAATTGTTTTGTGATGTTGTTAACATAGATTCATGTCCAGTAATTGGATAAGTTCCTTTCGTCTCTTTCCTCTGCTATCAGTTTCATCCTGTGGAGCAGAGGCATTGACATTCCAACATTTCTGCACTAACTGTGATTGATTACCTATCACTGAATGTTTGATTACTGTTTGTTACAATGTACTTTAATTATTTTGTTTGCCTGTCTAAGATGTATGTATAGAGGTATTTAAATTGTTTTGTTACTATGATTGTCTATGTTATTATTAAGATTCAGCCCAATGCCTCAGGTGACTTTGAATTCATGTACTGGAGTGGGTATGTGTGCGTCATCTCCCCAATGACTTTGACTGTGCCTCTGTCCCATCTGCCCCTTTCTGCCTCTGTCAGTAACCATGATCACCACTTTCATTCTTTGTCCCTTCATTTTTCTCTCACTCTGCCCTCTGATTCTGCAATTCCCACCAAAACAACAACAACAACAGATGGGTGAAACTGCGGGCTTCTGATCTTTATAAATACTTGCGCTCTGCCTAGTTTTAAATTGAAAGGATAGACACCAGCTCCTCCTTTTTCCCATAATCACCTCCCCATGTTGCCTCCAAACGGGGGCCTCAGGAGGGCTACACCAGGGACTGCTTTTTAGGTGGCATGCCAGCGCTCGACTCTCACAACCTTCCTAGCAACAGCCACTGCTCCTCCAACCTGCCCCGCTCCAGCTCCTGTCGCCATGGCAGCCAGGTGTTCCAGGCAAACACACACACACACACACACACATTACTTGCACCTTTCTGAGGGCTCCACCCATAGCTGCAACATTAGCCCCATCTGTTGCTGTGCTACTATGCCTTATTTTCCCCAAGCTCTCCCTCCTATCACTTTCACTCTGCACTCATACGCCGCCTGCTAACTGTATGTGCTCCCCATGACAGAAAACTAGGGGGATTACGAACAGTGATGGGTGATGAGAGCAAAATCCTCTTTTTGTGCTTTGTGGTTTTGAAGAATGTATAAAAGCATAGATCTGGATGGTATCAAGGGGTTTTAATTTTCCCAAAGCCTCTAGAAGAAACCACCCAGGATGCTGATGTAAAGATTTTAGGTTATAGATCATATTTGTGAAGGGGTTTGTAACCCCCCCTACGGTGGCTTAGTTGCTGGAGTTGTTTAGTCTGGACCAATATTATGTGAAGAGAATGATCTAGTCTTAGCCCTTGTATGATTTTGTCTTTTTACTCTGAAAATTCTTGTACATTGTGTCAAATGTGTGGGCTCTGTCCCCTTTCCAAAAAATATATGAATGCCTGGACTATATTCTTTGTAAGTTTAAAAAAAAAAAAAAAAAAAAAAAGCTTGAAGATCCCACCATTACTGGTCAACATACCAGACTGTTTTTAATGCTATCTTTATTGGAAATGTGAAAGTTGAAACATTTCATTAAATCAAATTGAAATTCTCTTTTTTGTTATCTGTCATTTTCTTTGATATCCTCATCAGCTAATTGTGTAACCTCAGAGCTTGTGGATTACTGTGGCTTGGTTTTATATGGAAACACATGGTGGGTGCTCTTTCTACAGGGCTTCCTGACCCTGGTCTGGCCTTGTAGCTAGCAGCGGCAGGGGTAACCTGACCCTCCTCCCATCTGTCACCCCTGCTGCTCAGTTCAGCTTAGAGGAGACTGGCATAATGGAAGCCCACTAGGAGGTACAGGTGCAATGGTCGCTTCAACTCTGGGTTGAACTGCCTCACCTTTCCACATAAAGACACAAGGACAGCACTTGAATGTAAATGGAGCCTAAAAAGTGTGAGAAAGCCCAGTCATGTTGCCTAATTTTTACTCACTGCTGCTAAACTCTGAGATGCTTCTTTCAGCAGAGCAACAGGCTCCCTTGACTCCCAAAGTGGATCTGTCACACTTCAAATATCTCACTATATGTAGCCTATAGTTGCAGAAAGCACTCCTGTGATAACATTCTGTTATTCTTGGCACATCCAGAGGTTATAATGAGCTCTTTCAAGTGTAAAGAAAAGTAAAAAAAAAAAACTTTCATCACTTAAGACTGTATACAGCAGGATTACAAGTTTTAGCCTGGCTCTAAGCTCCTGTCCCTGATGGTTGAGATTATCAGACGCTGCTAAGCAGAGAGCTAAAGTGAGCTGACCTAATGCTTTCATAACTTAAAAGTCGGATATACTAGATCCTGGAGTGTTTTAAATCATCGATGGGCAACCTAAATGAAGCTCCAAGAGCAGGCAGATGTTTTACTGCTTTAAAGGTGAGCGCAAATCCGTAACCTTGCTCTCCCTTGTCATGTCCCGACATGGCACCTGGGTTAATTTATGAGAAGGCTCTAAGTGCTACTGTGTGCGTATTGAGCTGATACAGCTATGATTTATGTCTGCAAAGAGCCTGTGTGCTAATTATAAGATTGAAAACCAAAATTGTACAGATTTAAAATGCTGGCTACCCCAATGAAAATGTCCGAATGAGACATTATGCCTTTAGATAGTATGGCCTTAACACATAGGCTATTGCCTATACCCTACAGTCCATGCAATAACCAAACTTTATTAAATTCAACCTTGGCCTACTTCTGCAGACCCAGCCTGTATTTGCATGTATGGCCTGTTTTCCAGCCTAGATTCCACAATTAAATTAATTATTGAGCTAATTTGTTGGCATCGGAAAGACGTGTAATAGGCTTGTTGATTAAAACTGTAGCCTATTTAGGAAGCCTAAAATATGATTTGTCGATTTTAAATTGGTTAAAAAATTAAGCCTTATTAAAACTAATGGCAGATCAATAGAAGGCTACAGAAAGTTTTACGCCTAAAAAAGATCCAAATGTACCACTTAAATTGTGTGTTTTAGGCATCATAGATACACTCAAAACGGTTTTTTCTTTTGAAAATATTTTTTTCTTTATTGATCGACAACAACGATATGCACATACAATCAAAGCGCTATAAAAGCCAACATTTAGGAAAATAACTTGTCCTTAAAAAAGATTGCATCTAAGGTAAGAGCTTTGCGTTTTTTCTTTTCGTTTTTTTTTTTTTTTTTTTACAAGAGCTGTGAAGATTGAAGATTTAAAACCCGACCCACGACATTAAGCACAACTCATAAGTTTGACCCAAAAAAAAGCCAAAAAACAAAACAAAACAAAACAAAACAAAACAAAAAACATTTTGGCTACACGACATGTAAACTGCCATGACGATTCACAGAAATCACAACAAACACAACAATAAGTTACATAAAATAATTAGAATAAATAAATAAATAAACTTATGATGAAAAATACTGCAACAATCTTCCATAATAAAATATGTGCCAGCATTCAAATGAGACAATCTACGTTGACTTGTTTAAGGCAGTTGTACAGCGGGATTTGGGTGTGTATGTAGACTATGTCACTAGGCATTGATACTAAAGGCATTTGTGGTTCTACTTAGCAGGGAATGTTCAGTCGCTTCTCCACCACACAAAGTTGATAAGTTCTGTCATTCACAAACAAGCGTAAAGCTGCACAAGAGCAATCACGGTCGGTGAATTGAAAGGCTTTGATGGGGAAAAGGTTACTGAGATTTTAAGACATTTCTTAGGTCTAGAAGCTATCATTGAGCACACGTGCTGTTCTAGAAAAATACCCTTCAACAGTCAAACTAACGCTTTGTATTTTAACTTGATAAACTAATTTGAGAATGAAAATCTCAAAATAGGCCTATATGTAATTAAAGATAGAGAGAAGCATTAGACAATCACTGATTGGCATGAAAAAGAAACCGACTAGGCTAGATCATCCGCCCTGCGCTTCATTGGCCTGAAGTTATGGCAGTGAGCATCAGAGACTCTCTCATCCCACTTTTGTTTGCTTTTTCTGCTTCAAAGGCACGAGTTGAGTGTTGTCTCTAGCAGGCTGGGCGCACCGGCATCTGCAGCAGGATGACCTGCCTGTTCTCCGAGGGGTGGCACTTGTTTATGTGCCTGGTGAGCCCCGGTGAGCTGTAGAGCGTGGCGGGGCAGTATTTGCACGGGTAAATCTGGGATGAGTGCATGAGGCGCAGGTGTCTCTCCTGGCCAGCCCTGCTGGTGAAACTCTCCCCACACACGGGACACAGTAGGCAGTCCACTGGGCTCAGGTTGAGGGGGCTTTGGTTTGACGCTTCCTCTGAGGAGGAAGAGGAGGGCATGGGGGGCTGCTCTGCTGCTCGCTCGGCCGTCTGAAACTCCTCCAGCACTTTCTTCTGCAAGGCCTGGTGTCCCATGATGTGTTTTCTTAGGTATGCCTGTCGCTTGAACCTCTTCCCGCAGAACTGACAGTCGTACGCGCCGTCTTCAGAACCGGACTCAGACAGACCCGGACTGGGGGTGTCTCTGTCACTTGTGTCTTTGGCTTCATCAGACTTGACACCCAGGGGAGGCGTTTTGGCCATGTCAGACTTGATGCCCTGTGCAGGGGGCAGTGCAGATGCCCCCGTGGCAGCGGCCCGTGGTTTATGCCAGCGGCGATGAGAAGCGAGATTGGCCGGGCAGCTAAACATCTTATCACACTCCGGACAGCGGTACTCGACTCGGACAATGCGAGAGCATTTGTGTTGTGCGAGAGAGAATGGATCCGCGTACGCTTCTTTGCAAAGCTGACACACAAACTCCCCTAAAGGTTTGTTTCCTGCCACGGACAGTGGTCGTGGCTTCATCTCCACGGGGCCCTCTTTGATTTTGAGCCCCAGCACCGGAGAGGTCGTCACCTCGTCCTCGAAGTTGAGCTTTCTGATGGCTTTGGGTTTTTTGGCGGCGGGTTTGGGTTTGCGCTCCGTGGCCTCAGCGGGTCTTTTGGTGGCTAGGCGGTTGTTTGGTGCTTGGAGGTTGCTACTGCTGCTGCTGGTGGAGGAGGAGGTGGTGCCGCTGCGGCTGCTGTTGCTGGTGCCGATTTTTAGATCAACTGGAGCGTAGAGAAGGTGGTCCAGGCCGGAGAGGGATGCAGGTGTAGGGAATGACTCTGCAGAAATCGGCGAGCCTAGATTGAAACTTCGCTCAAAATATCCCCGGTCGTGCTCCTTGCTGATTGGCCGGGTGGGGCTGTACAGGGCTTGGCACGCAGTCTCCGGGTTCCCGAATTGCGCCGGTTTCTCCAGTCTTGGCACGGGTGCATCAGCTGCTGTGAAATCCGCGCGGTCTGGACTGGACGCCACGGACAGCGGCGGGGAGGGGTCAGCCTGACTCGGCAAGGCAGCTGGGGTGGGAGGCTCCTGGAGGTCATCCTCGTCTGGGCGCGTCCTGTAGGAAACGTGTGCCGATTTCTTGTTTCTTTTTACCAGGAAGCCTTTGGGCATGTTGGCGAGTCGCTGCTGAAAGGCACTTCGGGGAGGTGAATAATGTCTCGAGGATCCAGGTTGGTTCAAAATATGGCAACACAGAAGCGTGTGGGACTTAATCTCCCCTGTATTTCGATCCTTCTGTTCCTGAAATGTTTTCGTCTCTAAGGCATAGCTCCACTCTTTTTATGCCGGAATGATGCTATTGTTCTGCCCCCCCTCTTCGCTGCATCCCTAACCAATCGGATGAAACCAAGATCCCAGTGGATTTGATTGTGGGAGGGCTCAGAGCCGGGCTTTGGTGGATTTCGTTGGAGGATGTGCAGATAGCTTAGCAGATGCACTGGCGGTTTATTACATTAATGTGTGCGCCTGGCCCCTCCCCGTCAGAGGCACACGCCGGGACCCTCCTTTTTACGGTCTGATGGGCCCCTATACAAATGCACACGTGCCACGGCTTTGTGGCTCTCTTCTGGGGGCCCCGTTGCTGCCAAAAGAAAATGTGTGTCACTACTACAACTTTAGAATTTGACGATAGTTAATATTTTCTATTAGATGTTTATTTAGTTGAGTGTGGCTATTTCTTTCAGCAGCACAACGTATTGGATCACACTTCACACAACATGTGCATTGCGCTTGTTTTTATCCTTTTTTCATTTTAGTGATTATAGATGCTTCCTTTGTTCCACAGTTGTTTATTCAGCCTCTTAACGCACAACTTTTACGCACAGCTCACCGCTGCTCCCCACTTAGTAGGCTACAATTTGTTTTATTTTTTGGCGTCTAAAGTAAACATGGTAGAGGGAGTGCTTCTTTATTTTAGGGCACGTGTCTGTCTCGGTAGTTTAACTCGACATATAAATCAGACATCTCGGTGCATACATAAGTAATAAGTAAGCCCTCTGGCCTTTGTGCACAATGGCCACGTCTGCCCCAGCGTGGGGATCCCTGTCCTTTTTTTTTCTTTTTTTTTTTTTGAAAGGCAAATTGACCTCTTAACTGTGACACATGACTGGACAATCTGGTCCACCGCGACACGCGTACTGAGCGGAATCGGTGCTCTAGACAAAGAAGACCAGACCACTGCCATGAGACGCAAAATGTCGGACTTTGTCCACCACACAATTTAGGCTAATTCAGTGTTGACTAACCAACACTTACATACCCTATAGGCTACACTTTATACATTTAGTGTTAGAAGTACAAAGTTTTTAAGTGTTTGTTTGACCAACTCTTTCTTTGGTTTGGTTTAGTAGTCCATCTCGTTTTCCTTTAGTTTCATTTCATTTCAACCATTTTTAGACGTCTGATTTTGGGTGAAAGTGTAATGTATAGGCTGCACTGTGCCTCTTTGCAGAGGGCGCATTCTCCTTTCAGCCGCAGACCAGGGAGGAATTAATCTCCATCGTCGTACATTGTTCCTCTCATTTGCATAAAGCTGCAGTATGACCAAGTCAAATAATTACACAATCGGAGCTGAGCCGCAGGCCTGCCCCTCTTTTGAATAGGCCTCTGTGTCCCGGTGCCTCCTCACCTGCCGGCAGCACACCGTTATTTAGTCTACACACTGTAGGCTGGAGTGGAGCATTTAAAGGGTTTGATGTCTTGTTTGTGGAACTTATTTTTGGTTACAAGTTTGATTTCAAAATGTTTATGTTTTAAATTCCAGGCTGAAGCAATGAAAGCATTCTCTTTAGCTACACCAAAGAGAGTCCACTAAATGTAGTTGTTGTTTTCCGCCGTGTTCACTCACTGTGCCGTGGTTTGTTCAACCTTAAAGCTTTGATGGCATTTTAACGAGTTCCTCTTTTCTCCGTAGTGCACGCGTGGGTCGGTATCCTGAATGCGGCTCTGGCTGCGCATGCGCGTGTTTGCTCAGTGGCGCGTGCTGCCCTGTGCTGATGGGAAGCATAGGCGCCTCATTAACATACAGCTGCAACTTCCCTGCTCCTCCAACATGTAGGCAATGTCCCGTATAGGATTTCACATGCTGCCCCCATTCCACCCCATTCTTTAGACCGCATTGTCATATTACTGCGTGAGTATTTGAGTATAGCTAGACATTTTATAATGATTACAAGAAGATAACCTACTTACATATTTTCAACATATTTTACGCTATTTCTATGGTCAGGTAGTGTAGGTCAAATAAAAACATTTCTTTATTATATTGGCGCCAACCTCTGGGATGGAATATTATGATTTTGAGTACGGTTTTAATATGCCCAAAGCATCCCATACTGAGATTTTTCCAATCTCTTCCAGTCAAATATTAACCATGTTACCAGGGGGACGTGTGGAGCAGTTAGTCATTACGCAGTGATTAGAGGACCTCTGTCCCGGCTGTAGACACGCAGCACCTCCTATAAAACTTTCAAATGACTGATTGGCTCCATGTGCTTTCACAACTAACGCTAATTTTAAAGAGGAATACGACATGACTGTAATTGGTGTTCACTACAGGTCCACCTTGAATGCACTGTCAATCAATTACTGTAATGGATTAGCCGAGGTCCTATTTTGGCAGGTTGTAATCTGATAGAGGGTTCTTTCAGCACCATGGAGAGAGCCAGCAAGGGACCCAGATTTAATCAGCCTGGCCGTGGACGCAGCACAGATGAGACTTCAGCCTTTGTCCTGGGGTGAACACACACCAGTAAGAGAACAATGTCAGACACGACAAAAGTAACACCATGTAATCAAGGCATTTTGTTTGGCATTCAATGGAATAATGATGAAATACACATACATACGTCAACTGTTACAATTTTATGACACACAAAAGATACACCTTGTACTAGTATTTTTTAACAGAGTATGCTTTACTAGACCACTTTCGCTGCCACATATACATTTCTCCTTCTTGAGTAAGGAAGTAAATCAAGTGTCAACTACTTAAATTGATCTTGTTTTTTTTTAATGTGTTTTCAGTGTTCTTAGGTCAAATTTGGGTATTAAAAAACACACAAACACATATATAACCTTATCAGATTTTAACGTGGACACAGGGTTTAGCCTAAATATGCACATATAAGTAGCTGCGTAGAAGAGAGGGGCTCAGACTGCCACATGGTTAGAAGAGCTGTTTGGCCCTGATCATGATGTCTAGACTTTAAAGTGTACTTTTAAAGAGTGCATTTGTCCAGGGGAGTGGGAGTAACTCTGGGACAGGACTAATAGAGGTTAGCATCAGATGGCCCCGATTGTCAGTTTAAGGTCTCTCTGAGGACAATAGCAGTTGAGCTTGGTATTTTGCAAGGAAATGTGTGCTCATCAAATAGATTTTTCATAAAGTTAGAGTTTTAAAAGTGGAAGTTAAAAAAAAACAACAACACAAGAAACAAGAAATTTAAACATTATAGAAGTTGAAACTTTTTAACTCCTTTAACTTTTTAATTTAAGTTTTATTTAATAATTGATTTGCATGGTATGGCATGTGCAAGCTGTTTTCATACATTTTACAGAGACATTGCGTTTTCATAAACTGAATGAGGATCAGTCTGAAAAAACATGATGAGAATAATCACATTTCCATTAGGATATCCACCTTGTCCTTTTTACTCCTTATGTCACAGGTCTATAAACAGATTAACGACTTCAAAGGCACATTACATCTAAATGCCTTCTTTGGTGATCTATGGTGCTTCTGTATTCCAGTGCCTTTGGTCCCTGGGGCATGGTTAGCTCTAATTTACTCATCAAAAACATCAGAGCATCTCTTCGTCATCTCTGCAGTCCGTTGGTTGTTTTTGGGGCGGGGTCCTCTGTGGGAAAGCATGCCCTGGAATGTTAAACACTCATTCACCTCTGGGGGCTGCCGAGGTGGATAAAGTGATTGTTCTATCTAAAGGCTGATTAAAACGGCTGTGGTGTGTCTCTTCCCCCTCCTGCGCGCACCTCTGACGTCCATCACATTCATTTCTGTATTCATGAGCACGTATCCGGCTGGGGGAAAAGCAGAAGCGGATGCCATATTTCTGTTAATAAGAGCAGCGGGCTACCACGTTGGCCGCTACAGGTTTCCCCCACTGGTCCAGCTCATTCAATTACTTGACAAGAGTTCTCCGAGGCACAGCTGTACTATGGGGGTAAAGAGCGGTAAATTGAGGTACATTCATTCATTCTCATAGACACACATGCACACAGCTTGAGATACAAATTGAATGGACAAGTACAGTATGACAAGATAGTACATGGGCTGGGCTGGCATTTGGTGCAACAACATTTTAAGCAACAGACACAACAAAACTGCATTATAGCAAATATTTTAGAGCTAAAGTTTAGCCTAATAATAGTAATAGTAGTTTGTAGTTTTAGCCTAGCTTTGGTTGGAATATAATTAAATGAAACCATGACAAAATCTAGTTCGTCACTATATTTTGCAATATATTTCTTCTTAGCATGTTGCATGTTTGTGGAATTACAGAACCGTAGATACACATCTCCAAGTAAGAAAAAATTAAATCATGCTCATAAGAGGCTGTGTATGAGGTCAGTGCTATCTTGATGGAAGTGGAGACCAGTTGTTTCATTAATGGGAAGAAAAATGGCCTGTGGCAAACATAATGAACCCTATTTTTAATCCTGCAACACTGCTCAATCTCTCCATTAAAATATCAGTTAGCATAAATCACACAATCTAAGGGCAAACGCATGAACACTTATCAATAGTATTTTTCATTCAACTTCATATTTGAGATTTTAAAAGAAAGTAGAAGCATAATTTCAGTCGTGAACGTGCTGTATGCTGTCCATGGTCCTGAAATTATACCAGGATTGGCTTTGATATGCAGTCAACAAACAGCCACTACTAGTTATTATATTGGAAAATGGTAGAACTGGATGTTGGGCCTACGTAACTCTATAGGTTTTGTAAAGAAAAATCCAAACTGGTTCCACAGATTTGCCATTTAATATTAATCATAATCCTTCATTTCAACAGACCAACAATCACATATCTAGGGTTGAATATTGACGCCACTTTCTGAAGCTTTTACGAAAACATAATTTCACTGTTTTATTTATACTGACAGAGTGTAAAATTGTATGTAAAATTAACAACCAAATGCTCAACTCCTTTCACTTCAGTAGCATTTTTGTTATTCTACTATTGAAGTACATCTTTAACATGTGTGCAAAAAGCCAGCTGCCTTTTCCTGACCTTTGATATAGGAATGTCACATTTCCCAAAACAAAGACATCCCTGGATTGGTCCACTGTTCATTAGTTGGCATGATTTGCATTCTTTGATAATTGCGCTGCTTCCTTGATTATTAAATGATCACCCTAATTAGGCCGCATAATAGGGTTAATCAGACTCCGCTCATCATGCTTATTACTATTCCTGCAAAAATGAAGGAAAACGATACCCTACTTGATTAATTATATCGGCCTTTTCATCAGCAGTGCTACCATTCCCCCCTCTGAAATTAATATCATGTTGTAAATGGAAGGAAGGAGCTGGCCGGACACAGACAGATGAAAGATTTCACTCAAATTAATTAAGCGCTAATTATGCAGCAGGAGTTGGGAGCAGTTTGCATAATGAGCAGTATCAAAAGAGATCAGTGGCAGAGAGGGGCTGTGGAGTTTTCTATAAGGCCTTGTGATGCAGTGTAGTTCATCAAGTGCCTCGAGGAGAAGAGGCTTGGAGCACTTGGGCGTCATGAGCCGGACGAGTGCTTTGTTTGGTTTGTCGACAGCCTTCAGAGCACAGGCTTTCTCACTTGTGCCACAAAAGTGTATTATTCCAACCTGCGTCCCACTAGTTAGGGATTTTACATTTGTTCCGGGAGTTGAGAACCTGCTTCTTTTTTAAGCTTTAAATATTTACTTTTTTTTTGTATTCTTAGAAGTAAAGCAAATGAAAAAACAAAACAAAAAACATAATAAAATAAGAACAAAACCATGATAATTCAAAAGACAACAACTCAAAAGCAAACACGGCAACACAAACACAATTGTAGCCCTATACAATACAAAATTATACCACTGCTTGGAAACAACCCCCTCTTCACAACTTTCTTTTTTGGGTAGGTCACATAATAACCAGCCCTGCGTGTAGTCCAATACTTTCGCCCATATCTGAGAGACCAATGGGAAGTCTCATAGCATGGATCATTTCTGCTATTACCCATTTTATAAAGCCTTGGTGAGTAAAATAATAGCTACTGGGCATAATATATACCCCATTGTAAATCCACTGCTCTAACTAAAGGCAGTTAGATCAGAATGTATAGCTTGAACTGGTTGCCAACAACCTGCATCCCCACCCCAGGGAGCAGTAAAGAGCTCATTACCTCCCACTCTGATTCTTGCAGTGGTCTGGGACTGTCTGCTTACAGAGAGAAAAGGGATTAAAGACATGAAATGCTGTATGCCTTAATCGGCTGTTTAATCAAAGCCACTGTGTAGTATATGGAGTCGAGCCGTGATGATTTGTGCTATATTCACTGCAATCACGCATGGGCTAATCAGTAGACCCAAGTCCACACTGGTCTTCAGACGCTCTGAGGGGAATTACAAAGACTATGATTAGTTAATCAAATGAAGCACCCACTGCCCTTTCTTTATTTGTGTATACACCTGATCTAAATGGAAATTGTATAGTGGAGCCACTTCCAGGAGGATACATCTACATGTGAATGATCCTCCTTTAGTCCATGGTGCTGAATGCAGAATAAGATCTTTCACTCCAAATCATCCTGTTACGGCATTGTGGGGACTTTTACATCTATGAATGATATTTGTTGTCAATGCCCATGTGAAAGATGCAATCACTCTGCTGTAGACTAAATCAGAAAGCACTAGACTGGTGCCTTCAAACAGGCAGCACATGATGATAGGAGGCAGAATGTCAAGACTATTATTCTTGAGGTTTGAGCGGACAACCTGTGGACCAAAAACGCAACAGAGCAGCTTTCATTATATTACTATTTTATAATGATGAGACAAAACATGAGATCAGGTCCAGGAGAACAAGATACATAAATTGTGCAGTTCAACAAGTCACAAATTTGATTTATTTAATTTAATAGTTTAGCTGTCATTGATAAAAGGAGAAGTTCAATTTGTCAACTGGACAAAGTTTGTTTGGTTGAAAACGTTTCGCCGCTCATCCGAGAGGCTTCGTCAGCTCTTGTTTCTGTCATTGCTGTGACGATAGTTCAATAGGAAAGAATATCCCTCTATTGGTTTGAAATGACTTCCTTCCCGGGGCTGCAGACTTGACCCCCTCGCCTGTCCTAAACCTCTATTATGTGCCAGTGACAGCAGTGCTTTGGGAGGCTGGGACCCCCCCCCCCTTCCCCCTTATGAACGCTACAGGGTCGTGGCCATCCCAATCCATCTCTGTCTGCCCCGGGATTGATTGTGATTCAGTGCGCAGGGCAGGAGATGGTGGGGTTCTTTTGGGATGAGCGATAGGTGGAGCCCTTTGACTCCCAGCACATGGCAGGCAGGGGCCGGCTTGTGCTGAGGGGTCACAGGCAGCTGGTGGTGGGGGTGGGACAGGGACAGGATGCATCAGATAGAAGGTGTCCCAAATAAAAGACAAAATAAAGGCTGAGTCTATCACTTGGGTCATCCATCACACGTTCAGATCTGGGGTATAGTGCAACAGTGTGGGTGTTCAGAGGAATTGAGGAAATGACAGTGAAATGAGTTTATAGACCCTTTAAAATGTGATCAGAATGTTCAAAATGTCTGAATGGAGATAACTGAGGGTAACAATGAAGTAGTACAAGAACATTTTCGCTTTGTGTTACAATTTTGTATGAAAAGCACCTTATAAATATTGTTTGATTGATTGATTTTCAACAATTAACTGATATCAGATCTAAATGCTATGGATTTTAAGTCTATAACAGAAACTAAGAAAAAATGTTGAATTTCCGTGGTACAAATGTCAGTTAGTTTGCTTTTCTTTTACAAGATATTCTGTGTGAAATCACATTATATTCCACTTCACTTTTGGCTCCAGTTACCACCAGTTACCTCCTTAAGTCCGTGATATAAACCCAAAAGGTCTATATCGATATCAACTGCACATTGAAATAGTATGACAATCCAACTCCAGTGTCATAATTTTTACATTCTACATAGAATTTTAAATACAGGTGATGAAAATACATCTGAAAGAGTAATAAATCCTTATAGAATTTATATAAAATGTTTGTATCTGTCTCAACTAATGTTGCTGCAAAACCGCTGTTATAAAAGTAAAGGAGTTCATTATCAGCATAATTATCGGTCAAAGTTCATTGAGAAAGAAAATGGGCATATTTTTGTGAATTTGAAACATTTAATGATTGTGAATGATTGGGGACAAGATGTTTTATCCAGTTAAGCAAAATGGCTTAATTGTTTTGTTTTATTTTCAAATACTGATTGAGAAAATAATTAAATATCCCGGTAGTGTGCAAGGACAGAAGAGAACAGCTTGCTTTTTCATAATAAAATAATCTTTAAATCTCTTTAGGTGCACGGGTCTTTTCTCTTGATGCTGTCTGATTTCCAGTTGTGGTTCAGAAGCTGGCTGCTCTTGTTAAGCCTGGCCTTGGTCATGCTCCACTGGTCTGCTCCGCCAGCTTAACTCCATAATCAACCTAAGGGGCTTCATTTTGCGCCATTTATTTTCATTCTGGGAGACAGGTGGGATAACGCTGTGTAAATATGTGCCACAAATTTCATTATTATTTTGAAAGTAAATTTTACACACCGTATATTTTAAATGTGTGAAAAAAGGAACCTTGGTGTCAATCAGAGGAAGTTGATTTAGTGTGGTGAATATGTAGCCAGTAACCTGATCCCCTGTTGACAGAGCAGGGACAGGTGCTCCGGACAAACTAATCCATACGTGCATGCTAGCCACTGGTCATCCATTAGGCCAGATTGATTCTGAGCTTTAAAAGAGTCCTCCTCAACCATCCCAGACCCGCTTTAAACCTTGCTGTTGCCATGATACCAAATTGCAGAAATTCAAGATGGTCTGCTCTGGAAAGTGAAAGGAATGTCCAGTGTTTGTAGAACCAATAGCAGAAACATTTGATCACAAGAGAACATTTTCAAAAGTCATATTGGCTTTACAATAGAGGTAATTATTATTGTTTATCAAGTATGTTTCTACTGCAAAACACACAATTTTGAAATGGCAGCATGATGATAGAAAATTGTGATGGCTCCTACTCTTTAATAGCCACATATAGGCTATAATAAATAGGCCAGAATTCACATTGATTCAGTGTTATTACATTCCATTCCCTGAACCAAAATGAAATGCCAAATAAAGGTTTACAGGATGGGGCCAGACATCTGCTGCTCTCTGATTGGTCCAGACACCGGCGGTCATCTCACCTGTTTTCCACAGCCTCGCGCATGGTAAACAGCCTTAGTGAGGGCTGCGGGGAGAAGAGCCCATCTGGTCAGCAGCATTAACAACCATCTCTTTAACAATAGCTTCCAGGAAAAGGAGAAGGGCACAACAGGCCGTATCAGCCAATAAAAACAAGCTATGCATGACATTTAGCGCCCGGTGCAGGGCTTTGCAGTGTACAGGTTACCTACTGTCCGCATCAACCCCAGGTAATAAAAGGGGAAGCAATCTCCCAGAGGAAAGGGAGAGCTGCGTGTAAAGCTCAGTGGTTGATCTCATAATTTCTGTGTAAAAAATGTTGATGAGTATGAGGCAGGAAAGTCTGAAGGGAGTCGTTTTCATGGCTGTTTCCTCCTCCAAATAACATAAGACATACAGGTAAACATATACTCTTCCTTATGTTTACCTGTATGTCTTATGTCTATTTATTGTTGATGCCTGTGTACACTTCATGTCCATGAGTGTAGCTGTGTGTGTGTGTGTGTGTGTGTGTGTGTGTGTGTGTGTGTGTGTGTGTGTGTGTGTGTGTGTGTGTGTGTGTGTGTTTAGTTAAATTGCACATTTGGTGAAACGCAATTTCAGTCCTCTGTGTAATGTCTGTTACATAGTGAATTGACAATAAAGTACACTTTTGATGAGAATCATGAGGGGATATCACATCCATGTGGGCAGGTAAGGGCAAAAAAATTAAATAAATAAATAAATAAATAAATAAATAAATAAATAAATAAATAAATAAATAAATAAATAAATAAATAAATAGCCAAACAAACCTTGCAGAGTTCAAACTAGGGGCCCACGGTTGAGTGTCGACTTCTAAAAGCTACTCCAAGTGGTCACTGACTAAACAGTGCCCTCTGGTGTGCTTAACAGAAGATAACGCCCGCAACCTTCAACTTTTGGCTTAACACACAATGGCCGTGTTAGCTAGGCTATTACTTTGACTGGAAGCAAGTTTTGTCTTGTGAAAATAATAACAATAAAAAGCCATCGCATGCATTCATAATTCAATGATTTCTACAATATTAGTGAATGTTTTCTCTCTGAAAAGAAGAAAACAAGAGTATTAGATGAGAGCTATAGTGAGACAAAGAGATGTGGGAGCTGAGGTTTGGGGTGGAGGCTGAACAGCCAGTACTGGCCTCTCTACAGCTGCCGGCTCTAATGAGCATAATTACCCTGGTAATAACATTAGCCTATCTGAGGGAATGGAGGGGAAGGACAAGTGGTTGTGTGTGTGTGTGTGTGTGTGTGTGTGTGTGTGTGTGTGTGTGTGTGTGTGTGTGTGTGTGTGTGTGTGTGTGTGTGTGTGTGTGTGTGTGTGTGTGTGTGTGTGTCCATGGTATCTCACTTGCGGTCTCGTTCCCTGGATCTCAATATCTCTTTGTTAGCCCACAATAATTGTATTTGGGCCTCATATCCGGCATATCAGATTCGAGTTTGTACAAGGTAATTAGCAGAGGAAGGGAAGCCTCCACACCAGGAGGACAAATGCCCCCATGACATCATCCTGGCTCCCCTCAGCATCACAAGCCTTTCTTCTCTTGCTCTCATTCAGACACACTTAAAATACTCTGAATGGGGCCAAAGCGTAATGGCAGGTGAAGGATGATGACATTGAAATGGAGGAGATTTAGGATTAATAAGATAAAGAAAAATGGCTACATGGGCAAGAGATAAGGCCGATAAGGGCCTGGGGAAGTGACTTGAGATGAAATGGAGGAGCTGTGTTTCACCGCAGGCCTGTAATCTCCAATCAGCTTTGACTAACAGGCAGCAGGGGAAAGTTCCTCAGTGTTAATACAGCACGCTATTGAGACGGAGGCAGCTGGGAGCCAAGGATGAGGGGAGGATTAAATGGCACTCAGGTAGAGAGAGAGATGAAGGGACTCAGATGGAGATCCAGGGATGACGGCCACACCCTTGTGTGCTCCCAGCTACTCACTTTTCCACAAATTCAATTCAGCATAGACTTGTGACGCATGAGGTGTCAGCCATCAGGTCCAGTTTAATGTAGTTGTGGAGATAGTATTACCTTCAATGTGTTCTAAAGACAGCATTAATCATTTTCTAAAAACACAAATTTGACAAATCACTTATCATCTACCTATGTTTAGTGGCTCACATGTGACTATGACCTTTATGACACAGAGAAATAATTCACCCACTGATAGGCCTATACAAGGTGTGTAAAGTTGCATAAAGGAGGGTGACATCAGGTAATTTGAGCCATATTTTGGTTAATGTCTTAGGAAACTCGTAAAAAATGTAAAAATCTATGACACTGGTTTATATTTATTTTAGTTAATAAATACAATCTTTAATATTTTAGGGTTGAATTATTGTATAACATTTAATCATTTAGGTTTTATAGCTTATAAAACATCAGCTGTCCCACGTTTTTTTAACGATCAGTGTTCAGGTAAAATGAGCCACCCGGTCAGCTAAACTTGAGCCACTTACCAGCTTAAATGAGCCACCAAAAATGCAAAGCAAAACATTCATTTATTTATCATAAAAACATACTAGTAATTCTAACACACAAAATATAACATCACATAACGTGTGTGTGTGTGTGTGTGTGTGTGTGTGTGTGTGTGTACACAGTGAGTGAGTGAGTGAGTGAGTGAGTGAGTGCACTTTACTTTATTGGACACAGACTCACGGAGAGGCGTCTTTTCAGTACTATGGCCCTCGTCTATGGAACTGCCTGCCGGAGGACCTCAGGGCTGCAGAGAACGTTCATGTTTTTAAGAGTGGGCTCAAGACTCACCTGTTTAGCTTGGCCTTTGATTGACTTCAGTCGTCTGTTTGCTTGTATTACGTTTGTTCTTTTGTTTGTTTGTCCACCTGTTTGTTTGTTCGTCTGCTTATTCGTCTGTTTGCTTGTTTGTCCTCTGTTTGTTTGTTTATTTGTTTATTTGTTTGCTTGTTCGTCTGTTTGTTTGTCTGACTGTTTGTTTGTCCGTTTTTTTTTTTTTTTTTTTGTTTTTTTCCCTCTGGTAGCACAGTGGCTGAATGGCTAGCACTCATGCTTCACAGCAAGAAGGTTCGGGTCGCCCAAGCCTTTCTGTGTGGAGTTTTCCCCGTGTCTGGGTGGGTTTCCTCCGGGCACTCCGGTTTCCCCCACCAACCCAAACATGCGCCATAGGTAAAATCCTCCAGCTTATGGCCTGACCAAGACTAAATAACAAAATCATGGGGTTGGTCCCCGGGTCTAACATAGAACAATTTCTCCTGTGTGAGATCAATAAAAGTCAATCTTCTAATCCTTAACCACTGTAAGGCGCTTTGTGCTACAATTTTGTATGAAAAGCGCTTTATAAATATTGTTTGATTGATTGATTTATTGAACCCAAAAGTATATCCAGGAGGGATAAATAGAACAGAAGATGTGGATAAGCAGGTCTACATATCATCAAAATGCTATGCTAATAGCCTATACCATCAAAATATTAGCTAAAGCTAACTCTGAAGGTGGCTCATTTTAGCTGAAGTGCATGGCTCAATTTACCTCAGTACATTAAGGTAAATTAAGCCACCACCAAAAATACTAATTTCATGAAAAATAGTTTAGCTAAGCAAAAATTCAGCATCATATCTGATAAAGGCTGACACAACATGCATTTAGCCTATAGCCTTTATAGCTGTAGATCGATTTTTTTTAATGATTTATCAACCTTATAAGTTTCAAGAAAGAATTGTCTGCCAGGCCACTAACCTCACAGTTCTCCTCAGCAGTATGTAAGTGTGGCATTGTCCCGCCCACCATACCAACCATACACCAATCAAATGTATTGTTTTCTATCAAGTACAGTTGTAGCATGCATTTGATATAGTTTGCAGCCATTGGCTGCTAAGAGATAGGATGCTCAAACCTTAAATGTCTCATTTTAGCTGATGGCTCAAATTACCTGATGTCACCCGATATAATGTTGGCAGTATTACTACTTTACTGTTTTTCTGTATATCTGTATTACTACTTGTTTGTAAATAAAAATAGCAGCATTTACCTTTTCTTTGAATTAAAAATCCTGCCTCATCCTTAATGATCTTTGTTGATCCTTCCTCTTAAATATGACAGTTCTTCCCCTGGGGCTGACCAGCTTTTTCTCTCTGTTAAATGTCATTAAACCAATGCTTCAAGTAATCTCCAGATTTCATCCATCTCTTGTGCTTTGTGCAAATGATCCACCTCCGCATGTCCATTTACTGGCACTGACCCTGGAGACATTAATCAGAAAGTGTTTTTGTGAAGCTACTGACATCTAGATGACAAATAATAACACTGTAATGAGTTGGTCTATAATTGTTATTAAAATATGTCAGCTGCAGAGCCCATTTGGATACTGTGGTGATCCAAACCGTTTAAAGTCAAGAGAGTTAAGGCTTTAGATTGGTTATTGTTGCTGTGGAAACCTTGTAAAAGCTACTACAACAGTCAAAAGACCCACTAATAAGATAATTACTGAGGCCTATGATAGTTTTGGCACCCAGTATCTCTTAAACAGTGAATGAGTAAGCTTATAAAATATGAGAGTTAACAGAAACTGGCTTGTGTAAATTGGTCATTGGTCAGTTCTGCAACTCTCCACTTGGAGCCGTTGCCTGTGCTCACATGTGGATTGTGGCTCTTTGGCATTTCCCTGTGGCGCACTTGGCCTCCTCTGGCCTCATCTGGGTCACACTGATGTCTCTCTGCATTTGCACACCGCTCACACTCCCCCTCACAGGGCTCAAGGGCTGTGGTTGTTAGGCAGAGGCAGAGACCAGAGGTGATGTGGAAAACAACCTGTACCCATTATTTATTATATGTTTTGCTCACTGACATAGGCCAAATCTGCCTATGGATTAGCAGATATGGTGACATTTTCTATGCAGTGTCTCTCAAATGTTTTATATGTATTAAAGCAAGAAAAGGTTTGTATTTTTGAACACCATCAAAATCAAGTTAGGTGGTGTAGGCCAACCTTAATTGGTCTAAACAGGTTTAAAATTGAAACCATGATCCAGGACAAGGAAAAAACACATGTACAAAATATAATGCTAAAAAAAATACTGACTGGTAGTACATCAGTTTTATATAGCTCTTTTCTGGACACTCAAAGACACTTTACAGAGCATTATTCATTCACTCCATACTTGGTGATGGTAAACTACTATTGTAGCCACAGCTGCCCTGGAACAGACTGACAGAAGTGAGGCTGCCAATCAACCCCTCCGACCACCATCATTACTTATGCACACACCACTTTCATACTGACTGGTAGGTCTAGTAATAGCCTATATAATTTTGAGATAAGATAAGATAAGATAAGATAAGATAAGATAAGATAAGATAAGATAAGATAAGATAAGATATGATAAGATAAGATAAGATAAGATAAGATAAGATAAGATAAGATAAGATAAGACTTTATTGCTCTCACACAGGAGAAATTCACTTGCCACATTAGCTCCAGGCAGTTTGGTGCAAAGACATTTAGAACCAAAAAAGTGCATGCAGACAAGATAAGTAGGCTAATAATAATAAAATAAGAACTGGACCTATAAACTTATGAAGGCTATATACAAACGTTAAGGCTGTGTGCCTATAGAGTGTGTATACTACAGTTTAAGCTACTGAATTTACGGTAATGTTCAAATGTGCATCCAAATGTCCTTCATTACATTAGATCATCATGACAATGATCCCTCTGTTAGGATGATGAAGGCGTGGCCTGTTCCGTGACTGACGTCAGACGTCCACGTAGTACAAAGCTCGCTGATATGTGAAGCGCCCGGTTATGCAACACTCTTTTCCGGTTACAACATTTTATATTTTTAAAAGAACTTGCAGATTTATATGTAATTTTTACTTTAATAAATCGTTGGTTTTAAAGAAGGCCAGCCATACTTTTGATCTACTTTTAAGGATTTTTTTTTAAATTTGCAGTAGGTTTTGTTTCACACTCTAACTTTGAAAGTCACTTTACAGGAAATACATACACAACCAGAACACTCCGCTTTACACAGGAAGTAGTGCAATGTTTGAAGCAAGAAGCAGAGAGTGGAAAACTTCACCTGAGGACTGACAGGGTCTTAAACCTTCTCACGGAGACACGATCCACAATATCCGGAAAATCCACTTCTTTCATCCTGCTTTTTGGTAAGGACACTTAGAATAGCAATGTAATTTATTTGCCTGTTAATTAATAATGCTGTAGTAACATAGCCTACTAAATTCAGATCTAGCCCTATATATTATAAACTAGTAACAGTGTTTAGTACATTTAGTACGACTCTTGAAACATTTAAATCAGTTTGCATGATGATACCACTACAGAGATAACAGCAGTTCTAAATGAAAATACTTGGCTGAGTACTATTGTATATGAGGCTATTGTGATTTCAAGGAAAGGCTCGACAGGTTGGGATTGTATGGTGACGTGTGTAAGGTGTGTTCCACTGGGATATTTATAGCCATCAAAGTTAATTTACTTATCCTAATGATAACTAAACTCTCATATTGTCTCTCTCAAGGTAACGGAAAAATGGCAGAAAAGGTTCTAGTCACCGGTGGAGCGGGCTATATTGGCAGTCACTGTGTTGTAGAGCTGATTGAAGCTGGGTTTGTTCCTGTAGTTGTGGATAATTTCAGTAACGCAGTACGAGGTAATATATTTTTCATATTACGTGACGAAATTGCCATGTCATCATAACAAACAACCTCTCATTTCTCCTTGTGCTCTTCTGCACACATCCTGTTGTGGAAGAAGGTGACAGGGGCATGCCAGAGAGCATAAACCGGATTGAAAAGCTTCTGGACACCAGCATTGAATTTCATGAGCTGGACCTTCTTGACCGACCTGGTTTGGAGAAACTTTTTAAAAAGGTGCACTTTCTTAATAATTTCCATAATAATTATGTATGTTTAAATAGAAAAATAACTCTTATGTACAAAATCTCTTTGCAGCACTCTTTCAGTGCTGTGATGCACTTTGCAGGCCTAAAGGCAGTTGGAGAATCTGTGGAGCAGCCTTTACGATACTACAGGGTCAACCTCACTGCCTCAATGAACCTGCTGGAGGTTAGTTCAAACTAATATTGTCTGGTGTTCACTGCATGAAATTCTTCAGTATGATGTTTCTATTCACTATTTTGCCTGCCTTTTAATATATATTCAGTTTGCATGTGACATAGTTGCCATGTAGGCTAATAACAGTACTAATAACAGTACTAACGTGGTGATGTGTGCTTTGGAAAGATCCCTAACTGGCTGCTCACTTTAAACGTGTTTGCGTGTGCATGTGCGCTAGGTGATGCAGGCTCACAACGTACACAATCTGGTCTTCAGCAGCTCAGCCACAGTGTATGGAGATCCACAGCATCTGCCTATAGATGAGGAGCACCCTGTGGGAGGCTGCACCAACCCTTATGGCAAGACCAAGTACTTTATTGAAGAGATGATCAAGGACCATTGTAAAGCTGAGAAGGTGAAAATTGAGAAAAGGGTGTACAAAGGTATAAATGGATGAGGTTTTTACTGTTGACTATGCTCAGGACTGGAATGCTGTGCTGCTGCGGTATTTCAACCCAATTGGAGCACATTCCTCTGGACTTATTGGGGAGGATCCTCAGGGCATCCCTAACAATCTTCTGCCATATGTTGCACAGGTACCATCTCTTTCCACACACACAAAATGTTAATATATTTCAACGTCTCTAAGTGTTTTGAAAAGCGCTATATAAATAAAATGTAATAAATGCTGTGTTTTGTGTAATAGTTTTGCTTCTGCTTTTCTCTGCATCATAGGTTGCAATTGGAAGAAGAAAGTGCCTTAGTGTGTTTGGAAATGACTATGACACAGTGGATGGAACTGGTATGTTTTTGTCTTATGCACAAGATAGTCCCGGAACGTCACCATGGTTTTTCAAAAGACCTTTTCTCTCTCTCTCTTCTGTTCAGGTGTTCGAGACTATATCCATGTGGTAGATCTTGCAAAAGGCCACATAGCAGCTCTAAATAGGCTTAAGGATAATTGTGGGTGTAAGGTATGTTTTTAAAAGAACATGTATTTATATGATTATTAGACAGACTTGTTTATAAGTGTTTCTGCCCATAGGTCTATAATTTGGGTACAGGAATGGGTTACTCTGTGTTTCAAATGGTCAAAGCTATGGAAAAAGCTTCAGGAAAAGAGGTACTGTGTGTCTTAAGAACAAAATTATACACATTTCATTCAATGACTTTTTCTTTTGCTATTTTGAGTATTCTGTGTATACTTTCTTCAGATTGTATATAAGATTGCATCACGGAGAAATGGAGACATTGCTTCCTGCTATGCAGACCCTCGTCTGGCTGAAAAGGAACTGGGATGGAAAGCTCAATTTGACCTAGAGAGAATGTGTAAGAAATATAACCAGTGCCATATTAAAGCAGAGCTGGTTTTCATGAAGCTCTCTGCACCATAAGTTAACCCAGTGTTCCATAAACTGTTCCATAAAGGGCCGGTGTGGCTGCAGGTTTTCTTTCCAACCAAGCAGCACTGATCTGATCTCAGTTTTTAGACAGTTGAAGGTGTGCTGCTGCTTGGTTGGAAGGAAAACCTGCAGTCACACCGGACCTTTGAGGAACAGTTTGTGGAACACTGTGTTAACCCTTTAACTCCAGGTTTGTGGTATAACCTTCGTTTTGTTTTGTTACTTTTTTTAGGCGAGGATCTGTGGCGCTGGCAGTCCATGAACCCCACTGGATTTTCAAATGGCACTGCTTCCTGATTTTTTTCCTCTTTATTTCTGCTAAATCAAATCACAAAACAATTGACCTTTTTTTTAAAGATAAAATCCATAAAGTAGGCTATTTTAGCCATTAATATGTAATTTGTAGTGTTTTATACCAAACATTTGTCATATAAATGGTTCCATCTAATTCTACATATAAAGGTAATATAGAAATACATGAAATAAATTACTTTTAAAAGAAAACTGATGCACTTATTTAGACTGTATAAGCTACCACTCTAATGTAAAAGAGTATTACAAACTGATTTATATTGTGTAAGACAGCCTGTTCCTTTCACGCACATATCTAAAGGTAGTGGATCTTTAAATGCAGCTTCAACCCTCGGGCGCCCTGTTAATAAACACCCACGTCAGCACACGGCTCCTCTCACCGGGTTTCGCTCTTTAGGGCTGAACAGGAAGTGCCTGTCTATGTGCGAGTGGACCCTGAAGAGAAAAGGGGAGAGAAACTAGAAATCTTACAGAATGGATATAGTGACAGACTTAGGGCAGAGCAGATTATATCGGGCACCGGGTGAACCGGCTCACCAGTGAGTATGAATTCATTTTAAGGCTTTTTATAGAGTGGGGCGTAAACGGGTCTTGCCAAATGCCTTGCCTGGGAGAGAGGCACGGGGCTCGGGTAGCAGGCAAATCCTCCCCGCTGCTCGCCTGCATCGGACCTCTAAAGATGAGCATGGTGTCGAGGATGAAAGCGGGTGTATATTCACACCGATACATTACTTTCTAAAATTAAACACATATTTTGGTTTGCAAGCGCAAATCGTGCTCTGTCGCGCGGGGTGGGTGCGTTTTTCTATTGTGTGGTGGCCGAAGCCTGAAGTGGGCGTCGCTCCAGGACAGACGAGCACGGGGCTGCCCGCTTTTCTCCCGCAGGACTGCAGCAGCAGCACTTTCATGGCGTTGGTTGGTCGTGTCCAGTGAAGCTCGTCTCAGTCCAGACCAAGATTTTCTGCGGCAGTAGAGGCGCGAGGAGGCGCGAGGAGGCGGGCGTCGCACTGCGCGTCGGGCGGCGCGCATACTCACCACCACGAGTGATTTATAATGGATGCGTGCGTTTCATTAATAATACTGCAAATAGAAGATGTTCAACTATTATTTATGGTTGTGGTAAAAAGGCTATACCTATATCTTCTTTTGAATTAATTCTCTCATCTCGCACCATTCGGCATCAAACCTTATTCCTAAAAATACAAACAATCCTACAAATAATCCATCTGTGGATTATAAACGCCATTTGTAATTGTCAGAAATGATTACACGGATTTGTCACCCGAAGCTCTGCTGAAGTCGGGTGTAGCCCAAGAAGTTAGCCTAGGTTTTGATCGAAGTGACATCCAGCCAATCACAGAGCAGCTTTAGTGTGACTTTGGTCCTGTGCAGAAACAAAACGCTCACACCTTGCGTCGTCCTTATAGATGTACATTACGTAGTAGCAGCTGTTTAGTAATCAGAAAGTACATTTGAATAACTGTCCTATCACACTGTGTTATGTGTGACCTGCAGGCAGCCCCAGAGGTGGTTCAACACAGCTGATATCACAGTGGCTCACCAAAGCAACATGCTGAAGCAGCTCAACCAGCAGCGCCGCCAGGAGCTCTTCTGTGACTGCAGTGTGCTGGTGGAGGGCCAGCTCTTCAGAGCCCATCGAAATGTTCTGTTTGCCAGTAGTGGCTATTTCCGCATGCTGCTGTCCCAGGCACCAGATGGGCTGTCCGACACGGTCAACGCCACATTTGATGTCTTCAGCCCAGAGACCTTCACAGTCATTATGGATTTTATTTACTCAGGGCAGCTGGACCTCACCAGCACCGATGTCATTGAGGTTATGTCTGCAGCCAGTTACCTGCAGATGAACAGTCTCATCACCTACTGCAAAAACTTCATAAAATCGTCTCTAGACATTAGTGTGAAAGAGGAGGAAAGTGAACATTGCCCCAGTTTATCTGAAACTTGTAGTTTTACCAGTGCACCTGGAGAGGAGAGCATTGACCAACAGCCACAGCAGCATGGCCCCATCCCCAGTCCACCTCCTGCGCTCTGGACAAGGGACACTTCCAGAACTCAGTGCTCTTTTGGTGGCAAGGACTCTGACCAGGACCTCTCATCTGCCGCCATGAAATGTGATGTAAGCAGCCCTGTTAATGATCTGAGTGTCGAGGCTGAGGACCCACAAGACCCCCTATATACATTACCAGGAGCAGAACGAAAAAGAGGACGAGGCACTAAAAGGAAATCCTCCAACAGCAATCGCCCAAACCAACAAAATGACCTGAACCTGCAGGAGGCCAGAGCACAGAAAGCTGAAAAGGCAGATGAGCTCTATGCCACTCTGCCATCGATAGTTGGAGTCATCGGACAGTTTAATAAGGGTAAAAACCTATTCATTTAAATTGTATTCAAAGTTATTCAAATCATAATTATCTGTTCACATTTTGTTCACAGACCACCCCATCATGCGGTTCAAATGCCCCTTTTGCACTCATACAGTAAAAAGAAAGGCAGATCTAAAGAGACACTTACGATGCCACACTGGGGAACGCCCATACCCCTGTCAGGCCTGCAACAAGCGCTTTACCCGCCTGGAGCATCTCCGAAGCCATTTTGAGACTGTAAGTTTCTTACAATTGGAAGAAGATGTTGGTCTGTATACAGTTAACTCTGCAGTGTCTGTTCCCATAGATTCACCAAGCTAGGAAGTTGGTGTGCAGGAAGTGCAAGTGTCCTGTGACAGAAGAGACTGGGCATGTTGTGTGCGAGGGCACACGCCGCTACCGCATGTGCACTGCATGCATACAGGAAGTCGGCTGTGACAACATCTCTATGGACCCTCTGGATGGGGCCAATGATGAGCCTGCCCTGTTACTGGGCGTGGATGGAGAGGAGGAAGGAGACACCAAAAGGTCATGGATAGTTAATGATGATGATGATGACCTGGCAGAAGACTCGGGTGCTGACCTTATCATACAACAAGTCGATGACAGTGACGAGGAGCTCTAGTGCAAAACTCAATGAAAGGACTTTTTTTTCAGGCCTATGGGTAAAAGCCATTTAAGAGACGTATGCAGAAAGTAACCACTTACATGAATACGCATTTTATCACACGCTGATAATAACTCACCTTGTATTATTTTCTGAAGGCTTTTGTGTCTTCTGTGAATTTTTAGACAATTGTCATGAACTGCAATATCAAAAGCATGCACATCAAATGTACAGTACGCAGTTTAAGTCGAGCTACATTTATAAGCATGAAACACTTGTTGAATTGATACTAAAAATCAATGTGCACACTCATGTTTGTGAGATCATGTGTAACGTTCTTTTTTATTATATGCACTATGATATATAATTTATTTCGTTTTTTACTTTTAATTAAACTATTTTGTATATATTTATAACGTGTTAAAGTATTTATTTTGTATTTGTCGAGAGACTTAATGGTTGCTCCGCAGATTAAGTTTTCGACATGTATGCATAACATTTTCGTACAGCAACGATTCATAACAAGTCAGAAAAGATAATGTATTAATCTGGAGGTAGTACTAAAGATTTTTCTCACTAAGGGCCATATTTAGCATACCTTTTTGAAACAATGTCATGTCAGAGTATAATATAATATTGAGTTAAACTGTAGTAATCTCATCTGTGAAAATTTTATTCGTGTAATTTGCGGTTTCACCTTGTGGCCAGCAGGTGTCGCTCTGGTCTTCTGTTGAGACATTGAGCAGTGACGTCAGAGGGGAGGCTCGTCCAACATGGCGGCGGTCATCATGAAGTTTGTCAATAAAAACACTTTAAAGTCAATTATGGGACAACAATTTTTAGCGTTCAGCGCCGCTGCAAAAGTCAGTACGGTGAGAAGTATTGATTTATTGTGCTCAATCCGGAGATTGTCTGCAAAATGTAAAATAGACTCGAAGAGATTAGGCCTGCCCGTCACATCCCCGTCACCAGACTTCACACTTAAAATGTTATCAGATGTTATTGCAGATGTTGTTACATTATATTGGGATGTTATGTGCTTGTTTAGGCTGGCGTAAGTGCTTGTCAAGCTCTTCCAGAAAAAGTGAAAATAGTGGAAGTGGGGCCAAGAGATGGGCTTCAAAATGAAAAGGTAAAATACTGGTTCTGGTTGATTTTGTATTAATTAACTCCAAATGGATATCACTCAAGTATGAACAAAAGTATGGTTTCAAAAAGCTACTAAACAGGCTTACAATTTTATTTAAATATTGCTAAAATGTTACTGAGTACTAGCCACCTCTGGCTATAAAAAAGGCTAGAGTGATTGTAGTTTATGTCTTCTTTGTGTTATAGGTGGCATAAAGGTCATGCATAAGTATTTGGTGGTTTTATAATGATTTTATTTTATGCTTTTACATAGACCATTGTGCCCACACAAACTAAGATTCACTTGATTGACATGCTGTCAGAATCAGGGCTTTCTGTGATTGAAGCTACCAGTTTTGTATCTCCCAAATGGGTACCTCAGGTATTTGATTTCTTTGTGTTTCATTACTTAACCAGAGTAGCGACGGGAAAAAACTTGGTTATTATTTTATTTGTCTCATTTGCAGATGGCTGATCAAATGGAAGTAATGAAAGGAATCTGTCGAAAACCAGGAGTGACATATCCAGTTCTTACACCAAACCTGAAAGGGTTCCAGGCTGCTGTGGGTCCCATGGCCAATGTCAACCTCAATAACTGATTCAAATAAATGATCAAAGTGCCTTTTCTTGTTGTGTTGAACAGATGAAGGCTGGTGCTTCAGAAGTAGCCATATTTGGTGCTGCATCAGAGCTATTTAGTAAGAAGAACATCAATTGCTCAGTGGATGAGAGTTTACAGCGTTTTGATGAAGTTATGAAAGCGGCAAAAGAGGCCAGTATACCAGTGAGAGGGTAAGGTGGCGCTTTCTCCTTCACTACACACAGATCATTTTCTATAGATCTCTAAAAGTGTTGTGTCTCTACAGTTACGTATCATGTGTCCTTGGATGTCCTTATGAAGGCAAAGTGGCACCTGAGAAAGTTGCTTATGTAGGTTCTTGGATATGGAAAATATTACATACATGTCTTATTTCAGTACAGTTTAATAATTTGTCTCTTACAGGTAGCAAAGCGTCTCTATGATATGGGGTGCTATGAGATCTCATTAGGCGACACAATCGGAGTGGGGACTCCAGGTTCCATGAGTCAAATGTTAGAAGCAGTGACTAAAGCTGTGCCAGTCAATGCATTGGCGGTGCATTGTCATGACACATATGGACAGGCTCTAGCTAACATTCTGGTGGCTTTACAGGTACAATCTTTTGATCGTTTGATTAGTATCATGAAATGTGTAAGGTAGTTCATAATCACCTCTGGTTTGTCTGGCAGATGGGAGTTTGTGTTGTAGATTCTTCAGTATCTGGACTTGGTGGGTGTCCCTATGCCCAAGGTGCATCAGGAAATGTTGCTACAGAAGATGTTGTCTACATGCTCCATGGGCTTGGCATTCAGACAGTAAGTAATGTCTATGTAATGTAACTTGGAAACATGTTATAAATATTTTTGACACATTTCATTACCTCAGGGAGTGAACATGTCCAAGGTGATGGATGCTGGAGAATTCATCTGTCATACTCTGAACAGAAAGTCTAATTCTAAAGTCGCTCAAGCCACCTGCAAATTGTAGGTTTGACAGCAAAGCACTGGACACTGGACAGACTGAAGTGCACCAAAGGCACAATGCTGATAGATATTTAACAATTTATTTTCAAAGTGATTACTGTATGATGGGAAAGCTGGAAGAGTGCCTTATGGTCATCCTGATTTTCTATACTATTCTGGGCAGTGGCAATACTTTGGCCTAATAATAATTTCATGTATATTATTAGCATTAAAGCAACAATGACCAACTGACATCACATGATGACACATGGTCAATGTTTTTTTTTTCTTCCAGATTAGTTGCACACCATATGTTGATTCAGTTATATATTTTATTACCAGCTATGGTTCTCTTTATTATTGCTTTTGTATGTTTAGAAATTTCTTGTACATTTTCCCTATTTATTTTGAAATGCTTGACAAATTACATCAGGTTATAAAATTACATGGCAGTTATAAATTACATGTCACTTAAGTTTTGACATATTTCTTAATACCCTAAAAACATGTTTGTATTTTTAATACATTTTCAGAAATATAATTTAAAATTGTATTTAATTGCCACATTCATCATAAAACTATATTTTTCATTCTTGATTTTTCTCTGGGCAGATTCTAACAATACCAGAATAAACAAAAAAAGTGCTTGGCTTGCCGCACCTTAAATAAAACCTGACTGACAGGTCAGGCAAGCAGACTGAGATTCTTACCCACACACATTCATTGTATCTTATGAAGTAGATGCATTAAAGTCGTTATGACTAACAACTAATTACCATGATACTTTGAGGCTTGCAAAACAATGTCTGATAATAAGTCTTTGCATTAGTCTTTGCGCAAATGAGTTGGAGGACCAAACAAATCTTAACATCTGATAGAAAAATCAATAATTTTTTATTATATTTACATTTATATAAACAAACATATTTATGGCCATGTGTATTTAAGGCTTTGAGGAAATCACCTCCTTGTCCCTTTAGCTCTTTTAGTCCAGTTCTCTAGCCAAGGATTCAGCAGCAGCATTTTTTCCTCATTCAAATCAGCAAAAGGTTTCCATGTTCCATTGAAGAAATACAAGCGATGAGTGGGCATTACCACTCAATACATTACCATACCTGCTTCAAGTAATACTGTGTTGATGCGCGAATATATATTTTTGTCATTAATGGGACAAAATTGTCTGTAATAGACAATGCTGGGGAAAAGAGTAGGCAGTAGCAGGGAGGCTCAATAGTTCAGCCAGGTGTGTCTTGCTTTCTTGTATAATAGTTCTCTCCTTTCATGGTAAATGCAAGACAAAGAACAAATACAAAAACAGGACTGTTGTAAATGGAATGAAGATCTGTCAAAGGAAAACTACACTTAAAAATGTAATTCCTTATTGTGCTGATTTGGTGTAAGTATATATTGCCACGGAAACGTTCATGTCTGCATTACAACTACATGTCAACTTTGAGATGTGCTGCAGTTCATCCTGAGATTTAACTCTCTTTTCTAAGATGACAAATCTTTCTTTAGTAAGTCTGCTCTGCCATCGTTAAGAAATTGACAGGTTAGGAGCAGAGGCGTGTACTTTATCATCTAGTCTGAGTTTGTGCACTGACGACTTGGTTACAGATTTAAAGGAAGGAGGTTTGTCTTTAAAGTCTTTCAGGTCTTGCTGGGACACAGGGAGAGTGCTTTGGTTGAAGAAATTGTCTTCATTGAAGTCTTGCATAGGCACCACCATGTGTTGATGGCGTCTTTTCGCTTTGTTCACACATCTGGCGATTCTTTTGGAAATGAGATAAATGATCTCACAGATGTTGAGAATGATGCAAAGGGCAGAAGCTCCAACCATGAAGTAGGTGAAGACTTTCTTTTCAGTAGGATGTCCGATGTAGCAGTCCACCTGATTTGGACAGGGTGACACCTCACATTTGACCAGCCGAGGTAGGTAGAAACTGTCGTACACTTTGTGGAGAATGTAGAGGAAAGCCACCTCGATGCCAGTCTTCACAAAGAGGCTGATCAGATAAGTCCACCACAGCCCTCCGTGCTTTTTGCCTGTGTTGTTGTAGAGCATCTTGGCATCTTCCCCATGCTTGGCCCTGTGCTTGCGCTCTCGGTCATCCCGGTATGCCACATGCATGACCACCATGAAGGATGGGCAGGTGACGAAGATGAGCTGCAGCGCCCACAGGCGGATGTGGGAGATGGGGAAGAAGAAGTCGTAGCAGACATTAGCACAGCCAGGCTGCTTAGTATTACAGTCAAAGTCCTTCTGCTCATCGCCCCACACTCTCTCTGCGGCCACCACATAGACCATGACCCTGAACACAAACACCACAGACAGCCACACTCGGCCGAATGCTGTGGAGTACTTATTCACACCACTGAGCAGGGCCTGGAAGGTCTTCCAGTCCATGGTTCTAGCACACACTCAAAACTTGGATTTCCTTTCTTCCTTGTTGTATGTTGAATCTGTAATTGACAAAGACTTAATTAACAAAGTAACTTTATGCAGCAAATTACATTCACATATATGTGTAGGTCCTAGGCCTAAGACAAATTTGAACATAGTAAAAAACAATACTATAAAATTATGTTAATGATAACCCTTTCAAATCAGTTTCAGAGGGGGATGGACTAAAGACTGTGCCAAACACAAACCTGAATACAGATTTTGAACAACTTATAGGATATTTATAAAGCAATTGCTGTATGACTGTACAAATGGATTCTTATCTTTTGGTGACCATTTTGTTTATGGCCCTCTAACTCCATTAGACTATGTTAAGTCTCTTATGTAGTCTACATTTCAACACAATTATTTACTGGGCTATTTTACACAACATCAGAGTAAATGACTGCGTGGGACCATCAAAGCGACTCGATTCGAGAGTTACTTACCAAGTGACTCCTAATCCATCTTAAGCGACTAAACTCAAATTTTAGTCCCCGTTTGTAGCTCTTCTCTCGTCGTTTGAGTAATTTCACGCACCAAATCGTTTACTTTCGACAGGTAGAGCCCTCCGCGCGAACAAATGCGCCTGTAGGTGTGGTTAAAGTCAGACGAAAGTTTGGCCAGATGTGGCTCTGCTGTCTCTCTCTCTCTCTCTCTCTTCCTCTTCCTTCACCACGCACCTCCCTCCTTTTCACAAGTCTCCTTTTTCCTCAGACGCTACAGTAATGTGGACAAACCTTTAGAAATCACATGAATTTAAAGTATTTTGAGGATGGTGGTCGGCTTAACACGCACAAACGAATAGGCCTAATAAAAAAGAGACAGAAAATCCCAACTTTTTGTGCTCCATATTTCCTAGAACAGGGATGTTTGTCCTCATTGTTTCTCAGTACCTTGTAGCCCTCAGGTGATTATGTTTTGAGATGTCTTCCACAGTTGCAATACAGATTTTCTGAAGGTTTTGTGCAAGAAAAATAAATAAATAAAATAGGCTGGTACAAATATGTTATTATATTACATTAATGTATTGTTACATTACATTGTTATTGTCCACAATAGGAAGGAGTATACCATTTCATTTTACCTTTCAAACAGACTCATCTCAAATAACATCCTCTATTTTGTCAGGGAAACCTATTCCCTAACAAAGTCACTTTAACAAAATGCAAGTCAGAAAATGCATGTTTATCCACTCTCCTTAGTTCTTAGTCTTAGTTTCTTATAGATTGTTAAGAGAGGGATCAGATATATGTTTGGGTAGGAAATGCCAATGCTGTGCCCAAGCATGCCATTGGTTGCAGGCTGCTGCATGCGTGCAGAGCTTTGGAGTTCTTTTGTTCTGAGTTCGGAGAATAAAATCCCTGTAAACATTGATTGTATTAGGAGTCGTGTCATGTCATGTCTGTATTGTCAGTGTTCGAATAATTGTTTTAACAGCTTAAGTCCAGGAAGAGACATAGGACACTTTTTAAGAAAGATCACTTAAAAACATCAGTGGCTACAATGGAGCAAAACATTCACACAATAGAGCATATATTGTATCTTCATTAAATCCTAGCCCTTTAAGTAATTCATTCATTCCATATTTATTATTATACATGTGTATCCTGACTATAGCAACATCATGACAGTACACAGATAAATCATGACATTTCATTGAAGGTTCTGCTGTTGAGGGATGTGAGTGGCACAAACCATGTGAACATACAGGCCTATGCAAGCACAGAAACTATAGCCTATTGTGGAGGAAGTGCCTTGATGAGTAGAACTGGTCCAGGCTGTTGGCCGAGACACACCTGAAGAATGTATGCATGAGTCAGCGACCTGCCAGCTGCAAGTCACAACAAGAAGCATCCACACAACTCGATAAACACATCACTTCTCAATACGGCTAATGTAAGAGAAAGAAACTGGACTGAAGCTAGAAAGTGAAATAAGACCCCCGGATATGGGCTTGGTAAATGAGGGCAATTATTGTGTTTACAGAACCGCCCTAGAGGAAAGAAACAGTCACCAACCAAACATATAGTGTATTGGATTCAATTTACCTATTATATAATAGGTATATAATTAAAAATCTACCAAGTCCGAACAGTAGTACTAAACGTGAAGACAGTGGTTGTTAGTGTGATGATTCACAGACTTATTAATGCTCTATATTGGTCCAATGAATGCCAGTAAAAGTACCACTGGAGAGGGCCTTAAAAAAAGTCAGTATGAGTCATCTGCAGGGCTAAGCAAAGCCATGCCAAAACCACAACTCCAGTCTTAGAAACTCAAGTGAACAACTTAAATCAGTTTTTCATCCTGGGATTGTGTGTTTTTCTCTTTTTGTTGTTTTATAACACTTCATCTTCCTTATCACACATATTTCAACAGAATGGACTTAAGAATTCCTGCACTGGGTGGGTCCACACGTCAATGTAGATGAATGAAAAGAAGAGAAAAGAATGACTCCTCCTCATACTCCAGTCCAAAAGTACCAATCAAGCCAAACAGTTGAGGTCGCTGCTCTTAGCAACAGAAAACTCTTCCTGGAGTTAGGAGGGGTTTATGAAACACATGGAAAAAATGAAAAGTCACATGCAGTTGTGAAACCCACAAGCACAAGAAGAGCTCTGTTTTTTAGGATTATCTTCATTTAACACCAACAACACAAATCTTTAAAAAAAAATGTTTTTAATTTAAACAAAATATTTACAAGCACATCTAGGCTTGCATTTCTGCCATGCCAAATATTATACGTGAGCAAATGTGTTTACAAAAGTACTCTGCAACCTCATCATTCTCTCTTTTCTACCTGTTTAAACATTCAAATACCACAATTGTATAGCAGCACAAGCTTTCTGGTTTAAATTATGTTAAGTTACAATATATACAAGAGCAACTTTACACTGTCCTCAGAGCAAAACCACCACAGTGTTTAAAACGTCTGGACGGTGGGCGCCTAAGGGAGGGAATATCTTACACAGAAAACCACATTTTGTTTGTACAAAGTCTGAGTCAAGTAAAGAATCTGAATTCAAACTGACTTTGTATTTTGACGATACAAAACAGCAATATACAGCATTCCTGAGTTATTAGACAGTGTAGCAAGCACAATATTTATTGCAGGCTTCACTGTTCCTGTTGTTCAAATGTTCCAGTTCATTGTTCTCAGCACAGGAAGGAACTTCCTCCTTTGTAGTTTGGAAGACAACAGCCTTTTAGAGTTCTTGTAGTTGATCGAACCTACTTTCCTTTTAAAAGATTGTCATTAGAAATGGCCATGTTGTATGTAGGAACAGGGGTCTTTGGAGTGGGAGATTTTAAATTATTGCCCTCCATAAGAGTGCTTCCACTGGAGATTGTGTCTGTCAAGACACGGTGAGAGCGGCGCTGTCCATTGAAGCATTCTCGAAAGCGTTTGCCCACTAAATAGAGAATTTCAAATACTGAGAGGACAATACATGCTAGGCTGGTGACCACCATGAAAATGGTGAAGATTCTCTTTTCTGTGGGACGTGCAATGAAGCAGTCCACTACGTTTGGACAGGGGACCTGTTTGCACTTTATGAGGGAAGGGAAGTCATAGCCCTCATAGATGTGGTAGAGGAGGTACACAAAGGTGGTATCCACTCCTATTTTAAAAACAAGGGTTAGCACATAAGTCCACCACAAGCCACCACGCTTCTTCCCTGTGTTCTGGTAAAGTTTGCGGCAGTTCTCTCCATATTTGGCTCTGTTTTTCTTCTCTCTATCCTCTCTGTAGGCCACATGCATGACCACTAGCAGTGATGGACAGGTGACAAAGATGAGTTGCAGAGCCCACAGACGCACATGAGACACAGGGAAGAAGTGGTCATAGCAGACGTTGTGACAGCCAGGCTGAGCCGTGTTGCATTTAAAGTCCTTTTGCTCATCCCCCCAAACCTTCTCTGCTGCCACCACAAACACCATGACCCTGAAGAGGAAGACGACGGACAGCCACACTCGGCCAAAGGCTGTGGAGTATTTGTTCACTCCACTGAGGAGACCCTGCAGAAATGCCCAGTTCATGGTGGATTTGTTCACAGCAGTTTGCGCTTCTGCTGATGGGACACAGAGCGAGACTCTTCAGCAGCACTAGCAGATGTCGGATATCTGCCGAAACAACATGAAATATACAATATTACACACCGGAGTGGGAAAAGACATTTAAGAAAGCGTAAAAACTATTCTTTCACATGGTTTAACTTGGTGTAAATAATAGGGAGGGGGGAAAGTAGCAAAAGTAAATAAAATACTTCACATTGAACTGGAACTGTTCTTAAAAGATGGTTGTAATTAAGATCTCCGTACCAAAGCTGTACAGTCCGCGCGTAATTACGCACAACTTAACACTCGGACTCTGTAACCACAAGTTACAACGTCGTCCTAAAGAGATTAACCACAAAGTCAGTTTTACTTACGGTTTTCGGCTTTAAGTGGCGGTTCCGTGTCGAAGCGGAGAAAAACGCGCTAGATGAATCTCTCCCACAAATGAAAATCTACTGAACTGGGGAGCAGGGGGTGGAGTTCTAGCCTGTCATGTCTATGGAGTCCCGACCTGCTCAGGTGTGGCAAACAGCTCAACTTCTCAGAATACTTTTCACCTAATAAGAGACGAGTAGACTACATGCTTCGACATAGTATAGTTTTTAGTTAGAAACAATTATCTGAACGCATCACTCGTTTTGCCTGCGTGTTAAGACATAATGGCAATGATACGATATCTGATGCCGTTTTTTCTCTTTTCATTTAATAACAAATTGATACGAAGTAGAGTTAAATGTGAGGCTAATATGGCAAATGTCGAAGTAGTGCTTTATTACTTAAAAATAATTCAGTACAAAAGATCACACAGGCTGGTTCATTTTCTATAAAATTGTTTTATTCAAATATCTACATGGCTCAAAAAGGAGTCCACAGCTTTTGTTAGGGTCACATAAATTCACCACAGTCTGAGATAATCACTTTCTGCTTTGGCTTGCCATCTTTTGTTCCCTGTGCCTGTAAAATAGAACAGTTTCAAGATGTACAATGCAAAATGGATTCATATTTTCTTAAGACTTCCAGAAGAATGCACATTGGAAAGCATAAGTGAAGTTGTTGTTGATTTGTGCACTGATACTTGCAATCAGAATGAGTAAACACAACACAATGCAAAATAGCTGCAACTATGGAGCAAGTGTTCATATGTTGTTTATTACTTGTATTACAGCTAATGATACGTTTATTTAAACATATATTCAAAATTTTGAATCCATTTTAAAGTAGATTATTCATAATGTAATTTTCTAGAGGTGATTCCATGGAAATACAAAAATACAGAGTCAAAACCATTCTCAGCCTTCTCAGAGTATGGATACATGTTTTGGCGCAATAAAAACATTGCAAAAATATATATTTTTGGCAAAAAGTTACATCCTGTGGATTTAGGATTACATTTCATAATGAGGTCCAGTTTTAATAGCCCTTCTGAATGAGCTTGAACTTTACTTTTTGTGAGGTAAATAAACATCAGTCTTACGTTAATAACCTCTCACAGCAAGGTCCATACCATAGAGTTTGACATTGACCACCAAATGGACTTACCTCCATTGCTCGAACTACATCCATGCCCTCTACCAGTTCACCAAAAACAACATGTTTTCCATCCAACCAGTCTGTTTTGTCAGTTGTGATGAAGAACTGTGATCCATTTGTGTTTGGCCCAGAGTTGGCCATGGAGAGCTGCCCTAAAACCAGAGGAGACACAGTAAATAGATAGATCTAAGATCTAAGATCTGTCTTAGTTTTTGTATTGTCTATATATTGGAATTTGTACACTGTCTTTTTGCACTGCTTGGCCAGAGAGAAACGAAATTTTGATTCACTGTATGTCAAACACATATGGCAGAATTGACAATTAAGCTGACTTTGAACTTTGAGATTGACCGATCGATCTATTGATCGATAGATGCATACTGCATGAAACTGAAACATGTCTTTGTACATGTCTTACCTGAGCCGGTGTGTTTCAGGACAAAGTTTTCATCTTCAAACTTTTTTCCATAGATGGATTTGCCACCAGTGCCATTGTGGTTGGTGAAGTCACCACCCTGGCACATGAACTGAGGGATGATACGGTGGAAACTGCTGCCTTTGAAGCCAAAGCCCTTTTCATGAGTACATAGACACCGGAAGTTCTCTGCAAAAACAATTTAAGATTTACAAATAATAATAATAATACTACAAGCAACAATATGAAGGTTGTACTGCACCCTAACCCTCAACAACTGAATGTATTTAATTTGAATAAAACACCATTTCTCTTTGAACAAATCTACTCGACTTTACCTGATATTACCTTTAGATTAGGGTAACAAAAAATGCTGTAATCTGCTTTTATGAATTAATGCTTTAAAGAACTTTCTAAATAATTAATAACTAATATAACCCCTATTAAAGAGACACATACCTGCTGTCATAGGGACAATGTCAGCACGTAGAAGAAAGCGTAACCTTCCTGCTGGCTTGTTGCCGATTTTGATATCCATATAAACTTGAGGATTTACTCTCCCCTTCTTTGCTGGTGGCTCAGCCTGCAAAAATAACAAGAATCATCAAGTTGAGTACTTATTTAGGAACTGTCACTAAATTAGACAAATCTCAATAATAATCTCACCTCCTGTTTGGTGGTGTTGGCCGACTCTCCAGTGCTCGCTGCTTCAGCCTCAGCCTCTTCTATTGTTTTTCCTGAAAACTTCTTCAGCCAATCGTCATCGGACCACACTGTACCAAATGAAAGAACATATTAAGAACAGTTTCTAATTAATTTGCAGGAACAATATAAATTACAGCACCTGGCCGAGATGAGCCTTCTTTGATTCGCATTGGTCGGGCGATGTTGACCCTTATTGTCCGACCAAAAAGCTCAGACTCATTCTGTAATATAGTACAATATCATATAACTGCATCTGAATGCTCACACACTTGTTCTACTCCAATAAGCTTACCATGTTATCAATAGCAGCTGCTGCATCCTAAACACATTAACAAACATTATTAAGTTCAAGAACACAACATTTTTTGGTTTATGAAGGTATTCTAACATGCAATGGCACACAGGTTAAAGAGATATGCCACCCCCAGGTCAAACTTGGGCATCTCCCCACAGTCCAGAGACTAAAATAAGTGATGGAAAGCATTTTCCTGGTCACCCAGCCATTGTCCAGGTCTGTCAGCACTGACCGCCGCGTGCAGCTGCAGCTACTCTGCGTTAGACTGGAGGCTAACGTCGCCAGAGAAAGATTTCGGCCAAAAGGAATTAATTTGCTCGATGCTTTTCCCAATTACTTTCTGTGTAGTGCACATTCATATCGAGTGCAAATAAATGTGCAAATCAACACGGAGAGCTTGACTTGGTCATTTTGGGTGGGAACTATTTTTCAATGCGGAAAAACAGAGCCGAAGCACACAGGGGAATCCCTGTTACGCACCACGTTACGCAGCGTGGTGTGTGCTTCGGCTCTGTTTTTCCGCAATGAAAAATAGTTCCCACCCAAAATGACCAAGTCAAGCTCTCCGTGTTGATTTGCACATTTATTTGTACTCGATAGACTCCAGTCTAACGCGGAGTAGCTGCAGCTGCGCGCGGCGGTCAGTGCTGACAGACCTGGACAATGGCTGGGTCACCAGAAAAACGCTTTCCATCACTTATTTTAGTCTCTGGACTGTGGGGAGATGCCCAAGTTTGACCTGGGGGTGGCATATCCCTTTAAGATGAGAAACTCCACTTGCCTCTGCCAATTCAAACTCAATAAATGCAAATCCTCTGTGTTTTTCTGTAAAGTAACACATTAGTGAGAAGATTAGTATCGTTAGTATGTAGACAATTGAAATGCATTTTAAAAACCCACCTGTTTCATAGTCTAAAGGAACTTGAATGTCCACAATGTCTCCAAAAGGAATAAAAGCTGCGTGTAACACCTTCTCGTCCACCTCTTCTGCCAGGCCACCTAAACAATGAGTAGAATAAATCGTATATTATTGGTAGCATTTGGATGTTCAGATGTGGTGGGCTAGTTTTATCCATTCAAAAACACACCGTAACTACACAGCTACATGCTTTCTAACGCGGTTCAACGTAATACATACAAGTGCCCGTAAACATATTCAAACCGAGGCCATTGTCTGATTAAAAAAACATCACAATACAATGGAAAAACTCTAAATTAAAATCAACTTACCAATATACAAAACTCGTTTGTTGGTAGCCATATTTGATTTGACCTCTCAACTGTGTCCTCCGCTGATTTCCATTGGTTCACGCTCAGCTAAAGCCCCGCCCCATATTACTCATAAACTACTACGCCATCTGCTGGACGTATGGCTGTACATGTATTTTATTGTCAATTTACTATAACAGATCAAAGTCAAAGATCAAAGATTAAAGTCAGCTTTATTGTCAATTCTGCCATATGTGTTCAACATACAGTGAATCGAAATTTAGTTTCTCTTCGGGGGGCGAGGACATAGAGGCGCTTCTGAGCCCTCTTTGCTAGTGAGGCAGTGTTCGCTGTCCGTCCGCAGGAGAGGTCCTCACTGATGTGCACCCCCAGGAATTTGGTGCTGCTCACCCTCTCTACAGCAGCACCGTTGATGGACAGTGGGGGGTGCTGGGTGGGGCCTCTCCGGAAGTCTATAACAATCTCCTTGGTCTTTTCAACATTAAGAAGGAGATTGTTATCGCTGCACCACTTGGTCAAAAGGCTCACCTCACTCCTGTAGTTTGTCTCATCGTTATTAGAGATGAGACCCACCACAGTCGTATCGTCCGCAAACTTCACAGTGTGATTGGTGCTGAAGGCTGGTGAGCAGTCGTGGGTCAGCAGAGTGAAGAGAATCGGACTGAGCACACAGCCCTGGGGGACTCCTGTGCTCAGTCTAATGCAGCTTGAGGTGTTTCTGCCGACCCGCACTGCCTGTGGCCTCTCGCTGAGCAAGTTACGTTACACAGAGGACTGAAATTGCGTTTCACCGGACACCAAATGTGCAATTTAACTAAAAATGTGTAATTTAACCAAAAACTAAAATGTGCAATTTAACTAAAAATGTGCAATTTAACCAAAAACTAAAATGTGCAATTTAACTAAAAATGTGCAATTTAACCAAAAACTAAAATGTGCAATTTAACTAAAAATGTGCAATTTAACTAAAAACTAAAATGTGCAATTGACTAAAAAAAAAACAGACATACGCACGCACGCACGCACGCACACACACACACACACACACACACACACACGCACACACACACACACACACACACACACACACACACACACACACACAAGGACATGAAGTGTACACAGGCATCAACAATAAATAGACATTAGACATACAGGTAAACATATACTCTTCCAACAAGAAGGAACATTTGAGGCAGAATAAAATGTGCAATATGTAAGTTGCAAAAGTTAAGGTGCAATTTATAAAGTGCAAGAGTGCTGAAAGCTGCATGGACATCAATGTGTTTACGTTTTCACCATCTACTACACTTAACTTAATGTGTGGTTATGTTCTTATTATGCAAGACACCCAAAGCGCTTTACGGTGCATAATTCATTCACTCCACAGAGTAGTCGTAAGATAGACTACTATTGTAGCTACAGCTGCCTTAGGGTAGACTGATAGTAACAAGGCTGCCAATCTGTAACAACCACCAATTGAGACGTAATAGTTTCATACTTGGCTAGGTGGTTGTTATCTTGCCTAAGGACACAATAGTTAGAGCCAATGCAGGTCCACTGTGGCACCTGGTATTCCCAGCAGTCTCCCATTCAAGTACTGATCAAGCCCCACTGATTAGCTTTCAACACAAGATCAGGAATTGTCAAGTAAGTAAAATGAGAGAAAAAAAAACAACAGATTTTCCCCAACATCTTCACTTTATTTTGAATGGCCTTACAGCATGTCAAAGAAAACATGGTGTTGGTCAGGTAAAATTAATCATTACATTTTGAAGCTAAGCAAAGAGCAGGCTTCATTTTCATAAAAATGTGTCTCTCCTTGGCCTCAGACCATTTTCACTTTTTGTTTTTACAATATTTAAGTAAGTTACAATTACAAACCTGTATCTGTATTTTTATATTTTTATAATTATTTTTATTTAATTAGAAGACTTCCAGCATTTATTTTAGGAGGAGGGAGCAGAGGCAGGGGGAGCCATGCCACCAACTTTCTGAGTGGCATCTTTCTTGGCCTGGTGTGCCTGCAGGACCGCCACGGCTTCCTCCACCTAGAAACAGGGCATAATATTATTAAACATAACCTACTCATCATATTACACATGCTTACACTGGTTACCTTTGAACGCAGAGATTCGTGAGACTCCAGCATATGTAGCAGCTCAGAGTTGTCAATCTCTAGCAACATGCCAGTGATCTTTCCAGCCAGGTTGGCATGCATGGCCTGAATCAGTGGGAACAGGCGCTCTCCTGCCAAAGAAAACAATATGGATTATAATTATGAAAGCCACCATTCTTCTCTTTCCAGATATATGCCTTATTACCTAGCATCTGCTTTTGCTCCTGTGGAGGTGCAGCTGCCAGCATAGAGGCAGTGAGAGGCTCCTGGCCCTGGACGTGCACAGCAGGCTGAGGCTGGGACCCAACAATAAAATATAATTAAAATATAATGTGATACATCATGTGTAATAATTGTATTAGTGGTTTTAAAGGGGTTATCTTTTGATTACTTGGTATTCTCACATAAGAAATATTTTAAAAGTAAATTCACAAATGTTGAACTTGATCATTTATTTAGTGAGCAGACCTGAGAACTGTATTCTGTACTCATGTGGGTGAGACTGTGTCTGTGTGTGGGTTGTATGATTGTGTGAGGTCAGGCAGTTGTGGGGGTAGGGTACTTGGGTGGAAGGGCATGTGAGATTGCTCTTTTATGAAGCACTTTGTGCTACATTTTTGCTTTATAAATAAAGTTTGAGTTGATATTTCAGTAAAAATCAGCATTTTAACTTTATTCCATTAGCTGCGCCTCGGTCTGTATTAAATATTATGGACCTAATGTGACGTCTTGTGGTACCCAGCAATAATGTGTATTGTTTTATTGGTCATACCTGCTGCAATGGAATCGGTTGAACAACCTGCGGGTTAGGATTACGAACACCAGTTGCATACTTGTATGGAGGAATTGCTCTAGGACCAGGAACCCCCACTGAAGGGCGAGTAGCCATTGTCTGGCCAGAGGCTAAACAACAAGAAGAGTAATCTAATGAATTACACAATGTATATAAAACGAATACAGTAAAACAGTCTACACATAATCATAATGCATTTGGTTTATGTAGTGCTTTTCTATATACTATAAGTGATCTTACAGATTTGTATTAATTTGCACTATTCATTCACTCCATACTCCTACAACTGTAGCCACAGCTGCCCTGGGGTAGACGGAATCAAGCCAGCCAATCAGAGCAGAGTTCGAACCAGGACCATTGAGTTGGGTGGAATGAATGCTCTAACCACTAAGTAGTGTTGGTATGTTTCAAAATGCGTTGCAAAGCGGGTATTTCGTATTTGTTTTCAAAGTACTCTCCCTAACACTGCCACTGAGCGACTCCCACCCTGGATTGATGGATTTTTAAAAGGTTTTCTCTTACAGGCAAGTGTTGTGGGCTAACTGACCTCTTGGGCCCTGTCCACTGCTGCCAGGACTCATGTGTCTGAGGTTAGCTCGTGGTCCTGGCTGACGAAGTGAGTTTGGAATGCCCTGGAAACCTGTGGGTCAAATAATTAAAATCACAAACTATTGAATTAAAGTGTATTGTTTAATTAAATCTGAATTGTAACAGTATATATCACAATTTACCTTGACCTCTACCACCCTGCTGCTGCCACCGAGGATTAGGTCTCATTTGAGCCAGCTGATTGGGCGCATAGTATGTGGTCCTATTCTGGGCCTGAAAATGAAATAAAGGTATCCTCATACATGAAGAAACTAAAACACGTCTGAATTTAATAGTGGTTCAGATTAAACATCATCTCACCTGTGGCACAGCTGGCATGAAGTAGCCACTGGTCGGCTGGAACTGGTTAATGATGGCATTAGCGGGCATGGCCCTCATTCCTGCAATCCGCTGCATGTATTGATTCGTGAGATGGGCTTTGCGCTCTTCTTTACGCTGGGCCAGGGCCACATACAGAGGTTTAGAGCCTACTATGCGTCCATTCATTTCTGTCACAGCTTTAGTGGCCTCCTCTGGGGAGGAGAAGCAGACAAAGCCGAAGCCTTTTGAGCGTCCCTCCTCCAGCATCACCTACCAACACAGAGAAGTTAGTGCATGGGCTCTTTCGCATCGGAGATACTATCTGATCATTCAAAGTACTGCGTCATACCTTTGCACTTGTAATGGATCCAAAAGGAGAAAATTCCTTGCGCAATTTTTCATCATCTATTGTGTCATCCAGGTTTTTGATGTAAAGGTTAACCCCCTAAAACAAATACTAGTAATAGTAATGACAAACATAACTATTGTGTGAAGAATCCCTCAGTCGTCCAGGAAGAATCCATGGCAAGAGGAGAAATTCAAATATGGTCAAATATGTTTCGCAGTTCATCCAAGCTACTTCTTCAGTTCTGGCTAGAGTGCTGGTGGACACTGCCTTATATCTGCCTGAAGGGAGGAGCTAACTACAATGAAATTACTATGAAACTATCACACCTATTTGTTTTCAGTTTCTGTCTGGGGTCTTGTTAGCATAGTCATTCAGGCTCATAATGGGTGTTTTCACACCTCTGGACCTGACCTGGCTGCCCTATTGTTTTCTTTGTTTGTTTTGATTTTGGTTTGTGGATAGAGTTATAGATGGGAGAAAAATTGTGTGAGACCTCCATTTCTGTTCAAGGAAGGGTTCTCTTTTTTGACAGAAATGGAGGGCTCAGACACAATTTGTCTTCTATCTATAAATCCTAAATCAAAACAAACAAAGAAAACAATAGGGCAGCTAGGTCAGGTCCAGAGGTGTGAAAACATTCATTATGGTCCTGAATGACTATGCTAACAAGACCCCAGACAGAAACAGAAAAAAATAGGTGTGATAATGGTAATTTCATTGTAGTTAGCTCCTCCCTGCAGCCAGTTATAAGCAGTGTCCACCAGCACTCTAGTCAGAACTGAAGAAGTAGCTTGGATGAGCTGCGAAACATATTCGACCAAATAAACTTTGTCCAGTTGACAAACTGAATTTCTCCTTTTGCCATACATAACTATTACATAATAAAGTATGAATATAGAGGCTTGGGCTTTCAGACCTGATATCGACTGATCCGCTCTTGCTTCAGCATCTCAAATTTTCTCTTCAGTTCTGCCTGTCTCTCCATCTTCTTCTGAGCCCGACCCACAAACACAGTTTTGCCATTGAGCTCGGTGCCATTCATTTCTTCAACAGCCTTGGGCAAATAACAATGTTACAAATTTTGACAGATCTAACTGGAAGGTACTAAAGAAGCAATGTACCTTGTTGGCATCCTCATGTTTCTCATAACTGACAAAGCCAAAGCCTCTGGATTTGCCAGACGGATCAGTCATTACTTTGACACTGAGTGTTTTACCTTCAAGAGTTTGCATGGTTATTAATAAATTTAATTGAATTCAACTTTATATATATATATATATATATATATATATATATCTTTTATAATATATATTAGTTTACCATATTTATCAAATAGCTCTTTGAGTCTGTCATCATCCATGTCATCCCCAAAGTTTTTAATGTACACGTTGGTAAACTCTTTGGCTTTGGCTCCAAGTTCAGCCTCTCGTTCTTTTCTGGATTTGAAACGGCCCACAAATCTGAATAAAGGGCAAGAGAGGAAAAATATTATATTATAGTCCTAGACAGATAATCTTTTTTACTTTTTAACTGGTCTGACAATTTTATCCAGATTTCCAGGTACAAATGTTGCAGACTAATAACCTACATTATGACTTATGGCAAAACCAAATAATTTTAGTTGCTGTGAATACCACCAGAAGCAGGCAAATGCGTTGGCATGCTTGACACAAAACACCATGACAGCCATCAAACATCTTGGTCCAAAACTTGATATATACGCAGGTGGATGGAGGAGTCTCACAGTACAAAGGGAAAGCTGAGGAGGACCAAATGATCTTATATACCTTGCTATGTGGACCTTGTTCCCTCGGCCATCCCGTTATGTATCCTGCATTCGATCCATCACTAAAACAAACAATCTTGGTCACACACACACACACACACACGCACGCAGGCACTTAACATGTATGGCCAGAAAGTGAGAAAAATGGTGCAACAGAAAGAGCAGCAGATACACTAATGCACAGTAAGTAAGATGTTATCTTCACTTATGATCAGAGGTGAACATATTAGTTTGGTTATTCACACACACCCAAATAAGATAAAATTAATTTCAACACCAAGCATAACAATTTGACAGTATTACAGTTACATGTACATACAGCTACACAAAAGAATAAAAACTATAAATATAAATGTATGTTTTAAAATGTAGTGTAATTATAATGACATCCAGGAGCTCCTATGACCAGACACTCACACCTTGCGGTCATTCAGGAGCATGCCATTCATCTTCTCAATGGCTCTGTCGGCAGCATCCTGCGTCTCAAAATGAACAAACGCATAACCTTTGGAGCCGTTCTCATCACACACCACCTGAGCAGAGGCAGAGGTTAGTGAAAATTCTACACTATAAAAATGCATTTTGTGAGCATGTTTTGGGCCTATAGCTGATTTAATATGAATCTCTAATGTATTAATACAGTGTAATATATATTGTGAATTTGCTGTACCTTGCAGGAGAGAATGTTTCCAAAAGCAGAGAAGGTGTCGTACAGGGCTTTGTTGTCAATCGACTTGTCAAGGTTTTTGATAAACACGTTGCCCACTCCAGACTTCCTGAGGGAGGGGTCTCTTTGGGACCACATGATTCTGATTGGCTTTCCTTTTACAACGTCAAAGTTCATGGTGTCCAGAGCTCTCTCGGCTGGTAGGTGATAGGGGAGGAATGGCAGAGAGGTCAGGCCAAATGTTTACAGCAAATCTACAGCTAAACTTCAAATTTCTGAGGGTCTGAAACAAGTGTATGAATGGTGCTGCAGTCCATGTGGGTGATTCTATGACCAAATGAGTGGACAGCTGCAGAGGGCTGTGACTCCCCACATGCTGGGGCTGGGCCTTGACCCATCTAGCACTCAGCACCAGCCTTTAGACAATCTTTACACATGAATAAGGGACATTACTTGGACAAAGTAGCACAAATCTAACATTAGTGTAGGTTTAATGTTATTTTCCCCATCTCCACACTACTCAAAATACACGTGTAGTGTAATCATTTCTATTCGTTCAACATTAACCCAGTAAATTAGGTTAAAACCTAACAATTCTATTACCACATAATCATTGGGGGTCCAATGTACCAAACATCCCTTTGTGCAGTTAGTTCACTGTGACTGACACACAGCCAGGCTATCCTGCTGAAAGTGTCTGGTAAACAAAACAGCGCTGCCTTGTGTCTGCTGGCATCAGCAGTTTGCCATGGAATTAACTTTACAACCCATTTGCTAAGAGAAGGTGGGCGATCACTGTTGAAACCTATTTCAGTATTATAACATATGCTAATGCTGGGGTAATAATTATACATATAGAACTGTATTTGACTATTTACAATATAGTAAAAACTGATTAAAATGAACAAAGTATTATAAGCAGGCAAATTTATCCCAGAGTAGAAGATGTTCTAAATTTAGGTTTGGGTCCTGAGAGGTATGTGCAGCATGGAGAGTGAGTAGAGCATTCTCCACTATTGAAGGGTTAGAAACAAGTATGCTCAGATGAGTAACACCAGACCTCGTGGGTGTTTGCACAACAAGGATAAAGGAATCCCATACAACCAAACTTCACTATAGCCTGCATTTACTCTAAGCAGCAGTACACACTGGCCCTGTGCTCCTATCACAGCATGCTTAATGTTGTTGTTGTTGTTGTTATGTTAAATATACAGTTCCCATGCCTTGTGTTTCCCTTGTTTTCCCACTTTGGTGTGGATTTTGTATTGGCTTGAGCAGATAGATTGTGACAGGTGTTAAGCAAAGACAAGAGACATAAAAGTCACATACAAGCTCCAAAGGGCCACCAGTGACCACCACACCTGCCACAACAGCTCAAATGTTTAGATAGCCCTGTAAAGCTGAAAAAGCTCTGGACAGATAATAAAAAACAGCTGCTACTATCTGAATAGTCGATAGTGTATAAAGCTTATTTATAATGTTATAGAACAATGCCGTTTTAGGGGTCAGTCACTAGGTTTTATTTAACAAAAGCAGCCGTTATAGACACTGGCAATTTTTAGCAAGAAAAGTGGGTCAGCTTGGGTTAAAGGAAGCGGGGTTGGCAGTAAGCCTACAGAAAAGTTGGAAGTAGTCACATGTGTTCCAAATGTCATAGGTCCATACTAGAAAAGACGTCAACAGTGCAAACTGCCCCTGTGATAAAACACTCAAATCGCTTTTTACAGTGATGCCATCTTACCGTCAGCAGGCTGAGAGAAGTTGACGTACGCATATCCCAGGGACCTGCGGGTGATCATGTCTCTGCAGACCCGAATGGAGAGCACGGGTCCGGCCGGGCTGAATTTCTCATACAACATCGCCTCGGTGATGTCGGGGTGCAGGTCGCCAACGTAAAGAGAAGCCATTGGATAACTTCCCGTAGCTGTGTTCATATCTCAGAAAGGACTAAATAAAAATGCCTTTTCGTCAAAGGCAAAAAAAGAACCAGCCAGTATAACGGGTCCGGTCTCGGTGTGTGCGCACTCGCAGGCAGCAGCCTCGAGCCAGCCGGTCCAGCTCCACAAACACCCAAGATTAAAAATGACAATCCCAAAAACAAAGTCTTCAAGGGGCTCTTCCTTCAGGGAAGAAAACTTCGGCGTAGGATTCCTTTGCCTTTTTTTTTTTTTTTTAAATAAATTGTAATTTTACTATTTTTTTAAGAGGTTTCTTTTTAAATATGACGTTTCAAATATGAGCTTGTTTTTGTATGAAGATTTTTAAGAATTTTATATTTTTTATAATGTTTTTTCTTTACGTTTTTCCAAGAACTGTGAGTAGAACACTCACGGTTGTTGTAGCCAGGGAAAGAGAGTGCGTGAGGAAACCACGGGCTCTTTATAGACGCGCTACGGAGGAAACTGTGGCCAGGGTCAAACTTAAAAGCAAAGGGAAAAAACATGCGCTATGAGAGTGCACTGGACCACTGACCACAGCTCCACACAGCGACATATGTGCAGAATGCTATTACTGCTCATTATTGAACATTACTCACGTGTAACACTCAAATAGTCCAACTTTAAATCATATATTCACTGAAATGTTCAATGCGCCATGACCTTTTAACCCCCATTACACAATTAAGGCAGTTCAAAAGGTCTTTTGAGATTATTGCATAGGCCTATGTCTAAACCCATAGGTAGGCTGTAGATAGAAGAATAGCTCATAAATAACATCTGTGGCATCTGCAGTATCTCTTTTGCTAGATGACTTTCATACTTTTTTGGATATTAAAAAAAACAAGGGTAGACACGCAAACAGGAGTGTAGTAGTGGTATTCTAGTACAAACCATCTTAGAGGCCCCCGCACTAAATGTTCTTTATAAAATGATGAATGCACATTATAGGCGTTTTGAGGGTCCATGTAAGCACGTGCCCTAGACCAGTGTTTCCCAACCAGGGGTACAATTACCCCTAGGGGTACATGAGCACACTGCAGGGGGTACTCTGCAGTGTTGCTGCCAGGCGCAGGGGGAGATTTTTTTTTTTTTTTTTATTCTAATTTGAGTAGATTTGAGTTAAAGAAAAGAGAGAAAATGCCTGAGAATTAAATTTTCAAATTAAGAAGATGAAATAAAATGATTTTCATTTAATAATCCGCTGTGTCACGTTCTACTTTTGGAGAATTATCAACACGTATGAGTGAGGGGGTACTCGAGGTATGACAAAAAGAGGAGGTACACAAGACAAAAAAGGTTGGGAAACACTGCCCTAGACCCCCAGTCGGAGTAGGCTAGTCTATGCTCTGTGAGAGAAAAATGGCATCTTTGAATAGTTCAGGGAAATATAAGAGATAAGACTTTATTGATAGGAGAAATTGACGCGCCACATTACCTCCAGGCAGCTTAGTGCAAAAGAAAGTTATTTGTTAAAATTATATCAAAGAAAGTTAATAAAGTAAGTGGTAGCTGCTGATATTGAAAAAATGTTATGCAGCAAACGACATCAGCTGGAGTATAAGCTAATCAACCTTAATAGGCCTACAGTACTAAAGTAACTTTTTGGTCCCAGGTCTGCTTCCTGCTGGTCTCCATGGAAATGCTAAAGCTTTTGCGTGGTCCACAGTATGGCATTAAACCTTTCTAGTTTGCATTTATTCAATTACAAGTATTTATATTGCTAAAGTAGGCCTAATATATTGTATAGGCTAGTGAGTAACATCCATTCTTACAACTCTCTACCTAAAAAGTTACATATTTACCTTTCTACATTTCAACTCTTTATTAATAGAAGTTGGAATCAAGGCTTTCCGTCTATGCCTGATTCACACATGTCTGTTAATGCCATTGTCGTAGTTGCATTTACTGTAGTTCTCCTTTTTCCGGTCAGTCTCACAGAGTTCACTTCACCTGTAGAAGAGAAGGCAGTTTGTGGGCGGAGCCTCTCCTCGGGTGGGCGGAGTCTCGCCTCAGGTGGGCGGAGTCTCGCCTCAGGTGGGCGGAGTCTCGCCTCAGGTGGGCGGCAGGAAGAGCTGTCCACAAGCAGGTAAACGGAGAGACGGAAGACATCAGTCCAACAATAGCACTGTCAAAAACAACTAGAAATGACATTCACAAGGGCAGCCATAGTATAACACAAAGGGACATTCTCGCCACCATGCCCTATCTAGGTAAGTTCATTTTTTTATTCTGTTTTCGTCTTGACAAGCTTCTAAAACAATGGCTTATGTTGACTTTCAAAGTTTTAGGCGTGGTCTGGTCTAAACTGTTGTAAACTGATAGCAGGGGAAATAGTCATGTCATTGTTGTAGATGCTTTGTTACACTTTTTAGCAGGCAATGTCTTGTGCTCGGACTAGTATGTTATTTTTGTTAAAGGTGTGAAAAGATAGGAATTTTAAATTGTAGAAGCTGATTATTTTCCACCAATAACTTTTCAATGAGAAAAAGCAGGTGAGAGGAATCCGTTTGAACCTGCCCCTCAGGCAACTGAGCCAAAGTAGTAGTTTTGTTTGTACATTCCACCCCAAAGCATTGTCTTTTTCATTTAGGTGGGTGTCATATGGCCCAAGTATGACATCAACTGAGCTCCATGCTCCACAGTCTCCAGAGATCTCACTTGTAGAGAGTGCTGTTTATAAGATTTCTTAACCACAATTTTCTTCTCTGCAGGGGCCACGGGCAATGGTGGTAACTGCCTTATTTCCCAGTTGTTATGGCACTGAGACTGCTTGCCATTTTAAATCAGTGGACCTTGTAGGCAAAGAAAAAAAAAAAGTTATCAATCATTCTATGTTTTTGTTTGTTTTAGGAGTATGCTGTGCCAACCTCAAGGACAACAAAGCCCTGATGAAAATGGGCTTGGGGCTTGTTCTTGTAGGTCATGTAAACTTCCTTCTCGGTGCATTGGTCCATGGTGCAGTATTGAGGCACATCAATGTCCACGAACAGGCGCGCACTATGGTGTATGCTATTGCCAATGTGATTGCAATAGTGGCTGGATTGTTTGTAAGTAGCCTCCATGTAATAAGTGGACTAATTATACATATGTTTTAAATTGTACTTGTATGACTTATGATCCACAGGGAATCATTAATGGAATAATAACCATTGTATTGTCCAAAAACAAGAGAAACAAGATCCTGGTAACTGCTTTTTCCCCCTCTCTTTGGCACAGTGCCGTTCCTTTGCAGCTCATGCTTGAACATGTCATGTTTCTGTGCTGTAGATAACATAAAATTACATATAGACATCAGGTTGGTCCTTGTGTTTTTGTTTTCTCAGAGGTGGGTCCTATTATTCTTCAGCTTTTCAGTAGGACTTTTGGCCATCGCCTCTGCTATTGGTTTGAGTGTCTCCATGGTACAGGGAATTATTTATAAAGGGAAAAGCCTACTAACACATTGCAATTTTCCTGATAAGATTGACACCGCACGCATCACATTTGAGTGTCCTTTTGACCCCACCCGCATATATGTAAGTGCATATTTACTTTTGTTTAAACCGCCTAGATTCTAACATTTTTCTTCTGATACATTTAGGCAACCACACTCATTCTATGGGTACCTCTGATTGTCATGTCAGTGGTGGAAACTGTCTTTGCCTTCCGCTGCTTTGCTGTTTGCACATCGTCCCTATACCTTTGTGCATGCAGGAAAAAACCACTGCAAGCTAGACGGGTAGGAGTTTCTTCTTTTACATTTATTTTTTAGTTTTTTATGGAGTTTGTTTTCAACTTGTATTAACTGCAGGTTCGAATCCAACAAAATGTAGAACGTGTTTCAGCTCCTCCAGAGACTGAAGTGGAGCCTGCAGAAGAAGATGAGCTGCTGGATGGAGATACAGCAGTGGCTCAGAGTGACTGGCTCTGAGCTTAAGCCAGGCTAAAATGAAATGGAACTGCCATATCCAGGTCTAAAGACACAAACAGCCTGTTACCTGTGATGCCTGCACTCATTTTGTGATTTTACTGTTATGCTGTGATATTTTTACATACATTGTGTTGAGTGTATCATGTGACTTATGTATTATAAGATGTTAATTAGAGCCCTCTTGAGACCCTCATTCCAATGGCCCAAATATTTTTTTTAAATCATGGTTTTAATTGTTGACACACTTATCAGATCTAAAACACATGTAACACATTTTATAGGTAATGAGTAGAAATATACATTTTACAAACTCTTGTCTTGCTTTCCATAAGACTCCTCAGCCAATAGCATTTATTAACTAACAGTATAGACTTAGTAAAGATTCAAGTAAAAAAAAAAAAAAAAACTATAAAAGAACAATTTTCCCTAAAATAATGTATATATTTTTATACAACATGAGAACCATGTATACACTTGTCATTGTATTCAGACATGTGAAACAGGTTTATCAGGTCTCATGTACAAGCATGCTTCCAACTTTACTGTATATTGACAAGGCACGTGACAAAAGGAGGAAAAACATCTATGATTTAAATAACTTAAATCCTTAAGATACACAAAAGTACATAAACACTAACCATTTTTACAGTCATTCCACAAGAGAAAGGATATGAAAGTACAGAAAGTATACAAAAAAAACACAATTTTATCAGCATCCAAAATTTTCTAAAGAAGTCCTACAAAAATTGTACTGGGATTGAATTCCCATCAAGTAAACATAATGGTTCAGTCCAATATATTCTCCAGAGCACTTGCACGGAAAATAAAAGGAGACAAAAAACTGGATTTTTTAAAAGTCCAAAGACATTACAATGTTGCACCTGCTGCTCCAGACTTCATGGTGTTTTTGACTCCTCTTTTGGCCTGAGATATAAAAGAGTTACAATTATAAAATGGTTGGTTCTTCACAAAAGATTTCTAAAAATATTTGCTCACTTTGAAGTGTCCATTTTCTCATCCTCTAGCTCCTTCTCTTCTTCTTTGACTTCTTCCATACAAGAGATTTACAACAGAGATTAATCATCCCTGTTAATAATTTGCCATTTTGATGTGTTGAAATGAATAGTGTTGATACCTTCTGTTTCTTCCTGCCCTTTTTTCTCCTTTTCTTCCCCCTCTTTCTCGCCTTCAGTTTTTGGTCGCTTGGGTTTCTTGTAGCTTGTAACATTTCTGCGTCCTCCTTCACCCTCATCTTCAGAGTCAGAGAATTCCTCTTCACATGCTATCCTCTTATCATGGGCACGGACTACAAAAGCATAGCACAGTAAATAAAGGCCTACCCACTTGCATAATATTTTGGATGAAAAGATCTGCCAGATAATAAAATAGAGGTGATAACACATGATTACTTGATATGCGTTTATTGGGATCCTCTTCCTCCTCATCTCCACTGTCTTCCTGTACAGCATCTTCTGGAATGGCCTGCATCTGTACTCCAGGGGCATGAGGGAGCATGCGCAAGTTCTCAAATAAACGCTGCCTAGAATTAAAACATATCGTTTTAGTTGACATGATCCAAAAAATATCCAAAAATTACATGCATTTAGTACTAACTTTATCTTCTCCAAGTAATCATTTGTATTTTGGTTTGTCATGTTGGAGGGGCTAATGTGCAGCTTGAAGTCAGGCCCAAAGTATTCAAAGTAATCATTGTACGGGAGCTCTGCAAAAGATTCCAGCTTAATTAATCATACTTAGTTGTTTGGTTGAATTCATGTAAGTATCCTGCTGTATTAGGTCCTTGTAAAAACTTTAAATTACTTACCATTAGGGATAGAAGCATCAAGTGCCACTGCGGTCTCATATGTCCAACATCGTGCCACATTTCGAATGGTGTAACCTCCTCCACCCAGCATCAGCAATGGGAGGTTAAAGCTTTTCATGTACTCCACACACTTGGCATGGCCTGAAAACATAAAAGATAAAGTAAAACTTATTCAAATATATCAAATGTATAACAGACAATCATTTTGCTGTACACAATAACCCACCTTTAATAGTAAGATTGAAGCAGCCAAGTCTGTCTCCTGACAAAGAGTCTGCTCCACATTGCAGGACCACTGCGCTGGGCTGGTACATCTCCATCACCTTGGCCATGATCTGCAAGCCACAAGATCTCAGTCAAAAATGTTTATATGTCAAGCACTACTATTTATTTACTTACTGGTTTGAAAATGGCTTCATAGGACTCATCATCAATCCCATCCCTCAGTGGGTAATTCACAGCGTAATATTTGCCCTTACCAGCACCAATGTCCTGCAGATAAAAAACATGAGTCACACATTGTTGAAAGTGGTTGACATCGAGTGCAAATGTTGTGAGCTTACCCTGAGATCACCTGTGCCAGGAAAATACTCTCCATATTTGTGAAAGGACACAGTCATGACACGGTCTGTTGTGTAGAAGGCTTCCTCCACGCCATCGCCATGGTGAATATCAATATCAATGTACAGAACTCTCTGATGATATCTAAAGACATAATATTTTTCATATCAGAATAGGCCCAAGAGTGTGTAATTTACAGCACAGATGTAACCAAGCTTTTTTCTTACTTCAGTAACTCTAAGATGGCAAGGACAATGTCATTGACGTAGCAGAACCCAGAGGCTTCAGACTTCTTTGCATGATGTAGACCTCCAGCCCAGTTGATGGCAATGTCTGTTTGCTGCTTATTCAGTTTTACAGCACCAGCTAAATTTAAATAAATCCTGTATGATAGCATTATAGAATATATAGATAAAAAGGACAAGCTTACAAACATCTTACCAACAGAGCCTCCTCCTGAGAGCTGACAGAACTCAAACAATCCATCAAAGACTGGACAATCTTCACCAACATTAACTATAAAAATACAAGCAATCCTCGACACAGTTCTGCTGTTCATATGAATAAGAGTGTTAAGGTCAACTTACATCTCTGCATTTGCTTGCTATACTCTGACATGTTGTCTGGACGAATAGAACGCAGAAACTTGATGTAGTCATCGCTGTGATACTTTGTCATCTCTTCTCCACTGGCTTTGTGTGGACGCTTTGAGAATGAAAACATGTCAAAGTCACCATAGACAAACAAAACAGTCAAAGTAACAAACAGAGGGTCTGAATCAGACACAATAGAAGTACAAGCATTATACTTACATAGATTTCCATCTTCCTGTACAGGCCATAGTTCAGTAACAGGTTGTGGGTCATACGGATTCTGTGAGGTTTCATGGGATGCCCCTGTCCATAGTAGTAATTTCCTACATCGCCTACAATGATATATGTATATATATTAAAAAATCATAAATCAAAATATAGTTTAGATAGATAGATATTGATAGATTAATGCCTCAGAAAACAGGAAGTTCAACAAATTTTTGCAACAAATTTCACAAAAGACGTTAGCGAGGGACGTTAATCGGGACGATTAGCCAAAGTATCGCTAATTAGTCATTAGTCCATCGGCAGAATAATCTTAGTTCTCCAAGATATTTTGATCTTAAACCCATGACGGTGACTAAAACCTACAGTTTTCTACTGATATGATACCGGGGAATGATAAGTGAAACAAGCTAGCTAGGCTAGCTACCGTGCAGGTTAGCAAAATGCAAAATAAACTCAAGTTTCTTCCATGCACAACTTGCTATCGTCAGCTGTACTGTGATATTATTGCAAAGAATCTGACACGTGTAAGTACGTACCATCATAATAGTAGCAAACTTTTTTCTTTGTTCCTTGCGAAGTAAGCGCCATTTTAGTCTCTTTAGAGGCTTTCAGCGCACGGTGGTGTGAGACAACAGCGACCAGCGGCGGAGAGGATCAGGCATGGACCACAATGTATCTGTGTGTGCTGCCCTGCCCAGCAGAGGGCGCCACAGTCTGCCCCGCACACACGCACACACACGCAGGTGAGTGTGGACACATGGACACATGGACACATGGACATGTGTAGGGCCCAAAATATACTGAAATAAAAGTTATTTCTCATTTTTAACGTTTTTATTGCACTGAAAACCAAAGCACCAACATGTGCTCTTATTATGAGCGGGCATTCGAGGTTCAAAGAGGTGCAAACATACATACTCTTCCATTAAGTGTGATTTTTTTAGGCACCTGCACTGACGGTTGCATACATTTTTAAGTGAGTTTGCAATGTTTCGTTTTCCACCCGTGTGCCAGGCCTGCTGGGCTTGCATCTACACAAACTACTGATTTGATATGGAGCCAAATAAGGAGGTTTCCACCTGCTTGTCCCCATGGGAATGTTGTTCCTTTGGCTATAATATTTTACAGTATGGTACAAATTTAATTTATCTACTTGGAGAATGTTCCAATGTATGGTTTTAACTTTCTATTTACATGGAAGCAGGAGAAGTGCCACTTCTCAAGCTGACTTTTGAACTTTTTTTTAATTTCCAGAAAGTTACACAGTATTGCTTTAAAGCAAACCAATGCAAAATTGTCTCAGAGTGGAAAGTTTGAGTTTTAAAATCAGTGAAAAAATCAGAATGATGTGCTGTATCATTGTAAAAAAATGATACAGCACATCATTCTGATGTGTGCGTGTGCGTGTGTGTGTGTGTATATATATATGTGTATATATATATATGTGTGTATATATATATATATATATATATATATATATATATATATATATATATATATATATATATATATATATATATATATATATATATATGTATGCATTTTAGGTATATAAAACATCAGTACCTAAAATGCAAAGATAATCACAGATTAAAGTTCTGTTAACCTTAGATTTTTCTGGCATTATGTGCTTGTCATCATCAGTATTTGCAAAACATAGAAGAAAAAAACAATCCCATTATTCCATTTTGTACAAGCAAACTACATTACAGCAACATTTAGTTTTATAGAAATATACAAGTCTGTTTTGGATGCTAGTCCTGATATTGCCTCTCTGTAGAAGTGAAAAAATCCTCCAAAACACTTCTCAGATATTCAAATGTGGGCCTGTCCTCTGGCATTTCTTTCCAGCACATGCGCATGATCTCATAGAGGCTATCAGGGCATTCATCTGGCTTTGGCATCCTGTATCCTCGCTCCAAGTGCTGGATGACTTCTGGGTTGGACATGCCTATAAAACAACCAATAGCAAAACAACTTCAACTCTGTGGTGAGAAAAAAAAGTGCCTTTCAGAAATTACTATAAAAAAAAGTAAGTACATGTAGGCTAGATTTATCCACATTGGAATTATGTTAAAAAATGTATGTTACTACCTGGGTAGGGAATGCGTCCATAGGTCACAATTTCTGTTAGCAGGATCCCAAATGACCACACATCTGATTTAATGGTAAAAGTGCCATAATTTATAGCTTCTGGAGCAGTCCACTTGATGGGAAACTTTGCACCTACATTATTGAAATAAGAAACTATGTTATTCACACCTGAAATCAGATATGAGTGTGTATGAGATGTTTTTCTTACCCTCTCTAGCTGTGTACTCATTGTCTTCTATAAGTCTTGCAAGCCCAAAGTCAGCCACTTTACAGATGAGTTCATGTGAAACTAGGATATTTGCAGCTCGTAGATCTCGATGGATATAATTTTTCTGCTCAATGAAGGACATTCCATCTGCCACCTGTAGAGGACACCACAGACTTGCTCTTAGTGAATATTGTGTTTGGAGATGTACTACTTTTGAAGTAAATGTGTGGATAGATGAGCACCCAAAGCTGGGTGTTAGCCACTTCCACAGGTCAGATACTAGCCCTACGCTTTATACATGTACTCCACCCAGGTTTACATCTGTCTGCAACATGTACCAGTTTAGTTTCCTATCATGAAAACCTAACTTTTTTTTATGGGACTCTTCATTCCTCCCTAAATTTCTCACCTGGAATTTCAAAGTTTAAATAGTCTTTTGTGTGTGCCTGCGTATCTAGCATCTCAAGTTTGTAGGTCAGTGGTTCACATTTCAAACTAAAGGGTCTTGCACTGAGGTGTCATTGGCCCAAGGTCTTGTCAAAAGCTTGAGGTGTATAAAAAGTTTCTATTTCCATTTCTGTAGGAAAACTAACACCTCTTTACTACATAAGTCTTTGAAAGGGAGCTTACTGTAGGAATATGCGATCTGGTGTTTACTTGTTATTGACCTGACAGCAGAACAACAATATCCTGACAGTAGAAACATGTTGTGATGCCACCTAAAATGTAGCAATCCCCATTAAATTTTAACAAATGTATCTACAGTAATAAAGTAGGGCAACATTCACTAATATTGTTATCTTTGAAAACAAAATATCTTTGTTTATACTTTATAGAGGACATATTATACTTGAGTTGTATTTAGATTTTTTGTTTTCACCTTCCCCTTCAAAATACATCAGCATCTATGTATGTAACTGTTTCATAATAAATACCCCAAAAAGCATAATGTGTCTTTAAATTCTATCTGTGCCAGAAAGGACCTCAAAGGAGAAGAAGTTTTGTACATTTTGCCCCTAAGCTTTGTAAATATCTGCTGCTCTTGGGTAAGATTAGAGACATGAAAAGATCTACATAACCAGACGTGGAGAATTGTTAGGCTTTTTAGATTGTGGGTGCCTTACAGTCTTTTTTCCTGTGGTTGTATTTTCCATTCACACACTCGTAATGCGTCTTGGTTGTGTATGCTAAACCTTTGGTCTGCCTCGGTGCATAGTTTTGGTCTCCGAGTTTTGCAGAATATTCACAGTTCTATGCTGAAAAACTGCTACGCTCATATTTTCAGAGTTAAAACTATATGCAAATAAATAGCCTTACCTGAGATGCCATATCAATCAGAGTGTGGATTTTTAATCTATTTCCTTCTGGTGTTTTCAGGAAATCCACGAGACTACCTGCAACAAAATGTATATTAAAAAAAATCTTTAGAAATCTATTTTTAGAAATTGCTCTGGCCAAAATTTTGACCTTTATTCACAGATAAAAATAAACAGGTTGCAGTCAAAGGCTCATATCAGGATCAGTCAGAGTGATGCATCATTTGTAACAGCAGCAACCACTTCCTGTGACTTTTGCTTGAGTTTGATATGTGGAGAACAATACCCTAGCTAGCACGCAAAATTAACCTAAGGAAATACCTCAATGCATGTCTTTGATGGGAAAGAGGAGGCATTTCTCTTCACTTCTTGTCAAGGTCAGAAGGGGACGTTGGACACACCTGTTATTTGACGTCTTTATTGTCCCTTATAATAAAACAAGAACACGCTGAAAAAAATGGGAACTTTATCCTTATATTTGCTGACAACAGAAGCAGTTATTGTATCCTGGCTACAAGAGGCAGCCTCACAGGACCACTGTCACTGGCCTCAGTGAGGACTAGACAAAGGCGTTCTATTCACTTCAGCTGCTGTTGTCACCGTCTCTGTTTTCATTTTGGTTTTGTAATATTGGAACAAAGTCAGATTGATATTTATAAGGCATAATAATTTAATCTTCTTGTCTGGTCTGAAATGGCAGGGATTTGAATACAGGTGATAATTGATCTACTAAAGACCAAAACAGTTGTACACAAAGAAATCATGACATTCAACAGGCTGCGAATAGTCTATCTTGTGCGTAATGTTTCGTATATGTATCTACGACTATAGGTGCTCCATTTGCGTGTTTTCGTAGGTGAATGTGTGTAATTAAGCTCCTGGAACTCAGCAAAGCGTCATCAGTTTGTTAGTGAAAATGAACAATGAGCCTCTCCATTTCACACCCCTCCCTCCCGCAGTCCAGTAAACACGTGTGGATGGGGTCAGCGAAGCAAGAGTAAGTTCATGTTTGCTTTGAAGCATTTTAAAGCACAATGCACTGAATACAGAAGTATGGAAGAACTATAAAGAACCAATTAAAACTGACCTGTTTTGCAAAATATTCACTTGATGTATTCATGTAGTCATGGAATGTTTGGACCTTGTGACATAAACAGAGCCACAATACTACATTGTCAACCTGTTTTGAGGCTTCATAATAAATATGCAGTTTTTGCATTAAGAAAGAAGAATCCCATTTTCAACATAACAGACGTTTCTGTAATACTACCAGTTCTGTTATAAATCCAGACCATTAAACAGAGCCTACCTTTGGCCTAATTATTTCTGTATTACAGTACCTCTTTTTTTTTTTTTTTTACCAGTTTTAGAATAATTTAGTATTGATTGTTTTTTTTTTTTAACACTCTCTTCAAATTAGCAGATTACAATTCTGTCTAGTATTTTCATATTTTCTTCCCTCAAGAAAAGCAAACCAAAATATGTCATCACTGAACCGACTATATATTATGACATCACATATCTGGTCTTCAGATTTAACGCTATAGCTTTACTTAACTACATTTTCTTCCTTTACTTCAGTCAATAAATTATGCACTCCCTCATCCACTGAGTCCTGGACATACGAATCACAGGTTGAAACAAATACACAGGCAATATCATGCAGCTGTGATTATTATCAAAGCCTTAATCACCATCTATTCACAGACATTAGATATTCTTGTCTTACAATACCAGTCCAAAGGAAGGACGCACCCTCTGATACCTAAATCGACAAGTTTGATCCTGAAACTATGCCACAATACTGACTAAAGCCCTCTCACTGTGTGGGCTTACCATTACACAGTCTGATAGTTTTAAGTGAGAGATTATGGAGGTCTGACGCACTTCAGACAGGCTAAGACATATTTGAGTTTACCTTGTATGATAACAAAGAAATGTCCTAATAATATGTTTTTTCTCCTTGGATGTTCTTGGGGAACAAACTTTACGTTGATGGTTACTCGTTAATACAGTTGTATTTTTTACATACCATTTTCCATAAACTCTGTGACGATGCAGATTGGCTCCTGGCTAACCACAGCAAAGAGGCGGACCAGGCGTTTGTGCTGCAGATTCTTCATCATATTTGCTTCAGCCAGGAAGGCCTCCACCGACATTGTGCCCATCTTAAGATTTTTGATAGCAACCTTTCTCTCGTTGTTGTAGAGACCTAGATCAAATTGTAAAAAAAATGTTTGCACTTTAAATACTTTAAAAGTTTTGTCTTTCTTTTCTGTTGATGTGCATGTTTTTCGATTTTTGGGAAATACACTATCCAGTCTATAAGCAAATCTATGTTATATACACAGAAACAGGATCTTGAGTGCCCATGTTTGGATCTTGTGTGGTTTGTTTGGCATTTTCGGCTTGTGTTGGCATATGAAAATGGAAAACAGAAGTGGAAAGTACCCCACTAATTGAGTAATAAGAGGGTTATGTTATGGAAGAGTTCACTTAATTCTCTTATTGTGAGCCCTACTGGACAAGTGTTGACAATTCCTTCAGTCCACAGGATTATTAGAAATGTGGACCCATAGCTTCTTGTCAGTGTTGCATAACTCGGCTAATGCCTTCACATCATTCTCAAGTTAACCAGCTAAAGCAAGCCCATAATTAAGTCAGATTCAAGGAAAGGTTTTGTCTGTGTGCTTTGCAGAAATGTCTTTGGCTTTTTGACATGAAGCACAACCAGATTATGCAACATGTAAACATAGTTACATATGCGCTACACATGTTACAAGATGAATCGAAAATAAAATGTATATTAATATAAAATTAAATGTTGAGGGCTGTAATTAGCTACAAAAATAAATAGGATGTCTACAACTCCATATGTGGTCATATTGTGCTACCTCTGTGATCATTATATTAAAACAATCATCTCTCAAATGTTTAATGTGCACTAGACAGCCTTTCTGGTGTCTCTGTTATGCCATTGCTTAGCCTGGAAGTATGGTATTAAACTTCTCTATCTCCATAGAGACAAGCAGGCAACACAACCAGGTCAAATTACAGACCGACCAAATCTGTGGAGAGAACACATGTTTTCAGTTTGTTTAGCTGTAAAAACATGTGTAACTAAAATCATGTATGATAGTTAAATGTAATTCCATACTGTGAAACATTTGAAGTAAAGCAAAACATCTTCCTGGAAACAACTAGGTGACAGACCCCTTACCAGAAAAGCTACATAGTGCACCTTTAATGTACTTGGATGCATTTTTTAAATATTAACTATTATCTTTTACCCCGATTGATATAAACAAATTTAATCTGAATCACATTATTTGTTCAACCACAGTTCAAATCAGATGTTTTCAAATGTCTGTATGTATCTGTGACTTCTACTCTAGTAGCAATATTAAATGTTACATCAGTGAAGTAAATTTAAGATTCCAGGTACTTGATTAGCTGGTTATGAGTGGTCATATGTTGCATACTAGAGCTGCAGTTTCTGATACTCACCCATCCAGACTTCTCCAAACTGCCCTGCTCCAAGTTTACGTTGCAGTTTTAGAGACTCCCTCGGAATCTCCCACTCGTCCTGCCACCAGGGCTTCTGTGGCGCCCTCGACTGGCACGCCTTCACCAGCTTTGTGCACAGTCCGTCCGAAAAACCTGATCAAAAACCATGCCATGTTACTTCGAGTTTAACATCAAAACAGACTATGTTTCAACTATAAACCCGGCAAAGGCTCTATACACACGTGAGTGATGTTGCACGAGGTCTTTCAGAGAGCTAAAGGAAATCATGGCTGAGATGTAATAGCCACCGTTGTCCATTCTGCGTATCTTGTAGTGCTTGACTTCATCGCCTCTGTTCTGGTCAAAATCCCTGACAGATAACGAGTAGCTGCCTGTAATGGAAGATGTAATTATAAAGACAGCAGGACAAAACAAACACCAAGGCTTTTTAAAGAAGTTTTGCAAAATTAGTTGTAGAATAATGTAATTATATACAAAACAGATTTTAGATTGCCAACACAGATGATGTCGTTCTGGTTTATACATGGGTTAGCTCATTTTATAATAATATGTGTTTCGCTGTGATTATACAATAACAGCTCAAGGAATGAGCCGAATTGAAAGCAAGCATCCATTTTAACTCAATACCAAAAGGCTTAATGATGTGCTTTGGGCATGACTCAGACTCACTGCTTACCTGGGGTGGTCTCACTGTCCCGAATCAGAAAGGATCCTTGAGTATTTCCAGGGGCTAGCAGGAGCCTCATAGCATCGTTTCTAGAAATATTCCTAAAGAACCACCTGCAACATTGAATCAAATAGAGAGCTTGAGTCTATGATCTCACCACATCCCTTAGTCTAGAGTATATTTTTGGGGTTGTCATGGTGATGTGAGTAGGGTATGTGAGATATATTTCCTGTGTGACTGACGTACGGTTCTGTCTCTACTGTGTTCATGGCCACAAAGTTGAATGGGATGAAGCCTGTTTTTCCACTGGTTAGAGATTCGGCAAAATACCACTCCGGATCATCTCTAAGAGTAAAAAATACATTATATTGCTGAAAAAGTCTTTCGGTACCACAAATAAATCATTTGTTCATTATGAATTCAGTATTTATTCATGCTTCATTAAAGCTCTTTATTTATTTAAGCATGGATCTGCATAATCATTGCAACACAAGAGAGACTTGGGGACAAAGTTCTTGTTGTGTTAAAGAAAACTGTTGCTTACTTGTTAAGAATTTTGAGTTTGTCCCCCTTCACAAATCCCAAGTCACCATCATGGGCAGGTTCGTAGCTGTAAATGGCCACTGCCAGATTGTCGACTATGGGATTTATAATCATACAGAGGTACAAGACATTTTAGAACATTTGTTTTTATTTACCACAAACCACAATGTCTTCATGCTGGAACTAAATGTTGTGCAAATGAATGGATAAATGCATTATTTTGTACCTGGCAAGGGAGAGGTAGGTGGCGACTGTGGTGAGGGATAGGGAATCCGGTCATCCGTATACTGATGAGAGAGCACAGGGGGGTACATTTTGAGATCATTTTTCTGAAAGACAAAATGCAGTGTGTTGAATGAACTTTGAGATAACAAAAGACTTGTTATCATTGCTGTGTAGTCAGATTTGTGTAAGCACACTGAAACAGCACAAATGTATTCACTAATACAGTAGATTATATTTACTTACTGGGTTGCATGCGGAGGGAGCGATGGGACAGTTGCAGTGCTCACAGATTTCATCTAAATTCTCTGTCCAATCAACATCCGAGTAGTCTGAACTGCAGTTACAGCCCATCTGAGAAAAAGATATATAGTCTAAAATTGAAATATTGGGATGACGCTATAATTGGTTTGCAGTTTTGTTTAGTTTTAGTTTAGTCTTAGTGTATAGGCAATAACCAAGGCGATTTAATTTCTATTTTTAATGATATGTTACATTTAAACTGAAACTTGTGCAGATTAGAGGAAGACTGTTTCTAAATGTTTCTAAATTGTACACATGTTGGTTTATTGGTTTACAGTGATCACCAGAACAAACTGCCTTTCTTAGCCTCACAGTCCCTTCGGAGCGCTCATGTATCAGGGTCAGTGGGCTAATCACAGCAGCCGCTGGTTCCAAAGGCTGAGAGCTGTGAGAAAAATCTGAAGTGGACTGACCCGGCAGTAACATCCTTCCACACATTTCAACGATATTGAACAAATCACAAGGGGATTACTGGGCCACCACATTTTTGTCATAATTAGCACTCCCATGTCTACTGCTAGCACTCAAAGTCAAGCACACAAAGTCAGCATTTTCCATTTCCATTTTCTTTCTTCTTTTTAAGATTGACAGCCAGCACTTTCAAAACACTCTTTGTAGTATTGTGGGAAAGTACTCTAAAGTCAGTAAAGTAATAATGTGAAGCTTTAAAATACTATACCTAATTAGTAAAAAAACAAAAAACAAAAAAACACCTGCCACACCTGTCATTCCCTGCCATAGGTTATAGACATAGATTTTTTTTTTAACTTAATACAAATATTCCTTGTGGTTCATTCTATATAAATTCAAATCCATACTATAATATTAATTGCATTATTAAATAGAGTTATGCCAGTGAAATTAACACAGTTAAATAAAAACTTACAACTCTTATAATGTCCTCCATTCCAACTGTATTCTGATCACTTACCTTTTAAATGTGATATTTCCCTTTGTCCGGCCAGAAAACAGCTATTTACTATTTAATTATATTGTCTGGTGAAATTTCATGCAGGGAGCTTGGGTGAGAAGATGTCATACTCCGCTCCTCTTATAACTCACTGTGTATCTTCTATGACACCAGGTCTGACTGTAGGTGCAAAGCAGAGCCCCAGTGCTTCCTGTCGTTGGGTTGAGGCTTGTGCTAGACAGGTGCTCAACATGCAGCTGTGTGTTCACATTGGAAACGTTATAGGCTCCACGTTGAGGTGGTCAGGACACCTCTTTTCCCCATGTAGGAGTCTGCATGGTAAATTCCAATCCTCTCATAAGGTGGAGGAGACCATGGAAAGTAGAGGTGTGCTAAAATATCAAAATACTGATATATCGTGATTTGGTGATACACTATTGTTATTACGGACTGCTGTATCAATGCATCGCCATGAGTATTTTTTGGTATATTATACAAAATTATATTGTGACAGTGGTACAATTTTGAGGATTGTTCAGAGAAAGGAAACTTATTCATGCAATACATTTGACATATTCACTTTTTAATGGTTACAATTCTTCTCCCATATTGAGTTTGCACACATATTGGTTTAACAAATAAGCACTGCGGTTGACATGTATTTGGTTCGTAAAAAATAATGATATATTGTAGAATATCATATACAATATATTGAGAATCTCATGATAATATTGTATTGTGTGTATTGAGTATTGTATTGAATCGTGAGGGACCCTGAGAAGTGGTAGTGAAGACAATTACTCCCTATAGCAATGATAATGTGTGTGAAATTAGAATAAAAAATTAGGACTTATTTAGCAAGTTAAGTCTATTTTTGATCAACATGTGTTGTGGTTTCACCTCTGTGACCAGTGGTCATTTTAAAATGCTATTCTTGGTTCAAACTTTCAAAACATGCTTGAGGTTAAATGTGTGTTGTTTTTTTATTTTTGTTTTTTTTTAGCTCATAATCACCCATCTACTAATTGTTCAGACTTTTTCAACTCTTTAGAAGAATTTGCCGTGGACCACATTGTCTCACTTGTGGCGAAGGCTTCTGCAACACAACATGCAGGCAGGAAGTCAGTCTAAACATTACAGGAAGTGCAAGTGACATATTTGCCACCATAATGTAACTCATTTGTGCAGTGAATGCTGTTAAGTATGTCTAAGCATTTTAGAGTGGTAATAAGCTTATGCATTCATTGGTACTATTTTGAGAAGGAATTCCTCTCTTCCTGTTGACCTCGGTTATGGATACTTCCTTAAGTGGTTGGAAATCATATTCTGTTACGCAGAATAAGATCCTATCAGCTGTTTGGAGGTGCAGGTGCACTCTGTCCCATTTAAATCTTCTTGTGCCCAAACTTATACGGCTTTGATGTATGAGGATTATACCATTTAAATGTGTGACACAAAATACTACATACGTTAAATATAAATATATGGCATGAGAGTTGGTTCAGTAGAAATGGTCGAAGAGTGAATGTGGATACAGAATACAACTGTCTGTTTTCTTTGTAAAATCTTCACCAGAGTCGACCCTGAAGCTGTGCAGTGTTCACTCATACATTCTTGTTTGATATTCGTTTACTCTGTTCTTTTTACTGCTGAGATCTCAAGTCACATGAGGTCATCCATGTCCCAGAGTATACTGCTTTATGACTGTTTGAATAGTGCTCTCATTTTTCACAGCAGCCACACACTGCCAAGGCACATTTGGGGGCTTGTTTGGCTAATTGTGTTCTGGTGGTGCTCATCCCTCTAGGGCCTCACTCATATGTTCAGCTACCCCACTGTACAAGCCAGAGGAAAAGGAACACCCTGTGCAGAGAAAAGTTTAGCATTGACGGCTGATAGTATCAACAACAGATGCACCATAAGGCTAGGCATGGAAATATTGTATACATAGCTTTTTTTTTTTTTTAATTGTCATGTTTTTGACACAAATGAAATACAAATAAAATAACATTCTTTGCAAAATCTATTACAAAATGTTGTGTTAACTAATGTTTTGAGTTAGATATTTACAGTGTCAACAAAAATGGCAGCAATCCATCTAATAATTTTTTCCAATGGCATAATATGAGCAATATGTTCATTTATTTTTATTTTACTTTTTTGCAGTTTGGTCAGGGTTCTTTTGAGATTTTCATCAATAATCTAGAGTGGAATTTAAGTGGAGGCATTAGACACAGCCTTCTGTGTTCTGTCACAGTGCTGTAGAGATATTTTTGGTGCATGAAGCAGAGGTGTAATAATGACCTTCCACGGCCTGTGACTGTGGATGTCACCTCTTTAAGGGTAAAGCACAAGTCATAAGACCACAGAGGAATGTACCAGTATGTTTGCTTACTTAGTAGGGCTACACAATTTTGAGAAAAAAAAAATCTAATTGTGATTTTCCTGTCAAGTATTACGATGAGATTTGCTTTATGTTTAAAAACTAGTTTTGTGTTTAGACTCAGTGTGTTTTAGAGGTCTAAACAACAGGAACAGCAAAGTTTACTTTTACAAAAGACTGTATATTTTGTTATTTGCTGATTATTGTGCAGCCTTAGTCCTTAATACCTCACATCGAGTCAGAATACATTCATCTCAGCCTTAAAATATTGCACATTGCTCATTGTGACATTTCAGTCTGGAGTTGTGTATCTTTACAGCGGAGGGTCCGTGGAGAATTACGTTATCTAGTTTGCACACCCAGGCCTTACTGGTGCATGGAACAGTCTCGTAAAGTCACGTCTTTGCTCTCAAGACTACGTCAGTCTGTGTGCGAGTGGAGCAACTCTGGTGGTGGTGGTCTGTCTTGTGATAGGGCCACACACAGTCAGAGGATTAACACAAAGAGAAACGCCTGGAGTTAATGTTCATCTTGGTGAGACCAATGTGCTTGAGGGGGGTCGATAGGGCAAATGCTGCCTTCATGGGGATGTCACAGAGCAGATCAGACTCCTCTCCACACTCTTCCAGCTCAAAGGTAGCGTCCTCCAGCATCTCCTTGTGCCTGTTACACACCTGCTCCACTTTGAGACTGTGGATCTCACTGCGCAGCCGGATGAGCTGTCGAGCCAGGCGGTTGTCCTCAAGCTGCATCTCTCTCTGAGCAGAGAATCAGAGAGTAAACGGTTAATGTGTGCTCAGTTACCAGGTGTTTGTGCTCATAAATCACTACAGTGTCATTTATTTCTTTTATGAAAGGCATCACTGGAGGAAGTTGCAAACATTTACTTCCCAAAACACTTTTATTGCCTTTTGCATGAACAATGTATGTATTTGGTTAGTAATAAATCTGTATTTGATGCCTGAAAGAATATTGCATATTATATATTGTAATATTGACGTATTGACTTAAGTTATTAATTAATTAAACAGGCTGGTTAACTTTAACAGTTTTAAAGTTTTATTTATTAGTAGCTTATAGAATAACTCACCAGTTCTTTCCTCAAATACTCCAAAGCATCATCAATTGTATCAAATCCACAAATGTTTCGTACAACTAACTCTGAGTTCTCATTTCTCAAAACTGCGGGCACAGATACAGCTTGTTCCTCTGAGCAGCCATCTGTATAGCTGTTCTTCCAAGGTCTGCTTTGTACGCGCTCCTGCCACTCCAGATAGGATGGTCTGCGGGTCTGTAAGTTTAACTTCTGAGTGAGAGCCTTTAAGCTGTCCAAATCCTCTGGAGCTCCCTTGGAGGAGGACGATTCATCTTCATTTTCTTTACAATCCATTGCAACGATTTCAGGAATTGCATCCAATCCTTTACTTGTTTGACAGTTTGGAGAATAACGCGCAACAGGTCCTTCCCTCCTTTATAAGGAAGATAAGGAGCAGCAGCACTGGGCCATCCCACACGGGATAGAAGGAGGCTGGCCAATTTGTAACAGTGTGATAATAATCCATCATTATAATCCATCATTATATTTTAACCAACTTGTTAGCTGGATACTGATTAGATTTCCTATTTTATTAGTGAAAAAAATATAAAGCCTATAACTTGACCGCCATGTTACACACGGATGGGATTCATTTATCATTAAGCCTGGTATTGTTTAATTGCCCTAGGCTATTTTTAGGATTGGAGGACAAAAAGGATGTGGCAAAAATATTAACTATTCATTATAGTGGACAATCATGTACGTTGGTGCAGAACCTGCAGGACATTTGTGCTGTTCAGCGTAAACTGCCCTCTCGCCTTTATTGGGAATTTGCTGCCATCTAGTGGAGAGGTGCATACCGCCCCTCACAGTCATGAAACTGCGCGAGCTGAGAATTGTTGCCCACAGGAAACGTGTACTTCCGTCTTTTGTTGCTTAAACACATTTTAAGTGTGATTTGCCCTTAGTTGTGGATAGAAACATATGTTCCATAAGACGTTTACATTGGAGGCAAAAATTACATTTGTCTATAATCAGGGTTATAGGATCATTTTTTTCATTTTGACTGTGCTAAGTGGGCCTATGTAAGGGTCCACCTGTTGTAGTCTTCGAGTCGTCTATTTTTGGTTTGAACTGTGGAAACTGATGGAGTTCTCTGAGCATATAAAAACAGCCAATGTGGAGGATGTAGTTCTCCGGCAGCCGCTGCACCCACCGAGCAGAGGCGCACTGTGCATCACGGGACACCACCTCCTCTTCTCGGACAGAGAGGACCAAAGCTGCTCCCAGGTTTTACTACTGCTCCGCAACATCGATGCAATAGAGAAAAGGTGAGAACCCCCAATAGTCTGTGGCTTATTAAAGTAGCTCATTGCAATATTTTGCACGTGTAACTCCATTTGTGCCTATTCAAATGCATGGTATAAATGTTGACCCTTTTTCTTTAACCAGTGTGGAAAACCTTTTGGGCTATTCCAGTCTGTTTTCTTTTGCTGACCACGGTGAAAGGTTTGAAATCATCTTATGTTGTGTCGCAGCTTTTTGCAGTTTTTGTTGGCTACATGCGAGTTCACTGCTCAGGAAATTGGTCAACTCTTTGCACAACTTGAATCTGATGCTATGTCACTGTATGCTATTTGCTCAAGCTTTGCCAAAATTATTTACAGTCGTCACTATAAATCAGGGGTCCACCAGTATCAAACTGCTCTTTTCTTGCCTGGAAGGTTTCACAGTATGGAATTAAACTTATCTGACATGCCTTTTTTCAAAGTCTTTTTATAACTCAAGAATATAAGCATCATACTGTGAGAAGAGTCTCCCTGGATATAGGCTAGATGAGTTAAATGCCATACTGTGGAACATTTCAGAAGTTATACAGGGCACCTTTAATGTACCATCTCTACATACATTTTATTTAGATTAACAATAAATAAACACCTCAGACGTAGCCCACTGTTTACTTACATAAATAGGAATATATAAGAAATCTCATACAACACACTCTTTACACATATGACAGCAGAAAGTGGGTTTCTGGTAAAGTGAAAGTAATAGACTGTTATGGGATGGATCTGGGAATAAGTTCAGTTTCTTTTCTTGGTGTGTTTTGTTGTTTTTGAAGGTCAGGCTCTTCAGGCACAATCACAATCAAATGTAAGGACCTGCGTGTGATCCAGATTGATATCCCAGGCATGGAGCAGTGTCTCAACATTGCACACTCAATTGAGGTACAAATAATGATTTTTACAAATTTAAATTCTTTTATCATAGCTTCTTTTTTCTTCGCTTCTTTATTCTGTTAGACCCTGTCCAATCTCGACAGTGTGCCGGAGATGTATCCATTCTTTTACAGACCTTCAGATCAGAGCTTGGATGGTCATTGGGGACTTTCAACTCCTGAACAATTCTTCAGAGAAACAAAAGAGATTGTAAGAAATCTAACATTTGTTCTATATTTAAAAGTTACACATACTGCTTGAGGGGCAACTTCTCCCATTGATAATGCCATATCGGCCTCCTGGCAGGAAAACTGCAAGGAAGCGGAAGCTGAGCAGGGGTGAAGGGTTTTGCTTTTTAATGTCCCTCTTTAGATTTGTGTTTGTTTTTCCATGACTTCAGTTTGGTCTGCTTACACTTCCTCGGAGAATATAAAGTCTCTAAATCGACCTTGGGGTGACTATTGTTACATGTGTTTTAAAGAAACAACTTTTCCAGGCCTATTTTTGTCCTGTCATCATTAAAGAGGCTAGGCTTTGATTAGATGGGTGAACACAAAACACATCAACCCTGCGCTGATCCACTTTTATGGATGATCTCCTGAATGTTGTGTAACTGGCTGTTCATCAATTGGAAATTAAACGTAGCAATAGAAGATGATTTAAATTATTCTATTTCCGTTTTTTAGACCTCTCTATGGAGATTGAGTACTGTGAACAAGGATTATTCAGTCTGCCCATCCTACCCTGCATCGGTCATCGTCCCCAAATCGATAGATGATGAAGCGTTGAAAAAAGTGGCTAGATTCAGACAGGGGGGGCGTTTCCCTGTTCTGTGCTACTATCATCATAAAAATGGAATGGTACATTTTTTCACTTTAATGGTTTATTTTATTTATTTTAATTGATTTGTTATTTTTGATTTTGATTTTCACTGTAGGTTATAATGCGCAGCAGTCAGCCTTTGATAGGAGCCAATAGGAAACGCTGTGGGGAAGATGAGCACCTTCTGCAGGCTGTGATTGGAAATTCAGATAAGGGTTTCATAATTGATACTCGCTCCAGTCAGCAGTCCCAGCAGGCACGGATGACAGGGGGAGGATTTGAACCAAAGTCATGTTATAGCAGCTGGAGGAGACTGCACAGACATATGGAGAAGTCGGTGCACCTTCATGTTTGACTTATTATTAGCAGTTCACCAGTTATCATTTCTCAAATATATTTATTTTCAGGGGTAAAGCACTGCAAGAAAGTTTTATTAAACTCGTGGAGGCCTGTGGTGATGAATCGCACAATATGGACCGCTGGCTTAGTAAACTTGAGAATTCCAAATGGCTTTCGCATGTCCAGACTGCTCTGTCCACTGCTGGTTTGGTAGCAGAGTGTGTTGAGAGGTATAGATTACAAGTACAGAAAGTTTACACAATTACAAATATATATTTAAAATGTTTTTGTGCATGTACTTGCTGTTATTTATGATGTAATAAAAACAATATGTAAATTTTGTTTGTGTGGGTTTGTACTGTATAATGAGTCAGTAAAGCTAAATGTCTTGATTTAACAACAGAGATGGCCATTCAGTTCTTGTTCATGGCTCTGAAGGAACAGACTTGACTTTGCTCATCAGCACATTGGCCCAACTCATTATGGACCCAAGATGTCGCACTTTGGAAGGATTCCTGTGTCTGCTGGAGAGAGAGTGGGTGCAGGTGAGAAATATATTACCATGAATTAGTGAAATTAACATTGTGTTTGTTTTTATAATTTGTTGTTTTCAATTTTTAATTTTAGGCAGGGCATCCTTTCCAACAGCGATGTGCGCACTCGGCCTATTCACATGCCCGCCTCCAGCAGGAGTCCCCAGTCTTCTTGCTGTTGTTGGACTGTGTGTGGCAGCTGTGGAGACAGTTCCCCCTGGCACTGGGTTTCTCTGAAGCTCTGTTATTGAAACTAGCAACAGAGACGTACGCCTCTAACTATGGCTCCTTCCTGTGTGACACGGAACAGGAGAGGTTAATGATTGTAAAAGTAATTGTAAAAAGAAATGAAAATGTTTTAATTTTTTTTTTTTTTTTTTTTAATAAAATTCCCAGGCATGCGCTGAGAGTAAAGGAGAAGACCTACTGTTTATTTCGTGCTCTCTTAAGGCCGATGGAGAGAGAGATGTACAGTAACCCCCTGTATGACCCCACTGATTTGGCAATTTGGCCCTCAGTTCACCCACAGTCTCTGCAGCTCTGGAGAGGTATATATTTGAGATATGTTAAATTAAATTATATTGTATTATTGTATTTTGTTATGTATATTTTCCATAGGGTTTTTCCTAAGATGGACTCTACAGAATCGACATCTTGAAGAGGCTCAGGAGGAGATAAGGAACATGATAACTCAGTGGGTAAAGCTAGCACACAGCAGGGGCTGATTCCCCATATGCTTAAAAATGCCAATTGTTGCAGTCAGTATTTCACTGTCCATCACATTTTATACACTGTTGGAGCCATTTTTTGTGTTTGTTAGAGCCATTTTTTATGTTAGATTAAAAATGTATATTTGTATAATTAGAATTAATATTTACATTGATATGTTATTTGATCTTTGATTTTTGAGTTTCAGAACTACTGAGCTAATTTAAGGTGTACGAGCCAATGCCGAGGCAGAGAGCAGAAGCCTCGAGCTATAGAAGCTACACAGTCTTTTGACGACAGGTAGAACCGACACATAGGACCGACACATAGGACTGACATGTAGGACCGTCACGTAGGAAGTTACAAGTTCTAGGAATTCATCTTTTGTTCTTTTGTTTTGTTCAGTATGACTTTCATTTTAGTAAGACTCGAGGCTAGTGAGTCAACGCGCTGCACTCACATACACAGTTGAATGTTTACTTTTATAAATACATTTTACAATGTGCTGATTGTTGTCATTATTTCATAGTTATCTCAATGTTTATTTATTTATTTTTTGCCCTTTTACAAAAATTTACCAGGTGGTTAAGTGACACACCTCCCAGTCCTGTTAAGCTCAGCTAAACACTCTCCACAATACAAATCCCTGTACGCAGCAAGTCTGTGTTTTCACATAGAGCTTTGAGCAGGAGACTGTGGTACTGCCTAATCTAACTATGAGCCATGGCACATGGAATTATGTTACACATTGAACCCATGTTTTCATTTAGTAATGCATGAGCATACACAATGAGGATTTAGATGCATCTAACTTTGACATCCAAAGGAAATCTATTATTCAGGAAAAAGAAATTGTAAGGAAGTAGGAAGTATCTCCTATTCTCGGATTGGATTCAAAGTGTTTGGCATATATACAGGTATGCTAATACAGGTATGTTTCAGTGTTCTAAGTCTTGTAGTAATATGTTTGACCAACATTTATTTTCTTTTTCTTTGGGTTAGTAAATTGAGATGCAGTGCTGTGTGCATGCCTGTATGTCCAACATCCTGGGCCACTTAATGTGGGGGCGATGTGCTCTCACCAGGAGCCAGCGTTTGTTGAATTTAGGCCAGTTCTCCAGGCAGATGAGCAGCTGGAGACACCAGGATAACAGCAGCGTGCCCTCTTCTCAGGAAAAACCCCGGATTCTGATTACAGGTAACAAATATGTACTCTCTGTGTTAATGTTTAAATGAAGTTTGTTTATTAATGTATAAATTGTCTGTATTCTGATCACTTATTGACAAGTGTACCATATACTACATTATACATACACCCCGCTGTTTCAGGCCCTCACAGGGTCATTACAATAGGCAGTGTCCAGACAGAACAGGATATAAAAGAGCTAAAGAAAGACAGTGTGGAGGATAATAGGCTGCTCTCACTTTTTTGAGAGGAACATTGCTTTGGAACACAGAAGTCCTTTCAATTTAAGCAAACAGTATACCTACCTACCAACCAACCAACCAACACACACACACACACACACACACACCTTATATACCTTGCCTTTGCTAGAGTCTTTGCTACCCTTCAGTTGTCTCCTATTCAAGCAATGAATGACTGGACCTTTATTAACGTTCAGGATCTGACCTGACAATCTAGAATGGCCACATGGCTAAATGATCAGTAATAGGTAGTGGATTGCTAATATGTGCCTGTCTTATTTTAACATTGACACTGCACCCTTGTTTTTTTTTTTTGAACTCCTCACTGTTTTTATGTTATGTTATAAGTTTATCTATTTATTTTCTTTAGTTGTTTTATGTGATAACTTTATTAAATGTGCACTACCTAACTTTTCTGGAGAAGGATATACACTTGTTTGTCACCATGGAGATGTAATTTCTTTGACTAACATCCTAGCCACAATGTTACTGTGGCCACAGTATTGCTAATTAGATAGAAATTACCTTGAAAAAAATGTCTGGTAATGTGGACAGGTAGTGAAAACTCATAATGTGGAACATTATGACAGTTTTCATAAAATGTTTTTTTTATTGTAGGTGGTCTGGGGCAGTTGGGTGTGGGGCTGGCGGAGATGCTAAGGTAACAGGTGTAAACATTTAAACAACTGTTTGCTTTTCCTTCAGATGTATCCAATAACTATTCATTTATTTAAAGGAAACAGTATGGGTCAGATAACGTGATTCTATCAGATATTAAGAAGCCACCACCTGATGTATTTCACAGCGGTATGGCAGTATTTAACATTTTCTATTTAAACCTCCATTTCAGTTTTAAGCCCTCACTACATTTTTTTATAACAGGCCCATTTGTATATGCTGATGTTCTGGACTACAAGCATCTTAGAGAACTGATTGTAAATAACCAAATCACTTGGCTGGTTCATTATAGCGCTCTGCTTAGTGCTGTAGGTGAGGCAAATGTGGCATTGGCTCGCAAAATAAACATTACAGGTCTGTATAGATACTATTTAATGTGAGATCTTAAGTATTCATTCATCTAACTATATATCTTAATCTTATAGGCCTTCACAATGTGTTGGACTTGGCTCTTGAGAACTGCCTTCGCCTCTTTGTTCCCAGTACCATAGGAGCCTTTGGTCCCTCATCACCCAGAGACCCAGTTCCTGACCTTTGTGTCCAAAGACCTCGAACAATCTATGGGGTCTCCAAAGTGCATGGAGAGTTAATGGGAGAGGTAGGGCATTCTTTGCAAATAGAATATTAGTTTTCTCAGTCTTAACCTATTTTATATCTATACTTAGTATCTGCATCATAAACATGGCTTGGACTTTCGTTGCCTGCGTTATCCAGGTGTGATATCTGTAAATACACCACCTGGTGGAGGAACAACTGGTAATTTTAGTTCTAGGCCTATATATTGTGTTTATTAATTAAGTGTTGACTAAAGCAAGAGTTTAAAAATAGGTTCTCTGTTTCCAGATTATGCAGTTCAGATCTTTCATGACGCTCTCAGTACAGGTCACCATGAGTGTTACCTTCGTCCAGACACCCGCCTTCCAATGATGCATATCTCAGATTGTCATCGAGCTACTGTGGAGTTCATGCAAGCTCCTGAGTGCCAGCTTTCTTTACGTACATATAACATTGCAGCAATGAGCTTCACTCCAGAAGAAGTGGCACAGGAAATACGTAAGCATCTCCCTCAACTCAAAGTCACCTACAGTCCTGATTCGGTGCGCCAGACAATTGGTATGTAACAGAAAGACTGCTTTGCTTTTGCAATAATTACTTATTTGTTTCAAAATGATCATTTTCCATATTACAGCTGACAGTTGGCCAGTGAGATTTGATGACTCAAATGCAAGGAGAGATTGGGGATGGGCACCAGCCTTTGGACTAGAGGAGCTTGTATCAGATATGCTACAAACAATTCGGAACAAAAGGACCAATGAAGGATTAATTGTAAACTCACTGTAAAAGAATTTAAGGAACACCTCATACATTGTAAAATATTTTAGAAGATTTGTCTGCAAAACAAAAAAATAGTGAGAAAATGGCCTTTATCCAATTTTACTGTAAACATGATTTTTCAGGGAACTGTATATTTTAATTTGTCATTTTTCATTTAATTGTAATCATATATTTTATTTACATAAAGATATTATTTATTGTAAGTTTTTCCTCTTAAATAATACAATAATGTCATAGACCAGCCTTTACAACATAATCTACAAAATAATTAATAATTACTATTATAACTAACATTTTACATTTGAATCCAGTTACATAGCCTATTCTTTCATGTTTTGTGTGAGTTTATATAATTTGTATTAACAAATACATATTTGCATTATTATAAACAGAGCCAAGTACTGGGTTGTGTGTAGTGTTAATTTCCAACAAAACCATAGGCTACTAATAAACCTATGTATTTATTATTTATCTATTACTCTGATGCGGAGCCTGCTATGTTGTGATTCTTATAGTAATGTAATTAGTCTGACAATAAATACCACATTTTTCAATGTGAACATATACTGCCTCAACAGCTTGATTAAACTCATCTATCACCCTTGACTTCTTTATTGTATACTGTAGTTGTAACAATGAAGCCCATAGGGAGAAGCCGTATAGGAGAAGCAAACAAAATTAGAGAATGACATATAGTTGGGTACATTTTTTGGACAATTCCTGCATCCTGCAGTATAGGGTCTAAGTTGGCTGCGATACAGCAGCTCATTACCAAACTGGACCACTTGGGGCTTCAGACGTCACTGTAATTGGCTGCTGGACTTCCTCAGTGAGAGGCCACAGGCAGTGCGGGTCAGCAGAAACACCTTGAGCTGCAGACTGAGCACCAGAGCCCCCCAGGGCTGTGTGCACCCCCACTGTCCATCAATGGTGCTGCTGTAGAGAGGGTGAGCAGCACCAAGTTCCTGGGAGTGCACACCAGTGAGGACCTCTCCTGGACAGCGGACACTGCGGCACTGGCGAAGAAAGCTCAGAAGCGCCTCTATTTCCTCTGCAAACTGAGGAGAGCTGTAGCCCCACCCACCCAGCATGACCACCTTCTACTGAGGCACCACTGAGAGCGTTCTGACCAGCTGCATCACTGTGTGGTACGGGAACTGCACTGAACAGAACAGGAAAGCCCTGCAGCGCATAGTGAATGCAGCTGGGAAGATCAATGGTGTCTCTCTCCCCTCCCTCCTGGACATTTTTAACACCCGCCTCACCCGCAGAGCGTCCAGCATTGTGGGTGACCCGAGCCACCCCTCACACAGCCTCTTCAGCCTCCTGCCCTCGGGGAGAAGGTACCGGAGTCTCCGGGCCCACTCCACCAGACTGTCAAACAGCTTCATCCACCAGACTGTCAGGAAGCTGAACTCTCACCTTACCCCCCACCCCCCCATATTGGCATAACCTGTATTCCATAAAAAGACAGATCACTCTAGACACTTAAAAAAAAATGCTGCTAAGGACTACTGTTGCACTGTTGCACATTTACTACTGGAATTTTACTACTGTTGTACTGTTGTTTACTACTGTTGTACTTGAATTACCACTGCTGCACATTTATTTTATCCTTACTTTCAATGCACATTCTATTGCACATTACCATTTCACTGCTGCATCTCCCAAGATTCAAGATTCAAGATTGTTTATTTGTCATATGCAGAATCAACACAAGGTCAACAATGCAATGAAATGCTTAGGATCAGAGGAACCGTTGACTCGCTAAGATAGTCGAGAAGTTCTAATAGCATGCAATAATAGTACATGGTAAAAAAAAAAAGTTTTGCAAAAAGTGCAGGGGGAGAAGTAAACAATATTATAAAAATATGCAATAAAATGTAATAAAAATACAAAGTACAATGTACAAAGGTGCAGGTAGGATTAAATAAGGTACATATAACATTGGATGGATTTCGTATAGCACATAATATAATATAAGTGGGTATATATGTGGGTATTGCACAGATTATTGCACAGGTAACAGTAGTTTACAGTGAGGTAGTGACATACATGATACATTCATATACAGCAGCAGCAGTAAACATATTATGCATAATGAAAAGTAGTTTAGTGCATTATTATTGAGAGTTCAGTAGTCTGACAGCTTGGGGGTAACAGCTGTCTTTGAGTCTTTTTGTGCGTGCTGGCAGGCTCCTGTATCGTCTACCAGAGGGTAGCAGACGGAAGAGTCCTTGTGCCGGATGAGTATGGTCCATTGCACATTTTTGATGCACACTGCAGATTTTGGACATCTGTAAATATGTATTTATTTATTCTTCTGCACTGCTTATAGATTTTAGATTCTAGATTTTTGTCTTAGATAGTTTTTGTTTTGTTTTGTCTTTATATTGTATTTTGTACACTGTCTTTTTGCACTAATTGGCCAGAGAGAAACGAAATTTCATACCACATACAGTGGTATGTTGAACACATATGTCAGAATTGACAATAAAGCTGACTTTGATCTTTGATCATTGATCTTTGATACAATCATAAGGTGAACGCAGTACATGTTGCCTCCTGTAGAGGGCGCACTGTCCAGCCTCGTTCTTTCGGCCGGAGCCACACGTCCCTCAGCCCGTCTGATATCAACACTTCACCGCAATGGACGCGGGATTTTTCCGCGTAAGATTTTTACATTTTCAGCAGTGTTAGACTTTGTGCTTTTCTTGTTCCCCGTATTGTGTTGGTTTTAAACTTGCTTGATATTTAAGTGCAGGCCATCCAAATGAGGATGTAGCATGCGGCTAACGCTGTTTGCTAAATTTTGTATCTTCATTTGAAATCTCGCGTTTTGTACATTCTAGACTATAATAATTTTCTCCGTGTTGCCGCCTTGTCAAATGTTGTTTGGTTTATTACACAAGAATATATTCCAGTGATATATTACAGTGAACAGGCGAGTCAGATTAGCACAGCATTGCTAACGTGTTAGCTTAACTAAAGATGGCGCCGGGGTGGTGCTTCGTCGCTGTCTCCACGAGCTAGTCACGATCGATCTTTATTTCTTAGACGATTTATCTTTTAGCTAAACTACGGTTGCACAAAATGCAACTTTCATCAAAGGAGTGTCACGCACACGGTGTTCATATCCTCTGCAGCAGCTCCGATGATGTTAATCCCCGGTTTACATTTCTTGTTAGGCCTCAGTGTGTAATCAAATCCGCCATGGTTTTAGGATGATACATTAACCCAAATAATTTATCATTGCATGACGTGTTGCTGCTAACTTGCTAAATGGCACAAGTTGTAGGGTTGTGTAATTAGTCGAATTTATAAGTGATTCAATCATTACTCTATTTAATACAAAAATATATTTTATTTACCGTAATAGCTACAAGCTACTTTCCATCCGCAGTCCTTGGGTGCAAAATACATTAAAGAAACTATTTACATTAAACCAACATCAACAGATAGAACAAAAAATGAAGTCACTTTACAGTTCTACATAGATGTAAAGCAAAACTATTACAAAACATTACTGTTAAAATGTATCATGTCTTTACTTTCTCTATATGTTAATTGAAATATTTAAGTTATGAGACAAATAAACGTGATTATGATTTTTGCCATTTGTGGAATTTCCTTTCAGGGCACAAGTGCTGAGCAAGATAATCGTTTCAGCAACAAGCACAAGAAGCTCCTGAAGCAACTGAAATTTGCAGAATGTCTCGACAAGAAGGTACAGGGGTTACATTCCCTCTTTTGTTAATGACAAACAAGTAAGTTATTTAGTAAGTAATTATGACTTTCCTCAAAAGGTGGACATGACCAAGGTCAACCTAGAAGTCGTCAAACCTTGGATTACTCATCAAGTGACTGAAATTCTGGGCTTTGAAGATGATGTCGTCATTGAGTTTATATTTAATCAGCTTGAGGAGAAGGTAATGTCAAGTTAAATTTTTGTTTGTTTTGAAAAGTTCTGTTTTAGAAAGCATTGCTAGTCAATTAAAGTTGACTATACAGATAATGCACATCCTACTCAGATTAAATTTGGAGACTAAATTAACAGTGGGTAAAACTAATTACTTAAGTAGACCTGTTTTTTGTCATACAAAGTGACTTTATGCAGCAGTCTTCTAATGATGATGTGATTTATGATTTAAAAGGCCTGAACCATTATGGATGTTATTCCTTGCTTCAGAAGTATAGCACCAACACCTAATTAGCTCTCTCCTGAGCCCAAAGTCTCTGAGCCCAACTCTCCCTTCATGATGCAGTGTGTGGTTTTGAGGTGAGTTGTGTATAGGGATTTCCAGTACCATGTCAGTCAAAGACAGGCCATGAATGATGTATTCATAATCCCTACAGTTTCATTGCATCAAGCAAAGCCTTTCTAGATTGGCAAGTTTTGACAACTAACTGCAGAAAAGTTAGAGAGCATCATAGAGCCAAGCTGAAACCATTATTTTGATGTAAATCTTTGACCCAAGGACTAATTTTGACTATTTTAAATGGACTTTAAGCACAGGGATTCATTATCTCAATTGTGCGTTATTGTACATGCTTCATTTTTAAAGGTCCCATGGCATGAAATTTTCACTTTCTGAGGTTTTTGAACGTTAATGTGAGCTCCCCTACCCTGTTTAGGGCCCCCCCATGGCTAAAAGTTGCAAAATGTCTAAACTGAGCATTTGCGGTCCTTTTCTGCGTTTGGAAAAAACACAGCTCAAACGGGCGATTCTGAACAAGACAACTATGTTACGTCGCATCGAAAAATGCAGCTCCACCCCCCGTCTGGATGTCTACACACCGTCTCTGTAAATCACGCCCAGAGAGTTTGGACCGCGAATGAGCTACGCAATGCGAAATGCGTTTTTTTATTTGCCTGGAGGCACGTCCGAGTGTTTCTAGGCTCGGAAGTCCTTTATCTGAGCCTCTGGACCTTTGAACAGCAGTGGTTTAATTTTATTTTCTGTGAAAATGTGTTTTTTTCATTGAAAAGCCTCTCCTTTCTTCCTCCGCGCTTAAAACGTGGAAGTGGGAGACAGCGCACAGGAACCAGCGGCACATTTGCCCCACCCGCTCCTCTAACCTATCTCTGGCCTTCTCATTTGCATTCAAGCAACAAGGCCCAGAATGAGTTGTTCAGAGAGATTTTATGACTCTGTGTACATGTGTCTTGAGTGTTGATTTTGAAGAAGGATTCATTTACAGTATTAGGGAACCATTAAGGCACCATATAAAAGCATCAAGAAGTACCATGTCATGGGACCTTTAAGATGACAATGTTGTATTCAGCTTGGTTTTAAGTAAACATTTTAAACCAATAAATAGGACAAAAATTACAGATTAAGAAAACTTAGTGTGTCCGTGCCTCATACCCTTAGGTTTTGTTACTTTTGCATTTTGTAACATGTTTTCCTTTTGAAATGTGCCCACTGGCAGTTGCACATTTAAAATTATAGATTTCCCCAACTGCACTCACTGGCAAGTAAAGATTTTTAAGTATACTGTATTATATCTACTTTTATTTGTATATTTCTTATACCAGTAACATCAGCGTTGAGTTAATGCTACTTTTTATATTGTAGTGCACGTGAAATAGGTTTTCTTTTTAGTTTTTGAAATATAACATCTTGTGTAACTGTTTACTCATTATTGCTTGTTCGTCTCTTGCAATTTAGATAAATGATATAACAATAAGCTCATGGTGGTTGAGTCTCAAGCGATAGGGAGGCGGAAGCAAGCCAAGGGAGCTCCATGCCCGCTGATCCCACGGGAATCACTGAAGACACCGGATCTGTTCTTGCAGTGTTGGGTTTTAATGCACTCTGTATTGTGGCTATTTGTTTAACTGCTACAGTGTAGGCTGTGGGGAGACGGGTAAAATGGGTGGGTAATTAATTAGAATTAAGGGTTAATTTCGGGATTGTCATTAGTACCAAAACACTGGTAGAGTACTTATTCAAATGTAATCAAACTTGTAACTGCATGCTATTTTGTTTCTAGATAAAATGTCTCCCTACAGGTAGCGTACATAGATTTCATAGAACTTGTGATCAGTGCAATATTTTTCACATCTTTTATTTTGTTTGGATTAAGGGTGGGGGAGAGACATGTCTGTAATTATGGCTGTAAATATTGCTACATATGCAGACATTATTGAATATTTAGTCAGGGCTGGGTAGGCAGTCCACTATAATGGGCTCTACCCTTTCAGCATTTTATTCCAGTGACTTTAATGAGTGTGCTGTCTTTTCTGTCCTCCCATCTATATGTTACAGCACCCTGACGCCAAAATGATGCAGATCAACCTAACAGGGTTCCTGAATGGGAAGAATGCACGAGAGTTTATGAAGGACTTATGGCCTCTGCTGCTTAGTGCCCAGGAAAACATAGCTGGCATCCCTTCCGCTTTTCTGGAACAAAAGAAAGAAGAAATTAGACTGAAACAGGTAAAACAAAACAAAAGAACTGTATGCATTTTATCTTGAATTCTAAAACATGTTATTTTTTTTATTGTATTTCTTCTGTAGCTGGAACAGGAGAAGCTTTCTTCTCTGAAGAAGGGAGATGAAGATAGAAAAGAAAAAGACAGGGCACAGTCAAGGAGCCCAAGGAGGTAAATGATTAAAACGGTTTATTATTAATGTTACCTCTTTTAAATCTGACCCATTATTTATCTTAATTTGGTTAGGAGAAAAACAAGATCCCCATCACCACGACGAAGATCTCCAGTGAAACGGGACAGGAAGCGCAGCCCGTCACGCTCACCAAGACCCAGACACAGTCCTGTACCTGCTGCCTCTCCTCCCACATCTATGTCCACTAAAGCCCTGGACCCAGAGCCAGACACATCTGGAGGTCTGCCAGAACCTGTTGTTCAAGAAGCATCTTCCACAAGGTTAGAAAAATAGAGTATAATCAAAGTGTGACAAACTTCTATCCTAAAAGTGCAAGTACAGAATGTTTTCTTGCATCTGTCATAGTGATGCAACTACAGAGGTTGTGAAAACAGACTCTGTGACTGATGCTAAGGAACCATCTCCAGAAAAGACTCAAAAGAAAGAACGACCAAAGTCTCGTGAAAGAGAGAAGGATGGAAGGAGGGACAGACCGCACCACCGCTCCCGCTCTCATTCTCGTTCCCGGAGACGTAGATCCCGTTCCAGGTTTGTGCACTACACTATTTTTATGAACAAGTCTCTTATGACCTTCATGATCTGTCATTGTGACCTTTGGGGGTCCCCAAAAATCTGTCTTGTAATTCGTAGCATAGCTTTGATTTATTAATCAAAGATCAGAGATCAGAGTCAAGAATTAAGGTCAGAGTTGTTCACCGTTGTGTTCAACATGCAGTGGAAGACGAGGTTCGTTCCCTCTCTGGTCAGGTAGTGCAAGAATATATGTAATACTCTATTTTTTGTTTTCACTGAAGCTGTTTTAGTCAGGTCTCTTCCCCTTTTCTTCCCCCTTCCACTGAATTCATCGACAACATCACAATAAACTGGATGGCGAGCCAACCTTTTTCTTCATAATTTGGTAGGAGCAATCAAGGTTTTTATTCCCCGCTTCTTGGATCAATACGTCTGTAGGAGCACAAAACCATTACAAGCAGTTGGAATAACACAAACTTTTGAATATTTACTCGAACCTGGAGCTGAAACTGGACATTTGCATATTCTTTCTGTTTTTTGTGTTTGTTGCTTCCCTTTTGACTTGTCTTAATTAAATTAACTTTGTGACGTTATTGTGTTTATTCACACACCTTGGCTCCTTGCCGTACCTACTTCTAGTCAACCACCTTGCAGTCAGCTCCTAACTAGCCCCTAGTGTGTTACACTTATTGATTGCAAAAAAAAAAAAAAAAAGTGTCCTGATAACTACCTCTGAAACCTTCTCTACATTACAAAATGTTATCATTCTGTTGCAGGTCTTTTTCTCCTCGTAGAAGGCAGAGCCCCAGAAGAAGACTCTCCCCTCGTCGAAGAAGCCCACCCAGACGTGGGCCCACCAGCTCTAGACACAGACATAGGCGTTCTCCTGTTCGAAGGTTAGACATAAGTGTATCTTTTTATTTTCTAAAAAATAAACTTTTCTGAACAAGGAGTCACTTGTGGTTCATCCTACAGGAGGCGCTCTCGGTCTGCTTCGTCATCTGGCAGCAGTTCATCTGGTTCTCAGAGAAAAGCGATGAGAAAAAGAGTATTAAGTTCGTCACCACGAAAACTGTTGCATCACACAGGCAAATCCATGAGCCCTGCTGCCAAAGACCAAAGATCTTCATCTCCAATGAGGAGACGAGTCCGTGGCTCCATGTCTCCCCCCAGGTCCTCTGGTAAGTCATGGTTTTGTTCATATGTACTCTCAAAAGTTTACACACACTTGTAAAGAACATGATGTCATGGCTCTTGAGTTTCCAGTTATTTCTACAACTGATTTTTCTCTGATAGACTGATTGGAACAGATGCTTCTTTGTCACAAAAAATATTCATGAAGTTCTGTTCTTTTATGACTTTATTATGGGTTAACAGAAAAAGGTCAAAAATATACATACAGCAACATGAACTAGTAATTTTGGTGACTTAGAAAGTTGTGTCAATGAAATGAGCTCATATTCCAGTAGCATGGCCTCTTAACTCCTTATGAGTGATTTTGACTTCTGAGGCCATTTAAATAGAGCTCATTGGATACAAACGCCACAATGGGAAAGTCAAAGGAGCTCAGCACGGATCTGAAAAAGCGAATCATTGACTTGAACAAGTCAGGAAAGTCACTTGGGGGCTCCAATGTTCTTTACAAGTGTATGTAAACTTTTGACCACAACTGTATTAAATATTTGATTTCAGGTTTTAAGCCAGGTGCACGAAGTGATTCTCCTGATAATGCCAAGCCCAGACAATCTGAAGCTTCTGAATCAGGTTACCTTTATTTGTGGCTGGGGGAGAATGAGTAATAAATAAATCAGTTAAATGTAATTTAATGTTTTCATTTTTAGAAGATGATAAAAATGACAAGGGAGCAACCGCAGATTCAGTTCAACAGAGGCGCCAGTATCGCAGACAGAATCGTCAGTCATCCTCGGGTAATTTAAGAGCCTTTGCTTAGAATGTATTTTGCCATTTACCTCCTCCTTATGCATTTACGATGTTGCACTTCAGATACAGGGTCATCGTCATCTGAAGATGAGAGTCCAAAGAGGCCCACAGCCAGACCTGGTACTAGAAATGGAGACGTCAGAAAAAGACGAAGCCATACACCATCTCCACGGAGGCGGCATCGCGATCCCTCACCAAGGTCTGAAAACTGTATAACAACAACTTTGCTGTTAATTTTGTTTTTCAGTATTGAGAAAAATAATAAAATGCTTTTTTTTTTTTTTTTTTAATAGAAAAAAGCGTTCTCCATCCCCGGCTGGACGTCGGCGCCGCACCCCTTCTCCGCCTAGACGCAGAAGGTCTCTGTCTCCCAGACGAAGGTATATACAGTCAGAATTTTTTTCTACAGATTAATTATAATAACAATTTTTTTTTATAATTTTACATTAATTTGTTTTCTAGGTCACCTTCTCCACCTCCCAGAAGACGATCTCCTTCTCCTAGACGTTACTCTCCTCCTATTCAGCGTCGCTATAGCCCATCACCTTTGCCCCCTCAAAAAAGAAAATTGTCCAGTTCCCCAAGACGCCCTTCTCCGGGAGCCAAGCGCAGACCTTCAAGGTCGCCCAAGCGGAGGAGCTCTCCAGCTCAAAGACGTCGTACCCCTCCCTCCACATCTCCACCTAGACACAGGAGGAGCCCGGCACACCCGTCTGCTCGATCAAAAAGGGATAACCGTCCGTCTCCATCTCCAGCTAATCGGGGCCGAAATCTTAGGGGTTCTGCCAGTCCTAGAGGCCGTTATGAAACCTCTCCATCCAGCTATCGTAAACAAAGGTCTCCAAATAACATGGCAATTCGAAGAGTCTCCCGAACCCCAGAACCACGTAGTGGTCAGAGGTATGAGAGCTTTCATTTAGCAAATCTAGAGTAATTAAATCCTTTTACAAAATGATTTTATCTCAACAGAGCTTCCATGAGCCCACAGCCTGTTAGAAGAGTCTCCTCAAGATCTCGCTCTGTTTCTCCTCCACCAACCGCTCCGAAACGACCTGCACTTATGTCTGCTTCCCCATCTCCTTCACGCTCTGCAAGTGCTTCTCCGCCACCAGCTAAGAAGGCGAGCAGCGGTTCTGCCAGCCAGTCCCCAAGCAAGGTAAATGGGATGTTGGGGCTAAGATTTATTTTATCCTGGATAATATTTTTCAATTTTTTTGGTGTTAATTACATTTACAGAATTCGGATGTAGAAGTTACTGGAAAGAAGAAGAAAAAGAAGAAGGAGAAGAAACATAAAAAAGACAAGAAACACAAGAAACATAAGAAGCATAAGAAGGAGAAGGCAGCGGCAGCTGCTCCAGATGGACAAGAAAATCAAGGTGCAGAGGAGGATGTCGATTCACGAAAGGTTAATGTTATGCTTGTAGGCACAAATTTCACATTGCATAGTATATTAATCTCTTATGATTTTGTTTTTTTCAGGAATCGGAGAGTGAAGTAGAGGATAGCCTGGATGACTTGGAGAAACATTTGAGGGAGAAGGCGCTAAGGTCAATGAGAAAAGCCCAGTTGTCTCCATCCCAAATGTCCTGAAAATATAGTTGTGACCCACCTTGTGTGATTTGTCCTCAAACTCATGTTTAGAATGTACAGATTTGGGGGATTTGTTTTCCTATTACGGTTTAGTTACAGGCTAAATAGTTTTCAATTTTAAGTTGATTACATTTGTTAATGGTCCTAACTTAAATGTTTTTAAGCAATTATGCAGAATATTGGTTTGAGTTGGTGGTTTTCACAATTTGCTACAAAATCTGATGACATACATGATGGTTTCAAATGTGCATGACCTTTTTGCTATAACCAGCTCTCAGTAGTAAAGAATGCATTTTCATATGGTTTTCAGAGATGTTTGACATTGTTTGGCCTGTGCATATGGAAGTACTGTTCAATCACATGCAGAGATGGAATGTCATTTCTTTGTTTTTATTGTAATCATTTGAGATGTTCACATGACTCTGAGACTGCTCTAAGTTTTGTTAAGTATTTGGCTCTTGTCATCCTTTCTGAATTAAAAGTTTTTATAGAAATAGTTTGCAGTGTGAAATAATGCTTAAGTTTATATAATGAAATCACGTAGTTCATCGAAGTACATTTAGTGCCGTTTACCAGGAGAGAGACTTTGGTCCAGTTGATTCAACAGATATAACACAATAGTTTCATAAATTTGCTAAGAAACGTTAGAATCACATGGTATAATGCCAAAAAATAAACGCAAAAAACTGAAATTGAAAGTACTCCCAACAGCGTGCGCATCTTTTTGAAGGAGGTTCCTGGCCTTTCACATCCTCCTCCCACATTTTTGTGTTGCTTTGCTGCTGATGACATCACACCCCAGTTATTCCCGTTGTTTCTCGGTCCCGTCCTTCTCATCACCGCTCATCCCGTAGCCCAGAGCCTCCTCCTTTGCTATGTCTTTCTAGATAAAGTCTGGGGAGAAGTTTACGCAGCCGCGGCGCTGTTTACGGGACTGTCGCCTGGTCATTGCGCGCGTTGTGCCAAAGCGCGGAGCAGCACCAGTGGGAGAAGAGCGCCGACTGGACTTCGTTGCGGAAAATAGGGTTGGCTGAGGAAAAGGACTAAAACTAGCGGGCGTGGTAGCAAGAAGAAGTCATCGTAGTTGGGAGAACTGTACGCAACAGCAATAATGTCGCTTTCTGTGCCTCAAAACGGAGTAAAAGGGGACAGTGAACCCGTAATTGAGCTGTTTGTGAAGGTAAGACGACATCGCCAAGCGCCAAGTTAGATATTTAAAGCAAAACTATATACTTCTTCATTGTGTGACATTAAGTGTGGTGGGAATTTTCATTTTACAAGCTGTATTTATTTTTTATACACATTTTTGGTCTAGCAGAAATAACAAAGCTAGCCGTAGTGTCCACTCCGCGTGGTTTGGCACTCCGAGGGAAATATCCAAAAGGGCTACACAAGATAAGACGGTCGTGGCTTAAGAAAAGTAAACATTTAGTTGTGTAAGCCGTTCAAATGATCACGAACTTGCCAATTAATTGATAATGTGCGATGTGGGGCTGGGTAGATGCAGCGTTACCCCTTTGCCTCGCCTCCACCCTGAGGAGAAGGCATGGGGAGAGCATACCATACCATGCTTGGGCTGAGGGAGGGATGGGCGCTTGAAGGTGACAAAAGAAACCTCTTGTATTTAATCTTGAAACTATTTTAGAACACTGTTATGCTGATATGTATCTTATGTATGTATGGTTGTGTATAATAGCAAGATTGTTCAATGCAAGAACACATTACGCGCCTTGTCTCTGTTATGTTTCTTTGCCTTCATTATAGTCTATAGGCCTTCTCCAGTCGCCCTGCACTGCCACTACATTCATTACAACCGCGTGGATATGTCTGCAGTGGGAGGCTGCTGGTGATGGCTGAGGGTGGAGGGACATTGTGAATGGCTGTTTTCCTTTTCTTTTGCCTGTTGCAAGGCGGGAAAGCACCAAATGGAAGAAAAAGGGGGAGTATGAGGCTGGAATACAGGGGACAGGGCAGAGGGAGGAGTCCGGGGGTCTTGAATTGAGAGAGCATTGAATGTTTTGGGCAGAAATGACCTAGCATAACACAGTTGAACAGTTTTCAATGTACTTTTTTTTTTTTTTTTTTTTACTGCTATTGGGTTATTTAATTTATTTTATTTTATTGTATTTTATTTTATTTTATGTTGTCCCGTAACAATTTTCACAAGTAACAGACAAGTAAAAGCTAAACCATTTCATTTTCTGTGACAGTTTTTATAGGTAGGGTTACATCATTTTGGTTCTTGAAAGCTTACTCCTGATCTGGCATTTTCTTTCCTTCCCACCCCTCCCTAACAGTGAGCCGGTGACAGTAGGTTTCCTACTTGTGCTTGGAAAAATGACACAGCAGCCTAGTGCCTCCTGCTCTGTCAGTCTCTTATGACACTTGTAGCAGTTTGTGACACATGCACATCCATTATTGATGGCCTTGTTGGTGCTAGTGTGCATTAAGCAGACAATGGAAGGCATGCAGGTTGCCATAGGCACACTGCTGCGAGTGGGGCCTCTGGGAACAGCTGATAACAAACTGTGTGTTCCCTCTACACAGCGCCATGTCAGATCTGTTAGGGCACTGCTACATTCAAAGCAGACACTTCGACAAAATGACTAAAAAATGACTAAAATGACCACTGCACAAATGTTCAAAGCTCATGTGAGGTGGTGTCCCATATCTTCTGCTGACGTATTATATTTATAGCACCTTTTGTGTTTATGTCAACATTGTCATATTGCTATAGGAACACTTTATTGCTGGGCTGGCTCTGTGGAGGTGTAAGTAACATTGGTCATCCATCCTGCACATTTATTGCTGTCAGTTGCAAATGAAGCTGCCATAATAGTACTGTAAGTGGGGAAACCTTTGACCTCATCATATTGCAGCACATAAGATAATGTTAAGCTCTGTAACTATATTTAGTCAGTACTAGTGTGCCTTGTTATGTGATTAATAAATTAGTAGTAATGTTTATTTATGCCTCAAGTAATGCTGCATATGATTTGTTTATGCACTATTTCCTGTGAACAGTTCCTCCATGAACCAATGAGAATATGATGAGTTTCCAAAAAAAAGGGTGGACTTTATCAGTTCTTGTGCTTGCCAAGGTCACACTGTGCTTGTGAAGCCTTCTGCTGCCTTCAGACTTCATATGCTCGCCAGTAGCTTAACAGCGCCAGGAAACTCAGTGGAACGTCCTTTCATGTTTCATTATTAAGCATTGCCCATTCAAAACTGATCTTAAAACATTATTATACTCATTATTGCTTACACTAAAATTCCCTGCTGCTTTTGGTCTTTTGTCATTGGAAAGGGCTTTCTCAGTCTGTACTGTACATTAAGTCTGTTGTTATCAACTGTTACATGTGACAATCAGTCTTGTGCCTTGTGATGCCCCAGTTTTATGAAAGCAGTCTAATCTCAGTGATTGCCCTGCTGTATGTATAAATCAACTCATTCTTGGAAAAAAAAAAATTCCAGACTGTTTTACCTTTTGAAATAAACATTTTTCTCTTGGGGTCTACTCTGTTCTAGGCGGTCACAGTCAAGTTGTCTGTTTTTTTTTATAGAAAAATCAATAGAGCAGTTCATTCAGTAGTCAGCATCATGAGTTTGGGGACAAAGATTAATAGCTCTTGTACTCTGCTTTGCTGTTGTTGCAGTTTGCTCTTGTTTCTGCTCTAGTGCAAAAAGGTCATAACTATGTCATTTTATGCACTGTATCATTTACAGAAAAATTATTGACCAACAAACATTGAGCAAGAAAGAATTCGCTCTTTATTCTTTGTTCTAGAGCTAACATAAGGACCTTGCTTAAAGCACAGTGTCAAGTATCTTTTGTTTCCTAACCATTATAGTCATCCCTTACCAAACCAAAACGCAGTATGATTATGTGTGCTTAACGTTAAGTATCACATTCCTAGTCGTTGCAAACCCACATTAAAAGGGCTTAATGAAAAACTTAATGAAATCTTTGCTTGCTTTGTTGTAAAACTTAAGCATTTGCCCATCATTTTTATTACTGCTTTTAGTATCTAAATGCCAACCCTCAGACCATTCATTAATTTCATCATTCATTCATTGCTTAAGGGTTATTAGGAAGTTGATCCCTCAAATGTGTGCCAAAAGAAGAATACACAAATGGTTTTGACACTTCAGGTTGTTTTCACAGCTTTGAGTTTTACTAGCTCTGCATTTGTTGTGGCCTTTCATTCACCTCAGGTTAATTCCAAAAGAGGTAAAGCACTTTAATTACGATAGAGGCCAAACACTATCTATCTACTAGTTTCAAGACACAGGATGGTCCAGTGAATCATTAGTTCTGAAACGTTTGGAGATCAAGAACTCCCAACATGTTTTTAAAGCCCCGAACTCTGTTCACTGCAAGGACCATGCCACACCAGTGAATTATGATATTTATTGACAATGGATAGATTTGATGGCTGGGAAGAGAGTCTGGATGGGGGCTCTGTCTCAGGTGGTCAGCCCAGCTGATTCAGGACCCCCCTTTGTAGATGATCTCTTCAGGTTGAAGGATGAGCAAAAGGCACGGGATGGGGGAGGGAGTCAAAAGAGGCAGAGACAGACGCTGTTGTTGGGATAGACCTGTATAAATACGGCTTCTGGGTAATTGAAAGTGTGGTTGAGCTGAGCTGTGATTCGCTGGAGAGGAGCAAGGGGAGCTTCTGCTCCTTAATCTCAGTCAATCATATTAACTCCACTTAATTAGATCCTAATTTTAGTGGGACTGTCTTGATTAGATAAAGGTCAATAATCCCTTATCAAGTCACAGACATGTAGAGTGTGCATCATTGTGAATTGTTCCTGATTTCTGTAATAAATCAGAACAGCAGGAACAGACCGGCTGATGTAATGAGTTGAAATAAGTGGGTGGTTGAGTTGGCATGAGTTTGTACTGTCTGGGATGAGAGTAGTACTTCTAGAGTGGAGAGGATATGATGCAGGGCAAAGGCTATAGAGCTCATAATGGTGTTTAAACCTTTAGTTTCCACAAGGATGTGTGTATCTTAGCTGCTTTGGTGACGCTCCAGCACAGAAGGCTTATGTCCGAGACTTTCCACTAGTGATGTCAGCCTGACTCATAAGGTTTCAAGCCTTGATTCCCATACAGCAACTCAGTGTTTCTGATTTCTGATACACAATGACAGTTTGTTGCTATAATATTGTTTGATTTTAGTTATTCTCAAATTGTTATTGTTTTAATTGTTATTGTTATTGTATTCATTTTACAAATTATTTTCTAATGGCAAAAGGGAAACACTTGAAATGGAATAGATATGTATTTTAGTGTTTTGGTTCATTATTACACTTAAATACAAAATTTACAATTCTACAAAAACTATCTACTATTAAACATATAGGCCAACACAAAGTTGCGATGTGACCTTGTAATATAACATGACTACAGCATACATTTATTGACTGGCTGCAGTGTTCTCTAAAGTGAAATATCTAAGCAGTTGAGGTGGCATTGTCATGATACTAAAATTTCAATACTCAATGCTTTTATTTCAATAAAATTTCAATACTCAATGCTTTTATTTCAATAAAATTTCAATACTCATTGCTCAATACTGCTCAATGCTCAATACTGTAAGTATGTTAAATCTTTTTCTTTTCTTTTTTTGTATTGATACTTGCTCAAATGATTATCTAGTTTCAATACTTTTGACAGCCCTAAGGTGAAATCATCTGTCCTAATTTTCTTGTGACCCCAGCTCAGTCACAGGTTAGGTTGCCATGACCATGCCATTGCCATGGTGACAGTGTCTCAAACTGATGTTCATGTGGCGTGCTGCTGGAGCAGGAGGAGGGAGATTTTAGTGTTCCTCACACCGTCCTCTCCTTATTCGGTCAAAGTGTAGCTCCCCACCCGGTTTAGAAAATGAAGTGTGTCAGGGAGGGGAAACTTGGGCCATGGAGTTGCTATAATTAGGCTGTGAGCAGAGACTGGGGGCGTGTAGCCTGGATAAAATCTATTGTTTTGAATAGTGGAATACAGCACTGTAATACTGTTGCTTTTATGCAAACCTTGTAGATTTGGTGAGAATGCTGATAAACATTTTACATCTCCATAAAATGTTAGTGTGCTGGACTTCAAAAGGAGGTATCTTAAGAGCTTGTCATAAAGGCATGAAAGTATAGTGCTGTAGTCCTTGAGTTTTAACTTGTAACTGGTTTGTACTGGCATGCACAGAAAATGCGCTGAATGTTAACCATAGCAAAATTGTAATAAAATGTTCTATATGTATATGTAGGGTATAGGATTAGAAGGGTCATCAGAGGAGGTGTGAAAACATTTGGTTTTATGGTCTCCAAAACAGCTTATTTGTGATGATTAGCATTTGAGTTTTGATTGTTTTGATAATCTAAAACTAAAACTATTGTAACTCTAAAGACATTATAGTATTGTCTAAAAAAACAAGTGAAATTATGTAGCGTCATCAATATTGTCATGAGTACCTGGCCTTTCCTTTAGTAATGGCATAGAGTTTACATGCATTCAGAAGCACACAGAATAGTGGACGTAATTATAAAATGTAAAACTGTTCAGAAAATTTTGCTGGAACTAATCTTCATTTGTTTGGGCCCATTCATGTGTCTGTAGATGTAAGTGAGGAAGTGCTACGTAAAGTGATAAAGCTATGAGCTCATTGTGTTTCTCTGTAGTGTCTCTCGTCTGGGGTCTGATTGTACTGGCTCTCGTCGTCCAGGACTCTGCTCGATAACATCCGACTGGAGGCTGACTCATACCATCCACTTGGGCAGCTGTGTGTGCTCTGCATCTGTTGACTCACTCACCATCCAAACAAAGCTTAAGTCTGTTAGCAGTTTTCATTGCCTGCTTTGGTCACACTCACTATTTTAGCCGTTAGCATAGCTGGAAAATGTAACTTTAGGAAGGAGCAACAGGAGTCACACTTGACAAAAGTAGCCCCAAAGTGGGAGTTCTACTGCCCAATAAGTTTCTAAAAATATTTATAAGTTTGGAGTATTGTTTTCTATTGCTCTGTATATCATATTTTTTTAGGCAAAATTACTTTTGGTTTTATATTTTACTGATTTTGTAACTTATCATCATTATGAAATAAATCACTGACAAATAGGACATCCAATCTTAAGTCATATTAATGTATATAGTCACAACTATAATTGTCACATAAACTAAACAAAGCAGTTGCTGGGAGAAACAGGACATTTCTGAAATAGTTTTTCCCTCCTCCCAAACGCCCAGCCCCCCTCCTCGCTCTGTGGAGGCAGAGGGGCCCAAGATAAGGAGAGGGGAATAAAAGTGAGGAGAAGAAATGTGCAGTGTGCCAAATGCACATTGCCCTCACAGGATAGTGTCTCTACTCTTAAAGGGATATGCCACCCCCAGGTCAAACTTGGGCATCTCCCCACAGTCCAGAGACTAAAATAAGTGGTGGAAAGCATTTTTCTGGTGACCCAGCCATTGTCCAGGTCTGTCAGCACTGACCGCCGCGGTATCTGCAGCTACTCCGCCTTAGACTGGAGTCTAACGTCGCCAGGGAAAGATTTCGGCCAAAAGGAATTAATTTGCTCGATGCTTTTCCCAATTACTTTCTGTGTAGTGCGCATTCATATCGAGTGCAAATAAATGTGCAAATCAACACGGAGAGCTTGACTTGGTCATTTTGGGTGGGAACTATTTTTCAGTGCGGAAAAACACAGCCGAAGCACACACCACGCTGCGAACTGCCTTCCTGGTGCGTAACAGGGATTCCCCTGTCAGCGTGGTGTGTGCTTTGGCTGTGTTTTTCCGCACTGAAAAATAGTTCCCAATAGTTCTGTCAGTGCTGACAGACCTGGACAATGGCTGGGTCACCAGAAAAACGCTTTCCACCACTTATTTTAGTCTCTGGACTGTGGGGAGATGCCCAAGTTTGACCTGGGGGTGGCATATCCCTTTAAGATGCATCTATTACTGCTGTAGTCTTTGGTCAGACCTGATCTGTTCCTTATTTCCTGTAATGGCTCCCTCTCCACTTTGTGGAGCAGATCTCCATTACTTTGGCAGAGCTGTCTAGTGCTGTTACAGTCTGGGCTAGGAGCCTGCCTGGTGTAAGTGTTAGTTCAGATTTCAGATAAACAAAAAGTGTTCTGTCAAATATTTTGGACCATTTTTTATAACACATTTTGCATTTGTCAGACCACCTGTGAATTGGTAATCTCCTAACACTATGTCCTCTGCTTTGTATAACATGTGTCCGATTGCCATGGGAACAGTTGCTGTGTTGCTGCCAACCTTGATCCAGAAGTGAATGGGTCTCAGTAGGTGTACTGCTGTGGGCAAAATAATGGCCAATGATGTGTCCCCACATACAAGTGCTAATGCTGCTTAGAAACATTTCAGCATAACAAACTGTCTCCGACTGGTCAGAGCTTTACTTTGTAATAGAATAATGTTCAGGGAAAATGATTCCTTTATTGTTCACCCAGGGCAGTGATCTAATCCCTGCTTTTCAGATCTAGAAAAACTGTGGCGCCTGAGCAGTGACAGGACAGTCACTGTACAATAACATCAAACAGAACCATCCCACTGTGTTATACAGAGGACAACAGGAGCAGTTTGTTTACACCAGCCATGGAGAGGGTCTACTAAACTGTTTAAACATGTGTTTTAGGCTTGGCACATTTCCTCCATTTTATGTGTGTAGGAAACAGTGATTCTTCATGGTTATATAGGCTAGTAATAAGTTTTATGTTATGCAATAAATGAGGTTTGGTGCATGCTTCCATTAACCCATTGTCTTTGTGTTTCAGGCTGGAAGTGATGGCGAGAGCATTGGAAACTGTCCTTTCTCACAGCGACTCTTTATGATCTTGTGGCTCAAAGGAGTCGTCTTTAATGTCACCACTGTTGACCTCAAAAGGTGAGCTTATCGTTTTAGTTGTTTGTCACCTTTTTCCTTGCTGTTAGGCTCTTGTAGTTCAGAGTGTCCTACACTTTCCAAACCAAGCATTGAATCTATAATAAGACTGCTGCCGAAAGGTGCTTTCCAAATACTCTTATTATTTAGTTTTCCCATGACCAGTTAAGCCTGGCTAGCCATATAACTATCTCAATAATAGAGAATGAAAACCTGAAGGTTTTAAATTTTATCACAGTCAGGCGTGGCTTATGTATCCAGGGTACTGTATATAGTTCTCATTCTGTACAAGTTTAGTGACACTGTGCCATTGAAGTGAATAAAGAGCTGAAAGGCAGTTGATTTGATTCCATCCCTGTGGATCTATGGAAGGATCTGTGAGAGGCTGTTTTGGATGGTGTCAAGTGAAATTTCCTGGATATTGAGAACCACAGTGAGCACAAATGCTGAGCCTGTAAAAGTTAGTGGAGGATGTCCACTTACCCAGAAGTGTTTACAGTTCTGCAGCAATAGATTATAGCTGCAGTGGAAATGTCTGCATAAAATATTTGTATTGGAAATTGTGTTTTACAGTAGCATCATAAGTGAAGCGGGCTTCTTCCATGTAGTTAAAAACCCAACATTCTATTTATAGGCCTTATTTATTTATATTTCTTTTTTCTCAGTTAGAGGCTGTAATTTCCTTTTAGAAGACCTATGATTTAAGTTAGTTCCCCTTTGTGAACCTAAAGAGATTGTTCTGATGGACTTTTATTTTCCCCTTAGATTCTGATGCCTTGGTTACTCTGAATCCTTTTCAAAAGCACATTGTTTGTTCACACTTCTCATTCAACACATGTTCATTTCTGTTTGTGTCAACTGCTGCCCACAGACATCTGGAGTGAAATGTGTTGTGTGAAGGCTGCAGAGAGGAAACACTGACAGCGTTTAAGAGCCTATGCTTTGGTTGATAGTAGAGGGCCTGGGAATATGTTCAGTAACATAAATAAATATAGCTAGTCTTCTATTCATTGATTTTATTAATGGTTTGTCATTGCTGTCTCATATGCATGTTCTAAATCTAAAGTGTCTCTACTTTTTGTTCAGGAAACCTGCAGATCTTCAGAACCTTGCCCCTGGTACACATCCACCGTTCATCACCTTCAATGGAGAAGTCAAAACAGATGTCAATAAAATCGAAGAGTTCCTTGAGGAGGTGCTCTGCCCACCCAAGTAAGTGATACTGTGTCCAATTTTATCAATTGATATGGGATTTCCTCATTATCTTGTAATCTCTTGTTTGTGTTTTTAGATATATCAAACTAGGGGCAAGGCACCCTGAGTCAAACACAGCTGGTATGGACATCTTTGCAAAATTCTCTGCCTTTATCAAGAATTCAAAGCCAGATGCCAATGAAGGTGAGTTTGTCTTTGTTGAACATTAAAGCATTCATTGATCCATACACATGTGTGTTGTACAGACAAAGTATTGTGGTTGCTAGGTGACATGGATAACTGTCTTTGTTGTTCATTTTGTTTGGCTACTTTCTTCACATCACAAACACATTTGTATACACGCTTCAGTATGAAGTCAATACAAATAGTTTAGTTGTATGGTTCATTTTAAAGTTACACTTGAGTTGGAGAAATGCAGCCTTCCTGTCATTTAAACACTGAAGATGTAGTAATTGCAAATATTTATTATTTATTACTACTGATACTCTAGGCAAGAGGAGAAATTTAATTTGTCAACTGGACAGTTTATTTGGTCGAATATGTTTTGCAGCTAATCCAAGCTACAGGGAGGAGCTAACTACAATGAAATTACTATGAAACTATCACACCTATTTGTTTTCAGGTTTGAGAGGGGAGTTAAAGAGGCTACTTTTGTCTAATCTAATCTAAATCTAATCTATCCTCAAACCCAAATCAAAACAAACAAAGAAAACAATAGGACAGCCAGGTCAGGTCCAGAGGTTTGAAAACACCCATTATGGTCCTGAATGGCTATGCTAACAAGATCCCACATATAAACTGAAAACAAATAGGTGTGATAGTTTCATAGTAATTTCATTGCAGTTAGCTCCTCCCTGCAGCCAGTTTTTTAAGCAGTGTCCACCAGCACTCTAGTCAGAACTGAAGAAGTAGCTTGGATGAGCTGCGAAACATATTTGACCAAATAAACTTTGTCCAGTTGACAAATTGAATTTCTCCTCTTGCCATGGATTCTATCTGGACGACTGAGGGATTCTTCACTCATACTGATACTGACTTTGAAGTCCAGAGTTTTTCATAGGCCAACTTTTGGAGAATTGCTGCCCTCTTGTGGTTGATTTATTTATATTACTTCTGTTGATGCCCAATAACTGCTTCCCGCTCAAACACTATTTATAGAGGTTTTCTTAAAGGTCCCATGGCATGAAATTTTCACTTTCTGAGGTTAAAAGCCCGGCTAAAAGTTGCGAAATGTCTAAACTGAGCATTTGTGGTCCTTTTCTGCGTTACAAAAAAACACAGCTCAAATGGCCGATTCTGAACAAGGCAACTATGTGACGTCACATCGAAAAATGCAGCTCCACCCCCCGTCTGTGTCTCTACTCAGCATCTCTGTAAATCACGCCCAGAGAGTTTGGACTGCGAAGGAGCTACGCAATGTGAAATGTGTTTTTTTTTTTATTTGCCTGGAGGCACATGCGAGTGTTTCTAGCCTCGGAAGTCCTTTATCTGAGCCTGGGGACATCTGAAACAGCAGTGGTTTAATTTTATTTTCTGTGGAAATGTGTTTATTTTTCAATGGAACACTTCTCATCTCTTCCTCCGCGCAAAAACGCGGAAGTGGGGCCAGCGCACAGCGCACAGCTGAAGAGGAAAGAGCGGAGAGTTTGGCCACGCCCCCACCCGCTACTCTGGCCTATCTTTGTCCTCCTCATTTGCATTCAAGCAACAACACCCATAATGGAGTGTTCCAGAGAGATATTTATGACTCTTTCTCATCTTATCTCTCGTTCTCATGCATTGAGTGTTGATTTTGAAGAAGGATTCATTTACAGTATTAGGGAACCATTAAGGAGCCATATAAAAGCATCAAGAAGTACCATGTCATGGGATCTTTAATATTTTAAAAATGTTTCTTTGCAGGATTGGAACGCGGCCTGCTGAAGACGCTGCAGAAACTGGATGAGTATCTCCGCTGCCCTCTACCTGATGAGATTGACCACAATAGCATTGAGGATGTCAAGGTTTCTGATCGGAAGTTTTTGGATGGAGATGAAATGACATTGGCTGACTGCAACCTATTGCCTAAGTTGCATATAGTAAAGGTTTGGAAAAAAGGTTGATTATATTTGTGCTGCATTTATTTTAAAGAAAATCTAAAGTATTTCTGTTCTTCAGGTTGTGGCAAAAAAGTACAGAGGCTTTGATATCCCCAAAGAGATGACGGCCATCTGGAAGTATCTGAACAATGCCTACACGCGCGAAGAGTTTACTAATACTTGCCCGAGTGACAAAGAGATTGAAATAGCCTACGCTGATGTAGCAAAAAGGCTGGTCAAATAAGCACTGTACGACCTCCTTCCATATCTGCCATCATACATGTCAAATCTTTTCCACCCCAGCTCCAGGACTGAAAAAAAACAAACTACGGACTCTTTTCTGCTTAAATTCTGAGCAAAGGTCCTTGTCTAATTTTTTTCTGTATTTCTGTTTGGCTTTTACGAAGACATCTTGAGTTGATTCAACATTTTGTAGTAATTTGCAGTTTATTTGCTTATGAATGTTTAATAAGAACATGATAATCACCGATGGCCTGCATGTGTACAAATGATTATCAATACTAGGGGCCATTTTAGATATGCTCCTTGTTAAGTGACCTTGAAGATGACCTCTTTACTTCATATAGGGGAATGATCACAAGCTTTGAGACATTTGCCTGATTTTAATATGAACTTGCTCCTCATGTATTCTTATAAATTACATTATTTTTTTGTCTTTTTGGTTAAGACGCGGTGTAAACAGTGTTGAAGCTTTCTCGCTTCTAGCTCAAGTATTGCACAGGGTTTTCATATATAGGCTGAACCAAACGTGTTTAACATATCAAGTTAGATGCTTTATTTTATGAATGAATAATTCATTGACTGCATACTTGTTCTAAGGTCACATATTGCTTAGGATTTGCAGAATACTTGTAGTTCCATAGATGATCATAATAACATATTTGTAGAAAAACATGGTTTGTCTTTTAGTTTTCATAAATCTTGTTCATATTAAGTTCATATTTTACTTATGTCATCTAGTTTGGTTATCCAAATGCATAGAGCTAACAGTAGCAGTGGGTAAACCCGCACTGCAAACCAAAAAGGGGCACATTCTGGTCTCACGGTGGGCAGGACTACTCTGGCTAGTGAAATCATACGAATTATACATAACATAAATGGGGTACTGAAACAATGGATGATGACTCTAAAGATATTTATGTCAAATTTCTCGTTGGTATGTAGATTCACATTTAAGTAGTGAATGTATGGTATGTAACTAGATCTGACAGTGCTTTAGTGTGATTAAAGCAAATCTTATTTCATTTGTTATGAGACAAATTTGATATGAAAAAGGAATTGTAAATATTTGTTGTAATGCTAAGATTCTGTTTGTAAAGTTTGGTTATTTTGTCAGAATTTTGAAAAGGGCTGTTTTTGCCTGCTTGGTTTCTAAATTGGGGAAATCACACATGTTCCTTGCCTTATGTCTTCTGTTATTTTTCACATTTAATTGAAGTAGGAGTGTACTGATACACATAGACTGTCCAAGCTATGCCATGACTTTTTAATTTACATTGACTGAGCAGAAATAAACTACTTGGCAATCAGCAATTCTTTATTTTTATTTCTCAGAATGAATCCAATGCACATTGTGTTCTGAAGTGCTGATTTCACGTGGGTGTGGGTGTAATACTGGCACATAACCTAATTTAAGTTTTATTGTTAAAATCTGCAGCAGATATTCACACGAACAGTAAAATGTGTGGGGGAGTTAGATTTTTGGACAAAATCCAGATCATTAAAGTGTCACATTTCAACTCTTCCAGACATTTGTCCTTATATTATGCGGGCACAGCTAGTAATTTAAGAAAATGATATCCAGCCAGTTACAAAATCCATGACGGATAATCCTTCTTTTGCCCACTTCTAGGATTGTATGGGGGCCAATTAAATCAATAGACACCGATTTTTAGTACTTATAGGTATCTGTTTGGACAAAAGCAACATTTTAGTTTGAGTCTATAAACTACTGACAACATTTCCCCCAAATTCCAAATAAAAATATTATCGTTTAGAGCATTTATTTGCAGAAAATGACAAATAGTCAAAATAACAAAGAAGATACACATTTTCAGACCTCAAACAATGCAAAGAAACAAGATCAAATTCATTTTTAAAACAACATAATATTAATGTTTACACTTAAGAACAGTTCAGAAATCAATATTTGATGCAGTATCCCTTATTTTTAATCACAGCTTTCATGCGCTGGAATGGAATGGCTGTAATACATGTAGAGATGCTGATTTTTCCACTGTGTTTTCCTCAGTCTTGTAAAAATATGCCATTCTTACTGAGTAGTACCATCTACATGTAGCCTACCTTACCTACACAAGCAATAAAGTCACTTCAAAAACGAGGATATAATTCCACAATGTAGCCATCTTAGTGTTTGTGCTTGTGCGTTTTTCTAATTTTACTGCTGTAGCCTATACTAATTTAATATTTTCACCTAATAAGAAAAAAATAAAAAGCAAAACAATACTAAGGTTTCTTGTAATATACTCCCATCAGGAAAAAGCTCACCTCCTCTGTGCCAGTGCCACATGGTCAAATACTCAGTAGGTTGGAGGTTTTATGTGCTGCAGTGTTTATTTAGCCCTCATTATTTGTGGTGAGGGTTAGAGTTTCCCTCTCCGGGCTTTAGTGGCTACTGTGGTGGCCTGTTGGGGAGATAGGAGACTCTGGTGAGGCCCTGGGCTGCCCACAAACACTGTCATGCCCATCTCCCCCCTTTTCCACGCACTGACTTAACCATCAGGGCCCCCCACGGTCGCATGTGGCAGAGATGTGGTTAACTTCTGTGTGCTGCTGTTCACAGCATTGATCACAAGAGGGCACTCAGCCATAAAGAGAGCGTGTCTGACAGCGACGCTTAAATGTTTCAATGCTTGGATTTGTGGTTTTATTATCCCAGCAGAGTCAGCACATTTAACAGGAAGCAAAAGAGGGGTGGAAGAGATGGTAAGACCTGTATGAGTGGTCATAAAACTAATGTTGTAAAAGAGGAAAAACAAGAGACACAGACCCCAGCTGCAATGTCAGTTGAAATCTTCAATTAAAGTGCATTTGAAAAAAATCTAAAATAATTGCTCAACACAGGAATTACACCTTCTTTACCTTGTTTATGTTGTTGTGTGTCATTGCTCATTTAATCTGATATGTTGTGAGATTTTGCTTGTGTAGGTGTGAGGAAAACAGGGGAAAAACCTTAAGTTGGTGTTCTTCTTATAGTGCCTGTGCTGTGCATGTGTCTTTGAGCAGCCACTGCAGAAGCCTGTGCAGTTAAACAAAAGTTCCCATCCACCGCTCCTGCTGTGACGCCATGTGACTGCAGACTACACTCTGGGCCCTCAACCGGCTCTTGTTTTGTTTCTGGGCTCACCTGAAAACTGCATGGTCAGAGAAACGCTGTCGTAAACACATAGTCTTTTTATTTATGATGTTTATTATACTACATTATAGTTTTTAGATAGATGTGCAGGTTCAATGTCGACCTGCTGTTGAAAAGAACAGTATTATTTTGCTCAGGAAAGAAAGGAGTTGGATGAGGAGAGAAGTATCGATTGCCCTCAGCTGCTCCCTTAAAGCCTGTGCGCAGTTTGTGTTGGTAAGCCCTCCAGTCTAATGGCTTTTATCCTCCTCCATTATGTTGCAGCCTGTTTTAAGTAACGACAGCCTGTGCAACTGCTTTAACCATTAATAACAGTGTAACCACTGCTGTGTCAACTCACCAGGAGCCAGGAATAAAAAGAAAGACCTTTAAGGCTGTTCATCAGGTTCATAAACACAGTTTACCTGCTTCAGATCTCTTTTGTTGTCTGTGATATCAGCCCTGGTCATAAAAAAAAACACTTTCAGCACTCAGTTGTACATTTCAAAGTTGAATTGTTGAAAACGAGTTTGTTTATTCACCCTTTCCCATTTTTTAAAATATAGTTATGAGTGGCAACTGGCAACAAAACATATAGCATATCAAGATTATTCACATTCAGTACTGCTTGATTTTTTAAAGATCCCGGCCTTCTCTTATTCAGCACGTGGTTGCACACTATTGCCTTTTCTTTTGGGATGAACACTGCTCTGGTCTGTCCCTGCAGTTCTTCAAAACTCTGTTTTTTAATTTAGTGGTTACCACATTTTTCCACAGAGGACTGTCGCTTGACGGGAAGTGCCCTGCCCCAGGCTGCCCCTGTGTTCTCCTTGCACCTCATCTGCACAGTCCTCCTACATCCATTCTATTTGAGACGGGACCCTGTTGGGGGCACAAGTAATTCTTGAATATCAGTGACTGTTTTTTTGGCTTGCATTTTATTTAGTTTAAATGCTACATGACATAATTGTGTCATTCTTATAAAACTTCCATATTATTTTTTATTATGAATAGCTTGATGTTAAAGAAGGCTTGTGTTGATCCTTCATCATGAGATGAGAAAATGTAGTTTTAGATAGGACTAAGGGACTCTTGAGTCCTGATCAGAGCTTCATGTGTGATTAGTGTTCAGTGCAACACAAGCACTTGTGCTTGTTCTTAAACATATCTGACTGTGTTCAAATTTCTGTGTTGACAGGTTTCTACGATCTGGTCATAAAGAACCTGCACTGAAGCATGCAGAATGCCTGTTGTGGACCTTCGTCCCTTTTTGTCTGGCTCATAGTGTCTTCACCCCCTCACCAGCAGGCCGGAGGTAGGAAATCAAACCAATTACGGTTGTATTTAAAGAAAATTGTAGCAGGACCGGAAAAGTGGGGGCATTTCCAAAAACCACAAAAGAAAGCTTCAGGGCCAGTGGGCAGAGTACAGTATAGAGACAGGTTTAATGACATAACACTCTGAATTCCTTTCAATCTTGAATGTTCAGGGTCTTTAACATAGAGTCCACTCCCTTTTGTCGGCCAAACTAAGTAGGACTTCATTAGTACTTCATTAGAAGTGAATCACATAGGCTACATCGTCGAAATAGTGGTGTAACCATAGTGTAAATTATTGTTATTGTTAATTAGCATTTTGTTGTAATTTTGTTGTTGTATTTATAGAATTATGAGCAGTGTACAGTATTATTTTTTAGTTTTTTCACAATAATTTAATTTAATATGTTTGTGTATTTATTTAGTAAAATTTATTTCACTTAAAAAAAGTTAACTCTTCCTAAATATGCATTCATCCTACTAGGGCTGTGCAATTAGTCCAATCTAAAAACATCATTTCCATTATTATTCTATTGATTTCCAAAACAGCTGCAATTGAAAATATACTTTGTAGTGTTGTTCATTATGTGTGCACTCATTCTGACGCTCAAAACCTAGAGCAAAGCCACTTTTCTAATCTACATATCTACTTTAAACAAATTGGGTCACAGAACATTACTAACACATTACATCAGGTCTAAGCTTTATTTTATAGGTTAATTTTGACAGTATAAAATTAAGTTTTTGAAATAATTGTGAAATAATTCCATTACAAGACTGATTAAATTTGTTACTGAGTAACCCTACCTCGTACAAGCACAATGACACGTGCAGGTGCTGTCTACTAAAACCAACAAAATGCCTTCTCATAAAATGTTTACTTCACATGCACACAGCATAAAGAGAGAAAGAGGATCTCCCATTAAGGATGAAAACAAATCAGTGAGTGGGAGGTGTCCCCCGAGGAGCTCTATAGCTGCTACAGTGGAACCATGGGAACTGGTTATATAGGCCTACGGGGCAGACATGGGGGTGTGTAAGCCTGCCACACACACTGCTCTCTGCAGACACACAGACCATTTAGTCACCTCACCTGTCGCACCATAACAAAGGCTCATACTGGAGAAGTGTCTACTGCCTGATTTATCTTGCCCTGTCTTTGATTCTTGTGATGACACTGTTTAGCGCTTAAAATGACAAAATAGAAACTTAAGTAAAACAAACTGACTTTAAGTTTTTGCCTTATGTAGTGTTGTTAAAATAAAAGCTATTCAAAGTTATGTTACAAAAATGTATATTATAAAAGCATCTTTGTTTAATTTATTTGTACGTATACATTTGTTGCTATGTTTGTTGCTATGGAGTATGCCTCATGGTCATTTCTATGACAAGTTGCTGTTGCTCTCATCCAACAACCCAAATAAAATATTAAAATGTGATTATAGTTTTGAAATAGCCAGATTTAGTTCACAACATGGTTTATTTTCATGTAACATGCTCTTTTTATTAAGCGCACAGGAAGGATTTAATTGTTCCCATGTGATGCAAAACACACTGGAGTCATCTTTAGTTTAGTGAGTAGGTGAAATAGTTATATTTGTAAAGTGTGTGTCTGTGAACAAATTATTTAGCCGGTTCCCTTACTAAAGCAGGAAGTAAATGGAAACCCCTACAGGGACCACCCCCAGCTTACCCCGCACAGACCCCACTTGAGCGGCCTTGCATAAGCTGGCATAAGGCAGTACTGTCATTTGGGTGTGTTTTTAGTTCAAATGATTATGACAGAAACATGAGTAATATCATCAGAGAATCTGATCTACTCCCATCAGTCACCATTGGATTGTCATACTCTGAAAGAACAGGATTTCACACTTTCATTGATGGAGGGCATCAGTGCTAGGTGCTTTGCTGTTCATTTGTATAGTAATATTGACTTGCCACTAGGACCTGGTTGTCCTATTGAGGGTGCTCACTGTGGGAACAAGGCTGTGCCTGGTGTATTGTAAGGAGTGGTCTCTAATGACCTCACAGAGATGAGAACCACCTTCAGTGGGACCCGTCTGAACTAGGACCCTCCGTTTCCTCTTTCTGTTCCGTGCCAATGAGTGCACACTGCTCCATCACTCGTGTGAGAACAGTTGCATCACAGCTCTCGCGGTTTCTTAGCCCCTGCCCCCTGTGTTTGTCAGTCAATTTGTGGGAACCCCGATGTTGGACAACAGCCTCTGTTCCCACCACTGGTCTGGTTAGAAAATAGACTTCTGTCCGTGTACCAGGCACCCAAGCCAAACCATTCTCGGGCTGTTCCTTCTCACGGGTTCGAAGGGTCACTGGCTGTAGAGGCCCTAATGATTTGGGGTGCAGGTGCTGAAGAAACAGGACAGGGTTTATAACCATGAGAAATGAGAAAGCATTAATAATCCATTGTGTTGGAGGAATGAGTATTGTCCCTGCAAGTTCCCGAATAGGCTGGAGAAGTACAGGACCTGAATCCTATGGACACTAAACAAATGGTATTGATGCTACATGCTTCCACTTGGTTTTATAACCTCAGGTGATACAGGTCATAGTTATATATATATATATATATATATATATATATATATATATATATATATATATATATATATATATATATATATGTATATATATATATATATATATATATATATAGTAGTTTTTACTATATATACATTGGATGCATCATATGTATTCCAATACACACACATCTTACTGCATAGTTCCTGATTTCTGCAGCCTACCGAGATTGTGAATGACAGCAGAGTGGGAACAAAAGAAAGATGAAAAAGCTGGCCAGCTCGGGTACAGCCATGACAAGGACGGAGCCAGATGGGAGTCTCTGTGCGGCACATGTGGATGAGAGCGCTGAGCCTCGCAGAGTGTGTGAAGACAGCTGGAACATTCCCCTGAGCCCAGTCTAATTGAAAGCTTATCATCTTTCCCTTTGTGCTTCCTGGGCACAGTGTGATCAACAAGGCCCAATGCAAAGCAGAGGAGCTTAGAAGCATCAGTTCAGGAGTTTAACGTTCACTACGGTGAGTCGCCTTTATGAACGATTTAACAACAGAAGGCTGTGGGCGAGTGTGCGTGAGAGGAGGACTTCTTGTGCAGTCGTGAAAATGCTTTGAGTGCCGAGTTAATTGAATACACTGTGTATCAAAGCTGCTAGTGTGTGTCCTAAGTCTTTGTTGTCCCGCCAGCACTGCCCCCATAGAAGGCCTAACATGGACAGACATGCACACTGCGGCGCTATTCACATTTTAGTAAGAGACTGAAAATGTGCAAGAAGATATTTACTAGGCATTTTTATGAAATATAAAATACAACTGATAAAGAAAAAAACATGCTCATGTACATTCTTTAACCAAATATTAGACCACCCAGTCGCTCCTGAAGTGTTTAATCCTGTGGCTGGACTTCAAATGAGCCAAAGAGATGCCATCCAATTTACATAAATTATCAACCACAGAGTTGGTAAAAATGTCAGTGACATTCCAAACTGAATTATTTCTAACAAGTGACGACTTGAACATGTGAGCTGCCAGGTCTGTGGTGGTTCCAATGCTCGGCTCCGCCACTCTCATAGAGATAATAAAGGAAAAATTACACTCATAATTAGACTTGGTGCTAAGTTAAGATGGTAGCGACTAAGTGACTAAAACAATCAGAGACAGAGCAACGATTTATAAGAGATTAGCTCATGTTAAATGAGCACTATGAAACTTCTCTGTTGCCGGGGCTGTCACCTGGTTGTCGCCTGGTTCTTACCCTGGAATGTTCCTCAGCATGGCATTAAACTTATTCAATTAGGCTACAGATGTTTATATTGATAAATAAAAACATCTTAAAAATCATGCAATCATATATATTTTTTTTTAAATAATTATGTCTCATTTGACACTAGTCTAGTCCTGCTGCTATGGTTGCTATTCCATCTATTTTTTGTTACCCTCTGTTATTATATTATATTGTGATGAGTGAGCTACTGTACCCAAACAATTTCCCTTGCGGATCAATAAAGTTTGGCTAAGTCTAAGTTGCTGTGAAGGGGGTCACCTCTCCTCAGATCTGACCTTTAACTTGATTGTTGGCATGGCAACTGCTTTAGTTTACAGAGACAGATATGTTTAATGCTATACAGAGGAACATTCCAGGCAATCTCCACCCATTTTTTATCCTGTAAATAATTTATTTACTTCATGTGAAACAGACAAAGCACTAGCATGATTTTTCTTTATTCAAATTATTGAAAATTACATAGTCTGCAAACATTACTTAAGCACTCAGGAGGCTTTAATGGCAAGGCATACGTACATAAAAATCATAAATTAACAACCGTTTCTGTTGCACATGCTTTGAGTATGAAGACAATTAGAATGAGATGAAATATTTGTTTTGTTAAAAAAAAGTTGTTTTTGCCATTTTTTAAAACACCATTCAACAGGTTTGTACATTTTGGCTTCTTGTATTGAAACATCAGTTGCAGTTTCTTTACACTCATTTAAACAGGCAGTTGTAAAGCTCTTTGGTTTCTTTGGAATAACCACACAATATTAGTATGGTTTCATTAGCTGCATGATTTTTACCCATAATAAATAAAGCATAGTTTGCAGTAAAAAAGCAACAGGAATGAAACTTTTACAATAGGCAGAAGAATAATACAGGCAGTCTCCTTCAATTTGCATTTAATCTGCATCTTATTTATAAATAGTAGAAAATAAATCTTTGGGCTCTTGTAAGAATTTGGGATGCTATGAACAAAACCAAGTCCCTTAAATGGAGTGAAAAATTAATTGGCTACTAATCATCCAACTTGTGTGAAAAAACACTCTGATGTCGGCAAAATAACAGCAAGCCCATGTACAATACAGGGCAATATGTGCTGTATGTGTAGGAGAATGAACCTCTGACAGAGCAATGAGCCTGTGGCACTGGCGGCTAGTAAATTAGACTTGAGAAGACAGAATTAGGACCATAAAAGCTTCAAAGAACTCGCTGATGATTACGGAGAACAAAGGGACTTGGCAAGCTTTTTTTTACATAACTGCCCTTGGTGTTTGTAAGAAGACACCACTGTAATCCCACCTTCTCTGTCTATCCCTTCATCTACATGTCTTCCTGCAGGGATAGCTGTCTTCTGACTAAAGGCAAACAACCTCAGGACAAGGAAAACATCCACACAATCTAAATGTGTATGTTCATAGCATTGTTCTGATTGAAGGGCAGGAATGCTTACATTTGGCTTAATAATGATAGCCATACTCAAATATACATACAAATAAAATAGTGCAAACGATGAGCATATGGCATAAACAGCACATTTATAGAAGTTTTTGAAAGATCAGACGTAATATAGCCCATTCAAAGAGAGTAGGTAATAGTGCATCAAAGCTGCATTGAAGGACAAATATTAATTATTTTTGCTTTTCATAATTTAGTTGAAATATATTACACAATTCCAAATTTGTGTTCAAGAAAGTGTGGTACAAACTTAATATAGAGAAAAATGACAGAAATGCCTAAATGTGTTGATTATATGTGAGCATTTCCACAAGGTCTGGCTCAAATAAATATTGAAAAGACATTTTCAAAATGTAAAAGTAATTACAAAAAGGGTAAACATAACCTAAGAACACACATTGGATCTGTACATTCGTTTAAAAACCTGCAAAAAATGTAATAGATTAGGATCAAAATATTTTACCAAGTAAACCAAATTTTAAATGGCTTCCAAGATGTCTGTGATGCAGCAGTTTCTTCTGTATTATTTGACTAACACATATGTTTCATTTACTGAATAATAAATTAATTGTCAGAAAGGACTATAAGAAACAAAATCCTGACAAAACTGACACACATGATAATTTGTTTCAAACAGAAATTGAAACGTAAAGGGACCTTTTGCTACAGCAGTACAGCCAGGCTGTGGAACGTTGTTGGAATCAAACATCAATCATGCCATGCTCTTCTCCTGTTTGAGTCTTTTGATGTTTTAAATGATAATTTCTATTGGTGCATCCAACATTTATTCTTCCATTTATGGCTTTCTGAGGCTGTCCCTTACTTCACTTAGACTATATGGTCTTATGTTGTTTTGATAATGATAATGCATAGTGCATAGTTTACGTGGAAGTACCAAAGAAATCATTTGTTCAAAAAGTAAAATGCAGATGAAAAGTAAGTGCTGGAAAAATAAAAGGCAACCATGCAGCAATGCTTTAGTCCTTCAGTGTTCAGTTTTGCTCAGCACCCTCTTGGACATGAAACCCTAAAGCTTTCAGTCAGTATGGCCTCCAGACGGACTCGTCCAGGCGTCCAGAGGCGCTCATGGCTGTGGGGGAGTTGCTGTGGCTGCCATCTGCTTCTACACCTTCACTCTGACTGGTCAGCCCCGGGTTCATTAGGCTGTTGGCCCCTCCAGTGCCTGCAGTCCCCGAGCAGGACAGCAGACGAGTGGGAGACCGCTCGCCCCCAGTGTTTCCAGGTGCTACCATGGAGAACTGATAGGAGCCAGACCCAGTACCGTAATACAGGTACGAGTTAGACTGGAAGTTTTGGGTCTGATTATTTGAGTATGGTGGTGGTAGGTAGGTGTGGTATCGAGAAGAGGCTGGCATGCTGAGACCACTGATGCCTGTACTAGACGTGTTAGTGGAGTAGGGAAAGGCCCCTGGGTAATGCATGCGTGGATCTGAGAAGCGAGGGTCAGTCAGCGGTGACAATGATGGGAAGGTGGTCCTCTGTGGAAAGAGATCTGTAGTACCTGTGGGCAAAAACATGGGTTTGACTTAGTGCATGTTTACAGAACACTTAATTATAAGTACAGTATAATTAATATATAGTAGTAATAGTAATGTTAGAGCTGTAAAAAGGGGCAATGTGTGATGTTGGCAAAAGGTTTCGAAACTATTATAATATCCATTAACTCCAAAAAATGTGTTAAAGTACACTTTATTGTCCCCGTAAAGATTTGTCCTCTGCATTTTACTCATCCTTCAATGCTACTGGGCAGCAACCTGTTAGGGGCAAACTTCCATGCACTCTCCTTTCTGCTGTTGACAATATTAAAGCATAAAATCTACTGACAAAAGGGCACAACCATGAACAGAGGCATTGTTGTCTTAGGGTGCTTTGTGTAACACCAACATCTTGTTGCTCATCGTTAATGATACTTTGGACAGCAATGGCAGACAGTGATAGTCATAGGAGCACCATATTACATGATTTTATTCATTTTTACTCAGCTAACGCATTGTGACAAATGTTGCTTGTCTGCTATAGTCAGTAATTTGGATTTGACTCATTGCTTATAGCATTGTAGACACTGCACTGTAACACGTGATGAATCTTGATAGTCTGGTTATTTAATTGAGTTGTTATTAGCTGTCATCTTCTTAAAATACTCCAACACCTGTGAACTCACTGTACAAGCCGCAAAGGAAGTGCTTGTCATACCTGTTCTCACTATGCACACACCTGCACCAGGACTGACAAGGTTCATGATATTTTGTTTATCTGGATCTGGCTTTCTCAAGTCCAATATGCTCACATTACTATAAGTGTAAAATGTGGATTTGGATGCTAGAGAAAGGAGCTTGTATTTGTGAAGTAGCAAGCACTTGCATGCCATAAGCCTGAGGGGGGAGCATGCCAAACTTGCGTGCCACAGTCTTGTTGAAATGTCTTTTCCCTATGTCTGGAGGACTGGGTCCATTTTCAGCTACCAAAGTCTGTTCTTTTGCAATTTCCATGACCCTGCTGCTTTTTCCTCTTGAGAACAGACTGCTGCAGCAGAATTCCCTCTTCTTTGGAGATGTGGGCGTTATGTGGTAGTGGGGGGCTGTTTCTTTTTCCAGAGTCGCCAGGCTCTAGGCTTCATATCTGATTTCACCTCAGGAAAATTAAATTCACTCCCTGTATGATTTCAGAGCAGCTGAGTCAGATCTATATTTTATATCTATCTACCCAAATGTCTAGCATTTTCTCTGAATGTCCTTCATTTGTCTGTATTTGCTAAATATAGATCTTTGGTTTAAGTTCAGAAGGGCAGGAGGCATTATGGAGCTACAGCTAGTCCACCCTGCTCATGATCATGATCCAGTTGGAGTTGTTGGAAGCATGCTGGCTAAACTGGCCTGGCTTCTGTTTTCTGTCAGAGGAAACTGAACTAGACACTTATCACAACACCTTAATGGGCTTGTGCTATATCAAAGTCTTGGCTCTGTGCCAACTGCCACCTAAAACTGTCAACAGTGCAGTAGCTCCCTCTGGAGGATTGGGCTAAACAACTCCATAAAGTTAAAAAGCAAAGTTATGCAGGATACATTTTCTTCCTCCTAATCATCACATACTTCAGTGCAACCCACCCCTTCACAAGCCCCACCATTGATGCTGTGGTAACAGTTATGCACTGTGCTTTTGGCACAGGATCTTCCCTGTAGTAAAGACCTAAAACTACTATGGCTTTAACCACACATGATTTCTATTAGCCGCATCCGAAATGCATAGAATAATTTGCCAAGACAAGAAACTAGTGAGATCCAGAGAGCTGGAGGCTGGCACAATCTTTGGCATGTAAGTGTTATGTGTTATGTGGGAAGTTAAGTTGGGAATCATGATTTTATGAGAACATAGTGTACTTGCACTTATCTCTGTGCATTTAATACAGTCTGTAACACAAAGGGTGGAGTCAACAAGTCCACTACTCCACAGTCAAGCGTGTAACCCATGTATGACTGGAGGTTTGCCTGATTTGTTTATGGGAGAAACTGATTTTGGTTGTTAACATAAGACTGAGTTTGAGGCGGTCATGTCTGTGTGTGTAATAGAGTGCAGGTTATGTATGTGTATTGTGTTTGTTGGCTTGTGGTGAAGAGCAATGGCAAAATGCAAATCCTGCCTCTCACCTGTGAAATGTTTACTCAGGGTTGATGCAAACTGTGACGGACAGCGCCCAGAGAATGGTGTCTCAGGCAAATAAGTGGAAGGATTGGAAAGAGGGAGAAACCCTAAGGATAATCTTTATTGTATAAATACATTTAAACTGACACTTGTGTGATTTAAACGTGGGCACAAGCAGTGCAAGCATCACACAGTTTAGTTATGACTTGAAAAGGCACTGCATCATACAGCAGAGGTGCAGAGGGCAAATGAACCAAATGATGTGCAGGTGTTTATTTAGGAGCTAGGGCTTCAAGCCGGAGCATCATGTCACATGCAAATGATAATCACCTCTCCTGTGGCACTGTGGCCAACTGCTTCAAGGCTTCATCCATGTTGGTAGTTTATCATGAGCCTGCCTTTTGCATGCGCTCATTGTGACATGCAATATGGACTGCAATGCTAAATGTTAAATGTAAAGCATGTTGAAAGTGTTTTATGTACACTCTTTAAATGTGATTTTAATATGTATATTATATTGTCTATATTTTAAAATAATATAACACAGTTCATAAAGCAAAACTAATTCCAGATCACTGAGAAATGAAGGAATGTGATATGGTGTAGTACACTAAAAGAGAAGGAAGAAGGCAGGGTGGTGGCTGTCCAAGAATGTTCTGGGTGCAGTGAAGTGCTATGTGCCAAAGGAGAACAGACCCCAAGACTGGCCCAACAATCAACACACCCTGCGATAAGGATGCCTGTCCAACATCTGTGTTCCTCATTACTTTAGCATTTATTGAAATAGTTAATATGTAGACACCTTTTTGTAATTGGAATTGTGCTTTGATAAATCATAAAATAAAATAAAATTACATTAGTAATATGAGGTAATATGTAGATAGCTGTAAGCAGAGCAGCTAGACCAATGTAGTCTAGATTTTGCTAACAGAAAATCAACTACTGAAAACAGCACAAAAATATTTAAAATAAAATATTTAAACTTGACTAGACTCTTTAACTTTAACATCTTAGTTTTCTGTTCATTTATTTAACTTTCACTGTAAATACTTAAAGTGCATGACAAGAAATAAAATACACTGTGTCTCACCTGCCCAGGGTCTCAAGTCCTCTTCTACTTTACACGTCTTAAGAGCTGGAGTGTCCATTTGCTCTGGCCAAAGAGTAGCTGTAACACAGAATAGGATACATTCAGCAAAGTCTAAAATATTTTGTTATAGAATCTGTGCAATAATGTCTCATTTCTACATTTATGGTTTGTGCAACCCAAACATAAAAACTCATTACAGATATGTCAAAATGGAATGGACATCTGGCAGACTGGGATTTTTTCTTTGGCTAACCTTTGCTGACTGAGCTGAGGAGAGCTGAGGAGGGTTTTTCACACTTGTATGAGACCAGCCTTGCAAAAACATGCTTGGTGGCTACATGGCAGATATTTTGGATCTTTGGTACGAGACTTATAGGGTAAGCAGGCACCTGTGAAGCTTGGCTGTCCCAACGTGTCAAGAAGCCAAACAGGGTCAAAGACACCACTGGCCCAACGCGTGGGACCCTCTTCACACTGAACGGCCACAACACCACAGCATGTCTGTCTCTGACACAAGCTGTTTGCTCTCAGTCTGACACTTTTAACAGGGAACTTGTTGCATACTTTGCTTGTTAAGCTATGTATGAAAGAAAAAAGAGTGCCATATACCTGTTTTTTTGCTGTTGGCTCAGCTCTATTACATATTGCTCCATTACTACTAAAGCAAATTTCACAATGCCAAATTTACACGTAAATTTACACATAAATTTACACATAAATTACCTTACATTAGAAATGGTTGCATGTACCTGGTATAATTTACTCAAAAAATTAACACTTACTTCAAATATTTTAATTAGCTAGCAGACAAAATTGATATGAGAAATAGATTCCTTGGGAATATTAAGATAGCCAACCTCCAGGGCGGAGAAAAGTAAAGTAAGTGGAATGGATAGAAGCACAGTGTCACTAATAAGCAGTTGAGATTCACAATTAAATAAATGTCCTGCTTTGAAGTGTATTTAGATGAAAGATGTTTGAGCCAAAATGGCGTCTGTCCTCATGACTTTGGATCCGGCTGCGCCTCTGAGACATGTAATGTGCCTGCTGTAATGAAGCGTGTCATTGAGACATAGTGAATGCTGGCCCTTGTGCAGGCTTCCTGTTTCTCTTAGGCCCTAGGCGTCGCAATGAGGAGAGAATGTGAGAGAGAGAGAGAGAAGCAGAGCAACAGAAAGAGAGCAATGAGGAAAAGAGGAGAAAGAGAGTGTGTTGGAGAAGGAGGTACATGGCCTTGGCTCTGCTATGTGGGACATTTGATATGTCTTTTGAGCCCTCACTTATAACGGGAGCAAAAACAAACACATGGGCTGAAAAATCGTATGTTCTCGTGGAGAGTTTGTCCTCCCACCCTTTCCCCAGACTCAAAAGCGAGTGTTCATGGCGCACATGTAGTTTCTGTAATTGCTGAAATGTAAAACTCGTCAGAGTCTGATGTGAAATTATAACTTATACAAACAGTTAAGTCAGGTTAACAAAAACAGATTGCACTAACTTTTTTTTCTTGAGCTGACTTCTAAAGATTTTTTTGGTCCAAAAACAGCAATGTTTTCAGTTTAACATTTTCATCTCTTGATCAAACACACTTGTAACCTCAAGTGAAACTTTTAACCACCATAACAAATACATTTTATAGTACTAAATGACATATTATGTAAATAGTGAAGTGCAGAGGTACAGCCTATATTGGCCTCCTTCTTGAGCTTGGCAGAAGTTGCATGGAAGCATGACCCACTACACCAAAAGCACACAGCACACATCCAATCCTACCATGTGCATGCAGTCAGTGCAACTACCTGACGGCAGTCATTTCCTGAGCTGCTTATGCGCCTAATTGGCTGATCATGTCATCCTGGATGTGTGAATTTGTGTGAACTTCTCGGCTGCAGCAGTAGTAGCATGCCACCTCAAACCTGGGGGGCCGTGTGCTTGTTTATATGGAGTAAACAGTGTGGTTACTGTGGATGAGGCAGGAGGGGCTCAACTACTCAGGGCTGGTCCTTCATCAAACAGCCGTTTTCAGTACTATTCACAGGCCAAAATGAAACCAATTCAATCACGTACGTGACCAAAGCAAAACAGAATCTTAAAAAACAATTCTAAAAATGTATTTGATATAAAGCGTATAGTTTACAAGTGTGAAAGTCATAAAATAGATAATCTATATTTAAATTATCAAATGCTAGCATGAACAATTATGCACATACGATAATAAGTGTTACAAATTCTGAGAGTATACTATTCTTCAGTGATGCAGAGAAACAACCACCCACAGTAGCACACAAGAGATTTGAGGAACCAGACTTCCAAACAGTTTAATACTTGATTGTATGAGTGTCAGATTTGCTTCACTGCACTAGAATCACACATTCTGAGCTGTGTACACTGTCCCTCCACCCTCTCCCAGAACCATTTCACATGTCTAGCAGGCTTACTTGTGGCCACAGAGGAACAATAACAAGGACTGAATACAGCGTCTGCCAGAGTGCAGGGATCCTGTCACTGCATGCACTTTAATGAGCTCTTAATTACCCCGTCTGTCTGGGGCACAAGCAGAGACCTTGCAACACTAGCACAAAACAGTCTGCTGCAGTCTGTGTGTGTGCACATTTATAACCAGGCCAGTGTTGCAAGGCTGTCTGGAGATGCGTTCTGTTGACAACAAAAACCAGACAGTATTTCATATTTTTCCTAAGACCACAAAATGAAGCAAGGCCTTACAGGACATGACACAGTATTTTCTTATTTAGTTGTCATCAAAGGAAAATCCTGTATGGTATACTATGGATTCTGTCTGCAACTACAATACATCCATATACAGTATTTAGTTACAGTTACAATACAACTATTGCTGGGCAATCCGCAAACAAATAGGGGCCACCCTGGCCAGGATTAAAGTGTCTTCTAAATACAACACTGTCTAGAAGAGCTGCCAAAAGCAGACTTGTGTGCTGTTGATATGTAAACACCTTCTGTGTCTCTGTGTAGGATTTATTACAACAAGTCTATTTTTGTTTGAGCTTCCTCTCTAATGCTGTAATGTTGTTATGTGTCATTCCTAAGCACCGTTCAGTCCAAGCTCAGATACATAAAAAGATGTATACACTTGTCTGAGTTATTTAATTATTTCATTTGCCCTTCAGAATGCTGTCATAATGATAATGGTTTGTGTTTTTTACAACCCTACTTCTTCTCTTCTCTTTTATTTCTTTATAGACAGAAAGCCTTTTACTGGCTGTTGTAACATGAAGACTCAAAGCTACCCACCAATCTTAATGTGTTTTGTGTGTTAATTCTGTATACTCTGGATGTGTGTGTGTGTGTGTGCGTGTGCGCACGTATTGCTTCATTGCAGACTTTGAAGCCTGTCAAGTCTTTGACATTCTAATTCCTGTCCTAATCCTATGTGTAGCAGACGTGAGGAGTGCAAAACACTGTGCTTCATCTTTGTCTGGAGTCTGGACCCAATCTGTGCACTGATCCAGCCCTTTGTGTTCCCTCTGACACTGAAAGTCGAGACACACAAACTTTTTCTGCCAAATGTATATGGTCATGCTTTTCTCTTTTGTTTTTATGACACTCTATTGCAGACCAGTGGTATTTTAAAAATCAACAATCAGAAAGGACATGGAGGAGCAGAATAAAACCCAGTGTTCTGTGCAGTCAGCTGATATGGCCAAAATAATGACTCAGCTCAAACACAAGGCCAAACATTGGTGTGTAGCAGTTATAGAGTGCCACCCACATTCAGCCAGAGTCCCAAACAAGCCCTTCTGTACACAGCGACATGCTGATACAAAGGTGATGAGATTCATTAGCTCGCATGAGAACCAAAGAGTGGGCGGGTAAGGAGGGCACTGTGTGTTTAGTCTGCATGCTTCCAGACATGGCATCCTGTTAAAGAGGCTCTGACATATGACAGAGAGAGAATACTCACTCCAGCCCTCACCCACACAGCTGTCCACAGCTCCCATACACACAGCCCTGAGTCTCACCCCCGCACATTTGATCGCTCTGACAGTGACGTGACTGCCAAGGTAACAGGTGGCTGCTACATTCCTGATGCCGTAGTAGTGCAGCGTTCAGGACAGCTTTGGAACATAGGCCAATTTGGTTTGGCACTGCCTATATGCACCTGGCCATACTGCCGACCTGCTGCACTTTTGAGGGCACCAGACAGACTCTTAACAGAATAATTTAATTTAAAAAATGCCTTTAGTATTGTTGTGGGGGAATTATGCTCACTGATAGTGATGTTTGGTGGAGTAGACTCACCTTGTGGAGTGCTGAGGTGGCTTTGATGAATGGAACGATTATTGTTCACTGAGCCTATCCTCATAGTCCGCTGGTAGCGCTCAATCTCGGACAGTCTGTCAGAGAATTGCATCTTCTGAGGGTCATCCATTTTCACCCGGTGTCCTTAAAAGACAGAAAATGCATTATAGGTAAATAAGATAACACCACAAGCAATGTAAAATTACACTTTCATTTTCTAAAAATAAATAAATTAGTATTAATAACAATCTTTTATTTTTAAACTTAAACTTAAAATAGTAAATTAAGCAAGATAATTTGTTCTTTCCTGGCTATGACAATTTACACTCCCTCATAGACACTAACACACCCACGCAAAATGACATAAGTAGGAGGTTGGCTTTCAGTCCCAGCCTCCAAACACAAAATATTATTAGAATGTTATGAGACCTTGAAATACATTAGCCAGACACTAACTGTTATTTGAGCTGCACCTGTTGCTGTGTTACAGCAATAACTTTGAATGAAGTACAAAATTTGTCGGCTTCATGTCTAAATGCATATAAATTATATTGTACTAGTGGCAAGTATGGCATAATTAACTAAGAACAACTGCATCATTGTCAAGTCTATGTAACTAGTGATCTCTATGCATTGTCCCATTCATGGAGGATATGTATATAGTGATTACAGATGTACACATACACATGCATGCACGCACTCAAACACATGTCAGACATGTCCGGATGAGGGCTATGCCTCTAATGGGAAGAAGAGATTTTAATGTAACTATCAATGCACCAAAACTGTGTGCAATCCAGCATGTATACATTCTGTGGTTTTCTCCCTGGCATCTCTGTAGAGTAGCCTAATGTGAAGTAATGGCTGTATTTGAATATTTTATCACTATATAAAGGGGGCAGGCTAGACGGACCAATATGGATTTTGCCCGTCCTTTCTTCTTACTAACCCATGGGCAATATATCTTCTCTCCGAGGCTGACCCATGGGTAAAGTTTCCTCTCGTTTACCGCTCTGTCCATTTGTTTGTGCCCACCACCTCCCTTACATCCTCTTTGTGAACTATATAGAAACATCCAGCTACTAACTGCCCACCACATCGTGGTAGGTGAGTCTCAAAAAAGTGCAGAATGATGCCGTATACTTAAAATATCCTACTTAACTCAAAAGGAGAGGTGCTCTGTCATAATTTATCAGGCTATTCAGGAGAAAAATTACTTTTATGGAATTATTGGTATTCACTCTGCAGCATAGTTAAACGTTTTTTGCTCTTCCTTTTGAACAAGATTGAATGAAGGCCAAAGCTGTTCCTCTGTGCACCTTTGGTACAGGTTCCATTACCCACAGTGTATCTACTGTAAGCCCCAGTCTAAAGCATAGGCGGCCAGGGTAAGAAACTATCCAAATATAACCCCTTCATGTACCCGTGTGTAGTTATTAAGAGATTTACACCACCTCAATCATATGAGGTCAAGGAAATGATACATCCAACTACACAGCAAAAATGATAATTGGACAGTTTTCCTGTGGCCATTGGTGGTCTACAATTAACCTGAATGAAAGTGATCATTGAGCTGGCCACAAACACACACTTGAGTCTAGTTTTGATCCTAGCTCCAGCTCAAGTCTGGTGTTCTGAGGTTTTGGGGCAAGTAGAGGCTTCGTAAGAATGAGGCTTATTACCCAGAACCTGTTGTTGCTGTTAACACTAATATTTTACTTGTAAGCAGCTCTCTTGCTTTTATTTCTATTGTACACTGAAAATTAAACTAAACTAAATCAAGGCTAAGTCTTGGTGAATTCTTCTAAAGCCTAGAGCCGTTCATTCCTTTTTGACATTTTGATTTAATAATGCTACTGTCATATACTAGTAAAAGGTCTCACATGTGTTTTAAATGCCGTATAGTTCAGACAAGAATAAGCGTGATCAAAATACAATTATTTTAATAGCCGACTAGACATAATAATTCTGATGAATCGGCTTATTCTATAATGTTAAACCTTGTGTTAATATTGTTTTTGGTCATTTGACCCAACACCCGCAACATTGTTTCAGGTCTGACCACCAGCGTTTGACTTATACTGTAAGGATGGGGGGCCAGAAGGGTGCTGGCACTCAACACTAGCCCTCATTTCAGAGGGGTTTTTGTGGTCAGATGAATTTTTAATGGGTGAGGGTGCACTTAGGAGAGAATGCCCTGTTTTTCTCTCTATGATATCATAACCACAAGATAGAGTTGGGAGATGGGGCCAATGTGCACATGAGTCCTAAACACTAGCGCTCATGTGTAGAGCCAAAATGGATGCTTATGGTTGTTGATTTACAAGGCCCCTCCTAGTGCAGTGGTCACTTCATTTCAAAGCATTAGGGCACTCTACGAAAAATACATAAAATGCTTAAAATGTCTTGAATTAACAATGCACTCTGATGCTCTTATTTGAGAAAAAATACAGCTACATTACATTACTATTTTATTATACTACTATTTTATAACAGTGTTTTCTCTTGTTGGCTTCATAATAATTGATATAATTGTAAGTGATTGTGAAAGTGTGAAATTGTAAAGCTGCCAAGGTCATGAGTAGCCTCCCCTCCAGGCCCCCACAAAGCCCATATCAGCTCCAGCCAGAGTCTTTGTTTGTACAGTGAGGTGACAGCCTGGCCTTAAACATTGACAGCTGAATGAGCATAGCCTGTCTCTTTCCTGGTTTTGGCTTAGTTTCCCTCAGCCTGCCTGCTTCAGTGACTATGAAAGAAAGAAACATATGTTCATGTCCGAAGGGAGACACATTAAACACAAGCTCTTTTTAGTAAAGGGCTGGGTGCTTTTTCAGGAGCAAACTGAAACTCTATCTGGATGGCAAAGGGCAATACGTGCTTTGGCCCTAACCCAAGACTGCACAGAATATATTTGAAGTGTAAATATTTGTATTCAAGGTATACATGGACTTGATAGGTCCCTGATAACAAACCTGAATTGATTTGAAGTACATGCATTGCATTGAAAACTATGTCAGGACTGTAGAGACTTGTGTGGTTTACAGCTGAATAGAAAAATGCCTATCATGACTTTAAAGCAACATGCTTCAAAAATCTTATTTTCTGATAACTTTTTTTTTCTAAAACTATAATGCAGTTGACAGTTGAACACATTCTACTGAAGGGCTGACTTGCAACGAGAAAACTTCCTTTGCTCTCAACCGACAAGGCGGACGTTTCAACATCTGTTGAGCTAAATCTACACCTGTCTTCCACTTCCTGTTCTTGAGCAGACCTCAAGCTCTCTGTCTCCCAACTCTGTGTATGACACTCTTTCCTTATGTTTTCTTTTAGGTTTAAAAGACACTAAGGTATACATATTTTGTTAGATTTGGTTGCATCACAATGCAGTATCAATCACAGTGTGACAGGATACAAAACAGGAGCCATACAGAGTTCTTCTTTTGAGGCTGACCCACAAGGATGTGGCTTTTACCCTTGGCTGAAGATTGTGGCTGCAATGTCTGGGTCTAAATGACGCTATGCTACCGCAAACTAACCTTGCACCACTTTACACTTGGAATTATATTACTTATAACTTTTATCTTTTGTTTATTGTGGGACTGAAAGTTATAATGAGGCTGTTTAGGAGGCATACTTTGTTGTTTTTGGGCGAGGTCTACAAATATGACGTTCTGTTGTGGCTTGTCTGTTGAAAGACTGTCAGTGCCAGGAGCTTCACAGGCAGATGCACAGGTCTCTCTGGGGACATGAGGCAGTGTGAAAGTCCCCCTAGAAGGCCTAAAAACAAACCAGTCACAGCGGAAATTGCTACATGCAACAGTTTGAGCAGCCTTCCTTTTCTGATAAGAACATAAAGAGGAGCATGAGATGTGTATTTGACACAGCAGCAGTCACACAAGGGTACTTCTTCTATGGAAGGCAGGTTCAGGCACGTCATTTTTAAAGGGGTGCCAAATAAGGCCCAAAGCACCCATATTCTTTAACAACAGGAGGCCCGCAGCAGATTGATAGCAATCGTCTGTCTTTGTCCTTCTCTTCATTTGCTTTTATGTGTATAACTGTCTACTCTTTTGAACTGAAGGTGTATTGTGGGTAACTGTGCACTGTTTTAAACCACCATGACTCCATGCACTTAAGTAGATATCTCAGTTCTTGCTTTGGATTTGTGTAACACATAGCATCATATGGCATCTAACTAAAAGCCATAGACTTGTATACTGTATATTGTGACGTGATGTATATAGGTATTTTTTCTGTGGAAATTATCCACTATTTGATGTGAAGTACTAATCAGAAAGCAGGTGTCGTATAGGCTTGTGAGAAAGGAAATACTGCTGCCGTCACATAGATACAAGAAATCTGTCAACCAACGTTGCTTCACACCTCAGTGTGTTCTCAGGCGCTATAATGTCCAACAAACAAGTGGCTGTTCCATAACACACCCTTGCATGACAATAGAAATTTCATATCCTTTTTGTAAAATGTGTGATATGTGAATGTTTCACTGAGTGGGCTACTAACATGCTGTCAATTCTATGGTCCTCTTCAGGGTGTTCTTGGAACTTTTTAAAAGAGCTCATTTCTGTTTAACGCTGAGGATTATAACTTTCCTCTGCACCTATTATTTTCTTGCTGTTTCTGACCATTTATGACTGAATAAATAAATGTCCCAAACCACAGGGTGGAACAGTTCATCATTTCCAGTAACCAGCAGGTGCCTTCTTTCTACTAACAGCCTCCCACACTATCCTTAGAGCCAGGACCTCAACATAGAAATGTGTTTATTGTCCTAAAGGAAATAGTCTTCCGCTCAGGGAATATTTCTAAATAGATTTCAGAACCTTTATTCAAATACAGCTGAAAGGTTGTAATGGTTGAATCCTGTATGGGTCAGTGTAAATATGAGCAACATACAGAGTGGGCATTTTTCTCCCCCTTTCAGGCAGGTAAACAGGAACCACACTTGGCCTGTAAGTTTGGAGAGTAGTGGCCAGTAAAAAGACGGACAGAAAAAGAAATTCTTACTGAATTTCTTGTCTGCAAACCCCATGTGTAGACATGGTGTAATTTCACAGCTCTGTGGGATTGAACACTTTGGATACACCTTGATACGGCAAGCACCAGCGTGTATACAACACAGGGGCTACATTTGTACCAGTGATGTGAATAATCAGCACTTCACTCTCTGAAGAAAGGTTCAAAAGCATAATGAGGATTACCAACAAAAGAAGATAGACTGAATGCTGCTGACAGACAGATAGACTGCCACGATTTGCTTATTTTTGCTGCTGTGTAGCTTTTGTTTAAAGTCAAGCTTTGTTGTGGCACAACATTTTCTGAAAACACTCCAAACCTATTCCGCATTACTGGTGCATTCCTGGGCATTTATCAGTTGACCAATATTTGCTTTAAATCTAATCACTGGGGCCCAGTATGACGTGTCTGGAGTGACCCCAGGCACAAGCAGCGCCACAGTCTGCAAAAGTTACTCTGTTATGTGAGTTATAAAAATTAAATCATAAAAATCACCCTTTATCAGGCACAATCTGTCTGTGGATGGTTTTGAGGCAAACTTTATAGCAACCAAATCATGAATTACATGGTCATGCGTTGGTTTGTTAGGACTAGCCACTAGTATTGAACTGTGTATCTTGTTTATAGTGAGACACGCAGACAGGAAAGCACCCAGCATAAGACATGGTTTTCCCCACCCCTGGCACTTCTACACCTGTAGGACTTTCTTTCAAAGACACCCAGCTCCTTTTTCAGACATCAAAGTTACCTTTGAGAGAGCCATTCATGCTGAGGGTAAGCCTTTCATGTGATTTGTAGATCATGGGCGTGGCTCATGGAGCCAACTTAAAAAGATGGATGCACCTGGCAGGTGCATGAGCACACGCAAATCTGTATGCAGCAACATCATGCTCTTTTTGTTTTGAGAGACGGCAATATCACAAGGAAAATAAAACAGCAAATGTCATTGTTTGTCTATTTGCATACTTTGTACAGTCTGTGTGTCAAATGCAAATAGAATAAACCCGCCGCCATCTCCCACTGTACCTCTGCCACAGAGACTCCCTGCACTGGCCATTCTCCTGAGCCTCATGAACACACCTGGACGAATAAATAGAAGCAACAAAACACTACAGCACTGGTCTCATTTCACTGGTGCCTGAGTCACATGGCTGAGACATGGAAAGAGAGATTTTTTTTTATTTTTACTGTACTGTATGATGAAATATTAAGTTAATTATACTAATTGTGTATAATATGATAAATATAAAGAGTAATGACTAGTAGTTCTAGGAGAGCTTGTGTGATGTACAAAAATCTACTCAGCATTAAACCTACAAAAGGAATAGTCTGTGTTTACATCCACTTGAATAAAATCAAGTTCAAATATGTGCACCTGAACATATTCATATGAGTTTCTGCCTTTCACTCTGATGCATTTTGCAAAGCTATGTGTGCTTTGGTATATTGCTGCAGGCGGGATCTGTGGAAGTCCTGTCCATCAGGTTCTGCTGACTGAATCAGTAAACATTAATAAATCTCCTCCCCTTCAGCAGCCATGCAAATGCTCGTCCTACACAAAACAGCCAGTAAATTTAGCGAGTGTTTGCCAACATGCACATGGGTGAGTGCACAGTGGCACGGTCAGGCTGTAACCTGGATATAATAAGAAAAATATTAAAAGTGTCTTATGTCTCTAAGATGCATAAAAAAACTGCTGCTGATCCAAAACAATGCAGCAAGTGTTGTTATATATGATCTACGTCTTAATTTATTTTGTTTTGTTAATCTCTGGGATATGCTAATTATGTTAAATGAAATATTAGACATTTGTTACTATAGTTTATATAGTAACAAAGTATGGTTTACTATAGACATGACCTGTGCCTCAATTAACATAGTCAACTAAAGTGCGGTGCGACAAGGCACTGGTAAAAGTTTAAAAAATTATAATGGTCATAAAAACTACTATAAGTACAGAGAAGTAATAGTAACCATAATATTCATGAGTGAAACAGATTGTATTAATATACCATTCACTCCCAAAACTCCAGTTTACTCACTTGCATGCATTCTCATTCTATATAAATCTGTATAATCCTCATATAATAATTAGCCGACTAATACAAAAATAAAAGACACCATTGACCGTTTAATCGACTGCAGTGTCAAGTATGTTGGTAAATCACTTCACAGCTCCCGAGCTGAATCCACTTCTAAATTCTACAAGGCCTGTATTAAACAGTGTCACTTTATAGAAAGGCAGCTCCAGTGTAAAAGTAGAACGGCCAGTGTGACGGCCAGCTGAAGTTGTTACATGTTGACAGACACAGAGGAGCCATCCTTTTTAACAGAGACCCAAGCAGAGCTGCAGAGTAAAGTTAAATATACAATTCTACAATTCATAACTCTGTATTGTGATGAGTGCTTTCACTGTTCCTCCATAAATCTGAAACAGTCTTGTTTCAGTCTGATGTGCCCGTCAGCCACTGCCACTAGAGCAGGCATGGGCAAACTACGGCCCGAGGGCCATATGCGGCCCGTTAAGCTTTTTAATCCGGCCCGCACTGAATAGAAGGAGCAGGACAAGTAGATCTGCATCTCCTTCTGTTTTTGAAAAAAAGACACTCAGGAGGAGAGCGGTGATGATAAAAACCTGAAGGAGAACAGAACTTTCATTGCTTTAATATAGTAACTGTTAGTAGGCTATTAAAAAAAGCTCTATTTTATTAATTACATTTTCTGTGTTTTAAGAGTCATTTCAATAAATAGCTAAATACCGTGGAACTTGAAAGATGGACATTTTGTTGTAATGCTTTTGTTAATTTTTTATTGAAATAAAGCACATGTTTTCTACATATCCCATGTTATTTTTTGCTCTTATGAGGTGCATTATCAAAACACTAAATCCACCTGCTCCTTGTCCGGCCCTTCTGTCAAATTTTAGAACCCTTTGTGGCCCATGAGTCAAAAAGTTTGCCCACCCCTGCACTAGAGCCACTCTCGACTGTCATCTGTTTTAACTAGGCTGAATCCACTCTGCCCTGAAAATTATCAACAACATGAGTCTAAACCACAAATTCCAGCAGCTGACACCGTAAACCTGTATCTTGAATCTCCTAACAAGATCGTTATGATATCTACAGCCTAAAGCTTGTATTTCTCACCCTGAGCTCACAAAACTGTGGACATACAACACCACCTTTGAACAACTGACTCATTTGAGCAACCTACTTTTTCAGACACCAAACCACATGTATACAGCTATAGCTGCAACTGATTGATTCTTCCCACAATTTATGCATAACACCTGGATGCCCAGTAGCACTATCCTTATTCTGCCTGTGTTAAATCAAGGAGCCACTTATGTGGTCAGCCAGGTAGCAGTCTCTGAAGCCCCGCAGAAGGCACTGGAGGTGCTGAGGGGTGAGGAGGCCCAGACACCTGCGGCTTGGAAGCTCACTCAGCAGCTCTTAGCGGTCTGCCCTAATATGCTTTACAGTTTCCTCTGACTGGCCCTATCCTTTACCATGCACGCAGTCACACACACCCGCTGTGAGTTCGGCAGACACTGCCTTGAGGCTTACCATAACCACTGCAAAATTTAACCAATCCCTGATTCTGACTGCAACCTCAAAAACCAAATCTCATGGAAACCACTCCTCATAGTATTCCACTTAATTAATGCAAGGACATAATTAAGCAGCCATTTTCAATCATTTGATACACACGATTGTACAGTTATCGTAGTGCTACTCTAGTTTATATTTTACTTCATAAAATGCCTATAATACAGCCAGTTTGCACTAATACAAATAATAATGATAAATCTAATAATAAAATTAAATAATTACGCGTATCTCTACTCACTGCGCGGCTCACGAGGTCCATCCACGGTGACTTTAATGGCGCGGTGGTACGTGGCCACTTGTGGCGGTCCAGTGAACACAGTGATGGTCAGGGTAAAGCTCTTTCCTGCGCACATCAAATGTTCGTCATTTAAACAGCATTTTATTATCTTAACGCACGTTTTATTTTTAAAACAGTTCTTTCTCTGTTGTTACTCAGTTGTTAAGAAGCGCATATTACATATATGATCATGTTTGAAAAGATGTCGATATAAGATTAAGCCTAGGTTTATAGATTATTCGTGTCTTCTATAGGACTCGTTTGCGTGTGGAGCCATGTGGAGAAAGGAGTCCGCTTAATTGGGGATGAAAAATCCTCTGATAGTGGTGGGATCACGCGGTTTCTTTTTATTTTTTATTTTATGTCATGCGACTCACGCCCACATTTAGATGAAGAAAATTGTAGCCCAGCTATGCACTCACCGTGATGACTTGACTAACACATTATTAGGTTATAGACAATATTTCTTATAAATCCCCATCATAATTATTCTATTTATTCTATGAGTAGCCAACACAACTGAAGGCCTCTCAGCAGAATCCGTCCAGTCGCTGGTGGGTTTAGAGAAAAAGCCTCTGGGCATTGATTGTAAGGTGCATTGTTCCTCAGACCGTTCCACGTGGATACTTATTTCTCTTCTACGGATTAAGAAAATGACCAGTCACATCGAAAGTGTTCAGCGTGACGCAGGCCAGATGTTCTGCGTGATCCCCGTGGACGTCAGTTTGCAGTTTGTGACACTCGATGCGCACCACAAAATAAAGAAAACCTAACCTAACCTAACACATAAACGAGTTCACATTAGCACCGTGACTGTTTCTCATTTAGGTTACCTGATTATTTTTTTTTTTCAGAGAAGTAAATTATGTAATAGGTTTACTTTGTTTCACATTGGAATTTAGGCACAGTGTAGCCTCATTTTGTTAAACTGTGTAAAAGTTGCTGTTAATCCCTTAAATTCAAATGTAACCACATTATACACTTAAATGCAAATGGAATCTAGTCTAAGATATTATTAACAGAGATTGCGCTCACCTCGGCCGCTCCTCCCCACAAAACGCAGGTCATTAAAGCGGGCCACTTGGTTCTTCATCACGGCGGAGGCATTCCTCAGCTCAGCAGAATAGTTTTCGTCGTTCCCGGCCATCACGGTGACCAGCGTGCCATCAGGCACGTCACCGAGAGCCACAACCTGCGCGCGGACAGATAGCGGCCCGGTTATTCTGGGTCACCAAAGCAAATGTGCACATAGTGTGAGTAAAATCTCATCCTGTTTCCAGGAGTTGAAAAAGGTCCCATTATTGCGCAAAAAGCTTTAATATTCATCATGCATAAGAATATTGACACGCGTAATAATTGCATTATTTTATTTTTTCTGTGTAGTAAATTAACGCAACCATAACATGCAGTATGTAGGAGCCTATCCACGTTAATATTACAGAAATATCATTTCCAAAATAGTCTACATTCAGCCGCACACACACTTGGGCCACTATAGGCCCACATCACTTAGCCATAATCCTACATTTTTGGTTGTCTTTTTTTTTTTTTTCTTTTTTCTTATATTGCGAATTATTAGGCTATTTATATGCAGCTGTAAAAATCCAGTTCCAGGTTTGTCTTCTCAAAAAGTTGCGCTCATTTATTAGGCTATCATTATTCGTATTTTTTAATATTATCTTATGAACTTGATGGTTTATCAATAACGTTTTTGTTTGTTAAAAGTCTCTTACCTTGAAGGCGACTGGAAGAGTTTTGTTGCACCTCCAGTGAGATGGGAGTACGGAGCAGAGGAAGTTGGGACTGTCAGTCCGGACAAGTTCTCCGGCGTGGTCAGCTAGGACGTCCACCACGTTCCTGGTGTCCGGTCTAGACCTCAGCGACCCCGGGGTGGCCATGGTCCCGTTTCCGTCTCCGATCTTACTGCAGGGAAAGGACGTGGAGGGCGGCGTGAACCGTCTGGTGGTGGGCGGCTCTACGGGAATATGCATCACAACAGCTGGGGTCAGCGCCACCTGACTGGGCTTCTGTCACAAAGTTCGGCACTTTTAAATGCTTGTTGTGTCTCCAGGGACCGGTAGTCTCAGGAGTCCACACGAGTGATAAAAGAAAAGCGACTCTCACTGCCTGAACTACAAGTGTGCTCTCCGTGCGCACTGGACACACTCCGACATAAACAAGTGTCTGGAGCGCGTCAAAGTTCAACAAAATCAAATCGATGAATGCGACAGTCACTGGTTGTCGGAATAATCCAGCAATGTCCAAAAAATGCTCCGGGTAGCCTATCTTTTCGCTTTTTGGCCAAGTTAAACAAATGTGTGTTTTCTTTCTATCTCGCATGAAACGTCCAGGCGAAGTTACGTGTCCGCGCGTAAACGCTGTGTCTGTTTGGTCAGCTTGAGCTCTGGAGCCGCTCCGAACCGCGCTGGTTGAAGTTATCCTACGCGTGGACGGAGAGAAGCTGAGAGCTGTACAAGCAGAGTGCCGCGATATTATTTTACCCCAGTCATTTTAGTGTTTGGTGGTTGGGAGTGCGGAGATGATTTCCACCAATGATTCTGCTGGGCTGGGCTTCCACTAAACCAATCACATTACCCGCTCTCCTCCTTGAACCCGAGCCTGTCGACTCGCTTGTTGATCTGAAACTTTATTTTATTAAATACCATAAATTGCATGGAGCATACATTAATGATGCTACACCGAGACGCTGTATCCTACGTTATATGTTTAACATTTGGCTACATTTTCATATTAAACCGACCAAAATTGTGCCCTAAATTCAAGTATATGAGTATCCAGTTGAACTGCATGACACATTTTCTAACTGATTATAATGTGTGCAGACGACTGGCGCACAAATCCGGTGTTGTGATGTGGCCTGTTTATTACCAACTAATTAAATGTGAAAGCTTCACTGTTTCTCCTAAGGTGATCTTTTACTTCTCATGTTATCAAAAGATTACTCTGGAGCAGATGTGTATCACTTTAATTGCAAATAATGACTGAATTAAAGAAAACCAGCCAAACGCCTCCTTCCACATCAAGCAGCGCACTCGTGCCAGAGGTTTTGGAAGAGGGCTGCCATCAGGAGTGGCGCACCCGGAGCCCGACACTACACCGAGACTCTCTGTGCGCTGCGCTGCTTTCTGACACTAGTTGGCGCGTTTGTCTTTTCAATCAGCTCGCACTGATTCAGACATTTCATAAGTGCACAAATCACTTTTGCCCCTCTTTTAGTTGACAGAAATTCCACTAGGCCTGTCTGTGTGAAAGTACATGGATTAAGGCTAATGAATAAATCCCACACAGCACAATTAGTGCTTTTGGCGCAAATTAAAGACAGTTGAAATACTGTAAAAATGCTGTGTAAAGAAAGAATATTTTTGAAAGATAATAATTTGACTCCGCTGTGACACAAACTTGTCATTATCAGCGACAGAGCGCCACTTTCAAGGCGTGCGCACTTTTACATTTTCCACTGTCGTGATGGTTTAAAATATTCCATATTTTAAAATGAGCCCGTATATGCTTTTTTTCCCCCTCGGAAATAAATAAATAAATAAATAAATTCAGCGAACGTCATTTAAGTATAGCCTGCAAAAAAGTGTCTTAAGAATTGCGTGTATTGGCGCGCAGATGTGGGCACAAACCTGGTCTCATTGAAATGCAGCGGCCGAAGATCCAAGCTATTGTTCTTATTTAAACACATTAAGACTCTAAAAATGGAAGAAGACACGATGGCACAATTTTTAAGGTCCGGTTATTGGAGCATTACTGCGCAACATCTTTAAGAACGAAACCACAGGCCCCATTAATACACGTGAGTCAGGACTGTGTGAAATTGTCTGTGTCTTGTTCTGAAGTTATGTAATTTACTATTATTAGGAAACAAAAGCAACATATCTTATAGCTTTACATGTTTTGAGAGCTTAAACATTGTAGCTATTTACTTCTTTACTTACTTACTACATTTCCATGAAGACTTTCTTTTCATTAAAACTGTGATATTATCAATCTGTTATCCAACACTTTAAACCAGTTAATGCTCAAATAAAGTAATTCTGCTTTTTATACAACTGACCAGTTCTGTCAGCAAATAATATTGGCAGTGTATCCAACTGAAAATATCACCCTTCATCTGATCACCTATCACGTAGCCTCTATTTTAAGTAAGGCTTGACTAGGACAATGACAATGCTGCTGATATTTTAGTCGTGCTCCTACCCTAGTTCATTATTAATATGTGACCACATGCTCCGGCTTTCCCTGCTCAGCCTTAATGTGTGCTCCGGGCGCCTGTCACATTTAGACCTCCGCATTTCAACATGCACTTTCTACAGTTTCAGCCGCACAAGCATTGAGGACAGGGCCCGCTGTGCCCCTGAACGATTTTTAATGATCTGGCTGGGTCGAGTCTGAAATCAAGACAGAACTCGTGCAAGATATGTGAAACCTTGGGCCCACCTCTAATAGGCCTCAGCATATACAATTTTGTGCTGGTCAGGATCAAAAGAAATTGAATCCTTTTAGATATGAATATTAGCACAGTTTGTGGTAAGTTACAGCAAAGTCTCATTGATTTCTTGTATTCCTGTCTGCAAACGTAAGTATTGAGACAATTAAATATTGAATCCAAATGTTTCAAATTCTGCCTTCATAAAAGGAATGGCAAAGCACTATTAGCCTACGAACAAATCAAATTATAACATGATTATGAGTGTGATTTAGGAGAGAAAGCCGTTGAGGCCTTTGGGGTTTGTAAATGTACACCTTGCTCAGTGCCACCCACACAGCATTAGTGCCACTTTAAAGGCACTTTGAAGATGGGGACAGCCTCTGATACAGAGCGAGGCCTTTAACGTTTTCATTTTTCAGAGAATGATCTATTAGGCCATGAAAACTCCCGGGCTATTTTCAGACATGCACATATAAGCTTTTGGATGGGTAGCTATTCATTTGGATACAGGACTCGATGGCAATTACAAATAGTTTGAGGTTTAGTGATGACATAAGACAAAGATTTCTATCTTTAGAGAAAACTGTGGTGGTCACACATTTCTGTACATTCACAAATTATAGGGCAAGCTTGGCCCTCAACCCACCAAATGCATTCCTTCCGAAAAGTGTCTGCTCGAATTTCAGCCGGGGGTTTCTGCTTGGTGGAAATATGAGTGTTGTGAATGGACAACTTCTATGAAATGGAGTTTTATTCCTCCAGGATTAAATTAGTTCTACTTTGGGGCTTTGGGTATTTTTTGTATGAATGATGAATTTTGCGGTGGCTGGGGAACGCCAGGCTTGTTTACTCTTCCCTCCCTTTTTTGAAACACAGCTCTCTATGAAATAGACTTTTTCTGCTTGATATGACAAGAGTGTCTGTGATTAGAGGTCCAAGCATGATGTAAGTCACCAAAGTCATTTGTGCCAGTCTCCTCAAAGCCAACTCATATTGTAGCGTCAGAGTGTTTATATACACAAGTATATGAAGAAACTTTTAAACAACAGTGAGTGGCTTCAGACTGTTTGGGTTTCAGGCTGGTGCTGCTCTGATGCCTGATTCCTTCTCAAACTTTGATTATATAACATGTCAGCACATCACAATTGGTGGTCATTTTTGTCCATTTTGATGTTCAGACGAGAAAATAAGAAACACATTGAACTGTTTGGATTGTATAAATTTATGTAATTTTTTTTCTTCACCAAGCCCGTCTTTGTTAGTTTTAATTATTGCTGGAGTCTTCATGTGTATTTAAACTGAGTTTTGGGTCATATAATCCATGAAAACCAACCATCCTTTTTGATTTTGATTTCATGTCTTTCTATAGTTTGCCATGTTTCATAAAGCTAGTCTTAAATTTGAGTTAGTAAATCATTTAGATCATATACTGGCATAAAAATGATGAATTGCAGCTCGACATATTCAAACCCAGCAGCTAATTACCATGTAAGCGTGATGCCGAGATGCTCAAGTCACCAGAGGAGACAATGAGCACATTCATCTCATACATCTTTAATTCTCTGCCTACATTATATAAAAGGCCGGAGTGGAGCCAGGGGCTTATTAAAGCTCTCTGAATCAATTGAGGAGCATAATGGCTGTTGGGGGACGACTCCAAGTACGGTGTTGTTTAGGCTGTGTTTTTATTTGCTGAATGTAAATGGATGTCTTAATAAGTTCTAAACATATCAAGCATATATGACCTGCATGAGTTTCTTATTCTTCCCTCAGTGTGTCTATTATTTCTAATGCAAAATGGAACTCCCTGACAGACTTAACAGATGACCTATTTCAGCTCTTACTGTCCTTTCTATGGCACATCATTCTCCACACCACACCCGAATCGGCACGGGGGAACTGCCATCAAACCTCAGTGTGTCGATGGCTTCTCCTTCACATCATTCGTCGGGTACACTCACCCAATGATGACAGTTAGCAGCCTGTGATGTGGTTCTGGGGCCTGTTTATTCTTTGGAACCCACTAAAAGTAGCATCGCAGGCTCACCAAAAGGCCTCACTGCTATTAAAGGAGCACTTTGGGTTGAGTTTTGATCGGGTGGGTGTATAAATAGGGCCATGTCTCTCTTCCTAGCTTTGAGATACAATCTGGGTAACCTACAGATGACTTAACCTATAGCACAAAATATAGCTATAACATATTGCTTACTGGAGGAGAGTGGAATTGAATGAGGTCCTGTTTTTCATAATGTTGATGATGATAGACAAAGGCTGTGAAATGTGCCAGGCTTGACATTTTCATTTCATTTAAAGGCACATTGTGTTTTTCCAGCATCTTTATTTATTCTTCTGAAACTCAGTATATCATTTAAATCAGTCCTATAAATACTTCAACTCTCCCATTTTTTCACTTGAGGTTTATGGTGTGAGCTGTAATCATTTCTTATCTCTTTTTGTCTCTCACTCTATTTATGCGATGACACACACACGAAACACTTCTACAGAGTCACACAGTTTCTCTTTCTGGCCAGAGCTTCTGATGCAAAGACGGCAATCTGTAATCTGTAGTAATTGTATGTTGCAGAAAAACATTTTTCCGCTGTGGTAATCGCTGCAATATGTGCAGTTGCATTGCCAAAGTGACAGCACCCCTGCCTCACTCTCAACTTCTTTGATTTTGAGTCAGATAATCAGTTGTCCCATCCTAGTTGAGCAATATTGTCAGTGAAATGAGCCTAGCATGGTGACAAACTGGTGACAGGTGAACAGTACATACAAACATCTGTGGCACTGTCATGTTGCATTCACCTTCTGCTAAAGACCTCTAGTTCCTGACAGTGACAGTTGAACTGCCACGAGCCCCACAGTCAGAGACCTGCCAGACCCAGCTGCCATGCGCAGAGCGGGATAAGCATCTTTCACACAGACACGTCTCACTCCCCCCGTTCTGCTTCACAATTCAAAAGCAACTATTATGTTACATTTCCTGTCTAATAAGATACAATTTTGTTATTAGTACCTCCAATGAATAGAGTAAGTTTAAGAGCTATTCTGTCAAACCCATTTGTGTCTCAAAGCTACGAGATTACATTCTCAATTTCAATGGAGACAATTGCATCTGTGTTTGAGGTCACAGTCAAAATATTGCAATATAAACACCAAAGCATTTTAGCACAAAGTTAATCTGATTTCATTCTCAGCAGCTCTACACTATCACTATATCATTACCACTACTTCATCACTCTTTCTCTCTGCAGATTCCCAAAATATATCACGACATGGCACTCTCCAATGTGAAACCACACACACCTAGTATAAGGCCGAGGACAGCTAATACTCAGAGACATTTATAGATACACAGCACAGACACCAATATTGCAACCAGACTGTGTGCAAACCTTTTCCTCTCTGGGCTGCTACTCTGACTGCTGAAGCCATCCAAACTCCCAGTGTCTCTAATGGAGTCTCTGTCAGATCAAACAGCTCCTACTGACGAGCAGAGGAGACACATCGCAGAGCTGGAAGCCGTTCAGTCTGACAGCCCCAACACGTTTGACTGGCAATGCAGCCTGTGTCTACTCTTCCATTGCTAGAGATTGCGCTCAAATATAGTAGCGCCACCAGAGAGGGGAGCAGGGAGAGGAGCAGGGAGGGGGGACAGGAGCCCGGCCTGTCGGCTCACAAAGTTGTGAGGCATCTCTCTTACACAAAGGCAAAAGCCCATAACTCTGTCTTTGTCTCAAAATGAAATTGCATGTGAGACGAATATTAGGAAATGTGTATGGCTTCCAGCAACCGCCAATCCCTTACAGCAGAGGCTATAAACCACATTTTCACCAGCAGACAATGCCCTTTTGTTCTGGTTGGTGGCTGTCCCATCTGAAGCTGTAGAGATGGTTGGCACATAATGCACTGTAAAGATCTGAGTACAGACAAGAAGAATGTGATAAGAACAATAAGAACCTCTGACTTAAACATTTAGTTCATTATTGTCAGTAGTGTCAGGAGGAAAGAGAAGGACAGTCTGCCCCAATTTAGCCGTAGCAGAGAACTTTGATGTGGTTGCTCATGGAATGCTGTTGTTCATTCCTCCCTGCAACAAAAGCCACATGTTTTTATTTTTCAAAATAAGTCTCTGCTCGTCTAAGTTGTGAACATGGTAAGGTATGCCCTACATGACAAGAACAGTATACCACAAACTAGCATTAGTGAGCATGATTCCAACTGACACAGAGCCAACTGCATTGTTCTTGGATGCATTCTGTGTTTTATTGATGATGACTTGAGATGGTGACAAACTGAGTCACCTGTGTTCTCTACAAATGTTACACAAGTGAAAACAGGAATACAGAATTATAGACAATTATGCTTGTTTTATTTTCAGAGCTTTTTACTTATTCAATTAGGTGGTTTCTTTTTAAAGGGGTCATCTGAGATTTTCTTATTCATTTTATTTAAAACAAAGAGTCATTAGATTAAATTAGTATTTAATTCCTGTTTCACTGGAGCTTGGCCTTTAACACCGCCTTAGTCACCACAGAGTCCAGCTCTGCTGTGTCCATGGCACTTTTCTCTGCAGACATGAGACAGCTCCTGGAACGCACTGGCCAGACACAAAGCTTTTTCATCAGAAGAAACCAGGGTGTGGCGTCTCTGAGCCAACCAGCCAATGTGCCCAAGAGTACCCTTACACACGTAACACTGCCATCTCTCATAAGTGTGATCTTTAGCATAGGATGTTATTAAATTCAGTTGATTGAAAATCAAATCATCAAGGATATTAAATATTTCATGTTGCCTTGTTCCTTTCATAAGATCACTCATGAAAAATTGCATTCAACTCTTAGACGCCTCTTATGCCAAAGGACATCATTCTCAGATTTACTAAAAGAAACTTTAATAGCAGGTAATACTTATTTTGAATGGGGTCTCTGTTCCAATGATTGCTGTCAAAATGAGTCTAGCAACCCACCAGAGGTACATATTCAAAGATCACTAATCAGTAATGGCATTGCCAGTCAACAGTTTGAATCTTAAGCCATGTGCTGAGGCTGTGTAAAGCAAGATTTCTTTCCTTTTGACTCAGGGCCTGAGCGCTCGCTGAGGTAACTTCACACTAATCTTTTGATTGCTGTGTTGAAGCCTGGCACTGCACTGCATACGTCAGGGTGGCTACGAGCTAATGACACAACGATGACAAGAAACATTTGCAAAACCGATCAGTAGGCCTGTGTGATTAGGTTAATCAAACCATGTACGTGTGACTGAAAGAGTGGCTGCTTCTTTATGTCATCAAGCTGATTAAAGGGACAAGTGTTGAAGTCTGTCAAGAAGCACAAAAACACCTTTAAGTGTTAATGCAATTACTATAAGGACACTGTCACTATAAGGACATTTGATTTGCAATGTTAGATTTGCATTTTTATTGCTTATTGTTGCCACCTGGATTTTTATCACACTCAGAGGAAATTGTAGGTGAGCATGAATGTTTGATTGCATGTTTGTAGTGTAAGTATAACTATCCTGCAAATGTATTATTTTTTATTCTTGTTACAAGTTTTTGTACAGGATGAACATAGTGTTTATACCTGCCTAAGGTTTTAGCAGTGAATACAGCAGCAGTGACCAGCTCTTACAGTGAGGTCAGGCAGCACTGAGGGAAAGACATCACAGACGTCATGTTCACCTGTGAGTCAGTGCAGGGACAGCGTCAGGCGCACGCTGTATGTATATGAGTGCACAGTGTGTGTGTGTGTGTGTGTGTGTGTATGAGTGCATAATGTGTGTGTTTGTGTGTGTGTATGAGCACACAGTGTGTGTGTACATGAGTGCACGTGTAGTCCATAAGGGCACAGTGTGTCAAAGCTCATGACAGTGGCTGGCTGCAGACACTGACCTCACAGCAGACAGACAGACAGATGCAGATGGGTCAGGGCTACTTCTGCTGCACAGCTGAGGGGGAATCCCTGGCTCTACTAGATTAAAGCAGAAGTGAGCTGTTACAGAGAAAACACAAGGCTCTACTCCAGTTTACTTCAGTGCATTTGGTGTTGCAATAAAACATGGTTTAGATCATGGTTTACTGCAGAAGTGTAGATCATTTGATAGATTATTCTTATTCATTTTTTTTTTTACCTTCTTGCTTTAGATCAGTGTTTCCCAACCTTTTTTTTGTCTTGTGTACCCCCTGAGCCCTTTTGTCATACCTCGAGTACCCCCTCACTCATACGTGTTGATAATTCTCCAAAAGTAGAATGTGACACAACAGATTATTAAACGGAAATCATTTTATTTCATCTCCTGAATTTAAAAATTAAATTCTCAGGCATTTTTTCTCTTTTCTTTAACTCAGATTTACTGAAATTTGAATTTAAAAAATTCTAAAAAATCTTCCTCTGCGCCTGGCAGCGACACTGCAGAGTACCCCCTGCAGTGTATTCGCGTACCCCCAGGGGTACTTGTACCCCTGGTTGGGAAACACTGCTTTAGACCACACTGGGTAACTGTGACATTTAATATGGTATGGTATATATTTTGTTTTGACATCTTTCCTAAGATATTGATTGAATTATGTCAAAAATAGTTGCATTTAATTGAGATTAAAAGCAAAATTAAAATATCAAGTTTATTAAACTATTTTTTAAAAATGACCCTAAAAGGAGACAGAAACATAATGTCTTGTGCGCTTGAACCGAGACACTTACAGTCAAATTTTTGATGTGTTGTTTAAATATCAGGCATGTGAATATCGTAGTCTTGAAGTTACAGGTCAGTTCTCTGGAGAGGTAAACCCTGCTCACAGTAGGAATTCCCTTTTTCTTTTAGCAAATAAAATTTATGCCATATCGAGAAACATTTCAGGCAAAGCAATACACAAGTCCATGGAGATTAGCAGATGGTGCACCCTCCACCAAAAAGCCATAGTGTGCTTTAACATTTATGGAAACTATGTCCATGGAGTTAAAAAAAGAATAAGATTTAGCAAAATAGAGAATCTAAAAACTTCGTTTAGCCTACAGCCTCTTGTGTCCTATCATTATGTGCATTTTTTTTTTCTGCCGTAATCAAGTTTTTCTTTATTGCTTATGGGAAGCGGGGAATGAGTTGAGGATGTTTTGAGCATGATTAAAGTTGCTCATAATGTTGTGAAGATCCAGTCTGGAGAAGGGTTTTGTCTGTGTGAAGCATTCCTCCTATAATCCTTTGATGGTGACAGAATGAGTTCCTCTGGCCTCAGATCTTTGCTAAACTTTCACACATGATAAAATAAAGCCCCCTTTTCCCTCCCGTGTCACATCCAGAAAAAGAGAGCAAAAAAAAAAAAAAAAAAAAAAATCTCTGTTTTCTGAACATGTGGGATCTGCATGAGTTCAAGTAATTTTATTTGCAGCTCCAAACCCATGCCCACCCATTAAGGTCATTTGTGGCTTATGTGCAACAGTAATGTCAAAAACAAAAGTGCGCTGCATCATACTTAGTGCTTAGTCATTGGCTGTTTTTACTCTATTAAAAAAACAAAACAAAAAAAGGATATTGTCACCAGAATCTGTATTCAAACCCACTTTGTTAAATATTATTTCTTTTAGATGTGAGTTGGGATGGATATATGTGAATAACTACCTTTCTATATTTATTTTGTACCATCCCCTATAAAGAGTTGTGGGGCAGGTCAGTGGTTTGGGTGTAGTTTTCAAACAAAATAATAATAAAACAATAAATGGGATCCTGAAAGCATAAAGACAGTAATGAGATTTTCTGTGTAATATTATCAGCTCATAAGTGGGGCTAATTAACCACGTAAAATGACTCACAGACATAGGGTAACCTCATCCTCTTTTTTTTAAATTAGCAAAGGCATTTTATATCACAACAGTTTCCACTGCTATATTATTCAATTATCTTCTTAGTCTGTAGCTTTTCAGTACAGTTTCAAAATAGTCTAGACCTGACAAATTCCTCCACTCTGTGAATGGACCAGCCATTCAGAAAACCATTATTATCCAGCACCTCAGTAATGTGCACTTTTAAAACACTCCATTACATAGATGGATTTGGTGTTAATTTTAGAATATTATAAAAATGTAACTGAGCTTAGTTGTACATCAGGTTTGTTTGTCTATTAACACAGAAGGGACAAGCAAGAAATCTTTAGTAAGACAATAAGGTGAATTCAAATAGAAGGTGCAAAGTAAATACATCTCTGTCTAAAATTAGTCTGGAGTATATATATTTAAATCAAGCCACAAAACCAATTCTGCCCAAAAATATGTTAGTAGCAAAGTTTGTCAGTTTGTCAAAATATTATAGACTCTTTAAAACACAACTGGATTGAAATACAATGATAATTTTGTTCACACCCTATGATATTTTCATGACAAGAAAATACTTTTAAATATGAAGACCCTGCTTCTTTTACAGCCAGTGCACCTTAGTTACACAAAACTACAACTGCATATCCTCGTATGCTTACATAAAGAAGTTGCTGAAGCCTTCAAAACACTTTCTCTACTTACCTGAAATACCTTAAAAGCACAAATTTGTTTTATCATGTTGGAAATCAACTGTTGGAGTCTGGCCTTTGCGGTTCCGTTTCAACCACCAGAAAATTGTATTTACTACTACACTTAGCCCAACTTTATCCTTGACCAACGTAGAGTAGAGCATGGCAGTTAGGGCCAAAGAGTATAAGGGCGGAGGCCGGTTTTGGATTAGCCGACCACATAATCAACACAGCCGCTTGCATATACTACCTGCAAGCCGTCTTACTGGCAAGCCTGGCATAAGTGTTTCCTATAAAGTCGTGTTGACAGACAGTGAATACGGCAAGACAGACCAAAAAGTAAATAAGTACCTCCAAAACGTTTACAAGCCTAATCAACTCCAGAGTTTTTTTTTCTTCTGTCCACGATGCTTTCAGAATTTTATAAATAGATATTATACTGGACTAAATTGGAGACAGGATTTCACTGTACTGTAACCGTCATAAGTTTTCTATTATTTGTTTTCATTTTAGGCGATTGAAACGCCTAATATCTGGTTACACATTTCAGCACAAAGCTTCTTGTTTTGCCATCAGTCAAAACCTCCAACACAGCAGGGCTCTGAATTGCTTCCAATAAAGCACATTGATTTAAAGAATGATAAACACTTTCCACATATAATCTTATTAATAAATCCATTAAGGACAAACATGTTTTGACAACATCTTACTACAAAAGGGGCATTTTATTTAACAGTAGCTTTGAGCCTGAAATGTATCTACAGTCAAGAATTTTCATTTTAGTACTGCACACACATGTTTAGGCCTTCCCAAAAGTTGCAAGAACAAAGCAGTCCCATAGAATAGTCCAAAATAACACTGCTGCAACTTCTCACACACTTCCATTCATGCAGAGCAATAAGCCAAACACATAAAACCATTCCCACCCTAATAAACCAGAGTCTTTTTCTGTGCCACAAAGGAGCTGGCTCCCAGCAGTGTAACACTCTAAAACGGACCGTCATATAAAAGAGAAAACTCAGTGGAAGGAAATGTGGTGACAGAAACTAAGCCAAGGATATGACCAACCACACAGCACAGCTGCTGCAAGCCTCTAGCATAGGTATGCCCCCAATGCATAGTGCCCTATTTGTCTGAAATGTAGCTTTCATTCTGTGAAACAGTCATAAGCAGGTGTATCATGGTTAGGAACTCCTTGCATCCCCTTCCCATTTATTTAGTCATTGACACATCCTTTTCTATGTTTTTGCCTTTATGGCCTTTTATTCTGATTCCAACATGTTTGATTGTTAATGTGCATGTATCATATGCTTAACGTGTGCATTCCTGAGCTGGAACAGAAAACTGAGGTTTCTGAGGTGAGCTGTGCTCTCGCTTCTCACGCGAAGTGCATCTGATGTTGCATATCACATGGTACACACTGTCTGCACTGAGACATATCAAAATAACATCTACAGACAATGTATTTATAGAAACATGTTGAGAACGGTATCTAAAATATTGCTTCTAAAACTAGAATCTTGATGATTCTGTATTTGCACTATAGTCTCAGGTAGTCCCAGTGTGAAATGCCCTCACTGAATGGCTTACCCCAGAAACAAATGTAAAGAGATAAGTCTGAATAAAATTCACAAATGATTTCCACTGGTGATTACAACTTAAGTCACAATATCCATTTTTCTTCACCCTCATGACCTATTCCTGCTCTGTTTGTGAAGCATTCCAAATGGAAATCAGACGCTCTCCATAGGAGTTTGGAGCAGCTCAGAGTTTGAGAGTGGGAATGCATGAAACCTGAAATGAGCGACACACCAGTCCGTAAACAGTGAGGAGATAAAGCGATGCAGATCCAGCGGTTAGTGCGTGGAAGGGGGGAGAAGCCGTCGCCATGTCAAGAGGAAACTATAAAGGCCTGGGTGTCTGCAGAGGCATCCTCTCCTGTCAATGCATAGCCATATCAGAGGCAGCTCTCATGTGAGCCGCAGATGTACTGTATTGCCTGCCTCTGAGAGCACAGGCTCCACAGAGTTTAGGAAATGATCTGCTAACAATTAGGAACTGCTCCTGCTTCTCCTGCGCACTCTCTAGTTAACTGTGCAATGAAGCTTTAATTAGGAAGATTATTTTTCTTCAATTTCTTTTCAGTGAATGGGTGAATGTTTATACAGTATAAAAATGTGTATAACATTCTTTTTTTTCATTGAAAAATGTACTTGTGTAAAAATGTATGCATATCATTTTTGTTATAAACGATATTAAGGTGTTGAATTGTAAGTTCCAAATTGTGTTGAATGTGGGAATGCATATTATGTACAATACTTTTGATTCTTGTTTATTTAAATGTGACATTTCTCCACTGTTCTGAGCTTTAATATTTGGATCTAAAACCATTTGCTTGGAATCACCATGGCAACAAATGGGTTCCTTCTTGACACTCCTGTGTAGCACTCACCTCACCACAGACCAAAAGTACCTCTCACAAGTAAAGCAGAATGAGAGCGAGGTCCTAATATGTTTTTTCGTTGCTCTTTTATTGTGTTGTTGAGTTCCAGTAAAGACTTAGTTGCTTGGAGCCTCTGAGCTCGTATTCTTCAGTGAGATTCACTTGATAATGAATGTCTGTGGTGAGAATCCCATTATGGAGCTACTCCATCAAACACACAGAACACAGGAGCAGAGAGGCAAAGGCCTTTAAGGGCCATATCAGTCAATGTCAGTGAGGGCTACTGTGCTTCTGTAAACCACCTCAGACAGATGCATTTATACTTTAAAAAGCATACATCTCAGCTGGAGGAATACTAGCAGGTTAAGAAGGACTGATTGTGGACCAACACTCACCTCGGAGAAGACTGCTGCTGTAGTTGGAGAAGGAGTCAAAGATGCTGTTAGATGCCATGACAGAGGAGCCAGCAGAGTCAAAAGTCCCGGCTACAGCCAGTGTCCACTGACCTGAAACAAGACGCAGAACAGTTGATTTCCAACTTGAATCAGCTCAAAAATAAGTAGAAAAATAGTAGCACAAGGACACTGCTAAAGGAACTGTAACTTGAAAGCCTGCTTGCAACCAAGAATCTAAGGGTTTGTAACTACCACAGGAATCCCAAGCCACAAGCCTGCAAAGAGCAGCAGCAGTATGTGTTAGTAGAGCTCTGAAAGAGACGAGACAACAAAAAGACTAGTGCAAAGTTCTAATGTGTCCATTGGCATTGGACTCACCGAGCTGGGACACAACGGCCCACCTGAGGCACGTGGGTAATGTAGTGGCCTGGTGGCAGAGAGGTCTGTGGAGTTGTGAGAGGTTAGCCGGTTAGCCTGAGCGCGGTCTGCCTTTCCTTCAGTTCACTGTGGTGGTGGCCTAATTTGAGCGTCAACATTAGCCACAGTCTATCTGCATCTTCCTCGCCATCCTCCACAACTCACTTCTCTGTGAGTGGAGGAGGCACCATCACATGTCACGTGAGGTCACAGGCCTCTCCCTCCCACCTCCTTTCTACTGCTTTAGCTTTTGCTTGTATCCTTCCTGCTATATATTTGCACATTTTCCTGCTTTTTTGCTATTTGATTCTGCTGTTGTTTTTGAATGACTATGCTTTTTCTAAAAAGAAAAGACTGAAGTTTACATAACCAGTCTACATCAGCAGATTTATTCAAAATACTGAAATGTAAGAACTAATAACAAAAACACAACTTGCTAAACAATGCATAATGAATAAAGGCCCTGTGCTGTTCCTATGGACAGAACAGGAGTCACTGTATGTTCTTGACTCTATGTCCTGTGCTACTTTTATGTCGCTCTGACTCACAGCACATCTGTGTTTGTAAGAAGCAGTGGTTTTGGCCCTGAAAAACCTCCACCCTCATTTACCACTCAGTATCATCATCTGGGTACCTACTTTACTACTTTCCTACATTACTACATTTGTCAGTTACTATGCATTACTTTTGTCTTTTTGGTTTATAGATTTCAGCATATTATGACCTGCAGGTACAGCTGGTTTACAGTGAAAGACATGCATTTGAGACTAGTGTACAGTACTGCATAAATACATTTTGGGCTCTGGTAAATGTTTTGCTTCTTTGAATGTGCAAAGCAATTTAACCTGATTGTGGTTTTCACACATTTTCTGGTTTAATCTAAGAGTAGAGAGGCTTTTACTGATGTGGCTGCTGGTACTACCTACACCCACAGACTAAAGGAACATTTGAGATTTGAGGTGCATGTTGCTTTGTCTTTGAAAGTGTCAAGTTTGGTGCAGTGTTGTAGAAAACATGAAATTAAATTTAAATTGCTGTAATGTTCTTCCACTCATGTGTGATTCATGTCCATTTTGAATTGAAAGAGACACAATTTTGAATTGAAAGAGACACAATTTTGAATTGAAAGAGACACTTCCCCTCTGCTTTCTGCTGTTTGAGTGACGCAGACTGAGTCTGGCCCTGGGACAGCAGGAATTAACCACTGTCTGGTCGCTCATGTGACCCTTCTCATAAAACGTGAGCATTTCATAACTGTTCACACTGTGGGCCATAGTGTTACTACTGCTATTTTTTGGCCAAACAGCCGCCTGTCACACAGCTCGTGTTGTCTGTGCATATAGCTCCATAGAGCTGTGTGTGTGTGACAGAGGCACTTGGTCCTGGTAGGCCGCACTGCCCTGTAAATGAGCAGTTGTTGCAGAGTCAGGCGGCAGCGCGGCCTAAATGACACGGCGCATCGGCGAGTGTGGCCGTGCGCGGAGGCCACAGCCATGGCCCCAGGGCTTTTATCAGAGCGTCCACACGGCCACTACTGGCCTCCCATCCAACCTCATGTACAGAGAGACTTCCTTTTCTCACACCTCTGCTGCCTCCAGCACAGGGGGCCTGTGTGAGCTCTTTGTCAGCCCAGTCACATGTTACTGTATGTCCCTCGCTTTGTTACGGCTCCATAGCAGCACAGACACAACATGTTCACCTCTGAAACATTAGAAACAGACATGAGTTTGTTTACACTGTGTGTTTGGTCTGGACTTTTACAGTGGTGAGCCCAGGCTTACTCTGAAATAGAGGTGTACACAACTCTGCTTGGGATCTGTGTATTTTCACTACTGGGGTTTGTGGTGGTGCCTGCTGGTAACTCGTCTCATTTTGTTTTTTCAATTTAATGGGGAATTAAATTTTGCAGTTTTATTAGACTGTTTTAGATTCTTGTCAATTTCCCTGTTTGTGCCCAAAGAGGGATTCTGTGTCTGAATTTATAGTGAAGATTAGAGAAAAGCCAAACAAAAGTGGGATCATCTCTCAACATTGTGCAACAGCAGGATCTGGCTCCATTGTAATGTTGTCCAAAGTTGACATTTGAACAAAGTACTGGAGTTTCTGTTTTTCTAGTCCTAAATGTTTTTCTTCTTTGTCTAGGTAAACATCTGCTTCATGTTTTGAAATGTATCTCATGGCGTTGCACTGCCCATGACCGTGAGGGTAAAATAGTCTAAGATCATTGTGGCTGTCCTTGAATTCTTTTTCCCCTGCCCAGGCCTTGTTTATCAAGCCCCTGTATTTAAGCTTAATATAACTCCTGTTTTGCTGAGAAAACTGTGGTGGTTTAATCACTGTCAGTGGTCCTACGCCTCTCGGGTGTGGCTCTCGAAGCAAAAAGGACCCAGTGCGGTCGTGCGTCCAGCTGCAAAGGGGCTTATTTTGTGGTCTAAAAATTGCAGGCTTCCCCATATGTTCCCCATAAACGTGGAATGCAGCGTGGGACTTGAGGAGGCTTTTATAATGAAGTGGCCGTCATTGCATCAAACACCATAGTCCTGCCTGGGATTGGCCATGGGAGCACTTTTTAGGCCACTTACACAACTGCTCACTCACACCTCATATTGTACAGGTTTTTCTCTATTTTATTCTGCTTCTTAGACATTTTTGTATGGTGAGTGAAAAAAAATAGTAAAAAAAAAACACTACAAAATTAAATATCTTAAAAACTTTGTGAGCATCTGACCCTGTTTACACATTTTGTATCTTTGTTGTCATTGCGAGTGAGGGCGGCACTCCCACATGCAGTGGTTTCAGTGTGCTCTATTGGAAGTGATCACCAGGCCCATTATTTATTTATTGGCCCAAGCAGACATGGAGACTGTGGTAAGGACATGGAGAGGAGGGGAAGCAGCAGTGTCACCACACACTGCGCACTTCTATTCGCACATCCACCGAACAGCACACATTTAATAAAGTGTGGATGTGTCAAGCCCACAAAGACTGCAGCTTTTTAGTGTAAAAATACATGAGACATCCATAGCCATGTGTTGGAAATGTATGCCTCTGTTATCAGCAAAACACAAATCAGAAAACTTAAATGAAAAATGAACTTCTTGAATTTAAAATATTTAGCATTATTAGCATTTCGGACTAGTATTTCTGGGCAGTATTTTATTGACACTGACATTTAAAAAAAAATCAAACTAAATATTAATTTTAGTCTTTGTGCATTGTTGTTGTGACATGTCAATACATGTTACATATTTTGTTTCTCCAGTAGCGATAAAAATAATAACTACAGCACTTTTGAAGGACAAACAGTACAGTACAGACAGCGCACACAAGATGCTACTGACTTTGAGTGAAGTTAAAGGATGATTTAAATAGGAATGTTTTTAAACAATAGATGAGGGAAAAAAATGTAATTCCATGGATTTTACAGTAAAAGGAATATTTTAGTCAGCTTGAATGATTCATAAATACACTCATCTTTGACTCATTTATTTTTACTTATGACCCTGAGAACATTTCTTGTCAACTTTTTTCCAGTGTCTCTTGAGTCATCACTAGTTGTTGCCTAATTTCAGCTGCTTTGCCAGCACCTTATCATTTCACTGATATGTGCTCTGTTTATTATGTTTTGTCTGTCTTTTTCAGCAAATTAAAATGAATGAGAGTTCCTGGCTTCCCTGCTCTTATCGCCTTGTGCTTGTGTGTTTTGCCAACCGCCTGTCTTCACCAGAGTGGTAAATTTACAATCGCTCTGAGGTACAAGGGAGGCACCACATCACGGCTCCGAAGGCAGCTGGAGGCTAAGGCACTGCACTCTCACATAAAAGCATCCGTAAACCCGAGACCTCAGTCACCCCAAATGTTTCAACACACAGACCAGTTACCACCAGACCAGAATAGAGGTGAACCATGTGATCTTATGAATGCATCCACCGGGACAATCTGACACAATGCAGGTGGAATGCTACTTGTGTGTTATATTCATCTGCACACTTCACTTATTAGGATTCACATTTTGAACATGCCCTGGTGCATTAACATTTACGAGATTACTGAAATATTAACTGCTAAACTATGAAGAAGCAATTATTTATTTGTAGTGTAGTGTTTTGAGGTCTCAACTACAGTGTTTTGTGCATAATAAGATCCCATGGAGATATGTTATTTTATTGTTTGTAGAAAGGTCTATACTACCTTAAGTAAAAGCTGCAATTTAGATTTGATATTTAGATTTGAGATTAAATGTGCAGCTTTATCACTTGACATGTCACTGCACACTCCCACGTTTTGTCACCTTTGCCGTGTTAGCTGTGCGTGTTGGCGCATGCGCACATGGACTTCCTGTGGTGCAGACATGGTTTTGGATATGATAGACGAGCTCTCAAGCGCGATGCAGGATGTGCCTCTATAGCAGATGCACCGTGGTTAACTGTGTGCGTGTGAGTGTGAGCGTCATTTTAAGCCTACAGTTTCTTTAATTGTTCAAAGGAAATACGTCTGGGGCACACACACAAAGGCCTGTCTTTCACTTGAAAGTCGCACTAATGCTTTGTAGAACTTTAAATTAGCTAGTTTGGGTTGCATTTACTCTCTCTGAACTAATGACCCATTTGCACAAAAACAGAACTTCAACAGAAATGGTCATTTGTGAGTCACAGATCATTGCTTCATGATTTTTCTTTCTGTGTTTCTGTGTACTGCATTGACCTGCTTTCTAATGGCAGCTCACACATTTCAGTACTTTTGTGGGTTTTACTGACCTAGAACAAGGGGAAGGGGCTTAAACTGTTCGTGGCTTCATCTGATGCACTCTACATGTGTGCGTTATAGTCTGTGTGTGTCCCTGTAAAACATATGCATATGTGCATGAGCCATTTATAGTCTTTTGAAAAGCCAGTAACATAATAGCACACACCATTTTTCTCCAAAATGTCGTTTTCACTTTTTCTTTCACTCCTCCTCGTAGCTGCCTCTCTTTCATTTGTCTCTGTTTTTGACAAATAGGAGCCGGTCCATTAGGATGCTTTATGAGGTGACGGTGACACAGGGCACTGCTGTCAGCCGCAGCATAGACGCTAGGCTTTCACTGTTCTTCCCTTTGTCTATAAAACTAGAGCACAATTCTTTGTCATCCTCAGCCGAGGGTCTCCCAATGCAAGCAGAGTCCGCCTTGCTAGTCAAGAACCATGTCTGATCTATCATCCAGGACTGGCTTTTATTGTGAGGCAGACGTACAGTGGGTCTTTGTGGGAGACGAGAGGGGGCCGGCTGTTCCTAATGAAGGCCACTCAGGGCGGCCTCTGCCCTGGCCTCTAATGCATCCCAGGCTGCACAGGCTGGCAGCAGACAGGGCTTAGACCTGTTCAGATGCTGCTATCATTGGCTTGTATGTGAGCATTTCTGAGAGCAGAAAAGTCAATGTATTTCAGAAAATTATTCAGAAATATTTAAATGCATACAATTTCAGTTAAATAGAGTGTGTGCTGCAAAACAGCATCACTGCATACAAAAATGTGTGTAACCACCATACAAATATTGCTATTGATAAATATTGCTACATTGTTACATTAAATGTATTTATTTTTTCTGGGGCATAACTTATCTTTAACATATCTTTAGTAAATCTCTAATAGTCTCCTGTATTTTGTGTCACTTTGAATAAACATTACCTTGTCTGCTTGATTCATCTTGATTTTTATCTTGCACACTAAGCATGTGTGATAGTACTGAAACTGAATTTTTGTCTACTGTTACATTTTTCTAATTCTTTAATAACTGTAAAAAGCAAGATGATTTTATATCTAATAGAGCGTCAGCTGAATGTTAATATTGATTTACTGGTACAATGGATCTGCCACGTCTCATGCCCTGTGCTGTAAATAGGTCTTGGCCTGGTGGGTTCATCTGCAGAATATGCTGTGCTTTCTGCTCCGTGTGCTCCATGTATTTCTCACTGTATATAATTACAGATTTAACATCATTTACACTGTTACTGAATGCTTTAACAGGTGTGTCCTTGTTTGGAAGCTCCATAAAAGTTGCACTTTTGTTGTATTTTTGCAAATTGTGCTGGTGTGCCTGGGCGAGGGTAGAGCCAGGTGCTTGCTCACATAGTGGGGCTTTGTGGTTGTGGTTGGTGGCTTGCTCCCTGTGCAGACAACTGAGAAGGAACTGTCTCTTTTTTGCGAACATACATGTGAATACACTGTCGTATTTTTACATTATTCTGTTTGCACACATTTGTTTTGCGACTAGACAAAGAGGAATTGGATTTCCTCTGAGAGCTACTTTAGGGCATACTTGATTTAGTCTGTTGATTTTTGAAAATCCTCTTTTAACATGAATGCATCGTAATGTAATGTAAATAAATATTAGCACCCACCAAACCTACTAAAAATCTAAGAGACATATTTGATTATTCTTACTCTCTAAACTAAACTACAGTACATGGTTTATCAAAGGCAGAGCTCCAACCCACGTAAGGAGCTTTGCTGTGGGCTCACTGAGAAAACAATGTCAAGAGTAGAATGAATAGGTCTCTGTTATTTTGTGGCAATATTTAGATGATGCTGGAAATGAGTGAGATTGTGGCATTGGGGTGGACGATAATATAAAATCAAATGGTCATCTGGTTCTGAGGCATGCTGTCAGTGTGGAGAGTTATTGTGAATTTTAGTTTTTCTGTTAAGGCAACTCTGCTTTAACACTTTAGTCAACTTCTGTTATGCTCTGAATTGGTGACAGGTGGATTCAACCATTCACATTAATGTGTGAACATATTAGAAGTATGTTATATTTAATATCTGCTTTAAAAAAAATCTTGACCAAGCTTCAAATAGAAGCATGACGGACACAGAAAATGTATAATCTTCTCTTATCTTTTAAATATACTGTAGATTAATTTTATTCACTTTTTCAAAAGAGAGAAGGAATGAAGCTGTCATGGCCACAGAACAGGACATATATTGCCACATTCTCACAGTGTTGGTTAGCCAAACCTCTTTACCCAGAATCTTGGCTAGGTTCAGTTAAGTTGAGTCATCTTAAGAAGGTTTTAAGCTTCGAGTTCACCCACACACAAACCACGGTAGTATCTGAGTCAGAGAGCATCTACATAACATGAAGACAGCTCAGATTCATGAACCTATGGCAAAGCCTTGATTTCACCTCAAGGACTCTTTAGTGGTCTACTGTTTCATCTGTGTCCCCTCAACAGTTGTGTGGCCACCCACTCAATTTCCACTGGTGCATCAACCCGTGGTCCAACTTAATTTCAGGCACGGGATTAAATGAAAAAGGTGTTTCAGGTCTTCTAATGGACTAATTTTGTGTGTAGTAATTCAACAAATGATAGACATATTATCTTGTACAGTTGTGAACAAGCATTTCGTAATATCAATGTATAAGCACCAGATTATCAGTTACAACATTCAGTATCCATGGGTTTCAATCTGATGAAAAATGTATCATAGCAACCACAGAAAACACATTTTTGAATGGTCAAATGTCCTCAACAGGAAATAGTCATACAACTGCAACCCATACAGTATTATCTTGATGCTAATTTTGGCCATAGTATTTGTTTTTGTTTTGTCTAATTGTTGAGACCATTTGTGTTACTGCAGTGGCACAGCTCTACCACAGACTTCCAGAATGAATTTACAGTTTATCTGCGTCTCTGTGGCTTGACAACTCTCTGTCTTGAAAAAGACATAAACCATGCGACAGACTTGCTATAGACTTTCCCACAGCCACCAAGATGATTGTGATTGTTAACATTTGCCCCTTTGCAACTTTCTTGGCACCCTGATAGTGCAATAACTTTGTGTTTTTCCTTCCTCATTATACGACAAAACATTGCAGGTTTTTACCAATATGTGGTACTGTGGTTGTCTGGCTCAGTTGTTGCAACCAGTGCCCATAAAGGTCAAGGTTGAAAAAGATGGGGGGTTTGCACCATTAACTAATTATTGTAATGAATACAATTAAAAATATGTTTAATTTTACTTACTGCATATGTTATGAATATTAACAAATAATATTCTGGTTCTTACTAAGCAACTTTTCCAGCGATACTGTCAGATAAACTTAAAGAAACCTTGAAGAAGGGGTGGGATATTTTCTTCGTCCCACTCCTTTTCAAGCTCAAATAAGAAAAAAACAAATCAATAAAAATATAAATATAAAAAAATAAATGAATAAAAGAAATAGGTCTGGGATGTATTTTTCGTAATTGCACATCACAATCCTTACCCCTGCGTTACTTGATTTTTCTGCTGAGGAAGGGCTAGAGGGATCACTTTTTCAATTCTGCTGTGTGACATGTGTAATGCGTCTCCCGTGTCTTCCCTAAAACAAGAAGGCAGAAGTGAGAAACGGTTGAGAAGTACGACAGCATCTTCCTGTTATGTATGCGTGAAACCCCAGACGACTGTCTAAGCTGCTCGCACGCAAATATCGTCCCAGGAACTATAGCAACGCTGGTCCTCATATGCAGAAGGCGGAAGTGATCTGACGCGTTGAGGAAGTCATTGGTCTTTTGATGGCCATCACCGTGGTTTCATGAGAAACTTGGTGAGCCAGGTCTTGTGCGGCAGAGACGGTCAGCTGCCGTGGGAACCTGGTGTAGATAACAGCAACCACGTCAATGACATACAGCTCTGTATCTGTGAGATGATCAGCAAAGTCATGTGACGTGAAACTGAATTTTTCCAAATCAGTTAGACAAAAAGTTACCCATTGTTTTACCTTCAGCTCAGCACAAGAAGATCTTTTTTTTTTTTTTTTTGCATTTTCACAAGCTGCCTTAGTGCTTTAGGTGTTGTTGAGTGTACCATTGAAAACAGTTGCACAAGTCACACCTTTAAAAACCACAGCATCTCAACCTACTTTGTAATTCTCATTTGCAACCATGCATGTTCTGCAGAATTATTACAATGTACAATTAAATGAACATCCAGTTCCCGTAGACTGAATGCTTTTTAAAATGTTCAGTGATATATTTAAGTGCAGTTCTTCGTTTCCTAGCAGATCTTTTTTTTTTTCTTTTTTGACACAGTTTTTGTGGTTGTAGTGGTGTGTGTGTGCGTGTGTGTGCATGTGTGTGTGTGTGTGTGTGCGTGTGTGTGCGTGCGTGTGTGTGTGTGCGTGTGTGTGCATGTGTGTGCGTGTGTGTGTGCGTGCGTGCGTGTGTGCGTGCGTGTGTGTGCGTGTGTGTGTGTGTGTGTGCGTGCGTGTGTGTGTGCGTGCGTGCGTGTGTGTGGTTGTCTGTCTGCTCATGTAATGTGTCATCAACAAATCAGTATACCAGTAATAAAATGCAAATGACTTATTATACACATTTTAATGATATTATTAAAGCATTAAGAAGATTCCCACGACTGTAATTATCTAATTATCTATGTAATTACTAGAACTAGAGTGGCAGCACTAATGAAGGTGCATGCATCTTTGGTACACCTCTTCAGTTTAAATTATATGGGCTTTGCTGTAGCTGAAGCAGAGTGTGGTGGTGCATGTGGCTGTTTCCCGTCATTTCACACGGCCGCACCTTCCACGTGGGGCTTGCGCTTGGCCTTCTGTTCTCTATAGCTAGGTTGACCAAGAATGCCACCAAGCACCCACCAACCACCCACTGGGACAGGGATTCCCTCAGGCCGAGCCCCACAACCCTCTGGCTGACCATGAGCTAGAGACTTGGTCTGAGGTGATGGAGAACCCAACCTCATTTCTACCATGTTTGTAGAGTGCAAAACACACTGTGGAGGAGCACCTGATACATGAGTGTATTCTGTCTGCAGGGCCCAGTGTGTGAGAGGAGAGTGAGCTAGAGAGGTTTATCGGCTGCAAAATGCTAGACCCAGGTGGGAGTTCCTTTGTTGACCGTATTAAATTCATCAGAATGCAGGGGCTGACCACTCTGCACATGTAACAATGCCTCTGGCTGCAAAAAAACATCTGAGATATAATGTAAGAATACACACTGGATGTCTGCAGCAGGCTGACACTGTTGATGTAAATGTTATGTGGTTTGGAAGGGGGGCTACAGGGTCTTCCGGGAAGTCCCCATGTTCAGAAATGCCACTGAACTCATGGGTTTTTGAAGGCTACTAAAATCAACAAACTGTACCACCAGAGTAGGAAAAATGTTGCTGACCCAGTTAAGTATTACTTTGAAAAATCCCCGTTAAGTCAAGCAAACCTCATTTAAGCAACATGAAAATGGACCTCTTTGTAAAAGTCATTCTCCACTAACTTTGTCTTTTGGTCATTGTGGCTGAGCTTCCAATTCCAGTGACTTTGTGGTAAGAGAAGGAGATGCTACTGAAGTCCATTACATTGTCCAGTAAAATGCCACACTTACGTGGCCTGGTTTAAGGGCCCTGGTTAAAAACATAAAACCAGGCCTGGCTTTTAAGGTTGGTGCAAAGGAAAACCACCACTTCGTGACAATGAATATTTTACCTTGCTACCGGCAGTCCAGCAGCATTTAGTAACCACAAGCAGTGTTAAGTGTTCCTGGCTAGAGGTGAAGGGGCACTTAACAAATGATGCCCACTATATCTCAGTGCTTTGAGCTACACTGCAGTTTGAAAGCATGATGGTTGGAGACAGACCACTCCAGGCCTACCACTGACCTGCCCGCTAACCACACTCTCCCAGCCTCCAACACACCTCCACTTCCTGTTGGATAAGAGACTCCTCCCCTCACCATTGTAGGCACATTTCATATAATAGGTTCACTTGCCTCCTAGACTTTTTGGCAGTCCACATCACCAACTGGGAGCGGCAACCACAGGTTGTGATTGACAGTGATTTGACTAATGCAATCAAAATATTTGTGTGCATTTCAATATGAGAAACACTTAAGTATGAGAAAAAAGACACCCTGTAGGGATGCAACAGTTGCAAATGCTTTATGCAAACAAACAAGTGCATTGCTGTCACAGATGCAAAATGCATTGCCCTGATAATCTTGCAAAAAGTAGTATCAGGCACAGTTAGACAAATTACAAAATTTGTTTTCTAACTATAGCAACAATATTTTAAATGATTGCAGTTATAATAGAAAAGGATGTCACAGACTCCTTTTGGAAAACAATTATGTGGTTTACACTTGAGAGTTTTATTTATTTTATTTGTATTCATCATAATTCAATTTGTATTATTATATAATTATTTATTGGATTGTTCCATAACTAACTGTGAATTTTATCTAGGTTAAAATAGTATTTGTACATAGATAAGAAAGTAAAATATAAGAAATAAAAAAATAAAATAATCAGCTTGTAAAGCAAAATTAACTATATTATTCTGGTAGAGGGATTATTTTCTTGGGCCCATCAGAAGGCGGGAAAGTGAGTGTGTAAACTGGAAAGCATAGTTGTGTGTGTGGTCCTCCTGAACAGTGTATTGTGTTTAGCGCCGGCCAAAGTGTTTTAAAGTGTTACGAGTGCATTAGCACCATGGGTCACGCCTTTGCTTGGGTAACCTCTGACCTCAGCCCATGCAGCAGTGAGCTCATGTTTTGGGTCAGGGGCAGGCGGAGGAGTCACTCCAGGGAAGTGGAGCAGGCAGGCTGAGCCAGAGGCACAGTAATGATGTCCTTATGGATGTTTAATACTGTTAGACTTCACACAAGGGCATGCTGAATTATTCAGCAGGCTAAAACTGTGATCACTCATAGTAATCTGTAGCGTTGATCTAACAAGTGCTGAGTGTCACTTTCCTGAAAACGCAGGTTGTAATTGCAAAATGAGCAATGTTTGAAGACATAACATTCTTAAATGACTACATTGTGTTGCTTGTACCAAAGCCAAAGTCAGCTAAAAAGCTTATCTAGGTGTTATTTTTGCTTCTGTTGCTTTCCTCAGCATCTGTTTCATCTGTTTGGCACAAGATTTTGTGCTCATGTTTTTCAACTTAGTTATCACTTAGATTAGTATTTCACAAAACATCTAAATCATCACAACAAGAACTTGATGACATATCACAACCTTATACGCCCACATCTGTAGACTCTAAATTGTGTGCTCAAAGTGACCATGCCATCTAGTGGTCCACTACTATCTCTATATATCCACGCTATACGAGACTTTAAAATGCATTGTCATTACTGATGTACAGTATAATGCTCTCCTTTATTGGTTTGGGTTTGAAACTTAAATGACACAAAGAGTATATTTCACTGTTGTGTGCAGTGAGCCATGTGTCAACGGCCTAAAACTGGACCATGTGATGACTGTGCTTGATGTACAATGAAATATAAATGTGTTTATCATTTTAATTTTAATTAACATTTTACATTATTGCAACTATGAACATATTATGTGTTTCAAAACAAATTAATGTTTCTAACTCACTGACATGTTTCAAAAGTAAAAATAATCATTTTGTTCATGGAAAAGCCTTTAGTGCGTATGGTTTCTATAAAGGCTGCTTTGACTGAAACATAAGTGTTGTATTGTCTCCTTACTGTGGTGCCTGACGCCTGTGTAAATGCAACACTAACTGGTTAGTAGCAGCAGCAGGCAAATGTGTAGTTTTCTGTGTATAACACTAAAGGCCTGATTGGACATGTCAGTGATGGCTGATGGGGGGCCCCCAGTGCCTCTCTGGACCCCCCTTTATCTGCTGCTGCTCACTCTACTGGGCTTTGCCTTCAGCCTTTAGGGGTCTGCTGCAGTTTTCACTGTAGACCCAGGGGTCAGATGGAAAACATACACTCATAAACAGCATCTATTATTCATGCCTTACAGCTCGGATCCACTCTGTATACAGAGGCTACAACAGCTGTCCAGCCACTCTGCTCATAGACGGGATGGCCCAACACAAACGTGTTTTGAAGTACATCCAAGTTAATATATGGCTGCTTTAACTCACTGGAGCTATTGTTGTAAATTTACGGAGGTAAACACATCTGTGAGGCATCAGTCACTTGTACACAGACATGAAAAAAGACTTCTGATAAAAGTGAGGATAGCCTGCTGTGATCATGCTGTTTGTTTTGTTGGCCTTTTGTAATTACTGATTCAAAACACTGTGCTCAAAATGAGTCATTTGAGTATTATGAAGTTCTGTGTTGATGCCTAACAGGGGCAATTAGGAGTTTTCTGCTCCACAATGGTGTCATTTGACAGCAGTTCTGTGTGAGAGAGTGGCCCTGCTTGGCCCAGAGCTGGCAGTGTGTTAGTGTACTAATCCATTAGAGTCCCCAAAGGCCCTGTGATTACACATACTGCTAATACACATTGGTGCTTTTCTTTGGAGACTGAGGCTGATGCTATCACTGGCAGCATGGGTGGTTCTGGAACATGGGGCTTTTATGTGCGACTGTTGGTGGTGGAAGGGGGCATGGCATATTTGCTGTTGTTTGGCTGTTTTTGCGATCTGGCTGTCCATAATGCTGTCATTTAGGTCAGAAATTAGACTCTTGTGCATCTCCTCTTTTTTCCATGTCTTTGCCTGCCTTGAGTTTACTTTGGCTAAGCACTCTTGTAATGTAGAAATGGACGGGCTGCATAAGAACCAGACACAATTACCTCCTTTGCCCCCTCGGCACCATGAATCTTAAAAAAACTGTTTCAATGAAATAAGAGCATCATTCTGGCTCTTGATTTATTGGCAAAATGCAGATATCTGAAACAGGAAAATCTCGAGTGCCTCTTATGTCATTCGACTGTCGGTCCAACTCATCAATGTGATTTCATTTAACATACCCACTCGGCTGATTATTTCTTTCGTGATGATTTTAACCTTCAGTTGTGGGTCAGTGACCACTGATGAGACACGTAGGAAAAAATGTTGGCACACAGACCAAACTCTTGGAATCTTTATTTTGGTCTAAAAAAGTATGCACGTACAATGACATATTTGTGCTGTGCAAACATCTCTAAAACACTACACATTCACATCCTTCCTGATGATAAAAATATAATTTGCCACACTGAGTGATTCTCAGTGGTGCTGCACATGGAAACATAGTGTGGCTGTTAGTGGCTGCTGCCGAGCCACTGCAGGAGGAGGGGGCCAGGACCGCCGCATGAAGCAGGACCACCCAGGGTGGCGTCAGCCACTTGGCAGAGCTTCAGGGAGCCGCCTGGTAGCCTGTGCCCAGTCCTTAGAGGCCCTGCCAGAGCGGAGACACTCTCTGCTCAGCCACAGGCCTCTTCCAAGTTCCTTGCAGATTGCAGAACAGTGAATCCCTGCTGATAGGCAGCATGCTAAGGGCTTAGGGTTATTCCACTGTGTTGCTGAGGGCAGACTGCAGCAGACAGAACACGGCAGGATGACAAAATCACATAGAAGCGTAATACGTAATACTATTTAGTAATGAGTGCTTCATGTCTCTAACCTGTGAATAAGTGTTTGTAAGTTAACCTGTTCCTCTCTGCTGCCCCATAAGTGGTCAATTCGTCCACAAAACAAAGACACTCCTATCCCATTTATCTACTCCAATGGGGCTAGTCATTTCATCCCAGCACTTACAGCTCTAAACTCTTTGCAAATCGTATTAGTATTTAGCTACTCTCAGCAGTTTATTGTGTTGCTTCCAAAGTATCATTTATCACCCTGTAATTCACTTTTGCAGATAAATTCACTTTAGCAGGTCTGCTGGGCCTGTCTGCTGCAGAGGATGTCAGCTGAGAACAGATGTTATTTCATTACCCAACACCTTTAGCAATGTTGAGTAAAATCTCACATTTAGTTTCACAGAACGATTCAAGACTACAAACAAACACTGCACAAAACATGTGAAGGTAAGGTTTCACTATGTTCTCTATTCAGAAACGCATGAGCATTAACATGTCAAATGTGCTATTTTAATCTATGGAACTTCAAACCCCACACATCTCTTCATCACAGAATGTCACAACAGCAGTTTCATAACTGTTTGCCACATGCCCTTCCTCTTACTTTCTGCTGTTGGCACTGGGCATGAGTTGTATCAGTTAACCTACAAATTAAATACAATGAACAGCTATTAATATTCATGTATTAAATCTTTACACAACATTCATGTTTTATCCCCTCAGGTAGTCCCTCCCTCCTGGGCAGGCATGAACCTCTTGGTCCTGCATCTTGTTTGAGTTGCGTGGAGCTCAGGCAGAGCAGGGCAGGTGTTTGGCTGATCTGTAGAGCCTATTTCCTTTGACCGTTTATCACTGTCAGAGGTATAGCTCAAATCCAACTAAACTTGAAGGCGACTCTCTTAAAGATTAACAGATCCTCCTGGTATTTCAGCCACACTCAGACATGGCAGCTTACACACCACCCCACCACCTGCTCCAATGCACATCTTTCACTGCTACTTGATTTCTGTTCCGCACCACCTTTGTTGCTTCGCAGTTGCCCCACACTGTTCCCAATAGTCTGGCTGGTGGTGTCCCTGGTCCGTCAGTGCGAATGAATCAGTCCGATCGCTCCCCTTTACCCCCCTTCACCTCCTGCTAGCATGATACATTTGCAATTAATTTATTTTGCCTGGGCTTCCTCTGACTGCGCCTCTATATCCCCTTGATCCAGAGCGAGCCAGTCTGGAAAAGATTTTGACGCTTTAGTTGTAGTGTGCATGCTGCCAGTTGGGGACATTTTGCACTCCTTGACTTTTTATTACATGGAAATCATTTAATAGGTTGTGAGGGGAATTGTTAAACAGAAATGAGGAAACTGTTTTTTTTGGTTGTTTTCTTTTGCAGAGCTGTGTGAAGATTTATCACTTTTTTTATTCTTCATAACGAATGATAATCGCACTGGTGAATATGTTCCATGTGCTGTTGTTTGGACGTCAGAGTTGTTTGTAAAATGTGTTAAAGGCTTGGCATTGAGGTTTTGTTTTGCGAGGGCCCTCCACCCTAACACCTCTCCACACCCTGATTGTCATCTTCAAGTATCTCTGTTCTCATGTCCACTGACTGCATTACCCTGACGTGCACTTTTGAGAAAACTAAAATTGTTAGTATTTGCCAACACATATCACATATTTTTTTAGTGATTAAATGTGTGAATTCAACACCCTTTGAGTGAAATATTGGCAGAGCTGTCTCTTTGAAACACACATTGATTTAAAATGAAAATTATCTCAAGTTTATCATTATCATTTTCAGTAATTATTCATTCATTCATTCATTCATCTTCTTCCGCTTTTTTCCATTTTCTGGGTCGCGGGGGCAGCAGTCCAAGCAGTGTTCTGCTGCCCAGAACACAATGCACCAGCCCCCATGAATCCTTCCGCGGGTGGTGGGTCCACAGGAGGACGGCTCACGTCACAACAGGCTTTGATGTATCTTCTGCCATGGGGGCTACCAATGTCCGCAGACACTGGGGGCAAGGTGGGGTTAAGTGTCTTGCCCAAGGACACAACGGCAGCGCTCATCTGTGGGAGCTGGGTAAACCCATGCGGTAAACCCGTCAAGAGCGGGATTCGAACCGCTAACCCCTGGATCAGGAGACATATGCTCTACCAACTGAGCTACTGCCGCCCCTCAGTAATTAATTTTACTTTATTAGCTACACATGAAGAAGAACGTTTTATCTTCTGATCACTGAATTGAAAAAAGTGCTTTAATTATTTACTAGTGTTAGAATGAGTCAAAAACATTCTCACCTTTATTTATAGCGTTTTTTGCAATGACATAAAACTGCTCTGGTCTGGTTCAGATGTGTGCGTGTGGTCAACTATTCTGCAAAGGTGTGAGCTGCGGCTTTCATTTACACTTCTAATCTCTAATTTACGCCCAGCCGTTTAACCTCAGTGGTAATCTGCCCTCTGGTGAAAGTTATAATTATGCTCCGAGGCAGCATGTCATGGCGTCAGCCTTAGATAGTCCATAGCCATTAAATGTGCAGTGAAAATATTTATTACAGAAATAATTAATAGAGGTTAAACGGCAAATTATTTTTTCACCATGAGACGGCGAGGCCATAACTGAAATCTCACCACCACAGAATATGACAATTCTCTTTTACAGTCAATTATGTGGCCACTGGTCCAACAGTTGGTTATAACACCACCACTTTGGTCAATTTGTTATCTTACCCCCATATTTCAAATGCATAAGTGTTTATGCCCCAGCCCATTGGTCGTCTAGCGGTTTTGAGGGAGAGTGGGGGAGGGGTCCCTTTACCCAAGTACAAAGTTGGCTAATTGCCCCCCAATACCACACAACACACACATACGATGTAGAGCCACAGTGTGTTGTTCTGCTGGAGGGGAGGAGTGAAGGATTAATCCTAATTGCGGTGTGTGGGAGCAGGAGAGAGGCCAGGATTAGAGAGGGCTTCTCCTTGATCCACAGAGATGCTGATGGTAATGCAGAGGCCCATCCCCTGGCAGCTGCTGTTGTTATAGACGTATACATCATACAAGCCCCTCCCATACACACGCACTCAGCACCATAAGTACAGGTTATGCTCCTGGTGATTCACTCCTCCCAAGAGTGCGTGTGTGTATGTGGCCACGGCCCTGCGTCAGGCCTTCTGCAACACTGTTTATGTCTCCTCATATGTACGCACATTGCACCTCAGCTGACACTCATCAACCTCACTGGGCTTAACTATCAACACTAGGACTGAATTAGCATTTAGCTCACAAAAATTCATTTGCTGTGAAACCTGCAGATATTTGGCTGTTTAGTTTTAATCTGTGAAAATAAACATAAGGATAAATGGAAATGTCAGTGTGCCCATCTTTGTCTCATGGTAACCTCACATTTAAAACATGAACCAGCAGAAGAACAAAATACACACGACAGCCACAGTGTTTAGACAAATGAAAGGAAAAGCTAAATGTCTTTGAAGCTATTTGGCTGTTTCAGTTACATCCCATTTAAAACAACAATTCATCTAATGTTTGGAAGTCAAACAATTGAAAATTTGTATTTTTACACTGAGATCTTGTATGTCCTATCCCTTTTATTTAAAAACAAATAAATCGTTTGCAATAATTGCCTTCATTCATAAAAGCAGGCCCATTTGTGTAAGGTAAACCTTTTAGCCTGGTCAGACCATTACATGGCCGCTTTGTGAAAAGCCACAGGCCTGCCCTCCTCCCTTAACAAAATCATGTCAAAAAGCAATTAATATCTTAATACCTCCATCAGTGCCGACCGCCAAGCCGAAAGGCCGCTCTCTGTTTTTCCGCCTGTTGTCGGCCTTGGCTTGCCCCGTGGTTTGCTCAGTTTCATTTCCCTGTGCCCCGTGGTCAGCTGTGGTTTTCAAGGGGCATGGGGTAGGACATTGTGGGTAGAAGGTCCTCCACTCCCCTCCAGCATTAAGTACTCCTCTCCAGGTCTGAGTCTGGCCTCTGCTAATGCAGCGGCCCAAACCTGAGCCTCTCATGCACTCTGCTGTTAGCATCCATTAAGGCCAGCACTAACATGTAGCTTTGTCCTCATTCAGATCTAAGACAGTTGTGAAATGATTAACAATATTCTCAAACCACACAACTGATTCTGATGTGTACATTTGTTTGTCTGAGCAATTTTATCAGCTTAAGTTACATATTTGTATCTACAGGAATTATTAACCACACAAATTCCTGTCTTATCACTCCAAATTAAAGTGTCTTCAAAATCTTAAACATGCATGTACCATACTCTACCTGGTCCCAGATTTTATGTAGTTTATAGCTCTTCAAAGAAAAGAAAAAGATGGGCTTTGACTTTAGCCCAGTGGTTCTGCAATATTTGGTTTCTCTACATTTTCATTCATTTCTCTTGGCAGCTGCTGTCTCTGAGTGGTGGAAGGTCTTGGCAGAAGTTGTGATAAAAGCTCATGATTAAAGAGTCTAAAATAAGGACTGTATATAACTCATGTATCCATTAACCGCCAAAAGAGAAACAAAAAGAAGAAAAAACATGTTTTCCTCCCTCCTTTTTCTGGCAAGTGAGTCTGTATCATAAATATATAATGTATTTTCTGCCTGTGCCTTTTTGCCGTCTTTGTTTAAATCTCCCTTGCGTAATATGGACCTTCCTTTTTGGAAATGTTAAAAGTGTCTCGTGTGGTTATGACATTTGTGATGCATGTATATATGATCAGTATGGCTGGAACGTGTCCTTTGTATGTCCACACTTTGACTGTCAGGGTCATCTGATCCAGCCTGCGGGCCACACACTTGGAGTGGCTGGGTGGTGCTGCCGGAGAGTACACTATCGTGGTTTGGCCCTGGTCCGTTCCCTGGCCCAAACTGCCTGTATGTGGACTTTACACTCTGGACTCTCAAATGGGTAAAAATGAGTTACTTTCACACTGCAGCTAAATAGCAGCTGTCCAAACACATACATTAGTTCACATTAATGACTTTACATTGGAGCGGTTTTCTATGGCGGTCGTCTTGATATTCTGAGAGGCTGTAGTGGTCTTCAGAGTAGTGGTGGTCTTAAGAGTGGAAATGCTTCTGTGGTTTAGGTCTTTTAAGGCTGGTCGGGAGACATGGTGCTGTTGGACTGGGCTGAACTTGAGGAAGTGGATCCTGAAACGTGTAGCACAAGAATGATTGCCTGGATCTGGACAGTGTAAGTGGCTATAAACTATCAGGTTACAAGTGATTTGGCTGTAGTGTGCACATTGTCTTTTTTATAATGACAGGTTTTATGATTATGGGATTTCAACTGTGCATCTGCCTTCGGCTCCAAGCTTATCCACAACTTAGATTTATCTGCAAAGGGATCAGACAATAGGCGTTGAACAGCGTGATTAGTGATTGTTAAAGGTTGTTACGATTCTCTCTGCCCAGGCTGAGTGAGGCCTATTGTAGAAAAGATTGATTTACTATTTATCCCTCTGACAGCGCAGATAGGGAAGAGTCATAATTCTGTGCACTGGGGAGATTAAATTCCTGTATCGCTGTCAGCTACATTAACTGACTTCCTGGATCTCAATTCAATTAGCGCAGCAGCATTCTCTAGCATTAATAAATCAATAGTGATGGCCTGCTGATAGGCATGCTGCATGCAGCCTGTCGAAGATGCTGTGTGCGCACATACATACACACAGCTCCTCCGTCTGACTGTCTCTGTGCTCTTCATTAATGTTCATTAATGATTCCCAGCCCTGCAGTAGTCAGTAGATCCAGCTAGCAAGTTGGCTAATGTTTAACTACACTTTGCTGAAACATTAACATTATAAACACACTTACTTGGTTTATCATCTGAAAATTGGAAACACCCATTATTGCTGATCAGTGGAGTGTTTAAGAGGTGCTGTCTTCTTCACTTAATCCCTCAGTACAAATCCAAACGATCTAAAGAATTGACACGAGCCATTGTTTTCCAGTTCTTAAACCTCCACAGCTGTTTGGAAACCTTTGTGACAGACAGTGGAGAAGCAGAACCAGACTCTGGTGCCACTGAAAGGCAGGAGAAGGACATGACATTGTAGTTGAACTTTCACATGATTTTCATGAATTGAAAACACATAAAAAAAAAAAAAAATCTTTTTAAAATGCAATTTTAAAATTTTGCTTTTTTTTAAATGTTGTAGTCTTTTTACTTGTTGGACAAATTAGCTGAATACATGTTTTTTTTTTAATGGAAAATGGTAACTTTAGCCTTTTATACTACATGTTATCTGACCCCAGTCATTTGTTAAACTAACCTGTTTATCTAATGCATCTCTTTCTGTCTTTGTCCAATTTCACTGTGAGACTGCTCTTTAGCGCTAGTTAAGTTTCTCAGAAGCTCATTACGCCTTGATTACACAAACTCTGCGTCACTGGTGTGTGAATAGCCAGAGGTTAATTGGGCCCGTCAGCCTGATGGGACAGTTGATAAGGGCATTGATTGGATCTGCGGCTGTGCTTCTGACTGAGCCGGGAAGGATTTCATTCAGACCAAGATATGGAGTGAAGCATTCATTTCAGCAATCAGTCTTTATCCTGTCTTCTACTTTTATTTCCCTATTTGGTCAAACTCTTCCCAGAAGTCTTTCAATATGGATTACATTGCGCCGTACGTCTAGTGGTAATTCAAGGTGAAATAAAACTCTTCTAATCCCATCGGCCGCTGAAGAAGGAGAGGAAGACATGAAGCTAGACATGATCAGATGTACAGGGCCTTTGCTTTGATGCTCGTATCAGCCAGTTTCTACCTCTGATTTGGAAATAACGGTCCACTGAACAAGTCGCTGTCTGGTCTTTCTGGATGCAAAAATCATAGCCCTTCATTATCTAGAGTCAGGCAATTTTGGGGAACTTAATACTGTCTCGAAACTGGGGTCTGATCAAACCCCTCACTCACACAGGCAACAGGAGTTAAGGCGAAGCACGCCCGCCACTCAGTTCATCTCCCATCAAAGGCATATGGTGCAAATTTGATCAAAAGTACTGGGAGGAGGAGGGATTTCAGGGGGGCATTCACGTCGCTGATGTGAAAAATAAGGACGGGCTGTAAAAAAGCAAATCAAACCGTGCTCCGGTATCTGGGAATGATTAACGACAAAGAAGAACCAGCTGCCGCATCTCAATCTTCCCAACGCATTGGCAACCCACAGGACCGAAAAGAGAAAAGAGACAAGTGTTCAGACAAGGTTCAGTTTGGAATTGGGCAATATGAGATAATATTGAAATGTTTTTTGAATGCATGCAAAGTCGTCAAAAAAGTGCCAAAACGGAGCAAAGCACTGATAAATATACAAAGAACAGAACTTTCTTGTACAATATTCCAATATTTCTGTGTTTACTTGCATTTTTTGTGCCATATCACTACAATCAAGACATTAAGAAGCTCAGGCATTTTTGTTGAATTGCAATCTGTTTTTTTTTTTTTTTTTCAGGTAATAGGTCAAAGTGAGAGTGCCGTGGGCTGTCTGTATCAAAATATAAAGCATTTTTATTGTCCATGGACCAGGAAGTAACACTGCAGTGCTGTTAACATGCCAGTTGTTGTGAGCAGTGGCTTGAACTCTGGTCTGAACTCATCCCGGTGAATAATTAGATAATTAGTATGCTGGGAATGTGTTAGGAAAGAGTGGAATATGTTTGGGCCACTGGAAACAGTGAAAGATGAATTTCTGTTTTTCACATTTTGAAGACAGTAAAAGTCAAGTACAGAAACTTTAAAGATGCATTATGTAACTTTTCTGGTGGAGGGTCCGTCAATTTATTTATTTTTTCCTGTGGAGTTATTACTTTGTCTGGAGTGTTTCACTGTATGGTATTAAACATTTCTATCCTCATGGAGACCAAACCAGATCAAGTTACAGGTCAGAATGCCTGTTTTTAAGTAAAACCACTTGTAATTGAATAACTGTTTAATGTCAGACTGTCGAACAGTGGCATCTCCATGGAAACAAGCAGCCAAAAAGTTACATAATGCATCTTTAAGTTCAGATAAATAAATCTACTAAAAAGGAGCAGGATGGGGGACTAAAGTGAGAGTCGAGTCAGGTGAAGAGGTCAGGGAGAGGGAGAGAGCAGAGAGGCGGCAGCACTGATTCACCTCCTTGGGGACGTCAAATGGAAGAGTCCCAGTGTGTCCTTAAATATTCATGTGTGCTGTGAGGAGCAAGCCTGTCTAAATGCTCACTAGTGGCCCTGTGAGACTAAGCCCCTTAAATTACAGCCTGTCGTCAAATAGTCTTGTTTTATTGGCAGGACAAAGTGTGCAAATGACAACTATAGATTTCATTATCATTTTAAATATGAGTTTGTATTATTCACACATAATAATGCAACAAAAATATATTTACAGGCTTCTCAAAGTCACCCACCCTACAATAATGACAAGAAGAATACAAAGCCATAGTATACAAAATAACACATACAGTTAAAATATAATAAAAATGATGTTATTTTTTATAATTGAATTGAAAATTCGAATTAATTCAAAGTTCAAAGTTCAAAGTCAGCTTTATTGTCAAAAAACATATGTACAGGTTGCACACACAGGATTTGAAATTGCAGCGCTCCCTAGGCCCACAGTGAACATAAAACATCTGATAAACAAGACAATAAACACCATGAGTAAAACATCACATATACCTGTAGCCAAGTACAAGACAATACACAATGACTAAAACATCACATGTACCCATAGCCAAAGTACAAGACAATACACAATGACTAAAAACATCACGTATACCCGTAGCAAAAGGACAAGACAATACACAGTGACTAACACATCAGATCTACTCGTAGCAAAAGTACAAGACAATACACAATGGCTAAAACATCACCTGTACCCATAGCAAAAGTACAAGACAATACACAATGACTAAAAACATCACGTATACCCGTAGCAAAAGGACAAGACAATACACAATGACGAAAATATCACATGTACTCGTAGCAAAAGTACAAGACAATACACAATGACTAAAACATCACATGTACCCATAGCCAAAGTACAAGACAATACACAATGACGAAAACATCACATATACCCATAGCAAAAGTACAAGACAATACACAATGACTAAAACATCACGAATACCCGTAGCAAAAGTACAAGACAATACACAATGACTAAAACATCACATATACCCGTAGCAAAAGTACAAGACAATACACAATGATTAAAACGTCACATGTACCCATAGCCAAAGTACAAGACAATACACAATGACTAAAACATCACATATACCCATAGCAAAAGTACAATGACTAAAACATCACATATATAATTGCTCCAATGCTATATGGTAATACATACTCATTAGCGAATATTGGGCAAAACAATACACAGTTTAAATTAAAGGGATAGTTCGGGTTTTTTTATGTGAATCTGTATGGCATCCCCTTCAGCAGTGTCGTGCATTAGTGCATAGTCGTATCACTGCGCGCCTATTATTATTATTAGCCTGTTCACTTGTAAACATCACCACTTACAAGTGAACAGGCTAATGATAATAATAGGCACGCCGTGATCAGTGATGGGAATAATGGCGTTAAAATAAACGCCGTTACTAACAGCGTTACTTTTTTCAGTAACGGGTAATCTAATGAGTTACTTTATCTATCGTTATAACGCCGTTACCGGCACCAACACGCCGTTACCGCGCGTTACTGAACCTACTCATTTTGAAACTGGCATCATGTGCGTGATTCGCATAGGCACAGGGGAATTTTTTTCTCCCTTTGGTAAGGGCGGGATAAGTAATGATGATTGGCTAAAGCAGCGTAAGATTTCATGTTGAGCCAACCAGAGACACCCAGTGGGCGGTGGGCGGGTATCTACACACAATCCCAGCACATAGTAGTAGCGCGCACACACACAATCCACACACCCCGTGTCAGATGACGAGACCCGAGTCGAAGACATCGTTTTCAAGGTGGAAGTATAGGCAGTAGTTTAACCTCGTCGAGGTAAAAGGTAAAAACCTACATGTTACGTGCACATTGTGTCAAAGACCAAAGACTTTGTCCACGTCCAATGTAAGCAACTCGAATTTAATGAAGCATCTCTGGACGGCGCACGCTTCTGTTAAACTAGTGGCCACCAGCAGGGCCCATGATGATAATCGCATGCTCGGTGCCGTTAACAATGAAGGCCACGGTGACGGAGCCACGCCAGCCAAGCAGCAAAAGCTGTATAATGCACTGTAAAAAAAAAATCCAAATTATTTGACATTTTTTAACTAAAAAAAAAGTAACGCATTAGTTACTTTCCTAGGTAACTAGTTACTTTTATAGTGTAGTAACTCAGTTACAACTTTTTTGGGTTCGTAACTAGTAACTGTAACTAATTACTTTTTCAAAGTAACGTGCCCAACACTGGCCGTGATAGGACTAAAGAGAAAATAGCACCAAGCGATTATGACTTCTGAACTGTTTTGTGACGCAAATATATCACTTATATACAAATATTGTTTTGAGAAGAAAAACAAGCTTTATTAGCTGTCCTGGCTAACTTGCACTTAACTTTATGTACAAATAAAGCCCGCAGGTGGGCACCACAAAGTTTTCACAGCTTTCCGGTGCACGATCGAGAAAGGACGCGACTGTGGCTTGTAGCTGCTGCCTTAGACATCAACACACCGGTGGAGACGCTACATAAACAGAAGATTTGCAGTGATCATTTCGGACCAGACTACTACACCAAATCCCTTGGAAAGCCTAGTCTGACAACCACTGCAATGCCATCTGTCTTTCCAAGTGCAAGATCCCGTGATGAAGAACAGGTTTGTACCTTTTTTACCCAAGCTTGCTCCTGTCGTTATGTTAGCCTGCTGGTCAAAAGGCATGCACGCTCATAAAGTTGTTGCTAGCCCGTGAACATTCATATTGAGCACGGAACTGAAAAGACAGCCCCGCATTGATCGTTCATTCCAACGAACAATGCAACAACCCGGTTTTCTGTAGCTGTAGCGGGGGCTAACTCACCGACACTCTATCGCGTTCTGCCCTTTCAACATCCATCTCTCTCAACTCGTCGTCTGTATACAGTATTCCAAGCATCGGGGAGACCTCCAAATGTGGCCATGTCTGGATTGTAGAACAGGGCAGGCTGTACTGTACTGTACTGTACTGCTACGGCTAACGACGGCAGCCGAAGGTAAACAAAAAACAGCTGGAAACCTAACTGCAAGGTGATATCACTCCGCCCATGCCTAGCTAGATCAGGAAAAAAAACGCGCTGTTGCATAAGGACATAAATCCTTTAAAGTACAAGGTTGATTATATTTCTAAAATTGTTCCATCAACACAGACATTTGCATCGACAGTCTGGCGTTATAGTTGACTTGTTTTGGGTGCACTATGGAGTGGGTAAGCCTGATTAAAATCAGGCTACCATTTACCATTGACTTGCGCTAGCCTAGCAACTGAAAACTCTGCAGCTGGAAGGACTGCATGAAATTCGCTAAAAAGTGTCTCCACATCTCTGCAGCACTCTGGCTAACTCGGAAATGAGCCCCCATGTCAAAAATCCTGGAATATCCCTTTAATGTACGACACAGCTGAAGAGGATGCCATACAGATTCACATCAAAAAACCCAAACTACCCCTTTAACTGTAAAAGTGAGCAACAATCTAACTTTTTTTTCTTTTTTTTTAATCAAACATTGATTCCAGATTATAGTCCAATTTATTTACTTTGTTTTACTTGTTATTTACTTCAAGTTATTCATATGTATAAATAAGTAAGATGTAAGATTTAGCAGTATACTATATACTGTAGCCTTCTTGTCAAAAGACTGAATGCATGTTACTGTCAACCCCTGAACTTTTCCCTTCAAATTGTCAGCTCTAATGACATCAGTAATTGAGATGTTCTTTAGTGGATGACTTTGGCGAGGCAGAAGAACTTATCACCTGTCAACTTACCAGTGTTGGGGAGTAACGGATTACATGTAACGGCGTTACGGTAAAAGGATACAAAATAAAAGTAACTGTAATCCGTTACAGTACAAGAAAAAAACGATGTAATCAGATTACAGGTACATTCATTGAGAATGGGGATTACTTAACAGGATTACAATTTGTGCGAGGTTGAGTCTTTTTATTTCATTAATTATTAATTGATTTATTAATTTATTATTAGGCTAATTCAGTGGTTCCCAACCTTTTTTGGCCTGCGACCCCATTTTGACATCCCACATTTCTGGCGACCCCAGAGCGGGGGAATTTTTTTTTTTTTTTTTTCATGTTTGTACCGTGTTTGTAGCCTTTAGTTATGTCTTTACAGGGCTAACAATGAATACTTAACGATTTCACAAGAAAAACAGAACTATGAAAAAAGTCTTTACTCACATTTAATGAGATCGCTGAGCCTGCACACGTCACTGCAGCCTTTCAAAGTCAGGTGCTGTGGTAGACAGTGCGCATCTCATCTCTGACGTAACATCCAATCGGGAACGGTACTTTGATTTAATACAGACAAGAGCACTAAATCCAGCTTCGCAAAGGTAAGTACTTCCAAAAGGAACCAACAGTTTTAAAGCACACAGTGAGATTTCGGGGTACTCCTCTCTGAGTCCAAACCAGAATTCCTCCACAGGCACGCGTGAATGTAAGAACAGGCACCATCGGATGGTGAAGATGCCGTCTTATTTACGGTGCCAGGCGGGCGAAAAAATCTCTCCATTGTTCTCGTCTGTTATTAGCCGTGTTCCAATTCAGCGAGTGTAGTTTGGAGCGTGGTCCCAGCACCGCGCGCTATTTCTTCGATCCCAGCATGCACCGCGCTGGTGCATGCGCACCGCGGACTGCACTCTCTCTCTCTCTCTCTCTCTCTCTCTCTCTCTCTCTCTCACACTCACTCACATTACACACACACAATTATAAAGTGTACAAAGAAAAAAATGCCCCTTTGATGTATCACATGTGCATTTTAAATTCAAATGTTGAAGTGACTTTAATCTTGACACAAGTTGTAGTGTCCACAGTTGTATTGAGTGCTTGTTTTTTATTCTTTTAATTTGCTTGTGACTATGGAACTCTTATTTTTGGACTTTTGTGTTTGGACTGTTGATAATTACCTGGATCTTTTCATTTGCCTGGATTTAATGGGACTTTTCAGTTTTGATTTGCATTCTAATTCTAAGTCATTCTAATTTTGAACTTTTTTGAACTACCAGGTCTTGTAAAAAAAACACCCTTTTGACAAAGTAAAGACAAAAAGACCGAACCTGCTTTGCCTCTGCCTCTCTCTGCATCTGAGTCTAAAATGTGATCTAGTGGTAAAGTCTTTGCCTGATATCAAGAGACCCGTGTCCAATCCAATGTGTGAAACCTGACAGCATTGCTGGTCTAAAACAGTGATTGTGTAATTTTACAAGCAAGGGTGTCATTGTAAATGTATGAAGTACCGTAATGCAGTTAGCTGGCAGTCAGTGGCTAGAACACTTGACATTGGGAAACTGTGTGAAAATCTTACAAGTCTGGTGCAGGCATCTCTTCTTGTGGACCTCCTGTGATTGCCTGTCAGCAATTCCCTCCCAGTTTAGTACTCTTTTAAGGTTCACACTGTCAGTTCTCACAAATAAAATGTTGAACATGGGTTTAATGCTCATTTAAACTTAAGTAATCCAAAAGTAATCCAAAAGTAATCAGTTACATTACTTTGTAAAAGTAATCCAAAAAGTTACAGTACAATTACATTTTAATCAAGGTAACTTGTAACTGTAACGGATTACATTTATAAAGTAACTTACCCAACACTGCAACTTACCAAGCCAAGGCCCACACCCTAAAAAGCCCCTTTGTGCTCCACAGGGGACAAACTGTAGGGGAGCTGTGATTTGCTTTCATCATTATCACCATGAATCAGCCAAACTGCTCAAATGTTTTTGCTCCTCCTTTTTTTATTTTATTTTTTTCCATCTTTGCCCAAACCCAATGCAAATGTACACATGGAAAACCTGTGTGTAACCTAATCATTGATCACCAATACAATCCAATGACCCCCCCCTTCCCCTTCCCGACTTTCTCTACTCTAAAGCCATGGTCAGGTCAAAGGTGAGGGTCAAGTTCTCTGCAGGACTGTCCCAGCTGTGGGGGCTCAGCAGAAGGACCTCCGTCATGCTCCGTCTGTTTGTGCTGTTTTTAAATTGACCTGTGCTTTTGTGGCAGAGTCAGGGCCCAGATTGTGAATAGTGGCACCTTATGAACTTTGTGGTCACAGTGGACAGTATCCACGTTGTTGGTATAAAAAGAAGAATGACTCTAATGTATTCACAGACATGGGTCAATAGTTGAGCCTATTGATCAGTTATTGTCCAATAAAAACAGACGTACATCATTCACTTACATTTGCCATAAGGATGTAAAGGTATATAAATCTCAATGAATGATATTTTAAGTCTTAAATGTCCTATATTATGCAAAATTGAACCTTGTGAGCTTTAAGCCATGTTAGAATGTTTCCTCAAAAACATACCTGGAGTTGTGTTTTGTTTCGAGTAACCCTTGATTATTAGTCTGTCTACATCTCCAAAACTCAAAATGCTCTGGCAAATGCTCTCCTTGTGACGTCATGAAGCGATAGTTTTAAAGATAACTACTTTTTACATTTAGTTCAGAGGAGATTGGCAATTCCAATCTGAAATCATCCAAATGATTCTAGTGAAGGTATATGGAGTTTAAAAACACAGTGGAGCACTTTCTGTATTACCACATGACTTCACAAGGTGGAGTATTTTCCATTTGAGAGAAGAACACAGTCTAAATGCTCATGGTGTGTGTTAAAAATGTGTGAATTAAGCAAAATGCAACTCCAGATACACTATATTGCCAAAAGTATTCACTCACCCATCCAAATACTGGAAATCAGGTATTCCAATCACTTCCCTGGCCACAGGTGTATAAAATCAATCACCTGTTTCTACAAACATTTGTGAAAGAATGGCTCGCTCTCAAGAGCTTAATGAATTCCAGCGTGGTACTATGATAGGATGCCACTTGTGCAACAAGTCCAGTCATGAAATTTCCTCGCTCCTAAATATTCCACAGTCAACTGTTAGTGGTATTATAACAAAGTGGAAGCGATTGGGAACGACAGCAACTCAGCCAAGTAGGACACGTAAACTGACAGGACAGGGTCAGCAGATGCTGAGGCGCGTAGTGCGCAGAGGTCCCCAACTTTCTGTAGAATCAATCACTATAGACCTCCAAACTTCATGCGGCCTTCAGATTAGCTCAAGAATAGAGTGTAGAGAGCTTCATCCAAGCCATACATCACCAAGTGCAATGCAATTCACGCCACCACTGGACTCTAGAGCAGTGGAGATGCATTCTCTGGAGTGACAATCTGATGGACGAGTCTGGGTTTCATGGTTGCCAGGAGAACGGTACTTCTCTGCATTGTGCCAAGTGTAAAGTTTGGTGGAGGAGGGATTATGGTGTGGGGTTGTTTTTCAGGAGCTGGGCTTGGCCCCTTAGTTCCAGGGAAAGGAACTCTGAATGCTTCAGCATACCAAGAGATTTTGGATAATTCCATGCTCCCAACTTTGTGGGAGCAGTTTGGAGATGGCCCCTTCCTCTTCAACATGACTGTGCATCAGTGCACAAAGCAAGGTCCATAAAGACATGGATGAGAAAGTTTGGTGTGGATGAACTTCAATGGCCTGCACAGAGTCCTGACCTCAACCCGATAGAACACCTTTGGGATGAAATAGAGCGGAGACTGAGAGCCAGGCCTTCTCGTCCAACATCAGTGTGTGACCTCACAAATGTGCTTCTGGAAGAGTGGTCAAAAATTCCCATAAACACACTCCTAAACCTTATGGACAGCCTTCCCAGGAGGCTGTTGAAGCTGTTATAACTGCAAACAGTGGACCGACCTCATTAAGAATGGGATGTCACTTAAGTTCATATGCAAGTCAAGGCAGGTGAGCGAATACAGTGGTACCTCACCTTACGAAAGACCCTACATACGAAAAATCCAAGTTACGAAACGCCCTCACGTTAAATTTTGGTCTCTAGATACGAAAGAAAATTCAAGTTACGAAACGCGAAATCTCAAAAATTCGAATAATGCGCGCTCAGATGCACGCCCCGCTGTTATCCCCGCTCAAAAAGCACCTTTCTCGGCCTCTTAGCTCTAGCGCCGAACACGCAAGAATTTCCACGGCACCACGCGGCGAGGAGCACGGCACCGCGCAGCGAGGAGCACGGCACCGCGCAGCGAGGAGCACGGCACCGCGCAGCGAGGAGCACGGCACCGCGCGAGGAGCACGCACTGGCTGGTTTGTGGCCCGAGCCACAAACCAGGACTAGCCACAACCAGGACTAGGAGCACCCCTAGTCCTGGTCTGCACGACTGGCACCGGGGCTGCGAGGACGAGATAGAACCGCGGCGCCCGGACCGCGTCCTCTGGAGCCCGAGCCACAAACCAGCCGCACGAAACCAGCAAAGAGCGGCACGTGGTAGTTTAATCCTGGTCCAGTTCTGGTTTAGTCCAGGTCCAGTCCAGGTTTAGACCTGGTCTAGACCTGGTTTTGTTCTGGTCTAGACCAGAACTAAACCAGGTGTAGACTCTAGACCTGGTTTAGTCCACGTTTAGTCCTGTCTAGTCTCTTAGCCAATCAGGATGCAGAACCAATGTTACACTATAAAAAAAAAAAAAAGTTACACTATAAAAAAAAACCTTGGAACGAATCAGGCCTTTTCCATTGAAATGGCTACTCAACTTACGAAAAATTCACGTTACGAAACCACTTCTGGAACGAATTAATTTCGTAAGGTGAGGTACCACTGTACTTTTGGCAATATACTGTATATTGATGAGGACTCAACAATATAACATAGATCAGAAAATGTGTAATATGGGCCCCTTAAGTTTTTAAGTAATTTTTCATGTTGGCTATAGTTAAATAGACCAAAGTATCATAGTCCGTGTAGTTCCCTCTATTTATTCAGTGTGTGTCTATAAGAAAACAAGTCTTAGGTGAAGAAATTTTACTTTTGTGATTGTTACTGTGAGCCTTTTGATATTGGAAAATCATAGCCTCATGCTTATTACTTGTTTTTCTATCTTCTATGTGTAATCTGTTTGGCTTCCTGTTTTTTTTGACAAAGTGTTGGGTATTGTAAAGAATACTATGAAAATGTTATCCACACCACTACAATGAAGAATCAACCTTAACTTGGACATTAAGACACAAATCTGTTCTTCAGCCAGCTTGGTTCCTTCTTGTACCTGTGGTGAACTCAGACAATCCATCAAACCTTCTAAACCCCTCTGTAATGTGATATATGGTCAAGCCTGAAAAGTCTGACAATCTCCCTGCCTTGTGTGAGTTTCAGTAATTTTTCTTCCCCCAGCGCCAGTTCGTATGGATGTGTTCAATCAGACGCCTTTTCCCCTAAAACATGCTCTTTCACAGCAACTGAGTAAACCTTTATGTAACCACCAGTGGAGTGGGAAGTTGGTTTGATGGAGAGCCCCTCTTGATTTGTTTGTGGCTCCAAAAGAGGCTTACGACACGCAAGCTGCCCCTGTTCAGCTCTGATAAATGGCTCTGTTGAGAGGGAGGATGGGGGAGAAGTGTGTCTGAGATCTTGCCAAAACTTTGAGGTTTTTTACAGCTTAACTATATTAAAAGACAATCCCCAACAGACCCACAGACACACACATTGATACAAAATGCATATTCAAGTATGTTTATAAGATATTGTGTATGGGTGAACAACATGGGTGGCATTCTTTGAAATATTGACATAAAACAGCTCTTATGGAAGATTTTCTGATTTGGAACAAAGGAAAAGATAGCTTTGTCTTGTATTACATTTTTCATAATTTATTATGGTCTACTTGTATTGCCCAAAATTCTTCAGTTGCAGCGTCTAGCCAGCTCTACTTTAAGACCCAAAAAAGCCTCCCTTATTCATCTTTATCCATACTAGTAAGATTGATGTGTTTTGCTATTTAAATATAACATGTATTTTTCTTATTGCACAATATTCTATTGTGTGTTTAAACTTGTTTTACTTTCATAACAGTAATGTCTGATTTAAAGGTGGTTTCTTATTTTCTCCTTATGCATTAGGTTTTTAGTGCCCCTTGAATGTGCATGGGCCTCTACAGTACACGCGGCTGTCCTTTTGTCTAATGAATATTATGTATAATACATATTCCTGTAACACTGACCACGGGCACGCCACAGAAAGTGGAGCAGAGCGGTCATGCAGTTGTCCTAACGGCTTTCCGCAGTCCTGCCACAACACTCGCAGGGCTCATGTCAAGTCCTGGGCAGAGAGAGTACCATTGGAACACACACGTTTGCTCTGGCTGATGGCAAAACCACAGCAGTGGAGTCTGTGGCGGCCTTCATTTCCTTTAATATCCTGGCTAATGCACAGAGAGAAGCCAGGGCCCCAAAAAGACCCTGGATCCCGGCCAGACTCCCTAACCCACCACCACACCAGCCTTATGTAATGTTTTGATTTGCACAGTAGTCAGTGTTAGGGTGAAAGACGTAAATAGGCCTTAGATGTGGTTTCAGTGTGGAATAAAATGAGAGTATGTTGCCTGTGCCACACAAGCTCACCTCACTGCCATTGAGGTTGTTTATATATAACTAAATGTGCTGGTTGAATCATGATTTTGTTTGGGAAACATTGGGGAAAAGGGGTGGATCCTATAGACTTTCACATAATGTCCTAGCAGTTAATAACATAAAACATTTTTGTAGTGTGGCAGAAGATCATTTTGAAAACAGATTACAGTACTAGCATTGACAGTCATCTGAGTAAAAGCATATTTTCCATTGATTTGTGTGTGTGTGTGTGTATATATATATATATATATATATATTAGGGGTGGGTATTGGCAAAGAAGTCACGATTCAATTCGAATCACGATTCATATGCCACGATGCGATACTATCACGATGCATCACGATACTTGAATTAAATAAACCAAACTAATAACAAAAAAAGTGCATAGGATTTTTTCTAAAACAAAAAATGATGTTCAAACATTTGCCATTTTGGAGGTAGCTACCATCATAACAAACAATACCCTTTCACAAATAAAAAGTGCATAGGATTTATAAAAAAAATAAAAAATAAACATGTATTTATTAATAATTAATTAATTAATTATTAATTAATAATAATGAATTTTTGGCATCAAGAATCGATGCAGTATATTGTGAAAGTTAGTATCGTGATGCATTGTCATGACGATTATTTTGCACACCCCTATATATATATATATATATATATATATATATATATATATATATATATATATATATATATATATATATATATATATATATATATATATAAGGCCAATATCCACATATATACTAGGCCAATATCCATCTAAGAATGTTTGCCCATTATACTTGTACTATATTATCTAAAAGTGAAGCTATAATATATCATAACACAAAGTTTAAACTGCTTCCATAAAAGCATACATATTATGGGTGGTGCATGGTGGGGGTGCATGATAGCCGCTCAAATGAAGCTTGACTGTGTGTGAAGGCCCACACTTCTGGATTCACAGCAGCTGGAGAAACCACATCTCCTCCCATGCAGTGGAGTCAGGGCCCCGGCCAGACCCAAATAAGCATCATCTTCTCCCCACCACAAAAACAAAAGAAAGGCAGAGAGGCTTCAGAGGGTAGCCGTAAAAGGGGGGGGGGGTGCATGGGGGTTTGGGGCCGTGGAGCTGTGGAAGGAAACCGCATACGCATTATGAGCCAGAGACTATATGTGTTTCAGTTAAACTTCTCCCCCTCTCATTCGGAAACCGTTATAGACTTGCTGACCCTTTCTTCCTGCAGTGGTTTGTGCACTTCTTGTGCCAAATCACACCTCTGAACTTCATGACAAGGGTGGACCCACTGCTCTATGCACACAGCCGGGGGTCATCGCTAGTTATTTTCTGTATTTTTGGTGTTCGAGTTGGCTCATCATGTAGCGGGCATAGTTTAGTTTGGCTGTCACCAACTGGCTGAGTAGGCTCACCTGGGAGTTTCTTGTCTGACGTGTTGGGTTGTAGCAGCTGCTTCTGGCACTTTGATGAATGGCTAATGAAATAAGAGAGGGAATAGGAGAGGAAAGCTCACTCACTTCTGTCTCAAACCTGACAAATTCTGTGTTTTTTACCCCTTCTACAACTTCCTGTTGACTTTGGTCGTGCGACAGAGCTGCTTGTGGCCAGCTGCTGGTCTGACCTTGTCTGGTTTGTCTCACATGTGTGCTGCACTGCTGACTCCTGACTGCACACAGGAGCTGCGGCTAAATGGGGCCTAGCACATGCTTTTGTCAGAGCAACCAAATGGTCATTTGTGCAGGATAAACTATACAGTAGCTATATTAATCTGGTCTGCTCTACTTTACGTTTTTAGGTATTGGCACTATTATTATTACAGAGAGCCTGAACTTTTAAGGAGCACTATGTATGTTTTCTGGGTCTAACACCTTCTTGTCTCATGGAAATGTTGTGCCCAGGAAGTTCCACAGTATGGTATTTATCTTATACAGCATATCTTACATTTATTCAATTACATGTGTTTTTTAACTTGGCAGATGGTGGCAGATGCTTGTTTGTTTCCTTTGTTTCCTTTTTTGTTTTTTGTTTTTTAATACCATACTGTGGAACATTCCAGGCAAAACAATAACATGTCCAAGGAGATTAGTTTAGAAAATTTAGATCTACATAGTGCACCTTTAAAACCATTGAAATGTAGGATAAAAGTGTGATATGAAAATGGATATGAATGAATATACTATATTGTCTCTCAGATAAATTTGAGAGGAAAGATATGACTCTTGATCATGGTGGGTTGTGTCCTCTTTGTGCGACATCAAGTTTCCCCAGATCTCTTCAGATCTGGAAGAGGATGAGACGAGAGAAGAGCAGGAACATCTGCAAAGAACCTCCGTAATTATATCTGAAGATGTGGGGTAAGACAAAGCGGGTGTGTAGAGAGGAATAAAATAAAGAGGGGGCTGGACACAAAGTTTCTGACTGTGAAATGACTGCCAGATTTGGATTTGTGTGTCTTGAAAGGCCTGTCTCTGCTGCTGCATATGGGATGTGGGATGAGAGCTCTGGCAAATCAAAGGCCGACTGGATAAAGATCTTTGGAAGCTCCTGCTAGTAAACAGGATCATAAAAGTGGCGCGCAGGGTGGAGTGTCAGAGACTGACTTGAATATGTGCCCACCTCCACTCGAGCTCCTGCAGGCGTGAGCTACAGACTGCACAGGGCCAGGCGCACTGCTGTCAGTGGTTTGGAGCTTCATCCTCCCATTAAGGGCTATCAGTCTCCTGAGTCCTCCTGCATCTTCAGTGGAATTTCCAACCTCTTTTCACTTCCTCTGTCATCTCAACTGTGCATGCCAGCTTTTTTCCGGTTTAACATTGCCTTTCAATTTATTTCAGAAAATCAGTTGAAACAGTATTTCCAGATATACTCTTTAATTTTCTAAAATTATTAACCACTAGCTCCCTTAAATAAAACCTAATGATAGTTCCTTTTCCAGCTAAATCCCAACTCAGCATATATGTTATGCTTTATTTCTACACTTTTAGCCACCAGCGGTTGCTGCATACTATGCATTTCTTCTACATGGAGGATTTAAGTGTTTGTGACATTGTGGCGAAAGGGTGGAGGTGTTGAGGCTAAACTATTTGATTTGAAAAAAGAATATGAGCATTCCAATGTAGGGGGCCTTTTGCAGGTTGTTTAAAAAGCAATGTAGTGCACAGTAGGGGCTTCATGTTGTGTGGCATTTGTGTGGTTCACTTTGTGCCAGTTATACAGTATCACTAATCGCTGAGGAGAAAGCATAGTGAAGGAAATGTACTAATACTAATGTAGTGAATGAGTCATTTAAAGCTGAACTGCACAAGGTCACTGCAACTCTGCAGCTCATAAAATGTAATATGTTAGACACACTCCCTTCATCTAAGTGTGGTCCAGATACAAAACCCTCAGTGTGAAGGCAGACATAGCAGTGCCCTCCAGTGGCGCAGCCCTTCCTATGGGTCGTGTACAGAAATCCGTTTTGGCTGTAGTCACGGACAGGCTGACAAAGGCACACACAGCTGCTCCTAAAAAAGCCTCTTTCCACCACAGTCTGTGGAATGTTTATCAGTGGTGAGCACACTGCCCTGGAAGCATATGGTGTGGTTTCACTGCTTTGGGTGCACGAGAGGTGAACTTAAGTCCTATGATCATTCAAGAATCAAGACCACTAAAAAGTTTGCTTTTATATTGGAGTTGGTTTACTTGACAAAACAGTAAGAAGTGAAAAAGCTATAACAAACCTGTGGAGTCACTGTTGCAAAAGGAGATATGGATAACTACGTTATAAATCATTACGTCAAAGTTTATTATTTACATAATTAAAGGGAACCTGCTATAATTACAATCATTTGTAAATGAGACTTTGACACCCACAGTCTGGTGTCTCTGTACACTTCTGTCTGTCAGAAGCAGGTTGGGCCACAAAATTAACATATTTTTGTTGCAATTTTACAGTTGGATTATACCCATTCATTTAATTATCTAACTGTATATGTTTTATGTTTTCATATTTCATTGTAATACAGCTTGTATTGATCAAATGAACAGGGATTAAATGGTTTTACTCTTTAACCTATACAAATGCATGATTGCCCATAGCTCATAAACTCATCATGTGGACATAGGATCACATAGTTTGTCTGTGATCTCTCTTATGACCCTCTCAACAACAGCCCTGTTAACTTCTCCTTTGGACAAATTAACAGGTCTTACACTTGTCAGGGGTCACTCTGCTGCTCTGGGCCTAATGTCAAACACATGTTCACATCTTCTAAAGAGGTCACCACCCTCTATTGACCCCTGATTACAAGTGGATAATAGTATATACAACTCTCTCTTTTGATAAAATACTGTATATTCAAGTTTGTTTGGCTAAATAATAATAAAAAAAAAAAACACCCTCCATTTGAGAGCACAGACCTTCAAATAAAAAAATCTATCCTCATAATAATGATTTGTTTTTGCATTGTTTGAATATTTGTTGTTGGTTATTTGAATGAACATTATATGAAAATGAAGATACAGTGAGTGGTAAAGAGTCATATCTAAAACAATATTTTTTGTTGAGTACTGATCTTTATAAAATGTTTCAAATGTTCTGATTTGCGTTAGATTCACCATGCCAACAAAGTATATACAGTGCATACTGTTTTTAGCTGTATATGATTAAAATCTTATACTTTCTTAATAATTGTAGCTCTTCTGTGCATATTTGATCAAACTAAATCCAATTGGTCAGTAAGTGTAAAATACACATTGATATTATAAAATATTAAACCCAGTTGCACATCAATAATTAAAGGCATTATTCCTTATACAATATTGGCTGGAGAATTGCCTGCCCAAAAAGGCCTCATGCATTAGACTTCACTTGAGGTTAGAGACTGTGGCCACTATTCCCACCCACTTCTTTTTAGCGGGCTGATGGATGAACCCAGGAAGTTCGTAAAACAAATTCTCCCCCGCAAGAACGCCATCGTCTTGGGCTGGGTACGGCGCAATGCTGAGTGGATCTAAGTGCTTCTTCAACCACAGCTAAGTATGTTCTGTGGACCTGAAGCGAATACTGATGTGGCCATGATGGGTCTAAATGATTGGCTTGGAGAAGAGAATATGTGTGTTCTTACATGTGTGAATAAAATAGGACATGGAAGGATTTGACCGCATGGCACTGTAACAACCCCCAAGTGTTTGGACCACTCCAAAGACACCACTACAAAAGTGTATCTAAAATGAGGATAAACGCTAAAAACCACCAGAGGAATTTGTGGTGCCATTCATAGTGAATGCTTGGATTGATGTATATTATGCATTTGTACAGTTGTCCAATGAATAGTACTCAGTAGTAGTTATGGGAGCTATTAGAGTGTCTCCTTGTTTACTAGAAGTTCCTTTCTACAGCTCCCTGAGGCACTAATCAATAAAGCTTAACAGTACCCTATAATCATCTTATCACATAGGCTGGGCTGATGGTGACTGATAGACTTTTGCTGCCTGCACTATACTAATGCTTATGCATGTGTTTGAACAATGCTTTATTACTCACTCAGATCATTTGGAAATGACTGCTCAATAATAAATGGTCTTTTTCTTAGCTCGCAAACTGTGTTGTTCAAGGAGGAAATGAAAACTGAAAACAAGACGGCATCATGTCCTATTTAATTATTTGACAGGTACAATGAAGACAAATGACCTTTCAACGAATGTTTGTGAGAGTATATATTTGTTTTAATATTTAAATGAACTGTGGTCCAAAGCAAGAAAAATGATCTAACAAAGGCTTTTTGCCAACACATTATTTAAAATTTTAAAAAACGTTTTTGCACATCGGCCACTTGAGTGTGCAATGCATTTTTTCTACTTTTAATTTACTGTTCCTTGCATTTGCACCTCTACAAGAACTTTGGTGTGCATTTTTTGTTTAATTTGATATAGATAAGTTTGGGTTTGTTTTAAACCAAGACTTAAGTCTGCAGGTGGGTATTTTAGACTCAGATAGGGTCGTCGTTTTAGTTTGAAAAGAATTCAAAAGCTTGTAGCTTGAAATATTGTCTCAGATTTCTATGTACAGATTCAATAATTAGGAGTAAGTATTGCCATGAAAACTGCATCTTAGTTAAATTTCATACACTACAGAGTGATGCATCAAAGGTAGAATGAGGTGGGTCCATTTCAATAGAAACCATTTAACCATAACACTTTGATTCTAGCCAGTCAATGGCTCTTTTCAGTTGGCACTCTCAAACAGCATGGCAACAAATGTATAAAAGACGCTCTTCAGGTCTTAGAAAATATTTTGGGAGACCAAAATAGCTTGGCACTTAGAAGAGGGGAGTTAGAGAGAGAATGACACTTTTTTCAAGCTGGAAAGCTGACAGGCTGTATATCTGCTTGCTGAAATCTCATTGGAAGGAGGATATGTTTGTTTTTTCTTCTGGCCACAACTTAGAAACTCCTGGAATCTGCTGTTCTGCACTGTGCTCTGATGCAACTCAGGAGTGCCTGCGTGAGCTGCAGTTGGGGCAGGAGTCACTGCTTTGGAGGGGAAGCTGATGGACTCCAAAAGTAGATGAGGTTTCCTCAGGTTCTGTTTGGGATAGCAGGCCATCGTCTCCCATTTAGAAAGCAAGGAGACGCCCTGTCGTCTGCCCGTCTCTGTCAAAATATTTGTTGCTGAAGGAATTGGCTGTGGATGTGTGTGTACTTAATGGGCTGGTCAGTGGCTCCTGTGGCCCTCCATGTGTGGGCATGGCTGAGCCCGTGCTGCCCCACTGTACCACCACACACAGTCATCTCACCTGCAGGATGAGCCTCTGTCCAGAGCATCAGACCACCCAGGCAAAGGCCAACCATGAGTGGACTGTTTCATGCTCCCAGACAGCTCAGTGGAACCATGGTGGCGCCCCTCTAACACCCATGCAACCACAATTACCCAGAGAGGCAGGCTCTGAGGGCGTGCAAGTACATCCCATCTTATCCACACTAATTGATCAATGTGTAAATGTGTGTCTCCTCTTTTTACCATCACAGGCTTCAGAAAATTTAATTACATTTAACGCGGCTTAAAACCCGAGGCTTCATATTTCCATTTGTATACCTCTGTTTGATTTATGCACTGGTATGCTTCTATTAAACATGTCTATTATGGCCTGTGTGTAGAAAGGAAGAGGATGGGAGGCTCTTTGGTCAATGTGCTGACATTTATGCCTTCTTTGTGGCCCTGATGGTTTGGTTGGAGCTTGTCATTGGACCGATTCAGCTTTGTTCTATCGCTCTCTGTAGACCATCACCTATCCATGATGGAATTACCAAGGACAAAGTGCTCACATATGTTGGACAATGCTATGAACAATTTGTTGGGCACAGCCTGGTATCTTATGCCTTTGTGCCTTTATTTGCTGTTATCAGCTATCAAACGTGGCACTGAGATGTATTGTGCCTGATTGAGGATTAGTGAGGGAAATTCAACATCATACTGTGGAAAAGTGAGTCATGTTCTGTGAAGCTCTTCCAGTCAGGCCTCCCACCAGGCCAACTACGCCATGCCATGGAGGCGCTCCAGCTTTGATTGATGACTTGTTCTGTTGTCGGCCCTGGTGCTTATGATCTTTTAATAATACTGGTTGGACTAACTGCTCAAGGATTAACATGCAAATTGCTCCACAATTTGTTTGTTAATGTAAGGCTGAAATTGTAAAAAAAAATATTGTAGTTAAACATAACAGAAAAAATTAATTATCAACATCATAATGATTAATGATGTGAGTGGGACTATTTGAACTGTAAGTATGTGAAGCTTAACAGTAAGACTGGGTTGCCAGGGCACATACCGTTCCAGGACGATGATGAAACCATCAGTGTGAGCTGCAGCTTCATTCATATTCTTCTGCTTTGCTATTGGCCAATAGAGGTGTGTGGCTAACAGTTCACAAACTTCCTTTCCAGGGTCTGATGACAGATCTAAAGGATGGTTCCCTATCCCTCTTGTTACAAATAACTTCCTCTGACATGTTTGGGCACACTGACAATGTTTGGAGTGAAAACAGCTTTCAGGGTTGGATGGGATACAAGCTTTCAACCCCTAGGGTGGGCTACTTCTTCAACTGATGTTTTATCCCTCCAAAGAGTGAACGTGAGAGGACAGGGGAAACATAGCGAGAGGCAGCACACGTAATATGAGGATTAGGGACAGTAAATGACTGAATGAAAGCAGTGTGGGTCGGAGCTTTTCCCTGTGACAAAGGCCTGTTTTATTTCTGTGCTGTGTAACGGCAGGAGGAGGCGGGGGACATGGCGGAGCAGAGGTGTGTCATTGTTGACACAGAATAGAAGAATGTCTCGACAGTTTTCCTTTGTTGTAGAGTCTGATCCGCGGCTGTGGTCTGGGCAGCATGTTCACAAGCGCTTCCAGGTTGTTGCATTGAGACTGTGGACAGCCAAGACTGGAGTCTGCTCTCTGTCCTCTAACCTGAGGATCATTGAGGACAGCACTTTCTACTGCTGTGTATACGCTTTAAGTCCACCCAGCCAGAACCCTGTTATTTACTTAAGGCCTTTTTGTTCCCTTATAGGAAAGTGTGTGTAGCATCTTGCACAATATAACGGGAAAACCATTTGATTCAGATGTGCTTCTTAAAAAAAGAAAAACAAACTATCCATCTCCATTATGGGGAAAAACATAAGATCAGATTTGCTATTCAACTCACACTGGAGGTATTCACAAGACCTCTTATTATTTTTGTAAAGATATTTACTTTTTGTAGCTTTTGACAACATACATTGTACATCCTGACTTTAGCCTTTTTGTCCTCTGGGATAGGTCTTCATGATCAACCATATTGGATGCTGGTGTGTTCCTCTCAATTGCATAATCAGAGGAGATGTTGAAATCAATGAGGTGCATGGATCCTAACAGGAATTTGAAATAAATACCGGCTGAACAGATCAATGTGTTTCTAGTGTAATAGCAGTATAGGCAGGTTCGCGGACAGTGGCGCTAGTCCTATTATTGCGTCACTTTTGGGAAATGATAGAGCGAGTTCGGAGGGGAGGGGGGTGTTAATTAGAGGTCATGGGTTGTGCATATGGAGTCAGCCACCACAAGCCACTTGACTTAACTCACAGTACGATCTTCTGAAGTCAGTGACAACTGATCTGGTGCATTCACTCACAGCTCTTTGTGAGGGACATTGATTCAGTTCATGGTGATTGATCTCAAACCTAAAGCAATAAATTCAGTGGTAACAGCAGGACCAACACTGGGGAGTGATGGATAAGATAAGCAGTGCAGAGAAAACCACAAAGATGAGGAGTTGGGTTTGTCAGGAGTGGCTTGACACCATATGGTCCCCATCACCTTTCCCGTGACTCAGATTACTGTGTGTCATTTTGAAAAACAATATGCAATAAGTACTTTTCTGTTTTTTGTTTTTTTTACAGTCATGAAGGAGACAGTCTCTTTTGGGGTCCTGGTCTGTGCAATTGGGTTGTTAGGCCAAAGATACTCCAGCCTAAGATAGGACCAGTCACTGTTTTGCCCAAAGACACAATGGAAGTATTCAGTGACAAGCTCTGGGGTTGAACCGCCAACCTTACGGTTGGAAGACAACTCTTAAACCATCTGAACCATGTGTGTCACAAAAAACACATTGTTGTTTCCTTTGTAATCCTGCAATTTTATTTTATTTTATTTTCGTTTTGTAATTTTATTGTGTAAACTTTTGTGCTATAATGCTACTGTTTGCTATCACAGCTTCAGTTAAACTTCTAATGACAATATTTACAAGCCAAGAAAGAGTCAGTATCTGTGCACATATTTATTCTCAGAATCAGTGAACTGATTGTAGTTCATTGTAGATTAACACAGTCTGGTGTTGGTTTGCTCCTCCGTCACCCCTGAATGAAGGCACACTTAACTATCTTGGCTCTCTCTTTTATTTCTTTATCAGCCGCTGAGACGGGGCGCCTTGTTCCCAGAAAGTGTCAGAGCCCAGCGAGCAGCGCGCTTCATCCATCACCAGCGCCAGCTCCACAAGCTTTTCATTTGAGCTTCAGAGGCCAGAGCCATTAAGTTTTTACATTGGTGTCCCGGTGCCTGTCATTTGGACCACATCAGCCAAACACACTTTCATTCCTGCCTTTTTGCTCTCTCCAGGACTGCTTTGTGCCATTTATCTTGATTTCTCAGTTTCCCCTCCTCCTGCCCCTCTCACTCCATCACTGCTCTCACTTCTAATGAGGAGCGAACCCGCTTGGAGACTGGTGACGTGATCCCGGGGTCACAGTGGCAGAAGAAACACAGTTGAACAAGACAAAGCACAGCAGAATGTTTACTTTTGCTCTTTCTAAATAAAGTTGCCACAAAGTGCATGCATTCACCATGTGATCATTCTGTTATCCCACATCAACAGCCCACAAGATTACCAGAACAAAAATCTTTTATTTTCTCCATACTCATTGCAACACTGAAGTGCTCCAGTTCCCAGGTCTGAGAAGGAGTATAATTGACACAAAATACTTTTTGGTCTTTAGTTTAGACCATCAATGTGTTCATTCTTTTGCCAAAAGGAAAACCCATGCCATGTGTGTAGTTCTGCATATTACAGAATAGAACTTCTTTTTGAAGGCATCAGTTGTTGTTTATACCTTTTCAGGACCTTTAGAACTGCTCTCATATAACAAAAATGTACAGGTTACAGGTCTGGCAAGATCCAGTCAGGGGTTCTTTAAAAATGTATCACCTTCATAATTTGAATCCACTCAAAAGAATATGTCAAATAAAAAAGGCATATCTCTCGAAATAAATAAATAAATAAACTATATATATATATATATATATATATATATATATATATATATATATATATATATATATATATATACATATATATATATACATATATATGTGTGTGTGTGTGTGTGTTTTTCTTATAACAACACTTAAAAGCAGTCTTTAGTGTGAGTGATTGTCCCCTGGAGCTCTTCATTAAACTCCCCACACACCGGTCTGTGTAGTATTTGTGTAATAGGTGTTTGGGAATGTAACCACAGCTCCCACCTCTTCAGGCATGAGCTGACATGACCAGGGTGCAGTGCTATTGTCTCATTTGCATGTTTGTATTGATGTTGTGCCAGGCAGACATTTGTGGCCATCCACATAAGCCTTCCAATAAGGTGGCATTAAAACTAAGCATACCCAGCATTCCTGTGTGTTGTGACTGTGGTACAGGGTGTCCTCCTCAACTTTGGCGACAGCAGTTTGAGATTTTTGTGGAGAGCCCAGAGCTGCAGTATTGATCAGGAGTTAGGAGCCTGAGGATGGTTTATTTACTCTCCTGTAGAATGCACAATTTGAAAGGAGGGGCTGACGCATGCTGCTGAAGAGGCTCTTTGTTGGCATCACCTCTCCTCCTCTCTCACACTTCCACGGTGCTCGTACCTTAGTCCAGGAAGGAAGCTGTTTTTGCGTTTTGCAAAACACTCTACTGGTTTCCAGCAGCACTAGCAGCACTAGCAGCCCTAGCAAAAAAATAAAAAATAAAAAAGAGCAACAACAAAAATGGTTTCTGGACATAAAGTTATTTTTCCATTAGCTTGTTTAAGTTATCTTACACTGCACTGAGCATAGAGGGCATGGCGGTAAATGTGAAAGTCCTGGCTTTTAGAGATGTTTATACTATAGTGCACTGGATTACTGAGTACAACTCCCATTTCCACTTCACTCTGGGTAAATAAAGGGATAGACCCTATATTAAAACATATTTTTTAAATTATATGATAATTACACCAATTACAAGTTGTTTATGGCCCCATGCTTGGGTTATGGCCACTTGGGGCATGCCATTGAACAATGTGGATCTTGTTTGGCTGGCGTTTGAAGCGGTTTGGCTGTTTGGAGGGTCCCGTTAGCCGAGACGTTTTAAATAGGCACTCTTTAAAGCTCTGTCATTCACTCCACACTTAGCCCAATCTGCATGGCTCCTGGAAGCCCAAGGGAAACATTATCAAATTTATCACAAAAACACACTCTGTTTTATATTTTGATAGCCATATCCCTTCCACTACACCACCCTTAATCAAGAGGCATTAGTTCCCACTTTCTGCCACCTTCAGCATCAACCACTAAAAATAACAAATGTCTATCCAATGATGTTATTTTATACTCATTAAACTTACTTTATTCTCTCTTATGCTTATACAGAATAATCCCCGAAAGTGTGTTGACTATAAGCAACTTTTCAGACTTTGACATGCAGAGCCCAGAAACTACACTGCAAGCATTTCCCCCGTACATTTCAGACAATGCTTTCACAAACCACTGGTAAAATGTTTCTCAAGTTAATGGTGCTCTCACACACAGGAGACCAAACAGAACAAACAAAAAGCACTTATGTCCAACTGCATCCTTCATTACATAGGCAGAGAGAATGTTTTATTAACTCTGAATAAGCCCCACACCTATCGTAAACACCTATATTACTGTAATGCTATCAATAAATGAGAGGAAGCCTTTCAAGTCCCATAAACAACAAATAGCTCTCCATTTGCCTCCAACTAAAATGATTTAATGGACTCATTCAATCGCTGAAATTAAGTTGTTACATTCCCAATGTACATGACAGCAGCCATTTTGAAATGGTGTACTGATAACTGCAGGTAACTTTTTTAGAAATTTGTCCAAAAATCATATTAGATATGCAAGTAATTATTATTAATGCTATCATTAAATTTGTAAAATAATAACATACAATACAACTAACTACTTTTGCTCATGCGGAATACACTGTCTGTTCCTGGTCCTTTCAGTTTTATGATCTTCTGTATTATTTCTGTAATATTTACTTCTTCAGCTCTGCCTATGCAAGCTAAGACTTGTGTGTCTTATCTGCTCCCATCCTCACATCAATAAATCTGTTGACTGCCTCTAATATCATTTAGTGTAGATAAAACATAATGTCACTCAACAGTACACAGTGTTAGGGCTTGTTTACTTTTGAATATCAAACGGCTTGGTGCGTGCCCATAAATGAGCCGCATGCCTTCATGTGTGGGAGCACTCCAGGCCTGCATTCATAGCTTTGGTTAACCATTATCTTATATCGGGAGTGGCTCAGCCACAGCCCAGATCAGGCCTGGAATAAGGGCTGGAGCAGCAGCGCCACTACTCCTGCACCGGGTCCACCAGGGGTATTTTTAACTGTCAGCACTAAATGCCTCATTCAGCGCAGCTATAGCCCCCCACCCACCTCGTAACCTCAACCAGAATACCTTCACTTGTGTACACAGCGCCACAGGCAGGCTTGCCAGCTGTTGACACATGCATATACTTTTAAATTTAGTTAGAAAAATGACACACAAAATACATAAAAAAGAACAGCATATTTACACAACAAGCTTATTGCACAAACATTGTACGATTTGGCCCAGGCTTGTTGTGGCTGTTGGCAGAAATGTGTGAGGAACTATGCCCACACAGGGAACAGCCGCCCAGCGCCAGAGCTGGCATGGCACCCGCTCACTCTGAGCCACCGGAGGGGAATGCACTCTAATAACACATCTTCATTAAACAATATGCTGTAATTAAACACGTACTTTCTGACTTTGCACCACTTGCTCTCTCATTAGATGCTGCAGATAATGGGAGGGTATGAGTGACGTGACGATAGTTATCAGCTAGCGCCAGCCACACTGCCATCAATCACTGTGCCCTGACAGTTTTACAGCCTTTAATATCTTTCTCCCACGCCACACTACCAACTGGATATTCACTCTGTGCCAGAAAAGTCTTTTGTCTCCAGGCCCATGTCTGCGTATTTGAAGCTCTTAACTTTTCGACTGTCAATTTTGAACTTGTGAGAAATGACAGGTATTGTTTTAACACACCTATCTGTTCTGTTTTGTCCGTCTGTCTCTGTAGTGCTAATGAGTAAATGAGGGCAGAGATGGAGCTGGGCTGCTGTATTTTTAGGGCTGTGTGCCTGTGGTCGGTGCGGCCGGTCCCATCCTAGAGGAGCCATCGGGGATATTTTTGGCTGCAGACTGAGTCCAGGCCCACACAGAATTGCTGACAGACACGGGCGAGGAGGAACCAAGGATGTTTTCCTATTGGGAGGAAACTCGCATGATTATGGGGCAACCGAGAGAAAATGCAGATGATTGTTTCTGGATGTGAATTTATAACATGCAGCATACTTTTCATTTTAATATATAATATAATATATAATTTGCATTATCTCATCTAAAGATCATATCAAAAGCTTCTATTGTTACAGTTTTCTTATGTGTTCAAAAGTTAAAATTGGCAAAGGACAAGTAGTCAAAATAAGAGCTGTGTTTTACATGTAAATTTAAACATGTACATTTAATTACCCTGATTGCTTCCTGTGTTATCCTTTCCCTCTTCAGTTAGTTTAGTCCATATTAATAATATTAAAGATAACCCTGGCTTATTTATACAACACTGCAGATGCTATTTCAGTTGGCGCACTGATTGGAGCGATTTGCATGCTCTGTGTAATGTGGATACAGCTCTCAGGCTATGATTCTCCATATTAATATTTAATTGCCATCAAAGTGTGTTTTCAAAGTATAGAGTGACGCTCTTGTCTCTGGGCCCGGTCACGACAGAGCTGAGTCCGTAGCGGGACAGGGAGTGTAGTGCGGTTCTTCTGGGTCATCCTATCCCCCTCGCCGCACGCTTGCCCACCTGTAGCGTCTCTCCAGCAACAGTAAATCACGTGACCATTTCCTCACCAAGAAATCCTAATCCTCACGCCTGATCCGTCCGGGCATATGCAGCTGCCCCGGACCCAGGACGTATTGAAACCTGAGGCGACAACATTAAGAATTAAAAACGCTGGAAAGTGGTCCCTGTGCGCGCCTTGTTTTGTCATCAGTGCTCCATTAGTGTCACTTTATTCCACGCCTCCCCTCCTTCTCCCACGCCGAGTTTGAGTCAATATCGGGAAAGCCGGCCCGTTTCTCCCCAAATGGTTACAATATACCTTCTTCACGCCTGAAGAGCTGACAAAGGTTATTAGGCTGACCTGACATTATCATGGACATGAGACCAGGAAGACGAGATAATGCAGAGCGTAATACAGATGTTGATCCTTGCATGGAACTATTTTGAATGAAATTTATTTATAGGATGTTGTCTATAATCTTATGATACACCATCAAACCAGTTAAGCCTAATAATATGATAGCATATTGTAAACCAAATGATTATCATTTTAATAAAGACATGTAAATTGTTGGTAAATGGTATCAGTTGTTGAACAGTTACCTCAATTACGTTGTTGTATTGTGCCAAAAGTTCATGTTAAATCAAAGCTTGGAACTAACCTTAAACAATGAATGCAGCATTTGACGAATGTCTTGCCTAGTCTTTACTCAGTGAATCCTTAATGGTCCCCTGTTTTCCTTTTCATTTCTTTTGAACAACCTACAGTTACAGTTACTCAACATTGTTACCTTTGTGTTACAAAAAGTAATTATTCAATTTAGAATAATCCTCAATCCCTATTATTAACACAAATTTCCAGTTTTAAGCTTTCCTGTGTGACCGGTTGAAGCGGACTTTAACTTCCTGAACTGTGGCCTGTCTGTTGGGATGGCGTTGCCGCAGGAAGTCTTGTAGATATAATACCTATGTGTGGCTCCAGCCGGTGGCCACTGCGGCCATGTTGATACAGAAGCAAAGCTGACACACAGCTGTTGTTTATGATGTGGCTAGGCCAGGTGGACGGTGCATGGCCACAAGCCAACCCCAGCCCAAATCCACAGATCTATAGTCCTGACCAGAACTGGAACGACCTCATATTCAACTCACTGTGTCCCTGTGTTATGAAAACTACCTGTCAGATTTAATATTTTAGTTTTTAGTTAAAGATCTTATATTTAAACAGATATCCATTAACATTATAAGTCCTACAACTGATTGCTGCAGTTATAATACACAATAAAAACAAGTGTAGGTGTGTGGTTTGTGTATAAATCTGTACTTTCCACTTTCAACAGGGAAACACACCATTACTTTAAAATTAATTTCATAGAACTTAATTTTTGTAAACTTAAAAGTAAAAGTATAATAGTGAATGCAGTACCTTGTTAGTACATGGACATGGATTAAGGGACAGCTGCAGGTCATGTTCTCCATCACAGCCATATAGGCACTAAGAGGACTCTGTGTTCCCTGGCCTTCGAGTCATCTTCCTGCATCAATAAATACGCTAAAATAGCATTAGCTATAACTGTAACTATATGACCAGTCCTAATATGATAGAATTAGTATCAGTGTTTTAAGGTTTAGCCATTTAGGTGAAATCCTAAGCCGGTCGGGGAGTAATTTGGACACAGAGAAAATTGATTTTGACCATTAGCACTTTCTCATTTTCAAACAGCGCCTGTGGCTAAATAGGTTAGCCTGTTAAGCACATTACACAGGTAGCTTCTCCTTTACTCCCCAATGATTATGTGTCCGCCTTGAGCAATTGATATTTCTTGCAAATAAGAAAATTATCATATTCCATGACTGGAAGAAGAAATTAGGGCCTGCTGTTATAGAGTGGCGTCTCAGGGCAGAGGCAGTACATTTCTCTTCCCTCCTGGTTTTAGGGTGGAGTGTGCGGATCAGATGTCCACAACTCTATAAGAATTGGGTGCTGTCAAGACTCATCAATAAAGATATACAATGATTGAGTGTAAGTGGCGAAAGACTAGTGGGACGAGGAAGTCTGGGGCAGCACTGACGGAAGAGGGCAGACTTTTTTGGCTAAAAAAACAAAGAGATATGTTTTTTCAATAAAACCTGTGGTATTTTTATATTTCTGAATGAATTAAGATTAAAAAGATCTTTGCAATGGTGAGTGTAATGAATATCCTGCAGAGATCCCGGTGTGTTGTACCTCCAGTGCACGTGTCATGCAGACTGCAGACTGTAGTAAGAGCCCCAGAGATCTAAGCAGAACCACACGGGGGAACATAATAGCAGCGCTTGGCCAGAGGAGAAGTTATCTGGGCAGTGTGGCAGACTGCGCTGAGGAGATGGATGGTCAGTGACCCCCAGCACACATGCGAGTATCATACGCCTATGATATGTGCTGTACAAGTACACTCAGGGCATGCCTGAGCAGCCCACACTTCCTCTTCTATTGCTCCGCTCTCCCACAGCCTCTCAAGGGTTTCTGTGGCTGCGCTGCCCTCAGGAGTGGCCGTCTGATAAGCAGGATTTACCGTAGGACCTGCCGGCCTTCAAAAACACCAAACACTCTAATGGTTAGAAGACAAAGCCACAGGCCACAGACATCCAGTAAACAGCAGACCACAGTCCACCAGATGTATACTGCTGGTCCATTTGTCCGAGCAGGTACACCTACAGTTGTGACTTTTTCAAGTAGTGTGTGGCTTCAGAAACCAGAGGAACTCTACACACCAACAAAAGTCTGCTACTGTTAAATAAAGGATGTCACCTCAGCGCTGTGAGAGCTGTCTAATTTTTTGTGCTGGTATTACTAATAGTCAGTCTCTCTCTTTCTTTATAATGCAGTAGGCAGCCATGTGCTTCTAGTTAAAGTGGCTCTGGGCCCTGAGCAGAGGTTAAGTGAAACTACCTGCTTGTCTGTGTCTGGTGATTATTTGCTTTGTCCACAGCACAGCCAGATCATAAAACACATGCACTGAGGTTTCTCCCGCTCTCAAACTCTCAGAGGTTCATTATTATTACGCCTGGACGTGTGGCTGTACGAGGCCAAGTCTTTAAAGTCGCACCATGACAGCCCTCTAAAGCCTCACTCTCACCTGTCTCATGCACCACAGCCCAGTATTTCAACAGCAAACAATTAGAAACATCAAGCCCAGTTCTGCCCATTCACAATATTGATGATCATCGGCCTGGAAATGATACAGTAAATAATGAAAAATGAGGTTTCTCTGAGCAAATGGGATGAGACATGAAAGCGGACTGCATCTCTGGCTCTGGTTTCCTGTCTGAAGGGTTGTTAATTAATGTGGCAGACAAAGGCCATAAGTCTTCAATGGGTCGAGGCTGCCAGTGCCAGACAGGTCAGTGATCACAGCCGTCCACGTGTTTCTGAGCCAAGTTTACATTGTTTTTGTCAACTCTGAATGCACTTTAGACAGAGAAAGATCAAGCCACTTAAGACCTCTATCAGTTTGGAAAGTCATCTGTTGTAAATCTTTCCCAAACCTCCCATCCACTGGCGCTGGCTTCTTCTTACCTCAGTGATTTTCAGGAGACAGAGATCTAAGCCTCAGATCTTGAGCCCTAATCACTCTAAACTGTCATTGAGGTTCAGGTGTATGCACAGGGGGGTGCACAAAGATGCCTTCAGCATGTCTATATGGGACATGATATAATAAATATATTGTAGTAACTTTATTCATTGGAGATGTAAAAATATGGAAGGAGAGAATGATGACAAGGAGACAATGCTACATGTGAAAAAATGTTGAGGAGTGACTGAGCAGTGCAGCTACAGCTGTAGTGTCTAAGGTGTTGTTACGTTAAAGGTCCCATGGCATGAAATGTTCACTTTCTGAGGTTTTTGAACATTAATGTGAGCTCCCCTACCCTGTTTAGCCCCCCCCCCCCCCCTATGGTTAAAAGTTGCAAAATGTCTAAACTGAGCATTTGTGATCCTTTTCTGCGTTACAAAAAATTGGAGCTCAAACGGGCGATTTTGAACAAGGCACCTGATTGACGTCAGATCGAAAAAAGAAATGCAAATACAGTTCCACCCCCGTCTGTCTGAACTCAGCGTCTCACGCCCACAGAGTTTGGACTGCGAATGCGCTAGGCAATGCGAAATGCGTTTTTTTATTTGCCTGGAGGCACGTCCGAGTGTTTCTAGGCTCGGAAGTCCTTTATCTGAGCCTCTGGACCTTTGAACAGCAGTGGTTTAATTTTATTTTCTGTGGAAATGTGTTTATTTTTCAATGGAATGCTTCAAATCTCCTCCCCGTGCAAAAACACGGAAATGGATCAGCTGAGGGCTCTGAGCAGAGAGCGGAGAGTTTGGCCACGCCCCCACCCTCTACTATTGGCTAGCTCTTTTCTCCACATTTGCATTCAAGCAACAACGCCCATTATGACCTGTTCTGAGGGAGAAAAAATACTCTTTCTCATCTTATCTCTGTTTCTCATGCACTGAGTGTTGATTTTGAAGAAGGATTCATTTACAGTATTAGGGAACCATTAAGGAGCCATATAAAAGCATCAAGAAGTACCATGTCATGGGATCTTTAACTCCACTGGCATTGTGCCTCACTGGCTTTGTTGTTTTTTGTTTATCATTAAAAACAATAAATATTTTAATTGTATGATTGCAGAATATTGTATGGGCTGTATATAGGATAGAACACTATTAGTTAACAAGTAAACTAAATCAGTGGTCTGATTTCTATTCAGTGATGATTTCGTACACATTGGTTGCATTTTAGTATGAATTTATTTGACTGTAGTGTCTTCAATATATTCTACAGTATCTTGTGACTACAATGAGTAATAAAAGTAAAACCCTAAAAGACTAGATTCTTCCTCACCATAATAAGCACCCAGTCCCAGCAAGGACGTTTTCCCATAATTCACTGTACACCCCTATTTATGGACTCATGCATCTTATATCATTGTGTTTTTCTTACACTCGCTTGTCCTTGTTTAGCTTCATTCTTTTTTGTATATTTTTGTATTTACTGTCTGTTCCAATTTACACCTCTTCCTCTGTTCGTGTCTTCAGGCGTGGGCGTACGTTGGACCACATTCCCAACGGAGATTGTTTCGGTCCTTCACAACGGTTAGCAGTCAGGCCCCAAACATCCACATGATGAGTGTTGTCTTCTTCCCCCTCCATCCGCTTGGTTTGTCCAATCTTCACCACCACTTCTGGGATGGGGTTCCCCTCAGAGAGCCCACAGGCTTAAGATGGAAGGCCTTGGATAATAAGATGCTACAGGGAAAACAAAGGCTTGGCATTGCAGAGTATGTATGTGAAAATCTCAACCCCGCTGTACACACAGTCAGTCTGTGCACAATGATGCTGCTGACTGGGAAATTATAGATGATGATAAAAATAAGTGCTTTTTAAAATATGCTCCCTTGAGCCCTTGAATTGTTCAAATTCAATAAAACGCAAACCATAAAAACATTGTAACAAAAGGTTTGAAAGTATTTTGGTTTTGATCAGAAGATGTCTCTGTTCTGAGTTATAACACTGAGAGCGGAAACCTTTTTACAAAAGAACTCACCTGGATTACATTTGGATTACATACAAAAACATGTTATCAACTTCAGATATGTAAGTAATCTTAGATATAGGGATGTCACAATATCAAACTTTGTTTTCGCAATAATTGTGATAACAGTCATCACAATATTATTCATGATTATTCATACGCCATGATCAATGAAACCAAACAGTCTGAATAGTAATATTTAGTTACATAAGTGGACAGACAAAGCACTTTATGTTTAGCTTTACTTTTTTTGGAGCGCAGATTGAATTTAAATAGCTTAATTTTTCTTCTAAAATTCTTACAATTATTATTTTTTGGTTCTTATCATTATATTAGGACATAAATAATTATGATTACTGATGAACTAAAGTGTCTTGGCCTTCTTTGTAGATATATATTTTTGGTGGCCTTTTATTGATTAAATCACTAGCACCCTTGTGTAAACAACTACTGGAGAAGGTGAAATTTCCCAAGTACCAAAAATACCATGGCGTTCCCAAGCCTGAACGAAAGACATGGATTTATAACAGTGAGCCTTGAGGGGAGCAGCTGAAAGACATTGTTGCCTTCTTCATAGAATGACTGCAGCATGGTACAAAGTAGAATACAATTTGTTAAATAAATAGCAGAGATTAATTAAATCTGTCTAGTTATTTAACAACTGCTACACATACACTGTCCATCTTTAATCCCCTGCCTTCACAGCGTTTGATCTGAGCAGTGTGTCGGCACAGGCGCCCACTCGGCTCTCTCTCATCTCCCACCCACCTGGCAGCAGAAGAAAGCCGTCTCTAAATACAGTGGAGAGTGGGCCATGCGCAGTGGGCATGGTGCCATCAAAACATTTCCACTTTCTCTCAGCGCCAGTGCTCTATTTCCTCTATACATCAGCCACTGCTGCTCCCGATCTGCGTCTCACAACATGACTACAAAGCAATCAGCAAAATGACAGTAGTTGATTGAATGTAAAGTGTAACTGGGAGAAGAAAGGGTTGATTCAGAATAAGTAAGAATAGGGGCATCAAAACACTTTTGAACTTTGCTGAAACTCTGTAAGGGCGTGGATCTCATGGCTAACTGCAAGCCCCGAGGCTCACTAGCAGGGCACACATTGTCACATGCACCAGTGGCTAGACCCAAACCACCATGACCAGGAGTGGAAGTGACATCATGTGCTCTGGCTTGGCGGGCAGCAATGATGGCATTATAATAGAGATGGCGTCGCACCAGTGGAACAAGCCAAGAGCCGCTTAACCACAAAGGAAAAGTCATACGGGCGCTGGGAAGGACTAAAAAGGAAAGCAGGGATTTGTCTTTTTGTCAGGTGAACCCCCAGTCATCTCCCCATGCTTCACATCTCTTCATACTGAACACTAGTTTCCTGTGGACACACTCCTAGCTCTGGAGCTATTAGAGCAATGATACTTCCGTAGCCTCTTGAATGTATGTTTTTAAACAAGACTCAATATTATTGTGATGTCTGAGCTGAATCCAATAGATTCCTCCTCTGTCAGTTGTGCTTCCGCTGCAACACAATCCCAAATTACATTGAGCAGCAACAGGAGATGGGCGCAGCTCCTCTCTACTGTGTCTATGCCTCTCTAACTTCATCATACAGAGACTTGTGTGGGGCCAGGGGAGTCCAAGATCAGCCCACTCCATCAGTCACGAGGACAACCTGGGCTCACACTGTCTACATTGCCTCCATCAGAGCCCTGCGTCTGGCTCGAAGCATTCCCTCTGAGGCTTTTGGTTTTAATGGACTCTGCTAAACACATTTTCTCTCTATATTACCTTTAGAATTGGCCCGTATCTGGTTTCGACATGGGCTGTTTACACGTGCTTCCCGCTTGTTCACTGGCGTCTTTTCTTTTCTCAACACGTCATTTGCCCTTTGTCTACATTCCTATGTTTCTGTGTTCTCGTGCATGGATAGCAATTCCACTTCTCCTTGCATGTTGTTTTTAAAAAAGGAGCTTCAATTTAAATTGGTGCAGAATAATTTCCACACTGTCACATTATAGGCCACATTTGGGGAACAAGACATTCATTCAAACAACCCCCAAAAGTAGTGGACATGAACTGGCCGGGACAGTTCACCCCTTCTGGAATAACTGTCAGTTTTGCCCTGTGCCACAGAAAACAGTCATTTTAGCATTGAACGCTTTGGAGGCTGAAGTTACTTGCCATTTTTGACTCATCATGACTTCCACAGATACTAATGTTTTCTATATTTAAGCTGTTTTGGTGAAACTTTGGTTAAACTGAATCACTCCCCATCACTTTTTTTTTTATTAGAAACCCAACATAACAATGCCTTAATTGAAAGAATATTTTACTTACAATAGAGCATAATTATATTTATTCTTGTTTCTTTTGAAGAGATTTTCAAAGATGTTGCTGCAATCATATTATAGTTGCTAATATGATAATAATAGCTAATATTCATACTGATGTATTCAATATTAAAATCCCATCTCCTGTGTAAGGCAATAATTTAGCTGTACACAAAATAAAATGATAAACTGATGATTCTTCTGCACTTAACTAACGTCTGTGCTGTAATACATTTCCCACATCACAAATTTTACTTCTGACACTGTTCCCATGGGAAACTACACACTAATTAGACATTTTCTGCCTCAAAATAAGTTTGTTAATGAATATAAAAGACTCTTTAAAGGTCTTAATAGTTCTGAGCATACTCTGTAATGACCAAAGAAAGGGCTCATTTATCACTTAAGCTCTAACAGTGGTGTTGTTGTTGACGACATTTGTTGGAGAGATTTGGCACTGGTTTGATCATCATCAGATTGGAAATTAGATCACTGAACCTAAGATGAAAGAACCCATTGCTGCTCAGTCCTAAATGGATTGGTCGTTCTCAGAGTCTAAAAATTAGGCGCGAATGAAAGTTTGCATGCATGTTTTGATTTGTGCGTCTGTGTGAAGTGATTTGATCTGGCAGCACATTTTTGCGTGTCTGGCTTACAAGAGATAGAGTAGACTGTTGGCCTATACAGCTGCATGTCCAGAGGCAGAAGACTGGCCACCTCTTATCACAGCTCCATACAACAGAGTATTATTTGGCCAAGTGAGAAGTTGACTATCTCATTAAGGTCAGTGGGTAAAAGGATGGGAACAGGGAGCGGAAACCCATGACACTTTTGGGTCTCGCTCAAGGGAACACACTGGGGTTGAACTTGTCTGTGGGTATGGTGGTGAGCTGATGCTTCACACTTGATATAGAAGCCAGTGCTTTAATCTGTGGTGAGAACTCAAATCCATTGGTGATTGTGGCTGTGGGAAACAGACACAATTGCACAAATAGAATGAGCATGAGATGGGTTTTTGAAATATTATTTTATAAGATTGAATAGCAGTGTCACATGGAGTAGACACTATGGGAAATGTCTCCCTCTTGTGGCAAATCGATCCTTGTACAGTGTCCTTTCTCAACATTTACTTACACTAAGCCTAGGTACCTTGCCTTGGAAATCGGTTCCTCCAAAGTGAAGTGCTTCCAGTTCAAGGTCCCAAATAGATGGCAAATTGAACAGACTTCAGAAGAAACAAGCTGCAACAAAAAATGAATGAAAATATGTATATATATTTTAATAAAATTAAATGAAGAGAGGTAGGATATGGGTAGGGGTAGGAAGAGGGGTAGGATATTTTAAGTAGTGTTCAAACAACACTCCAACTTTTTATTGCAGTTTTATTTTGTTGCTAAACTTTAATTTTGATATCAGTAATTATGATCATAATGTTACTGAGGGAGATTTCATCATTTTGGATGACAACACTAGAGACATTTGTGTGCCCACAATGTACAGTCTCTCTGTGGTTGCTGCTGGTGGAAAGCCATAATGGGCTTTAATTGGGACTTTAATTGTGTGTGGTGGAGGAAAAGCATTGACTACAATACTGGTGGTATTGGAGTGCATACATGCATCTTTTGTGTAAGTATATGTCTCTGTGAAATCCTCTTCCTCCTGTGGCCTATAATGTTTTCCAGTGCAAAGTAAAGTTGCTGTAACCTTGTCTAATGTTTCTCTCAAACTTCTTTTGCCTTCAGGGGCATCCTAATTGGCAAATCAGTCGCAATGAGGACACACATTAAATGGCAATCAGACACAGAGAGTTCTTTTCACGGACCTCTGGCCTCATTATAACTCGATATTCACTGCAGTCATTCTTACATCAATGTGAACACTTGTAGCTGAAAATGAGTTTGATGACATATGACCCTAGAAGAAACGTGAAATTTCAGCCTAAAGCTTTTAGAACAGTGTGTATTTCTCATTTGTTTTGCACAGAAAACTACTATATCTTATCAACACATATCTCCAGCCATCTCATGCAAACCCAAACCCAAATGAGATGACAGAGAGAATTGTAAATGGGAATTTGTGGCCTGGCTGGGTGCTCTAAAAAGTAGCAAAACAATACAGAGAGGGGCATGAAGGGGAGGGGGGAGAGGAAAGTTTTAGATGAAACAAGATGGCTCCTGCCTGTCTGTCTTGGTACAATCTGAAGGAGATGGAAACAAGATGCCATCTTGTGTTCCATTTGTGCGCAGCTCTTGGCTCCTGTTCACTACATGCTCACATTAAGCCCAGGCAGGAGCTGTGGTTCCACTCGGGTGACAGCGGCCTCTAGTCAGGGTGGCGACGCTTCAGCACCAACTCCTCAGATTGGAGAGCCGTGTTTGTGTTGGCCCTGAATTAAGAACTTTTCATTTACTGCGGAAATGACAGGAATAGTAATTAAGGAAATGGAATGATTTTATTGGCCATGATGTTTATATAAATATCCAGATGTGAAGCAGCTGCTAGCACTGTTTGAGTTTCAACCCCCCATGTTCTGGCTAATGGACCTCTTGTTCATATAAGATAAGAGCCAGTATCTGTGAAAATAATGTATTAATTAAAATGTGTGTCCATTTTGATTCTTGAGATATGCTTATTCAACTCAAATTGTTGAATGAATGTGTCCCTCAAGTGCAATTTATTTGGAGATATAAAGTTTCAGGCTGATTTGCCTGACTGGAAAAGTTAATATTGAATGGTTGTTCAGCATTCCTGGGTGGCCTCAACATACTGACTGTGAGCTCCATGTCATATTCGACCAAAGCTTTGTTGCCTTTAAGCAGCAGTGACAGCATCCTGACAGTGAGGGCTTGGTGTCACTGAGCCAATTTGGCATTCAGTGCACATCAACTATATCTTCACAATATCATATGAAAGTGCTGTCAATCCCAGACAAGCTTTGGCAAAGAATTTAACTAACACCCATTCGCTCTGCTCAAACCAAACACAGTGTACTGTTACAAAATGTACCTATATGTCCTGAAATCAAACAGCTTGTATTTGTGAAATGGCCCTTATAGATTTTAGATTTATGGCAAAAAATGTCTCTGTCAGCCAAAATCCTATTATACTTGGCTAAATTTCAACTAATTTGAGGAAGCAAACCTTTAGGTGAAATCTATCAAATTTAAAGAATGAAAAGTATGAAGCATTTGTGAAGATTTTTATCCATCTGATACATTTTATGACCATGATACTTGTAAACTTGTACTTGAGAAGTATACTTTTTGTTTGCTAATCATAGTATACCAATTACTGTGCAGTAAATGATGTATTGTGTTGTTGTGCTGTCTTCCCATCTGGTTTCAAGTGAAAATGCATCACTTCATTAACATTGCCTGTGATCTAGAGGATGCTTTAATCTAAGACTATAAACTCTACTTAATTACATCCTCCACAAGCTCAATTAGTATAATGCAATCAAAGAGAGGAAACATCCATTTTGGCAAACAGACATGTTGAAATCTTCTAAATCTGTTTATGTTTTGTGATCGCATGTTAGAATCATATTTTTTTATTTCAAACTCATGTTGGTGGGTGAGAATAACATGGTCTGTGTCAATACATATACCAGGGGTGTCAAACTCATTTTGGTCCGGGGGCCGTATCCAACCTACTTTGATCCCAAAGATCAGAAAACCCATGGCAAATATACCCCAAAAATAGCAATAAGTCCAAATATTTGTCCAGAGAAACACAAATCTATTACAGACTTCTGTTTCTTCAGTCCCCGCAATAATTTGTTTATCTTCTGTCTTCTCCATTCTCAGAATCAGAAAGGTTTTATTGCCATATGAGTTCAAGTTATTGTATTGTTCGAAATGCCGTGTCTTGTAGTGGTGTTTAAGATTATATTCCTTGAGCACCGCCACTTGTTGCAAACACACCAAACATACAGGTTTCCCATTCACCTCTGTGAACAAATAGGAATTAGTCAATTTTTCTTGGAAAATCCTGCACTCGGCGTCCACTTTTCTCATTTTTGACATTTTGTTGATGAGGGTGTCACGGTCAACAGTCAAAACGATGGTCCTTTAAGAGTGTTTGGAAAGAGGCGAGTCTTCATTTGTGCTGCTCTGGTGGGAGGGGCCACGCACAGAGGCGCTGGAGACACTGCTATGCTAAACTGCACAGAAAAGAGGCACAGAAAATTACCAATATTTTAATAGAAAATTAAAATATAATTAAAATATTTTAATAGAAAATCAGCCCAGGGCCAGATTAAAGGTCTTGGAGGCTCGATCTGGCCCCCGGGCCGCATGTTTGACATCCCTGACATATATAGTTTATTTCTTTTTTAAAAAAAACAACCATTACAATTGACTTTCAGAGGATTTGAACAGAGCCCCTGTGTGGTACACTGAGGTCCTTATGCCTAACATTTCATGCCTCATTGTAACCTCCAATTATATTCATACATGCTTCCTGTCTGACTCCTGATCATTCCCATTTGTCTATTTATTAATTTAGAACTTTAAATTTCAAATGCATTAGAAACACAGTGTTAAAAATAATTATATTATAGTATTATACTTTTTCCTTAGAAGTCTTGTCTACTTTTGTTTTACAACTGTCTTTACAATCCATCCATCTTCTTCTGCTTCTCCATTTCTGGTTGCTGCCCAGAACACAATGCACCAGCCCCCATGGATCCTCCCGCGGGTGGTGGGTCCACGGGAGGACGGCCCACGTCACAACTGGCCTTGATGTACTTCTGCCATGGGGACTACCAGTGTACGCAGACACTGGGGGCGAGGTGTCTTGCCCAACGGCAAGGACACAACGGCAGCACTCATTTGTGGGAGCTGGGATCACACACGGCCAACCCGTCGAGAGTAGGATCCAAGCCGCCAACCCCTGAATCAGTAGAAAAATGCTCTACCAACTGAGCTACTGCTGCCCCTATACTGTATATGCTTATGTAAATGCAATCATCAATTCAATACACTAGCCTCTATGTCTTTTATTTTTTTAATCTAATAATATAGGCCTATTATTGGTGGGTTTCAGGTGACGTCACAGCATTCTATAGGACAATATTATTTAATACACATGGGGTCAGGTAAAATTAATGTTAATGTTAAAATGCAGATTTTTGTGCCATACAGAGAGTTCTTGTGGCTAGACACTGATAGAAATGTTCGGGTTCAACATTTGTGACTTTACCTTTTGAATATTTCATGATAAAGTACAGTGTAATCAATACTGTCTCATGTTACTGTAAGAATTTTTAATGTAAACCAATGTAGCAACGGAATGTTTATAAGGTCGACAACCTTTGTGACATCATCAAAGAGACTTCAAAGAGACCTCACAGAAACCTCACAGAGATGCATGTCTTTACAATGCATAAGCATATTCAAAAATGTATTAATATTGCAACTGTTTTTATTCGGTTTTATTTTATTTTTTCAAGCCTTCCGTCATATCCGGCTCACACTTCCTGTCTCTCTGAAAAGTAGAAAAACAATGGCGTCGAACAGTGAGGTGAGGATTTCTACTTCGTCTTTTGGACATTATGGACATTTCTGGTTATTATAGTCTTGAAATTAACGGTCTTTTGTTATTGTTTTTGTAGTATCTTTATAGTTTATTTTGTCATACCATTTGTGTAGTAAAACGATGTACTGTAGCAGTGCAAAGCTAATGGCTGTTAGCAAATGTAAATATCTGTTCAAAAGATCAAAGTCAGCTTTATTGTCAGTTCTGCCATATGCGTTCGACATACAGTGAATCGAAATTTCGTTTCTCTCTGGTCAAGGAGTGCAAAAACACAGTGTACAAAATACAATATAAAGACGAAACGAAACAAAAAAATATTTAAGACAAAAATCTAAAATCGAGAATCTAAAAATCTGAAAGCAATGTTGTATTTGAACAACATTTGAACCCATTTTTCTACCTGTGATCATCATAACATGTGGGAATACACAATTTCGTTACAGACCTCCAATCCAGCATCTGAAGGGGCATCCAATGAATCTCTAACATCTCAGAAAAGAGAAGAGAGGCTGCGAAAGTTTAGAGAGCTGCATTTCAAACGAGTACGATGTCAAATATTTTACATTTTTGAAAAATGAGGTACACGCACTTTTGCTATGTTGTACAAATGTGTTTTCGTGTTTACAGAACGAAGCACGTAAACTTAATCATCAGGAGGTTGTTGAAGAAGATAAGAGGCTCAAACTGCCATCAAACTGGGAGCAAAAGCAAGCCAGGCTGGAGTGGGAGAAGAACGAAAACTTAAAGAAGAAGGTGACTGCGTTTAGAATCACATTGAAAATACTGATGCTATTGCCTTTGTTGTTTAGTTTCACAGACTAGAATATTCCATAATCCTAAACCCACAGCATTTCTACCTAATTATGTCCTGTGTGGTCACTATTTCTGTTGATAATGATACATTTCACACACATTTGTAAAGGAATTTTCCGCCAGAGGAGAAGATTATGATCGAGTCAAACTCCTGGAAGTCACAGCTGATGATGCAGAGCGATGGGAAAGGAAGAAGAAGAAGAAAAATCCAGACCCAGGATTTGCAGGTTGGTGAGGTTGAGGTTGAACCAGTCTTTCAATAATGGCATTGCATTAGGGTTGGGTGATGTCCCCTTAATTGGCAGTTGATGATGTTTACAGTGAATCATTGTGATGGACGATATGGGGGGGTGGAGCGGACTGAGGGTGTGGTGGTCAGTGAATTGCCAGAATCATAAAAATACATATCAAACTAGTCCACCGGAAAAACAATGTGTAACATGCTCAAGGCTTCTTTTATTTGGAAACAACTCTACTGCCCTCCTGCAGTAGAGTACAACCCCTCGCCCGCTTCCTGAATCGACTTAGCACTGCTCTATAATTTGGTTTGATCTGGAACTGTACAAAATCAACTCATGCGCATGAGGCCATTTACAGCGCTGTCCTAAAGTGTGTTTTCTTACCCTGTCAGCGGTCCTGATGCTGCGATGTTGAATTTCCTCACATTCTCATACCCTTCGTCATCAGCTCCATTTAATTTAATTCATGACCAAATTATTCCCATGTTGGTTGCAATTAGGTAGGCTACCATCAGAACTGTAGATAACCGCATGTTGCCGACACCAGACTCAGAGATCAGCGCGCACATGTGACAGCAAAGCAGACGCACGCCTTGTAAATGTGCTGCTCTCTTGGCAGCAGCGGTCAGTAGAGCTTTGCACAGCAGCTCAAGAGATGTATAGTACACATCAGCACTGCTCTGTACAGACACCTGCGCATCCTGCTTGGTGCGCTCTTGGCGCAGGTCACTTGTGCGGGGCACAAGGATGGGTCAAATGCAGAGAAATATTTTCCCTACGGGGATAAATAAAGCATGTCTTCTTCTCTTCAAATGCAGGTCATGCAGTCACCCTCACTGTGTGTTAATGGTTTAATCCATGTCTGTACGCAAAGCAGTAAAATCAGAAACATATTACAGTAAATGGATTCCATAATCCTGTGTTGGAAAAAATGCAGTGGACACCCGTGAGATGAGAATGTGAGTGGTCAGCAGTAACAGCAGTAGAAATTCGTACCTCGGGTGAGAGACATGGTTGCGGGAGTTGGTGTGACCAGGGGGAGAGCAGTGGTCAGTTTGCCTGGTTTACACCAGACTATATCACAAGTGATATATGGTCTGGGAGCCACCTACTGAATATCTCGTAGTGGAGGTGTGGTTTACGATTGCCAATGGCCATTTATTGGGCGTTACGAATGTCTATCACTTGGCGTATACGTAGCCCATAGCCAATCATGTCAGTTGTACTCGATGACGTAGTTAGAGTGACGACGACCGGGGAGAAGAGAAGGAAACGCCGCCATTTTCCCCAATCTCCGTGAAAACAGAAGGCAAAACAAAAATACGATTAAACAATGGCACCGAACTATTACTGCCATTTGTGTAAGATAAATATGAGAGAAGGTAGACCCGCTTCCGTTTGTCGCGTAGTACGCGTCACCGTCTTTCCACCCCTCCCCGCTCTCTGATTGGCTCCCCCGCTCAGGATCCCTCGCTTAGCCTCGTTGCCAGGCTGTCTTTCAGATCGCAAATCAGCATTAGATTTCCCAGGTTAGTGGTCAGTGGCTCTGCTGTGGCATCGGGAGTGCATGAGATTGACACTGGTCTGCTGCGTAATGGGAGGCAAACGGAATGAGGAATGCAGAGAAAACTAAAAAGGTTGACGTGTGTGGCAGCGCCCCCTGCGTGTGTGGCAGCGCCCCCCTGCGTGCTGCCACGCATGGGGCGTGGCAGCACGATAGTGGCTCTCCATCATAATGTTGAGTCATCCATCATGATGGACGATGATATTGTCCATCGGAACAACCCTACATTGCAGTATAACTATTTCTTATATGGCCCTTTTATTTGCTTCTATTTGTGTAGGCTATGCTGAGGCACAGTTCCGACAGTATCAGAGACTTACCAAGCAGATCAGACCAGACATGAACAACTATGAGAGACAAAGGGAACAATGGTAAGTTTGGAACATCTATAATATGACTACACAAACATCAACAACTTATAAGATGTCATTGAGTAGTCCATGAAATAATACATGTGGTTGTAGCTGTGAAATCTCTCATCAAGTAAAATTGACTTTGCCTTATCATTTATGAATTTCCTCATCACATGAGCACAAAGAGTTTTCTATATATTAATTAGTGTGCCCTGTGTTTGGCCTTGGGGTTGATGTCGACACGGCCCCTTGAAGCTTGTATACAGATTTGAATGTATACAAGTACTTTAAGGACAAAGAACAGTTTAATGATTCCAACCCACATGCAGTACCGTGGAGTATCTGCCAACACATTTGGCCCTAGGGAGGCATCATACTAATTAGTTTCCATAATGGAATAAAAGAGCAAATATGAAACGGTTAAATGCGGATTTGCAATGCTTTTTCTTTACTTATTTGTTCTGTAGCGGTGAGGACTTTCACCCCACATCTGACAGCTTGATCCATGGTACTCACGTTCCCACAAAAGAGGGCATTGATCGCATGGTGGAAGATGTTGAAAAACAGTAAGTGGAAGACTAAATCCTTAATATTTATTATATATTATGTTCACCTTAGACTGATTGTGCTCGACATTATTTCTATTATTTGCTGTTGTTTGAAGTAAAAAGGGTCATTCTACTTAGGTGTCTTTGTATCCTACCTTGTGATGTGTGTTCAAACTTGCCAAGGAGTCTACAGAAGTTAAAAGCTTTGGCATATTTCCATTTGTTTTAATGCCATACTCAAAGTGCTCTTGTTACAGGATTGAGAAAAGATCCAAGTACAGTCGACGCAGGGCCCATAACGACGATGCTGACATTGACTACATTAACGAGAGGAATGCCAAGTTCAATAAGAAGGCTGAGCGCTTCTATGGCAAATACACAGCAGAAATCAAACAGAACCTGGAGCGGGGCACGGCTGTTTAGTGCTTGCATTTGAAATAATCTTAATTCTTTTTTGTTACACATTTCCCCAAATGAAAAGGATGTGTCATGTATGGAGACATTGTTTTTAAATTGTTTTTTGAATAAACCACTTGTTCACCCACGTGTTGGTGCAGAGTGAAGTTGTGTAATTCAATTTTATCGTAATCAAGCACATTTCCTCATAACCAAGTAGCTCTAAGCTGTAAAATAACCTTGTGACTGCAGTGAAACACGCACTGTAGCGTGGCAAAACTGCGACATCTTGTGGGCAAAGAGTTTATAGCACCTACATTAGTGAAACTTAGAATCTGAAACGTATTTCTTAGACATTCTAAGCACATGGGACAATTATTTTGGTTCACTTGTCAAAAATGTAAATGATCAGTGGTCATGTGCTCAATGATAGAAATTGGTCTTTGTTCAAATGGTTGAATTCACTTTTGGTTTGTATGCGATGGTGGTATAGTCCAGGGCTCTCAAGTTTTGAAGTTTGGTTGGAGTGAGAGTTGTTTTGTTTTGTTTTTTGGGGGGGGGGCTTGAAATGGACAGGTGTAAATGTTGGTCTAAAGAGCAAAACTACAAAGCAACTAGTGAGAGTTATATAAATGAAGTTGATAAAAGGAGAAGTTCAATTTGTCAACTGGACAAAGTTTGTTTGGTTGAAAACTTTTCGCCGCTCATCCGAGAGGCTTCGTCAGCTCTGGCCCTCATGCTGGTTAGACCCTGTTTATATCTAGCTGCAAGGGAGGAGCTAACTACCCTGAACAAAGCTCTGAACCTATCCCAGCTACTCTCTTTTGTTTTACGAATTCCTCTGGCGTCTTGTATTAGCATATCTATTGAACTTCTCCTTTTATCATGGATTCTACCTGGACGACTGAGGGACTTTTCACGCATAAATGAAGTTATTACCTGATGGTTCTCAGTCCTGAGTTGGATGTTAGTTTGTTTTATCATTCACCGTTTTGTCATCATTCGTTTGTCTCACTCGTGTTCAGTTGCCGTCCTTCAATTATCACTGACAGTGCAGTGCGCGCTTAGCTGAATCTAGACTCTACAGTCTGCCCGACAACAGAACAATCTAGTTTCTGATTGGCTGAAAAGGGCGTGGTGCCTGGAAAACTCTTCTGAGCCACACAGACCGATGTTCTGGGCACAGAAGCGCTGTGACCTGTGGCGAGAGTTTCATTGAATTGCTTAACAAAATTTCAGCGTGAGAAATACCATGTGTGGCGTGTGAGCGTGTGAACTCGTTGAAATGTGTGTGTCACACTCTCAAAGCGTGAGACTTGAGTATAGTGGTGAGCATAGCTGCCTTCCAAGTAGTTGACCCGAGTTTGATTCCCGGCCATCGCAGATTCGAATAATATTTGGGTGGCACGGTGGCTGAGTGGCTAGCTCATGCTTCACCTACTCCTACTGTAACTGGGGGAAGTAGTGATCCAAAGAGGGAGCACTTCCGCCCACATTGGGTACTTACAAGCACAGCATGGACCCACAGCACAGGCACAGGGCGTCCGTGGAGTTTGGACATCTGACAACCAATAAATACTTAATACACACGACTAACGAGGGGCATTTCAAATCCAAAATTGTCTCACAGAAAATGGTTGGCTTGGTTGAGGAGCGCAATGTAATCTTCAGGCAGGTCGATCAAACGATTTCTTCTCCTTGGGTATCTGCAGAATAATTGATAAATACTTTAAATAAATACATTGATATAATATATTGTAGAAAAAGAATTATTTATTAATTTGATTAAACGCTTTACCTCACTGTTTGCAGTTTGCCTTTTAAAACTCTGGAAACAACAGGACTCCACCTTGTAATGAAAATATACAGTATACACTTTAAAGTCCCAACATGTAACATTTTAGCCAAAAAACAAACAAAAAAACAACAACAGCTGAACCAGGGCCTAGAAGAGGGCCTACACTCTGTTGCCATAGAAAAAATATTGCTTTAATAAAATGTAACATCTTCTAGCATAAAAACTATCTCTATGAATATAAAGAATCTTCCAAAGTATGGTTTGAAATTTCCATGGATTCATTCAATTTGATATGTCACAAAAAGTTACCCAGTGTTGCTTTAATATTGTTTGTAGTGCAATATTTTTTGAAGCGTCCTCTATGTAACTGTGTTTTGTACAGAGGGTGTATTTGTGATGACTGTTTCCAATCTATTGTACTGAACAAAAAAAACAAGATTGATTAACCAGTGGTATTGTTCTGACTTTCCTCTGTAGCAGGGGTGTAACAGTGTCTCAATGCTCCTGAAACAGCTGGAATACGTTGGAGGGTAGTGCCAGGTAACTGCACAGTTGCTCCAACTGAGATGTAACTGCTCAAATAATACAGTATAAAGTTTAAAGGGATGATATGATGCCATTTTCTGATCTATGTTATAATGTAGTCTCAACACAAACATAAATGGATACGTGGTTTGTTTCATTTAGCACAGCCTGCATATTTAAGCCAAGTTCTTCTCTCAAACTGAAAACACTCCGTTCCACCTTGTGATGTCATGTGGTAATACAGGAAGTACTCCACTGTGTGTTTTTTAAACTCCATACACCTTCACTAGAATCATTTGGATGTGATTTGGAAATGCTAATCTACTAAACTAAAGGTAAAACGTAGCTGTTAACTTGAGAAAATACCACTACATGACGTCAAAAGGTGGAGCACAGCATTTTGAGAAAACAAAACTCCAGTTATGTTTTTGATGAGGTAATAACATTGTGACATGGCTCAAAGCTCACAAGAGACCTTTACACATACCAGCAGTTGTAAAGAGCTCCTCTGGGGGGTGCACTCCTGTAAGGCAGTTAAAGAAGAGAGCAGCACATCTCAGGAAAGGCTCGATCCCTCTTCTGATCTGCTCCACCACAGCACTGCTGGACATCTCGGACATTGGTCTGAAGAACAATCAACATAAATAACAGACAGATAATGGATTAATGATTGCACTAAAAAGAAACGTCATACCTTTTGGTGCATTGTGACACCACAGAGTACCACTCTGCTGCTGCTTTAAGCCTCCTCTGTGTCATCTTCAGCCACACTGGGGAAATCTGTGAAGTAAAACTAGTGTGTGAGCATGGCTGGTTTACATGTGCAGTTATCAGATTATTCAAATGCCACGTAAACAGTTGTATCTGATCGGAAGAATTTGAGTTCTTTGTTCATTTGATGAGGAAAATTATGCAAAAAACTCATGAGACAAAGTTTGAAGTTATTTTAAAATGTATTGTATTTTTTCATACAAATACTAAGTTTGCTGATCCTCTTGATTGAATTAATTAACTGACAAATGTTTTTTTTTATGATCAGATTCCTTTTGTGCATGTAAACATTCATTTTCTTCAGCTTTAACCAAGTTAAAAAACAGATATAATTATTGAGTTATCGTGCTTTTGTCAGCTATATTGATTTTAAGCTGATCATTATTATATTTTGTACAGAACTGTGGAGGAGTGTACGGGGGTTGGAGCAAGGAGGAATTTTCTGAACAATGGCACCTTAAATGGAGAAGAATAAAGATTTCTCAAACATGCAACTTCGATTGGTAAATGAGAAGGGAAAACTATTATAATATACCAAAGCAAAGTCATTATTTAAAAAGACTCGATGTACAATTCATTACAGTAAATGAGTAATCAAGCCTCTTGCCTGTCGGTTTTGTAGTGACCCAAACAGTGGCTTGCCCTCTTCTTGCAAAATATTCTCTGTAAAAAAATAAATCATGTTCAATTTTCCCAAGCAGACACATATGTTCTGTAAAGAGATGTAAGTGGTATCTATGGCTTGGATAGTGAAGGCACAGGTCCTCCAGGTCATCAGGGGCACATGTGGACACAGCTCGTTGAGTGGGGTCTGCAGTCCGACTCTGTAGACCGTGGTGGCACATACGACGATCATATCACTGATGCTGTCTGAAAACCTCTTCCTAGAAGTCAACACAAATCCATATAATATAAAGCATGTCTGAGAGTGAAGAAACTGACAGGGAAACTTACAGCTCCTGGATTCCATAGCTCAGAATAGATCTAAAGTCAGACTGGACCTCTCCACTGAAGCCTTTGTCCTCATCAGGGCGTTTATTATCTGTGCATATAATAACATAGTATAAGGAGACTTGTTATACAAAGAAAAATATATATATATATATATTATGTTCACTTACCATTATCCTGAGTGACAGACTTGAGGCCATTAACCCTGGCTCCTATGACTTGGATCCAGCGTGGCATTGTTAAATTTTGTCCAATTAACTCTGCATTTTCACTACACAAGAGACAACCATTAAAGCCACTCTAACCATCACATGAAACATGGAAACTGTGTGGACATACTAGTTGAATGTTAGCTGTTCCAGTGGGATGAGAGGGACTACCGTGTTACACACAGACTTGCAGAGTATACATAGGTACTCTCTCCAGGTCAAAAATCAGTTCTGCGTGTAGCCCGTTCCTCGTCGTGTTCTGCAACGCCTCAAAATATCTGAAAAAGTATAGTATATATAAGTACATAATTATACCAGTTTACTGACTGACCCTTTAAAGATCCCATGACATGGTACTTCTTGATGCTTTTATATGGCTCCTTAATGGTTCCCTAATACTGTAAATGAATCCTTCTTCAAAATCAACACTTAGTGCATGAGAAGACACATGTACAGAGTCAGAGTCATAATCTCTCTGTCTGAACAACTCATTCTCGGCCTTGTTGCTTGAATGCAAATGAGAAGGAGACAGATTGGTAAGAGGAAGGGGGGGGGGGGCAAATGCGCCGCTGGTTCCTTGTTTTAGCGGTGCCCTGTGCCTGGCCCCACTTCCGCGTGTGTAAGCGCGAAGGAGGAAAGGACAGCCTTTTCAATTAAAAAAACCACATTTGTACAGAAAATAAAATTAAACCACTGCTGTTTCAGAGGTCCAGAGGGTCGGGTAAAGGACTTCCGAGCCTAGAAACACTCGCATGTGCCTCCAGGCAAATAAAAAAACGCATTTCGCATTGCGTAGCTCCTTCGCAGTCCAAACTCTCTGGGCGTGATTTCCAGAGACAGGGGGTGGAGATCCAGACGGTGGTGGAACTGAATTTGCATTTCTTTTTTCGATCTGACGTCAATAAGGTGCCTTGTCCAGAATCGCCCATTTGAGCTGTTTTTTTTTTTTCAAACGCAGAAAAGGATCGCAAATGCTCAGTTTAGACATTACGCAACTTTTAGCCATTGGGGGGGGCTAAACAGGGTAGGGGAGCTCACATTAACGTTCAAAAACCTCAGAAAGTGAAAATTTCATGCCATGGGACCTTTAATAAACTGTTCTACAGCTCTGGACAAAAATAAGAGACCACTGCTTTTCTGAAATCAGCATCTCTACATGTATTACAGCCATTGCATTCCAGCATCTGTTGAATTCCAACACAAACACAAAGCTGAGCTACTTCAGTTCTTGCACCAGGAGTGGAATAAAGTCACCCAAGAACAATGTGAAAGACTTGTGGAGAGCATGCCAAGACGCATGAAAGCTGTGATTAAAAATAAGGGTTATTGCACCAAATATTGATTTCTGAACTCTTCTTCAGTGTAAACATTCGGCAGCGTGAATGTAAACATTCACAGATTTGGCAGTGTTTTTGCAGTAAAGGCCTGTTATGTCGTGGGCCATCCTCCCGTGGACCCACCACCTGCGGGAGTATTCATGGGGGCTGGTGCATTGTGTTCTGGGCAGCAGATCTGCTTGGACTGCTGCCCCCGCGACCCAGAAATGGAAAAGCGGAAGAAGATGAATGAATGAATGATTCTTTGCATTGTTTAAGGTCTGAAAACATGTATCTTTTTTGTTATTTTGACCATTTGTCATTTTCTGCAAATAAATGCTCTAAACGATATTTTATTTGTAATTTGGGGGAAATGTTGCCAGCAGTTTATCGACTCAAAAAATGTTTCATTTTGCCCAAACACATACCTATAAGTAGTAAAATCAGAAAACTGATAATTTTCTTATTTTTTTCCCAGAGCTGTATGTCCTGCAGTTACTTACTTTTGCCAGCAGGTGGCGTGCATGACAGGTCCATAGCTGCCGGTGTGAGTCCCTACAGCCAGTTCAGGAGGCATGAAGAGTGGATAGGATTATCCTTCTACAAAACCATATGTCACACACGTCAGATATACTAATGAATTCTTCTACCAGGCTGAAAGTGAAAGCTCACTAACCATCTGTTGTTTGGGCTCTGAGGGCTTGCCTCTACACTGGGTGAGCACAGTGGACCTCTGCACACAGGCGGTCTCCACACTCATGGAAGATGCCGGACTGGATTTTTCCCGAAGACACTTCACAATTTCAAAAATCTGATAGGAAAATGATTTTTAAAAATTAATTCAGAATTGAAAAATTACACTGCTTAGTTTTCATTTGTGAGCTTCCTACCTGTAACAACCATTTAATCATGTATTTTTGTGCTTCGAGAGAGGGCACCGCTTTAATCTTCAGCCGTGTCCCAATTCCCATTCCCAAAGTGCACAGTTCGGAGCGTGGTTTGAAGGGCATGTGCGTCACATCCGGCATGACGACTGCGGTCCCATTTCTTTTTTATCCCATGCAGAGTTAACACGCGGTCCGAAGACCACAGTCGTTTCCATGGAAATCCGGGCATGGACCCTTTGCGTGTGAGAATGCACGCTTCGCGCACTCATATATCCCAGCATGCACCGCGCGCTACTTCTTCTACGGGAGAAAATGATGAGTCGGCGTCTGTTTCCCGTCTGTTTCCCGTAGTTGGGAGACCTGTCCCATTTCATGCGGTCCGCGGAGTGCACTCAGGGCTGAGCAAGTATGCACAGACTTTACTGCAGTCTGAGCCCCCTTCAAACCACGCTCCGAACCGTGCACTCTGGGAATTGGGACACGGCTATCGACAGCAACAGAAACACTGATTTGCCATGTTCAGAACCTATAACTATAATAAAACAAACACAAATATTTAGGTGTGTAAGCCTATTTTGCCTATTATTTTGCTGTAACTATAATGTAAAAACCACTCACTGCGAGCCTTTAAACTGATATCAAAGTAAGTAAGTAGTGAGTAAATTTTATTTATATAGCACATTTAAAAACAGTGAGAACTGGCCAAAGTGCTGTACAATGTCAAAAAGCTAAAAAATTATAATAAATAAATCGGCAGCATAAAATACATAAGAACATTTGGACATGGCACAAGTACACATAAGATGAAATAAAAGACAGGATAAAAGAGAGAAAAGAGCTAAGAGGCAAACGCCACAGTGTACAAATGAGTTTTTAGTTTGGATTTAAAAGTGGTGATTGTTGGAGCAGATCTGATGTCAGCAGGTAGACTGTTCCAGAGACGTGGAGCTGCCACAGCAAAAGCACGGTCCCCTTTGTGCTTGAGGCGACAAAGGTTACTTCCTCCACCGTGTTACCTTCAAGCTGGGTCTTCTCTTCCAGCAAAGCCTGTCCTATGAGGTGCAGCGCCTATAAGCAGTTTTAAAATCAGTATTAGACTTAGACAAACGTTACTGATCCACAAGGGAAATAATTTAATATTTATTTATCAGTATAGCAATTACATTTCTCATTTACATATAGTGTGAGATAAATTTCTTATGCACCTGCACTTCTGTTGAGGTCCACGCTGCTACAGTGTCTGGAAATTGTGACAGAGGGCTGTCCTAAAAAGAACAACAGTCTTTAAGATATAATTTAAACTGCTACATGAAACAGAATGCAATGAAACAATAAAAGAGCAGCTTTACCTGTATTTCGGCTACAGGCTGCTGTCTTCATTGGTTGACTGACCTAAATAAAGGGACAACATAAACTAATAAATGTGAACATGTAAGACAATGTTATTATCATACAGAATTGTACAGATTCAAGTATTGACTTAGTTATTTTCAAAGTAAGAAATATCACCTCACTGTCTGGTGGCTGTGACTGTTCTGTTCTATCCTTGCAGATAGGTGTGTCATATCCTAAAGAAGGCAATACATTAATTCATTTCCAAAATTGAATGGAATAGACTTTGGTCATCCACTGTATCCAAATTTCTTATTGAAAACTGGAGGACATTCAAAACATTTTTTTTTTACCTGGCTTTCACTGGATTGTGCTTCTCTAGTGGTCTCTATAAGCATATTGTCCTAAAAGGGGATAAAAAAATACCAATTATATAAAAGGAAAAATAGGCATATATCCACAGATTAACACCATTACTCCGAAATGTCCACCTGTAGGCCTGTATCTGTGCTTGTGGATTTCTTATTCCCCTTGGATGAATGCAAAACATCAGGCTAAAGCAGTGCTTCTCAATTATTTTCTGTGACGCCCCCCCTAGGAAGAAGAAAAAAATTCACGCCCCCTCCCTGCACACGACTATAAATAGTATTATTTGTCTACAAAATTGTTATTAGTACACCTCTGCATAACACTGTATCCTTTTATTACCATTAAAAACATAAAAAAGAAAGAAAGAAACTTCCAAAAAAGACTACCCTCTGCAATGTCTTTTTGCACTGAGGACTCAAATATTAATGTGTTTTTAATGCAGATTTGCGCACATTTGTTTACGTTTTACAGAAATGAAACTTAAAACTACATTGCATAAACTAAAAGTGCTTAAAAAAACGCTCTCCTTGTGCCGCTGATGCGTCAGCTTCTGTCGGACTAAAGGACACGACTCAGTGGAATATACGTGTTTTTCTGTGACAGAGGATGTTCTGCTGATGGTGAGTCGTCCCTCCCCCCCCGGCATCACACCGCGCCCCGCCCCACTATTTGAGAAGCACTGGACTAAAGAAACATACAAAAGAGGGAGATACAACAGTCAAATAAAAAGGTAGAGCCTACAGTAGTAAACTTTCATTTTAATTGCGGATAAAACTTTACCACATGAATTTACTATAGACTTCACATTTTTTTAAATAGTTTATTTTTTCTTGTTAATATTACAACTTACATCATTAGTGGCGCTCTGGAAAGTTTTCCCTTCCAAGTCACGTAGATAATTTCTGATTTTCCTGCATGATTTCAGACAAAACGTTAGCTTATGAGAGAGAAAAATCTTTCTAGGCTACTTTACCAAAAGTCTAGCGATGCTTGTTTACGAAGAGAAAGGACTTTATGCGCATGCGCTCTTTGTAGTATTGCGTTTCCGGTGGCTCTGGCTGTTTTTACATATCGGTGTGGCATATGTATTACATCGTTTTCGTCTGGACGCAAATATTGTGTGTGGACGTGATTTTTTTTCAACCCGCATAAAAAATAAAAAAATCCAGCAGCGCTGTCATGTGGACGTAGCCTAACGTAGATCTAAACAGCCCACACTCTGCCTATGCTCCCTGCACTGTTGTGTGTACAGACAGAATAAATTCAAATGTATGCCTGACCATATACTACTTGAACAACACCATGTAGAGTTATTTTATAATGGCTGCATATTTTTACACTCTAAAATGGCCTGTCTAAGGGAGAAATAGCTGTAATAATGTTATTTTTCACAGTATTCTTGCAAACCCCAGAAAATAGAAAATAAATATAAAAAATATTTTTTAGCATGAAAAATTTACCTTTTTTTCCACCTGGTCCGAGTACGACTAGGAACCTTTCTTTCTTCTTGACAATTATGAAAACAATAGAATTTACGTTTCGGCATTTTTAAAATGTAGGCTGTCCTCGGGCTGTCCTGTATTCCTGTAGTCTTTTCCTTGTACGGTCTATGGCCATGAAATGATTTATGTTTGAACTACTTGGCAGGATCCAATGAAAATCCAGATTGCCTCAGACCGTTGATAGGGTTGTTAAATCGCGGGCTGTAGGTTTTTGCGCTTTTTTAAATGATAGCCATTGTCAGGTCTTTAATTAAGGAATGCAGGTCCAACTTGGAAAACTCGGAAACAGACACAAGGCTCAACTCAGATTTAAGACTTATTGAATTTTTTCAGCTTCTTCTTTAGCAGTAGTAGGCCTAGTAGTTGTAGTAGTAGAAGTAGTAGTGGCTGTAGCAGTTGCAGTAGTTGTAGTAGTAGAAGTAGTAGTGGCAGTAGCAGTTGCAGTAGTTGTGCAGCGGTAGAGGTAGGGGTATTAGTGGTAGTAGCAGTAGAGATAAATGTAGGTCGAAAAAAGTAAACAGATATGAGGAATGATGAAATTATATTTACATTTAACATTTACATTAATATTTTAATCTATTTGCATTTTCATTTATCTATTTAAATAATATTTATTAATATACATTTTACATATTAACTTAATTAGGCTAATTTTAAATGACATATTAACATATGTAACATATGTCATATTAACAATTAATACTTTAACCTTCAATGCGTGAAAAGTCCCTTAACCTTCAATGTAATTTCTACCATTTTAAATGACTAGCTATATGATCCAAATGTAATATATTATTCTATATATTTTCATGAATTACCAAATAACTTTTAAATGCTAAATGATATCCACTTTTAAATGAGTGCTCCTTTAACTTGGTTAGACTAACACATTTGAAAAGAAATTGGAATATATTTAACCAATCAATTGCCAAATAAAGCAATCTATCAATTTCGTCCTTTAGCACTTTCACAACTCAAATTCAGAAAATAGTAATTTAATGTATCAATTTACTGTCAACCTAAATTTGGACATTTCATAAAATGAATCAGCCAATTGCATTTACAATATAACTAAGGCTTGTCATTATGCCATTAATTATACTTAAATTAAACATAATATTCACTTCAAGAATCAAGACAGATTTTTTTTTTTTTGCACTATTGTGTCCTTAAGGTCTTAACTATACTAACTAATAACTAATTTTGCAGGTAAATTTACTCACCGGTGTCTGGGTTTGGTTTGTGTTCCTGCTGCACCTGGACCTACTGAAATGAGCGCAGCGGCACTGCCAGTGTACGTACACCTGCTTACCTGTATTTTTGGTGCCCTCTACTGGCCAGACTAGGAATAAGAGGAATAAGACTAGAATAAGAGGGAAGGAGAGGAGAACTGAAGATGATGAGCAGAGGGGCTGGGCGTTATTGACTTCACAACCATTCCCACACACTGCTTCCCAGGCGCCGTTGTCATGGCTGCTCCCTGCTCGTGTGTGTGATGAGTTATATTTATATGCAGAGGTGAATTTCGTTGTGTGCACTGTGTGCTGTGCTGTGCCATGTGATCACAATGACAAAAATGGGACTTTTTATATGGCTCTGACGCAAATCATGCTGATGATCTAGCATTAGTATCAAGTATGAGAAAAGATGGTGTTTAATCATGCTGATTAACTAGCAAGCACAGGACACCGCAAAGCTCACAGACATATTATCCATATTATACCTCTACGACAGACACAAGTAAACGAACACGAATAACTTTGTTAAAATGCATAATACGTTTTCGCATGACCATCATAAATGGCATATGACATGACTGAGATCACATCTGTGACTCGTGAATTAAGTCGTAGTATGTTACTTACCCCGCAACGCAAGTGCAGTTGGCGGTCAGAACGTAGTTATCGCACTTGTTGATGATAGCCCAAGCATTGTACATGGTCGTCTTGTGGCCTTATCTTTGACTGGGGAGAACATCAGATGCCAACACGCAAAACTCCCCATCGATATCGTGGTATTTTATCTCCTGCACATGGCCACACACGCAAACTGGTAGGTATCCATGGATTTGTATGTGCGCACTTTCTCTCTTGTATACACGCTGGGCTTCTCGACTAAATAACAGTGGATATCTGGCCACTATAAATCTGGCCACTTTCTGCGGTCGTACTGCCACTCCGTGATCGCATAAGGATCTGGTAGTCGAACCCCGTTGCTCAACATGAGCTTTTGAATGTAGTGATGTAATGTAATTGTTAACCATCGTAAACCCCAAAAATATGTATTGGGCAAGTGAGTAATCGATGAGGTCAATGACGAGCACAACGTCACAAAAAAGTATATTATACAGTTGCTAGGCGACCAAGAGGAAGTCGGCCATATTGGACCGAGCACATGACCTGCCACCAAGCGCGCATTTTCCTGTCCTCGTATTTTAACAAACTCCTCCTAGGGTTTTTGACCCAGACTCACCAGCTGTATCATCTAGACAAGTGGGACATTAAAAGTTATTAAAAGCGTTCTAAAAGAGTGAACGGTGTTTCTGTGACAACGCCACTAATTTCGGGTTCGTTTTTGCGGCTCGCCATCAAACTTCGATGAGTGATAATTCACACATACGTTGGCGGATGTCACTCAAACTTTAATCGTTGGTGGACACCCTGGCCCTAAACAGATTGATATAACAAAACCTAAAGTGGCCATAATAGCGCCCCCTAAGGAGATTGCATGGAACAGAAAAAAATTATTTTGCCGTAGACACACCAAATTTGGACCACACATTCGTGACATGGTCTCGATCAAAAAAGTCAGTGACACCCCCACGCCATCTCGCATTGTGTTGCCATGGCAACAGGCCAAACATCTGTTCTTACCATTTGGATGCTCGGCAAAAACTTTAGCGTAGTCAAACCAAATTTGGTACACATATGGCTCATGTGAATAGGAACAAAAAAGTATATTATACCGTTGCTAGGCAACCAACCAGCCATACTGGATCGAGCATGTGACCTGGTGGCAAAGGCATCATTTCCTGTCCTCATATTTTTATTTATTCAATTTATTTATTAATGTTTGCACCCAGCATTTAAAAGAACAAAAGTACACACAAAAAAAAAGAAAATAACAGAACAGTGCAGGAAAGGCCTATGAGTGACCCTCCTCTTAAAATAATTGAAATTAAAAAGCGATACAAACAACCCCTCCCCATATTTATTATTAATTATTATTATTACAGTGGTACCTCACCTTATGAAAGACCCTACATACGAAAAATCCAAGTTACGAAACGCCTTCACGTCAAATTTTGGTCTCTAGATACGAACGAAAATTCAAGTTACGAAGCGCGAAATCTCAAAAATTCAATTAATGCGCGCTCAGATGCACGCCCCAAAACGTAAATACACTTTATCAACACACAAGGGGTTAGGTTCCAGAGGTGGCCCGCGGTGGGAGAGGTCCACGAGGTAGGACAACTTTGTATTTTGCAATTGTTCTACATGTTTTAGGGCTGTTAATGCCTCACCACACACATTCTATGCTTTTCTCAGACTGGAGTTGGGCTTTTCTCGCATTTCTCTCTCGTTTGAACACTCGAACTTTCATAGATTTTCAATGGAATGTGTTGATAGTGAAGCGTGGGGGTAGACACGGCTCAATATAGCGCCGAACACGGGAGGGGAGCGGAGACACAGGATTACTATCGCAACAACACATCATCAGTAGGGTAAAACTCACCTGTCTCACGACGGTCTAAACCCCGCTCACGTTCCCTATTAGTGAGTGAACAATCCAACGCTTGGTGAATTCTGCTTCACAATGATAGGAAGAGCCGACATCGAAGGATCAAAAAGCGACGTCGACACGGCGCGGGATGGAGCCGCGGCGCCCGGGCCGTGCCTCCCCCTCGGGGCCGTGGGGCCGAGCACGGGGTGATTTAATCCTGGTCTGGTCCCGGATTGGTCCGGGTCTGGACCTGATCTGGTCCTGGTTTAGACCTGGTCTAGACCTGGTTTAGTTCTGGTGCAGACCTGGAAGTCACATAGAACCAGAGCCCGCCCCGAGCGAGACCCCGCGGTCTGGTATGGATAGAGCACCTTTCTCGGCCTGTTAGCTCACAGTGTCAGCCCCCTGGCTCTGGAAGTCACATAGAACCAGAGCCCGCCCCGCCCCGCTCTTATTCCCGCTGAAAGAGCGTCTTTCTCAGCCTCTTAGCTCTAGCGCGGAACGCGCAAGGAGCGCGGAGACACGAGCAACGCTCTCCTCCAACGGCACTGCCATGTCCCGGGATAATCCTGGTTTAGTCCAGGTCCAGTCCAGGTTTAGACCTGGTTTAGTTCTGGTCTAGACCTGATTTATTCCAATCAGAACGCAGAACACAAATGTTACACTATAAAAAAAAAAGTTACACTATTAAAAAAAATCCTTGGAACGGATCAGGCCTTTTCCATTGAAATAGCTACTCAACTTACGAAAAATTCACGTTATGAAACCACTTCTGGAACTAATTAATTTCGTAAGGTGAGGTACCACTGTATTATTATTATTATTATTATTATTATTAATAATAATAATAATAATAATAATAATAATAATAATAATAATAATAATAATAATAATAATAATAATAATAATAATATTTTAGTATGTTATTTGTATTACTATGTTATTATTTTATTCTTATTTATTTGCATTTTTTTATTATACTGAATAGTGTAGTAGTTTCCCCATATACTTGTTTCACTTTTCCCACCTTGAAAGTTAGTGATGAAGTTTGGCTCTCTGGGGTTGGCTGAGGCAGAAATTAAAAGTGTTCCCTCTAAAGCAGATGCTTTTGGGTGGCCTTAAGTAGAGGAGGAGTGGACCTGTGCCCTCCCTGGAGATTTGCACATAGACTTGATGTAAATGTGTTTAACCTCCTCTTTGCATGTGGCTGCTGTCTGATGTCTTCTGGGACTGGTACTGTGCTGAATTTTATAAGAAAACAATTAAGAACTAATTTATTCAAGTACATGTAGTCCACAAAACAAAAACAAACTTATTTGGAGAAAAACAGTATCATTGCAGTGTCTTAACTAAGGCTAAGCTAGTATATTCTCCTCTGGGTAAATATTCAACACTGCTACTGTATTATTAACTAAAGGTCAAAAGATTCAACCAGCACCAGGCAGAGGATCTGTGTATGACTTGTTTTGGCAGATTTAAAGTCACACTGGTTACATGTCTCCCACATCACAAGCACATGATCCAGTCTTAACATAACAATGCTAGACTTCTCTGAACAGTGAGAGTCAGAAACCATCTTATGGGATGTGTTTAAATATACACATTTAGACTATTTGTGAAAATATAAAATAAATTGTCTAACCAAATGCATTATTTGACTAGTTAATTATTTTCAACTCCTCTAATAGATTATAGTTTTAGATCATGCCTTTGATTTGGACTAAAAATGCACTCAGGGCAAATCTCTAAGATCAATTAAAACGTTTCTACATTGAGGCTGGCATTGTGTTATCATATCAGCTTGCAAGTAAAGATGTTCTCTTGGCAATTAACTGTCCCAAACGAAATCTCAAAATAAATAGCAGGTATAAGACTGATTTAATTTCCATTTAAGATGGATAGATTGGGGTTTTATTAAATCCTAGCTGCACTTGTGCTTTTACCAAAACTATTTTCAATGAACTGCCATGTCATTGGTTACTTTTATAGACTGACTGATTTTCATGCCTATGGATTGATAAACATCTTGACTCTTCATACAGGCATTCTCACTAATCCTTCTTAAATTTAATGATAATTTAAAACACAAAAAAGAGATGGTTCTGTTCTTCTAGGGTTTAGTGCTGTATTGCACAGTCAAACAATAGTATTTGTGACAGAGCCCTCGTGACGTGTGGTATTCATTTACTCTGAGCGTGGATACAAATATTCAGCTATATTTTACTTGAGACATTGATGTCACAACAGGTTCACTGAAAGGACATAGTCAAATGTTATACAAACACTGCTTTACTTTCAAGACAAGAGCACAGGAGAAACTTATTAAATGGTGGATGCACTTGAACCATGTTTTTGGTTTAGAGGTAAAAATAGCCAAGAAAAAAGTACAGTAAAAAGATGCGTCAAGTGTGCTTATTTGTCATTGTCAGTTTAATTTTCTATATGGCTGTAATACAAAATATATATATTGGTACAGCTACCTTTTTCTAATACAGTACTTCTACTGTCACTTCCCTCAAACAAATGAATGCAGACCTTAAAGGTCCCATGGCATGAAATTTTCACTTTCTGAGGTTTTTGAACGTTAATGTGAGCTCCCCTACCCTAAAATGTACAGATTGTTGTACATTTCTTACATTCAAAAATGTTAATTGAAAATGACCTTGATGTGTTTTATGAAGAGTGAAGAGTATAACATCTTCATTGTTATCAAAGGTAATTTGGTGGGAGTGTAGCTGACAATGATGTCAGTATAATATATTTTTATGGCATCAAGTCCTAAAGTTATTGTTTTTCTGTTGTTGAGATGTGTCAGAACACCACTGTTGTTTTTATATATTTTATTTGTGCAATGTTTGCTTTTAAGTCATGTGACCTTTACCTTGCTCAGAAGTAGGCTAGTTAGAGAGGGACACCCACAGGACGCGAAAGAGAAAGACGATAGAGAGAAAGCAGTAAAGACTGAAGAAAATGCTCCAAGCTTCAAAGTTCCTTTAGTTACCGCTGGTGGCGTTTAGGCGAACACGGTGACGTATTGTTTTGTATTGCGTATTTATTTCTATGTAAAGTTAAGCTATTTTCTCTGTCTTTATTTTAGTTTTCACGGTGATTTGTGAACGAGATCTGTGAACAGTGATCAAGTTGTTCATGGTGCTCACTGTGTGTACAAAGTTAATGAAGTTGAAGACAAAGAGAATAAATATTGACGCACATGACCATCAGTACGAAGCGTAACGTCCTTTTATTGAGAAGAACACCAGGGTAGCTATAACGATAAAAGGAGAAATTCAGTTTGTCAACTGGACAAAGTTTGTTTGGTCGAAAACGTTTCGCCGCTCATCCGAGAGGCTTCGTCAGTTCTGGTTTGAGTGCTGGTTAGACCCTGTTTATATCTAGCTGCAGGGAGGAGCTCCCTACACTGGGAAATTATTCTTAAACTATCTCAACTAATTTGTTTTTGAGATTCTCTTTTGTTTTTCGAATTTCTCTGGCATCTAGTTTAGCATACCTATTCAACATTAACGGCTGTCTCCACACCTCTGACCCTGACCTGTCTGCCCTATTGTTCCTTTTGTCTGTTTTGACTTTGGTTTGAGAATGGAATTATAAATGGGAGGCAAGTTATGTCCGACTCCCCCATTTCTGTTTAAAGGATTCTCTTTTTTGACAAAAATAGCCTCCTTAACTCCCCTCTCAAACCAGTTCTTTTCCCTGGCCAAGACCTGAACCTCACTGTCCTCAAAAGAATGGCCCGTGGCTTCTAGGTGAAGATGTACGGCAGATGATGGTCCACTCTGGCACGCCCACCTGTGTTGGTACATCCTCTTGTGAAGTGGCTGTTTTGTTTCTCCAGTGTAGCCCTCATTGCAGTCTTCGCTACACTGAATGGAGTAGACCACATTGATTTGTTTGTGGCTCCGTGTTTTGTCCTTTGGGTGGACGAGTTTTTGTCTTAAAGTGTTTGTGGGTTTGAAATAAACTGGGATTTCATATTGTCTGAAAATCCTCTGTAGTTTTTCCGAAACGCCGGCTAGGTAAGGAATCGCTACCCCTTTCCTCCTGGGTTTGGATTCTCTGTTGTCTTGTTTCTTGCCCTTGTCTCTCTTGGTTTTGTTGACAGCCCATTTAGGATATCCACAAACAGAGAGGGTTTCCTGCACATGTAGTTCTTCTTTCTCCTTACCCTCTGTGCTTGTGGGAACCACTTGGGCCCTGTGTTGTAATATCCGAATAACACCCAGTTTGTGCTGCAGTGGGTGGTGTGAATCAAAAATCAGGTATTGGTCTGTGTGTGGGCTTCCTGAAGACTTCTCCTCCGGTCTCCTATCGTTTCTGCACAATCTAAGAACGTAGCTATACTCAGTCTGTCCCAGCCCTGACCCCCATCACCCCTGACCCCCATGACCAGAGCGCACTCATAATACCAAACCCATACTGGCCATATTTGGAAGGTCAGAGGGCGTTTCTTACCAAATACATAATACTTTTCCTTGTAAATTAATTGTAAATGAGCATGGAGGTGTTCGTAGTTGGGTGTTGGTGAATTCGGCGCAACTGTCACTTAAGATGGAATTTGGATGTATAAGTACGCTTCGTAAATCTGGGGCAGAGTTTTCTCAGCGTCTTTTTAAAGTGGATGTTACATTTTTAAAGAAAAGATTAATGAATGAGGCCCAATGATGAACTTTCTTGCTTGTCATTTGAAAGTAAGTGTTGCCGCCCTCTGCTGGAAAGAGTGGGGAGTGGATCTTTTTGAAAAGGTACAATAGCAGCATTGGTAGTGTCACACTGCCAAATATTTAGGTCCATACCAAGGGTTGACTTGTATCAACTCTAAAGTAAACCCCAAAATGGCATTGCGTTGTTACAATAAATGAAAACTGTTTGCAGGATAAAAAAAGAGGTGTATTTTTGCAATTGCAAAACATTATTAAGTATAATATCTAATAGAATGTGTTCATCTTGTAGATTTCCGTGCTGACTGGAGTGCAGTACCTCCAGACGGCTCTGGAGAACATGCTGAGGCAGGGGGACCCAGACTCAGAGTCTGATGGCTGGCTTCTGGAGAACAGCTTCATGGAGACTGCTCGCTCCAACCTGAACATCAAGAACTTGGGCAAGTGCAACCAGGTGGACACGGCCAACAACGGAGACCCCAACATCAATGTGCCCTGTACCTCCAAAGCAACCTACGGCCCGGACAATGTATCACCAAAACAACCAACTTGTTTTAAAGAAACAAGGTTTCTTTAAAATACAAAACAAAACCAACTCCTTCATTGACCTTCAGATCAATATACATGTCCAATAGTGAAATGCCATCCAAAGTCCTTTTTATAATGTAATAATCAATACAAATCCCATGTCAAATTGGGGAATAATTTAGAGTAAAACCTATTTATTTAATTCTTAGAAAAGATTCAAATGATATCTTGAGGAGATTGTGTGCGCTCTTCTGATGACTGCCTCTGTGTCGGAGCAGGGGGAGGTGGTGGGGCTATAGATGGAGGAGGATGGCCATCAGGTAGAGGGGGGCGCATAGGAGGGCCGCTGTACGGGCCCATGTTAGGTGGAGGTGGTCCACCAGGAGGGAAATGAGGAGGGTACATCATCCCAGGGGGTGGTGGAGGGCCCCACACTAGTTAGACACAGAACAAGAGCATCATGATAAGAATCCAACAAGAATCCAACGTGAGCATCGTAGAAAACCATAAACCACTAACTTGGCATAGGGGGCCCGCCCGGTCCTCTTGGCAGGTAATACTCCGGGGGTGGAGGACCATAAGGTGCTCTACGAGGAAAGGGACCATCCATTGGCCCCATCATAGGCCCTGGAGGTGGTATGCCAGCCATTCGCAGATCTGCCTCAGGGGGAGTCCTTCTTTCACCAGGACCTGCCTGTATAAATATGTGTTTTAATAACGTTAGAAAGACATCACATTAATAAATATATAGGTATCATCAGTGGACACAGACCTCTCTGAGATCATGTTCAGCAGGTCCCAAGCTGTTTTCTCTATAAGGCCCATCTGCAATGCAATATGTGTACAGTTTTAAAACAAGTTCAAGAGCAATTTTTGAAGTACTATAAAGATGGCACTCACCTGCCATGTCTAAAGTTGGCCCTGGTGGTCTGATACCCCTGGGCGGGAGGAGTCCAGGGGTAGGATGAGGCCCCATTGGCCCTGGTAGAGGTCTTCTATACATGGGCCCTCCTGGTTCAGAGAAAATGTAACCTGCAAAGCAAGTTAAAGTTTTCCAGTGATTTTTCTTTGATTTTGTCAAAATCCCTTGGCATAAATGTTTTCAAATGCAGTTGATGTGCCATTTTATGGAGCCCCTAAAGGGTTATGGGGTGAGGGTTTAAATAAAAATAATCCTGAGAAATTATCACATGATACCGAGAAATTAACATGCGATTCCATAAAAAGTATCTAGTGATCCTGTGAATGCACTGAATGAATGATGAGGACAGGGAAGCAAAGAGCATCATAACTGCGCCTCTGCCGTGTTCCTGGCAGTACAGGCAGCGGGTCTCTGGGCACATAATTCAATTGATTCACTGTGCTTACGTGCAGACGCCCATATATATTTCAACTTTGTTTGTTGTTGTCCGTTTTATTTGGAATTGGTAATAGGCACTGTCAGAACTTCTGAAATTCATTTTCTTTCAATAGGCTATTGGCTGAAATCTCTTCCCTTTTAATGTTATGTATGCACCGCACAGGAGTCCTTTGCCTTTGTCATTTCTGTTCTTGAATGCACAAATGCAGTATTAACAGTAGGGATGCACCGATCCACATTTTTCCACTTCTGATCCGATCCAGATACCTGAATTTGAATATTGGCCGATGCCGATACTATTCCGATACCAAAACTGTTTGTTTTCAATATTATCATCATTATTGTTTAACTACAAATAATGGTACCCATAATGATAAAACACCTGCAATTCAACATAATAAAGAAAATACTTAAATAACCCCCCATATGGTATGACTTAATTAACTAAGAGACTTAAGAAAGCAAAATAAACCCACAAATTAAAGGTCCCATGGCATGAAATTTTCACTTTCTGAGGTTTTGAACGTTAATGTGAGCTTCCCTACCCTGTTTAGGGCCCCCCAACGGCTAAAAGTTGCGTAATGTCTAAACTAAGCATTTGCAATCCTTTTCTGCGTTTGAAAAAAACACAGCTCAAATGGGCGATTCTGGACAAGGCACCTTATTGACGTCAGATCGAAAAAAGAAATGCAAATGCAGTTCCACCATCGTCTGGATCTCCACCCCCTGTCTCTGGAAATCACGCCCAGAGAGTTTGGAGCGCGGAGGAGCTACGCAATGCGAAATGCGTTTTTTTATTTGCCTGGAGGCACATGCGAGTGTTTCTAGGCTTGGAAGTCCTTTACCTGACCCTTTGGACCTCTGAAACAGCAGTGGTTTAATTTCATTTTCTGTACAAATGTGTTTTTTTTCATTGAAAAGGCTGTCCTTTCCTCCTTCGTGCTTACACACGCGGAAGTGGGGCCAGCACACAGCGCACCGCTAACACAAGGAACCAGCGGCGCATTTGCCTGCCCCCCCCCCCCCTTCCTCTTACCAATCTGTCTCCTTCTCATTTGCATTCAAGCAACAAGGCCCAGAATGAGTCGTTCAGAGAGTTATTTTTTGACTCTGACTCTGTACATGTGTCTTTCCCAAGCACTAAGTGTTGATTTTGAAGAAGGATTCATTTACAGTATTAGGGAACCATTAAGGAGCCATATAAAAGCATCAAGAAGTACCATGTCATGGGATCTTTAACATTAATGGTTCCCCCTTTAATGCACCACTATGCGCTATTTATCGCAAGGCCAGGAAGTGCCCCAGTTTGACCCCTGAACCAGAGAGCAGCGCGGAGACAGAGGTAGGTAGAGCATGTGGATCCGTGCACCCTCGCACGCACTAGGGAGGGGAACAGAGTCCAGATAGCGGGGAAACAGTTTTTAAGCAGTCCTGCAGTAGCAGGGAACAGTTTGCATCGGAGCCTGGCTCCGCAAACAAGGGGGAGCGCTCTCGGGCGAGAGGGAGAGAGGCGCCGATCAGGGGGCAGCTACAGGCGCTCCATCACAGTGTCTCATTGAAATACGCCTCCGTTCAGGAAATCCATTCCACAGCAGGAGCAGAACAGTCATGGAATCACTCGTGGAGTCATTTCAGCAGATAATGTGTATATACAGACATGGCTCATGGATCAGAAATTTTCACAGGTTGGATCGGAATTTCTGATCCGTGAATTACGTTGATATCGGAACCTGATACCGATACTGGATCAGATCGGCCCCATCCCTAATTAACAGAATAAATAAACTAAAACAAGCAATGAATGAACAGTGCTAACGAGGATAAAATGGAACGAGTGTGCCACCACTGAACAGACAGTGCAAGTCAATCAAGTGTTTATAAATCACAGCTCTGTAAGTAAATAAATAAAGCAGGTGGTGGAGAGCATGGAGCTTTACGCACAGCATCTTATGACACTCCATTGTGTCGGCGGCTGCATACTCGATTCTCATATGCGTACATAAATTAAGGCACCTCCCCTACGCTTTCATCATCGCTCTCACCACAGCACGTGTGAGATCACATAAATAAAGCACGTGGTGGAGACTGGGGAGCTTTATACACAGCGTCTTGTGGCACTCCATTGGCACAAGAGACGGCTGCAGAGCCGCTTCTTCTTGTGCGCGCACTTAAAGATGAGGATTTTTACGCATTCGTTAACCTGGCATTTCCACCGTGCTCTCACTGTAGGGAGGTCAGGCATATGTGGCCACCTCTCGGGCCACAGCCGCTGTGCGTAAAGCTCTGTGAGCTCTAATGGCATGAGAGGCGGCCACATAAGGAGCATCTCCTCCTATGGACAAACAGCTGACCAACCTGCATTCAGCACTAAAGCCCATACCGGGACAGAAAGACAGTCTGCGGACAGAACAAGGAAAGCTGGCAGTGGGCAGTGAATCAATTGAATTATGGGCCCAGAGACCCGCTGCCTCTACTGACAGGAACGCAGCAGAGGTGCAGTTATGATGCTCTGTTTCACTGGGATCACGTGACACTTTCTTGGGATTGCATGATAATTTCTCGGGATCGCATGATATTTAAACCCTCACCTCATAGTCCTTTAGGGGCTCAGTACAATGCAATACATGCAACTGCATTCAAATTCATGCACATTTACTACTGTCATTAAATAGCCCTTTGTACAATGCATTTATAAAGTTGTTTTTATGCCAACAATCATCAACACATGCCAAACAGCGAAAACAAGCATTTAGTATATGTTCAACAAAATATTTCTTAAGGTATGACGTAGGTTTCTGTTCTGACCCTGAGAGCAAGCAGACGTCTCTCTTTTTCCTCTCTTATCTATTGCTCCTGCTGTCTGCGTGCCTCTCTTGTTTTCGTCATTTTCTCGCTTTTTGGAGCAGATTTTCCAAATTCCAAAAGATGGATGTGATCAGCTGGACCCTCAGCGCTATTGATACTCTTTTTTCACGGAGGAGTGCTGCTCCGGGAGAAGCGGCGTGTCCAGATGGTACTTTTGCTGCTGGATATGCGAGGGACTCGTATCGTGCGTGGCAAGTCGTATGTTTGGCACCAATGTACCTGGAGGATGTGGAGGATATTTACGTATTTGGATTTCTGATAGCTGGACATCTGTTAATTGGCCTGGGATTGTCCATGATCTATCGCAAAATTTGTAAGCTGGCAGCTTGTAAAGAGTCCCCTAAGCTGTCTGCAGCAATTTCGAGCCATTGTGAAGGCGTTGGAGATCTTGCGAAAGGATTACATCAGAAAGTGGGACAGGTTGAGGTCCTTTTGGAAGGATTTCAACCGAAGGAAACATCTCGACGTTTGGATATCATCACGGGGATGGTGACGGAACTGTGTAAAGCCAACGCAGCGCAGTCTGTACGCCAAGAGGAACTAATGAGATCTCTCATGAATCTTCATGGCGATATGAAGATGGGGGTCTGGCACCCGAGCTCAGTCTAAATTATTTACCTGGGTCTCTAAAAATGTACTTCTAAATTAACCCCCCTGGATTATTATTCAAGATTCAAGATTCAAGATAGTTTATTTGTCATATGCAGAATCAACACAAGGTCAACAATGCAATGAAATGCTTAGGATCAGAAGAACCGTTGACTCGCTAAGATAGTCAAGAAGTACTAATAACATGCAATAATAGTACATGGTAAAAAAAGTGTTGCAAAGTGCAGGGGAAGAAGTAAACAATATAATAAACAATATAATAAACAATATAATAAAATATGTAATAAAATGTAATAAAATAAAAAACAAGGTACAATGTACAAGGTGCAGGTAGGATTAAATCAAGATCAAATAAGGTGTAAGTATTTCACAGATTGCACATATGGTGTGGTGTAGGTGTTGCATGTGGATTTCGTATTGCACATAGTGTGGTATAAATATTGCACATAGGTTATTGCACTGATTATTGCACATGTAACAGTAATTTACAGTGAGGTAGTGACAAACATGATATATTCATATAGAGCAGCAGCAGTAAACATAATTATGCATAATGAAAGGTAGTATTATGTCTTCCTGTGAAAATCTGGCTCCAGTGGTTATCTGTGTTTTGACTTTGCCTCCCTGCATAAACACTTCCAAGGCCACAGATGTGGTTTGCTATCTGGACTCTACATAAACATGGCACCCACTCTTACACTGTCACTGAAAACAGAAACAATAGTAGAAATTCCTGTCTTTAGAAAGGTCTCTCGGTTCAATCAATTTCATTGATTTCCAATCTGACCCCCCCCACATCCTTCCTTATGTTACCAACAAAAAAGATCACCTTATGTTATATCTCCAATTGTTTTTCTGTCATTACATGTTAAATTGCCACTGATTGTACTTGTATTGCATCTTTTCTACTCTGCATCTCCCAGTCGGCGGCGCGCGCAAGTGGGCCGCCGTGGGATAGAGTGGGCAAGCCCCTCCCCTTGCCCACTCTATCACTGTCCTGCCTGGTTAGTGGGGAAACGAAATTTCGAATTCATTCTATGTACATGTACATGATTGTTTTTGGACAATAAAGCAAACTATGACTATGACTATGAGGTATGTTGTTTCCAGGACTTACCCGGTGGAGCCATAGGGCCTGGGGGCCCAGGGAGGGGTCCTGACATGGGCCCTGGTGGGGGTCCCCTACGATCTCTTTCCCATGTGGGGGAAATTGAACCACTGTCTGAATGAGAACCTCCAGGCCGCTCTGTATCCCCTGGTCCAAGTAGAGGCTCTAATGGACCACGCATCACTAAGGAGGAGTGAAAAGAACTATTATACAAAGAATACAATACATGCAAAACACTAGGCACTGCATTATCACTCAAATGCATGCTTTTCCTTGCAATATATGACATGCTTTTCCATATTTATAATCATAATAGTCACCTCTTGGAGATAATCTATTTGGTGGTCCTTCCATCAGTGTTGGAGGAGAAAGAAAGGCTCTAGTTTCAGAAGCAGGTCTGCCTAGTGGAGACGCCCCATAAGGAGATCTTTCAGCTAATGTAAATACAAGGCACAATAATATTTGACATTACGACTAAACTATGAGTATGAATACAGCAATCTTAACAGTACCTCTAAATGGCAATGGCCTGGCCAGACTATCCAAAGCATATGGATCCTTTTCAATGGCTTCTAATTTGAATTGTGTGTCTGTAAGCCTGTGACCGGATTGAAGAAAAACATAACAAATCAGACATTTTCATAAACAATAAAATTAAGTTAAAATCTTAAAATAAAATTAAAACTTGCTTCTGTCTGAGAAGAGCATTCTCTCTTCTGATGTCTGCAAGTTCTCTTTCTGCTGATCTGGCAGCCAACTGAAAAAACATTTTTGCAATAGATTGAATTAAATACATATGTATATAGTAGTTTGTTCAAATAAAAATATCAACTACATGCATGTTTCTTAGTTTTGCACCAAACTTACCCAGTTATTGTGAGCCTTCTTTTCATGTGATGATATTTGAGTCTGGTATGACTGTTTAGTTTTCTCAAGCTCCTCCTCCATCTCTTCTGCTCGTTGTCTAAAAATAAAAATGAATATTTACTATAAAGTTGCCTGAGTACTTATTTAACTATGATTTACAGGTATTCAGAGCTATCATACCTATAATTATTGAGTTCTTCCATTGCCATCGCTATATTCTTATCAGCTTTGGTCAGCTTCTCTTCCTTCTGCAGACGCTCTTTTTCCTCAACGGTCAGTAATCTACAAACCAAAATTAAACATGTTTTTCATGTTGTGGATTTCTGATTGTTTTATGCTGTGTAAATATACCTGTGCAGCTTGAGTTCATTTTCCTGATACATTTCTGTCATAATCTGGAGCTTCTGTTGCAGTAGTTGCACCTTAAGAAATACAGAATATTAAAATAATACAAAAAAAAAGAAGAATAAACACAATTCTACTTTAGCAAGTTACCTGATCAGTGTAGTACTTAGAGTCAGACTGTAGAGATAACTTCTCACTTTCCAAATCCTTTATGCTTCCTGACACAATAAATATAAATGAGTAAGGTGCACACAGATTAATTTATCCCAGTTTACAACACTATTGTCAGTTCTTTCAGTCACCTTGAAGATCGTCCTTTGCTTTTACTTCATCATTTAACTTGGCAAAAATGCGGTCCTTGTCTTCATCTACTGATTTGAGGTCTGCATTTAACTAAAATAAATGAAGGAAAAATACTGTATTAATTACAAAGGGATAAGTGACTTCATTGCAATGCTTACCTTTTCAAACTTGTATTTACGTACCTTAGCGGCATGAATAAGTTTTTGGACTTTTTGGAGATGCCCCTGTGGACCTGTAATATCTCCTTTTCCATTGGTCGCTTTACATCCGGCAGGTCCATTTAAAGTTTCTTCCTTTTCAACTCCTTGTTCCTCCTCGAGGTCTGAATCCCACGCTTTCATTTGCAGCAGCCGATCTGTCAAAGACTATCACAGAAAGAGCATATACGGTATTAATACTACTTATCAATAAAGCCTACTACTTTTTGGACCAGATAAATACCATTATGCGTTCATCCTTTGTGGCAACATCATGCAGCATTCCACTATGCGAATGTTCACATCTTCTCATCTCTTGTTCTAATTCACTAACTCGTTCTGCCCAACCTTCCAACTGTTGGCGCAACTACAAAAGAAAAAAAAAATTTAAACATTTACAGTCAGCTAGAGCTGAATTGTTATTCTTTAGTGACTGGTCTTACATGTGTGTTGTTCTCCTGTAGTAAGGTATTCTCCTCCCCAGCTGTCTCCAGGTTCCTCTGTAGTCTGTCACTGTTCATACTATACACTTTAAGAGTGGTTTGTGCCTACAAAGTTGGGTTTTTATATATTTGTATATAATTTATATATAGTGATAAATAAAGTAGTACATGTATAAAATTAATAAAACAAAAGTGCAAAGGACAGAATAGAATATAGAACTAGAATCACCTGTTCATCTTGTGACTGGAACATTTTTGTTTCCTCTTCACAAGTTTTAATATTGTCTTCCAGAGCCATTATCTGAGAATTACAAAAAAATATATATGCTGTTGAAATTCAAAAATACTAGTGATTTATCAAATCACCAACAAATCAATCAAATGAAATTCAAGTGCATAAAAAAGTTGTTACCCTTTGTTCTTGTTCTAGCCTGTGTTCTCGTTGTTGATTCAACTGATCTTTCAGTTGTTCAAGATCATTCTCAAACTCTCTTTTAGTATGTTCCAACTGTTTGGCTTTAGCCTAAAAAGAGCAACCCAATTAAACTAGAGAGTAAAATTGTCGTTTTATAAAATGACTGAATAAAGTACACAATTGACATGAGACAACAGTCATCAAAGTCAATGACAATAGAGGCCTTACCTCCAGCTGTATAGTCTTTTGAGTTTGGGCCAAGACACCACTGCCTCTGAGTGAATCCTCTATTCCATTAAACTGCACGTGTAATACAAGATAAATACTTTAATTTGACTTAAAAATGTAACCCAGATTAAAAAATGTAAATAAACGTACCTCTTGTTGAACTTTACTCAAGGTCTCAAGAACTTTGCATTTCTCATCTAGTAGTTGTGCAACTTGTTCAGCCATCCGCTGTTCTTTACCTACAAGAGGGAAAAAGAGAATGAAGTAAAGACATAAAATGACTGAAAACATTCTTAGTGTATTTGTTTTCAGTAACAAAGTCAATACAAAAATATATAAGTTAACAATACACTTACTTCTATATATTCTGCTTTTGACCTGAATAGAATAAAAGAAAACAATATGCATAAAAAAAGAGTCATACACATTCTAGAGTGTTGCTGATTTTGTACAAATACTTACAGAACTATAAAATCTACAGACAAAAATTAATATTGTGATTAGTCCCACCAGGCCAGATAAAATGACTGGTTCCCAAGGTACTCCATAGAGATCTGGCCCAGGTCTTATATCATCAGGCAGAGCAGACACAACCTGAAAACACAGCACAAAAGAGAATGTTGTTTACATAAAAGCAGGATGTAACAATTTCTTTGACTCTTAGACAGGGCTGAACATGGTAGGTTGTCTAACTTAATGAATAATAAAAGGAGACTTATATTTATATACAACTGAATACAAATCAGTTAGATGAGACATTTTACGAAAGAACACTCAACAGGGCACCAGTTGTACCATTTCTGTGCGGGATTACTTACATAAACACAACGAAAACAGAGAAATGGCAGAGACAAACCTCAAATGACTACAGGTACATGGACCCAAATGAAGTTGTACATCTACAAAACAATTGTTATAGGCAAAACAATAGCAGAACCACAGGGTTTCCTTGACCATGTAGCATTATGGCTGACAACCAACCAGCTGGTCAAAACTGACATGACACAAATCTAAAGAGCACATACAGTACAACAAAGGAAGAAACAAAGGAAAAGAATAGGGAAAAAACATAATGCCAACGAGAGAAAAAAACAACTATGTATTTAACCAAATCTTATGCTAAAATACATGCCACGGTTTTGCTACGTACATCCTTCACTTTCTCTACGGCTATGTGGTAGTAAGCCTCAGCCGTCGCCTGAAACGCCGTGGCTTTGTTGACAAGTTGTTCACTTGCTGGAAGATCCGTCATGTTAGCAACTTTTTAGTTGATGATACTTTAAATAATCTTCTCGTTCTCTATCATAATGGTGTTAGAAATAATGAAGCCATAGCCATGGCCGGTTAGCGGCGACCTCATCATTTTCACAACACTGACGTTCCAGTACGGAGCACATCCTGTCGAGACATCATAGGGGTGCCCTAAAGCAAAAAACTACTACCAGTATGCTTTAACATTGCTTAGGTCTTTTTAAAGTGGCCAGATGCATTTAAGATCAACCAATGCAACAGTAACAGAACTATACTATACAAAAACTGATTTTAAGCTTTATTTTGTAACAAACTATGGTAGTACACCCCCCGTTTGGAAATGGTACAACCCCAGCGTCACCAATGGTGGTGATTGCCACACTGCCACGGAGCGATCTGTGACACCAGCAACATGAGCAGGTGTCGAAGATACATTATATTAAGGAGTTATAGTAGTGATTTCTTTTGTACATGTAATCAGCTGTCATTTTAAAGGTTTCATAAAACATCATAAGGGTTTAGCAGTCAACGGTGGCCAAGGGCTCGAAACAAACATGGATTACAGAAAGATTAGTCCAAGTTCATAACTAATAGGCCTAATTTTGTCAGTGTTCAATATTTAGCTTAACTTACCGATACAGGATCATTCTCATCCATGGAGACACACATACAACTCAACCCCACTCAAAACTTGAATATATCCTAGTCCCAGAGTCTCTTGCCAAGTGGTTTGACTTGTAGCCTACAGTGTAAGATCATACCCCCAGCCTGAGCAAGGAATGTGACTGATGTTATGAAGGAGCCTGCTTGACAACTGAGATGTAAAAGTCTCCAGCCAATAACTTACGGTGCAATTACTTAAAGAAGTACACCACTGATACAAATCTAATAATATGCATCTACAGTATATACATCATATGACACATTTTTGAGTATCTTTACCTGCATAGTAAACAAGGTGATGAGTTCCAATATAGCGTGAGTTTGTGTTAGAGCATCTGTAACCATCTTTTCAAGGACGTCCAAAATCTTATTTGTCACTCCTTAAAGAGATATATGCAGTTTCGAAGAGTTTTATAGCCTATGTAGTATTATTAACAAAACAGAACCGATTTTACCTTCCTTAACATGCCTTTGGTCTTTTGTTTGGATTTCTCCTGTACTGTGTATTTCCTCCATGATTTCATTATTTATTTCTTTGTCCTTATCTTGTTCTGCAACAGAATAAAACATTGTTTGATAAGAACTGGGAGAAATAAAACATGTAGACCTATATATTATGACAAAAATGAATAAAACCATACCTTGCTCATTGTTGTCAGTGTCAGTTTTGATCATATTAAATGGCTCTTTTACTTTTTCTAAAACAATTTCTAGTTTTTGCAGAGCAATAAAGGTTCTGTTTTTCTCCTTATCTTCTTGAACTGCACTATCACTTCTTATACTGGGAGTCATCAATGTTTCCATGTGGTAACTCAAAAGTCTTTCTATATCCAACAATATGGATAGATCAGCATCACGTTCATCAGTCGCTGTGTCAAGACCGCTCAAAATGTAATCCAGAAACTGCATCTTATGTTCACCAAAACTGTGTATTAAAATCACTACCTCATCTGCATTCATATGGGTAAGAATATTGCTATAAAGTTTGTGTAGTATTTTTTGATTGAAAGTGGTCTGTGTTGATGGAAAGATTGTTGAATCATCTTTTGAATCATTTAGTGTGAGATCTTCTTCCACCTTACTACTACTAATACTGACTTGTGGCTCATCTGCTGTTGTCTCTACAGTAGGTTCACTATTGACTGGATTAGTGACAAAGTTGAATGCGTTATTGATTAGCCCAAATACTTCCTCATTTTTGTTATTACTGTCTGAAGTTGTTGTGGGTTCATCTGCTGTTTCCTCTTCCATGTTGTTGTTACCATTGCGGTTATCAGTCTCTCTATTTTGTCTATCATTGAGTTCATCTATGTGTATGTCAACATCATCTCTTATATTTACTAATTTGTCTATATTCACTTCCTTAACATTCAAATCAGCGGTTTGTTCAACTAGTTCAGTAGCTTCTGATAAATCAAATAATAACTTATTTATATCTTCATAAACATTTTGCTCTGTATGTTTCAGTTTTTGGCTTTCTTCTAGGCTACTCTCCTTGCTATTTATGGAGACTTGATCATCGTTGGATACAATTTCTTGTAGTTCCTCGAGACTCAAGTTATGCACATTCTCTTCAATACTAATATTTTCTTCCACTGCAGGTTGTTGCGTATCCTCCTTTAAAGCTTCATAAATGTAATTCTTATTCTCATGTTTCTGTTCATTTATTGTATCTATATTTGTGATGCTACTTTCCTGTATCAGAGCCACTTCTTCTAGGTTCTCTTCCTCCTCACCCGTACACATAATTTGTGTTTCTTTAACCAGCTCATGTTCTTTTAATTCATCTTTCCCTTCTTCATGCGGTTCCTCAACAGATTGCAGGTTCTTTTCTTCATGCTGTGCCATCTCTCCACTGCTCTCTCTTTCAGCAACCTCTTCACTGCTGTTCAACTCTTCAGGCTCCACATGTTGTTCTTCTGATTGTCCTGCTTCATCATTGGTTTCCTGCTTACAATTGTCACTAATTTGTCCTAATTCATCTTCTATAACTGTCTCCTCATCTCCATCATCCTTAACCTTGAGTTCATTAGGTGGCTCTTCTGAATCCACAACATCCTGTTTTGTTTCAGTTACCTCCTCACTCATGTCTTGCTTATCATTAAAAGCGTCCTGGATGTTGTTAACCAGCTTAACTGCGCTAGGCATTTCCTCATGACTTTCTCGGTCTTGCATCTCATGATTTGTGTTTACCTCTGAATTCTCTGTCTTTGAGTTATCTAATTCCTCAACTTGCATACTCTCTCCTGCATTCATTTGTAACTCTGTCTCTGATATTTCAAACTCTAAACCATTTTGACTCAATTCATCCATCTGTGAGTCAGTGATATTTTCTGATATTAAGTCTGTTGTTGCCAGTGTGATGCCATGTTCCAACTGCAGAGAATCTTGTTCATAAATTAATTGAGAATCATAAGTGGGTTCACTGTTACTCGAAATGGATATGTCTTCATCTCTCTCTTCTGGATCCTTAAATTCAACACTAGACCCACCTTCCTTGGAACTTGCATCCAATGTATGCAACTCCTTGTGCTCTGGCTTTATTTCAGGGCTTTGTACGACAATAGGTTCACTATTGTGATTATAGTCATCATTTGATTCTTTTATATCTTTGCCTATTTGTGCAGACTTCTTATCCATTACTTCTGGTTGTTTTAACTGCTTAGGTGGTGGCACATTGGGACGAGTATCTGTGCTTTGTTCTGACACTGGTAAATCTTCTATGCTGTTACTGTTCTCCTTAGCTGCATCTTTTTGAAAGCCCAGCATGTCTGTGATACCAACATCAAACCAAGAATTTGATGTAGCTTCCAACTTTTTCTCAATTTCTTCAGATTTACCTTCTCCTGAATCCTTATTATTCGAGCCAAAACCAAATGTACTTGAAATCCCATTACCAATCCATCCAAGTGTCCCAGTTTCTTTGCTCTCTTCTTGATTCAAATGGTTGTCTTTGAAATCTAGAGCAATTTTCCTACTCCTGAATACCTCACCTGAATTGTCAACACTTTTGGTATTGTCTTGCTCTTTCACTTCACTGCCAAAGTTGAGCCAGCCAGTCATTGTAGAGCCAAAATTACTAGAGGCGTCAGTATCTTGAGATCCTGGTTCTTTGCCATTTTCTCCATTACGTTTTGCTCCAAAACCTAGCCACCCTGTGACTGATGATGCAACAGACGATTCATCCATCTTCTTTGTTGTGTCTTCTTCAGGGCTAGTACTTGAATCATCTTTTTTTACCAGCCCCCATAGTCCGGTCACTGATGATCTGAGCCAGGAAGATGACCCAGACTGGTCGTTTAGAGTTTCAACTTTTACCCCATCTTCTTCTTCTTCACTTTTAGTTTTTCTGTCAACAGGTGCTTCATGTGAGTTCTCTGAAGGGCTTTCCAGTGTTGGTATTGCTTGTGTAACTTCTGGAGGAATTACTTTGTCAGTAGTAACTGCATTATCTTCCTTTTCAGTTGTGTCGATTGGATAGCCATTCTCATCCATACAGAAGAAATCAGATTGCTTTCAACAAAAATCACACAATTCTTTTACTTTATGCAATATGACAATGCAGTTTTTAGGTATGATAAACACAAAAGATACTTACATGTGTTTCTAGTACATGCTCAGCCTTTGCATAAATTTCTTCTTCTTTGACTGCAGCCTTTGGAAAATATCCAAACCTTCTGTCAATCTGATCAAATATATGACACGTTAATTCAACCTGTATTAGTGTTAGTGCAGATCGATTTACAAATTCTGTTAGTCATTTCAGACAGTCTCATATGTGTCGTTTTAGTAACTAGTATTTCCGGTGTTGGTTGTAGATGTGTAGATTTTCAGTGGAGATAGTGGTTGCTTGTGTAAAATATTTGCAGTTGATGAAAAAAAACAACAACTTTGTATCATTGTGGGCTCCGCATAAAAATGTTATTTGATTAACAATGCAAATATGTGATTGTAATGATAAAATAAAATAATGCATATGTCTTGATTTATAGACCTAATTCTTATTTTACATACGTTTAGTCACTGTACATACACTGCCTGCCCAAAGGTCCTCTCTCTTTCCAGTCAGTTTATGGAATACAAAGATTATATCTCCTTGTCTGAAGCTCAGAAAGCGACAGTCTTGGCTGTAGTGATCCTGAAGAGCTTGCACTCTGCTCATTCGACCTACATAAAAGTAATTGGCAAAAACAATTAGCTTGTTATACAAGAAAAACAAAACAAAGTAATGAAAACTTGTTGGAGTACACTATACCTACTTTCACATTCTGCGTCTCCACAGATCTTGTAGTCAGACAACAATCCAGAAGTGAAGTGAGTAACAAGAAATAGGCCAATAATCTGGTAAAGCATGGAAACAGCCATAATCTCAGTGAAAGGATTTCCTCTAGGAAAAGTGTCCGTACTAAACAAATCCCCACTTTGGCCAGTTGTTGGGACAAATGGACATTGCCTTCCTGCAGCTCATGAGTCAATGGTGTGTGTGAGAGAGCACCAAGATAAGATAGGACTAAGGCTAGGTAATGGGGTAATTATTAACCTAAAAGTAAAAAAATAAATAAATAAACACATCCTAAATGGTATTATGCAGACTGTTTAAATTTAAAATAAAAGAAATAAAATGCCATTTTAGTTATATAAAAGAAAAGAAGCCTGAAATAGCATATTTACAAGATCTTTAACCATGAAAGTTTAATAGTCCGAGAGGCAGACCCCTCCACCATTATTTTGCTAGCTTTTTCTTAGTATGATTTTTCATTAGCGCAAACCTCGGGACATTACGAGTGTGGGGTCTTTTGATTCAACTCGGCCTTGTTTGGCCTGAGGACGACCCCCAAAACCCTTTCTGTGGGATCCACTTTGTGTGAAATGAAATGAGTCCGTTAAAAGTGCTGCAATAGTCACCCACAGTCTCATAGAAGAATCCTGACATGATGAGGAATACAAGGGGTTTATGCTGTTTTTTTTTTTTTTTTTAAGAATATTTATTTATTGTCATTGTCACAAGTACAACAAAATTGGTCCTCTGCATTTAACCCATCCTGTCATCAGGAGCAGTGGGCTGCACATTACTGCGCCCGGGGACCATCTCCATGATCTTCTTGCTTTGGCTTGGTCAGGACCTCAGCTGGAGAATCCTCCCACAGGTGGCTCACGTCACAACGGGCCTTGGTGTTTCTTCTGCCATGGGGGCTACCAGTGTCCGCAGACACTGGGGGCGAGGTGGGGTTAAGTGTCTTGCCCAAGGACACAACGGCAGCGCTCATCTGTGGGAGCTGGGATCACACGCGGTGATCCGCCAACCCCTGGATCACCAGGCAAGCGCTCTACCAACTGAGCTACTGCCGCCCCCTTACAATTATTAGACCATTTATAGAAGGAAAATATTTTTAAAAAATGGTGTTCCCAAAACCGAAACCTCTCCACAAACTAAATGATTGTGACATTGAATTACAGATTCATAAGTAAATTTAAAAAAACTTTCCCGATTTGTCATCTTGAAATTAAGCCCAAGATGAGCTCTGTGTCTCCAGCAATTCACCTGCTCTAACAGAACTAATGTTCCATACCCCAAACCGACGCATGCAATTCTCAGTCATTTGGCCATAGAGGGCATATGGGGTCATTATTTCATGGAAAACTAGCAGATTTCAGGATAAAAATTCAACTTCAAAATTCAACTCAAAATCAGACCTAGCTGAAAATAACTTATTATTTATTTTTATTTATTTATTTATTTGAATGGGACAGCATGTATTAATGAACGACTAGTGCCGTAAATACACCGGATTTAGCTAGGAGCTAATTTCCATCCGTAGTCCCATTGGGAGGGGTAAAACAGGATACAATAAAAGAGCAGAACATGCAGTGACAGACAATAATAAAAACACAGTCTAGATTAAGACAATACAACAAACATTATACACATGGTTGGACAAGACATAAAACAAATCTGTACAATCACTTAAAATGCCACGAGGTCCTTTAGCCATAGACTTTGAACTATTTATGGCACATTATTATACATATTAACATAACATATTGTCTAAAAAGGATGTGATGTTGTATAAAAAGTATAAAACGCTGGAATCAAATATAATAATGTGCCACAAACAGTTCAAAGTCTGTGGCTAAGGGAAGTTGTTATTTTCTGCTAGGTCTAATTTTGACCATGACCCCCATTTAAACTCCAAAACTCAAACATTTTAAAAGATACAAAACTCAAATTTCACTTAAATAATATTTCATACATAAACATGAATTGTGAGTGAAAGTCTGAATAAAATCCATAACAGTTAAGTTGGATTTTTCTCCTGAAACCTGCTAGTTTCCCATGAAATAATGATCCCATATGCCCTCTATGGCCAAATGACTAAGAATTGTATGCTTGCTTATGTATGTATGTATGTATGTATGTATTTATTATTATTATTATTATTATTATTATTATTATTATTATTATTATTATTATTATTATTATTATTATTATTATTATTATTATTATTATTATTATTATTATTAAATGTACATATGAAACTATAATTCAGCACCACAATCATTTAATTTGTGGAGAAGTTTCGTCCGTTTTGGGGGTCGTCCTCAGACCAAACGGGGCCGAGTTGAAACAAAAGACTCCAAACTTGTAACGTTCCGAGGTGTGCGCTAATGAAAAATCACAGAAAGAAAAAGGTATCGAAATAATCGCGGTGGAGGGTTCTGACTCCCGGACTATAATAAAATCCTTTAATCCACACAAGACACGTCGCTATAGTAACCAGTTGCTGAAAGATCAGATTTACGCATAATATTTACGTCATACGCTCGCGCTCAAAAACAAAGATGGCTGCTCATTCACGTTTGTAGGTAAATCGTCTGCAAAAAGTGATTCTCTGTTAATCCATTTGATCAATATGAAGTCAGACGTCGAGGAGCTAATGCCTAGACTCCTGCCTGTGGAGTTTAAAGATATTAACGAGTTGGATTTAAATGGGCCTCCAAGAAACCCCCAAGAGTATCTGCGACAAGTCCAGTACGATCTATGAACTAAAATATTGTGCATTTTAACATTTGTTTTACTGTTCTCGTGTCCCGTATAATATGTCCCCTTCTTTGTTAAGGTTGGAGGCGTCAATGTGCCCTGATGTGGTGGTAGCCCAGATTGATCCTAAGAAACTAACAAAGAAACAATCGGTCAACGCATCGGTAGGTTTGGCGTGCATTCCCCCGTGACGAAAAACACACAAACACACGTTTTTCTCTACTCTTCCAGGTACCAAGCTGTCATTTAGCCCCCAAAGGATTTTCTCCGAGTCTCAGCTGGCAGCAGAAACAAGTTAGCGCCTTTTCAGATGTCAGACAGGTGAATAAGACAATATACTTCTGGTAAACGTTTTATTTCGAAGGTTTCACTATAATAAATATTTTTTAGAACATTACCAAAAACAGGATTCACTGGAGTAGCCAGTCGCTTGATGACAATGTGCAAATGGTAAGCATGTTTCCTTCAAAAACTGAGACATTAATCAATAAAACACTGAATGCATTTATCGTGTGTTGTACAGCCCAAAATTACTGATGAGGAAGGCTGGAAGAGGTTTTGTCTGGGAAGAAAAGTCTGTTTAGGCACATCTTTCAGTGCCGATGGAGAACCTGCTCCTGAACTTGATTATAGCCAAGTAAAAAATGTCATCTCTCATAAACTCGTGTTTTGAAGGAATATAAGCAAGCTGACTGTATTTTGTCTAGGTGGGCTTCCCTCCATTCCTTAGCATTGTCAGCAGGCTCAACCAGGTACTTGTTTACTTCTATATTGCCATGTTTTAATGACAGTCAGATGCCCATTTTAATGGTCCATACATTTGTCAGTCAACGGTGCTGGTGGTTCTAGACATTCTAATTAACTGGTTGGAAGAAAAAGACTTTGCTCCACAGCTGGTGAGTTGTTCATAGCATTAAGTGACTTGTATGACATGGTATGATACAGAATACAATCTCTTTATATTTTAGGGTTGTTGGTTGTATGCACTATTGGCCTGTTTGGAAAAGCCTCTAATACCTGAAGCCCACTCCTCTATCAGACAGCTGGCGAGAAGATGTTCACAGCTTCGAAGCACATTGGTAGGGAACAAACAATTCATACTTTGTGTTACAGAATAGACTTTATTTTATTTTTTTTAACAGGAGAGTCAAGATGATGAAAAACTGCCTGCTTTAAATTTGCTTATTTGCCTTGTTGCCAGGTAATATTTTGAACTATCTGGCATCTCTGTGAAGGACTTCATAGAAATTAAATGTATTCTTTTATTTCTGCAGATACTTTGAACAAAGTGACCTCGCAGACCAGTCAGAAACTGAAATCTGAAGACTTCAAAGCAATGATTTGCTTCATATTATATAAAAAAAAATCTCAGGGGTGTTAACTATGGCACAGGGACAAATGCAACTCTCGACTTGGCCCAAATGGTTATGACCAGTAAAAATCAAACTCACCTAATGTTACAGATCTAAAATTAATGCTCCAAGCCTTAAAGGTGTGGTGCCCTCTGCATGATTCTTTGACGCCCTTGCTGTAAATCTCATTCTACACATTATAGAAATTGTGCCAATGCTGTTTGTTTTCTATTTAAAAAAATCCTATGACTTGTTTTATAATAAATGTTCTATACTTGTGGTCAAGTTATTAATATTGTGTACTGAACTGATTGCAACATACCAACAGAACACAAATATTTACCAGCACTTCCATCTTTAATTTGAAGCTAATAAATCAGGTGGTACAAAAAGGGTCAAAAAAAACATGCGCAAATAACAAATGTACAAAGGTTTTGACATCCAACTGTTAAAATGGCAATGCCATGTACAGTATATTTTAGCAAACGTCTCTGGTACCATCAATCAAGATGAGCATTGTTGAATCGTGCTTCCACTGAATTATGTTTATGAAACTACAAGACCTGCCTCCAGAAATCCTAAGCCAAAAAGTCAGGACAAGATATTCCAACAAGGATTACTGGGATTCAATGACACAATTTGATTATTGGATAAACAAAAAAATAAAAACCAATGATACTTAATGCAACAGATTTTTTTTAATGTTTGAAATTTGAAAGTGAAAAATTTGTTTAAAATTTAATAGGTCAACTGAAGGCTTAGGTTACCATTGATGACACTTCAGCGCCTTTTGTCTTTCCTATCTTTGTCTTTATGCTCCCTATCACCTCGGGAAGACCTAGCCCTCCCCTCCTCGGGCCTCCTCTTTCTTCTCTCCTTGGACCCCTTTGAGTCCCTTCCTCCACTTCTACTACCTCCCCTCTTCTTTCTGTCTCTGCTTTTTTCTGATGCCTTCCTTTTACGTTTTTCACTGTCACGACTACGACTTCGGCTGCTGCTGTTTGAGGAGGAGGATGAGGAGGAAGATGAGGAGGAAGAGCGGCTGGATCCAGATGAAGAGGAGCTGCCGCTGGAGGAAGATCCAGAGGAGGAAGAGGAACTCCTGCTGTGACTGCGGCTCTTTCTTGATAGCTTCTCCTTCTTCCTTCCTCTCCCAGCACTTTTCTCGTTTATGTTCTCATCAGGAGGAGTTGTGTTGGTGGGTTCTGCTGTGCTCACTGGTTCTATCTCCTGTGGTTGTACTTCTAAAACCTGGTTGTCAGCAGCATCACTGGGTCCTTCTAGACCAGGTATGACAAAAAACTCCACCTGGGATTGAGCCTGTGGATTGGTGTCTGAGGAGGGCTCCTGTGTCTGAGCAGTAGCCTCAAGGATATTGGGCTGCTCACATGCATTTTGGGCTTCTTGATAGGCAGCAGGCACTTCAGATGGAGAGACTGATCTCTCTTCATGCTGCAACTCGCTATGCTCCATTTTATTTCCTGGCTCTTCCCTTTCCTCACGCTCACAGACTGCCTCCATTTCTGAATCTGGACTGGCATCTTTGTTACCTACATCTTGCTGCTCCTTTCTACCCTCTGCTGTCTGTTCATCTTTTTGCACCTCACCACCTGCCTCACTAACCTCCATAGCCTCCATAGCCTCTTTGCCCTGTTTTGCCTCTTCCTTCTCCTGTTCCCCTCCATCTGCCACATTGTTCTTCCCCTCATCTGTTTTCTTATCTGCCCCCTTCTCCATGTCTTCATCTTCCTCATCTTCCTCCTCCTCTTCCTCCATCTCAGCTAGGCTCTTGTTACCCCTCACCTTGACTACCTGACCTGCTGGCTTACCCTCAGCTGTGTGGTCCATTCCTGTGGTCACTTTGGTGCCATCCTGGTCACGGTTTAGTTGACGTCGTGGGCGAGATTCCATCTTGCTGATGTGTTCGGCAAATGCCTGACGTCTCTCTTCAAAAACATCTGTCCAAAAGGAGGAGTGAAGAGGAGTAATTAAGCCACTTTTAATTGAAGCAAATAACATACAGCTGTAAATTTTAATAGCTACAGACCATTAAGTTTCTTGGTGGAGTCGTCGAGGAGTTTCTGTGTTGCAGAGCACATTTTTCCAGGAAAGTAAAAAATATGAGGCTTTGTCTTAGTGCGTATAAATTTGACCAGACAGTTATTGTGATTGGTCCACTCCTCTTGCTATGAAAAGAATAAAGATTTTAGACAAATGGATTTATGTAGGCTAATGGCAACAATGAACATACTAATACGTACCAACTGAGCCAATTCAACTTTTTGTTCCAGCAATCTCAGCTCAGTCTGTTTGGCTCGTCTTTCTTCAAACAATTCTCTTTTTTCCGTCTCCACCTTTTTCTTCTCGGCTTCTGCCTGAACTTCGAGTTTTTGCTCAATTTCTGAACGTCTCTTTTGCTGTTGCAAGTAATGCAGACATAAGGTATGAATATAAAGGATAAAAAAAGTAACTACTACTACTACTCCTCCTCCTCTTACCTTATCAGTACAAACATTTGACTCTTGTTTAAATTTCTGCAGGGTCCCCATCAGCAGGCCAAACATACGCCGATTTCTTGACACAAAAAGTGCATGATCCATGGTCATTACTTTGCACTGGCATAAAATAACTGGAATTGTAAACTGTAGTACCTCTGTTTGCCTTTCTCATCCATAGTTTGGTCTTGAATGAGGTCTCGGCGTGTTCTCTCCTTGGAGGTAGCTACAACTGACGACTGCAACGCTGGCTGCACAATAAAAAGACATGCAATGTGAAAACAAAGTAAAATTCCAAAATCTTTGAATAGCAGCACTATACGCAAAGAATACCTTTTTGACATCGTCATCATCCTCGGCGTCGCTGTCGTGGCGCATTTCTCTCCGGGGCCTCACGTCTCCTCCTCCTGCCAGCCTGAAATACATGCAAGGAATTCTTAAGTAGCTAATTTTAGTAATGCAAAGCAAAAATTAAATGACTCATGTGGAATGAAGCTTCAGTTTGGTTCAAAAAGTGTATTTACCTCATGAGCGCTCCAGTTATGTCCCTCTGCTTGGCAGGGGGGCCACCTGTACCTATGTCGGAGAGACTGCGTCTGAAAACATAACAGCAACAGTCATCCTACAACATACAAGCTTAATAGACATTTTTGGAATACCATGATTATTCAGTAAGCTAGAATTGAGGCTCATTTATTTCCTACATCTGTGGTGTATAGAGGACTACAAAGATGGTGCCTACTCTGCATAGTAGATTGCCTTTGTGAAAGTTTAAAAGTAGTTTGTTTACCTGAGTAGGTTGATTCCTCTGCCTCTACCTCCTCCAGGGCCTGCCATGGGGCCGCCCATCCGACGGAGTTGACCCGGTCTAAGAATAAAAACAAGTGAAGATAGCATAAATAACATTTTTAAAGCTCATAAAACGGATGGATCCGAGACGCAATCATAATCACACGCCGGGCCCCTTTTTTTCCCAACTCAACTGCGTACAAATCGTCCGAAATGTATTTCTGCAGCCTAATACAGTTAAACGTACGTTTAGTATTGCTGTGGTGATAGCAATGTGAAAACGACGTGGTTTGTAAAATTGGCTATGCAAAAAAGTTGGACTGCAACAAACACGTAACCCAAGGCCTGGGGCTAGTCAGATAACGAGGTTCAAATAATATATTAAATTGCGTCCACTAAGCTACTGCATGTCTATCATTACCCATGCTACTCGAATATGGGCTTATATATTTATATAGCAATGCCAAAAACAAATAAGGTAGACACGACACAATACCAACGCGGGGGTTCAGTGTTGCTAACTAACGCGAGCTAACTCCGCGGCTATGGTAAAATGTCACGCTGATCACGTCGGTGTTGCGTATGCACACGACACAACACAAATCCGGACACATAAAACAAAACGAAAAAAATACTAGATTACCTCGATTCATTTGGGTCTCGTCCAGTCAATTTGCGAATATTATCGTCCACACTTTTCAGGCTTTCTTTCGCTTTTTCAAGCTGGTCCTGCAAGCTCCGCACTGCCACCGCCATCTTGCTTCTTGTTAGCGCCAGTCACGTGTGCGTAATAAGTCGTCGTCTTCTTCTTCTTCTTCTTCTCTTCTTTCCCAGTTCCGGGGGCAGGTGGCGGTTTTACGCCCCCTGCAGCTTAAGATCAAAGTCAGCTTTATTGACAATTCTGCTGTGTTCAACATACAGTGAATCGAAATTTTGTTTCTCTCTGGCCAGGTAGTGCAAAAAGACAGTGTACTTAGCTTACTTAGTGTATGTTGAAGTCATTAATCCATTTAAATTAAATAACGTCATTTAAGAGCTAGGAAGATCACATGCCCCTCTTTTGGTTGACACCCTCCCTCTGATTTAGAGAATGACCCATTTTTTCATTGATGCCACATGTAGAATGTAAAAAGTTTAAAGAAATCAAGATGTCTTGTTTGTATTTGCTTCCAAGGGCAGTAAAATCTTAGCGCATATTTCTATTCTAATTATATGTGCATTAAAAAAGAAAAGCATATGGTGATATTGCGGTTCTCTTATGAATTTAAAATTTCCCTGTCATCCCTTCGATGTGTCCCACTTTTTCTTGAATTTCAGGCGGTCTATTCTAAGACAGTAATACAGAGCTCACGTTTCAATGGTTTCAACTTATTTTGCATTACAAATGTGTGTAAAGGGCACATTCCATCTTTATAGTAGTGTTGGTACATTGTCAGTATGAGCCACCGTTGCTTAACATATAACTTAAATAAAATGAGAAATAACATAAAATAGAAATACAATGAGTCTTGGTAGATATACACTTTTATTCACAGACTAAAAGCATTCATTCCACATAGATTCAGATCAACTTCTCGCAGGTTGAACCCTCACATGTCGTTGATTCATCAAACTTCACATGGAGGCAGTAGGCTATGTGATGTACAAACATAGATCAACTCTGCTAATAAAAATCTTCAATCCCCTGTAGGCACATTCATCTTAAAAGGAAAACAAAAAACAGAACATTTGGGAAGATTCAACTTTGATTTTATACAAGTTTAATGGAACCATTTATGCACACATTATGCTGATCACCAACTAAAAGCTCCTTAACAAATGAGTCAAAATGGTGAGTAATAACGCTGATGAAACAGTTACCATGTGTTGTTAGACAGGAGTCAAAAATTAAATCTGTCCTCTTCAAAAATAATTTCCTCCTGACAAAAATTAAGTATAGCCCACTGTGATGAATTCATCTGAAAACTTAGAGGAAAGCTCTTAACATTAACATAAAACACAATAAAACTGTTTTTGTAAAAAGAAATAAGGTTTGACATGTGTTGCATAACAGTATATTTTGATAATGCATTGTTGATACCTACAAATACTGTGCAGGCTTCACATACATATCTATAGAATGTAGACTTATTATGTGGTTCTTAAAGAAGCGGCACAGTTAGCACTGCTTGTTCCCCTTTGTGGCCATTAGTAAAACTATTATTGCAAACGATGTTGATTTTAAACAAATGCACAACATTCGTACCACAATAAAACTGAGGCCATCTAACCAGTCTCACAGAGACTAAGAGTGAGCCTGTTGTCTTCACCACGGTCGCCAGACTGACTGATCAAAATAAACCATCTTAAAAGTAAATTGAACAAAGAAAATATAGTTAGCATAAGGCCAAGTATTGTCATTGCAAGATCTTAATACTGTGTGTCTTGTGACAGTAAAAATATAATAAACAAGTGGATTATATGCATTCCTTTTGCATAGTTTGGAGGCTGGACTCAGGCAAAGCCCAGTATGCTAGACAAGGTATTGGTCAACTCTGAGCATACATAACCCCAACTCAAGACATTTATACCCACCTCAATGAGAAAGTCACTAAGGACAATGTGGCCTTGCATAAGAGATAAACAGAATTTGAGGAGAACAGAAAACAGAAATCCAATAGAACTCCAGGTCTGTTTTGTAGCAGTTTGTGTCCTTGTCTTTGTTATTATACTCACACAAGAAGGTCTTTCATAATAAGAGAACGTTTTCATTAGCTTTACAGAAATAAATATTTTTGGACACTTTTTAGGGGGTTTATAAACAGTATGAGCAATGATCAATCAATTAAGTCTGGGTTTACTGACACCGATATGAGAATATGACAATGCTGCTTTGGTAATAAATTAAATGATCACAAACCTCAGTGGTTCTGCAAAAAGAAGTTCCAGCCTCCACCAGTTTATGTGTGGTAGATGTAACAGAACCCTCATACATTTGCTACAATCACTAGTTTTCAGTTGCTGTCAACACTTTCAGATGGATTACATTAGAGACCAGCTCCTGGAATTCAAACAGCCACAAGGAATTCTCTTTGATTAATTTTTCTTCTTTTATATACTTAACAGACAGAAAATAAATATCTGCTGGTGTGGTACTGTAGAAGAACAAGTCTTAAATTTTTACCAATGAATAAGAAATAACAAAGTTGTTCATAAAACTGCTGGTCTCCACAAGTGTTTGTACCTACAGAGGTTTGTATGCCTACAGATAGTGGGAAAATGTCTTTCTCTTTTATAATATTTAAAATTAATTGTAAGACCAACTTAAGTGTATACAATAGTATACACACATATTTGCACATACACAGCACAGAGTAGTTTTTTTCTCTCAGTTGAAGCTGATGAAGCCTTCCTTAGTGTACCAGACACAAGAGTTATAAAAATGGCCTCTGGAAGTTGTGTTAACAAGACACAAAGTAAACAAAATACATTGAAAAGACAAGCTTAATAAGAGTCACTTTTGAATGGTATTACAGCTCTCCTTGCTCTGACCAGCTATTAAGCTGACGCGTCTAGTCATTGTCAGGATTTCCTGTTTACTCTTCAAACCCTTTATACTGTATATACACAGGTTCTAAATGCAGCGCATATAGTCTGAGCAATCGCCATGTGGAATGTCCTGTTCCTAAACCATTTCTAGCAGCAATCACTTTACAGCATTAAAACCGGAACTAAACACCTGACAACTTAGCATTTCATGCACACTGGCTTTATATTACAAAGCCTTTGGTTACATGGCTGCCATGCAGTAAATATGTGATTATCTTGTAACAATTCAACCCTGCATAGAAACTCCACAGCTTTCAAATGTTCAGTCCCGGTGTTTAGATTCTTTGCCTCGTCGCGTTCAGCTTTACATTGACCCACTCTTGACCAGAGTAAATCATAGTCTTTGCATGCTACAATGTTTTTTTTAAACTGAACTCAAAAAGCTTTGGAATTAAGCAGGGTACCATAGGGTTCAGGTCAACTCATCCTGTCATACAATTACACGTGGAAGAGCCCAGAATTGGACAAAAAAAAAAAAAAACCGTTTCAGTCCAGTTTAATACAGCAGAGTGGGAGCAAGCAAAGCCAAGGTCAGTGAATCAGTATATGAATATGACCTTGTGAGTACAAAAGGGAGTCAACACAGCCTCCTGCTAGATTATGCGCGGGCACTTCAGACAGACCAGCGTCTGTTTCACGACGGTCTTTGGCAGCTCAAACAACAAGAGGAGAACAGATCCAGTGACTCCTTAGGCCTGAGTTATAGTTACCATCCCTCCTTCTCTTTTCCAAAACAAACTTGATCCTGAGAATAAGCCATTTCTGTTCATGCTTCCTGCTGCAGAATGTGAGATAATACACAGAACACTAGTCCTGCCTGAGACACATACTATTTTAGTTGTCCAATAGATACACTAACCATTACAATTTGCGACAACAACACAGGCACACTCAAGACATTTTAAATATAGATAAATATACAATGTGTGGAAGTGTAACTCTAATATCAAAGTACTTAAGTGAGAACAAGCAACAAGGGCCACAAACAACAGGCAAAATTTACAGAGAAAAAAGGTTAAAAGCAGTGAGTATACAGATGCTTTTAGGCACAAGTTGGGTCATTTTAATAAACCGCTATAAGCTAAAATGCTGAGCGTGATCTAGCCTTTATTCAACCCACTGACCCCATGAACATTTGCATGAAAGTAAAATTTTCTCTGGTCAAAGATAAAAGCAAATTTAAACAAATGTTTTGCTTTTATCTACATTTTGCCATTGCTGCTCCTTAAAAAGGTCCAGGCCCATAACAACCTTGTCATTCTGTGCAAGGAGTGGTTATGGAGGTTAAAAATCAATAAATGTTCTTTTAAAAATGTTTTTAAGATGAGATCTCACTACATCCATAATCCCAGATCTTAAAAGATTGCCTCTGTGTTGTGAATAAGTTTGGATAAAAAAATAGAAGGGGGATTTTTTTAAATAGTCTACATTGGTGTATCTGAGCATACAGTTCCATAAATAGCCACAGGTGGTTTCAAAGTAACTATAGGTACCAAAGTGCTTTTACTCCTGAGATATAGACCATTGAAGTAGTAGGCAAACACCATAGGCCCAACAACAAGAACAGTTCATGGTGAACCAAGACAAGTGCTGGCACATTGTAAATACTCTCTATAGCAGCCTTGATACTGTCCCATGCCAGCCCAGTCCCTTAAAACAACAATGCATATGGCATTACCAGCGGCTGTGGCCATTCTGAGGACCAATTGGTAAGATCCCTGCTCAGAAAATGTCTTTGTAAAGTGTGTCATTATAACATTAAGTCACACACTATAGCATTGAATGGCAAAATACTTGGCCCAATCATTCCCTGTTGCAACATTTGGTAACTCAGCAAGAGTGTGTTGCCTTGACAAAGACTGAGTGTTTCCAAACATGTTGGCTTAAGACATCTCTAAAAGATGCACTTAAAATAAAAAAAGAGCTCTAGATAAATAGAATATTCAAGGACCACTAGCAATCGGGCCCAGCAGTTCATCCATCTAAGCAGTTCATCCAAAAGTCCCCAAAGCAACAATACGCACGGCCACATGTGTGATGAGCATTCTGCCATTCTTGACCTTAATCTTGGAAAACAAATGTATGATTAAGTTAGTAAACCCTCAATAGTGGAGTGGGGTTTTCTCAAATGGCAAGTGAAACATCACCAGAAGCATCCAGAAAACAAGAGCTTTTGAAAGGCAACAGTGACTGAAAATAACATTTTTGTTTTACTCTGAGTGACTGGTTCACACATCCTACTACAAGAAAACATCACGTCATTGTTATGGTCATAGTGATTTTAAATACCACCTGAGACTGATGACAACCTATAAGCCACAGAAAAGAGCCCCATGACTAAATGCCATGTTGTGCTGCGAGTGTCACACACAAGTCTTGGCCATTGGTGAAACATGCAATGTTTAACCCTGACTGCTGGCGGTAGATATTATAATAGAGTAAAATTTATATATTGGAGAAAGAGAGAACTAAAGCACCCTTACAAACAGACTGGCCCACAGAATGATAAATAAGTTACATTCAGTGCATCCGTTTCATTGTCCCTGTTGTTTACAGAACACTTAAATCCTCTGTAGAGAAAAACAGATTTAGCTGTGCTGTTGCTGGTATGTATGCAACATCTTTGTTTGAAAGCTCTGCCAAAACAAATGTTTGTGTTATTTTAGCACAGCCTCGTGAAATGTCTGGACTAGACATTATGAATGGCGATAGGAAACAATAGCCATTTCTTTGTGTGTGTTGCATTCCAGAGTTTAACTATACACCTTGTTTTAAGTGGATGCCCACAACGGCATCAGAATAACACTCTGAAACGGTAACCTGTCAAAATATCAACCTCTGGAGGATACCACTGATGCATCACCTAGAATATACAAAATATATGTAAATATATCAACTTTAAACATAATAAAATAAAACGGGTGAATTGTACAGTGAAGGGGGTTTGAGTACTTTAAAGAATTTGGCTTCAAATGTCAGTCAGAAGACAAGGCTCCATCCTTTGTCCTCATGAGAACAGTTGAGAAGGTTAGCAGGGTGGGAATACTAGCAGCAGGGACAGATATCTGAATCAGCAAGGTGCACTTGGCCTTTACATGCTACTGAACAATGCTCAAAACCCTGAGTCATGGAAAGCACATGACCGTAGCCAAAAACTAGATTTGCACCTGCCAAGGTCAGTCAGTTTATTGTACAAAATTCCCACCCAGCTGGAAATGTTCTCAATATAGAAGACAAATGAATAATGTGCTCCAATCAGACCATCCAAAAGCAGCTCAGATTAGAATGAGAGTGTATGAGTGAGAGGTATATTTACCTTCACTGCTAGAGACGGTTTTTAAAAGACTGACAAATGCCAAAAGATTGTTGAACTAAAGCACTCATCCCCTGCACCTTTAGCCCCAATCATTTCATCATCATTCAGCAAGTCTGCTATGTCCTGTCTTCACTGTGGGTGGGATAGCAATATATGCAAATACACACATCTATAGAGGCAAATAAACCACCACACATGATTTAAGATTAGAAGCAGAGCAAAAGTTAACAATAAAATATGTTGAAGAGGTTAATAAGGTGAAGCTCAATTTAGTACATGTGAACAAAACCAGACCAGAATGACTGTGCCAACAAAGTCAGAGCAGAACACTGAATGGTAGTCAGTTAGCTGACATCAGAAATAAATAACCGCAAAATAAAACCGTGGGAGTCTAATATCTGCTCTGAATAAAAGTTTGAGGTTTCATTTGACTTAGTCTGGCCTGGTTTTGATACTTGTTGGCTATTTTAAGCACAAATCACCCTGTCTACATGCCCATGCTAAAAGCATGCACCTCTTGGTGGAAATGTTGGGTGGGTTCGGATAAAACCAGGTTGGAATCCAGACATGGGTGCCAGACGCGTCCAAGGCCCAGGGACACCTCTTTTACCAGATTATGAAACGGATCACCTTCCATGCACATAGACTGGTCGGGGTCAAAGTCGATACTCTCCTCAGACACCGTCAGGACCTGAAGGCTGGATCCTCGCAGGCGGGAGATGGCTACCAGGTTATGAGACCAAACAGTGTATCCTTTGGTGGAACAGGAGAGAAAACAAAAAAGGTAATGTCAGAGTAGTTTATTTCCATATAAATCAAGGAATAAACGTTCAAACTCACCATGCAAGACCAATACAGTCAACTTCGTACACCTCCAAGCCAAGAGAACCAAGGGGTCCTCATTGCGATTCACGCTGAGGTCCGGAAAGTCAGGGTCATCTCTCAAAAGAAGGAAATGAGTAAGTGTTTTGTTGTATTGCTGAGAAATGAGCTCCAATGTGGCATCAGTCACAATGTTGCTGTAACTGTCGAGGTGGAGACGCTCCAAAGGGAGACTGGGTTTAAGGACCCGAAGGAGCTCTGAGCCCACCACTTCAAGAGCCATGATGTAGACTCTCAGATTGGTGCTAACACGGACCTATTTGGAAACAAACATTTATATACAGGACATTTTCAATCAGAGATGGTGATCATTAAACTGATCCTTACAAGTGCCTTCCAGTCATCTTCTGTAGCTATCCCGTCCAATGGTTTAAATTCTAGGGCAGCACCATTGAGTAGCAGCGAGAGACGATGCAAAGGAGTACGACATGGAGATGCCAGTAAACCACAAAGCTCTGATGTCAAATCAGAAAAATCCAGAGCAAGGGACTGAAGATTCGAGAGCCGACTCAACTCTGATGGTGAGACAAGTATTCCTAAGATCAAAAAATAAAAATTAAAACAATCTTCTTACAGGTTTGCGGACAAGTGCACAAATAAAGATGCCATACCCAGCTGGTGGTCCAATAAACTGAGGTGCTGTAGGGTTTCTGCTGAAGGGTTGGACAGACAAGCTAAAGAGCTGGGGGTCACCAGACCAAGCATGAAGCTACATGAAAGCCACCGGAGCTGCCGGCTGTTGGACAAAAACTCCATGAACAATTGCTGGATTCTGTGGAGCAGAGAACATTATAATGAACAAAGCAAGGATGAGAACTTGAGCCTCAATTACACCCTCCTGTGGCAGTCATTTGTTAAAAAAAAAGTAAATCACCATTGTCATTTTAGGTCATCATATCATATTCAGTTATAACAAAGACAGCATCAGTAGCTGTTGAACTTGTATTGCATTTACTTACTCATTGATCTTTTTGTCCCCCTGTTCGATTTGGTGGAGGCTGGAACTGTCCAATAGTCCCTCTTGTTGAAGAACACAAGTGTCTCCATACAGACGGAGCCTCTGGAGGTTTCTAGCGCGCAACAGAAAACACAATGTGAATGAATTAACTATTATTTATTAATAAATTTAGCTTATGACAAAAAAGATTGTGGATGCCACGTTAACAACACGAGTTTATAAGGCGTAAAAAGATGGTTATTAGCGACATTGGAGGTATAACCCCCGGTTACGTAACAGTAAATGTCAGGGTTTGTTTATAGCTAATAACGCTAGCTGTTAGCCTCAACTGCGCAACAAATAAACTATATTCAACATAAAGCTAGTATCTGGAAATCAATAGTGTGACGCTGTAATGTTACCTATTATTTCTGATGCTGGTGAAAACACATAACACCTGGTTCAAATAGGAGACCATGGCGTCTTTCCAACGCACGGAGAGTTGCGGGTCGCTGTCTGCACCGCGGGAGGGCTCCATTCGAGTGGCCGATGCGTCGCTGTTCAATGGATTCAGGTAGCCTTCAACTGGGGCTAGCTCGAGCTGCAGCTCCCGCACGAATGAACCGAATTTCCGCATCAGAAACTCAAGCTTCCGAGTCTCATCGGAGCTTGAACCACCTCCACCTATCCGCAGTCTGAGCTCAGTCCACAGCGCAGGGTAGAAGAGACACTCCCTCCAGCGCGAACACACGGACGAGGCCCGCAGCTTGTCTCGATCCGACAGAAAGGAGAATATATGGACAATAAGCTCGCTGGGCAAAGCCATGGCTCCGATTCCCCCACACAGAGCCATGGCGAGCTTAGAAAGTCAATATTCACCAACCAATGCAGTTGTGAAAAAGCGCTGTAAACCGTGATCGAAGTGTCTGCACCAGAGGCGTGTACCATCTATTCTCCCTCTCAGGGTAAAAACAAACGGTTTTTTCCCCTTTACCTTCAATAGTATTGGGCCGTACCATTATTTCCACTGCGCGGGGTGGTCTAAAAGGAAGTTTTTCAACTTGCCGTTAAAACAGCAAATAGGTGTATAGCTATATTATGATGATACAAAGATATTAACACCTTTACAGCAATACATATAACCCATATATTTAATCTATAATACGTGGTAATATTTCCAACTTGATGGTCCAGTCCCAAACTGCTGTTATTTTTGCCATACAGTATATGCCCACAGGAGAGCAGTGTTTGCGGCAAAATGTAAAAGACACACGTGATTTTTATTTTGGAGTTTTTAACAGACAGACCCCTCCATTCCCATTGCAGTCAAGTTAGACCAACTACAGTAGACCTAGATCTTATAATTCAGGCATGAAATTCGTCTAAGAGGCTGCAAGAAAAAACAAGTCAGGCTTTGCTTCGGCGTGTTCTATTTGTTTATATGCACTAACTATGCAAATAATTGATTATAAAGCCTATTAACCACAAACGTTATTATACAGGGGTGTAAGAATCTAGGTCTCAGAGGCCTGCAGCACATTTCATCACCAATCACCAGATGGCAGTAGAACTCCACTTATTTTTGTTTATACAGTGAACCCTCGTTTATCGCGGGGGTTAGGTTCCAGAAATAGCCCGCAATCAGTGAAATCCGCGAAGTAGGACAATTTTATATTTTACAATTATTCTACATGTTTTAAGGCTGAAAACGCTTCACCAGACACATTATACACCTTTCTGAGACTGGTATTAACATTTTCTCACATTTTTCTCTTGTTTAAACACTCAAACTTTTGTAGATTTTCATTAAAATATATTAATAGTGGGGGGGGGGGGGGGGGGGGGGCACGTGACACGCGGACACGTGCGCGCGGACACGTGCGCGCGGACACGTGTGTTTGTTTTGGTACCACATATCCATGCCATGTGCGAAAGTTGAGTGGAAAGCGACCTGGATATCATTTTGGGCAAGACTCAAGCCAATGCTAACAGTGCCAAACCGCTAACAGACGCCTCTGAGCACCAGTCCTCACCACAAGACCAGGTAAGACTAACCTGGGCTCACAAGGGTTGGTTGCATTTCACCCCGGCTCCAAAATCAGACCGCTATCAATGCATCGCCAATACTCCACAGCTCTCTAGGACGGGGTTGGGTTCATTCTCTCAGCGTGACGGGGAAGAGCCACTGTCTCCTCTGTGCGCGCGAGTGTCCTCCCCCCGCTGCGGGCTCCCTCGAATGCGGCTCTCCCCGCTGCGGCTCCCCCGGCCCGTCCATGTTGATTCTTGGCTCTTCCATGGTCCGGCTCGCACTCTCTTCCATGGCTCGTGCAAGTAAACAAAGGCCACACCTCCTGTCACCCAGGCGCTCTCGTGAAGGAAATCAGAGACTCTGTCCCTGGTCTAGACCTGGTTTAGTCCTGGTTTAGACCTGGTTTAGACCTGATTTAGACCTGCTTTAGACCTGGTTTAGTCCTGGTCTAGTCTCTTAGCTAATCAGGGCGCAGGACAGAATGTTACACTGTAAAAAAAAGTTACACTATAAAAAAATTTGGGGGAAAAAAAAAAAAAAAAATTGAAAAAAAAAATCCGCGAAACAGCGAGGCCGCGAACAGTGAACCGCGATACAGCGAGGGTTCACTGTACAACGACGTCAATGAGAAACGTAAGTTCAAAAAAGTAAAAAATAAATTTTCTAAATGTGTCAAATAAATGTAAATACACTTATTCATACAGACAATAGGGCAGATTAGTGTGGGGCCTAAAAGTTGCTGGCTGTAAAATATCCTTGGACCTTACCATTCCTAAACAAGGCTGTGACTGCTTAGAGAAAGATGGCCATTCAAACAAACTGACAACTGATCAACCACAGACTGGAGCGAAACAAGGCTTTTCATATGAGATTGCAAAGACCATCTTCAAGATGAGAGGCAAAAGTGACGACTGAAGAAAATAGATCTATTCATGAGGTATGATGTGTGCTGGGGCCTAGTAGCACACACACACACACACACACACACACACACACACACACACACACACACACACACACACACACACACACACACACACACACTAGTTGATAATAACCACTCAAATACCTACACCTACAGTCATTTTTATCCCGTGGACTAAAATGACTATAGTCTTATGTACAAAAAGTCCAAATGAATAAAAAAACAAAACAAAACAAAAAAAACAATGGTCGCTACCGTGGAAACTATGAGGCTACATATTGCAATACAGAAAGCACAAGTGTGAATTGGTGGTCTTGGATACTAAACTTGGATTTCACTAAAATTAGTTCAGCCTGGCAGCTTGTTGAATTTGTTAAATTTAAGAGGACAGATGGGGTACACTGGCTGAGACGTTTGTGCTCTAATGCTACAAAGGCTGGCTAGGGGTAAAAATATTTCTTAAGAAAATAATTTGATGGTGCACAACAACAGCATCTGCAAGAACAACCTTTAGATGCAACCTATACATAAAGTTATTTCCTCGAATATAAAACTGAAAAGCTCACATCTGGAAGCAGTGAAGGTCACATAATTTCATCACAATTTTATAACTGTTTCCTTTAAGCTACTGTATAGTCTAGCAGTCTAGTAGTGCCAATTTAGTCACTTTCCAGTCAGGCTACAAAGCATTTCACAGCACTGAGTCTGCACTTTTAAAAGTTTTAATGACCTGTTTTTAATAACTGATGCTGGTGATTCTGCCATTTTAGAGCTTTTAGACCTGATTGCTGCCTTGCCTGTCTTGAATGTGTGTCGTACCTCTCTGGGCGGTCCTTCACCGTAAAGCTGGGGGAATCCACCTCGTCGTCCGCCCCTCTTCTTAGTGGAGTCCCCCAGGGTTCAATCCTATGCTACTTGCTCCAACATGGTGAAATTTTTAAAAGACATGGTCTCTCTTACTATTTTTATGCAGATGATTGCCAGATTTACTTGGTCACATTTTTATATAGCACTTTTCCACTTTCAAGGCACTCAAAGGCTTTGAGTCAAAGCGCTTTACACCATTCACCAGTATGTAGACACTGGGGGCAAGGTAGACTAAGGACACAATGACAGTGGGAGTTGGAATCACACCAACCAACCTGTGGGTCAGTGGATTTGACAGCTCAACCAATGATGTTTATGTCAAGAGTGTTTGTCGACTCAACGTTCAGACTGAGTCGACAAACCCTCTTACCACCTGAGCTACTGTCGCCCATTGCAAAGAAGGGTCACTGCCTCCGACACCCCTACACGACTGTTTATCTGAAGTCAAGGCTTGATTGGGCCAAAACTTTTTAAAACTGAATGAAGCAAAGACTGATACTGTTTGGATCCATTGATGTGGGACCCCTCAAAAATGATGTGCGCCCCACAGTCATCAACCTTGGCGTCACCTTAGACAGTGATTTTAAATTTGACAAACAGATCAATGACTTTTTTATCATTTGCAGCTTTTATCCAAAGTCAAACCTTTTTTTTTCTGGCTTTTAACACTGCGTCAGTTCTGTGGTCCTCTGTGTCATTTATTTATCTTTAATTTATTATTTATTATTTTTTTTAAATTGATTGCTATTCTGTGTTTTTACTTTTATTTTATTTTACTGGTTTTATTGTTTTAAGACTAGTACGATTAAATCTGAGCATTTATTTTATCATTATATTATTATTGTTATTACTATGTATTTGTGCAGCACTTTGGAAACTGTTTATGAAATGTGCTGTATAAATAAAGTGGTTTGGCTAAGTTCTAGCTAAGACACACATTGTAGACAACAAGATATCATGAATTTGTTTTAAAATGATTGAAGATATCCTAAGTACAAGTGCACTGAATTGTACTGTAAAAATGACACTTTATCCATTCATCACCATGTCAAATATTTACACAAAGGGCGGTTGATAGTAAACGATGAACACTTGTTGCTACAAGTCCCATCTGAAGCACCATGCATCACTGTCAACTCTATCAGACCAGTGTTGTGGAGGAGAATGTTTGACAAGCCTGATCTGACATAAAATGCATTGAGCTGTGGAATACGACAAGATGACTGCACTGTTAGAGCATAGCACAATTCTATTCACATTTCTGTACATATGAAGATTTTAAACCACTCCACTCAAGCAAGCAAACCAGTTAGGTTTGAAGAAGAAGAAGAAGAAGTGAACTTTATTGATCTCACACTGGAGAAATTCTTCTCTGCATTTTAACCCATCCTATATATATATATATATACATATATTAGGAGCAGTGGGCAGCACACACATTAGGGCACCCGGGAACCATCTCCATGATCTTCTTGCTTCGGTTTGGTCAGGACCTAAGCAGGAGGTACCTATCATGCATGTTTTGGGTTTGCTTGAGAAAACAGAAACCTAAACCAATAGAGTTTATGATTTTTGAGTCATTACAGTCACAAAGGGCCAGTTTAGAAATTACAGTCAATTTTGTGGTGACAGATTTTGCCATTGAAAGCAGACAAAGCATTTACCCCTGGAATAGAAGTGATGTGAATCCATGTGAAATGTAAAAAGCTTCTGTGGACTTACTTTCTTATGTGACCTGGCAGCAAAGGACTACAGGGCAACATCTTGACACTGAAATACTTTTCTTCGGTATGTAAATAGAAGTTTGTGTCGAATCAAGCAGTACTTCTGACCTCTACCGTTTAACCAATTGGCCAAAGATGTTGAGAATTTGCCTTTGCGTCGGCTTCTGTCGCTGTGATGAGAACTAAAGTGTGAACAGTGGACTTGTGTCACTGTTAGACACATGCCAGCTGTTCTGAGAGCCATGTTGGACAGTCCCCAGTCAGACGCCATCTTGAATGTGTGCCTAATACAGTCTCCATGGGGCCCTGCACTAGAAGCTGGCGCATTATCCTTTCACTTTTACATACCATTAGCAAATCTGGAACAATCTCCTTTTGAAGTTTGTAAGATTTAATGCATATCAGAACACTAATTTTAGGGCCATTATTTATCACAGGTACTTTTTTGGGAAACTTTTTTGTCATTTTTCTATATTTGAATAAGATCTAAGCTGTAGATGAGTGAATAAATAACTTGCACGACTCATTATAGATACAAACTATCTAACTACTAACTAAGTGGTGCATTCTGTTATTTATTGCAGCTCATAATGCCATACTGAGGAACAACATTCCTGTATAGACAAGCAGGTGGTGGACCCTGCCCTAAGAAGAAGAAGTTACATTGTACCTTTAGGTTTATCTAAATAAATAGTGCTTTTATAACACTTAATTTTTCTTTTAAGTGAAAAATAGGGAACAGCATCAGTTGAAAAGAATAACATTTTTGGTACATTGTATTCTAAGAAAATTATTACAACAAAAGCTTTGGGAGAAACACTTTGGTGTCAACTCAACCCATTTATTATCAAGCTTTTCAGTTGTTTTCATGCTCAGTCAAGAATTATACTAATATCCAAATACATCAACCAAAAAGGCTCTGTCATGTATAATTCATTAGTGACGCACAAATCAAAATGTAACTGATGTGTTTTTCCATGTTTCTAGGCTGCTTCATCCATTATGATCAACATATCAATTTTATAGAAAAAAATCATTTGTTCTCCTAAAACCTCCTAAAATAGAATTGCAACAAATAAATAACATGATTTATGTGATAAAGAGGTTGAGTTTGCCAATACCAGCCGCTACAGTGTAAAGTTATTGATATTTGTGGTAATTTACACAATGTTTTATGCCTCAAATGACTGTTTGTACTTTTCACAGTGAAACTGCAGACACATAATACTCCCAAGTTTAGTTCTCCACTGTGATCCCATTCTACTCAATGGATGCTTTTCCCTGAAAATCATGAATTGATGTTCAGATTTAAAGAGGCACTGCATAACACAGACCCCCCAGGATTTCGCGGGCATTTTTTGTGATTGTTGCGGGCTAAAATGCCTGAATTTGCGGGAGCTTTTCTAAAAAGTTGCGATGAAAGTTGCGGTGCTTTTAAGGTTTTTGTTGCGATTTTGTTGCGGGAGGAAGTGAAAGTTGCGATAAATAGTTGCGATTTTCGCTTTTTGAATAATATAATAAATAATATAATAAATTTAATAATATTTTGAATACTGAGTTATTACTGACAAAGAATAATACAAAGACACAGAGATCACAGATATGGTCCTAAAACAACTTTACCAATATCGAAAATAAATTACTACTAGGAGGGGAACTGTTTCGCGCGGTCTTTTGCTGTTATTTTTGTGGGCAAATGGCGCCGCAGACATGTTTCTTTGCCATTAGAAGCCGTGTCCCAGTTCCCAGGGCGCGCGGCTCGGAGCGTGGCCCGAAGGGCATGTGCGTCACACATTTCGACAGTACACCGGCGCGACGACTGCTGTCCCACTTCTTTTTTGTCCCATGCGCAGTTAACACGCGGTCCGAAGACCGCAGTCGTTAAGCGGCCCGTGGACTGCAGTCAGGGCTGAGCAAGTGTGCACTGCCTTGACTGCAGTCTGAGCCCCCTTCGGGCCGCGCTCCGAGCTGTGCGCTCTGGGAACTGGGACACGGCCGCAGTTTCGTTTTGTCACACGGAAGTAAAGCAGAATGATCAAAGGAGAAGTTCAATTTGTCAACTGGACAAAGTTTGTTTGGTTGAAAACGTTTCGCCGCTCATCCGAGAGGCTTCGTCAGCTCTGGTTATTGTACTGGTTAGACCCTGCTTATATCTAGCTGCCGGGAGGCGCGTCCTACAATGACAAAAGCTCTGAAACCGATCCCCCCTAATCTGTCTGCTTTGTAAAGCAGAATGTTGCGGTTTCCAAACTCAAACCTTTTAGCCGCCAAGAATATGAGGTTGGGTCCTATGGCTCGCAGATTTGTGATGCGCAAAGAGGAGGCTATGGTGACAGATACGCTGAGATCCAGATATGTGTTTTGTGCATTTATTACAAAAAGAGCGCACACAGTTATGACAGCGCAGCAGGATGAAATGAAACTCATGAAAACCAGCAGGATGAACAGATTAACGTGAAAGATGAATGAATGGTTTGCGGTCAACAAAAAATACGGCTACACCCCAACCCTGGCTCTCTCCTCTGTGTGACAGGTGAGCGCGCGCTTTTATACGCACACATTTCCGTACGTGCACATACCCACACTCACGTGACCCACCGCCTCTGCCGCACACACACACACACACACACACACACACACACACACAGACACACACACACACAGACACACAAACGCACCGTGCACCTCATCTCAGTTATGTCTCCTACACAGAAGGAAGTTGGTCGGCGTTCAATACGTCGCCGATGATTGGTCAAAATTAGTAAAAATTGCGGGAAAGTTGCGGTGATTGGTCAAAATGGCAACACCACCCTGAATTCGCGGGAATTGGCTGAAGTTGCGTTGAAGTTGCAAATCGCAACATCGCGAATTCCTGGAGGGTCTGATAACATTTCTAGTGGAGAGTCTGCCAACTGCGTGTCTCCATGGAAATGTTATTGCCTTGACTGGAATGTTCCACAGTATAAATTAAACATATCACAAGGGCAGAACAGATTACAGAACTACACTACATTACAATTCACATCTGTGGAGAGTCACCCCTATTCACAGAAGCAATTATTGTATTTTTAAGCAACAGAAACACCCGTAATGAATAAATGCTTGATGCATATGTTTAATGTCATCTCATGAAACATTCAAGAAAAGCAATAACATGTCCTTGGAGACAGGTAGGTGGAAGACCATTCACCAGAAAAGTTGCGTAGTGCACCTTTAACTGAATTTTCCAGAGACACAGTGTTTTGGAAATGATCAAATATGGACATACACCAGGTTATACTAGAAAAAAACAGACATAATGCAATGTAAGACATTTTACATGGTAAATGAAGCTAACATACCTTCCTTGACAGCCAGAAGGCCCCAGGTTTCCCTGCAGGGACTACATCAACCCAAACATGCAACCCAAAATCGTCCAGCTAAAGTCCGGACTAGTGTTTCAAATGTAAAGAGCGATTTTCCTTGTATAGTATATCTTATCTACCACTTCTCCACTTCCCGACTCTTCAATAGACTCATAGTTTGTCTCTCTTGCTATCTTGATGGCCGAGTGAAATGTCTGATGCCCCCCTTCGTTGTGCTAAATATCTGGGTTAACTGTAATTTCAAGAAAACTGCAATCATAAAGCAAGTAATATATCCTATGGGACACCTAGAGTACTCTCCAAAATCTTATGTAAATGTAAACAAAGGTGTAGGCATCTTCATCCTTTTGGCCATTCTTGTACTTCTCCGCTGCCTAATTGTGCGTAAATAATGACTGTTGCTCAACACATTAACTCTTGAATCCACTCTTTGCTCCACTTTTCTAGGGCCACACTGTCGAGGTGTTTCAGGGTCAGAGAGGTTGTCGCAACAATAAGTGATGCAATGTCATGCCACAACACCGACACGTGTCTAGATTTTTTATAAACTGTATAATAATGAGGGACTTAAAGCATAGTGAGGTAGTGAAAAGAATACATTGTTATCTGTACCAGAAAAAGAAGATATTTTTAGCTGAGTTTCTGAGATTATGAGTATCATGTTGAATTTGAATCGCATTGCCAGTAAAAAATAGTGCCTTGTCATTGTGATCAAGTTCCCTGCTGTTTTGTAAACCAATTAAAGAGTGAACAGCCCCTGCCCTAACAACAAATAGTATAATGCTGGCTTTATTTTTTTTTTATCGTTCCACTGATTTGAATATGCAATTAGTGTGAGCCAGTGTATGTCTCTATCTTATCATATCATGCATAATTTGTCTTTACAGAGATAGAAGAGATAAAGGTAATCAGAAAACCAACCTTATGCAATAAGATGAGTTTTCTGTTCATTAATGTGATTTTTATCTGTCAATCATATGACCAAGTGAAGCTTTCCTTTCCATTTGAGCTGTCAAATTAATTCATTCATTTTAGGGTGTGGCTTCAAGGATAAGCCTTTTAGAATTTCCATCACACTCCAGCACGCTTCTATTGTATTTCATTTTTTACTAAGTGAAAATACAGTTCTAAATTAATTAATACAAATTAATACTGACACAAGTTGTCCTTAACCTTATCACCAGTTGCATTTTGAGAATCGCAGTCACCCCTGATACTGACATAGAGAATCACTTTATCCTGCCTACTTTGGTTTAAGCATCCTTCCTTACAGGGCTGTATCATCCTGTCCTCTGCCCGTTATGGCTCCCAACTGAATGTTATGAAGTAGATTCCCTGGCAGCCTCATTTCATCTGGGAACCACTGGAGTCATTCCTGCCTCTCCTGAGATCTCTCCCCCGCTGTGCCTCCCAGACTGCCATATTACCCACAAGTCTTTGTTCTGTGTTTTGCTCTGCCACTTTCCCCTCTGTTGTGAAAAAGGTGCCGGTGGAGCAGAGGTTACCAAACACCTGGAGAATGGTGGGAGAGCAATAACGACTGTGTGTGTGTCAGCGTATGGGTCTGAGCCCTCTAGAGACCCAAATGTAGAAACCTATTAGAAAGAGCTGCCACTGCACTCTGCCCCTGTCTCCCATAGGATTGTACTGAGCAAGACAAGCACACCAGCCTCCCCCTCTTTAGTCATTTAAAGACATTATGTGAGAAAAGAGTGGGTACATTAATCTTTGAGTAATTTCCAGTGTTATTTCTTGTATGTAAAATATTGATCCTTCTGCGAGTTGCTGTAGATCAGCTTAGAAAATATCATTATATCCAATCCAATCTGCTGCGGTTCATAATATGCATATGCATATGCTTTCATTTTTATTTATTACTTATTTTCGCTTTATTCAACCAAGAGGACTTGGCCAAGGTACCAGCAAACACAATTAAGACCGATGCCCTTCCTGATGCAACCACTTGGCTATATAAAACAAAGCTAATTATATTTTTTTGTTGCTGGGAACCATATTTGTGGGTAAAAGCATGCTATACAGTAAATGAACATGTGCTCATGGAAATGAGTATAAATTGTTACATTCATAACCAAAATTAATATCTCTTCTTGTCTTAAGATTCCAACCGCATTACAAGAAATTAGGAAAAATATGTAAATCTACAAGGCACAAGAGATTCAAATTTTATTTTTATTTTATTTTTTTTAACTCACCAATGACTTGATCCAATTTCACCATTGTTTTCCCATCAGAGGTTGTCAATCCATGTCTTAGGGCTAGTTCTGTGTTGAGGCGGCTCCAGAGACCAGGCTGATGTCTTTATCATTGTAGTGATGAAACTCGTCTCTGGGTGCTTTTGTACTTCTTATTCTTTGCCTTCACTCCGTTTGCATGTCTTTGGGGGCCGCTGTCTCATATTAAACCACAGTTACTGACAGCTTCATTAACACGCGTTTGGAGTATCAGGGAAATGCAAGGCAGACAGAAAGGTACTTCAACTATATATTTTTTTTTTCACTTACATGTGACTTGACTGTTGAATGCAGTTTTACCAGTTAGACAGAGGGGGCACTGTTGATCTTCACATATATATTTACCCATTGGCTTTCCCCACACAGGATTTTCTTCAGGAGCAACCAGAAACCTGACCATCTTATACATGAATGTTTTCATATACAAATGCTCAATCTCTATTTCCATTTCTTTGAATTACTCTGCATGAATCACATTATTATAGTGGTGTTCATTACTGTTGTATTCCACGATTTATTTCAAATGTAATTTTTGCTACATGGCTGTATATTTTTTAACCACTTAATTTGTACAGCTATACTTCCACTCTTATCTTATTTGGGGATTCTCATTTTTACTGCTGCACTTGAATTTCTCCTCCGTACAGCACAGTGGCTGAGTGGCTGTACTCTTGCCTCACAGCAAGTAGGTTCCAAGTTCAACTCCCCAACTGTGTTATCAGTACAGATATCATATTCCACTTATCTTGCTTCTGTAAGGGGTCACCCCATTTTATCTAAAACCTTAGAACTGAATACTTTAATGAATATAGAGCATATTAATATTCTGCATCATAACTTATCACTTGACAACATCCTATACACTGACCAAATATTTTTTTTATTCAGGATTCACAGTTTGCAGTCTAACATCTACATCTGCACTACTATCTGGCAAATCAAGAATATTTTAACACGCAAAAAACTAAAAATACATTTGTAAAAAAACATCAAACACAAAACAACTCAGAGAAGGAGCGCTTGTCTTTCTTTCTCTCATTTTGCCTACAGTGTGTGGTGGGAGATGAGAGATTGTGAGCTTTGACATGTGCAGTGCTGTTCTATTGTTCTATTTCGGGCCACGCTGCTATACCTGTGTTAGATACAGTGGTGCACATGGAGCACTTTGTCAAAGCACTTTAGTTCTGTAGCCATGCCATCGCAGGCCTAATATATATGATAAAAGGCCATTGCAGTGTAGTCCTTTCCTTAAATAATGAAACACAAATCTGACTTCATACAGCAGTGGTTTTTCTGAGAACATAACAAGATAAGTAATAGATTTTCTTATTTGTTCATGCATCTCACCTTAAATGCCACAAAATGACACATCCATATTGATTTCTTTCTACTAACATGCACATACAGATGCCTTCAGGTGCACTATATGTCGGATGTGTAAAAGTCCCAGGAAGTCTAACCTTTATTGTATCCAGGGCCAGCATGACATCATTTCCAATCGGAGCTGTGATGTGATGGACAGTGGGCAGCTGCAAGACAGGAAGTAAACTCAAGGGACGTAAAGTCAAATATTGCCGTAGGCTTTTGTACTTGTCTGATTTAGTTCCTGCTTCACAGTGTCACTAGTTTTAAGAGGTAGAAAAAACTGAGCAGAAGCCATGACATTATTTCTGTAACAGGGAAGGTGACTTGTATGGTGTCTTTAATTTGGGTGAATAGGACAGTGGATAGAAGAAATTGAAATTTGTGTTACTGTAAGATCATTCCTTGCATTCTTCTGTGTATTCCAGGCATGCCCCACAGGGAGAAGCCCCCAGAGAAAACCCAGGACACACTGGAGAGTCTTTGTCTCTTGGCTGACCTGGGAAAGACTTGGGATTTTCCTGGAAAAAAGATAAATTCAATCAGTAGTAATCCAGTGTGTTTGGTTTTTGGACAGGGTCATTTGTTCATTTGGTCTGGGTTATTGTTCATTGTTAAGTTCAGGGGAAATAAATTTTAAATAAATTGATCTATAGAAAAATAATTGCTATATCATTGATACACTTAAACATGTTTATAAATGACATTTTTATATCTGTGTTAGGTGCATATTATTATTATTTTTTCTTCTTTTTAAAACCACATCAGGGCTATTTAGTGTGAAAGGGGAGTGAAGAGAGAGGTCGACATTTAGCAAATAGCCAGAGCTACAATTTGACCATGTAGAACCTTGACCACTATCGTGGCACACTAATATTCATTTAGCAAATGTTTTAAACCAAGTTCATTTTCCGCCTTAGCAAAACTTTCATTTCATCTATGTCTGAGTGTTGCTTGTGAATCTCTGAATTATGTTTGCAAAACTAACCTGGAGATTGTTGTACCACAGTGCACAATAGATCACAGCTTTTGTTTGCTCTCGTACTGAAAAACACCTGCTTAGATGTGAGAATGCCGATGCTTATGCTCTATGCATGTTTGTATATCAAATGATTACAGGGGGTCCTCGGGTTACGACGTTGATCCGTTCTTAAGATGCGTCGTAACCCGAATTTCATCGTAAACCGGATTTTGCCTTTGATCTTCCAACCAAAGCACCAATAACCTTTCCATCTCAATAATTAGACCACTACGCTGCTTGGTTATCACTGCCGCTTTCATAGGAGCAGATCAGAGCCCACATCAGGTACTTCCGCCCACATTGGGCACGCACACGAGGCTGTCTTCTTCTCCCTACAACCACAACAGAGCGTATTCTTCCGCCGTTCGCCGTTCGCGTTTGTTTACATCTCTTACCACGCTAAACCGCGTAAGACGGAATGACGCGTAATATATACATATTTTTTTAAATGGGGGCGCGTTCGTAACCACGAAACGTCGTAACCCGAGACCGTCGTAACCCGAGGACCCCCTGTACTTTTATATATTCACAAGAAGCTGAAATGGGGGTGAAGAGCAGGGCAGACATTCAGCTAAATGCCAAGGAATATTCATTTGAGCATATTAATTTGGCAAATCCTTTCCATCCTGTTGCAACCTTTTAATTAAAAGGAACTGTATGCAAGATTTAGAGTTTAAATTTCATAAAAATGACTTAACTATGCCCCCAGATATGAATTAGACAAGTTCAAATCAAATATAGCTAATAACAATTGTAATACAAATTTATTCTTGTTTACAAAAACATTGGGTATGATAGCCAAGTTCTCAAGATGATTATCCAATCAGAAAACAGAATGAGCCTCACATAAGTCTCTTCAAAGCTGAAATCCAGCTGGTTAAAAGCTAAAATTACTTTGATCGGAATCCTCATTAACTAAATTCAGCACCTGTAAACAGGTTAATCAGTGGCTATCCTGCTGCAGTAAAAGCTGTCTATATACTGAGAACAGATTATTCCTCTATCTAAGGTCTAAAGTTAAAGTGAGACTAAACACCTATATTCCATCCACAACCACATTTCAAATAGAGTTGAGAGAGGAGGAGGGGTGGGATCTTGATCTTTTCTGGTCTAACAAGTATCTGCACTTCAAACTCCGCCCCTGCAGCCAGGTGTTTGTATTCAGAAACACCTGGCTGTAATCAAGGCAGTTTTTTGTGATGTCACCAACTACTGGCAATCTCAGAGAACACTGGAGGTAGCACAAATTTAGATTTAGTTTAGCTGTTTGTTTTTTTTTTAACAAAAAAATTTACAGATTTACTTACTTTGCTGAAAAATGGCTCAAAATGATTAAGAATGGTAGACAATGCTATTAAACCACCACTTTAGTAATGAAAATGTAGACTTGGCATTTAGTTCCACTTTTTAAAGGAACAAACAACCTAGGTTCATTTGTGACTACAGTACCTTTATAAAACTGCTCTAACAACAGACTTGAATACAGAAGCTTGTGAAGCTCTGGCTGAAACATCAAAAACTAAATATGCAGAATTCTGTCTTGTTCATCTTGTTGCTCCTGTATTAACTTGTAGATTCACAGTACACTATAGCTTTTGTTTCCTCTTGTACTGCTGCAAAACAACACCTGATTAGTTGTGAGAATGCAGACGCTTATACTGTGCGTGCATGTTTTGGTATCAAATGAGCTCATTTTGTTCTTTAAGGCATTCACATCCAGGATGCTCACTGCAAACAGACACAATTAACCTGCAACCTAAAGGCTAATGCAGGAATCTTTGTTATATGCAACAATGGTTCTCGGTACAGGAAGGGTCACATGCTTTCTTATAGCCTTTATTCTGCAAAATGCGTAACAGTATCAGTTTTGGAGGAGATTTTAAGGGCCCATATTACACAATTTTCTGATGTGATGATGTTGTTTCTTCATCAAAAAACATGCCTGTAGTTGTGTTTCATTCACACATGTTTAACACATAAACCCTGCATATTTAGTCTGAGTCTCAAGCAGAAAACACCTCTTGTGATGTCATGTGGTAACTCAGAAAGTGCTCCACTGTGTTTTAAAACCCCATACGCCTTCACTAGAATCATTTAGAAGATTTTAGCCCTGTCAGTCTCATCTGAACAAAAGGTAAAAGGTAGCTGTTAACTTTAAAACTACCACTACATGGCATCGCATGGTGGAACAGAGCATTTTGGAGATGTATACACAAAACACAAGTCCAGGTATGTTTTTGATGAGGTAACAACATTCCAACGTGGCTTAAAGCTCACAAGATTCAATATTGCAAAAGAAATTTAGCTTACAGTATAGCATGAACAAGGACACAATAAAGTCTCCTCGATCAAAGAGCATGATGTGTTTAAGTGTGCTATTGATTTCCAAGCACACTTGTCTGACATTCTTACTGCTCAAAGATGGTACAGTGGAATTTGTCTTCTTTAGAGCCGTGTTTATATTCCCTGTAATATTGCGCTCAGCATCAGCAGCCCCCGTTTACCATTGGGATGATGGGAGAAATGATCATCCAAATGGAGAAAGATGATAACACGGGAGATATTAGATTGAAGCAAAGAACAGTGGTTTATGTTTATGGCTGTATCCACACATGCTCGTACGATAGGTTTGCTCTCAGCTCAAGTACAAGGACAGGGACAAACTCATAGGGAACATTAGTACTCTCTTGTCTCTATTACACCAAACAAATTAGTCTGCAAACTATTGCAAAAGCAGAGCAAGCTGTTTCTCTCTGCAGACACTCACATGACCTTTATACAGTATTGTGCTCAGAAAGCTCTCCGGTGGTCAGGATAGATCGAATCAGCTGAGAGGCACATCACTTATCATGGCTGCCCTCCGGCTTTGACCTGGAATTGAGCTAAAACAATACAGATTAGCAGAGTATGCAGTAGAGGTAATTTAAGAATCATCTTTAGAACACTGGAGGAGAGCAGGTAAATAGGTTTAATACATCAGCTGACATGCAGACAGTTCTTTAAAATAACTATCCTTTAAATAACACCTATAGTTACTTTTCATTTGGACCTTGTAAGTGAAATTATCCTCTTCTCATGGCCCAGGTATGCGTTAAATTATCAATGCTGATCTTATAAGGGAGTTTACAGGAGCTCATGTTTTTGTTAAATGATAAACAACAGATATTTCAGTACTCCCTGAGATGCTTTAGATTAAGCATGTACATCCACCTCTTGTTTATGTATATGTATTTTAACCCTGTATGTATATTCTCTATACAAAGATTTCATGTGTGCATGCCCTTTCTACTAATTAGCATAAACTATAAATGCTGATGGTCTCTTTTGTCTGGGCCTCTGGGCAGCATGGTTCAAATTCTCTAGTACAGAAGTATTTCAATACTTCATACTCTTTCTTTCAAATTTCATATAGCCATATTAAAAATATGTTGCTTTTTTACAGTGTTATATTGTATTCCACTATTGATTCATTGGATGCTCCTATATGTCAGAGAAAAGTAGAAATCAAGTGAAAAAGCAATAGAGGCTCTACCTCGGCCAAGACATCCCAGTGCTATATTCAATAAACCATTCTGTCCTCACTACATGATAAAAACATTCAGTCTCCACCTCCTTTATGTGGAATAACTATTGATCAAAACAATAGATGAAATAAATTCTCCCTGGATTTCACACTATATTTCACTGTCTGCTGAAAAAGCAATAATTTAATCTAATCGCTGTCCTTGCGTCAACACCTATTTTATGTGTGCTCCAGGTGTTATAAAAAGTGCAAGTATGGAGCGTTCCCTGTTCATTGTCCTAGAGGGAAACATTGCTCTTTTCTGATAAAGCAGTCCACAAACAAAACCAATGTCTCGGTACTCAGTGTTCTTTGGCACAATGTTCCTTCAGTGTGAGGACATCAACATTTATAAAGAGGTCAGAGATGGTCAGGTCCAGTGTGTACTAGATCGTAAGTGTTGTGAAAACTAAGTGCTATGATTGAGGAGAGGAAATAGTTATTGGTTTTAAAAAATAATCTGAAATGGTCATAAAGACAATTTAAAGATTTGGGATTTCACTGGCTTTCAAATATGAACAAGTGCACTGTCTAACTTTTCTATTTTTAGCTTTAACTTAGCATTAAACATATGCTGAATCTACTGATCTACAGGTGCTTTCATTGCTAAAACTGTCCACCAGCTATACCATACATATACACCATAGCTACACAAACTTGGTTGCATATTTAGCAAAGGAGCAGAGACATTTGGGGCACCCTTACCATTGTAAATGCTTAATAACCAATGCCTTATCTTCAGATGAACTGTCAAAACCCATTTCTTATTAGTCATGCTTGTGTTAACTTACAGTGTGTAAAAAGACAAAATATTCAGTCTGTTCACAGGAAAGCCCAAAGCACAGTGGCAGCAACTTCAGTGGCCCCTATTTCTGCACTTGTGTTTTGTACTTCCTTATCTTACCTTCACTCAAACTTACTCCAATCCACCCATCTCTCTCTCTTTTTTTATTTCTTCTCTCCAGTGAATGCCTCTGTAATTCCTATTCTTATCTCCTTGTCAGAGCGGGGATAAGAGCGCCTTTACTTATATGGCCCTGCTCTCCATGGGGGGAACATGATGGAGAAAACATTTTTAAAACTGAAAAAAAACAAAAAAACATGCCTGAGCAGCAATAGAAGACAGGGACACAATCCTACATACAGCTACATTAAAGGTGTAGATTTAGATTTAGTCACTACTTTTTGTTGCCAGATAATGGATATTTACTTTACTAATAATTACTACTACATGGTCATGGTCTGGGTTCGATCCCCGGGTCGCCTGAGCCTTTCTGTGTGGAGTTTGCATGTTCTCCCCGTGTCTAGGGGGGTTTCCTCCGGGCACTCCGGTTTCCCCCACCAACCCAAAACATGCACCATAGGTACTCCAGCTTAGGTCCTGACCAAACCGAAGCAAGAAGATCATGGAGATGGTCCCCGGGCGCCCTAAGGTGCTGCCCACTGCTCCTATTATATGTATATATATATATAGGATGGGTTAAAATGCAGAGAAGAATTTCTCCAGTGTGAGATCAATAAAGTTCACTTCTTCTTCTTCTAATTACAGTCTTGAAATGACTGAATTGTGTGTACAGTGAGTGCTGGTTTTATGTACTTTGTGTGATTGTTGTTGTACCTGTCCCTGTCCCTGTCCCTGATTTGACATCAACCTGCCGAGGGACTGAAGATGGAAATTAGCCACGCTGGCTATAATCTTTACATATTTACATTTTAAATGTTCATTAATATGTGATGTCCCTTTACAAATAAATAAATACAAATACAATACTACTACTACAGCTATATCCACAACGAATAGCACCTTCCAGCCACTCAATTGGCCTACATAAACCTAAAATATGGATTGTAGTAGTTATTCCATCAGCAAAGCACTTTTGACCAAATCATCTTGTTCTGAATCAATATGGCCAAGCCACGTTTTGACTGGCTTCTGTACCACAACATCAGGTTCATCTTGAAGCACGTGGATGCAGTTTGGGGTAAATGTTCACATTTATATAAAGAGCTTTACATCAAGTAACCATTCACACACACATACACCAGTATGCACAGACACGGGGGCAAGTGTTTTGCCCAAGGACACAACAACAGTATTTATCTGTGGGAGCTTGAATCCCACCAACCTGTGGGTCAGTGGATCTGAATGCTCTACCAATGATGTTTATGTCAAGAGCGGGATTCGAACCACCAACCTGAGGACAAACACTACTTTTGCTACGGCTCAGTTGATAGAGAGTACCATGTACACCATAAAAATTATGTTTATACAAAAGTAATAACAAACTTACCCACCCCAATTAATATGTGTGGAAAAACACCAAACAAAGTTATTTGTAGACTCAAAACTAAACTTTGAGGAAAGAGCCCCGCAGACAAACTTTTATCTCCCACACATAAGATTGCATGTGAGATGAGTTAGGTCTTCCAGAGGCTATCGCACAGACTGCTCATTAAAACATTTCATTAGATATCAGTCAGGCTATAAGTAGGCCAGCACCATCATCTGACGGGAGCATGACTGCAGGAGACATGAGAATCACTGAGAAAAGCCGTTTCCCAATTCAGCAAGTGCACGGTTCAGAGTGTGGTCTCAGCCTGCAGTCGAGGCGGTGCAAACTCGCTCAACCCTGAGTGCAGTCCGTGGACCACATGGACGTCTGCGAAATGGAACAGGTCCCGCCTCAGCTCAATGAGCCGGGTGGTCTGCTCCTTGTTCCCTAAAGACAAAAATATTATTCTATTGCGACTAGTAATACTTATAATTGGGACATGGCTGTATGGTAGAATATCCAGCATTACAACAGCAAAGGAAATATAGAAGTGTAAGGGAAAAAGCAAGTAAACAGTAATACAGGTGCCGTGAACTATGCCGTTACGGTTACCGTCACACATGTTTAGCGTAGTTTATGAAGAGTTTCATGTAGCATAGTTGTAGGTGAGGTGAATCAGTACACACATTTTATAGTGAAGTTGCAACTGTCACATGGCGATGTTGCTGGCGAGTCCATCTTTGTAGTCATATATCCTGCCGTGCTGTGTATGCTGGGGCTTTTGAGTGTCTGAACTGTGCATGTTTGCACGCTTGGTCCACGCCCCGATTTCCAAGGAAACGACTGTGCTGTTCGGACCGCGTCTTAAAGGGATATGCCACCCCCAGGTCAAATTTGGGCATCTCCCCACAGTCCAGAGACTAAAATAAGTGGTGGAAAGCGTTTTCCTGCTCACCCAGCCATTGTCCAAGTCTGTCGCCACTGACCGCTGACCGTGCAAATCAACACGGAGAGCTTGCCTTGGTCATTTTGGGTGGGAACTATTTTCCAGTGTGGAAGAATACGCAGCACGCTGCCAGGGGAATCCCTGTTACGCACCAGGAAGGGAGTTCCCCTGTTGCACAGCGTGGTGCGTGATTCGGCTTTATTCTTCCGCACTGGAAAATAGTTCCCACCCAAAATGACCAAGGCAAGCTCTCCGTGTTGATTTGCACATTTATTTGCACTCGATATGAATGCGCACTACACAGAAAGTAATTGGGAAACGCATCGAGCAAATTAATTCCTTTTGGCCGAAATCTTTCTCTGGCGACGTTAGACTCCAGTCTAACGCAGAGGAGCAGCAGATACCGCGGCGGTCAGTGGCGACAGACTCGGACAATGGCTGGGTGAGCAGGAAAACGCTTTCCACCACTTATTTTAGTCTCTGGACTGTGGGGAGATGCCCAAATTTGACCTGGGGGTGGCATATCCCTTTAACTGTGCATGGGACAAAAACGAAATAGAACAGCAGTTGTCGCGCTGGATATGACGCACATCCCCCTCCAAGCACGCTCCGTACCGTGCACTCGCTGAATTGGGAAACGGCTTAAGTTGTGTATGTGTACGTGTCACGCTCAATTATGTCCTGAGGAAACGTGAAAACGGAATCACGCTTTATGTTTGGTTTGCAGCTTCTCCAGTGGGTGCACCGTCTGGGCAATTTAAACAAACTCTAAACCATAAATATAAATAAGTAAAATTAATGTGAAGCGTAATAGATTTAAATGACAGATGAGAGAATTTGGCGTCTTTCCAGAGTGACATTGCCTGTCTTGTCTATATATTGATTTACAAGACACATATTGCTGTTAGCAATACACACAACACAATTCATGCCAGAAATAATAAATGTCTACAAACCAACCTGAGAAAAGAGGTCTTAGTTTTTCTGGAGGAGGGTCCACCAACTGTTAATCTTCCCAGTGATATACTAGTGCATGTTCCACATATTTATCTCCATGGAGACAAGCAAGATAAATCAAGTTACAGGTCAGATCTGTGAAGAGGTGAGCCTGCTCAGGTAGTACTGCATGTTTTTCAAGGTATGTTTTAAGCAGTACAAACACCTCTAATTGAATTCATATGATACAAGTTTAATGCCTCACAGTGGAACAGTTATATATAGAGCATCTTCAAATTTGAGCTGTTTAAAATGTTTAGTCAGTACTGCTATAAACAAAACTGTTCTTTTATTCAACACTTGTGAGGTTGTGCATATTAATCTTCATGCATAGAGCGAAATAAAAATCAATATTAAAGCAGTGAAGGAACTGTCTTATCAACAAATGTTATCACTCGTCAAATATTAATTTCTTCTTAGGGCAGGACCCCAAAGACTATTGGGATAGCTCTAATCCAGAATTCTTTCGTTTAGACCAGATGAGTGAATTATCATGCACATCCACTCATAGTAATTCAATAAGTAGATGGCAGAAAGTAAAGCTGCAGAAATAAAAAGGATGGATTGATTTTAAAATGGGATAATGCTGGGTTTTATATCTTTATTTAGTGGTGGCAGCTGTTCAGTTTATGATTGCAATTTCTTATCTTTAATCTTTTCTAAAGCAATTATTCTGTATGGGAACAATACATACAATTAATTTCTTAGTTTGATTTCACAGAAGTACATAATTTAATAAAAGAACATTAAATAATATGCAATGCTGATGTCTAAAGTATGGGAATAATTTGGAGCACTTTCCATAATGCTTGAAGGGGCCAGTGGAGCAGTCAGCTCTTTGGGGTGAGCTCTCCCCTTCATGTGAGTCTTTGTGGAGGCCCCTGGGATTGGCTACACTTACTCCACTCTTGACTGGCATATGCAGATTTGCAGATTCAATGACCAGCAGTCCAACTTTGACTGAATATTTAAACAGTGGTTCAGTGTGTCATTGGAGGACACTGTAGAGGTGCAGAAGAAATGTATAAGAGGTTTCATATAGGAGTACATTCCCTGCATCTGCATTATATTGTTACTATGACCAATATTTCCTGCCCAGTTGTAGATTTAAAGTTTTAGAGTTTTAGGCAAATTAGTTTTCACTGACTGGCTACGCGTTTAACCGGATTTCAAATATTACATTATTGGCACCTGATTAAAGCATAGGTGACTGAATCTCTCTGGCCACCACCAATTACTCACAAAAAACATTATTAAAAAAAAAATCCTCTTTTGTTTCTTGTTTGGGAATTATAAAGGCAGTATCTGTTTGGAAATAAGCCTCCGTGATTATTAATGATAATATTCTTAATAATATTATTATTATTATCAGTGCAATCAATGACAGAAAACAAAAACTGCACCTTTGCGGACTGCATGGCAGGGCAGTTAGTATACTGTTATAGTGGGTACACTCTTAATGCTATACATACACTTTTGTTAAACAGGATACTATCCAGCACTTGCTAGATGAAATAAAAAGCATATGAAAGCAAAAACAAAAGGCATCCATTTGAAAACTACACTCAAAACAAACCTGGAGGCAAACCACTGAATAGATTTCTGTTCACACTATTTCCTCCAGAATGAAAACATGTGGAGTATATATTAAAAAAACAATACCCCTCCAAATATCTCCAGAGGTCCTAATATTAATGCCCTCTGTTGCTATATAAGCATATGGTGGCTGGAGAAAGTGCACTCACCTAGACCAGAAGTGAACATAAATATCCCACTGGGCTTCCCAGTAGAAAGTCTGAAGTAATGCAAGGTGACAGTATTTGGAATGGGAAAACACATTTAAACAGGTCTAAGATGGGGAGAGCAGAGGAGGAGAGGAGATGGTAGAAATAATCGTAAAAAGCAAAGCATGTGAGTCCAAGATAATTATTATAGGGGACTGGGTGAGGATACAGTAATGCCTAATGGAGAAACTGTATAGGCAGAATAAGTGAAACTGTCTGGGGACATAAGGAGAAACACAAAGACATGATGATGTGATTCAGAGTCAAATATGAAAGCAATGCACTGATTACTTATATTATATATTATATTTGAATGTAAAAGAAATTAAAGAGTTGCTCTCATTGGTGCGTGTTATTTAATCAGAGAAGCAAATTAAGCCTGCAGTTTTTCATTTTATAGTCAAGAGTCATGGGAATAAGTCATTTGCTCTCCAATTTCAAAAATAGATTGCTTGCATATATGTTTTTCTGAAAAAAAAAGTAAATTAGTGAATATAGAAATTCACTTTTATTTAAATGCATTCATCTACTTTTTGTCCATATGACTAAACTGTGGAACCATTACAGGCAAAGGAATAATATCTCCATAGACAAGCAGGTGGTAGATTTTCCACAAGAAAAACTCTATAGTACCTGTATACCCAAAATGATACTGAGTAAATAAAAAGTGGCTCTTAATTAAAGTAAATGTAAGGGAATACAAGTGGGCTACAATGCTAAATCAAAATAAATTAAACACCTTTGTTAAATTTCCCTTTTTCAATCTAAATATTCCCTGTTTTTTTTAAACAATTTTACATCTCATTTTTTGTTACCACCCTCACCCATAGCGAACTGGGTTGTAACAGTGCCTACTTTGAGCCCATACTTTAGCATTAAATAGCATTAAACATTAAACATGATACAAACATTTAGAAACTTGACACAGTGTTGAGGCGATGCACTGTTGGCATTTCCCTGGCATTTGCGGCCACATTAAAGTACACAGGGCTTTATACCTTAGGTGACTGCTCGACACTGCAGACCTTTTAAACTCTCATCTGAAAAGTGACATGAAACATTGAGCCAGATGTCAAACAAGCTGCTAACACTTGTCACTCAGGTGTCACAGGAGGCTTTGGAAATCCCCTGTGTGGCAGCGCACGGATCTCCAGGGAATTCTGTCGGTCACCAAATTTCAAGCTACATCCACACGGCAAAGCAACGCAGGATTTTTTTCTTACCGGGTAAAAAAAATATCGCGTCCACACTGGGAACGGATCAGTAAAATATCACATACACATGGCAATGGAACTCTTGCTGAAAACGGGGCATGTATTTTCCCACGCTCACGCGCCCGCCAACTCCATTGCGAGGAGCGCCGAGGGGGTTTTCCTTGTTCACTGATAAGCTGTGAGGAGCTCGTGCATATGTAAGCGGCACTGCAGGACACTAAAGGACATGAAAATGGACTTTTAACTTCTACTTGGACACATGACACGTTCGGGAGACCTTTGGGACAGGTTCGGGACACGTCCGTTTCTCTGGGGCTTGTGTACAGAGTGCGATTTAGCTCCGAAAAACACGATACGCGCATACACATGAAGATACGTGAATTATCCAAAAACACTGCAACAAAGGGTGAGTCATAATTATTATCGTCCAAAAGTTCTCTCTCCATTCTACGTCCACGACAACGCCTTTCACAAAGTTGTCCCACCAGCTACTTGTTCTTCCAGGTCTCACCCAAAATCTCCTTCTTTTGGCACGTCTAGTAACACGCCGTGGCGGGTTTAAAAGAATCTGGCGCATGTTGTGCTGTAAGCGTCTCTGCTGCTTGCCTAGCTGGTATAACTGCAATACATTTTCTTTCAATAACGCAAGTAAACTTAGCAGTGACTGCAGCACTGCTACTACTGCTACTCTGGTGTCCGCCATGGTCGCTGTCCTGTTACGAATGAATGTTGCGCACGAGGCTGCTATTTGTTCTGGCCATGTGGTTGTGACGTACTGGCCATGTGGTTGTGACGTAGGCGTAAACAAATCCGTTCTACTCGTCCAGATGACTCTGCCAATGGTAACATTGCCAGTGTTTTCCACTCTGGAACCCGTTCCCAAAAAATATAATTTTGGGGTACCCAGAACACTGGTGCCATGTGGACGCGAGACCGATAAAAAAACTTTTCACTCCACAATGTTGCCGTGTAGACAGGGCCTTAGTGTGTCCTTAAAGGGTTTTTTACACTTCTCACTTTGCATTGACCAACACAGCCAGAGGGTCTTTAGTGTAGTTTAAAAAAAAGCAATACATAATGTCCATAACAATCAAATGTTATGTTTCCGTTTATGGTATTAAATCTATCTTCATGGAGTTACAGGTCAGATCTGTGGAGAGGCAACCCCTGTGCTCTTGACACAGTAGTACTATTATACGGATTATCTCCAGTTTAAATATTATGGTTTAGGCCACTTTTATTTGTCATTACTTGTATACTTGATTTGACAAGTTTGATCATACATTACATACACATGCATTTCTTGGTCTTCCAGCAAGATTATAAAAAGGTAATTTGTATCTAACTGAGGTTAACATGATTTGCTTTTGGAAACTGACTAACTGATATGGCAGACCCCAAATTGTCATTAAAAAAACAACCCATAAGCCATATTTATTTGTTATTTTTTCAACTTACAGTTAGCATAGTCTAACTTGGTATATTTATACACCAAATGCGATACTCAGAAATACCAAAACAATAATACAACAACTTTATAATACACCTGCTCCACGGCTCAACTGCCCATGTAATCTCATTATTCAATTAATTGTTCATGAAGTATTTCCTCTAATAGACTGAAAAAAGGCAGTGTCTTACAAATGGGCTACTAATCATCAGAAAATATAATTATGACTGCACCTGCTGTTCGGCACACAAGCGGACATGGGGATTTGGTTAGTATTGTAGTATTGCTTGGATATGTGTGGTGCATTTGTTGTAGAAATCTGACTGGATAATGTATAAATTCTTGTGCCTCACCTTGGTGTGTCCTTGGAGAATGGACAGTGCAGCTGCTATAGGAGCTTCCTTTATTGTCCCTTGGCACAGATTTACACCTGCAAAATGCTGCGTTTAGCAACAACACAGAGCTGAGAGTTAACATTTCTTCTGGGGTAATAATGGCCACAAAGATTTACAACACTTGAAAATATAAATAGACAAATCTTTATATTATTAACTAAAAGGGGATCAAGTGGGTTGGGTATAGTTTAGTCAGCATTCACAGTGTGACAAAGAGGGCCTTTGTCCCTGTATACTCACCTTCATTTCATATCATATGTTAATTTCTTCAAAATCAACTAAACTACTAAATATAAATATCCCTGGTTTGTATTTAGTTTTTGTTTAGTTCCTTTAAGATAAACACAACACACTCAAGTTACTTTAAATATATTTTATTAAATCTAGTGATGTGATATTGTGTAGCGAGGCTTCGAAGCGTGTGCCGAGTGTTTGCTTCATTTAGGGGAGGAACTGAAAATGATGACGTCCGAAACCTCGCTGCCCGGCTGCACCACGTGACTGATTCAGGAAATGGTTCGGATTTTGCCGCGAGTTTTGACAGCGATATAAACCCCTCAGGCTACATGAGTGAGCCAAACACTGGAAGGCTGGAGGACCCCCTTCAATACTGGGAGAGGCAGAAATATGTCTATCCCCATTTATATAAGTTCGCAGTAGCATTTTTGTGTACGCCTGCCTCATCTGTGCCCTGTGAGTGGATGTTTTCCAAAGCAGGAGAAATATTGTCAAAAAAAAGAAATCGCCTAAGACCTGCCACAGTGGAGAAACTGTTGTTTTAAAATAAAAAACAATGATGTGTCCCGTAAACTATAATCACTGGCCAAACCTCAACGTTACAAAAGCACAATCATTGTCCATACCCCAACCCCAACTACCCTCACCTCATTGTAAATGATCATTTCAATTTTCATCATTTCCAAATAATAATTTTTCATACTGCCATATATATATATATATATATATATATATATATATATATATATATATATATATATATATATATATATATATATATATATATATATATATATATATATATATATATATATATATATATACACAGTATATACTCAACAAAAATATAAATGCAACACTTTTGTTTTTGCTCCCATTTTTCATGAGATGGACCCAAAGATCCAAAATTCACTCCAGATACACAACACTACTTACCTGGCCAGCCAAATTATATCTCTCTGTATTTCCTATACAGCGCGATACCATTTGGACACCCTCGCTCCACCCTCGCTCCTCCGGTTAACAACGGATTCCGCGATTCTGATTCGTTCAAAGATGGTGACGTCAGTGCACCCGCCTTTGCCCGCAACGTCCCTTCCATTCAGCTGTAAAATTGGTCTTAAATGACCTAAAACACATCGATTCCTTAAAACCACAGCAGCTGACAGCTCTAGAGGCCTTTCTTTTCAAAAAAGATGTTTTTGCTTTGCTTCCTACCGGCTTGGTTCATGTCGCTGTCCGTTAACTGTTCTCTGATTGGTTCACTTAGCTGTCTGTCTAAGCGCAACAGCAGCGCATTCTGGACCAAGCGTTACCAGACTCGCCGCTGGTACAGCGATGAGTCATGGATTCTTCCAGGCAACAACACTACCATTTCTCTCAAACATTGTTCACAAATCTGTCCAAATGTGTGACAGCGAGCACCTCTGCCCCGCCGAGACAATCCACCCCACCTCACAGGTGCGCCACATCAAGATGCCGATCCGACATCATGACCAGTGCACAGGTGTGCCCCAGACTGCCCACAATAAAAGGCCACCCCGAAATGTGCATTTTTTTTGCTTTATTGGGGGTCTGGGGACTCAGAACCAGTCAGTATCTGGTGTGACCACCATTTGTCTCATGCAGTGCAATACATCTTCTTCGCATAGAGTTTATCAGATTGTCAATTGTGGCCTGTGGAATGTTGGTCCACTCCTCTTCAATGGCTGTGCGAAGTTGCTGGATATTAGTGGGAGCTGGTACATGCTGTCGTATACGCCGGTCAAGCACATCCCAAACATGCTCAATGGGTGACATGTCCGGTGAGTATGCTGGCCATGCAAGAACTGGGACATTTTCAGGTTCCAAGAATTGTGTACAGATCCTTGCAACATGGGGCCGTGCATTATCTTGCTGAAACTTGAGGTGATGTTCATGGATGTATGGCACAACAATGGGCCTCAGGATCTCATCACGGTAACTCTGTGCATTCAAAATGCCATCAATAAAATGCACCTGTTTTCTTCGTCCATAACAGCCTTTGAAGAGGAGTGGACCAACATTCCACAGGCCACAATTGACAATCTGATAAACTCTATGCGAAGAAGATGTGTTGCACTGCATGAGGCAAATGGTGGTCACACCAGATACTGACTGGTTCTGAGTCCCCAGACCCCCAATAAAGCAAAAAAAAAAAATGCACATTTTGGGGTGGCCTTTTATTGTGGGCAGTCTGGGGCACACCTGTGCACTGGTCATGATGTCGGATCGGCATCTTGATGTGGCGCACCTGTGAGGTGGGGTGGATTGTCTCGGCGGGGCAGAGGTGCTCGCTGTCACACATTTGGACAGATTTGTGAACAATGTTTGAGAGAAATGGTAGTGTTGTGTATCTGGAGTGAATTTTGGATCTTTGGGTCCATCTCAGGAAAAATGGGAGCAAAAACAAAAGTGTTGCGTTTATATTTTTGTTGAGTGTATATATATATATATATATATATATATATATATATATATATATATATATATATATTGCTTTCTGCAAAATGCCACACAGACTTTTTGCATCCAGTAGATGTCCTACTAGAGCAAATGAAGCTTCAAGAAGCATTGCGCTGGAGTGAACCAATTGGATGAAAGGCTTCAATGCTTCATGAGGATTCATCTGCCCTTCACTAGTTAAAACTATTCAATTCAGTTAAACATTTCAGACACTTACCTACTTACCTGTTACTCCACATGGTCTGAAGACAAAAGAGGGGGTGTGCCCTGAGATGGCCATATTTATAACCTCTGGGGGAAGGTTTTGGGTCGGAATGTGGAGTGGAGAATTGGTTTCAGTTCTTTTTGTTTGTTAGGTTTTGTATATTTGATTTTGATGTTTCAGTGTTTATAGTTTATGGTAAGTACTTTAATTTAAAGGGGGCCCTTGTAGTAAAATTGACTGGTTAACTATAGACTCAAGTGAAGTTGCCTTATATCTAACCTGGTAAGAGATTGTGTACTTACCTGGAGGAAGGTGCTTCCTGTGGGAGAACTATAAAACCAGTTCAGCTCAGCCTCTCAGAAGGTTCACATCAGTGTAGCATCAGTGTAGCCAGGTACATGTGGGTTTTCTTAATTTCATTAATTTCTATTGCTAATGCCTAGTTTTGAACACAGCTGTTTTTTTGTAACTGTGTATTATTTTGTTGCCACAGTGAATTTTGAATAAACCCTTAGGTCAAATGGAATATTTTCAGAGTCTGCCTCCTATTTAAGACATTGGCCATCTTCCCCACAAACAAATTACTCAAAGAACAATCCTGGACCTAAATGTATCAAAACTTTTACCTAATAATGCATAGTTTTAAATTGGCAAGTCATCCACATTACCATGTTATTTTACCTTTATCCATCTATCCATCCATTTTCTTTCGCTTATCCCGGGATGGGCCACGGGGCAACAGTCTAAGCAGGGAATCCCAGATTTCCTTCACCCCGGACACATCCTCCAGTTCCTCCGGGGGGACCCCAAGGCGTTCCCAGGCCAGCCGAGAGACACAGTAGCTTTCATCCAACGTCAATAAATAATATACAAAGCTTAAAATATACAGAGAATACAAATACTGGAGGATTTAAACTACCGGCGCGGATGTGTCCGGGTAGGGTAGCATCACGGGAGGAGGGAGGAGGCGGCCACGCGCGGGTGAGTAAATGATTGGGTTTAGCGCGATTTGGATGGGCAAAACTGGTGCACCCTTAGTCGCAGCAGAACACGCTGGAGAGGTTATGGAATTAGTTTATAGTTGATAATGAAAAGGGTTCGGTGCGCGGAGCACAGCAGATAAGGAAATGGGCACGCATGTCTTTACATGCTCTCCCCAGGGACAACGCTCCGTCACATTTTTAAAAATAAACTTGCCGTTCACAAGCCCTGCAAGCCAAATTTAAAATGCGTGCGCACTGAATTGCCGCTCATAATTAATTGCCTTAATTTTTATAATGCGTTAATTTGCGGTGTAATTAATTAATCTAATTAACGCCTTAAACTGAACTAGAATCTATATATTACAGGTGCACTTTTTTCCATGAGTTGTTGTTGCTTAACCTGGAATGCTTTTCAGTATGGCAAAAAAACTTACCAGGCCAAGTTACACGTGAAATCTGTGGAGCGGTAACTATCAGAAAAGTTACATAGTGCACCTTCAACTGCCATTTTATATATTTGACATATTTCAGAAAATATTTTATTTTAGCTTAATTTTTTATGTTATTGTGAAATTATTTTTAAAGAGAAGAATCTATATGTTCATCTGGAACAAATATGTTCTTATTCAATTGCATAATTCATAATATCACACGTTTTTCTCTTTCTGGTAATTCTAATTTCTATAATCCTATAATTCTTTACCTTCAACACTGAATCAAAAGCAGCTTCCTGTGTGCATATTAATTAATGCAGTCATATCCGTTATCACACTTGAATGTAAGGCTTTTTATCTCCTTATACTGTAGCTTCTTCTACTGTATAGCTCCTGTTTGGGATTATAAAAGGATTGCAAGAGCAGGATTGGCAAACTAAAATGTGCAAAAAAATCTAAGTGGTTTGAATTTTATGGCCCAAGGTTATAAAGCTACTTTCTGACACTGAAATGTTCTTGTATTGTCCATTAAATCCTTGCATTCCCCTTCCAGTCTCTAATAGAAACATTCACCATAGATCATTGATAAAATTGGGTTGTCTCCCTATGGCACAGGGCTGACGTAATTCTTCCTTCCCTGCTTTGGATTCCCTTTAAATCTTTTCACTCATCATCCATTCACATCTCTCCTCTCTTTGTTGCTATGCCGACATCCTGACCTTTACAACAGCTGCTTGCGCTGCCATTTTAACACACACACATAGCCCGTAGCCTGGCATCAGTTAGCTTGCGTCAGGGAAACAGCTTTTATTGTCAGTGCTCTGGTGCCATGTTGTTGACATTTTTTGAGCTTTGAACACTCATAAGCCCCCCCCCCCCCCTTTTTTATTTTTTTATTTTTTTTTATTACAACAAACTTGAAATATGACATGACCGTTCAAACAGCCCCCCAGTGCTCTGCCATTCAAAAGTATTTTTTGTGCCTTTTTCTTGATATTGTTCTTGACGTTTCGGGGGTCACAGCCAATGTTACACTTGTGAGAATGAGATTGCTAGAGGTCAAGTTTTATTCCCTACAATATATTTGTGGTATGCCAGCTGGTCAGTGTGATAGTTTTTTTGTTTTTATTTTTTGGAATTGGGATTTTTAGGTTATAGGATTTATAATGCTGTTTGATGGCCGAGATAGTTGCCGCCAGGCCTGGACTTAAAAGGTGAGCTCTGATGCTGGATTCATCAAAATTGTGCCAAACGTCTCTAGCTGGACATCTTTGTGTTTAAGGGCTGAAACTTTAAAGATCCCATGACATGGTACTTCTTGATGCTTTTATATAGCGCCTTAATGGTTCCCTAATACTGTAAATGAATCCTTCTTCAAAATCAAGCCTCAGTGCATGAGAAAGACCCATGAACACAGTCAGAGTCATAAATATCTCTCTGGAACACTTTACTCTGGGCGTTGTTGCTTGAATGCAAATGAGGAGGACAGAGACAGGCCAGTGCAGTGGGTGGGGGCATGGCCAAACTCTCCGCTCTTTCCTCTTTAGCGGTGCGATGTACGCTGGCCCCACTTCCGCGTTTTTGCACGGAGGAAGATATCAGAAGCGTTCCATTGAAAAATAAACACATTTCCACAGAAAATAAAATTAAACCACTGCTGTTTCAGAGGTTCGGAGGCTCGGATAAAGGACATCCGAGCCTGGAAACACTCTCACGTGCCTCCAGGCAAATAAAAAAACGCATCTCGCATTGCGTAGCTCGTTCGCGGTCCAAACTCTCTGGCCGTGAGTTCCAGAGAGTGTGGGTAGAAACACAGACAGGCGGTGGAACTACATTTGCATTTTTCCTTGAGTGTGATGTCAGAAAGTTCCCTTGTTCAGAATCGCCCGTTTGGGCTGTCTTTTTTTCAAATGCAGAAAAGGATCACAAATGCTCAGTTTACACATTTTGCAACTTTTAGCCATCGGGTAGGGTAAGGGAGTTCACATTAACGTTCAAAAACCTCAGAAAGTGAAAATTTCATGCCATGGGACCTTTAAATAATTAATTAATTAATTCATAGCATTTATATAGCACCATATAGCGCTTTACAGTTCATTTTTCATTCACTCCACACTTGGTGGTGGTAAGCTACTTTCTGTAGCCACAGCTGCCCTGGGGCAGACTGACGGAAGCAAGGCTGCCAATCTGCGCCATCGGCCCCTCCGACCACCCCCAACACACACACACACACACACACACACACACACACACACACACACACACACAGCACTTTCATTCTAGGCAATGTGGGTGAAGTGTCTTGCCTAAGAACACAACAACAGTTTTTTGCAACTGGCGCCCCACTGTGGCACCTGGAATTCCCAGTGGTCTCCCATCCAAGTACTGTACTAACCAGGCCCTGCCTTGCTTAGCTTCTGAGATCTGACGGGAGCAGGCTTTGACAAGCAGGTATGGCCACAACTTGTTGATACGCAGCAAATTTCATCAAAAGATCACATATTTAACTCTGTGGTATTGACGCTCAAACGCACTGAAATGCACCATGGAAATGTTGGACGAGCCTTTACGCACATTCCCCACAGAATTTGCATGTAAACCCTTGACGCCACAAATTTTTCAACATTATACAAAAATGGGGCTGATTTAAATGAGCAAAACATGTTGCATAATTAAACAGTCCCTCAATTTCTTGTACTTATCACATTGCGGTCATAGCAAGAGAAACACATCATCTTCCCAAATGACAGGACAATTTTTCTCTCCTAAAAATCTCAAAATGTTCTGATTCTACTAACTCAAGGCAGTGATAACAACTTTCAGTGGTCATATTTCCTTTAGCACACAACAGTCTTGTCCCCAGTAGCGGAGCATGTCAAATGGACTTTTTGTGCTGCCACTCTGAGGTCTTTAGCATAAGCACAGTCCACTCCACCATTCAATGTAATTAACTTAAAGCAGCTCTACCTGAACTCAATTAACACTCAATCCTCAAGGCTCTGTTGCTCTCACATAAATGATTCCTATAAGACTTACTGCTTGGCACAATTAAACAACTTTTTCCTTGGGTGAGCTAAATTTACACACATTATGCAATAAAACCAATTAAAACAATATGGGTTTATTAACATTGACAAGGATTTCTTACTTTGGTACAAGTCGCCTTTTTTCTATGTAATGATTTTATATACAGCTTGGTCCGACCACGCTAAAACCGGTAGTGTAGGCATTAGTGAAACGGAGATATTTGCATTATTTTTTTTTTCTAAATTTGTAATTTTCTGTGCTAGTTGAGATCATGAAGAAGCCACTCCATGTTTCAGATAACAGCATTAATGATGTTAAAAACATGCATTTTTTTTATTTCAAATTGGCTTTTTTTTCAGAAAGAAACGGAGCGTGTATAAATCAACATATTTTCCCACGCTCGCGCGCCTGCCAATCCCGTTGCGAGAAGCGCAAAGGGGTTTCCCTGTTCAGCTGTGAGGACTTGTGAATATATACGCGGCACTGCAAGACAATAAGGACATGAAAATGGACTTTTAACTTCCACTTGGACACATGACACGTTCAGGAGACCTTCAGGACAGGTTTGGGACACGCCTGTTTCTCCAGAGTTGGGGACAAAGTGCGGTTGGATACTTTAGCAGCAGAAAGTCCGGGGATATAAGTGCATACGTGAATACAAGTGGAGACACGCAAATTATCCGACAACCCGGCAACACGGGGTGAGTCATATTATTATCATATTATTTCTGCATCAAATGGAGATATTAGGTGAAAGCAGTGGCCTTGTGTCAACATTAGCGTGTGTGTACGCGCGTGTGTGTACAGGACTAAACCGGCACTAAACCGGGACTAAACCAGGACTAATCCAGGACTAAACCTGGACAAAACCACGACTAAACCAGGACTAAACTAGGGCTAAAACCAGGGCTAAACCAGGACTAAACCAGGACTAAACCAGGATTAAAACAGGACTAAACCAGGACTTAAACAGGACTAAACCAAGACTTAAACAAGACTTAACAGGACTAAACCAGGACTAAACCTGCCCTGAAACTCCACAACACAGTCATGTCAGTGATGGGGGAGGGCTTAGCTTAATGTCATACAAATGAGGCAAGCACACCTAGAGTGAGGAAACTTTACGAGCTGTTTTTCTCCGCTCAGCAAAAATCAATGTGCATGCTTTCAAATGGCAACTTCTTCAAATGTTGTCAGATGTCCATGTGTAAGGCATCATTGGAAAGCTTAGAATCTACACTTACAGAATCTGCGAATAACTCAATATGCCCCCGGGATGACTTGAGTCCTGTTTTGCTGCGGTCGGACTCGTATTTAATACAAAACCACTGCAAAATTATCAGTTTTCTGATTTTACTACTTATATGTTTGGGCAAAAGGAACATTTTTGTTTGAGTCTATAAACTACTGACAACATTTCCTTCAAATTCCAAATAAAATATTATCATTTAGAGCATTTATTTGCAGAAAATGACAAACGGTCAAAATAACAAAAAGATACATGTATTCAGACCTCAAACAATGCAAAGAAACAAGATCAAATTCATTTTAAAAGAACATAATACTAATGTTTACACTTAAGAAGAGTTCAGAAATCAATATTTGGTGCAATAACCCTTATTTTTAATCACAGCTTTCATGCGTCTTGGCATGCTCTCCACAAGTCTTTCACATTGTTCATGGGTGACTTTATTCCACTCATGGTGCAAGAACTTTTCCAGAGCTGTAAAGCAAATAATTTAGATTTGGAAATAATCTTTTAGAAGTATGTTGTTCAAAACTTAAAGTGGATCTAAACACTACTTTCTTTCACTACCAAAAATGTGTATATGGTGTTTTAATAGCATTATCTGTTGTTCCTAGTAGTTATTTTAGTGCAAACTAGGTAAATTTGCAGCTTTGTGGTCAAAAAATTACAAAATTTAAGTGTGTGCTGCATCAAGTAGTCTCTGCAATTTGTAGTAGCTGGTGACATAGCAAAAGACTGTCCTGATTACAGCTGCAGGGCAGAGTTTGAAGTGTGGATTGTTAAACCAATCATGCTGTTCCTTATTTTATTTTTTATTTATTTATTTGTTTATTTCAGGGACAGTGCATATTAATCAACATTTGCATGTAAATATGCCAGAGTTAGCCAAACGGCTAATTTTCATCTGTAGTCTCTTGACAGATGTTAGGTGTCATTTCTACATAACAAAAAATCACATTACAAAGTTAAAATTCATCATTCTAAAAAGTACATTACTTCAGTTAAAATTCATCATTCTAAAAAGTGCATTACTTAAGACAACTCAATTACAAACATTCACCTGCAATCAATAACCAGTCAATTACAAATATTCACTCTCACTCAATCACTTAATCACTTAGTCACTTAATAATAATAATAATAATAAAGGCCAGTGTCCAGCAGGGGGCAGCGAGAGGTGGATGTCTTAATGTTGACAGCTCTGATTGTCTATGAGCCATTGTTTTAACTGTACTTTAAACGAAGTGTATGTGTTGAGGTTTCTGATGGTTGTGGGAGTGGCATTCCAGTACTGAGCAGCTCTAACAGAAAAGGTAGTTTGACTGAACAGACTTTTCCGGAGGGAAAAATGGGGGGGGAGGGGGATGATACAGTCCCCTCTCGCTGCTCCTCTGGTTCTGCTGTGTTCAGAGGTCCGAGTGTTAATAAACTGTTTGAGTGGAGGAGACGACAAACCATGGATGACTTTGTACAACAGACATAGATGAGCATATTTAATCATGTTTTCCCAGCTGAGTAGGTTATGTTTTTGTAGTACTGGACAGTAGTGGTATGAATGGGGTTTACAGTCCAGAGTCTTTAAGGTGCGTTTGTACAGAGTGTGAATAGGTTTGAGGGCTGTGATAGTAGTGTGAGACCAGACAGTTAGACAGTATGTGATATGAGATAGAATCATGGAATGCATAAACATTTTAGCGGCTCTAATAGACATTTGATGTCTGATGTGCCTAAAGTTGTTGAGGTTGAATTTAATACGGTTACTGATGGTTTTGACATGGGACTTGAATGAAAGTTTTGGGTCGAGAATAACACCAAGATATTTGTATTCTCTCACCACCTGAAGCTGTTCGCCTGACACAAAGACATCAGGATCAACAGTAGATTTACAGGGGGACTTGGTGAAGAACATAACAGCAGTTTTGGATGTGTTTAACTGTAAACATGAATGCTGTAACCAATCAGTGATATGGGCCATGGCTTGAGTGAGTTTTTCTGCGACATGTGTGATGTTGTTGCCATGAACATAAAGCACAGTATCATCAGCATACATCTGAACTGAGATATCAGAACAAGCAGTCGGAAGGTCATTTATATAAAGAGAAAATAGTAATGGACCTAGTATTGATCCTTGTGGCACACCGGAGGATTGATGTGACTGGATTCTAACGTGCTGAGTGCGGCCAGTTAAATATGCCTGAATCCACTTTATTGTGTTAACGGAGAAGTTGAAATGTTGTAACTTGTTTAACAGGATGTTATGATTAACTGTCGAATGCTTTTTTCAGATCTAGGAAGACTGCCCCTACAACACCACCCTTGTCCAACAACTGACGGATATTCTCTGTGAAAAAACAGGTAGCTGTTTCTGTAGAGTGGTTAGCTCTAAATCCAAACTGCATTGGGTGCAAAGCAAATGAAGTGGTGTTGAGGTGGCTGATGATCTGTTCTGATACTAGTTTTTCAGCAACTTTAGACACTATGGGCAATATGCTTATTGGTCTATAATAGTGGTCTATAATTAGTTTGCATGCATGGTCTGGGTTCGATCCCCGGGTCGCCCGAGCCTTTCTGTGTGGAGTTTGCATGTTCTCCCCGTGTCTGGGTGGGTTTCCTCCGGGCACTCCGGTTTCCCCCACCAACCCAAAGCATGCACCATAGGTACTCCAGCTTAGGTCCTGACCAAACCGAAGCAAGAAGATCATGGAGATGGTCCCCGGGCGCCCTAATGTGTGCTGCCCACTGCTCCTAATATATGTATATATATATATAGGATGGGTTAAAATGCAGAGAAGAATTTCTCCAGTGTGAGATCAATAAAGTTCACTTCTTCTTAATTGGTCAGTGAGTAGGGATCACCATTTTTAAATATAGGGACAACAACAGCAGACTTCCACATGCTAGGAAACTCTCCTTGTGATATAGACAAGTTAATTATCTTTGCAACTGGTTGCATGAGTGACATACGAAGGTCTTTAAGCATCACAGAATCTATGCCAAAGATATCTTTAGTTTTAGATGGTCTTATTGGGTTAATAGTCCGCAGTTAATAGTCTTATTGAGTTATACTGTATGTCCAGACCCTGACCCTCCTCCTCTCTCACTCTTGTTTTTTAGTCCTCCAGGCCCTACTCAGTTTAGCAGGTCTATTTAAAATGTGGCTATGGGTGGAGTTAAGTCCCACTTTAAATAAAAATCTAACATATTTATTTATTTAAGCATTTCATTTGTTTGAGGGAAGTGACAGTAGAAGAGGTATTAGAAAAAGGTAGCTGTACCAATATTGATATTTTGTATTACAGAAATATAGAAAATTAAACTGACAATGACAAATAAGCACACTTGACACATCTTTTTACTGTACTTTTTTCTTGCCTATTTTTTACCTCTAAACCATAAACATGGTTCAAGTGCATCCACCATTTAAAAAGTTTCTCCTGTGCTCTTGTAAACTTGCAACTTGGCTTTCCCTCTGGTTTGAGGATAATGTGTTTGAACTGGAACTGGGGGAGCAGGCAGTCATGCTCTGTTGTTATTTAGGCCAGCTTCACTTTCTATTGCCATGGTGCTGTATCAACTCACAGCCCAATTCCTGCACAGGCCATTTCAGTGTGGCACCAAGGGAACATGGACTAACACTGTTTCACTGGGCCAAACCTCTTCTGGATATTTTACAATTTGTGTGGCGTAAGTAGGAAAGAACTAAATAAACCTTAGGATAAGCCTTAGGAGCTTTGAGCCATGTTATAATGCTGCTAACTCCTCAAAAACATACCTGAAGTTGTGTTTTGTTTCATTCGCATATGTTTGAGTAATCCTGGTTTATTAGTCTGTCTACATCTCCAAAGCTCAAAATGCTCATTCAACCTTCTGGTCATGAAGCAGTAGTTTTCAAGTTAACAGCTACCTTTTACCCATAGTTCAGTAGAGATGAGCAGTTTTAGGGCTGAAATTATCCACATGATTTTACTGAAGGTGGGACACTTCCTGTCACATTACATCACAAGGTGGAAGAATGTTTTCCATTTGAGAGAAGAACTCAGCCTAAATATGCAGGGTTTGCGTGTTAAACATGTGTGAATGAACCAAATCACAACTCCAAGTATGTTTGTGATGAATAAATATTATAGCATAGCATAATATGGGCCCTTTAAAGTAGTTGTATTTTCTTAACAATATTTCAATAAAATTCCAGTGTCGCTGTTGTTTTTGTGGCCAATAGGGAATATTCCACAGAATATTCCAAGCTGCTTTCCCATCATCGCATTTCACCTTTTATTCATTCATTCATGCTTGCAGAGTGCATATGAAGTGGGCTTTTCAAATCTTTCCTTCGGGAAAACACAAGTATAAAGAACACGTATACACTGTTTGTGACTGGAAGTTAAACCTAAAGATAATATCCTCTTGAAAGTAAAGCAGTGTTCGTATAACATTTGACTGTGTCCTTTCAGTGAACCTGTTGTGACATCAATGTCTCAAGTAAAATATAGCTGAATATTTGTATCCACGCTCAGAGTAAATGAATACCACACGTCACGAGGGCTCTGTCACAAATACTATTGTTTGACTGTGCAATACAGCACTAAACCCTAGAAGAAAAGAACTATCTTTTTTGTGTTTTAAATTATCATTAAATTTAAGAAGGATTAGTGAGAATGCCTGTATGAAGAGTCAAGATGTTTATCAATCCATAGGCATGAAAATCAGTCTATAAAAGTAACCAATGACATGGCAGTTCATTTTAAAATAGTTTTGGAGTGCAGCTAGGATTTAATAAAACCCCAATCTATCCATCTTAAATGGAAATCAAATCAGTCTTATACCTGCTATTTATTTTGAGATTTCGTTTGGGACAGTTAATTGCCAAGAGAACATCTTTACTTGCAAGCTGATATGATAACACAATGCCAGCCTCAATGTAGAAACGTTTTAATTGATCTTAGAGATTTGCCCTGAGTGCATTTTTAGTCCAAATCAAAGGCATGATCTAAAACTATAATCTATTAGAGGAGTTGAAAATAATTAACTAGTCAAATAATGCATTTGGTTAGACAATTTATTTAATATGTTTTATTTCATATAGTTTCATTTGATGACGTCATCATAGAAGACAGCGCGCATGCATGAAGTCCCACCTGTTTCGCAGATAAGAGGACGCAACTTTTCTATTGCGAGCGACACATGGCAGAAGATTCGGACTTTGAGGTTGAAGAGGACTTATGGAGGACTGAGGACTGAAGTATACGGATGAGGAGTTTTAGGAGCAGCGGTATTGCATTACTCCTCAGAATCGCGCGCTGAATCCGCTGGCCTTCTTTCTTTTCCTTTGTTGGTAAAAAATCGTCCTGGCTGAAGTGGGTACTGCAAACACGATGGTCCAAAGGTCTTACAGCTTTGCGTTTCATGTTTGGATCCTGAGAGCTAAGAGCGAAATAAGCTGTGACTGAGCGCATGCGCACTGGCCTCCTCATCTACTCGAAATTATGGATAAATCTCGGATTACAGGCCACTTTTGACTCAAACGAAAGTGTAGACTAAGACATCGAGCTTCTATGATTTGAAAAGTGCTAAAGTTTGTGTTATTTGGAGACCGGAAACATATGCTCCGAGAACTCACGTTACGGATATTGCAAATCTAAAACATTTCCGGAAGTGCTCCAAATAATGATCGAAATAAGGCTCAGATTGTAAAAAATGTCTCCTTTAAATCTGCCAAAACAAGTCATACACAGATCCTCTGCCTGGTGCTGGTTGAATCTTTTGACCTTTAGTTAATAATACAGTAGCAGTGTTGAATATTTACCCAGAGGAGAATATACTAGCTTAGCCTTAGTTAAGACACTGCAATGATACTGTTTTTCCCCCCAAAAGTTTGTTTTTGTTTTGTGGACTACATGTACTTGAATAAATTAGTTCTTAATTGTTTTCTTATAAAATTCAGCACAGTACCAGTCCCAGAAGACATCAGACAGCAGCCACATGCAAAGAGGAGGTTAAACACATTTACATCAAGTCTATGTGCAAATCTCCAGGGAGGGCACAGGTCCACTCCTCCTCTACTTAAGGCCACCCAAAAGCATCTGCTTTACAGGGAACACTTTTAATTTCTGCCTCAGCCAACCCCAGAGAGCCAAACTTCATCACTAACTTTCAAGGTGGGAAAAGTGAAACAAGTATATGGGGAAACTACTACACTATTCAGTATAATAAAAAATGCAAATAAATAAGAATAAAATAATAATATAATAATACAAATAACATACTATAATAATAATAATAAATATAGCGGCAAGCAGCAATGGGGGGTCCAAGCAGTGACACAGCCTAACAAGCAGAAATGTCCCTCAAATTTTGACCTGTTGGTGGTGCTAGAGGGTTTGAGCTGGGGCCCTGTAATTTTTTGTGGGGAATCCTGGGAAGGACGCGAACATCTGTGAAAAGTTTGAAAATAATCCTATGAAGGGTTCCCGAGATATGAGCTCACTTCCTATTTAGCGACTTTTAGGACGCGTTTGATTGGCTGTCACGACAAAACGATAAGAGATATCAAAAATCCAGGCAAATTTCTGATGAGGCTCAGTCCAAAGATGTTATGTACCAAATTTGAGCAAAATTGGTCTAAAATTGAGGGAGGAGAAGCATTTTGAGTGTTTTTCATAAAATTCAAAATGGCGGAAAATCTACCCTGGCGGAAAATGACGTCATAGGGTGCGTTGGGATTCGGCCCAAGGAGTCCAGGGATGCCAAGTTTTTGAAAATTGGACATACGGTTCAAAGGTTACACGCAGAAATGTACCTGAAAATTCCTGCAACTTTGACCTCCTGGTGGCGCTAGAGGGTTGGGGGTGGGGGCCTATAAATTGCTGTGGGTAATGAGGAGACTAACTGGAATGTGCATGCAAAATTTCACAACTTTTTACCAGACGGTTCTAGGGGTTGCCATAGACTCCCAGAGGCGGAGGAATATATAATAATAATAAATAATAGGAATCAGTAGAAACACTATGGGTGCCTCGCAGCTTCGCTGCTTGGCCCCAATAATAAATATGGGGAGGGGTTGTTTGTTTCGCTTTTTAATTTGGTCACTCATAGGCCTTTCCTGCACTGTTCTGTTATTTTCTTTTTTTGTGTGTGTATTTTTGTTCTTTTAAATGCTGGGTGCAAACATTAATAAATAATTGAATAAATAAAAATATGAGGACAGGAAATGATGCCTTTGCCACCAGGTCACATGCTCTATCCAATATGGCTGGTTGGTTGCCTAGCAATGGTACTTTTTTGTTCCTATTCACATGAGCCATATGTGTACCAAATTTGGTTTGACTACGCTAAAGTTTTTGCCGGGCATCCTAAGAACAGATGTTTGGCCTGTTGCCATGGCAACACAATGCGAGATGGCGTTGGGGTGTCACTGACTTTTTTGATCGAGACCATGTCACGAATGTGTGGTCCAAATTTGGTGTGTCTACGGCAAAATAAATTTTTTCTGTTCCATGCAATCTTCCTAGGGGGCGCTATTATGGCCACTTTAGCTTTTTGTTATATCAATCTGTTTAGGGCCAGGGTGTCCACCAACGATTAAAGTTTGAGTGACATCCGCCAAAGTATGTGCGAATTATCACTCATCGAAGGCGATGGCGAGCCGCAAAAACAAACCCGAAATTTGTGGCGTTGTCACAGAAACACCGTTCACGCTTTTCAAATGCTTTTAATAACTTTTAATGTCCCACTTGTCTAGATGATACAGCTGGTGAGTCTGGGTCAAAAACCCTAGGAGGAGTTTGTTAAAATACGAGGACAGGAAAATGCGCGCTTGGTGGCAGGTCATGTGCTCGGTCCAATATGACCGACTTCCTCTTGGTCGCCTAGCAACTGTATAATCAGGGTTGGGAGGGTTACTTTAGAAATGTAATCCGGTACAGTTACTAGTTACTCCTTAAAATATGTATTCAGTAACGTAATCCCGGTACTATAATATTAAAGTAATGTAACTTGATTACTTTCAGTTACTTTTGGATTACTTTAACACCAAATATCCTATAACAACAAGAAAACAAGAAAATTACAATACAATTAAAAGTTTTTAGGAGGACAAGTACAGTTCTATGTGTAGTTTTAACAACTGTTATCACTATAAGCCAAGTCACTAGTAAACAAGGTCACTCACTAAACCAAACACCTAAACACCTATGACTTCAACGAAATTATATTTTCAGTTAAAGTTTTAGTTTTACCGGGACAGTCATCTTGCCCGATCTCCGCAGCTGGACAGGATGTTCGTCCAGCTTGCGTGCTGGCCTACATCTAACGACAGCTTTGCTCGGAATTGTCTAAAGGGTCTTCATGGATCAGTTAACATGACTATGTTGCCTAGATAATGTTTAAATATTGTAATATCGTTCTACAAATGCAAAAAGTGTACTTGTGACCGCAAACGTTAGCTAGCTTGCTAATAGTTTGCTAGTCGATAGCTAACTCGAAACTGGCTCCTACCAATGAATCAAGACAAAGAAATGACTCATATTCACACATAACATGACTGAAGCAGGACATTTAGGGCCTGTCAGTATCAAAGCGTTAATATTAGCGATCTTACCTATAAATGTTTCTTGAGATTGGAAGTAGAATCCTTGGACATTGACAGGTGTTTAACCGCTGGAAGGCACAATTTGCACTGCACTGTGATGTTGTTCCCTTTGTCTTCTTCAAAAATAAAATTCTCCCTAAATTTCCACCCGCTAAATGCATTTTTTGAAACCATGCCCGCTGCAAGTTTAGTCCGTAGTGCGCGACCTGCGTGAAGTTCAGTGCGAGCCGCTGCAAGTGTATTCCACAGCGCGCGCCGCTGCAAGTTTGTTTCACAGAGCGCGCGGCGCACGAGTCTGTACGTTCTGTTTTCCCTACATATGACCTCCGGCTTTAAATGAAAAAAATGAAATAACATAAAATGCTTTCAAATTGTAATCCTGCTAAGTAATCCCCATTTTCACTAAATGTACCTGTAATCTGAGTACGTCTTTTTCTTTGTAACTGTAGGGGAATACAGTTACCTTTTTTTTGTATCCTTTTACTTAACGCCGTTCCATGTAATCCGTTACTCCCCAAGCCTGTGTATAATATACTTTTTTGTGACGTTGTGCTCGTCATTGACCTCATCGATTACTCACTTGCCCAAAACATATTTTTGGCGTTTACGATGGTTAAAGATCCCATGACATGGTACTTCTTGATGCTTTTATATGGCTCCTTAATGGTTCCCTAATACTGTAAATGAATCCTTCTTCAAAATCAACACTCAGTGCATGAGAAACAGAGATAAGATGAGAAAGAGTATTTTTTTCTCTCTCTGAACAGGCCATTATGGGTGTTGTTGCTTGAATGCAAATGAGGAGAAAAGAGCTGGCCTATAGTAGAGGGTGGGGGCGTGGCCAAACTCTCCGCTCTCAGCTCTCAGCTGATCCATTTCCGTGTTTTTGCACGGGGGGAGAGATTTGAAGCGTTCCATTGAAAAATAAACACATTTCCACAGAAAATAAAATTAAACCACTGCTGTTCAAAGGTCCAGAGGCTCAGATAAAGGACTTCCGAGCCTAGAAACACTTGGACGTGCCTCCAGGCAAATAAAAAAACGCATTTCGCATTGCCTAGCGCATTCGCAGTCCAAACTCTCTGGGCGTGATTTACAGAGACGCTGAGTACAGACAGACGAAGGTGGAACTGCATTTGCATTTCTTTTTTCGATCTGACGTCAATAAAGTGCCTTGTTCAAAATCGCCCGTTTGAGCTCCGATTTTTTGTAACGCAGAAAAGGATCGCAAATGCTCAGTTTAGACATTTCGCAACTTTTAACCATGGGGGGGCAAACAGGGTAGGGGAGCTCACATTAACGTTCAAAAACCTCAGAAAGTGAAAATTTCATGCCATGGGACCTTTAACAATTACAATTACGCTGCTGACGCAGCAATGAGCAGTGCCAGTCTGTGCTATTGGATGCCATGAGTGTCACTATAGTGTGAGTGTTTGGAAAAGGGCTTCGCACTCTGGTGTTGTGGGCGCACATGACATTATTATTTAATTATTTATTGTTATTTATTTAATTTGCAGCATAGCTTTGATTTCAAAGATCAATGATCAATGATCCAAGATCAAAGGTACTTTTGCTGCTGGATATGCGAGGGACTCGTATCGTGCGTGGCAAGTCGTATGTTTGGCACCAATGTACCTGGAGGATGTGAAGGATATTTACGTATTCGGATTTCTGATAGCTGGACATCTGTTAATTGGCCTGGGATTGTCCATGATCTATCGCAAAATGTGTAAGCTGGCAGCAAGTAAAGAGTCCTCCAAGCTGTTTGCAGCAATTTCGAGCCATTGTGAAGCCGTTGGATCTCGTGAAAGGATTACATCAGAAAGTGGGTCAGGTTGAGGACCTTTTGGAAGGATTTCAAACGAAGGAAACATCTCGACGTTTGGATATCATCACGGGCATGGTGACAGAACTGTGTAAAGCCAACGCAGCGCAGTCTGTGCGCCAAGAGGAACTAATGAGATCTCTCATGAATCTTCATGGCGATATGAAGATGGGGGTCTGGCAAAACCCAAGATCAATCTAAATTGTTCACCTGGGTCTCTAAAAATGTATTTCATCAATGCTAAATTAATTAATCCCTCTGGATAATTATGTCTCCCTGTGAAAATCTGTGGCTCCAATGGTTATCTGTGTTTTGACTTCGCCTCCCTGCAAGGCCACAGAATGTGGTTTGTTATCTGGACTCTACATAAACACCCACTCACTGACACTGACACTAGAAATGAATGAGTAGAACATGTTCCCTGTCTTTAGTTAAGGTCTGATCTCTGCTCTCGGTTCAATCAATTTTATTGATTTCCAATCTGATCCCCCCACACCCTTCCTTCTGTTACCAACGAAAAAGATAACCGTATGTTATATCTCCAATTGTTTTTCTGTCATTACATGTTGTTAAATTGTCACTGATTGTATGTATTGCATCTTTTCTACTCTGCATCTCCCAGTCGGCGGGGCGCGAATGCGCAGCGGCCACTCCCCTAGCCACTCTATCACTGTCCTGCCTGGTTAGTGGGGAAACGAAATTTCAAATTCACTCTATGTACATGTACATGATTGTTTTCAACAATAAAGCAAACTATGACTAACTATGACTATGACTAAAGGTCAGTGTTATCACAGTCCTGGGGGATGTCAGTCCTGGGGGATGTCAGTCCTGGGGGATGTGTTCAACATGGTGGAAAGGATATCTTTGGTGATGAGTCTGAAACGGGGTCGATAAGAGACAGTTCAGACAAAGGAGATGGGATGGCTGTGAAGCGCAAAAGAGTTCTACATTTTGAAGAAGTTGAGGAGCCAGAAGCACCAGCAACCGAGAGCCCTGGCATGCTCACCAAAATGCAGAGCAAACAAATGGTGGAGGCAGCCATAAAACAGATTGAAGAACGCAAGCAACAACTCACCTTTTCATCACCTGATTCAATGTCTCGTCTTGGTGCTGGAGCTGCATCTATTGGTCCATCTCAAGCGGCTAGTTTTATGAATGATGCAATTGAAAAAGCTTGCAAAGCTGCAGAACTACAAGCTCACATCCAATCTCAGCTGCCATCCAAACCTGGGATTCTTGGGGCTTTGGCAGCCCCAACACCTAACAACAATCTTGTGGCACTGGCTACCCTTAATTTAATGGGAATAGCACCACCCAAAGTTGAGGTCAAAGAATCGAACAAGCCCACGTCTCTAATTCTGGATGACAAGGGACGAACTGTGGATGCCACTGGGAAGGAAATAAAACTCACACACCGTATGCCAACTCTAAAGGCTAATATCCGTGCTGTGAAGAGGGAGCAATTCCGACAGCAGCTAAAGGAGAAGCCTGGAGAGGAATTGGAATCTACTTTTTTTGACAATTGGGTTAACTTGAAGCAAGGGCTTCAAATTTCATAAGCAAGGTTGTTTTGAGAAGATTGCACAAAGAATAAGAACAAAGGCCCAGCTGGAGGAGCTACAGAACAAAATTGCACAGGCAGCAAGAAAGACAGGAATCCAAGCCTCCACAAAGTTGGCTCTTATTGCTCCTAAAAAAGAGCTTGGTGAAGTAGAAGTGCCCCATATTGAGTGGTGGGACTCACCACACCTTGCCCTCAAATAAAGAATATGCTTTACAGACAAAATTTGAAGAATTGGCACTTTTTGGTGTGACAAACCTTGTTGAACACCCAGCCCACCAGTTGACATGGATAAAGCCGTAACTCTGGGCATATATTTAACAAAGAAAGAACAGAAAAAGCTCAGACGACAAACTCGCAGAGAAGGCCAAAAAGAATTACAAGAAAAAGTGCGTCTTGGGCTGATGCCTCCCCCAGAACCCAAAGTTCGTATTTCCAACCTGAGGAGAGTACTTGGAACGGAGGCAGTGCAGAACCCCACAAAAGTTTAAGCACATGTCCGAGCACAGATGGCAAAAAGACAAAAGGCTCACGAAGAGGCCAATGCAGCTTGTAAATTAACAGCAGAACAGAGAAAATACAAAAACGTGAAGAAGTTGAAAGAAGACTTAACTGACGGTGTTCATATTGCAGTTTACAGAATCCGCAACTTGCAAAGTCCTGTCAAGAAGTTTAAAGTTAAAGCCAATGCCAACCAGCTGTACCTGACAGGCACTCTTGTTCTGCATAAAGATAGTAACATTGTAGTGGTTGAAGGAGGTCCCAAATCACAGAAGAAATTCAAAAGGCTGATGCACAGAATCAAATGGGAAGAGCCCAGCAGTAAAAGAGATGACCATGATGACAATGATAAAAGGAGAAGTTCAATTTGTCAACTGGACAAAGTATGTTTGGTTGAAAACGTTTCGCCACTCATCCGAGAGGCTTCGTCAGCTCTAATAAGAATACTGGTAAGACACTTGCTTATATCTTGCTGCAGGGAGGAGCTAACTAGCTAACTACTTTCCGAAACTATCTCATTGGTTTCCGTCTTTTGTTTCTCTGGCGTCTAGATAACGATCCCTATTCATCCCTACACGCCTGTTTTTCACACCTCTGGCCCTGACCTGGCTAGCCCTATTGTTCCCCTGTTTGCTTGATCTAGGCTTAAGAATGGAATTATAGATGGGAGACAAATTATGTCTGACTCAACCATTTCTGTTCAGAGAAGGATTCTCTTTTTTGACAAAAATAGCCTCTTTAACTCCCCTCTCAAACCAATTCTTTTCCCTGGCTAAGATGATGACAATGATACAAAGAGGAACATCAAGTGCTTTCTGATTTGGGAGGGCACTGCCAAGGATCGTAATTTTGGAGAAATCAAATTTAAACAGTGTCCGACTGAAAGTATGGCCAGAGAACACTTCAAGAAGCACCGCACTGAACATTACTGGCACCTGGCTCTGAGCCACAGCGTGTTGGAGGGCACTGATGACTGACTTTAAACCAGTGCTTCTCAATTATTTTCTGTGACTGTGACACCCCTCCTAGGAAGAAGAAAAAAATTCATGCCCTGTTCCCTATAAATAGTATTACTTTTTCTAGAAATTTTTTATTAGTACACCTCTGCATAACACTGTATCCTTTTATTAACATTAAAAACAAAAAAAATAAAGAAACTTCCAACAAAGACTGCACTGTCTTTTTGCACTGAGGACTCAAATATGAATGTGTTTAATGCAGCTTTCCGCACATTTGTTTACGTTTTACAGAAACAAAACTTAAAATCACATGGCTCATTTGCATAAACTTAAAGCGCTGAAAAAAACAACACTCTCTCCTTGTGCCACTGATGCGTCAGCTTCTGTCGGACTAAAGGACACAACTCAGTGAAATAGACGTGTTTTTTCTGTGACAGAGGATGTTCTGCTGATGGTGAGTCTGTTCTGTGCGTATATCACGTATTTGACTCATTGACTGCCGGAGACGTCGATTGACGTCATGTCGAATCCAAACATTGAGTGCCATGACGTCTATAGACATCAAAGACATTTTTCAGCGGGGGTTGCTAGGCTACGACCTGGAGCAACTTTGAAGGTGTAATTCACGTCTCCCAACCTGTAGGTAGCGATCTTATCTGCCGATCAGAGACCTGAAAGAGAGGAAGAGTGTAGTGTGTGTAGTGTGTATTGGCGAGAGGAGCAAGATGGCGAGGGAACCCAGAAAAGCAGATGACTGTTGATCAGCGCCTATGGAGCGGTCTGATCGGTCTTGGGACCCAGGATCCCGGATCAGAGGATCGCAGAGACGCCGGATCAAGCAGCGATGTCGGAGCAGAGATCTGCTCTGCCTGAGGCAGGGGGTGTGTCGTGCCCGCACTGAGCGAAGCAGGGACTCTGATCAGAATTACACCAGCGCCAATGAAGACAAATACTGACTTGGAGCAGTAGATCCTGGCCTCCAGAGAGGCATGAGATGAGAAGAATTAAGTTTACATGATGCTGCTGTGTGGTAATTGTAATGAATGAAGTTATGTGTGTGTGTGGGTATAGCTGTGTGTATGTAAAAGTTTATGCATGGGCTTGTGTGCATGTACATATATGTGTATGTATGTGTGTGTGGGTGTGTATGTATATATTAGTTTTTATTATGGGTCTGTACTCTGAGCCTCAGTTTTGTTGTGAAGTGACAAAGTTCTATTTTATATGAAAAGATATTATATCCTGTAAACATTTCTTGCCACTATTGATTTGAAGGGATTTTCAATTCACAGAGCCTTATATTCTTATATTTGTAAATAAAAAATGTACTATGCCATCAAAAATCTCTTTCTCTGTTTTTTTAGATGTTTGAGGTGTCACTAAATCAATAAGTATTGACGTCAAAATCACTGAAATGCTAGAAATCCCTCTTTGCACAAAACGCTCGTTTTCTCCACTTTGTGGTCAAAAAACAGCGTTTTTGCTGAAACTACCCTATGTTCTACTATCAATTACTTGAGAACTGAAAAGGTTAGAAGCATAATTTATTTCCAGGTGAAAGAAGAGAGTCTACACTTTATTTTGATGTGTGCCATGTTTATATAGTCAAAGAACTCTGTATTCTGTGAGTCTTGTAAAATCAGTGAAAATGCTGTAAAACCTCTGGCAGTCGGTTGGATTGAATTCTGAAAACAGGCCGGCAGTGAATGAGTTAAGGGCGACAATGAGAGCGCTACTGCCAACTACTGTTGTTGATGTGCAATTACACATAGTTCTAGTACAGTACGGCAAAAAAAGCATGTTTCCCAGGGTCACACGCGCCCCTCCTGGCATCACACCGCGCCCCCCCCAGGGGGGCCTGTCCCACTATTTGAGAAGCACTGCTTTAAACTAAAGATATTTTTAATAAAAGGCCCCTTTTTCTCCTCCTCTGCTGGTGACCTCCAGGACTGAAGAGCTGGTCAAGAAGCCAACTTGTGCTTTAAAGTCTATAATGATGACATATTATTTTTCTCTTGTATTTTGATGGAATGGACTGTGAAATACTATGTACATCATGGTTTGATGGTAAGAACTTCCATTCAAAACCCCATGGCTAAATAAATCCAGAGTCAAAAAAAGGGTTACAAAAGTGCAGAAACGGGTCAAATTGAATCAAAATAAAGTATTACTCTACCGCTATAGCCTATGGCAAAACATTCGGCTTTCATACAAACAAAAATAGAGTAGAAATCAACCTAAAGAGACTGTTCTTGGTCGCGCTGACTGCATTTGGTTCAATGCTAGCATTAGCATTAGCTTAGCTGCATTGTGAATGGAGATCACAATGACATCTGACATCACTGCTAAGTAGGAGGTTGTCCCGCCACAACAACCTCCTCACCGGAAGTGGGACATTACTTGACACGGGTTACAATATCATAAAAAAAAACACCGGTATTTGGTATGAAGCGGTTGGTATGAAGTTACCATTTGTGAAGGTGTAATATGGACAAACGGACACAGGAATACCCAAGTTTATCCAATCTGATTGAACCGGCGTGTTTGGTTCTATTATGACGGAGACGTGGGGACTTTGCTCATTTCCCTCTGTGTAAAAAGTACAGAGAATCACCCGACAAGGACTGACCCTTCAGCAGAAAAAGTTACATGTTGTCGCTTTAAAACAAGGCGATAATCCTCCACAAACCTTCACAACTCATTTTTATTGCGCACACTTCCTACACTTTCCACAAAGCTCCCAGATAGTCCGAATGATTACTTTTATTCATACCAAAGAAATGTCTGAATCTAAAATCATTTTTTTGCTGTGAAAGATCACCTCATGACATCACAAGGTGGAACCAAGTGTTTTTATTTTCTCCAATCCATGGTTAAATGTTTGCTGTGACCAAAGTTATAATAGTTTTGGATTTTTCATTATAGTTTTGTTTTAGTTTTGCCTTTTCCCCTCTAATTCAGTTAGTTTTAATTAGTTTTTAATGTTGCTCTGATAGTTTTAGTTTAGTTTTTATTAGTTTTAGTTTTTGGGTTATACTTTGGGTTATTTGTCAAGCGTAGGATTCAAAAAGAAAGTATTGTGTTATCAAACTTACAACAAATACAATTTTAAAACATTTATTCATGTTTACCCCCACAACAACCAAAGCAGTCCACAAGCTGCAGCCTTAAGTGCAAAAACAAATAAAAATACACACGAAAACTTCCACATTTACCAACTTCAAAAAAGGCCAAACGAAGAGAAATTAACCTAAAGAGACTGTTCTTGCTCGCGCTGACTGCATTTGGTTCAATGCTAGCATTAGCATTAGCTTAGCTGCCTTGTGAATGGAGATCACAATGACATCTGACATCACTGCTAAGTAGGAGATTGTCCCGCCACAACAACAAGAAGTGGGACTAACTATAATTTCAGTTAGTTTAAGTTTTGTAAACACACAATACAGTTTCAGTTAGTTATCTTTTTTTTTTTTCTTCTTTTTTTTTTTAATTGTCCTAGTTTAGTCCTGGTTTACCTCCCGTGGACTCACCACCCGCAGGAGGATCCATAAGGGGCCGGTGCAGAGAGATCTGGGCGGCAGCCAAAAGCGGGGGCCTCGGCGACCAGATCTCCGGACATGGCGACTAGCTCTGGGGACATGGAATGTCACCTCACTGGGGGGGAAGGAGCCTGAGTTTGTGCGGGAGGTTGAGTGCTATCGACTAGATATAGTCGGCCTGACCTCCACGCACAGCTTGGGCTCTGGAACCCAACTCCTTGAAGGGGGCTGGACTCTCCATTTCTCTGGCGTTGCTGGCGGGGAACGGCGGCGGGCTGGTGTGGGCCTGCTCATTGCCCCACAGCTTAGCCGCCGAGTGTTGGAGTTCACCCCGGTGAACGAGAGGGTCGCGTCCCTGCGCCTTCGGGTCGGGGACAGGTCTCTCACTGTTGTGTCGGCCTACGGGCCAAACAGCAGTGCAGAGTACCCGGCCTTCTTGGAGTGCCTGGGAGGGGTACTGGACAGTGCACCGCCCGGGGACTCCGTTGTTCTCCTGGGGGACTTCAACGCCCACGTTGGCAACGACAGTGACACCTGGAGAGGGGTGATTGGGAGGAACGGCCTCCCTGATCTGAACCCGAGTGGTGTTCTGTTATCGGACTTCTGTGCTATGCGCAGTTTGTCCATAACGAACACCATGTTCGAGCACAAGGGTGTCCACCAGTGCACGTGGCACCAGGACACCCTAGGACGGAGGTCGATGATCGACTTTGTTGTCATATCATCTGACCTCCGGCCGCGTGTCTTGGACACTCGGGTGTAGGGAGGGGCAGAGCTGTCAACTGATCACCACCTGGTTGTGAGTTGGGTCCGCTGGCAGGGGAGGAAGCCAGAAAGACCTGGCAGGCCCAAGCGCGTAGTGAAGGTCTGTTGGGAACGTCTGGCAGATCCCTCTGTCAGGGGTACCTTCAACTCACACCTCCAGCAGAGCTTCTCCAGGTTTCCGGGGGAGGCTGGGGACATAGAGTCCGAATGGGCTCTGTTCTCGGCCTCTATTGTCGACGTGGCCGCCCGTAGCTGTGGTTGTAAGGTCTGTGGCCTGTTCCTGGTGCATGTTGGACTCCGCCAGGGCTGCCTTTTGTCACCGGTTCTGTTCATTATATTTATGGACAGAATTTCTAGGCGGAGTCAGGGGCCGGAGGGGATCCGGGTTTGGGAACCACAGGATCTCATCTCTGCTGTTTGCAGATGATGTTGTCCTGATGGCTTCATCGAACCGGGACCTCCAATGTGCACTGGGGCGGTTTGCAGCCGAGTGTGAAGCGGCTGGGATGAGGATCAGCTCTTCCAAATCCGAGGCCATGGTTCTCGACCGGAAAAAGGTGGCTTGCCCTCTCCGGGTGGGTGGGGAGTCCTTGCCTCAAGTGGAGGAGTTCAAGTATCTTGGGGTCTTATTCACGAGTGAGGGGAGGATGGAGCGTGAGATTGACAGGCGGATTGGTGCAGCGTCGGCAGTGATGCGGTCTTTGTACCGGACCGTTGTGGTGAAGAGGGAGCTGAGTCAAAAGGCGAAGCTCTCAATTTACCGGTCAATCTACGTTCCTACTCTCACCTATGGTCATGAGCTTTGGGTAATGACCGAAAGGACGAGATCGCGGATACAAGCGGCAGAAATGAGTTTCCTCCACAGAGTGGCTGGGCGCACCCTTAGAGATAGGGTGAGGAGGTCAGTCACACGGGAGGGGCTCGGAGTAGAGCCGCTGCTTCTCCACATTGAGAGGAGCCAGCTGAGGTGGCTCAGGCATCTGTTCCGGATGCCTCCTGGTCGCCTCCCTCAGGAGGTGTTCCGGGCATGTCCCACCGGGAGGAGGCCCCGGGGAAGACCCAGGACACGCTGGAGGGGCTATGTGTCCCGGCTGGCCTGGGAACGCCTTGGGCTCCCCCCGGAGGAGCTGGAGGAAGTGTCCGGGGTGAAGGAAGTCTGGGAGTCCCTGCTTAGACTGTTGCCCCCGTGACCCGGCCCCGGATAAGCGGAAGAAAATGGATGGATGGATGGATGGATAGTCCTGGTTTAGTTCTAGTTTAGTCCTAGTTTAGTCCAGGTTTAGTCCTAGTTTAGTTCAGGTTTAGTTCTAGTTTAGTCCTAGTTTAGTCCAGGTTTAGTCCTAGTGTAGTTCAGGTTTAGTTCTAGTTTAGTCCTAGTTTAGTCCTGCTTTAGTCCTTTTTTAGTTTATCTATAATTTCAATTAGTTTTACTTTTGTAAACACACAATACAGTTTCAGTTATCGTTTTTTTTTTCTTTTAAATTGTCGTTTTTTTAATTTATTTCAGTTAATGAAAATATTTTTTCAAGAGAAAACACGAGTGAAGCTCCGCCTACTCAGTCTGCACACTGCAGCTCAATGTTTTACAAACAAACAGTTATTTCAGGGACAGGTTCATCACTTCATGTTCTACTTTCATGATTTACAGCTGGAGGAGGTCAAAGTTCATTATACCTCCAGACCTCCTCCCGCCCACTGTGCCCTTTAGTCCTCCGGGTACTTTAGTCCTCCGGGTACTTTAGTCCTCCAGGTACTTTAGTCCTCCAGGTACTTTAGTCCTCCAGGTACTGCCCAGTTGGCTCTATTCACACTTACCAGAAGACGTTGGAAACATGCTGATGATGGCGTCTAGGCATGTGATAAAACTTTGGATTCAGCCAAAACTTTCTATGGGCAACATGACTCTAATCCAGGGGTGGGCAAACTTTTTGACTCATGGGCCACAAAGGGTTCTAAAATTTGACAGAAGAGCCTGACCAGGAGCAGCTGGATTTAGTGTTTTGGTAATCCACCTCATAAGAGCAAAAAACAGGGCTCTCAAGTCTCACGCATTGAGAGTGTGACACACGCAATTCGACGTGTTCACACGCTCACACGCCACACATGGTATTTCTCACGCTGAATTTTTTTAAAGCAATTCAAAACTGTAGCCACTGTTCACAGCGCTTCTGTGCCCAGAAAATCGGTAAGTTAATGCAGGCACCGCGCGTTTTCAGCGAAAAAAAGTCACTGGCACACCAGTACTCGAGTTGAGCGATCAGCTGTGAGGCCGATCAGCTGGTGTGTGTGTGTGTGTGTGTGTGTGTATAGTTGTGTAGTGCAGCTGTGTCTGAAACACTAAATCCACTTTTTTTGGCCACTAAGTTGTGTATTTGTTGTTTCAGTAGCATTATCTACCGTTCCCATCATTTTTGGCAATTTTGGTGAGGTAAATGTGCAGCTTTCTGGTCAAAAACTGAGTGTGTTCTGCCTCGAGCAAACACTGCAATTTCAAGTAGTTGGTGACATCACACAGCACTGCCATGATTACAGAGGTGTTACTGATACAAACACAGCACAGCTTCATTCACCAAGCTGTCAGGATGCTGAACTCTCTCCCTACCCTGCCCTCCCTCCCCCAATGACACTGCTGCTTAAATTACACTTAAATGACACTGACACCGCTGCTTAAATTACACAATTTGAGCTTTATTAAGCTACACATTGTGTGTTTTACCTGTTTGTATTATATACAAGTTTACTGTACTTTTGCTACGGGTATATGTGATGTTTTAGTCATGGTGTTTATTGTCTTGTTTATCAGATGTTTTATGTTCACTGTGGGCCTAGGGAGCGCTGCAATTTCAAATCCTGTGTGTGCAACTGTGCATATGGTTTTTTGACAATAAAGCTGACTTTGAACTTTTTGACTTTGAACACCCGAGTTTGAAGTGTGGATACCTGTTCGACCAATCACACAGCTCCTTATACCCCCAGACCCCGCCCCTCGTCCCCATGGTTACAAGCAGGTGTACAGACCAGATCAGAAAGGTTATGTAGTCCAGCTTTTTTTTTCTTAACCTTTCTGTCATGCTATAACATCGTTTCCTTATCAAAAACATGCCTGAAGATGTCATCTATGCATGTTTAGGTTTATTTAGCGATTTTTCTCTTTTACGGTTCGCTTTCTGTTGGAGTCAGTTAGATTCTTTATAATAGGCCTACTCAGCACACAAGTCTACGTCTTCATAAATATACAAAAACTTGATACAAAACTGGACACAACAACTTGACAAATCTGATGTGATGTAACGGAGATGGGCAGGTGACAGACCCTCCACTAGAGAAGTGGCATAGTGCACCTTTAATATGTCGGTTTCCCCATCAGGTCATGTGTGGATGCGTATGGAGAAAGAATATTGTACGAATACATGAAAGAGATTAGTCGCCAAAAATGAGGCAATTTTTTTTTTTTTTTTTTGTGGTATTTAAATCATCACATACTGTACATATTTTACATTTTACATATTCTTCACTGAAAACCACAATGTTAATCTAATTTATTAGTTCCTGTTCTAAACTGCTGGACCCACAAAGGCATTTCACTGTAACAAGCAGCAGATTTGTATTTACAGAGTTCATTTCCTTTCTTTTTCTTTATTTTTTAATGATTTTGCAACATTTAAAACTATTGTATATATTAACCAGAGTTAAAATCTCTTGTATACAAGGCTGTGTGCAGGGAAATCTGGTAGGTGAAAACAGATTTTTTATTTTATTTTATTCTGAGCAACGTGAAATGTAAGATGATACAGGGTTAGTCAACTACAACCTGAAGTAAACTGATAAAGAAGGAATACGATAATGATTTAAGTCAGGGGTGTCAAACTCATTTTGGTCCAGGGGCCATATCAAACCTACTTTGATCCCAAAGGGGCTGGATCAGAAAACTCATGGCTTATATAGCAATAAGTCCAAATATTTGTGCAGAGAAATCTATTACAGAAGTCTTTTTTAATTTAATGAACTCTTTCTTTTACAAAATATTATAATACAGTGGTACCTCACCTTGCGAAATTAATTCGTTCCAGAAGTGATTTCGTAACGTGAATTTTTCGTAAGTTGAGTAGCTATTTCAATGGAAAAGGCCTGATTCGTTCCAAGGTTGTTGTTTTTTTATAGTGTAACATTTTTTTTTATAGTGTAACATTGTGTTCTGCGTCCTGATTGGCTAAGAGACTGTAGAGCCAGGACTAAACGTGGAATAAACCAGGTCTAGACCAGAACTAAACCAGGCCTAGACCAGATCTAAACCAGGTCTAAACCTGGACTGGACCCGGACTAAACCAGGACTGGACCAGGTCTAGGCCTGGACTAAACCGGGACTAGACCAGGATTAAATCACCCCGTGTGGCTCTTCGCTGGTTTCGTGCGGCTTTCGCGTTCGTTTGTGCGTGTTCGGTTTGTGGCTCGGGCTGCGTGTTCGCCGCGGTTCTATCTCGTGCTCGCGGTGCTCTTGTCTCCGCGCTCCGCGTTTTCGGCGCTAGACCTAAGAGGCCGAGAAAGGTGCTCTTTGAGCGGGCACAACCGCGGGGTTTTCCCCGGGGCTGGCTCTGGTTCTATCGGACTTCCAGAGCCGAGGGGTTGACACTGTGAGCTAACAGGCCGAGAAAGGTGCTCTTTGAGCGGGGATAACAGCGGGGCGTGCATCTGAGCGCGCATTATTCGAATTTTTGAGATTTCGCGTTTCGTAACTTGAATTTTTTGTATGTAGGGTCTTTCGTAAGGTGAGGTACCACTGTATTATGAACAACCTGAAACTTTAAGAAAAATGCTATTTCAACACAAGCATACAGGTTTCCCATTCACCTCCATGAACAAATAGGAATTAGTCAATTTTTCTTGGAAAATCTTGCACTCTGCGTCCACTTTTCTCATTTTTGACATTTTGCTGATGAGGGTGTCACGATCAATGATCAAAACGATGGTCCTTTAAGAGCATTTGGAAAGAGGCAAGTCTTCATTTGTGCTGCTCTGGTGGGAGGGGCCACGGACAGAGGCGGAAAATTACCAACATTTTAATAGAAAATTTAATGTAATTAAAATATTTTAATAGATAATCAGCCGAGGGCCAGATTAAAGGTCTTGGAGGGCCGGATCTGGCCCCCGGGCCGCATGTTTGACACCCCTGATTTAAAGCTAATAAAAGTGTAATTTTGCAGTAAAAAAAATAAATCTGATGTGATGTGCAGGAGTTTGCAGTGATTGTGCAGTGAAATAATGGTGATCTATATGTTATACATTTTAATTAGTACCAAGAGTAAAACGATCCCTCTTTAAAAGTGTTCGAGTGCCACCCAAATCCAGCCCCCATCCTCCCCTCTCCTCGTCTGAAGTGGTCTGTGCTTAAAAGTGCCTAAAAGTGCTTTCATATGCACATTTTCTGGCTTCATTTGGACAGCTGCCCAAGTCGCTCCTAAAGTCACCTAAATGACAAGAGCTTTGAGAGCCGAGCCGTCAACACCTCAGCCCGTCACACCTCAGCATGTGAGCGCAGGATTAGCCCGGATCTGTGCAGAAAAAACATCTTATTAAAGGGGCTAAGCTAAGAGGGCGCGGGTGCCGTGGAGCTGTGTCAAAACATGGGTGATCTATGAGAGATCGGGTGACACAGAACAGCAGGAGGGTCCATTCACACTTTGCCTACGCTAACCACGAGACGATCAAAGTTTCATTCATGATTTCTGTTGCCTCCATTTTTCTTATTAGAATACTGGAGATGCCTGGACCATCTCCAAACCTGCAGCTCTTGTAGGGTGTGGTCAGTCCTATGTTAGACCTGCATTAGTCCTTATTTAGTACTGGTTTAGATTTGATTACACCAAGTTTAATCCGGGTTTAGGCTAGGGCGACTGGCATGACTCTGAAAATTAGGACACTTAAGGCCAAAAGTGAGGACAAAGACCCAAAGGTGAGGACACTACAGAGCACAACAAAATCGCTAAAAGCAGCCCTATACAACCGTTTATCACTATTATCATGATTATCATTTTTATTATTATGATAATTTTCACACTTCTTATTCATCAGTTTCAAAACAAACAGGCTCAGCAGTGCTAAAATTCTCCTTGTGTCGTTCTGTGTGTGCGTGTCGCTCTAACGCACCTTTACCTCAGCTCCTCACATCTGTGTGAATACTGCAGATTTTACAGAAGGTATAGTATTCTCCTTTGGTGCTCTTGCTGGGAAAACACTGCTCTGAGCACCAAGCATGTTTGAAGGATGTCTTGCTTTTTGGCATTTGTTTTCGTCCAACAGACAGTTTCAAACTTTGCTATCGCAGCATCACAGGTGCAACGGCCGAGGGTCCGAAATGAGGACAAAATGTTAAAAATGAACTCTGGAGGTCTGGACAAAAGGCTCTAAAACTGGACTGTCCGGCTGAAATCCGGATGAATCACCCTAGTTTAGGCCTGGGGCAGACCTGGTTTAAAGGCACTGTATGTAAGTTTAAATTGAATTAATGTCACTGATGTCAGTATCAGTACTGAGGAAAATCTGCATGTTTAGACACTGGCAAACCAGTTACAGTTGTGATCAGAGTACCATTTTTAAAACTAAGTATAGAGTTCTTTAATCCTGGTTTAGACCTGGTTTAGAACTTGTTTAGTGCAACTTCTGCGGGTGTTCTCATTCTGTATCTCAGACCCTTGAGACCTGTAGTCCTAGTTTAGAATGGGGATGCATCGATACAATACTGATATCGGATATCGGCACTGATATTGAAGATTTTGATGATCGGGTAAAGGTTTCCAGATATCAGTTCAGACAATATCTCATTTTGAGCTACACATTGGTTAAAGTTGGCTCAAAACACATTGTATTATCAAAGCTTTTTCATAATACAAGCTGTTTTTTTCTAACTGTTATTAAACACATTTGGCTAATGTTTAACCATAGGGAGTGTGTGTTTAAAGAAAATAAATTACATTCTCAGTCTCTGCCCTGGTATCAGCTGATATTTACTTAAAGCCAAAGTATCAACATCGGTAACGGAGCTGATAAACTACACCAGTGCATCTCAAATTCAGAGTTATGTAATTAAAAGTAAATCATTACACATTGTTCAACTTTATTGATCTCACATAGGAGAAATAATGGCTAACATCTAATTTATTTTAATTTATTTGAAGTTAATGTATTTGGAACGCATTAAATATGTGTATTATTTGACGTTGGGTCATAAAACCGAGAGAAAAAAAATATATATCTGAAAGAGCGGTGAAAAGAAACACAAATGTCTAAATCAAGTAATATAACATAATGCATTTTGCATTATATTATTTTTAGGGGTGGGACTTGATTTAATTTTTTTTTTTAAATTAATCACAGGCTTTGTAATTAATTAATCTACATTAATCACATGACCACATTTCCCCCAAAAGCAACATTTTATGCAAATAAATTGGATTGGATGACTTAAAGCCCCAGTGTGTAGGATTCGTGGCGCATAGGTGGATAGTCGCTATTGCACTTTCTGTTTTAGCTACGGCAGACCTCGAGGGACCCGCGCGCCGCATGTTTTTTTTTTTTTTTCTTTTCTCATGAAAACACACATTCCCGATCATGTACCATGACACTCTACACATCAAATGAAACCTTACAGTCTCATCTTTTTGACTATGCAATTAATTTCCCTGCAAAACAATCACTCCCCGAGCACATGGGGCTTTTATACGGAAAAGCACAAAACGAGGTTAGCTTACCTTAGAATGCTTTGCACAGGTCAAACTCAGTATTTCACCATAAACTTTCTCTCAATTTGTCCGTAAGGATCCAGCGAATAAAATCCAGTAAAACAATTTAGTCCAAAACACGTGTTAGATCCATTACGAGTCTGATCCGGCAGCATGCTTGTGTTGTTTACCCAAAACCACGAGCCTTGCCGAAGGTGAAGGCGGAGCCCAAATGTCCTTCTGTGGCTCTCGTATTCAAAATGGCTGCCTCTATATGGGGACGATCCCCCTTTTATGTGACTATATCTAAGTCCAAAAGAATACTTTGATTTCATGATGGAAGTGAAAAGGCTTGGAAAACAATGTATTTTTGAATGGGCATCTTCAATTTCAGTAATTAACGGGTAAAAATCTTACACACTGTCCCTTTAATCAAATAATACACGCAGACATGACTTAAAGGGATAGTGTGTGTTTTTTTATGTTTATCTATATGGGTTTCCTTCTAAAGGTTTCATGCGGTAACACTGACTTACCCATGACAGCGTGCTCTGGTCCCAATTCTCCTCCGGTAACGTAGCTCATGAACGTAGTTCTGGTAAGTTAGCCAAGACAGTTAAAGCTTGTTTTTCTTCTCAAAACAAAACATGTGTCCGAAAGGTGATATATTTGCGTCCCAAACAGTTGTCCACGAAAAATCCAGCAGCGTATTTTCGCATTTGCATATTTCGTCTCGATTCATATCACTGTGCGCCTATTATTAGCCTGTTAACCTTTAGCGGAAGTGAATGACGGATGCAGTCCGCTGTAAGTGAAAGTTTACAAGTGAACAGGCTAATAGAGCTAACGTGGGCACATTGATACGAATCTAGAGAGAAAATATACAAATGCGAAATACGATGCTGGATTTTTCGTGGACAGCTGTTTGGGATGCAAATATATCACCTTTCGGACAAATGTTTTGTTTTGAGAAGAAAAACAAGCTTTATTAACTGTCCTGGCTAACTTACCGGAACTACGTTCATGACCTACGTTACCGGAGGAGAATCGGGACCAGAGCACGCTGTCATAAATCAGTGTTAATCTCACAACACTGTTGAAGGGGAAGCCATACAGATTAACATAAAAAACAAAACAAACAAACAAAAAAAAGTACTATCCTTTTAAACTAAAGCTCATTTAATGGCTGGAAAAAAATGTCTTGAAAAAATACACTGAATTGCATGTCAAAGTAGAAAACAAATGTAAGGCTCTGTGCAAAACTCTTGTCTTTCTGCACGGCATTTTAAACGTTGGATCATACGCAGCTATCTGTAGAACTTCTTCCAGACCTTTGTCTTCTACCACTGATAGTGGTCTACAGTTTTTAGCCGTGTCTCAATTCTCAGAGTGCACGGAGCATGGTTTTAAGGGGGCTCAGACTGCAGTTAAGACTGTGCATACTTGCTCAGCCCTAAGTGCAGTCCGCGGACCGCATGGGCGTCGGCGAAAAGCGACAGGTCTCGCAACTACGGGAAGCAGTGCACTGTGCACTTGAGACACGGTTGGCTTCTGTCTCCACTCCATCTCCTACCTGGAGGAACTGTGCGTCAGTACAATTGGCGTACCAGAACATGGTGCACTGAAAAACGTTCAGGCTAGGGTTGTTTGACACGCAAACTACGGACGTGTTAAGATGCGTTAATATTTTGAATTAATTAACAACAAGCAAATTAATTAATCGTAATTAACGCGTTAATGTCCCACCCCTAATTATTTTATGTGATTTAAAGAAGAGTAACACTAACACTAACCTTTACTCAAGTCAGAGTAAGCCTAGTATATACTGCTAAATACATTACTTAAGTAGGAATAAAAACAGGGTGTCAGAAAACACTTTTAAACTCACAACTTAAGTCTTATCATTATGTAACTGCGTACTACCCACCTCTAGCTACAGCTTCTCTGGGAAAGACAAACCCAATCAACCCATAAAGCAGCATGTATACAGGCACAGTGAGTAAAATGGTCTTGCCCAATGGCACAGCAGCAAAATCAAAACCTTAGTTTGGTGATTGTTCATAAAAGCAAAAATGTAAAAAATACATCTTGTATGTGAATACATTGTTTGTGAATTGGACTTTGCCCTTTCAAGCTTTTAGCATATATGGAGTTGATGACGTTGCTTTAACTTGTTTACCTTTGAAGCTATGCAGTATTCAGCAAGAAATACACCTGATTCTTTAACTGAGTTCCATCTCCAAACCATAATCATCTTCAATCTAATCCATATAATTTTATTTTGAATGATTGCATTGTGAAGAAAGACAGCAATAAACATTCTTTTTTTGTGTCTAAAAATGTATTATGAAGTTTTGTTTTTTATTTTTGTTTTTTTAATTTACTACTGAACTGCTGTAATTGCTTAAGCAAGTCTATTTTCACAAATGAGAGTTAGAGGTGTGTAATATGTACCGGTAGTATTAGTTCATTTTAAAAGCAAATTTATGCTACATCCATTTTTTACTTTAATTTTTGGAGAAATTCTCCTCCTTGTCCTCTCCCATATTAAAAATTGGTTGAAAAAGATGACTTGTTGTCTGTGCACCTGGAGAGTGGCCAAAATGACTACAGACAGATGAATAGACAAATAGATGGATAGATAAATAGATGGTTAGATGAATAGACAGGCATGTGCAATTTGAATTCTATGGTAAATTCATTAGCCATGTTTTCCACAGGTTTTGAACAGGTTAGTTAAGAAATAACGTGGGTTTATGGAATTTTCTGGTTCGACTCCCAAAAGCCATAAATCCCACTCCAGCAATTAGTGTCTGCACCTCACCCTTCACTTCTTCTCCCACTCCACCAGTACTTAAACAGAAATGAATAACAAGCATAATTCAAACCTGTTTGTCTCTTCTTTTGATGATTTTGATGCCCTGAGAGTAATGCAAATGATTATGATGATGGAGGGATTGGGAAGAAGAGTAAATTATTCAGGTGAGAAAAATGTGTAAAATTAAGATTTCCAAATCAGGCTGACTGCATACACTGAGTGATAATACATAACGTACAACCTCATTTAAAATCAACTCAGCAGTGTTTATTAGTGCTGTCACAGAAAAATAAAATACAATTTCAAACTTGAATAGACACAATACTCTATACTTATTCCCATACTGTAGATTAAGCTTGTTAAAATTTGAGTGTAAACCGCTTACACCATCATTGCTAAACTTAACCCAAACCTTCAGAGAAGGAGCACCTCTTGTGGCCATCAATTTTCTGCTCACTTTGGTAAAGTCTGCTTTTGTGTCAGAATGTAAGAATGAAATTAGTTAGCTAGCTGCATGCACATATTATCACCACAAAGTAAAATATTATAATATCATTATTAACATTTATCCTACATAAATGAAACAAAAAAATATACTGCTTTTTATGCTTTATTTCAAATGCAATGAATAAGTTCAATGAGCACAGAAGAATCTGCCCACAGCTGCACACAGCGTAGAGACACCCTCCTTCTCTGGACCAAACAAGAAGTTATTCAAATGATTCTTCAGGTGTTTCACCATGGCCTCCTGGAAGGTCTCGTCCTCTGAGCTCAGCTGTGCCCCCTGGAGTTTGATGTCCTTCAGGAGGTCTTTGGCTGCAGTTTTGCCCAGGGCCCTCACATTTTGAGAGAGATTGGGACATCCTGGTTGATCTCTTTGATCCTCTCCAGCAGCACCCAGGAGAGGTCTCCTGGGTCTTCTGGTTTGAACATGGACTTCTGGACCAGTTTTCGGACCAGAGCTCTGAAGAGTATGTATGATGTAAATTGTTCATATGAATAGTAACGATAAAAGGCATTCTATTCTAGGACGCAGGCCAGAGGAGGTCCATCCAGGATTTGAGGAGGACTAGTGGGCCCTTTTTTGACTGTAAGGCATAATAAAATCACTATGATTACAGCAGTGCCATTTATATTCAAATAGCACTGGTGATGAAAGTCACATACAAATCAGAATAAAAACAAAGACTATGTTTTGTTTTTTGTTTTTTTACCTGGAGATATCATCTTCACTCAGCTCAGTGATTTGGCAGATCTCTGTTGTTTTTTTTTTATCAGTCTTTTGGTCTTGGGACTCACACAGATCCTTTGATCCAGTCTGGATCTCGAGGAGGATCTTAGACAGACAGATCGAGTCCAGGACTGGATCTGTCTCACACAGGACTGAGGCCTCATCAAGATATTCTATTATCGTCTCTATGCTGACATCTGGAGATCTGCAGATCCCACACTCAAAATCACATTTGGTAATCAATCACACAAAATATAATACAGAATGGGGTTAAGAGTTTGTTTGGTTAATGTCTACATGTATACGTTTTATGGATAATAACTGACTTAACTGTTGGTTAAATCAACATTTTTGCTGAAGCTATGTGAGGCAACTGGTAAAATGAATCTAATTGGTACTTGAGCTGATTGGTCTCTGGTTAGTACCAGATCCCCCATCCAAGTACTAACCAGGCCCGACTTTGCTTCTGAGATCTCTGAGATTGGATCTCAGAAGCAAAGAGATCAGGTTTTGACAAGCCAATATGACCACAAAGCTGGTACAATAATCCCTCGTTTATCGCGGGGGCTAGGTTCCAGAAATAACCCGCAATAAGAGAAATCCGCGAAGTCGGACAACTTTATATTTTACAATTATTATACATGTTTTAAGGCTGTAAATGCCTCACCACACACATTATACGCTTTTCTCAGACTGGAATGAACCTTTTCTCAGATTTATCTCTCGTTTAAACACTCAAACTTTCATAGATTTTCAACAAAATGTATTAATAGTGACGCATTGGGGGAGACACGGCCCCGGAAGCCCCACCGGACGCGCGAGGAGCACTGCCACGTCTCAGGACGCGATGCGCACCAACCCCTTGGAGAAGTGCACGACACATGCACCCCTTATCGTGGTCAAATCCGTGACAGAGCAGCGTGACCGGCGCAAGGCCGCGCGTACACTGGGGCTGCGAGCACGAGATCGAACCGCGGCGCCCGGACCATGCCTCCCCCTCAGGACTGCGTCCTCAAACAAACCGAACACGCACAAACGAACGCAAGAGCCGCACGAAACCAGCAAAGATCCACACAGAGTGATTTAATCCTGGTTTAGTCCAGGACCAGTCCAGGTTTAGACCTGGTTTAGACCTGGTTTAAACCTGGTCTAGACCTGGTTTAGTTCTGGTCTAGACCTGGTTTAGTCCACGTTTAGTCCTGGTCTAGTCTCTTAGCCAATCAGAACTCAGAACACAATGTTACACCATAAGTAAAATGTTACACTATTTTTAAAAAATTGAAAAACAATTGGAAAAAAAAAAAAAAAAAATCCGGGAAACAGCGAGCAAACAGTGAACCGCAATAGAGCGAGGGACCACTGTATGGCCATTTTTTTTCCATTTTCCATTTCTGTAAGCTGAATGCAGAAAAATTGTTGTTTTGTAACATATGTATGCGTCATTGCTGATTATTTAAGATGTAAAACCATGAAAAATAGTTCCATAAGTGTTTTCTCACTGTTTTACAAGTAGTTTTACATAAACCTGAGTCAAGTCGTAGTTGTTGATGCCGTTGGCTGTAAATGTGCAGTAGTTTTGCATAGCAGCCATCTTCAGTTCAGGTAAAGACGAGTATTTAGCTGTGTATCTTTTCTGAGGGTGCAATGTTTATACAGTGTCGGCCTGTGGAGGTTTTCTGTAAAGTTGCTCTGAGCTCTTGAAAATCGTCTTTCCTGTTCGAATGTCTGGTCAGAAATGAGAAAAGTAGCGGCCTTAGAACTGGAACAGTCTAGTACAGGCATGGGCAAACTACGGCCCGGGGGCCATATGCGGCCCGTTAAGGTTTTTAATCTGGCCCACCGAACTTGAAGAAATTATATTAATAAACCTTGTTAATGTTTTATTTTCCCTGCAGTTCTGGTGTTTTCCAATAGCTGGCGCACTAGACACATTGACCTTTGTTGAGGTGCGGCGTTTTGCTCCACGTTTGTGCTTTACTCTTTAACCCCTCAGCCCTCCTGTAAAGATGAGCGGAGCTAAGAAAAGAAAAGTGGACAGAGAATGACGATTGTTTAATAAGTGGAGTGGACAAGTAAATACTCATCAGCTGCTGTATGCCTGATATGCCAAGAGACTGTAGCGTTTTTTTTAAAGAATATCAGGTGTCACTTTGCCACAAAACATGCTAACAAGCAGTCAATGAAAGAACCTGAAGGAGAACAGAACTTTCAGTGCTTTAAAATAGTAACTGTTAGTAATAAAAAAAAAATAAAAAAAAAAGATGGAGATTGAAAGATGGACATTTTGTTGTAATGCTTATTTTTTGCTCTTATGAGGTGGATTACCAAAACACTAAATCCACCTGCTCCTGGTTCGGCCCTTCTGTCAAATTTTAGAACCCTTTGTGGCCCACGACTCAAAAAGTTTGCCCACCCCTGGTCTAGTATGATAGTATGGTATTGATATGTTGATATCTGGTATTGACAAATCCATCACTACTTCCGAGAGCTTCTACAATTTCCAGAATTTATTTATTTATTAATAACAGGTAAATGTTGAAAAAATGTTGAAGATAAAAGAAGCTCACAGTTGCACAGTGGACAGTCCTTGCCTCAAGTGGAGGAGTTCAGAGTCTTGTTCATGAGTGAGGGGAGAATGGAGCGTGATATTGACAGGTGGATCGGTGCAGCGTCAGCAATGATGTGGTCGATGTATCGGACTGTTGTGGTGAAGAGGGAGCTGATTCGAAAGGCAAAACTCTTGATTTACTGGTCAATCTACATTCCTACCCTCACCTATGGTCATGAGATTTTGGTATTGACCGAAAGGACAAGATCGCAGATACAAGCAGCCGAAATGAGTTTCCTCCGCAAAGTGGCTGGGTGCTCCCTTAGAGATAGGGTGAGGAGCTCAGTCACATGGGAGGAGCTTGAAGTAGAACTGCTGCTCCTCCAAGTCGAGAGGAGCCAGCTGAGGTGGCTTGGGCATCTGTTCCGGATGCGTCCTGGATGCCTCCCTCAGGAGGTGTTCCAGGCATGTCCCACTGGGAGGAGGCACCGGGGAAGACCCAGGACACACTGGAGGGACTATGTCTCCCGGCTAGCTTTGGAACGCCTTGGGGTCACCCCAGAGGAGCTAGAGGAAGTGTGAAGGAAGGAAGTCTGTGAGTCCCTGCTTAGATTGTTGTCCACACGACCCGATCCCGGATAGGCGGAAGAAAATGGATGGATGAATGGATGGATTGTTTAAATTTTAATCCACAAATCCACTTTTAGTTGTGAAAAACTATGTTTTGTTTTTATTATCTTTACAGGAGGTACATAACTGCACTTGATGGAGGTTCCTTGAATAATTTATGTAATTATTTAAATTGACACAAATCTGTGTTGGTTTCAGCTTCAGCTTTCTATTCATCATATTTATATATTCATGTAGATCAACATTTAAAGACCTTCATTCTGCATAGTTACTGTGGGACTTTTAACAAGTCTCAAAGTAACAATATGGTAACAATAAGTAATAATAAGTAATAATAAGTAACACTCTGGCCACCAAACCTATTTTATTGAATTTTACGAGTTTTGAATATCATTCAATTGTTTTTAGCAACCCTCAAATTTTATGTGTCACTATATACAAACCACCAAGAAAATGCAACCTTTTTATCAGTGAGTTTTCTGAGTTTCTATCTATTCTACACAATTCATTTAATATAATTATTATAACCGGTGATTTTAACTTGCACATAGATAACCTTTCACACCCTATTGCAAATGAATTTTTGAATGTTCTTAATTATATGGATTTTACTCAACACGTCACATGGCCAAGTCATAACAGGGGGCACACTCTGGATCTGGTCATTACTTATGGCCTGATCACTACTGTGTGTTTTTTGATATCACTGGTTTTATACAGCAGGAGACCTCTGTGAGGACTGTGAGGAAGCGCCGTATGACCCCTGAAGTGGCAGCGATTTTTATAGAGGTGCTAGAGAAAAATCCCTCAATGGTTTTACCTGCCTCCTGTGATTTCATTATTGATGATTTCAACAGTAGACCGTGGTTAGCCATAGATCTGGTTGCTCCACTCAAAACCAAAAGCATTAAAACCAAATTACAACCTCCATGGAATGAAGATCTGAGAAAATCCACAAGAGAGTGCCGGAGGGCAGAACGCAGATGGAGAAAAAACAAAACAACAATAAACCACCAATTATTCATCAATCAACAACGATCACACAACAATGCTACAAGGAATGCAAGAAATCATTACTTCTCCACAATAATCACCAACCACAAAAATAATCCAAAAGTTCTTTTCTCAACCATTGAAAACATTTTAAACCCCGATTCTAACACGTTTTACTTGACACCCACTGGCTCCCTCTGCGAGCAGTTTGCTGACCACTTCATGGGAAAGATAAACACCATCAGATGTGATATTTTATCTCGTCAAAGCTCTGTTTCTAACACACCCGAGTCTTTGTCTCAACCAGAGAAAACTCTGGACAGTTTTGTCCTGGTTAATGCTGGGATGCTTGACAAGGTCTTCTCTTCAGTGAGGCCCACCACATGTCTCGTAGATCCAATCCCCACCCCATTTTTTAAGTCATTTCATGGATCTTTTAGGGATGAACTTTTGGTCATGAGGAACTGCTCTCTTCAGACAGGGGTCTTTCCCACTGCCTTCAAAGCGACGGTGGTGAGGCCCCTGCTGAAGAAGATTTAGCAATTTAGATTTTAATGATTTTAACAACTCCCAAACAGTGTCTAACTTACCATTTTTAAGCAAGATTTTAGAGAAACTTGTCTTTCATTGTCATTTGTCCAACTAAATGATTTTCTAGATGATCACAACATTTTGGGAAAATGTCAATCTGGTTTTAGGGTGAGCCACAGCAGAAAGACTGCCTTGCAAAGATTTTAAATGATTTTAGAATAAATTGTGACTCTCAAAAGGTGACTGTCTTGGTTCTACTGAATCTGAGCGCTGCTTTTGACACAGTAGACCACACTATTCTTTTAACTCGCCTGAAACACCTTGGCCTCTCTGGTGCTGTTCACAAATGGTTCACGTCCTATCTCACAGAACATTTATGGTGAGTGTGCTCCTCCAAGGTCCGTAAAATCACAAAATCACATGTGGTGTCCCCCAGGGTTCCATTTTAGGCCCTGTGCTTTTTAACTTGTACATGCTCCCCCTTGGCGGCGTCATCAGGAGATAAGGAATCAACTTCCACAGCTATGCAAATGATACGCAGCTTTACATCTCCATGTCTCCTGATGATACCAGGGCAATGGCCTTTTTAACTGCATTCTAGATATCAAATCCTGGATGGCAAGAAACTTTCTCCAGCTTAACCAGGACAAAACTGAGGTTTTAGTCATCGGTCCTGAGGCTCAGAGAGAGAAACTTTTAACCCATCTCCTCAAGTGAAAAACCTGGGCGTCATTTTTGACTGAGCTAACTTTTATCCCGCACATCAAGAACATCACAAAAATAGGTTTCTATCACCTAAAAAACATAGCCAGAGTTCGCCCTATTCTCTCTCAGGCCAATACGGAGACACTGATGCATGCTTTTGTCACCAGCCGTATAGACTACTGTAATGCCCTGCTCTCTGGTCTTCCCAAAAAGAGTATTTCAGGTTTGCAATTATTACAAAATTCAGCAGCACATGTCCTGACTAGGACCGGGCAGGACCACATTACACCAGTTTTGGCTCCCTGTGAGTTTCAGGATCGATTTTAAAATTATTTTACTGTTTTTTAAATGTCTTAATGGTCTTGGGCCTTCTTATCTTTCAGAACTGCTTTTTCCTTACGAACCTTCAGGGCCCTGCGCTCCTCCGGCAGCAGGCTCCTGGTCATTCCCAAAGTCAGGACACACACTCACGGAGAGGCGTCTTTTCAGTACTACGGCCCTCATCTATGGAACTGCCTGCCGGAGGACCTCAGGGCTGCAGAGAACGTTCATGTTTTTAAGAGTGGATTCAAGACTCACCTGTTTAGCTTGGCCTTTGATTTAATTTGTTTGTTTGTTTTCTTTTTTTTTTTCTCCTGTTGGCGGCACTCATGCTTTACAGGAAGAAGGTCCGGGTCGCCCCGGCCTTTCTGTGTGGAGTTTGCATGTTCTCACCGTGTCTGGGTGGGTTTCCTCCGGGCACTCCGGTTTCCCCCACCAACCCAAACATGCGCCATAGGTAAAATCCTCCAGCTTGGGTCCTGACCAAGACTAAATAACAAAATCATGGGGATGGTCCCCGGGTCAAATGCAAAAACAATTTCTCCTGTGTGAGATCAATAAAAGTCAATCTTCTAATCCTTAATCACTGTAAGGCAGTTTGTGATTATTTGTGTTTATTTAATATTTGATTAATTGATTGATTGATAGAATATGAAGAGAACAGACTATGAACTAGTGTGGATATTAATAAAAATGAAGGAACCCCAAGCTAACAAAAATAAATAGAAATAAAATAAATTCATATTAATCAAAGGCTAAAAACATGGGTCAGGCTGAATCAATCTGAATACATTTCCATCTGAATGAATGTGGTACTGAAAAAGCATTTTGCCACAGAGTAATTTAGTTTAGTGCATTTGTGAAAGCATGTTTTAACCCTTAATTTAAATTTTAAAAAGTTAACATTTGTCTACCATTTCAACTAAAAACCTAATGCACTAAATATGAATACATATTTCTGAAGGAAAATGCGGACTACCAGCCACAATCTTAAAGGAACCATGTTTGACACCTACCTCTGCCTATGATGAATAGGTTAGTCAGTATACATTAACTCATACAGTTCAGTTTGTACACACCTTTAATGTAATGAGACAACTTCCTGATGAGTCACAATTATTAATTTATGTTATGATGTTAGTGGCACGGCGGCTGAGTGGCTAGCAGTCACGCCTCACAGCAAGAAGATTCCGAGTTGGATCCCTGGGTTGCCTGGGCCTTTCTGTGTGGAGTTTGCATGTTCTTTCCGTGTCTAGATGGGTACTCTGAGCACTCCGGTTTCCCCCATCAACCCCAAAACATGCTCCTTAGGTAAAAATTCTCCAGCTGTAGTCCTGACCAAGCCTAGCAATAAGATCATGGAGATGGGAAATGCAGAGGATAATTTCCCTACAGGGATAGATTAAAAAAAAGTGTAAATTCTGCACAGATTATGAGTCCTTGCTTAAAGAGGGTTCATTTTACTGCTATGGGGAATTACCTGCTAACACAGAACATATATAGATCACCATGTTACATTTTATTGTTTTAGAAAGCAACATATTAATATGGTTTATAAGTATCACTTTTGTTTCTGATGCTCCAAGTCTCCCCCGCCCTGTGTTAAGTCACTCCCCCTTTAAAGCTATGCCTTTATTAGTCCCACAGTGGGGAAATTCCAGTTCTGCATTGAACCCATCCTGTTATTAGGAGCAGTGGGCAGCACATTACTGCGCCCGAGGACCATCTCCATCTTGCTTCGGCTTGGTCAGGAAGCTGGAGGATTTACCTATGGAGCATGTTTTGGGTATGTTAGAGCACTATCACAACACAATGCTAATGAAACTCCTTCACATCGCATGAGGTTTGTGAGTTGCTGTGTACAATATTTATTTATTAAAGGGATAATGCATATTAAAAGACAAGATAATGTAAGAGACAGACATGTACTTGTAAATATGCCAGCCACATAACCCGCAAAATTCATAAAACATGACAAAAGCCTACAATACTCTCAATTCACCCATCTCTCACTCATACACTATAAAACACACTCATACAACATTAGTATTAAAATGTACATGGTCAGACATGTGCTCCCACTACTTACACAAGCAAATCATTAACATCTATTTACAGGTCTATATAAAAATATGATGCTAATGCAAATGGCGCTGTTTAAGTTCAGTTGTGTGGGCAGATCTGTTTTTTTCAATAGCCATGTTGATCAGAGAAGGAGCTGAGTGTAGGCAACTCACATAGTCACTGGGATTGTGTTTCAGGTTTGAGAAGCACGGAAAGAGAACACAGCCTGTCCAAAGGCACTTTTCCTTGATGGTATTATACAATCACCTCTGGAGCTTGCTCTTGTTGATCTGTTCTGTTAAATAAATACTTATAATGGGACAAAGGTAAAATTTTGTACACCAGAATAGCATCTGTACATTTTATCAGGTTATCCCAGCCTAATAATGCAATGATGGTGGGTCTTTGGTTTTTTTCGTCTAAAATTTTAAGAGCTTGTTTATACACTATTTCAATTGATTTCAGAGTGGTCTTGCATGCTGAGGCCCAGCTTATCACCCAGTATGTCATGTGAGAAACAATCATTGCATTAAAATACAGCTTAGCTGCCTCCAATGTTAGATAGTCTCTTATTGGTTTGAAATTTGATACATTGAACTTATTTTTTTAATTTATTTACTTGCTGTTTGAAGTTGAGCTTGGAATCAACCATGACTCCTAGATATTTAAATTCACTAACTGTCTCAATAGATATTCCTTTTATCGGTACAGGGAGGTTATGTTCTGCATCAAAGTTTTTAGAAAAAAAACATTCTGACCATTTAGCCGCTTTCAGTCGGGCCATAGCGGGCCGGGCCATTAGGGGGCCACCTCGGAGCTAATAGCCCCAGCCCACAAGCCCCAGGCCCTGAGACTGGTTGGGTTCACACTGTTGGGCTACCAGCCTCTCCGTGTTATGCCCCCATTTGCGGAAAGGTCACTTATACAGCCCATTTTTAAACAGGATAGGCGGGCAATTCAGTAGCATGATGACAGAAGATTATTTGTATATGACCAAGTATCAGACCAACAACCACTGCCTATACCTCTGACTTCGAACACTACAACACTCATAATAAACGCTATGGAAGTATGCCGCAATATGCTTCATGACGTCCTCGTTTCTGCATCCCCATCGATTTTCTGCCGCACAGAGTCTTCTGCCCAGACAGTGAGGAGAGCACGGACATCTTCAGGTGACCAGAACTGGCGATCCATCTTCTTACTTTTTTGTGACATTAATGAAGGTACAGATAATACTCTACCATCTTCACTTTATTTTGCTTCTAAATGTTGGCCCAACCCAGACCTCCGCCCTGACCTTGACACCGCCTCTGGCCCCTCTTGGCCCATCATTTTCCTTGTAGGCTTCCACCCAGTGTACGGTACGTGAGGGGAAATTAAAGTCAGATAATTTATTGAGTAAAATTTAACTATTGACTGTATCAAATCTTTCTTGAGGTCTAGAAACACTGCTCCAACAACACCTCCTCTGTCAATGTTCAGTGTTTCCCAAAAGAAAGCATATGGCTGTTCCTGTGGAGTGGTGTTTGGTGGAGATTAAAAGAACTGTGATTTAGGTGACTCATAAATGTTACACATCTTGCCAGTAGCATCTAAGATACTTGAAAAATGTTTTCGAAGGTCTGTATTTGGATGTCCAGATTGTAAGATCAGTGTAATTCCTGAGATCTTCCAAGAGTCAGAGAAGATGCTTGAATTTATTGATTAATTTATAATTCTAATTATAGGTGATATGAGAGGTTGTCTGCGCGTTTTAATAAACATTGTACTTAGCCCAAATGCATCTTTGGGCTTAGAGTTTTTTAAACCATTGATTTTTTGCATATGTGATACTATATTCAGATCAAAAGCGGGTTCATCAGTAGCGGCAAACATCACAGCAAGGCCTGTGTCTGTTACTACTGATATCTCTTCTGACAGATTCTTAACAGAGTCCACAAAATATATATTGAAGTCTACCACCATTTTTGTTGGATCATTGGTTACTTCATTACTTAATTTTACCACTCTAATGTTGCTATTTGAAGTGAAGTTTGCAGTCAGTTTTCTTATGTGTCCAGACTTCTTTTATATTACACTTGGCATTTTTATGGCATAGATGAAAAAATTTGCGTTAGCATATCTGATTCCTAGAGTAACTTTGTTTCTAAGTGAGGCAAAGATAAGTCTGTCTGTAGTTAATTTAGCCTTCAAAGAGCTCTTAAGTGCGTGGTCACACTGTTTCATCAGAGACCAGATTTCTTTATTCAGCCACAGTAGATGTTTTTTTCTGTGGTCTAGCGTTTACCTTTTTCTGACTAATTGTATCTTGAATTTATGGAGAATTGTCATATGGGAGCATGGGTGACATAGGTTGATGGGCTGAGAACCTCTTCAGACATGTTTTTGAATAACAATGTTGTAACGTTTAAAGAAAATCTTTAAAAAGGTTTCAGTGCATCATTACATTGTCACAGTAATTATGTTTAGCTATTCTCAGTAACTACAACAATGTGTGTGACCAAGACAACAATGGTATGCACAAAACCTATATATTTTATTTTTACTAGGGCTGTCAGTTTAAAACGTTAATTAGATGAATTAATTACACTGCAAATTAACGCGTTACAAAAATCAACACAATTAATTATGAGTGGCAATTCAATGTGCGCACATTTTAAATTTGACCCAATGAATGACCTGTTGGCTTCTTGGCAGTGGCACATCACTTCCACCTGCATCGCTAATCAAACAAATAAAGCCTGGTGGAAACTGACATGGACTCAACTCAGGGGGGCGAGGTGAGCAAATCACTGCTACGACCTTTGAACTGCAAGTTTATTTATAAAAAGAACGAAGACGGGGCTATCAACAAGAACACGGTGATTTGTAGCTTTTATCAAAAAGAATTTTCCGATCACCGAAGCTGTTCCAGCCTGACGGATCATTTGAACACTAAACACGTCCAGACAAGTTACCAGACATTGTTACCGGTGATAGTGCGAGCGTGAGCGTACTTCAACAAACCATCAAACCACCAAACCACGCTCACAGAATTTGGGAAATGAATGAGCAAAGTGACAGAAAAACTGACACTCAATCACAAACAGGGTTGCCTTTCTCTCTCTCTCTCTCACTCCCTCTCTCTCATGAGATTAAAATGCGATTAATTTGATTAATTAATTACAAATCCTGTAATTATTTTTTAAATCGCCTGACAGCACTAACTTTTTACCTTTCTGTCTGTTTGTTATCCTTTCTGTGAATAAAAATGCATAATTTAACATTCATAGCATATCAGAGATAAACATTTATTTTATTTGCAACTCTTAAAGGGGACATAAGTACAACTTTTTGACCATGTTATAGTGGCGTGCCCTCATAATTTGCCCTTTCTTCGAGAGCCATCTTTTCAGTGGGGTTCAAGAGGGCCACAGATATGTCACTGTTCATGCTGTTATCAAAACACATACATAATGCATACAAATGGCTGGTGTCATTATCTCAGCAGTCAGACTTGATACTTCACACCAATTACAAGCGATTTACAGTACAGCGTTTCACACTTAATTCTTGTAACAGTGGAAGTCATTGGTACTCACACAAAATTTATTCAACCTAAATTTGACCCGATCAGTCATCCTAATGTTGAATTCCATTAAAGTGACAGCTTCATTTGGACTCATTTATGGGTTCAACTTCTCGCCATAATCACATCTAACGCTGGGTGGCCTATGGCAAAATCAACAGTCCAGCTCACCAATCAAGGGCACTGAAAAATAAACTGAAATGAAGGTCAAAATAAGGGCATCTACATTCCCTGGTATTGAAAAACACTGGACTCATTTCCTTACTGTCAAAAGTGCTATAGTTGCATTCCGAGGTAGGAACAAAAAGGGAGTAATTTTTAATTTCCATAGCATCTCCATATATTATCATAACTATATCTATCCAGATTTTCCAATGAGATCTAATACAATATTCAATAGACTGGCGAGGTAGCCCTTTCAAACCATTTTTGTGAAGTGATATCAAATGGAAAAAGGTGGCTTGCCCTCTGGGTGGATGGAGAGTCCTTGCCTCAAGTGAAGGAGTTCAAGTATCTCGGGGTCTTGTTCACAAGTGAGAGGAGGATGGAGCCTGAGATTGACAGGCGGATTGGTGCAGCATCACCGGTCAATCTACGTTCTTACCCTCACCTATGGTCATGAGCTCTGGGTAATGACCGAAAGGACAAGATCGCGGATACAAGCAGCCGAATTGAGTTTCCTCCGCAGAGTGGCTGAGCATACCCTGAGAGATAGGGTGAGGAGCTCAGTCACATGGGAGGAGCTCGGAGTAGACCTGCTACTCATCCATGTCGAGAGGAGCCAGCTGAGGTGGCTTGGGCATCTGTTCCGGATGCCTTATGGACACCTCCCTTGGGAGGTGTTCCGGGCATGTCCCACCGGGAGGAGGCCCCGAGGAAGACCCAGGACACGCTGGAGGGACCATATCTCCCAACAGGCCTGGAAACGCCTTGGGATCCCCCTGGAGGAGCTGGAGAAAGTGTTCGGGGTGAAGGAAGTCTGGGAGTCCCTGCTTAGACTGTTGCCCCCGCGATCCGGCCCCAGATAAGCGGAAGAATGGATGGATGGATTGGATATCAAACATCATTCCTCAAATCACCAGGAACAGTTCATTGCCAGTTTGTGCAAAAGAGGTGAAAGGAAATCTGATATTTGGAGGTGCATGCATGCCAGTGGATAAGATAAGAGGCTGTGAAACATTCAAAAAAAAAAAAAGACTATTAAAAATTCTGCATTTTTCTGAAATTAACATGATTCACTCAGGTCAGGTCCCAATAGAAATGTTACAATGCAAGATTATATTGAAAAGATAACCTATTATGTACTCAAGGCAATCTGCTAATTAATTTATACTATAATGAGAAAGAAAACTGATGTTTTAGCTTCCAATCAAGCCTTTCTGCTTGTCTCCATGGAGATTGATGCGTAGAATGTTCAACAATATGAGATTAAACTGCCTTTAGAGGCATTTTTATCCATTTGACAGGTTTTCCTTTATGAACCATATACTTAAGCCATCTAGTACAAAAGTATCTACTGCTATGTGTTGAACAGAAGTATTACTTCTTCACAGAAAATATAATTGTTGAAAAAAATCACTTAACCCCTGTATTTAACTGGTCAAAGTAGAAAGGTTTTGTCCAATTTTGGGCATAGCTCGGTTTAAGATGCTACTTTTAGATGTTAGATTATACAGACAGTTCCTTCACATGTCTGCATGCTTGCAGCTTTTCAGAGGTTTCTGCTCATTCTCACTAAAGCCCATTCAACATAATTTTCTCCACCTCTGTATCAAAGGCAACAATGACAGTTAATTTGTCTGGGCCTGTGGATAGATCGCACTCACCACTGGTCTGGCTATAGCTGTGCTCTGCCTCTCTGAGCTGATATGTGGTGGAGGCAGGAGACTGCTTGATGAAATCAGCATAAAAGTGGATGTGACTGCCAGGTTCAGGGCCTATTGTATTGTAACAGGATAGATGAGGCGGCAGAGATAGGCAGCCATAGAGAGTGTGAGGAGACGAGTGGAGAGCGCTGCAAACTGATGACGATAGGGACAGTGGGCCAGCTCTGGGACTAATTAAACTGCCATTGTTGGCACAGGCGCTGCGTGAAGAAAAATGATTTTGAACATGATTCAGTGGAACAAAGTACACAGATCTCATAACTTCAGAGTGGAGTCTTAGTGGTCAGAGGTTCTTCAGGTTCCTCTTTGGGGGCTACTATGTCCTGTTTGTTGATTAGGTTTGTCCTAAGCACTCATAGGTCTATAAATATAACAATGATATTACATTTAATGAAAACAAGAATAAATGTATTTACAGAATATTGAATAACTATTTATAACATATTTCATTACATGGCACAATGAAAGTACTGTTTTCTGAATATTTATAAAAAATTGTCTTTAAGTTGCATAAGAGTGGGAAAAATGTTATGTACTGATTATTAATTAGAGGAGGAAATATTGCACATGCACCCATCACAAGAACTGTGTTATTCATATATTCCTTTTGTTATAGGAAAGTAACTGCACTCTGAATACTACCAAATGAAAGAGTAATTGTACCAAAATAAAGTTACAATACTGGTAGATAGAGACATGCACATCCAACAAAAACTGTGACTGCGTGCTTGGTCCAAAGACAAAGATTATGCAAAAGAAGTAAGAGATCCACACTGCAGTACTTCAAAGCTCATGTCACATCACATTGTGATGCCATTGAAATAAAAAATGGTAATAATCAGTTAAGTAAAGACTGAAATAATTTATTAGAATGACCAAAAGTTTCAAATATCAGTGGAGCAGTGCATTCGTGCCCCCGTGCACTGCTAACTTTGCCCCATTATTTTGTTCATAGTTTTACGTTCTGTATGCTGTTTCTTGGTCTGTTCTCCTGGGCCCCAATTGGGCCCATCACCATTGAGGTTAAATTGGCCTGGGTAAAGTGCCACAGGGAATTGGGCTTACTCTGTGGACTGTATTAACACCATCTAACAAGAACAGCTATTACAATAAATGGTGTGACATTAATATTTGTAGTATGGTTCATCAGATTTTACTCCCTAGTTTTGTGTGGTATTGTTTATTATCATGCACTGATCCTTATTTTTGTGGAACTGATCTGTATCTTTGTGAAACTGATCTGCATTTTTTGCGGAATTGTGTATATATTGGTTTTAATTGTTCTGGGATCATGTGAGAGAGCAGTGGAGCATAACTCAGAGTCCAAAATGATTGGCAAATGGCCTCTGGGTTGAACACATTACACCAGTGGTAATGCAATGCTAATCCCATACAATAGCAAATTATTGAAGGAGTTTTGTTCTTCATTAGGTCTCCCTCGATCCCATTAGCATACAAACATCACCAGTATTTACATTATCTGACTGTTAATCCAAGGGAGATTCAAACAATTAACAGCTTATATCATATCTAATTATTCACACACAAGCCAAATGAGAAAGATAAAAGTGGAAAGGCCAAAGCAAATTAAAACCAGTGATCCCAATGGAGAACTGGGATTAGAGCTGTGCAATTATTTTCTCTAATGACGAGTCTGTAACAGAGACACTGGGTAATTCCTCCACTGAACGTGTTTGGGGGAGAGAGGAGATGAAGGAAAACTAAATTAGACGAGGTTTAACATGTCATTTTCATTAAAATAATTAACCATGAATTAGTAATGAGAGGGGTGTGATTTATCCTCGTATAATCATTCACACGGCAACATAATTTTGTAATGTTGTTAAAAATATTGATGATGCTTCTCTTTCCATCCACATGGGGTCAGTAAAGGAAGCAAGCCATAAATAAAAACAAAACAAAACAAAACAAAACAGGCATGGGGATTAGACTGCTTTATTAATCAGTCATATGAGGCAAATGATGCACGTGTAAATCATAACATGTAGATGGATTCCTCTGATTCATATAATCTCACTGACTGGAATTTTTGAGAATATGTTTTTCACAATCATAGCCATTGGTTAAATATTGAATTTCTTGTTGACATAAGGTCGGTGTGTTATGCAAATCCATGTGGGGGGAAACAAGAAAAGCCTCTGATGGCCTAATATTGGAGTTTACACTGTCAACATTCATTTGTGTTGAAAGGGGAATACAGTAACACACAGTGAAAAATCCCACTCACCCACACATACCGCCAGCCTGGGCCGGGATGAATGGAAGATGACAGTTCAATTTACCTGCCGAGGTTGGGAAGGCTTCCCTCTTTGCATATTGAGTTACATTATCTGAAAATAAGGCACAAAACAGATAATGAAAATACAATATAAAGGAAACAATTCATCTTTGTGGCAAACAAGAACACATAGTTATAGGTGTTGCCATTAAAACAAACAAAAAAAATGCACAAATAAAGGAATTCCATGTATGATTCCTGAACTAAATTGAGGACTTTAATTTCAGTACAATTTTACGATTTGGATTAATAGCTGGCAGATGGGTACTTTTGACTGTGATGTTATAAATGTAGAGATTGAGGGAAACTTTGACTGGGCATGAAAATGGGAGAAATCATAAAGTTAGTGTAGTGCAGTGAAGTATATGCCACAAGCCTGTGATTCTTTCTCCATCAGCAATCCGTCAGAGCCTCAAACACACACATTTCTTCCATTCTTGGTTGCCTCCCCTTTTCCTTTTTTATTGCCTCAGTGGCAAGTTATGCACAGCTGTCAAAAAGGCACAATGACTTCACTTTTAATATTTGCTGTGGCAAACGCAGTGTAAATGTATTGATAGTTAGCATTTCTCAGCAGAAAGAGAGTATTAAATGCTATAACTGCCCTGAAATGACTACCCTATAGTGGGTGTGCCTGAGAGGTGTAAGAACAAGCAATTTTGCCACATGGACTTAAAGTGTCATGTCACAAAAAGATAAAATATTACTTCCTGGAAATTGCTTGCTGAACATTAATGGTAAATTCAGCACCACAGACAGCGATTTCTACAGAGTGGGACGTGCTCATTTAAATAATAATAATAATTCATAGCATTTATATAGCGCCTTTCATGACACCCAAAGCGCTTTACAGTTCATTATTCATTCACTCCACACATGGTGGTGGTAAGATACTTTCTGTAGCCACAGCTGCCCTGGGGCAGACCGACCACCTCCAACACACACCACTTTCATACTAGGCAATGTGGGTGAAGTGTCTTGCCTAAGGACACAACGACAGTTTTTGCAACTGGTGCCCCACTATGGCACCTGGAATTCCCAGTGGTCTCCCATCCAAGTACTAACCAGGCCCTGCCAGAGATCTGATGAGATCAGGCTTTGGCAAGCAGGTATGGCCACAGTTAGATTTAAAGTTAGATTTAATTAAACTCACAGCAAAGGTGATTATTTATTTTATTTATTGGTTTATTTGACAGGGACAGTGTACATTAATTAACATATCTGTAAATGTACCAGAATTAGCCAAAAGGCTATTTTTCATCTGTTGTCTTGTTGGGGGGAAGGGGCGGAGTCTAGAGGACAAAAGGGTGGAGTGAAAGGGGAAGAGGAGTGGAGTTTAGAGGACTAAATGGGGAGAGTGAGTTGGGGGGGAGAAGGCAAAAGGACTGACTAAGAACATTAGAGAATGCTGCTAAAATGCTGTTATGCTGCAGCCTATGCAGACTATGGTGTACATGCGTTGAAGATGACCTTTCTTCTTTAGCAGCTGTGACTATTGCACACAGAACTTTTGTAGTTTGACATTTCTTCTGAGTTAAAGGATAATTATTAATCAGAGGATTGTTTCAGAATGTGTACAGAGATAAAGGAGCTGTCCTGTCCTAATAAGTCAATGGTATCTTTGCAGATTATAATAGAAAATACAGGCTGAATTTAGAGGCAGAGAAGATACTGCTACTATGATTTAACATTTGGAAAAAGAAATATATGACAAGCAAGCGGCAAGTATTCGCAATGAAAAAACACAATACCTCTCCATGGTAGTTTACAGAAAACCCAAATGTAATGGATTTCTGCTATACTCAACATGTCAAAAACTTTAAAAACTTTAAAAATAAAAAAATAAAAAAGTATATATACTTTTACACGACTAATAGCAGTGTTTTTGACAATTGAAACTTTAGAAATCTTGATATAACACCAAATTAGTTTTGTTTAACAAAGTATTCTGTTAAAACGGTGGTCCCCAACCTTTTTTGCGCCACGGACCGGTTAATGTCATCCAAAATTTTCATGGACCGGTGGGGGGTGGAGGGCAGTGGGGTGCGGGGATATCAGTGGATAAATACCACAAAATAAAATTATACAAACAACACAAGAACTGTGGTATATTGTAAATATAATAATAAACGTGAATCCACTGTGTACTTGAAACTTTAATAACAGCGTCCTCATGACATGCGCCAACAACATAACAAGAGTCACAACATCCTCTCTGCCCCGACGCTCTCTGGTCGCTATGCTTAAACATGTCTCAAAATAATATAGACCACAAAACAAATATAAAGTACATGAAAAATACAACTTACCACAACACTGAATCAATGAGAGCCCTGAGCTTGTTTCTCTGCTACGAGATGGTCGCATCTAGGCGTAATAAGATAAGATAAGATAAGATAAGATAAGATATGCCTTTATTAGTCCCACAGTGGGGAAATTCCAGTGTTGCAACGCACAGATCAAGAACAGCAGGAAAAAGTAGCATGCAATAAAACAAGATAATAAATAAATAATTTAAAAATAGACCTAAAAATAGACTCTCGAGTATAGCTGAATATTGTAGTGCAGATAAAGTTGAATGACATGTTAACAGTGTTCGTTGTACAGTCTGACAGCAGCAGGAAGGAAAGACCTGTGAAACCTCTCCTTCACACAGCGAGGGTGAATCAGTCTGTCACTGAAGCTGCTCTCCAGAGCAGACAGAGTGTCCTGCAGGGGGTGAGACTCATGGTCCAGCATAGAGGTGACCTTAGCCAGGACCCTCCTGTCCCCCACCTCCTGCACTGAGTCCAGAGGACAGCCCAGGACAGAGCTGGACTTTTTGATGACCTTGTCCAGCTTCTTCCTCTCCCTCTCTATGATGCTGCTGCTCCAGCAGACCACACCGTACTGGATGGCAGATGCCACCACAGAGTCATAGAAGGTCTTCAGGAGTGGCCCTCTCACTCCAAAAGTCTCCTCAGGAGATAGAGCCGACTCTGGCCCTTCCTGTACAGTGCATCAGTGTTGTGAGTCCAGTCCAGTTTGTTGTTCAGATGAACACCCAGGTACTTGTATGAGTCCACTCTCTCAATGTCCCTTCCCTGGATGTTCACTGAGGGGGCAGTAGAGTGGCCTCTGCGGAAGTCAACCACCATCTTCTTGGTCTTCCCTGCATTGATGACGAGGTGGTTCCGCTGACACCAGTCCACAAAGCCCTGTGTTAGTCCTCTGTACTCCACATCGTCGTCATCCTTGATGAGGCCAATGATGGCAGAGTCATCAGAGAACTTCTGTAGGACGCAGCTGTCCGTGTTGTGTCTGACGTCTGCAGTGTAGAGGGTGAGAAGAAAGGGCGCGAGGACAGTGCCCTGGGGCGCCCCCACACTGCAGGTCAGGAGGTCAGACACACAGTTCTTGGCTCTCACAAACTGGGGCCGGTTTGTGAGGTAGTCCAGGATCCAGTCTGCCAGGTCACAGTCCACACCGGCGGTCTCCAGCTTGTCCCTCAGGAGCAGTGGCTGGATGGTGTTGAAAGCACTGGAGAAGTCAAAGAAGAGACAAGTAATGGGAGTCAATGACACCCATAATGTGTTGCTTATGTTCAGTCTACTCCATAACTTTTATCCAGAATACCAGCAGAGTTCATGTCTCGAACATACTTTTAAGGCGGCCTGCGCATGCACATAAAGTCCTTTCTCTTCTGCAAACAAACACAAGAAGATAATAATGATGGCGAACACACGCACAAAAGCCAACTCTCTTGTTTGGACCGATGAGTTACTTCTACGAGTTATGTTGGATTACAAAACACGTCAGTATCAGCAAAACGGCAACTGGGAGTCCAGCTAAAGCATTGTGACGTCATCGCTTTCCAAAAGCTGCGTAGGCTCTTCCGTCTCCTCACTGGGCCTTTTCCCCTTTGCAAAGAAACTTTCCAAAGACGTCTGTTTTTTACTCATTTTGCTGCTTGTGGGTTTAATATTAGGGTTTAATACCAGCTCCTCGCGCGGTGCCGTGCTCCTAACCCTAACCCTAACCCTAACCCTAACCCTAACCCTACACAATAGAGAAGGCCACTTATTTTAACAACTTTTTATTAACTTAACTGAGTTCTTAAACATTAAACATTAAAATTAAACATAAACTTAAAATTAAATTAAACATGACATTATTAAATATTAAAATTAAATCAAAAATTTAAATTAAATATGTTATTTGTGTTTAAACATTTCAAATATATGTCCATGTTTGCATAAAACACCTGTCACCAGCCTATTTTACACACAGTGCACCTCACCACAGTGTCATCATTTTTCGCCCTAATCAGACAGGGATATATTTTAGTATATATTCTTTAGTATATTCTGCCGTAAAATTAGTTTTATATTTTAGTTTTTTAGATTCTGTCATCTCGCTGCACTAAATTATAACTTCTGAGAAAGTAAATTGAAGCCCGCCCACACTGAAAGCTGATTGGCTAGTTTTGCTGAGTGTAACCAATCAGCACTTGCTTAAACACACACACACGCAGGTTCTACAAGCGCAAATTCGCTCCTCTCTCTCTCTCTCTCTCTCTCTCTCTCTCTCTCGTGCGCATTCTGTTTGAAGTAGTCCGTGCACGATACAAGAGTTATTATCTTGTGTGCACGCTCTGCACAGTCCAAAACAAAAAAAAAACAAAAACAAAAAACAAAAAAAACCACGTTGTCTAAAATCCGGGATATTTTGTCGGACACGCGGGCATCAGGGAGCCACTATAATTTTCCGGGAGACTTGGGATGTCTGAGCTAAGAGGCCGAGAAAGGTGCTTTTTGAGCGGGGATAACAGCGGGGCCGTGCATCTAGCGTATCTAGAGACCAAAATTTTACATGGAGGCGTTTCGTTACTTTTCATATTCGTTACTTTTCACTTTTCATATTTTTCATATGTAGGGTCTTTCGTAAGGTGAGGTACCACTGTAATAGAATTCAATGTTCCACGAAACTATGCAATTTGTTTCCCAGTTTTAATGTGTGATAGTGTTATATCTCAACTCATAAAGTGACACAACTGAAAAGTCTAAATCTGAACTGCTCTGCAAAACAGAATTTGTTGTGTTTTCTATTGCATTTTCCCCTCCATTTAAACAATGAATGCATAAATGTTTTCATGCAACTGAGATCCAAAATTCAAATCTCAAATTAAAATATGTTTATGTTATATACAGCAGTACACTGACTGTGGGCTTGCTGCAGCTGCCAAAATTATCCACAAAGTATTTTAGGGATTTTAAGTATTTTGATTAATGTTCACAAATCACACAGATGGGCCACAAAAGTAATATAAAAATATGGTATGTGTAAATGTAAACAGAAAAAGGAATATTAGTAACACCAATCTTAAAAATGTGTTTTTGTTCAGTACCACAATCAACAATGTTCAAAAAAATGATCAAAGCCCAACTTGCTTGAGTTGCTTGTAATTTCCTTTTTGTTGCCAACTTTAAAAACTTAAAATGAGAAATTGTAAAATGAGCACAAGAAATCAGAGTCATGCCTAAAGCATTATTTGTCTTTCTTGTGCTTAAGGTGTGTCAGTGTATCTGTGGGGAAATCAAAGCTGCAATTTCACAGAGACACAATGAAACTTTCAATCCAAGACACGGAATATGAAGCACAAAAGATTAAAGCCAAATGGCAATTTTATTTTGCACAGTGTTGTCTAAAAATAGAGAGAAAAGAATGGTTGCAGTTTAGTCTCAAATTGCACATTAGAGAATATGAAGTATTATTTTTTTGTTTCATTACAGAGAAACTTCGGTAACAGCAACAGATAATACAAGCTAAATGCATTTTTGAGTGAATGTGACCTAATTAGCACAGATACAATTGTAAGCATTGTAAAATGAATCACACATGCAGAGTTAGCAGACAGCTAACTCTGTATGTGTGACTGATTTTACAGTGGTCCTTACAATTGTGTCTTAAGACTTATTTGATGAGGGAATGCGTTGATTCAGAGATTAAACCTGTGACAGAGATTAAACCTGTGACAGAGTGGGGACCATAGTCATTACAGAGTGATCTGTCAGTAACCCCAGAGTGATCTGTCAGTAATGTGTTGAATATGTATAAAAAACACAGGCTATGATGGATGGAGGGCATTACTAATGTGTGCTTGCTGTAGCAGCTCTGTATGGTCACCATTTGAAACACATGAATCAGTTCTCTAATATATTTAATCTAATCTAACCTGAAAAAAAGTTCTTCATCAAAACCTTGTGTCATTTCCCCCCTTTGGGAACCAGTGTCTTCAAACTTCTCATTGAATTATGTGCTATGCTATGAAACCCTAACCCTGTCAGCCTGTTCCTTTTTATTGTTTATTTTGTTTCATGAATAAGGAAAATAGTCAGGCTTTCATAAGAAAACAGTATGGGCTAAAATAATGAAAATGCACAGGTAGATAAAACATATGTGTAATATGTGTTAATATATCATAAATGACTTGATACGTAAAACAGTGGTTGTATATTTTGTAAGATTTTGCTGTAGCTGTACCTGCAGTCCCTGACTGAAGGGGAAATAGATGGGCTGTGGATACATGACCATATGAACATGTGATGTGTGACATCACTCGTTTCTTCACGTTGCATCATGTTCATGCATCGATTCTCCTTTTGAAAATAACCTTGAATAAACATTACACTCTTCCTTGTTCAAAGAAAACAAGGACACATTCCAGCAGCTCTTACAAAGGGCAAAAAACAGCTACAGTATCAGACACTCCTGGATACTGAATGTGTTGCCAAACCTGGCTCATGGCAGACTGACATGTGTAGCATACTGAATTGAGTTCTACACATCAATCTGGAACAGCTCTCACTGAAAGCAATCAGGAAAAGCTGCAACATCATGACTAATATTTGAATCTGATTGGTTGAAGAGTCACAACAGCAGAACAAGCTGAAAATCAAACTACTATTACACTGAAAGGAAAACACAGACATCTTTCCTGTCCACAAACACACAAAGCACTTACCTTCTGCACACTTTTCACAAACAAAATATTCAGTATTTTCGCTAAAATAGGCTCAATATGTCCTTATGGACATCAGTTGGCCATATTTTTGGTGGTTGTCCACGATGCTGCTCTGTGATTGGTCTGCCAGCTGCTGGGAGAATTTGAACGTTGCATCTCAAGGCAGATTCTCCAATAGATAGATCCAATACTAAAAGCTAACATGCAAAATACTTAAGACCTTATTGATGTCAGCAAGCCCAACCAGGCAGCACTGACTAGATGTACTCAGCTCAGGAAATGTCAGTATCCATGTGCTATCAAGCTGTAAAAGAAAAGGTCACACCAAGCATAATGCCAAATATAGGCGCCAGCGGCAATGATCGGCCCTCACATGCAAACGTCATGCACCAAAAACTCCATGTCCTGCAAACGCCGCACCCCACAATAACTCTATGCTTAAACCTAACCATAGTCATAATCCTAACCATAGCCCCAATCTTAACCTTGGCCTTTACCCTAACCCTCACTCCTAACCTAACCCTACCATCAAAATTTTTGTGTGTGTTTGTGCTTTTATTTTTTTTAAGTAATTTATTTTCTTTTAAAAAAAAGTCCAAGATGGAGGATTTCCGGTTTGTAAAGGGGCGTGGTCACAATATAATTTTTTTGCCCCTCTTCCCATGATACATCTAGCTGTCAAATTTGGTTTGCCCTTGCCAACTGGCAAGGACAGATCTTTGAATTGTTGCACAATGTGAGATGGGGTGTAGAGCAGACTTTTTTGATTGAGAGCATGTCATGAATATATGTACCAAATTTTTTATGTCTATGACAAATAAAATTTTATGGTTCCATATAAATTACTAGGGGGCGCTATTGCACCAGTGTTTGTATTTTCTTATATCAGTCTGTTCAGTGTTGGGGTGTCCAGTGTTTGGTGTGATAAAAAATTGGGTGAAACTGGCCAAAGATTGTGCGATTTTACCATTAGAGTAACATGGAGAGTTTATGCTATCGCTATGGCAACGCCGTAAAAAATATGACATGGGTGTCAATGACTTTTTAGATCGGGATGTCAAAACTGAATTTTGTGCTAAATTTCAGACATTTTCTCCCATATTACATTTAGTTTCGATCTGTAGGGGTCGCTAATGCACCAAATTCACTTTTTTCCATGTTAACTAGCTTAAAGGAAAAGTAACGTTTTTGGGTTTTTTTACAATTTGAGCCTTATTTCGGTAATAAAACAAGTTGTTTTACTCACCCATTGCACTTTGGTGTCATATGGAGCACTTCCAGAGATGTTTTAGCCTAGCGCGACTTCTAGCCATAGCTCGGGGCATATAATATATTCCCCGAGCATGTAATATGCCCCGTGCGGGCTCCAAATAACACAAACTTTAGCACTTTTCAAATCATAGAAGCTCGATGTCTTAGTCTACGATTTCGTATGAATCAAAAGTGGCCTGTAATCCGAGATTTATCCATAGTTTACAGCTTTACTTTCATTTTTGGGTCCCGGGAGCTGAGAGCACAGTCCGCACATGCGCACTGGCCTCCTCATCTACTCGAAACTATGGCTAAATCTTGGATTACAGGCCACTTTTGACCACACGAAATCGTAGGCTAAGACATCGAGCTTCTATGATTTGAAAAGTGCTAAAGTTTGTGTTATTTGGAGACCGCAAACAAGTGCCCCGAGAACTCACATTATGGAGATCGCAAATCTAAAACATCTCCGGAAGTGCTCCATATTCCATTTTCCTTTAAGAGCAGAGAGAGAATCTGTAAGAACAAATTAAAATTTCACTGAAATCGGAGTTTGTATGTGCAAATGGGAGTAATTAAATAAAAGTTTAAAATTTCTGAAATTCTATGCATTTTTTGTCGCTTCACTGCTCAGAGACTGTAAGACGTGTGTGAAAAATTTGGATAGCTTTTGATGTTCCACCCCTTGAGATAATGTGTACCAAATTTGGGTCCATTCCAATAAACACCCTAGTTGGAATACATAAAAGTATGAAGTTTACAAAAAATGCTGTGTCATGCTTAGCAAATTTTAAACCAATAATGGTGACCCCTGGTGCAGTGGACGGCATTGGTGTAAAAGTAGTTTTTACTTGTCTTCTCATCATCTACTTCTGTGTCAAATTTCATGATTCTACTTGCAGTTTTTTATTGGTGTTATTTCTATTCCCTAATGCATTTTTGTATTGTTTGGGGCAACGTGCCATTTTATTTATTTTCGGAAAATGGAAATACAGGGGGTCCTCGGGTTACGACGGTCTCGGGTTACGACGTTTCGTGGTTACGAACGCGCCCCCATTAAAAAATATATATATATATATTACGCGTCATTCCGTCTTACGCGGTTTAGCGTGGTAAGAGATGTAAACAAACGCGAACGGCGCGCGGCGCACGGCGGAAGAATACGCTCTGTTGTGGTTGTAGGGAGAAGAAGACAGCCTCATGTGTGTGCCCAATGTGGGCGGAAGTACCTGATGTGGGCTCTGATCTGCTCCTATGAAAGCGGCAGTGATAACCAAGCAGCGTAGTGGTCTAATTATTGAGATGGAAATTCGGGTTACGACGCGTCTTAAGAACGGATCAACGTCGTAACCCGAGGACCCCCTGTAGCCAAAAGTTAGAGAAGCACGAGTTTTAACAGTTGGCAACATTTCAGGACTTTTTGCCTTTGTTCAGTGGGTGAAAAATGGGTGAGTTGGTTAGGAAAAAAAAAAGAGGAAAGAATATTAAAGCCGCAAGCGGTGTCGAACGGCCCTTGCCTCATGGGCACACTACTCTTGCACAACCGATCTGGCATGCTATCACATCCTGCAGTAGAAAAATTACATAGTGCAATGTTTTTTTTTTTTAGGAGTCTTTGTGGCCCTGCTGGCCAACGGTGTAAAATGCCCCATGTCCCATGTAATATTATACACTCAACAAAAATATAAACGCAACACTTTTGTTTTTGCTCCCATTTTTCATGAGATGGACTTAAAGATCTAAAATTCATTCCAGATACACAATATTACCATTTCTCTCAAACATTGTTCACAAATCTGTCTAAATGTGTGATAGTGAGCACTTGTGCTTTGCTGAGACAATCCATCCCACCTCACAGGTGCGCCACATCAAGATGCTGATCTGACATCATGATGAGTGCACAGGTGTGCCTTATACTGCCCACAATAAAAGGCCACCCTGAAATGTGCTTTTTTTTTAATTTATTTATTGGGGGTCTGGGGACTCAGAACCAGTCAGTATCTGGTGTGACCACCATTTGCCTCATGCAGTGCAACACATCTTCTTCGCATAGAGTTTATCAGATTGTCAATTGTGGCCTGTGGAATGTTGGTCCACTCCTCTTCAATGGCTGTGCGAAGTTGCTGGATATTAGTGGGAGCTGGTACACGCTGTCGTATACGCCGGCCAAGCACATCCCAAACATGCTCAATGGGTGACATGTCCGGTGAGTATGCTGACTATGCAAGAACTGGGACATTTTCAGCTTCCAAGGATTGTGTACAGATCCTTGCAACATGGGGCCGTGCATTATCTTGCTGAAACATGAGGTGATGTTCATGGATGTATGGCACAACAATGGGCCTCAGGATATCATCACGGTGCATTCAAAATGCCATCAATAAAATGCACCTGTGTTCTTCGTCCATAACAGATGCCTGCCCATACCATAAGCCCACCACCACCATGGGCCACTCGATCCACAACATTGACATCAGCAAAGCGCTCACCCACACGACGCCACACACGCTGTCTGCCATCTGCCCTGAACAATGTAAACCGAGATTCATCCGTGAAGAGAACACCTCTCCAACGTGCCAGACGCCATTGAATGTGAGCTTTTGCCCACTCAAGTCTGTTACGGCGACGATCTGGAGTCAGGTTAAAACCCCGATGAGGACGACATTCAATTCATGAGCAACAGATCTGGTTGACATTCCTGCTGTCAACATGCCAATTGCACGCTCCCTCAATGCTTGTGACATCTGTGGCATTTTGCTGTGAGACAAAACTGCACATTTCAGAGTGGCCTTTTATTGTGGGCAGTCTAAGGTACACCTGTGCACTAATCATGATGTCAGATCAGCATCTTGATGTGGCACACCTGTGAGGTGGGATGGATTATCTCAGCAAAGCAGAAGTGCTCACTATCACACATTTAGACAGATTTGTGAACAATGTTTGAGAGAAATGGTAATATTGTGTATCTGGAATGAATTTTAGATCTTTAAGTCCATCTCATGAAAAATGGGAGCAAAAACAAAAGTGTTGCGTTTATATTTTTGTTGAGTGTATATATTTTTGCGTTTAGTCATAGAATTCAAATCCCAAATTGGGACGTCTCCCATAGGCGCAATGTATTTTGAGTTTTATGCCCATACATGCAACCTATATTTTATCAAACTTTTCGGCACTTCTGAATTTTGCCCCCTGATCTCCCATTAACTTCCATTCATTTTAGCAGTTATAAATATGGCCTAGGTCTTGGGCATGGGTTACCTGGATACTACTGTTCATGCAGGGGGCAAACAAGAGGACAAAGTTGCATGACGTCCTCTCGCATACGCCCACATGCTCATCGTTGCCCGGTCGCTCATCATAGCAAACACAATAGGCCCTACACCCTGTTGGAGCTTGGGCCTAAATATTCTGATACGAGAACAATGTATAGCTAACAGGCTATACATTGTCCCTGGTCACTATGGGCGAGTCATGTCACGTCGTTTCACTTCCCGCCCACTAGGAGCATCTCTTTGTGATATATGAGGCCCTTCGCCAGCTTCTGGCACTCGGGCCTAATAACATGTACATTCTAAATGTAATAGTTTATGCTTCAAACTTAGAGCTTCCAACTTTGGTGAATAATAACACTTTTACTGAAGTTTAGTCACATTTTCATATATTGTAATTCATTACTGCTATGCTATATTAAAGATGCTGGATTTTTGTCACATGTTTGGACTTGATTTCATTATGCAGTACTTTTGGGTTTTTGATAATAAATAATAATAAAATAAAAATAATAATTAAAAAAGTCACAAAAGTCCAAGTACAGAACCTTGAGGCACTCCAACCTCACAGTTTGGATGAGGTAAATCTGTAATTAAATTATGCCTTTTTTAGATTAATTGCTATACCAGTCTCTATAGAACAATACCACTTGCATCTCAATGGTCCTGACATGGAAAGTATGTGGTTAGTTTAAGCTCGTGTCAGCTTGACTTGCCCCCCGCTCTGAAAGTATCTTGGCTTTCTAATTTAAGCAGTGTCACCTCCTATTACTGCAGGGCTTCTGGAGAACTGTACACACCACAGAGGAATATGGTTTTATAGTTTTTTTTTGTCTCCCACACTGCATTCATCTGTCACTGCTGATTTTGTATCTCAATCTGAAATCACATTGTCACCGTGGTAATTATACACGTTTACAAAAGATACTATGATTGAGATAAAGAATTAACTAAAGATTAGAGACTTGACAACATGGGAGGAAGTTCACTGTCAGATCAGATCCTATAACTAGTGATAATATCACTCTCTAACAGTAACATCTATTATGAGTCACTTTTGATCTGCACCAAAAAACTAAAAATAAACTAATGGATACTTGACTGTGTGAACCATGTACACAATACACATCCTATATCACTAACAAGAACAGATTTCTCCTCTAACCCAATGCATAGCCCACTACTGACACCTTATCAATGGAAACAAGTACAATCTTCAAGTATAATCTGTGATTAGTAACTGTTGAGCTGTTGTTCCAGGCCTCGGGGTTTGAAGGTTCCATAAATACACCTGTTTTTGGAGGCCTAAGGGAAGCCTTTGTGCCCCAAGGCTCAACAAGTCTATCACCTTTACAATTTCATATTTTCTCAACACAAAAACTAAAACAAAACCATTTTCATCTATTTGAATGTTGATATGTGAATGACTGACTGACTCACTGCCAAACTACCAAACTAAATTTACCTGTGTAAAGTAACCTTGAACAAACTACTGCTACATCTGTTGATATAATAACAAATAGATAATCAAAAATAAATAAAAGTACACTTTATTTAATTTTCAAAAATGTTTTAAAATGCATTTGACCCTTATCCTGTAGAAGACAATACTCTAAAGACTTTCTAAACTATTGTTTGTTCAAGGTTTCATTTACACATTTCAAGAATTGCAGTCTTGGCTTTCCATTTGGCATCCAGTAAATGGTAATAAAAGACAATAATTGGTTTTGGAGACTGACAGAATGTAGAAATGAATTGTTGCTTCCATACACTCACTTCACAGTCTTATAAACCCATTCAGGTTAGTTACTCAGTTAACTGAGATGTGGTTGTAAGCATTGAGCTGGAGGAAAGGAGATGTTGAATGGGCATAAAGACAGAAGATGAGTTACGTGAACACAGAGGCTGATGAGGGGCTAAAGGCCACGCTAAAGTTTGACCTTCAATTTGACGGATGCTATTGGCATTTTGACTTAGTGCGAGTAAATACACAATGTCTTTGTATTGTCCACTACACTCACCTCATCATGTAAAATAGGGAATCTGATTATAAACGATCATACAGATGGTTTAGAATCAGATAGTGAGCTCATAATTTAATTACCATAAATTATTATAAGAATAACAGTGATCACATCATGCAATCTTATGTTTCGGGTTTATTATTCATATTGAATAAAATGGCAAAACTTATTTTGCATCAGACTTCAAATGTTTAAATGTTCACTTTATAATAACTGCTCATCAATTAGTCTTAATAAAGTGAATAAATGACCATGACACTATCTATTAAACTCGGTAATTAAGTAGTTACTAAACCTCAGCCATTCTTAACATAGAAGTCTTTGTTCATGCTTTGTTATTTAAATGTACTAATTTGAAAGGCTTACGATGTGCAATAGAAGAAATATCTTTGTGATCTTTTGCTGCAATAAAATAACATTATGTTCTTACCCTGCAACATAAACAGCCCAATTCTCTGCACTAAAACAATTTAAAACACATTACTGAACTCTTTGCACCGAATGACTGGTTTGCACAAAGTACAATAGAACAAATGTGAATAATAAACATGCAGATGTGTTGTATTTTTCACAGAGAACTGCTCCATAGAGAGTGTTCTTTTGGATGTTCCAAGGAGCCATTTACAGGCAGCCCCTAATGGTTTGCCTTTAGTCAAAAAAGTACTGTGCTGGAGGCTGGACTGAGGGTTGGTAGATTGACTCTCATTAAACCCCAGCAGAGAAGCCAATGAGACTGTACTGAGAGAGCTGTTTCACACACACACTGAGAAGCACATACAGGCTACCACCCAATGTAAACTACTGCAGAGGGAATGCAAAATACAAACTAACGGGTCTTAATGATATCTCTCTGATTTTTTATACAGAGCGATAGTAACATAAACAAACATGAACAGGGTTTTAGTCCCTTGTCAAATTTTTCCTTTCTTTTCTCCTCATAAACAGCAATATTTTTGTTTTGATAAGGACGGACCATGGGTGTACCTGATTCGCTAATCCATCTGTCAATCACGCCCATCTATTTATTTATTTATTTATTTATTTATTTATTTATTTATTTATTTATTTATTTATTTATTTATTTATTTATTTATTTATTTATTTATTTATTTATTTCAGGGACTGTGCATATTAATCAACATTTCTGTAAATATGCCAGAATTAGCCAAAGGCTATTTTTCATCTGTAGTCCCTTGACAGCAGATACTGTCCACCTAAAAACAAGAGTAAAAATTACAATACAATAAATACATAGAAAACAGTCGAGAAATATATACACTGTATTATTTAATTAATGTATTTAATTGCTTGATGTACGGCGACCTTGAGAGCCTTGAAAGGCGCCTAACAAATAAAATGTATTATTATTATTATTACTATTACATAAAATGGCAGACTCACAACAATCATTCAACTACAATCCACCACTCATAAAGAGAGCAAATACATACGCACAACAATCGCACACAGACACAGGGCAAGAGGCCAGCAGGGGGCAGCGACAGCGGATAAAGTCAATGTTCACAGATCTGGTTTGCAATTAGCCATTGTTTTAACTGTATTTTAAAGGTTTGGTAAGTGTTAGCGAATCTGATGGTTGTTGGTGTGAGGTTCCAATCCGAGGCAGCACAAACAGAAAAAGCTGTCTGCCCAAAGGAACTTTTCCTGAGGGGGATGATGCAGTCTCCTCGTGCTGCTCCTCTAGTTCTACTGTGGCTGGGGGTTCTGATGGAGATAAACTGACTGAGTGGTGGAGATGATAGACTGTGTATGATTTTGCGTGAAAAGTCCCTCAGTCGTCCAGGTAGAATCCATGATAAAAGGAGAAGTTCAATTTGTCAACTGGACAAAGTATGTTTGGTTGAAAACGTTTCGCCACTCATCCGAGAGGCTTCGTCAGCTCTAATAAGAATACTGGTAAGACACTTGCTTATATCTTGCTGTAGGGAGGAGCTACCTAGCTAACTACTTTCCGAAACTATCTCATTGGTTTCCGTCTTTTGTTTCTCTGGCGTCTAGATAACGATCCATATTCATCCCTACACGCCTGTTTTTCACACCTCTGGCCCTGACCTGGCTAGCCCTATTGTTCCCCTGTTTGCTTGATCTAGGCTTAAGAATGGAATTATAGATGGGAGACAAATTATGTCTGACTCCACCATTTCTGTTCAGAGAAGGATTCTCTTTTTTGACAAAAATAGCCTCTTTAACCCCCCCTCAAACCAATTCTTTTCCCTGGCTAAGATCTGAACCTCACTGTCCTCAAAAGAATGGCCCGTGGCTTCTAGGTGAAGATATACGGCAGATGACGGTCCACTCTGGCACGCCCGTCTGTGTTGGTACATCCTCTTGTGAAGTGGCTGCTTGGTTTCTCCAATATAGCGCTCACTGCAGTCTTCACTACACTGAATGGAGTAGACCACATTGCTTTGTTTGTGGCTCGGTGTTTTGTCCTTTGGGTGGACGAGTTTTTGTCTTAAAGTGTTTGTGGGTTTGAAATAAACTGGGATTTCATATTGTCTGAAAATCCTCTGTAGTTTTTCTGACACGCCGGCCAGGTACGGAATCGCTACCCCTTTCCTCCTGGGTTCGGATTCTCTATTATCTTGTTTCTTGCCCTTGTCTCTCTTGGTTTTGTTAACCGCCCATTTAGGATAACCACAAACAGAGAGGGCTTCCTGCACATGTTGTTCTTCTTTCTCCTTACCCTCTGTGCTTGTGGGAACCACTTGGGCCCTGTGTTGTAATGTCCGAATAACACCCAGTTTGTGCTGCAGTGGGTGGTGTGAATCAAAAAGCAGGTATTGGTCTGTGTGTGTGTGGGCTTCCTGAAGACTTCTACTTGGAGTCGCCGGTCTCCTCCTATCGTTACTGCACAATCTAAGAACGCCAATGTGTTATCCTTGGCATCTTCACAGGTGAATTTGATATTAGGATCTACAGAATTTATATGTGCAGTAAAAGGTTCCAAATCTTGAATTTTGATTTTTGTAAAATTATCATCAACATAACGAAACCAGTGTGTGGGCGGAGTGCCTGGATATGAAGCTAAGGCACTCTGTTCAAATTGTTCCATGTATAAATTAGCCATGATAGGGGAGACCGGTGAGCCCATCGCACAGCCATGGATCTGCCTGTAAAAGTTCCCTCTGAACTGGAAATAGGTGGTATCCCCACAGCTGTAGTGGTCGAAGCAGCGAGAAGGAGTTTACTGCAGGATTCCAAGCTAGAAGAGAGAACCAAACTTTCTCCTGACCAAATCTGCCAACTGCTGGAAATTTGTCTAAATACCACCTATTTCCAGTTCAGAGGGAACTTTTACAGGCAGATCCATGGCTGTGCGATGGGCTCACCGGTCTCCCCTATCATGGCTAATTTATACATGGAACAATTTGAACAGAGTGCCTTAGCTTCATATCCAGGCACTCCGCCCACACACTGGTTTCGTTATGTTGATGATAATTTTACAAAAATAAAAATTCAAGATTTGGAACCTTTTACTGCACATATAAATTCTGTAGATCCTAATATCAAATTCACCCGTGAAGATGCCAAGGATAACACATTGGCGTTCTTAGATTGTGCAGTAACGATAGGAGGAGACCGGGGACTCCAAGTAGAAGTCTTCAGGAAGCCCACACACACACAGACCAATACCTGCTTTTTGATTCACACCACCCACTGCAGCACAAACTGGGTGTTATTCGGACATTACAACACAGGGCCCAAGTGGTTCCCACAAGCACAGAGGGTAAGGAGAAAGAAGAACAACATGTGCAGGAAGCCCTCTCTGTTTGTGGTTATCCTAAATGGGCGGTTAACAAAACCAAGAGAGACAAGGGCAAGAAACAAGATAATAGAGAATCCGAACCCAGGAGGAAAGGGGTAGCGATTCCGTACCTGGCCGGCGTGTCGGAAAAACTACAGAGGATTTTCAGACAATATGAAATCCCAGTTTATTTCAAACCCACAAACACTTTAAGACAAAAACTCGTCCACCCAAAGGACAAAACACCGAGCCACAAACAAAGCAATGTGGTCTACTCCATTCAGTGTAGTGAAGACTGCAGTGAGCGCTATATTGGAGAAACCAAGCAGCCACTTCACAAGAGGATGTACCAACACAGACGGGTGTGCCAGAGTGGACCGTCATCTGCCGTATATCTTCACCTAGAAGCCACGGGTCATTCATTTGAGGACAGTGAGGTTCAGATCTTAGCCAGGGAAAAAAATTGGTTTGAGAGGGGAGTTAAAGAGGCTATTTTTGTCAAAAAAGGGAATCCTTCTCTGAACAGAAATGGTGGAGTCAGACATAATTTGTCTCCCATCTATAATTCCATTCTTAAGCCTAGATCAAGCAAACAGGGGAACAATAGGGCTAGCCAGGTCAGGGCCAGAGGTGTGAAAAACAGGCGTGTAGGGATGAATAGGGATCGTTATCTAGACGCCAGAGAAACAAAAGACGGAAACCAATGAGATAGTTTCGGAAAGTAGTTAGCTAGTTAGCTCCTCCCTGCAGCAAGATATAAGCAAGTGTCTTACCAGCATTCTAATTAGAGTAGACGAAGCCTCTCGGATGAGCGGCGAAACGTTTTCAACCAAACATACTTTGTCCAGTTGACAAATTGAACTTCTCCTTTTTATCTTGTGTATGATTTTATATATTAGGCAGAGATTAGATCATGATCATGTTATCCAGGCTGAGTAAGTGGTGTTTTTGGAGTACTGGACAGTGGTGAAAATGGTTTGTTTTTTAATCCAGAATTTTAATAGTTTGCTTGTAGAGTGATTGCAGAGGTTTCAGTGTTGTGGTATTTGCCAGGGACCAGATGGGTAAACAGTATGTGAGAGAGAATCATTCAGTGCATGAACATTTTAGCTGCTTGGGTGGACATTTGATGCCAAATGTGTTTGAAGTTGCGAATACTGAATTTTATATGATTACTTATTTTACTATGTGAGATTTGAATGATAATTTTGAGTCTATTAGAATTAGAATCTTCTAAACTCAGGAAGATTAACCAGAGTTACATTTGTAATGTATTGAAGAAGTGTGTATTCTAGATCCCAAGTAATGGAATAACTGGAACAAACCTCAAACTAATCTAAACATATGACATTTTTTGTGTGTATCCATTTTGCCATGGTTAATATAGGTTGGAGACCAGTGACTTGTTTAGCTAGAGTCTCGGTCAGGAGTACCAGGCAGGGGCAGACACAGATTGAAACAGGATACAATTGGGAAAATTAAATGTTAGCTTTCTTCAAGTTTTATATGAATTTTATCCATTCATGAGTGAATCAAATTAGAGCAGTTTAGCTCCAATTTCTTACAAAGTCTTCTTACTTCTTGTTAGAGTAGAGTAAATTGCTCGTTCAATTATTCAATACAAACCCTGAGTGCTGAGGGTAAAATAAAGGCAGTTGCTAACACTCAGATCCAGATAAACAAAAAGCTCCACCTTCCATAATATGGAAGGTATATTATGTGCTCTGTTGTGCTTAAAAATAAATAAATAAATAAATAAATAAATAAATAAATAAATAAATAAATAAATAAACTAATTAATTAATAAATTAATAAATTAATTAATTAAACTAAACAAAAAAACTGCCGCAAAGTGACATGACAAGTCTAGGCATGTTTAAAAGCTGAGATGGCAAGAGAAAGCCCATTTGTTTTTATTTATTTACCGAAATAACAGGCTTCCGACCAGGATCCTAACAAGCCCTGCAGGATTTCCACTTAACAAGCGAAGGAGAATTTTGAGCAGATTAATTTAAGTCATTGGATTTCAAAAACAGCTGGCAAAATAAATCATTTGTGCCCTGATTGTTTTTAAAATACACTTTATTTTGTATGCTGGGAAATAATCTCTTTTTTTAAATTAATCTTTTTTTATTTATTTATTACTGTTGACATACTTGTTTGCACATTTCTCGACACAAATTTATAAATATTTGTCCTCTATATTTGTCCTCTTTAGAATGTACATTTTGTATATTTGATATAACACATACTAACTACACTACCATTTTAGTAACCTTTATGGCCAAATTATTCATGGTTGTGTTACACAGTATTTGGTAAGTGGCAGTTTGTCCCTTTGTTGAATCATGTCATTTTCCTCAAATTAGAAAAAAACAAACAAACAATTGTTGTCATTTCATTCTGTGCAGGGTCTCAAGGGGAAAAACTTTATTTGATTTTGAGAATAGAGTTGTCAAATTTGTATCTCACAAAATGCACATTGTATTTGAGTTCCAAGACAGCACGTAAATAATTTTTATGGTTCCTCCTTGGGTTAAATATTCATAAGACATTGTTATCTAAGCCCTGTTTTCTTTGCTGTGCGTGACTCTATCTACAAAACAAAGGATTATTTTTAGCATGCTTTTACAGTGCTCTCTATTTCTTGCCTTTCTCAACACTGTGTGGATTATAGCATATTAGCTATATATAAGTGTATATTTTAGTCAATGAAGGTGATGTACTGTACTATTTAAATATTCTAGATAATCTAGAGTAAAGAAAGTAATTACCAGAAATAAAGCCAAAATACAACACCAACACCAGCACTGGTGTTCAACCCTGTATAAGATCTGCCTAAGGGCCTAATTTGCCCCAGAACCCAGCCCAATGCCATCTCAATCCTGCCTCTTGGTTTAGTTTACGGTAGTTAGTTTTAGTTTATAGCAAATGAGAACTTAATTTCTGCTAACTGGACAAAAAACAAACAAAAAAAGATTGAACTGAAGAACTGAATTCATCCTTTGCCATGGACACTACCTGGATTACTGAGGGATTACACATAGTTTTAGTTGAGTCACATACACAAATGCATGCAGTACAGTGTGTAGTGAAATTCTTATCATCCAGCAACATAAACACCTAGATATGTATACAATAGAGTTGGGCGGTATCCAAATTTTGATACCGTTAAACCGTCTCCACATTTTCCCGGGGTATACGGTATTACCGTTGCTAAGGCTAAAAAAATTTAAAAAAAAGACTTCGTAGCACTACAGTGGAGTCGCCTCGCCAAATGGCAGCTTGCACCTATACCGTTCAGAAACAGAATAGCAAGCATTACATAGGCCTAATGATACTGAAAACATAAAACATGTACAAAATTAGAAACTTTTATTAACAAATGTTTAAAGTGCAAATACAGCAGCCAACCGACGGGACAAAATAACAAATTGTCTGTGGGCTAAAGCTAACAAACCAACAGGAAGCAAATAAATAAAATACTTGATCTTATCAAATAAGAAAATCTGAACAATAAATAACAAGACATAACCGAAAATGTGCATATATAACCCTGTCCTGAGAACGCAGTGGAAAATACTGCTCGTTTCTATATTTTTAAAATCTATTAACATGAATCAAATAAATTAAACGTACAACTATACAACATCCCAGACCGTTTTCGTCCGTCAGAAAAAGCTACTCCTTATTGAAAATAAAAATATTAAGCTATTGAATGCAAAACCAGCATGTTCACTTTTTCCGGTATGAGTAAGGCACGTTGTGGATTGACAACTTTGTCCGCGGTGCTGAAGACCCGTTCCGATGGAGAGCACAGGTATTTTCGGGCAACCCTCGTTCCACCAAAGAAGGGGGTCTTCATCTCCCAGAATAACAGCCTCGTGTGGAAGTTGCGTTTGTAATAAGAAACCCGAAAACTTCTCACATTTCAGACTCAAAAACGGTGAGTTGTTTTTATTAACACGCGAGAATATCAGAAAGGGCGCTGCGCTAGAACACAAAAGCAGCGTGTCAAACGTTTTACACACAGCCTCGTTGACATTAGCTGGCTCTCCCTTGTCATTTGGCCGAAATCCGAAATGCTGCCAAATTGCAGACGTTGTGTTTTACTTTGGGACCAACTCAGCGCGGTCTGTCATGTCGTCTTGTTTTTCTCCTCCTCCTTCTGAGCGGTAATGACACGTGACGACGCAACATCCAGGAACTTCGTCGAACGTCATCTCTCCGATAGTAATATTAGTTTTAAACTGTAATAGTATTAAATTAACAAACACAACCACACATACATAAGTGCTGGACAAACACTCTTTATTTACGCATTAAATTAATTATAGTTAATATTATATTAGGGCAAGATTTTTTTTTTTTTTTTTTATGACGGTAATGAATCTGATACCATTGCTATTTTTAGATACTGCAGTATACCGTATTACCGTATTACCGTATTACCGCCCAACCCTAGTATATAACAAATACACAAAATCGGCTGGGATAGGTACGGTTGCCAGCTTTACCAGTGCCATCTTGGTAGTTGTTTAAGGATTTCTCAGTAGTGAGCTGTGAATAATCATTTATATTCATATTGTTCATGTTTGTACTTTAGAAAAATGTCTGTTTAATTGTTGAGAATTAGCTCAGCTCTATCTTGGTTGAGGACTGCACTCTAATTGTTAAGTTTTTTTTTTTCCACTTACAAAGATATTACCAGGGGTCATCTTCCATGCCGCACATTCTTGTTACTGATACAAACAGCAATTACACTCTACTTTGTTTATAACCAATTTTCTCCTTATTATGAGTTATCTTGCTATCACTTTTTAAGTAAATGTAAGATAGATTAATGACACATAAATGAGCTTAAACAGATTGAATATATCAAAGTCATGGATTAGAATATTCATTATGCTGTATAATTATGCATATTGCTTTGTTAGTGGCAGATTTCACAATTAAATCGTGTTACTCCGGCTGTTCAGAAATCTATATATATTGTACCTCTCCAGATGATGATAAAAAGCAATAATATCCCACAAATTTTCAGTAAAGCCAATTAATCCACTTATTACACCATCTTAATTTAAAAAAGGCAATGCAATATGTCCAGTTAAAGGTGCACTATGTAACTTCCGTCCGTCATCTCAATCAATTAATCAAACAATATTTATAAAGCGCTTTTCATACAAAATGTAACACAAAGTGCCTCTGCGTGTCTCCATGGAGATGTGCCTAGAATTTTCTACAGTATGGCCATAAACTTAAGAATTTCCATGGAGACTTGCAAGCCAAATTACAGGCTAGATTTGTGGAGAGATAACCCCATTATGGAAACAAAAAGAGAAGCTTACCATGGATTAATGCTGATATCTTAAAATTGATGAAAGAATGTGATCTTGCACTGAAGAGAGCTACTAAAACGAAATTATCTCAAGATAAATATAATTTTACGACATTAAGAAATAAAGTGACCACCATGCTCAGAAAGTCCAGGGCAGATTATTTCTTGACTGTAATAAATAAAGCAAATGGAAATTCTAAATTAATATGGGAACTGTTAAAAAAGTTGATGGGCGAAGAACATAAAGCAAGGAAATCTATAGAACTCTCACTGCACGGAAATCATATAACCGCTCCCACAGATGTTGCTGCAGCATTTAACAACCATTTTATTGATTCTGTTGCAACTATCGCACAGAGCTTCTCTCAACCATTCATACCATTATACACAGTCCCAGTATCAGAGCCTTGCCTAACCTTTGCTTGCGCATCGGAGCAAAATGTTAAAACCATAATTAAATCACTTAAGTCTTCAAAATCTAAGGATATATTCGGGATGGACACAACAATGTTAAAAGATCTTAGCTCTTCCTTAACCTGGCCCATTACAAAACTGATAAATCAGTCCATAAACCAAAATGAGTTCCCGAATGTGTGGAAATCAGCTATAGTCGCCCCAATTTTTAAATCAGGAGATCCACAATCTGTTTCTAACTACAGACCCATAAGCATTTTGCCAATCATGTCTAAAGTCCTCGAGAAATGGGTATCAGAACAGATCAGGGACCACCTTAATAATACTCACTATCTTCATACGCTACAATTTGGATTCAGAACAAATCACTCAACAGAATCAGCTAACTGTTATTTTATTGAAAAACTTAAATCTCTACTTGACATTAACAGTGTTGTAGGTGCCATTTTCTTGGATTTAAAAAAAGCATTTGATACTGTTAACCATAAGATATTACTGTCCAAACTTTCTTCCTTTAACTTCTCTGATAATGCCATAAAATGGGTTGAAACATATCTTTCCCATCGCTCGCAAACAGTTCGAATCAACAGTTATCAATCTGAACCACTCTGCTTATCAACTTGTGTGCCGCAGGGGTCAATCCTTGGCCCTCTTTTGTTCTGTATGTATAAAAACGACCTACCAACTGTGTGCCCTGAAGTCAACATCCAAATGTATGCGGACGACACAGTCCTGTTTGTTGAAGGATCCTCCAAAAAAGAAGTTGCTATCAAACTTACAGATGCTATGATCAAAGTCACCAAATGGTTGCATCAGTGCTGCCTTCAACTAAACGTGTCAAAAACAGTTGGCATCGTAATCGATTCACATATTAATTTTAAGGCACATGTTAAACAAACTATCAAAAGGGTCAAATTCAATTTATCAAATTTCAGATTCATCCGAAATTCTATGTCTACCCAAGCAGCCAATATTTACATGCACTCCATGATTTTCTCGCACCTGACTTACTGCCTGACGAGCTTGTCCCAGGCCAACCATACCACACTCAGACCACTACAAACACTGTATAAACAGACACTCAAAGTCCTAGATAAAAAAACACGCCACATCCATCACTGCAGCATTTTATCTAAATATAATATATTCACAGATGCCTGCTTTGTTTACAAAATCTTACATGGACTCGCCCCTCCACCGCTCAATGACTTTGTTAGCCTAAGATCACGCTCAAACCGCATCACTAGAGGAGCCTCAAGAGGAGACTGTCTGATCCCTCTCAGAAAGACAGCACTTGGTCAATCAGCCTATTCTGTTAGAGCTTCTAAAGGGTGGAACAGCATCCCTACAATTATCAGGGAGAGCTCCACATACAGCTCCTTCAGGTCTCAATTTAAATGTTGGCTTTTAACAAATCAGACCTGTCAACACCAAACTCCTGCTGCTGCCATCTAGTGTTTGTCCTCTGCATGTGCTTCTTTGTAATTCTGTTTTAACAAATCTTTTATTGCCCCTTTGTTTATTTTCTTGTGCCTTTTTTTTAAAAAAAGCATAATCTTTTACTGTCGTTAATTGCAAGCTGTTTTAATTATTTGTAAGATTTTAAGTTTTTAATTTATTTTAGACGTAATGCTTTTCTACTTTTTAACCATGCCTGCAAATGTTTTTACAGGGAGCCATCTGTACACCATGGCAACGGACAACAGATGAAAACTAGCCTCTTGGCTAATTCTGGCATGTTAAACAGTTACTGTTGGTCAACTTGCACTGTCCGCTATAAATAAATAAATAAATAAATAAAATAAATTCACAATAAGAATTCGTGTTTTTTTAAAGGGACAGTGTGTAGGATTCGTGGCGCATAGGTGGTTACTAGCTATTCCACTTCCTCTTTTGGCTATGGCAGACCTCGAGGGTCACCCGGACGCGACGTACCGCCGACATCGCGCGTGCCCGCGCACGAACCGCGCACCGCTGTATACATAAAAAGCGGTCCCCCGTTCACTTTTTTTTTTCTTTTCGCATGAAAACACACAATCCCGATCATGATTCATGACAATCTACACATCAAATGAAACCTTACAGTCTCCTCTTTTTGACTATGCAATTCATTTCCCTGCAAAACAATCACTCCCCGAGCACATGGGGCTTTTATACAGAAAAGCACAAAACTTAGCTTACTTAGCTTACCTTTGAAGGCTTTGCACAGGTCAAACTCTGTATTTCATCATAAACTTGGTCTCAATCTGTCCATAAGGATCCAGCGAATAAAATCCAGTAAAACAATTTAGTCCAAAATACGTGTTAGATCCATTACGATGTGTGATCCGGCAGCATGCTCCCCCCTCCCCCCCTCCCCTTCCCCTTCTCTCCTTCGCTCCTGGCTGCATATGAGAGCAGAGGACCGAAGGAGAGAAGGGGAAGGGGAGGGGGGAAGGGGGGAGCCATATGCAGCGCGGCTAAGCAGCTGTTAGCAGGAGCCGAGGCAAAGGATGAGCCCAAATGTCCTTCTGCGGCTCTCGTATTCAAAATGGCTGCCTCTATATGGGGAAGATCCCCCTTTTATGTGACTATATCTAAGTCCAAAAGAATACTTTGATTTCATGATGGAAGTGAAAAGGCTTGGAAAACAATGTATTTTTGAATGGGTATCTTCAATTTCAGTAATTAACAGGTAAAAATCTTACACACTGTCCCTTTAAAGATATTTTTGAGCAATAAATAAGACCTGTAGCTGAATAAATGCAAGACTGATTAGTTTAATACCATACTGTTGACAATTTTAAACCAAAGCATTAACATCTCCATGGAGACAGGTTGTGAACCCATCGCACCTTTAACACATAACTTTTTAGTTGTAGAACAAAAAAATCCATGCTACGGCCACTGCCAATAACCACTATTTGTTACTATAGTACTCTCACAGTCAATTGCAGTATTGAGTCAGAACAACCATCTCCTCCCAGCCCTCTAATTAGCCAACATTAGTTTGCACTGCTAACATATTAGCATTTAACAGCAGGCCCATTCGCAACAATTAGCAGTTAGCCTCATACATTATCTTGTTCAGGCAGAGCGCATGAATCTCAGCTTGTTTGGTATCCATTTGTGTGAGACCACTCTCTGTTACCTTCACCTGCTCCTGTCTGTGCCTCAGATCCTCCCTTTCTGTTTTTGGCATACTGGCACTCTCATAATCTGTTTTTAATTGGAGTTTAATTCTCTCCCTCGCACTCTCACTCATCATTTCACCACAGCAAGTCAGAATCCAAGCTGCAATCCTTAATATCCTCGCCAATTTCCTATCATGATTATGACTTGTCCATTAATAGTTGTCTGACTCCTCTATAAGCAGTAACAGAAGCAGTGAGTTATGTGGTGTGTCATTAAAGGTTGTAAAGAGGATTTTCAAAGGAACTGTTTGTCCTTTTTCAAATGTTACGCATAATCAGAATAGCTATACTATTTTCAAATAATAAGCAGAAGTTACCTGTCCAGAAATAATTTAGTGACCAACGCATCAGACTTTAGACCCTCTGCTTCAGTGCACGCCATTGCTGGAAGTAATCTCAGAGACCTTAGTTTGGCTTTGCTCCTTATCCCCTTTTCTTCTTTCAGCAACCTCAAAAACTAACTTTCTTTGACGGTTAACTGGTAGTGGATTCTTGTCTGTCACTGCAACAAACTTTGTGCTAACTGCGAGGAAGCTACAGTTGGAAAAAGCTGCAAAGAACCGCTGCGTTGGTTGAGTAAAATGCGTCTTGAAAGGCCTACATAAACCACGTAATCCCAGCGTGCCCGCAAGTCAGTTATGCCAGAAGCGTAGGGAGTTTGATTGACAACCTAATAGCCAAGAGATAAAGAGGTGGCCTTGTTATCTATTGGCTAATATTTGGCCCCACCATGTCCACAGTTGATGGATTTTCATTCTTTTTTGATCATCATAATTACAAGGCTGCTGCATCTCTATAACGCTATCATTGACAATTTGAAGCAAAAATAAAATCCTCCATACAACCTTTAACATTCTCAGCACACCCATGGATTGTACTTTAGACTTGATAACCTGATTGTTATTCTGACCATGCCTTCTATTGCTTCCTGCCATATTAATTAGCTGGAGAGATGTATAACGTTTATGAATGATCTCCATGTGGGAACATAAGAGGAAACAAAGTAAACGAAATCTAAGCCCTCATGCTGGGATTGGAACATCTGCGTAATAGAAAATGTCACAATGCATCATCCAGGTAATTAGGTGGTTTACTGCTATATGGTTAAATATAATGGAATATTAACTAATGTCTCCACCTTAGCTTTTCTTTCAACATGTAATAATAATGTAATAATGTAAAAAGTTATAGTGAATTGTGTATTTGTTGAGGTAAACATTTTTAAATCAGGTTTTCATTTGACTATGTTGTTTAGTGAGAGAGAGATAGTTAACTGATTCTGGGGGAAATGCAAGTTTGTTTTTTGCTAAACTGCCCTTCTCAGTGGCCTTTGTCTCTCAGTCAAAAGTCTCAGTGCAGCATAACAGGAAGACTGGTCAGGTTGCATCAGCAGATCCTGTGTCAGGGCAGTTTGAGAGAGGAAAAGCCAAAAGTGGGCCTCCTCTGTGTCCTGCAGCATCAGATCAGTGTCCAGGGAGAACAAGAGGAACACAACAGGAAAACACTCAGCCTTACTCCACTCTGGTGTTTCGGTTGGTGATGAAATTCCCTCAAAGAAAAAACAAACAGCTCATTTGACAAAATCCAACAGTCCCCTACCTGTGTCTTTTGAACTGCACATGCTGCACTTTTTTAGTTTTTTAAAAATCCAATGATGAACATTGTGTGAACAATGTAGCCACACAAACAGCCAACCACTCCGTCACCATGTGAGTTAAAAGTTTGATGATTCCAACCAGTAGACTGTTTACTTTGACTTTACTAAAAGCGGAAAAAAAAAAAAAAAGTGTAGACAAATAGGTAAAAAAAAAAAAAACAGGAAGTAAAACTGCAAAGCACACACAGACAGCAAAGGCATTTTCAAAATAAAAGCACACATATTAAACAGCAATAAAGCAATAAGTATACAAATAAAACCACTGTAAAAAGAACCTGCTACATCTCCTACACAAATAAATAAAATATGAAATAAATATGCAGATAAAATTAATTTTCATGTTGCACATGCACATCAAAATCCACATTCTTGCAGATTTATTTCATTATGAGTTGCATATGATTTCCTAAATTGTATAGCATCTGTGCGAGTGTTGTCAATTAGAGCAGTGGTCCCCAACCACCGGGCCATGGACCGGTACCGGGCCATGAGCCCTTTGGTACCGGGCCACGGCGACTCATTCCCTCACCCCTTAATTTTGAGTGGCCCCTCCGTGTTCCGAAAAGAGCACGTCGACTTCCATGTGCGCACAAGGCTTGTCTTAGGCACGTGATACATTAACGCTAATATTAAACCCACAAGCAGCAAAATGAGTAAAAAACAGACGTCTTTGGAAAGTTTCTTTGCAAAGGGGAAAAGGCCCAGTGAGGAAAGCGATGACATCGCAATGCTTTGGCTGGACTCCCAGTTGCCGTTTTGTTGATACTGACGTGTTTTGTAATCCAACGTAACTCGTAGAAGTAACTCAACGAGAGAGTTGGCTTTTGTGCGTGTGTTCGCCATCATTATTATCTTCTTGTGTTTGTTTGCAGAAGAGAAAGGACTTTATGCGCATGCGCAGGCCACCGTAAAAGTATGTTCGAGACATGAACTCTGCTGGTATTCTGGATAAAAGTTATGGAGTAGACTGAACATAAGCAACACATTATGGGTGTCATTGCCTAGATGCGACCATCTCGTAGCAGAGAAACAAGCTCAGGGCTCTCATTGATTCAGTGTTGTGGTGAGTTGTATTTTTCATGTACTTTATATTTGTTTTGTGGTCTATCTTATTTTGAGACATGTTTAAGCATAGCGACCAGAGAGCGTCGGGGCAGAGAGGATGTTGTGACTCTTGTTATGTTGTTGGCGCATGTCATGAGGACGCTGTTATTAAAGTTACAAGTACACAGTAGATTCATGTTTATTATTATATTTATAATATACCACAGTTCTTGTGTTGTTTGTATAATTTTATTTTGTGGTATTTATCAACTGATATCCCCGCACCCCGCTCCCCTCCACCCCCCACCGGTCCACGAAAATTTTGGATGACATTAACCGGTCCGTGGCGCAAAAAAGGTTGGGGACCACTGAATTAGAGGATATTCAAGCACACTTACCAACACTGAGTAAGTACTTATCATATTCGATGTAAGGGTGTGTTTAATTGCAGTGGATAGTTATCTGTGCATCCAGGAAGCCCTAAGCTTGCTCCTCTCACACCCCTCATGTGAGCTCTATTCTACTCTTCATGGTTGTGTATTGAGGCATATTGTCCTCTCTCTGGAGAAGATTGTGCAGATAACACCATGATTACCTACTGTAAAAGATTGTTGCAGCCGGCCGGGCCAATACCATCCACCCTGAGTAGGAGGCGCTGAACAGATTTTAGATTAGATAAGCTTCTGTAATCAATCAGATGCCTGGCTCAGAATCAAGGATGTGTATAAATATAGGTTTAGCTAATTAAATTTTTAAAAACATAATGCCGACATAGAGTTGCGGTGTAATAAAATGGCATTAGCAAAAGCAAGTAGGTGGCACTTTTGACCCGAGGACAACAGGAGGGTTAAAGGGCCCATATTACACCATTTTCTGATCTATGTGTGGCAAGACGGCTATTGAGGCCTATGGCGGCCTATAGAGTGGGGCTGGTGGACTTTATAAGGGCTCCCTTTCTTGTTGCCCACACGCATTTCTGCATTTTTGTTTCTGAATACGGGACGGTTCCGTTTTTCAAGGGACGGTTGGCAACCCTACGCGCCAGTCATCCCAAACTCCAGAAAGTGAGCTGCGTAAAGTGGATTCCCAGCCATCAACCCTGGGACCGTGTGCTCACCTTGTTCTACCAGTGGTATGTGTTTCTTAGTTGGGCTTAGTTCCAGTGCGCTATAGCAGTGGTCCCCAACCTTTTTTGCGCCACGGACCGGTTAATGTCATCCAAAATTTTCATGGACCAGTGGGGGGTGGAGGGGAGCGGGGTGCGGGGATATCAGTTGATAAATACCACAAAATAAAATTATACAAACAACACAAGAACTGTGGTATATTGTAAATATAATAATAAACATGAATCCACTGTGTACTTGTAACTTTAATAACAGCGTCCTCATGACATGCACCAACAACATAACAAGAGTCACAACATCCTCTCTGCCCCGACGCTCTCTGGTCGGTATACTTAAACATGTCTCAAAATAAGATAGACCACAAAACAAATATAAAGTACATGAAAAATACAACTCACTACAACGATGAATCAATGAGAGCCCTGAGCTTGTTTCTCTGCTACGAGATGGTCGCATCTAGGCGTAACGGGAGACAATGACACCCATAATGTGTTGCTTATGTTCAGTCTACTCCATAACTTTTATCCAGAATACCAGCAGAGTTCATGTCTCGAACATACTTTTACGGCGGCCTGCGCATGCGCATAAAGTCCTTTCTCTTCTGCAAACAAACACAAGAAGATAATAATGATGGCGAACACACGCACAAAAGCCAACTCTCTCGTTTGGACCGATGAGTTACTTCTACGAGTTACGTTGGATTACAAAACACGTCAGTATCAGCAAAACGGCAACTGGGAGTCCAGCCAAAGCATTGTGACGTCATCGCTTTCCAAAAGCTGCGTAGGCTCTTCTTCTGTCTCCTCACTGGGCCTTTTCCCCTTTGCAAAGAAACTTTCCAAAGACGTCTGTTTTTTACTCATTTTGCTGCTTGTGGGTTTAATACATGGAAGTCAACGTGCTCTTTTCGGAACACGGAGTGGCCACTCAAAATTAAGGGGTGAGGGAATGAGTCGCCGTGGCCCGGTACCAAAGGGCTCATGGCCCGGTGGTTGGGGACCACTGCGCTATAGGATTTACAGGAGCTCCCCATTAATGTTTTCAGGTGTCAGTGGTCAGCAGCGACACAGGGCACGCTGCCTCTTCTATTTTGTCTCTTCTATTTTGTTTTGGTTCACCATTTTGTTTTATCTGCATTGTTTTGTCTTGTCCTTTTGATTCATTTAGGTTCGTTTGATTTATGCTTCAAGTTGAACTGGGGTCTATTCTCGTGTCTGGTGCCGTTCTCCTATGGAGAGTGTGTGCACCCATCTCTGGCGCAACTGGGTGCCTGCAAGGAAAAGTGGGTAATTGTTTTACAGTGCACTAAACGAGTGAGTGATTGGATCCAAAACTTTTAATATTGTAGCTATTGTTAATGAAATTAAAAATGTGTTTCCTTTAAAATATAAAATAAAGACCCTGTAAATTATGGAACCTAGCTCTCTCATTTCATATGCTTGCCTGTGTGACTTATACTTAGATTTCATTTCCCCAAACTAGATTTGGGGTGGCGTTGCTGCAACACAGTTTCTATTAATATTCCAATTTGTCTAGCCCTTGACTGCCACATATGGTATATTTCTTTATCAAAAACATACCTGAAGTTGTGTTTTTGCTTCATTAACACACAAACCCTGCATATTTAAGATGAGTTCATCCCTCAAACTGAAAACACTTAGTTCCATCTTCGGTGTCACATGATAATACAGAAAGTGCTCCACTGTGTTTTTAAACTCTATACACCTTTACTAGAATCATTTGCTAGTCTCTATTGAACCAAAGGTCAAAGGTAGCCGTGAACCTGAAAACTACCACTACATGAAATCATAGGCATATTTAGCTTTGGAGATGTAGACAGTCTAATAAGAGTCACTCAAACATGTGTGAATGAAACAAAACAACTCTGGGTATGTTTTTGAGGAGGTAACATCACATGACATAAAGCTCGCAAGAGTCAACTTTGCTTAACATAGGACCTTTAAAATAAGATGGTTAATTAATAAAATATTCAAAATGCATGATTTTACTTTAATTTTGCTATAGAGGGATTATCAGATGTCTCCTGCAGAGAGAGCTGCTGTCCTGTCTTGCATCATGTCAGTGGCTTGTAGGATTTCAGAAGATTTCACGCTCTCGCGGAGGGCTAGGCTAGTTGTGTTGATAAGGTATGAGTGGATGTCCAAGCCATTTCTTCTTGTCATTTAGTATGCCCTCACCTGCATTTAACGCATACAGGTCATTAAGACATATCCCACTCACTAATGATAATTTAGCATCATAATTTATTTGATCACACAGTGATAAACTGGTCTAGTGCGCTGACAACATCATTAGCTAGTGTTGTAACGTGTTAACCGCACAGACAGCTGTGCTTTCTGCACTCAGGGTGTGCGCGCATCCACTGTGTTAATAAACAAATAATCCGTCTATTGTCTGATCCAGTTGCTCTTCTGTCAGTCTGGCTACAAAGATCAGAAGTCCTTCATGTACTTCATTATATAATTACACAACATTATTAAGGCACTGTAACATTCTTACATAGAGCATTTAGACCAGACTGCACACAAAGCCTATCCCTCTGGCCTCTGGAATTACTATAATTTCCTCTTCTTGTTCTTTATTCAGACCCTCCAGGAATTCGCGATGTTGCGATTTGCAACTTCAACGCAACTTCAGCCAATCCCCGCGAATTCAGGGCGGTGTTGCAATTTTGACCAATCACCGCAACTTTTCCGCAATTTTTACTAATTTTGACCAATCATCGGCGACGTATTGAACACCGACCAACTTCCTTCTGTGTAGGAGACATAACTGAGATGAGGTGCACGGTGCGTTTGTGTGTGTGTGTGTGCGGCAGAGGCGGTGGGTCACGTGAGTGTGGGTGTGTGCACGTACAGAAGTGTGTGCGTGTAAAAGCGCGCGCTCACCTGTCACACAGGAGAGAGTCAGGGTTGGGGTGTAGCCGTATTTTTTGTTGACCGCAAACCATTCATTCATCTTTCACGTTAATCTGTTCATCCTGCTGGTTTCATGAGTTCCATTTCATCCTGCTGCGCTGTCATAGCTGTGTGCGCTCTTTTTGTAATAAATGCACAAAACGCATATCTGGATCTCAGTGTATCTGTCACCATAGCCTCCTCTTTGCGCGTCACAAATCTGCGAGCCATAGGACCCAACCTCATATTCTCGGCGGCTAAAAGGTTTGAGTTTGGAAGCCGCAACATTCTGCCTTACTTCCGTGTGACAAAACGAAACTGCGGCCGTGTCCCCAGTTCCCAGAGCGCACAGCTCGGAGTGCGGCCCGAAGGGGGCTCAGACCGCGTGTTAACTGCGCATGGGACAAAAAAGAAGTGGGACAGCAGTCGTCGCGCCGGTGTTCTGGCGAAATGTGTGACGCACATGCCCTTCAGGCCACGCTCCGAGCCGCGCGCTCTGGGAATTGAGACACGGCTTCTAATGGCAAAGAAACATGTCTGCGGCGCCATTTGCCCACAAAAATAACAGCAAAAGACCACGCGAAACAGTTCCCCTCCTAGTAGTAATTTATTTTCGATATTGGTAAGGTTGTTTTAGGACCATATCTGTGATCTCTGTGTCTTTGTATTATTCTTTGTCAGTAATAACTCAGTATTCAAAATATTACTCAATTTTAATTACAAAAAGCGAAAATCGCAACTATTTATTGCAACTTTCACTTCCTCCCACAACAAAATCACAACAAAAACCTTAAAAGCACCGCAACTTTCATCGCAACTTTTTGGAAAAGCTCCCGCAAATTCAGGCATTTTAGCCCGCAACAATCACAAAAAATGCCCGCGAAATCCTGGGGGGTCTGTTTATTTCCTCCCATGCTGCTTTAAAAGTTTCCTTCAGGAGCACACTTTCTCTTTACCTGGATTTGCCTCTACTAACACCACATCTACATGCCCAAGGGGAGAGTTAAAGCTTTCATTTATTTATACAAGACATCCTTTAATTTATGGCTTCTTGGAGGTCATGGTCTAAACTGTTGTCTTCAGTGTTTTAATAAGCACTACACTTCCCCTGACTGAATTATAAATAGTCCCTTTAGGCTGAACTCTTTATGGATGCTTTTATGTAAATCTCCCTTTATCAACTCTGTGGGCATTGTACAATTATACGGTTTAAAGTTTATATTTAAAGTTGCACTATGCAACTTTTCTGGTGGGGATGCATTTCCTGATTGCTTTGACTGGAATATTTCATTTCAATATTGATATATCGTGATACTAAATTTGGTGATACAGTATCATTATCATGGGCTACTCAAAAAATCGCCAAGAGTATTTTTTGGTATCTTTTAGCTATTTCTTTTGTGACACTGCTACAATTTTGTTGCTTATTTAGTGGAAGGAAACTTGTTTATGTAATACACTTGACATAAGCCCTATTCGAATGGGATTAGTTTTATGGGGTGACATGGGGTAAAGTAATAATTACCAGGGAATTTAGTCCTGTGTGAACGCGCCATGTCCGTAAAAATGACGGAGTATGTCCGGGAAATTTACAGCGAGTTTCACCTTCTGTAAAACGGTCTGGAGGAATTACCACAGGTAATATTAATCCCGTGCGAATGCGACCCTCGGTAAAGATGTGCGTAATATTTTGTCACATCTGTTTAAAGAAATAATTTACCGCAATTTTTCAACATGGAGGAGCTTGAACGCTTTGTTTTTTCGGCAAGCAAAACAATCTACCGGTACTCTCAACAAACGCACACATCGACCAATGAAAAAGCCCAAGAGGTATAAATCATTCGTCAGAGGCATGAAATTTCTGCTTGTTTTAGGTAATGTATGCTCTGTTAGTCCTGATTATGGGCATAGTTACATAGTTTGCTAATATTTCACATAGGTAGAGAAGTCATGATTAGCCTATCTATCATGCATGGCGACGAGTACATGACGGCAGAGCGTAAACAAACTCCTTCCATGTCAAATAAATATTACGGACATTTCTTGTCCTGTGTGAATGTGGTCATTTATATTACAGAGGTCCTGTGATAAACCGACATTACTCTACATCCCCCTGTAAAACTAATCCCGTCCGAATAGGGCTATAATTACTGTTTTGATGATTAAAATAGATAATTTCATTGTAGTTAGCTCCTCCCTTCAGGCAGATACAGTATAAGGCAGTGTCTACCAGCGCCTGACCAGAACTGAAGAAAGCAGCTTGGATGAGCTGTGATACGTATTCGACCAAACGTTTGTCCGGTTGACAAATTGAATTTCTCCTTTTGCCATTAAAATAGATGGTTTTCATATTAACTTTGCACAAGTAGTGGTTGAACAAAGACATATTGTTGCTGAAATGTACTTGGATCTTTAAAATAAAAAAAATATATCACAGAGTATCATGTGCAGTATATCGATTATCACATGTATCGCCATATCGTGATAATATCTTATTGTGAGCCATGTATCGAATATCATATCAAATTAAGAGGGATCCTGTGATTCCCAGCCCTAATTAATTCTATTATAGGAGTTTTATTGTTAAAGCTACATTGAAAAACCTGACCTGCATAATAGTGGCACAAGTTTATAAAACAAAAGAAGGTCCTCCCGTCTGATGGCACTATGTAAATGTGAGTAGTATCACTATGTAAATGTGAGTAATGAGAGTAGTAAATGTGAGTAGTGACTTCAGATCAAGCACCTGCTGAAAACCATATGATGCATTCATCTCTAGTTTTGGGGTACCTCCATTTCCAGGAACCAGCTCCTGCATTGAGAGGGTGCCTTCGCTGGAGGATTATCACAGGTAAACAAGGATTTAGCATAATATAGGGCATGCCTGTTTTGGCTTCTGTGGGATATGGGGGTCATGTAAACACTACGGCAGCTTCCCAATCCACTGTGGGAGGAGGCGATAAGGGAATTAAAGGGAATGAGCTGTCTAATCCCTTTAATTTGACTCTCTCTGCCACCTGCTTTCGCTCTTCCACTTCCTCGTTTATTCTTCCTTCACCCTGTGGTTTAGGCTTCCTTTTAACTATTGTCTGCTACCGTCTCCCTGCATTTGACCTTTAAAAATGGCGCAATTACATTTTGAATTAAATTTTCCCCTAAGAAACCTGTTTGGAAAGTTGCATCAGTGAAAGTCAAGGGGGCAAAGGAATTCTATCAAAAGTTTTAGCAGTGCAAAACTCTGAATAATCAAAGAAATGTGGACAAAGAGAAGCTAAGTGCATGCAGATAGGTCCAAATAATTTTCCCTGTGGATCAATAAAGTTTGTCTAAGTCTAAGTCTTAGCAGACCTCTTCTTGAAACTCAAAATTCAGTTGGTGACACTAACCACACTAAGTGAGGTGTGAGAAGTGTCTGGCGCATTGACACAAAGACAATACACAATATCATTAAAATTGATCTCTTTCTATCCTTATCTTAAGATAAGATAAGATAAGATAAGACTTTATTGATCTCACACAGGAGAAATTCACTTGCCACATTAGCTCCAGGCAGTTTAGTGCAAAGAAAGTATGAACAAAAAGGTGCATGCAGACAAAATAAGTAATAATAATAAAATAAGTAAATAAGAGAATATAGAAAAAATTGCAGGTTTAGACTATACAGTGGAGTTATACAGTCTGATAGCGGTGGGGATGAAGGATCTGCGGTAGCGCTCCTTCTTGCACTGAGAGTGCCTCAGTCGGCTGCTGAAGGAGCTGTTCAGCTCCTCTACAGTCCGGTGCAGAGGGTAATAGGTGTCGTCCATGATGGACGTAAGTTTGGCCAGCACCCTCCTCTCAGCCACCTCCTCTACAGAGTCCAGAGGACAGCCCAGGACAGAGCTGGCCCTCCTGACCAGCTTATTGAGTCTCTTCCTGTCCCGCTCTGTGCTGCTCGGGCCCCAGCAGACAACAGCGTAGAGGAGAGCAGAGGCCACCACAGAGTCATAAAAAGTCTTAAGCAGAGGCCTGCTCACTCCAAAGGACCTCAGTCTCCTCAGGAGGTGGAGGCGACTTTGGCCCTTCTTGTAAAGGGTGTCGGTCTTGTGGGACCAGTCCAGTTTATTGTTGAGGTGAACACCCAGGTACTTGAAACTGTCCACAGTCTCTATGTCCTGCCCCTGGATGTTCACCGGTGAGTGAGGTAGTGGTCTTCTCTTGAAGTCAATCACCATCTCCTTGGTCTTATTTGGTCCTTGGTCTTTATTTGTGTATCCGCATAAAAATAATGTGTGCAATTGAAATGAATGAAAATTGGCAGTGTAAATAACCACTATGTTAACTTGTAACCAAGCGGCTGCACGCTGGCCCTTGGGTCTGCACATTTACCCACATGAAACAAGCCTCTGAATGCTCCGTAAAGCATTTGATGTCTGCTGTTAACCTTTGACTTTTGTGTATTGTTTTTTCATTGCTGTTTTACCACACTAGCATTGCTGTGGTTTCCATTATGTTCCTTAGCTACCATTGGTGGCTTCAGGCTTCAATCTAGAGTGACACAGGCAGGTCACAGCTGCCAAATGGACAAACAAAAATGCACTGATGAAATGTTACCTGAACTACAACATCATGCTTATAACTACATGCTTGTCCATATTGTGTGGATTGAGAAATGTCCAGGGCCATAAAGGGTCACAAAAGACTGCAGCTGTGTGGAATAAAATATCTCCTGCCATTTTCTATTTATTTTTCCTTATTTCTTCAGATGAATTCCAGTTTTACAATGCCTTCTTAAAATGCATACAGTAAGCACGGTGCTACATCATAGTGCAGTGAATGTGACATTGAAGGAGTGTGGGGCAGCTCCCATATAAATCTACAGGAAGGAGGTCATGAGGGCTTGTTTAAGTACATATAGAAAGCACAAGTGTTCTTTACCTAGACTTATTGGATTTCACAATGGCGCTTATTCTTATTCATACATTGATCAAAGACTTCTTCCGGTGCATATAACGGTGCAAATTAAAATAACAACAGTCTCAAGTGTGGAGTTCTGAATGTGCTGCTTTTGAATGCAATGAATGAGCCACAGAAGCTAATGACAGCTAGTTTGAAAAATACTAATACATAAAACTCAAGGCATTGACCCTCTCTTTCTGCAATCAAAAGTAACAAAAAACAACAAAAACAACAACAAAAAAACAACAACCAAAAAAAAAACAACAACAACTGACTGATACACCAAAAAGAATATTTAAGAAGAAGAAGAAGCAACGTTATTGATCTCACACTGGAGAATTAAAATTATCATGATTTCATAAATGTATCCTGTTTAAAGGTCCCATGGCATGAAATTTTCACTTTCTGAGGTTTTTGAACGTTAATGTGAGCTCCCCTACCCTGTTTAGGGCCCCCCCATGGCTAAAAGTTGCGAAATGTCTAAACTGAGCATTTGCGGTCCTTTTCTGCGTTTGAAAAAAACACAGCTCAAACGGGCGATTCTGAACAAGGCAACTATGTGACGTCACATCGAAAAATGCAGCTCCACCCCCCGTCTGGATGTCTACCCACCGTCTCTGTAAATCACGCCCAGAGAGTTTGGACCGCGAATGAGCTACGCAATGCGAAATGCGTTTTTTTATTTGCCTGGAGGCACGTGAGAGTGTTTCTAGGCTCGGAAGTCCTTTATCTGAGCCTCTGGACATCTGAAACAGCAGTGGTTTAATTTTATTTTCTGTGAAAATGTGTTTTTTTCATTGAAACGCTCTCCTTTCTTCCTCCGCGCTTAAAACACGGAAGTGGGGCCAGCACACAGCGCACCGCTAAAACAAGGAACCAGCGGCACATTTGCCCCCCCCCCACCCGCTCCTCTAACCTATCTCTGTCCTTCTCATTTGCATTCAAGCAACAAGGCCCAGAATGAGTTGTTCAGAGAGAGATTTTCTGACTCTGACTGTGTACATGTGTTTTTCTCATGCACTGAGTCTTGATTTTGGAGCAGGATTCATTTACAGTATTAGGGAACCATTAAGGCACCATATAAAAGCATCAAGAAGTACCATGTCATGGGACCTTTAATACTGTTAATGAAATTTCAGGTTGTCAACACAAATGGCAGGTTCATATGCCAAAGATTGTTCACTACATAATTTCCAAATGTTATAAAGATCTATATTTAAAGTACAAATAAGGTCCTAATTGTGAGAAAATTACGAGATGACACACAACCTTTGAGTTCCCAGCATCCCTCAGTGCACTGCTTGTTGGTGCCTGAAATCAGTAGAATGTGACATATATGTAGAGTGCAAAGAGGGTTTTAAATGCATTCTGCTGCTGATTCAGCCAACACCTTTTGTTTATACAGGCAGTTCAGAATGGGGTTAGTCTCACATTGGTGCATCTTATATTTACCTGGAACAAAACAAAAAATGTAACACTTAATTATAGAAATAACAAAATATGTAGCCTACATTTTAGCCCTTTTGCAAAATAAATACCATTAGCAAAGTTGTAGATTTTACTATAGCCATGGTATTTCAAACTTGAAACTAAAGTTTATCCTCATTGCGGGAAACTGCATCTGCTGTATTCACTGTCTTTCACCAATCCTACCTTAACCATATCTTACAGCATTTGTGGTTTTCCCCTCATTTTTCTCACCCTGCCAAGCTCTCACCACTTCATTGTCATAAGAGGGGCTGCTTCTTTTTATTGACAGCTAGATTGATTGGTAAGCGACCACTCAGGCCTCATCCATCTATCATAGGTCTGAAGAAATGAAGACACAAACTAGGGAGGGGATTCCTAATGAGTGACGGAGTAGCGGAGTGGTGGAGGCAAGTCTGTAGTCCATCACTCATCATCAGGAAGCGAAGCGAGAGAGAGTGGAGTGAACTAGTCACACTTGCACCACATCGATCATGAGTATGTAGGATGGTCGTTAGTGGAAGAGAATAAGCAGATAAGAAACCAAGTAAGAGCTGACGGAGTAAGATATGCTCTAATGTGTCTGTATTTTGTTTGTTGATGAGAGCAGGTTTTAGTCTGTATGTTTTCTACTACACTTTGCACTGACATCACGCTGGGGATGTTCTACATGTTCTTTTGGCAGAATGTGACGCATTAGTGAAAACTGCCAAAAATATTTTAAGATGAGAACTAAAGAAAAAATACAAAATTATTTAAAAAACACATTTTCAGGTGCCTGCAATCAAAATGTATTCCTGGTCCTGTTTAGGTATTTAATTTTCAGCAAAAAGGGTTATAGTGAAAAATTATAGTATAATTTTACATGTAAGAGACTTATTTAAGCTTAAGACAGAGCAGTGCTTTCTGTTAGCTTTGCCCTTCCAGGAAATGTTGATGACATCAGCTGCAAAGGATCAATAAGAACATGGATTATATTAAATATTGCCTTGGATCTACAGTATGTACATATCCAAAATAGCCATTCTAATGTCTAATGATAAATAAAGTACCTAACCTTTTCCATTACCTTAAAACTCAAATTGCATTTCGATGAGCGGGCCAATGAAGTGTTTTGCCCAAGGACACAACAACCTGTTTGACTGTTAGTTACTACTACCCCTCTGCGGCATGTGGTATCCCCAACGGTCTCCCAGTAGTCCAAGTAACAACAGTCCAGTCCTGTTTAACTTCTGAGAACAGACAAAAGACCTCTCCTGTATAAATGATGTTAATATAGGCCAGCTGGATGAGGAGCCTTGCTCAGGGGCACAGCAAATGAGGAATCATATTGCCAATAATTGTAGTAAATAATGTAGTTCATTAGGAGTTTTGCATTAATTAGCCTACATTTTCCAATTGGATCTTTCTCAAAGCCTGGGGGGATGGCACTTGGAACGACATTTTTAAGGTGTAGAAAATTTTGAGAAGCACTCATGTGGAGTAAAATATCATCTGTTGTGTAAGAGTTACAGTTTCAGTTCTCTAGAGTTGCAGTTCTGAGCTCCAGTGGGTTTTCACACTGTGCTCTAGAGGACCATAAAGAAGAAATAAGGAAGAAAAACAGAAATGAGAATTTTTATTTAATCTAAGCAGAATTCCCAGTCAGAATAGAACCTTTTTATAGGAACATTGAAAAATCTGTGGATTAAGTTTTTTATTTATTTGTTGTTACAATATAAGCTAAAACTGTAAAATCCCTCAACTCCTTAAAGCAAAATCAGTTTTGGAATATAATGTACTTTACTTCAGTACGTTTTAAAGTAGATACATTTTACTTTTACTTCACTACATTTGGGAGGAGGTAACTGTATTTTTTACACATTACATTACAGTACATTTTTGAACTGCACTAAAAAGTAAAAGTATTTTTTATTTCTGTTTGTGACCTGCTGAAAGTTTCTTTTTTAACACATCTGTAGTTTGAGCAAACAAAAACATACAATTTTACTCTTGACTACACATACCTTTAAGCTTGTTTGTTTGCACTTTTAGATTTTATTCTATTTTTCTTTTTTTCTTTAGAGTTCTCACTTTAGCCATCCAATTAGCACTAGCTATTTTTTGGGGGGCATTTTTGGCATTTTTTCTGGATTTCAGCTTGCCTCTTTGTGCTACATGTATGGCTCAGCAGAGCAGTCTCCCCAATGTGTTTTCAAGGGAACAGCTCTTGTCTCTCTCCAAATCCTTGGCGCTTTCTGGACCTAAACCGGACATTCCTGTGGAACTACGGAGAAGACCACGCAGAGGATGCCGCGCCGGAGCGAAAGTGAAACAGCGGAGGAGAAAATTCAGGCCTGCAGTTCTGTCAGTTCTGATGGGGAACGTAAGGTCACTGGGGAATAAGATGGGCGAACTGTGTCCGCTTGTTCGGACCCAGAGGGAGTATGCGGTCAGCTCTATCATGTGCTTCACGGAGACCTGGCTTCATACAAACTTCCCGGACAACAGCGCATCTGTACCAGGCTTTAAGACGGTGCGTGCGGACAGAGACTCGCTTCTTTGTGGTAAGAAGAAGGGTGGCGGGATTGCTGTTTTGGTGAACGAGAGGTGGTGTCATCCTGGCCATATTACTGTAAAGGAGCGTATCTGTGCGCCGGACAATGAATGGTTGTGGGAATGCGTCCATATTATTTACCGAGAGAATTTATGTCTGTACTGTTCATTGGAGCTTACATTCCTCCCTCGGCGGACGAAGAGGGAGCCTGGGACAGTGTCCTGAGGCATTACTACTGATTTCTGGGGACTTTAATCATGCCACATTGGACAGTGTTTTACCCACATTTCAACAGTATGTGGATTGTAAGACTCGGGACAACAAAACTCTGGACTTACTGTATGCTAATTCCAGGGAGGAATACTGTGCCACTGCCCTGCCCCCACTGAGACGATCTGATCACAATCTGGTCCTGTTAACACCTCAATATGTCCCTGCAGTGAAGAGGCAGCCTGTCACCACTAGAACTGTGAGAAGGTGGAGTGACGACGCCATCAATGACCTCCAGGACTGCTATAGGACCACGGACTGGAATGTGCTCTGCTCACCCCATGGGGAAAACATTGACAGCATGACGGACTGTATCACAGATTACATTAACTTCTGTGAGGATACGCCCATCCCCACACGCACTGTTTGCTGTTACCCCAACAACAAGCCTGGGATCACCAGCAAGCTGAAGGCGCTACTCAATAAGAAGAAGCGGGCCTTCAACTCTGGTGATAAGAATAAGTTGAGGATGGTGCAGCAACAGCTAAAAGTCCAACTGAGGCAGGGTCAGGAGGCTTATGGGAGGGAGTTGGAGGCTAAACTCAAACAAAATAATACTAGAGCGGTCTGGAGGGAAATGAAAGGTATTTCTGGTCTCTCCAGACCCAAAGTAAGACAATAGCACAGACAGGTCAAACTTACTTAATTTACATTTTAATCGCTTCTCCTCAACTGGCACCTCCATCTCTACACCTCCCAGATGCCAAATCCACACCTCTATACAGACCACTCATCAGCCCATCACCTCTGCTCCCACACCTGTCCCCACCTCCACGGAGAAACCCAGCTCTATCTCATTTCGTTTTGTTTCTTTATTTATAAGGAGAATGTACAGTTACATTAAGCACATAGGCAGAGATGCTTGAACCAGATTCTAGCTTTACAGCTAATTTACATCTGTAGTCCTCTGGGGGAGCGCTCAGAGTGCCATATTTACAGTGCATTTAAACTTGCAACCCATGTAACATCATTCATACAATTTCCCCAATCTTCACATACTCACAGTCATTACATCAGTTATCAAGTACTCCTTGTCTACCAAAGGACACATACATCCCAATAAACATACACAGTTCATTCTTACAGTTAAAAGTGCGTACATGTCTGGTTTTCTAAAAAACATGCTTTCACTTCTCGATTAAAAGCAGAGAGGTTATTTAAGCTCAGTAACTCAGGTGGGAGCTTATTCCACTGTTGAACAGCCCTAAAGGAAAAAGCTGATTGAGCAAAGGCTGTTCTACATTTAGGCCCTCTAATGGTACCTCCTTGTCACCTGGGCAGGTGAGAAGGCAGCTTGAGAAAGTGCACCAGAACAAGTCTCCAGGACCTGACAAAATCAACCCCCGTGTGCTAAGAACTTGCGCAGCACAGCTCACTGGGGTCCTGCACTTTCTCTTCGCACTGAGTCTGAAGCTTGAAAGGGTACCGGTACTTTGGAAGACCTCTTGCATTGTGCCAGTGCCCAAGAAGCCTGTCCCATCTGCACTCAATGACTTCAGACCAGTTGCGCTGACATCTCATGTCATGAAAGTGTTTGAGAGACTTGTTCTGGCTCAGCTCAGACCCCTGGTGGCACCATCCCTGGACTCTCTCCAATTTGCATATCAAGCCCACATGAGCGTGGAGGACGCTGGATCTTCTGCAGCGAGCTCACTCTCACCTGGATAGTGTTAAGGGCTCTGTGAGGATATTGTTCTTTGATTTCTCCAGCACCTTTAACAGAATTCAGCCCTCTCTGATGGGTGAGAAACTTCTCAGGATGAGTGTCAGCTCCTCCACTGACTCTTACCTCAGTCCGTGCGACTGGAGACCACCCTGTCTGATACTGTGGTCAGTAATGTAGGAGCCCCCAGGGTACAGTCCTGTCTCCATTCCTGTTCACTCTGTACACATCTGATTTCCAGTACAGCTCAGGGTCCTGCCATCTGCAGAAGTTCTGTTGATGACTCTGCGGTGGTTGGGTGTATCAGGGATGGACGGGAGATGGAGTACAGGATGGTGATTGCAAATTTTGTGGAGTGGTCCCAGGCAAACCATCTGCTCCTGAACTTAGACAAGACCAAGGAACTGGTAATTGACTTCAGGAGGATGAGGTCACCTGTGGAGCCTATTAACATCAAGGGTCACGAGGTGGAGATCGTGGACTGCTACAAGTACCTGGGCGTTCATGTGAACAACAGGCTGGACTGGAGGGACAACTGTAATGCTGTGTACAAGAAGGGCATGAGCAGACTCTACTTCCCGAGGAGGCTCAGGTCTTTCAATGTGTGCAGTAAGTTACTGGAGATCTTCTACTGGTTGCCAGCGCCCTGTACTCTGCTGTGGTCTGCTGGGGCAGCAGCAGCAGTAAAAGAGACATCGGACGGATTGACAAACTGATCCGCAAAGCTAGTCACGTGATTGGCGGTGAGCTGGAGACATTTGTCACAGTGAGGGACAGGAGGACACTGGACAAACTGCTCTCCATCATGGACACTCCTGCTCACCCATTGCACCAGACCATAGAGGGACAGAGGAGCTCATTCTCCAACAGGCTCCTACAGCTCCGATCAAACAGTGAGAGATACAGGACTACATTCATACTATAATACTCCCTACAACTGTATACAGCTGGTACTGAACATCATATTTGATACTGTTTTTTTGTATTTGACTACTACTTTTCTATTTAAATCTGATTGTACATATTTATTATCTTTATCTTATGTATATAATCGTGTCTCATCTGACAGGTCTGTTGCTCTTTGGTTGCTTTTCCATCTATTTTTCTTTTTGTTCTTTTACCCTCTTATATACTGTATATTATAATTGATGAGTGAGCTACTGTACCCAAAGCAATTTCCCTTGTGGATCAATAAAGTTTGTCTAAGTTTAAGTGTCTAAGTTTACATTTTTAAACAGGCACTATACTTAAGTAGTTTTTTTTTCATGTGACTCTTTTACTTTTACTTTTTTGCTCTGGTATCTGTGCTTTTCTTTAAATAACAAAATCAAGTATCCACCATTGAGAAAGATATACAATTTTCTTGCAAAGCACCTCTAAAATTCCTTCAGTTTGGTTCATTTTCCATTAGTTTAATTGATTCAAAACATGTACTCTCCTTATCTCCCATTGTCACCATGTAATATTTGTAACCCATTTCACCAGTGCCTTCCCATTCACCTGTCTGTCCATCTATTTGCCTTGTTCGGAGCTGTAATTCCTGAGAGTCGTTGTGTTGGGAGATAGATGGTCTGATTGTCACGGCTGGACATCTAATTTCCTGTTATATTTACCATTCAGGCTCTGGTGGACACACTCTCACTGATAGAAGCCCAATATGTTGAAGTGAGCCATGATTCTTTTTGTTTTTATGTGCATGGTTGAACATGTGTAACTCCCTTCTGCCCAGTTTCCCAACAGATTGTATTATTGGCGGTAAAATAATGTGATTCTGGGATATTTTGTGTTATTTTGGATTTGTATTGGCAACGAGGAGCGGTTCTGACAGTCGGATGTGTGTATGAAGGACCAATACACACTGCTTCTATGACAGGTTTAATTTGTTGAATATGTGCTGCTTTCAATTTCTGGCCCAGCTTTGAGTGTGATTTTTGACAGGTGCTGCCATTTTGGAGGTGAGTACAGAAAGTGAGAGAAAGAAAGAGGCTACTTTGAATTTTGATGCGCATGTTTTTTTTTTTATTTGTTGGCCATATTTCTGAATAGTCCTGCAAAGAATTGTACAAAGTTCAAAATATATGATTCTGTCCAAACTAAGGATTATTTTCTCAAGAATATGGCCACTGGAGGTAGCATTCCTATTTGCACCTCCCTTTCTTTGTTGTGCAAATAGTTTTAAAGGAATCCTGTCAGTAGAATTGTCTTTCTTTTTCATATTACCTGTCTTTGTTCTCAAATACAAAATTGACATTTTCAAATTAATTTTGAATTACTTTTTGGAAAGCACTCTATAAATAAAGATTGACATTTTGTCTACATTTTGTATTATTTTGTTCTAAATCCAATTAAGTCCAAAAGAGCTGGATTTAATGTGTCCTCAGTATTATGCCAGCTATTGGCATCCAAAGTTCAAAACTGAGATTGTTGTTTATAAGCAGCACAACCAACTTTTTAGAAAAGTTTTTTGACTGTAGTGTCTTCTCCCCTGAGTGAGGAGATCTGAACCTTTTCCTTGTGCATTAAGTAATGAACAATAACCCCAGCCTGCAATGAATGGAAAGCATTTATTTTTTCATTCTTTCTTTTTTGTGTGCCAGAAATGTTACTGTGAAAACTAATCTGAATATTCAGCAAAGGTCATGTAGGGGCATTTGTGAACATAAGTCAAATATTTAAAGGCCAACAAATATTAAAACATGAGCGAGTCCTTTTTGGCATTAATTCTCCGAGCCTTGGATTATTCAGAGGGTTCCAGAGTTCTTTTTAAAGAACTTTAACTCCATGTTAGAATGTTGTTATCTTATCAAGAAAATACCTGAAGTTGTGCTTTTTTTTCATTTGCACAGGTCTGAGTAATAATTTATTATTACTCTGTCTACATCTCCAAAGCTCAAAATGCTCTGTTCCACCTTGTGATGTCATGAAGCGGTATAGTTTTCAAGTTAATAGCCACATTTTACCTTTATTTCAGTAGAGATAGGATAATCCGGGGCTGAATTCATCCAAATGATTCTAGTGAAGGTGTATGGAGTTTAAAAACACAGTGAAGCACTTGTATTATCACATGACATTATTAGGTTGAACAGAGTCTTTTCTGTTTGAGAGAAAAAATAAATATGCAGAGTTTGTGCGTTAAACGTGTGAATGTAACAAAACACAACAAAAATAAACCATCATGTCAATTTCCCTTGTGGATCAATTAAGTTCGTCTAAGTCTAAATCTATTTTGTCACCACAGCTATAGACTTCTTCTGCCATTGGTTGATATCCTACACCATCCCTTAGAGTAAAATCAGTTGGATCAGCACAGCTCCATAGATCAGTGTTGCCTGAGCGGTGAGGGGGTGGAATGGAAACTGGACGTGTAATTGAAATAAATGTTGGCCTCTGGCAGGTGGGATGCCTTGTTTGAGCAGGTGCATCCAGATATGTAGCCCTTTGGCATGAGTGTGAGACAATAAAAGCAGTTAAGAGTTTCCTCAGGCCTTGCACATAAACAGCTGCAGTGTCATCAGTCATGAGGACCCCGATTATTGCTGGAGGACGGCTCACAGAGGAAGCGGGAAGGATGTAAAATCAAGGTTCTGTGTTGCTCATAATGGCTAAATTTCTTGGCTGAGGTAACATAGTCTTGCCTGAAGTACACAGAGTTTATATGTCTCATTATTGATATGAGATATAGAAACATCATTTTTATCAACATACAATTCAATGCATGCAATATTCTTAATCAACTGTCAAAATAACCAAAACAAGGCCGAGAAATGTAATTCACTGGTCTACAAGCAAAATGCTTCCAGAACAAGTAGTGAAAATTTTCTTGGTTTAGGTCACTAATAAAGAAAAAATAAGTCAGAAGTGCTGATTGGCTATGGTTTCCAAGATATAGTATTGGGTCAAAATAGGAAATTTATGCAAAATACGGCAAAAACTGTAGTTTATCAGAAGGTACAGTGTGTCTACAAGCAACCAGTTCTATCTGAAAACCTGTCTGCACATTCCAATACATTCATTTTAATATGTCTAGATTTTAACATAAATTTTTTTGATTTCACATAAGAGAGATGCCTCGAAATTGTGTGCACCTGATGTCTTAAGATATTTCTTGTTTATTTCTTGACAGATAAAGAAGTGCAAGTTAAATATTTTCCAAAATATAAATATTATTTTTAAGCAAAAATGCCTAAATCTGTTGTATAAACAGATGTGATTTTGATCTAAAACAATATCATTAAATATCTTGAATACATTAATCAGCACAGTTATGAATTGATTTTCAGTTCATCTTATCAATATAAATGAGATTTAGCCACTTTTATCTCAGAAGCAGATCGAGTCCAAAAATGTGTAGACCAGTGTTAGAAGCTTATAGACCCTTTCAGTGTTTGTAAACAGAACCTCTGCATTCTAAAGTTTGGTATCGGTCCATAAGTCCAATGCATTTTCAATGGCGAGTCAGCGTTAGCCTGCAAACATCCGTACGTAACTAAAACCTGGGCTGTGTTGGTGACAGACATTCACTTAACACATGAATATCAATAGCTCTTCATTAGAAAACAAAACATCTAGAAGTGTTATGGTTGTTTATGTTGTTATTTATGTGGTAAATAAACAATTCTAAAATCAAATGTTTTTCTGGCAAATAATGCATCTAAAATATAGTGGGTCACAGCAGTTTGACAATAAAACGTGTTTTATTTGAGCATGACAAATCCTACTTTAATCATTTATAAAGCTGGAAGCTGAAGCTGGAAGTTATATATTACTCATAATACTCATTGCCAAATGCAATGAACATGTAACCGACAACAATTTGTCTACAAACATCAAAATTCATGATTTCTCTTTAACTGCCTTTAATGAATGGGTTAGAGAATTTACATCAGTGCCAGGCATTGCGCTCAGCCATTCTAAACACATCAGTCTAGGAAGGGTCTGCCCTCTCCAGGATTAACTTAGTTGCACAATTTATACATTGTCAACATTGCCATTTGCCAACCTGGGATTCACACAAATACGACCGCTATACTTATAAGTGTGTCACACATGAGGTAGAGCACCATTCTCCTTTGATTGCACTTCATACAACATACATTTTCAGTTGCATCAGTGGGCTCATTATGCTGTAGTCTAACCTTAATCATCCCACTAAACTAGATGTAGTAAAATGACAATCAAAGCCCCTGCAGATAAACCAAACACCATAAAACAAATCTATTTTCTCGTATGCAGAATCAGATCTGAGCTCAGAATTTAGATCTGACAATAAAACCGATGGATGAGGTATTTTATTCTCCTCATGTTTGCGCACACACACACACACACGCACACACACACACGCGCGCACACACACACTAACATCTGTTGTGCTGCCCATCTACAGCGCAGCCATGTTGTGTCTGAGATAAAATGGCCTCCTCGGGGTAGGAACAGCTTCACTTAATTTCTCGCACTCGCCCCCAGTGTGAAGTGCAGTAAAAGAAATGTGAGATTGCAGTTGTTGGAGCAATAGACCAGATACATCAAGAGGAAATCAGTGGTTTTCGCTCACTCCTGTTTTTTTACTGTCTAATCCTGTTCTCTGTTTTTTTCATTACGCTGTCCCTGCCACTTTGTCATCTTGTCATCCACTCTCCCTCATCCAATTCCCACGATTTGTTCCTTTTCAAATCACTCACATGCACTTGAGGCCATCCACTGCCTCTCTGCTACCTCCTTACCTGCACTTATCTGTTTTTAATCCTCCTATCTGGGTTTCGTTTTCTTCGTCACTGCAGTGCTCCTTCACTCTGACCACCTCCATCCTGCCATCTCCTGCGTAATCCCCTCACCCTCTCAGCCAGATGCTTATCAATCTTCTGCTTTTCTTTTATTCTTTGCTATTCTCTCTATCCTTGCTTCTCTTCTTAGCTTCAATCCAGTCAGTTTTACTTCATCATAATATGATGAAGCTAAGATATAAGCTATATCTTGTTGATATAATTTGCAAACCATTTGAAAACAACCAGAATGATCTTTTCACCGATTGATGGCAGTCTCAGCTCAGTTGGTAAATCAGTTGTCCTCTCATCCAAAGGTCGGTGGTTCAAATCCCACTCTTGTTGTGGTCAGAGCCAACCCCAACCTTAACAGGTTGGTGATGCAATTCCTGCTCCACAGATGAATACTATTACTGTGTCCTTGGGCAATGCACTACATCAATACATCAGTATCTGTGTATTCTGGTGGTGTGTGTGTGTGAATTGGTGAGTAGTTCCTTGATGTAAAGAGATTTTAATTCTTTGAAGGCAGAAAAGTGCTATATAAACCTGACTATTTACCATTCAGTTGGCTTTTTTCTGCTTGGTTGAACACAGCATAATTTCTCATTTATTTATCTGGGCTTTGGACTGAATACCTTAGCTTATATGTCTCAATCAAACAATATAAAAATCTACATATGAATAGATTTTGGTGAGAAATATTAACTGTTAGTTTAACTAATAGTTAACATCACTATCAATTTTGAAAGCTCAAATTGCAGGTAACGCAAGGAGTATGCAACCAAAACTACATTATTTGACTGTTTGACCTGAAAAAACGCACATTCATAAACATTTCTGTAACCTAAATTTGGAATACTAGACATTGAAAATTCTTATAGGATAAAAAATACCACTTTTTTTTAAAAAAATATACTTTATATTACTATCCTATAACTAACTCTCCACCCAATGTTCCAAAACTATATGGGAAGTGTCTTACCTGTAGGCCATAAAACGTGGTATAACAAATGACCATCCAATTAAAGTACTTCATTAACCGCTCACTATGCCCCCTGGTGTTGACTGATATATGAAGGCACAACTTCCCCAAAGCCTCTCTCCATCCCTGTCTCAGTGATTACACTCAACTGCTTTGCTCAATCTATTCCTCTCCTCATCACTTAGTGCCCACATAGGTCTTCATCACAATACAAATGCACACGTAATGGTACATTAGGCAGGACTTATTTTTGCACAGTGAAACGCTCCCACTACTTTGAATAACCAGAACTCTTGCACCTCATTTGTTCAACAGATTTATGCTATTTGCAGGTGGAGTCGTGTTGTGGCGTATTAAAGGTGCACTGTGTAACTTTCTGGAGGGTGGAAGGTCTTTGCTTTGCCAGGAATGTTCCACAGTATGGCATTAATTGTATTTATATCCACGGAGACAAGTAAATGCCACCAGGCCAAGTTTCTTTTAAAGCAGCACTTATAGTAAATGCAAGACAGAGAAGTTTTCCAAGAAAAGCAATAGCATCTCCATGGAGACAAGTAAGACCTCCCCCTTCACCTGCTTGTTTCCTATGGATATGTAATATGACATTAAACAGCTTTACCCTATATTTTTTCAATTGCAAGTTGTTTTACTGCTCAAAAATACTGTACCTATTAAAACAGGCATTCTGACTGTGAGCAGGGTTGTTTCCTTCATTGTTTCTAAATGTTACGTGATAACGACTACAAGGTATAAAAATCACCCTCTTTGTTGTTAAAAATGGTGTTTGACATAACTGCTGGGGTAACTGATTTTCGATCTATAAAACGAGGGAGTAGGTATTTAACAGTGTTGGGCAAGTTACTCAAAAACTGTAATGCACTACTTATTACTTGTTACTGTCATTTTAAAGTAATGCCTTACATTACAATATTACTCTAAATAAAAAGTAAGGCATTACACTACTTTTGCATTACTTTAGTTACTCTCGCCCAAATGACTGGAAATAAGGATTTGGCAATCTACAGTGCAAATCTCTCATGTGTCATGACTTTCACCTGCATCTAGGACGTTTTGGGAGCCTGCAGACTGAAAACCAACATGTTCAGTAATTGCTTCTTACCCGCTTACAATACCAAAAGATAAATCGTCCTTTCCCTTCTTGCCACACCTTACCATGCACTCCAGCACCTGTTCACTGCCATCCTCTTCAATTCTGTAGCAAATGGCATTTTCACATTTGGTATACACATCTGTGAATATAGCCCATATGTATGGCTATTAAGATAGTTCCAGCTGTATTGCCCTCTAGGAGCTAGCACTATCCGATTCTTCTGGTTCTGTCATCCTTTGTCAGTCTGCCAGTTCGAGACGAAGTAAAAGGAAATGGAATGGTCTGCGCGGACTTTTATATCACTAGCTGATCTCGCGGAACTTTGTATGAAATGTAATGTTCTGCGCGGACTTATCAGATTCAGTAGCTGATCTCGCGGTGATCCGCGAACTTTGTATGAAGAAAACGCAAAACCCACAAAAACAAAGCAGGTTAAAATGCATTGTAATGTGCATTACTGGCATTGTAACAAGTAATATATTACCGATTTTCTTCCCTGTAATGTGTTACATTACTGCGTTACACCAAAAAGTAATGCATTACAGTAATTAATTACTTTAGTAACGAGTTACTCCCAACACTGGTATTTAAGGTAAGGTACAGGTGGTAAAGTTAGGTTGGTAAAGTAAATAAAGTCAAACAAAATCTTAAATTTAAAAATATCAATTTGTAACATTTGTTTGTTACTTGCACACATGTAAGAAAATGTATTACATGATTACATCATATCATGTTTTATATACAAATATCTAAATGCACCTACATCACCTACGTCTACATTTCTTGCTTCAGTTTGTTGACATATTAGATACAAAACATAGAAAGGGGATTTTGGATATCTTATTTAAGTTTTGAGTAACTGAAAAATGACAAAGAAGCTTATATTTTAGAATTTTTTTTCATTGTTTTATCTTGCGCCATGTCACTGAAGCAACTTCCTACACTTTAAAATGATGTATTATGCAGTTGTCATAAACTGGAAACAGACTCAGTGGTTGACAAAGTAGCAGTAGTAAGTAGACAAACAGTAAACTCTTAATCTGTATATGGCAAAACTTAGCTTTGTTCACTGTGTATAGACTTTCTAACTTTTAGAGTGGCTTTGTTGATTAGGGATTGTTGCTGTTTATATAACTAGGCTTTATTCAATTATTGCACAAATTTCCTGAGCAGTGGTGAAATAGAGCTCATTCATGCGTGCCCAGTCTGTTGTTACTTTATAAGACATTCTCCTCATTTGCATACAGTCTCTTAATCCAAATACAAACTCCTTTTCTGCATTCAAATGTGTGTCTATTGAGGAAGAGAGCAAAGCTGGTGTCATAAAGTACAGAAGGACCTTGGGAGTAATAATAGGGTCAGAGCATATTCATCCTTGTGATTTAACTGCCCCCATACATCAGGGTCAGTGCGGGGCGAGGGACAATGGGAACACAACAACCTGGAACTCACAAAGAAATAAACTGTTTACTGAAAACATAATGCATTTTTTTTTACATACATTGTATAGTATTGAAGGTGCAGTAGGGCGCTTTTTGGTTGGAGGTCCGTCACCTGTTTCATAGCTTAAAAATACTTAGAAAAACAGGTATTCTCCACAGATCTGTCCTGTAATTTGATCTAGTTTGGTCTCCATAAATATAGAAAGGTTTAATACTATACTCGGAAACATTCCAGACAAAACAATAACATCTCCATGAAGAAAAGCATTTTAATGACCCTCCACCAGAAAAGTTACACAATATACCTTTAAACATATCTTGAATCTTGCATGGCAAAAGGCTACTGGACAGACAAGACAGGCAATTGGTCAGGGCCCTCAAGTGAGAAGGGCCTCAACAGAAGCAATTTCATACTTACTTTGTTAGTATTTTTTCAGCGAACAGTAATCATACACTTTCTTGAATTAACTCAATGGGAGTTACTTAAAACTCTTACTTACATGCTGTCCTCAGCATCAGTTCCCACAACAGATAATTTTAACACCAAAGTGGGCCTCACCAGACTACTTCAACAGTGTAAAGATTGTTTTAAACTTGTTTTAATATAAGCGGTAACACTGTGTTGTGTCTAATGTGAGGCTCGATGATCATACCCGCTCACTCAGGCAGGCCTGCCGCAGAGCTGAAAGGAAATGGAAGAAAGACCGTCTTACTGTCTCCTTTCAAATTTTCAAATCTGCCCTGCTATCTTTTCAGGCCGCCGCCAAAGAAGCCAGAGCCAGATATTTTTCAGATATCATTAACCGGCATTCAAATAGACTGAAAATCCTGTTTAACACAATAAACTCCATCATCAACCCACCTTGTTCTCCAGCTCCCATTATAAATTCGGTTCTGTGAGAACTTCCTACATTTTTTCATTGAGAAAATTGAGAACATCAGAGCTCTATTTCCTCCTCTTGTTTCATCGCTTCATCCACCCCCACACCCTATAGGTACTCTCATCATTCTCGTCATAATCTCGTCATTTTAACCCTGTCTCCATGGTCGATTTAAAGGACATTGTCCTACACATGAAAACCACCACGTCCCCTGGTGATGAGGTTCCATGTTCCGTTTTAAAGGAGGCTTTTGACATCGTAGGACCCTCCCTTCAACTTATTATAAACTCTTGTTTGTCATCTGGTACTGTCCCTGCTTGCCTCAAACATGCAGTTGTCCAACCTCTACTCAAGAAACCCAACCTGGACTCAAATTGCTTGAACAACTATAGGCCCATTTCTAAACTCCCGTTTATTTCTAAAGTGCTCGAAAAAGTAGTGTTGTCCCAGCTCTCCCCCTTCCTCTCGCAGCACGCCATCTTGGAGCCCTTTCAATCAGGTTTCAGGGCCTGGCACAGCACTGAAACTGCATTGCTTAAAATAACAAATGACTTGCTTCTCACACTCGACGCAGGTCAAAATGCAGTCCTGGTCCTATTGGACCTCAGTGCGGCCTTTGACACAATGGACCATACCATCCTCCTCAACCGCCTTGAAGAGTGGGTGGGCATTAAAGGGACAGCACTGCTTTGGTTCGAGTCCTATCTCCAACATAGAACTTTTTCAGTTTCCATCGGCCATTCCTCATCTGCTTCTGCTCCGGTCTCCAATGGTGTCCCCCAAGGCTCAATTTTAGGGCCAATACTCTTCTGCCTATACATGCTCCCCCTAGGGGACAGAAACATTTTGTTTCCTTTCATTTCTACGCTGATGACACACAATTATACTTACCATTAACATCACAGGACTCCGCCCAATCTCTCCTAGACTGTATAGAGGCCATTAAGCTTTGGATGTCCAACAATTTTTTACAACTCAACGACAGCAAGACCGAGGTCATAGTTTTTGGATCCCCTAAATCAATACCCACAGTTACTGGCAATCTGTCTCACCTCTCCTCTTTTGTTAAGCCTTCTGCCAAAAGCCTTGGGGTTATCTTTGACTCTGACTTGTGTTTCAAAAAACAAATAAATACGGTCATAAAAAATAGTTACTACCAGCTGAGAGTGATCACCCAGCTCAAGCCATCACTCTCTGTTCAAGATCTGGAAACCGTTATCCATGCCTTCATAACATCTCGGCTGGATTACTGCAACGCCCTCTACTTTGGCCTCCCCCAGACCCAGCTAGCTCGCCTGCAGCTGGTGCAAAATGCTGCTGCTAGACTTTTAACAGGCACCAAGAGGCAGGAACACATCACTCCTGTCCTCTCCTCTCTGCACTGGCTTCCCATCTGTTTCAGAATTCAATTTAAAATACTTCTTTTGGTTTTTAAGTCCTTTCAAGGCCAGACCCCCAAGTACATCTCCGACATGCTGCAACATTACTCTGCACCCAGGTCCCTCAGATCTGCCGACAAAGGTCTCCTTTGTGTTGCCCGCTCCCGCCTCAAGCACAAAGGGGACCGTGCTTTTGCTGTGGCAGCTCCACGTTTCTGGAACAGTTTACCTACTGACATCAGATCTGCTCCAACAATCACCACTTTTAAATCCAAGCTAAAAACTCATTTGTGCACTGTGGCCTTTGCCTCTTAGCTCTTTTATCTCTTTTATCCTGTCTTTTATTTCATCTTATGTGTACTTGTGCCATGTCAAATGTTCTTATGTATTTTATGCTGCTGATTTATTTATTATTATTTTTAGCTTTTTGACATTGTACAGCACTTTGGCCAGTTCTCACTGTTTTTAAATGTGCTATATAAATAAAATGTACTTACTTACTTTACTTGTGTTGAAGCTGGTTGCATAGGCCCCCTGGGAATTTATGCTTAGGGTTCTTTGACACCATTGCAACACCACTCTTAACAGGTGTTTATTGCTTAAAAAATACCTTTAAAAATAAACATCCTAACTACGAGCGGAGTTGCATCTTCACAGATATGACTCGGCCTTGGTGAGTCACCTGCTTGTCGCCATGAAGATATATGATATGGAAAATTTCTAGCAAAGAAGCAAAGTATCTACAATAACCTCCAAATGACAAAGTTTGTTTCAAAACTACATGAATAATAATGATTTAACAGATTATAAATTAAACACAATAAATAAAGCAGACATTGAAGAGTGTGTTTCACATTTTCAGTGGCTTGTTTTGGACGAATAATCAGGGCAGCACTTGTGAATTTGGGTTACAGCTGAAAACCTCACAGTGAAGCTCTGCTGTAATGGAATAACACACAAGAATAACAGATCCAATCTCAGCTCTCTGCAATTACTGTCTTCTTTGCATCCTCACAACATGGCCACAAAATCACACACACATACACACCTTTTCAAATTGTTATAGAAGATTTAGCAAAGTCATAAATTGTGTCTGCGTAGAAGACAAGGAGATTGATGGAGGAAGTGAGATGGATGTCTTTCACAGCAGAGTGGTAATGACGTAATTCTTAACTATATGTTTGTTATATACTCTCTACATTACCATGGCTTCATATAAACAAACATGCAGGAGTTTGGCATATTCAGTCCTTCATAAATCAACATCAAAAAGTAACTGCATCCTCAAGCACAGTTTACCCCTATAAGATGCAAAAGTATAAATCAGTCAGACTGTTTAGCATTGTGCTGATTCATGCGCCAGTCTACTGAACACAAACTAGTTGAAAAAATAGTGCACTGTATCACATATTAATCTGAATTCTTTACAAAGAAGTTTCAGCTACTTTACAGGAGCCTTAAGAATTAAAATGTTGTTTTGTTTCAGACATTGTGATACAAATGGTGTTAAGATGTATAACCATTAAGGCTTCCGTACTGAGAACACTTACTTCCATTATGGTGACTTGCACATCACCTCACAAAAAGAAGGTCCTGTTTTAAATCAGACCCCCCAGGATTTCGCGGGCATTTTCTGTGATTGATGCGGGCTAAAATGCCTGAATTTGCGTGAGCTTTTCCAAAAAGTTGAGATGAAAGTTGCGGTGCTTTTAAGGTTTTTGTTGCGATTTTGTTGCGGGAGGAAGTGAAAGTTGCGATAAATAGTTGCGACTTTCCTTTTTTGTAATTAAAATTGAATAATATTTTGAATACTGAGTTATTACTGACAAAGAATAATACAAAGACACAGAGATCACAGTTAAGGTCCTAAAACAACCTTACCAACATCGAAAATAAATTACTACTAGGAGGGGAACTGTTTCGCCCGGTCTTTTGCTGTTATTTTAGTGGGCAAATGGCGCCGCAGACATGTTTCTTTGCCATTAGAAGCCGTGTCCCAATTCCCAGAGTGCACAGTTCGGAGCGTGGTTTGAAGGGCATGTGCATCACTTCTTTTTTGTCCCATGCGCAGTTAAAGGAAAAGTAACGTTTTTTTACAATCTGAGCCTTATTTCGGTAATAAAACAAGTTGTTTTACTCACCCATAGCACTTTGGTGTCATATGGAGCACTTCCGGAGATGTTTTAGATTAGCGATATCCGTAATATGAGTTCTCGGGGCACATGTTTGCGGTCTCCAAATAACACAAACTTTAGCACTTTTCAAATCATAGAAGCTCGATGTCTTAGTCTACGATTTCGTTTGGTCAAAAGTGGCCTGTAATCCGAGATTTAGCCATAGTTTCGAGTAGATGAGGAGGCCAGTGCGCATGTGCGGAGTGTGCTCTCAGCTCCCGGGACGCAAAAATGAAACGCAAAGCTGTAAACTATGGCTAAATCTCAGATTACAGGCCACTTTTGACTCAAACAAAATCGTAGACTAAGACATCGAGCTTCTATGATTTGAAAAGTGCTAAAGTTTGTGTTATTTGGAGACCGCACGGGGCATATTACATGCTCGGGTCATATATTATATGCCCCGAGCTATGGCTTGAAGTCGCGCTAGGGCTAACGCAAATCCAAAACATCTCTGGAAGTGCTCCATATGACACCAAAGTGCTATGTGTGAGTAAAACAACTTGTTTTATTACCGAAATAAGGCTCAAATTGTAAAAAACGTTACTTTTCCTTTAACACGCGTTCGCAGACCGCAGTCGTTTCCATGGAAATCGGGGCGTGGACCAAGTGCATGAAAAAGCACGCTTCGCACACTTGGTCAAAATTGCAACACCGCCCTGAATTCATGGGGATTGGCTGAAGTTGCGTTGAAGTTGCAAATCGCAACATCGCGAATACCTGGAGGGTCTGTTATATACTGGAGCCGTATGAAGGCTTTCTTAGAGTTAGACTTTTAGACTTTGACTAAATATATTGATCCAAAAGGGAATTATTTGGACACAGTAGCTCATACATCACAATAAAAATAATAACAAACATAAATTCAAACATAAACATAAGTGGTAAAAATAGCAACAAACTGATGTCAAATAAGACATAATTATACAAGTGTATATGGACAAGTAAAAATAAAATATAGACATATATTTTAATAATACAAACTATATAGCTCAGCTTCATACAAGATTTGGGAATGCGTACATTTGTATCTTTATGTGTGTTTTATGTATCTGTGAAGGTTTTGTTTGTTATAAGCTATATTAAATGTGAGTCTTTCCTGTAAAGTTTGTGCCAGAGAATCCTCCACTAATAGAGGGTTAAGGCAGAAAATGTTTAAAAATTTTAAAGGTTCAAATATCAAGTTTCAGGCTCTAGCTCCTCTCTTATAAAACATGACCAACTGAGCTCCCCTCCCCTTTGGGCAGTATAAATTCTAGCTACTCAGACCAGTACCTCCAGATTGAAAATGGCTTGTGGACTGCAGCCAAAACTTCTCAGCTGGATTTCAACAGCACGAATGATGGATTACACCAACTGGGTAATTTTCATAAACCAATTTACCTGCTTGTGTAGAGCAGAGAACATGTGTTTAATGGAAATGTAACTGTATATGTCAAATACCCACAAATAGCTCGATAAGTGAGATGCATTTAAGATTGGCAGAAAATATTTGTACACACACTTTAAGTAGTTCATTTATATTTGTTAGCTCATCACGCGGCTTGAGTAGATGAATGCACATGTATGTGATACTGTGTGTTTTTGTGATTAGCAATGTTAACATCAGAACATGCAGATAAACCCTGGGACTCTCTACTTCATTATAATGACAAATGGCTGTGTGATTTGTGTGTATGTGTATGTGTGTGTATGTGTATGTGTGCCTGCTCCTGTCTGTTGGGGGCACTAATGGAAATTGCGAGAAAGACAAATTGCTAATGTAGACAGTGCACACGCCTCATTTATCACTAGATTCATAACTGTACAGCTTGTTTCTCTCAGTGTGATGCTTCCACTATATTTAATATCAATATGTAAATCCTCAGGGTATAAGGCACATATTACACTTTATTTTTTACCTAAACTGATCGTTTGCTGCACTTTCTAAGCTGCTCAAGTACTAAATATAAAACCTAAATATGCAGGGTTTGGGTGTTAAACATGCGTGAACAAAACAAAACACACTCCAGGTATGTTTGTGATGAGGAAATGACATTATAACATCAGAAAATAGCTTAATATGGCACCCTATCAAAGCACCACATTTTGTAAGATAAGATAAGAGATAAGATAAGACTTTATTGATCTCACACAGGAGAAATTAACTTGCCACATTAGCTCCAGGCAGTTTAGTGCAAAAGAAAGTTTGAACAAGAAAGTGCTTGCAGACAAGATAAGTACTAATAATAAAATAAGTAAATAAGAGAATACAGAATAAAATTGCACGTTTGGACTATATAGTGGAGTTATACAATCTGGTGGTGGGGATGAAGGATCTGCGGTAGCGAGATCTATCTATAAACATTTTCATAACACATTATTACCAAACCTCTTCTTGTATTGAGCTCACTGTAAACCTTTATCTGCTGTGACAGCTGCCCTCTGCTTGGCCTGGCATACCCCGTTACCTCTCACCCTGTCTTGTAAATGACCTTCAACTCAATGTGCCAGCTCACCCACCTTAACGCGTGTCTCCTTCCACCGTAAACGCTGGCCATCTTTCCCTGATTTATCCATGATGACAACATGGCTTCCAGTATTTTTTCCAAATGTCCCCAGCCCTCTGTGAAACCATGTGTAACCTAGCGAAAATTAAATGGCATATTTTTCTAGCTTTCGTGGAACATCAAATTTAAATGGCTTGTTTTTTGGTGTAAACATATTTAATAGGCTGACGTTTCCAAAGTGACGTTGGTGTTAATGCATTATGTAGCTTTCCACAGCATATGCGATGTGTGATGGTGAAGAGGTTAGCGCTGGTTAATACTTTCCAATCCCAAACCATGACACGGATTCTGCTGGGCCAAAATCAACTATTCTACTCACGCTTCCTCATTCGCTATTTTAGCTACACTTTTAGGTTCATCCTACTGTCACTTCCTGCTGTGGGAGGACGTATCCGGCACCAATTTGTACCCTATGACATGAGATTTTCACGCTATCACATCTGATTGGTATAATGCCAAAGTGTGAGGCTATCTCAAGTCAAAAATCAGGAGATGAGATCAGTGTATGAGTGGTTGTGGCCATAGACTGTATAAATAAATTGAAAAGGTTACCCGCTAGTCACGGCATTCCAAATAGGAAGTGAACAAGGAGGGGCGCTTCTGCCTTCACCGACTCTGGTTCCAATTGATTTTACAGTGAAAAGTTGTCAACCCTCTCTTTGTAACTGCAGTGAGCCTCGCCATTTTTGTCTTAAAATGTTTATATTATCACGCTCTACATGATCCTGGTGTTTTTATTTTTGTCTGTAAATAAATTCCTTTTCCAACTCCAAATTCCCTCCAATTACTGCTAGCCTCGTGAGCTTTTGACCGGAACTGAATGCTATGGGTGACATCATACTCCATTAGCCCACTTTTGTATACAGTCTGTGGTTGGGACATACCTTTATATTGCAGTCTGCATATTAGAAGCTTTGAATAACATTTCTTGAAATAAATGGCAGGTGCTTTGCTAATTTGAGTGCCAATTACAAGTGATTGGGGGAGCATGCACATAAGTACTCTGAATGAGGAGATCCAATTGAATGACTTAAATGAAACTCTGTAGAATAACCTGGCTTAATTAACACAGATCCTCATTAGTGTGATTAGTGAGTCACTTTTGACCTTGTGCTTCATTGTGTATGACTAATCCAGTTTGCGCTGGCTGAATTATTTATTCTTTTAATGTAACTTTTCTGGTGGAGGGTGCACCACCTGCTTATTACAATGGGGAGGGTATTGCTTTGTCTGGACAGTATGACATTAAACTTATCTTGTATTTATTCAATTCCATGGGTTTTCAATTGCTGAAACTTGGCCTGGCATCATTTGCTTGTTTCCATGGAGATTTCCAAGTTTAATAATGCCATACTGTAACATATTCTTGGGAAAGCAATCGCATCTCCAAGAGCACCCCCCAGAAACATTACACGGTGCTCTTTAGTAAGTAACGGATAGAAAACGACAATTTTAGCGGCTTTGGAAAATGTTTCTGTTATAATTATCTTTTGTGTTTGCAGCTGAAAATACAAAGAAAATCTTCCCTAAAGTAGCATGTTCTTGTTGTTCTTGATTGCTTAGATGAGGGCTTCATGACAAAACTGTGTTGATCTTTGAACAACCTGTTTTGATCTGTCACTTTGCATTATGTTCTTCTGTATCACACTTACAACTGGGTCTAGGTAATTTGTTTACAACCTCAAAATAAGATGACTTGACTTCTGCTAATTTCAAAGTCTTAGATCTTACACTAATCTGACAGCAGCTAACTGAGTTGTCATCTTCCAGCCTTTGGTCTCTCTAAAACATAAAAAGACATGTTTTTTTATGTTGTATTATTGGTAGAGAAGACTTAAAGACATGTTTTTATTATTAGATTTCTAAGAATTCTCCTTTTGGTGTAACCTCGAGGCATTAGTCCAAGTTCTTATCTGATCTGGCAGAACTGGCCTAAACCTCACATATCTGATCATCTGTAAGAATCCACACTATTGATTCAGATTAGGCGCATAATAAATAAAGTGCTACCAACCCAGAGCGCCCCAAACAAGTGCAAAATGTGAAAAATCTCCAAGAACCTGGCACTCTGTATGACACCTACTCAAACTGAATCATTATTAAATCAAATCATGAATTTCACAATACTAAGAATACATTACTGTCATCTGGTTTTGCCTGGGTGGAAATAATTGGCCTACATGTTTCTGCACCAAAACAAATAATATAACGGCAATAAGGAACAACAACTGAGACTAAAGGATCTACTGTCAAGGTTAGCGTCATTGAAAAGACAGTATGCTACTGTATAAGAACAAAACATTGCAACTCAAATTGTATTTTCTGTATTTAGTTCATGTTGTTAAGATTTCTATAAAGGTTCAACACAAACTGGTTGAAAAAATGTACCCTTGTGAGCTTTAAGCCGTGCTATAATGTTGCCTCATCAAAAACATACCGGGTGTTGTGTTTTTTACATCTCCAAAAGCTCAAGATGTTCTGTTCGACCTTGTGATGTCATGAAGCAGTTTTCAACAGCTACTTTTTACCCTTTGTTCAAGAAGGGTAAACAATTCCAGTGCAGACATTATCCAAATGATTCAAGTGAAGGTGTATGGAGTTGAAAAACACAGTAGAGCACTTCCTGTGCCACATGACATCACAAGGTGGAGTACTTTCTGTTTGAGAGAAAATGATTTGTACGAGGGTCATTCAAAAAGTTCTAGGACAAATTAAAAAACAACTTTATTTTTGAAAGTAACAAAATTATTTTTCTACATTACATCCACCTAAGTCAATACACTTCTGCAAGCGATGTTTTCACAGAAAAATTCCTTCTTGATAGAATTCTGAAGCTTGTCTAGTCAACCAGGTCACAACCTCCCTCTTCGCTTCAAGTATGGACTGAAATCTTGTTCCTTTTAAATGTTCCTTCAACTTTGGAAATAGGGAAAAAAAAAACATCCATAAACATTGTGCAAAGCTTCAATAATTTCTTTAGGTTTCCAGTGAAGTTTTGTTAGAAATTTAAGGTTTGCTTGGACTTCATTGGCTCATTTTGGAGGGTCAGAAAAGTGGGTTGTGCAATATGTAACGTAACTCTTTGAATAACAAAGCTAGAATGCCGAAACTTGTCAAATGTGTTTATAAGTCATCAGTGGTACGATTCAAGGTCATTTAGTTGAACTATTTTGACTCATTTTGAATTTATGGCATTTGTCTTACAACTTTTTGAATGGCCCTCGTATGTTTGATGTGTGTTTTTGATGAGGAAACAACATTATAACAGATCAGAAAATGTGTTATATTGATCCTTTAAATGGTAAACTATTTTATATACTGCTTTTCTACCTTTCCAGACACTCATAGTGCATACACCAGAGTACTCAGACAATGGGGGCGAGGTGAGTTAAGTGTCTACTAATTAAACGTTTCATCTTTTACTCCAAAAACATAGCTTGAATCATTTTAAACAAAAATCTTTCTCTCATAAATCTCTGAATGGTTTATGCTAATGAAATGCTCTGGGATTCAAACTTGTTTATATCTACAGAACTGTTTGTGTTCACTTTATGGGGAACAAAAAGTTTACTGTTTATCTTCTGTTGTTTCGTTGATCAGACTGAAAGTTCTATATCTACATTAGCAGCTGTTCAGAAAACCAAAGCTGCTGAAAACTGGCCTGAAATATTCTCCGCTGGGAATCAGCAACAGCAGAAACAACTTTGGATATTATTAAAAAGGTCATTAAGGCTAATCAGCTATGACAAGGAAAAGATACACAATTAACTTTATAACATATTTATGAAAGTTAGAAAGACAGCCAAATTTTAGATTTTAATATATTATTTTACAAAAAAAAAAAAGTGTTATGCTAATTAGGCTACGTTCAGACTGCAGCCTGAAATCCGATTTTTTTTTTGCCTCTATGCGACCTGTATCTGATCTTTTAATGACAGTCTGAACGACACAGATCTGATCTTTTCAAATGTGACCCAGGCCACTTGGATATGTGGTCCTAAAACCGATACTTCTTTTGACATGCGACTTCAGTCTAAACGGCCAGGTCGCATTCATCCGACCTACACGTCATCAACAAGCGAGACTGGTACAAGTAGGAGCTCACAAATGTACACAAACGTTCTACTCGTCACAAGAAAATTGTGTATGAAGTCCATGTCAGTGAAGCAGCGAAGCACATCGCAATCCCACCACTCTCAGCACCAACACGTTCCTTTCTACGGACGTTGCTGCCACTGCCCCACAAAACGCCAAGGCCAAAAACCTTGTCTTTCTCAATCTCCTTCTTAAAACAAATAAGTTGTACATGTTCTGGCTCTGGTGCAACAGCAACTTTAAAATCTCCAGGTGCTCAATGCTAGTGTCCGTGTTTAGGCTACTTCCGTAAACACTGAGCACACTCGCTGGGTGTGACGTCGTCGTGCCCTCCATTGCGCATGCGGGACACTTTTGGGACGTTTAAAGTTCACACTGGAGATCACATTCAAGTCGCATTTAATTGGAAATGTGAACGACGTCGCAAAAAAATCGGATTTCACAAAAAATCTGAATTGAGCATTAAGCCCTGCAGTCTGAACGTAGCCTTAGTTACCACATTGTAGCTTAGCATTCACCATGTTTAGAAAAAAAACAAAACAAAAAAACTTATTTGTAGGTCTATAAGAAAAATGATGTGGGCATTGTTGAGATCTCCTAGTATATATTTTTGTCCACTCTGAGCTGTGCTTTTCACTCACATGGACATTATTAGACAATGAAAATTTTGCTTGGGATCAATATTAACACTTTTAAAACTAGGCCATGAACACTACACTGTACATAGATCTCAACAGAAACAGGCAAAGACAATCAAAAAGCCCAATTATAACAGGAAATGCCAGAACTGGTAATAGGCCATAACAAAGTGGAGCAATTCTAATGTCTTGGTGCGATTTGTAACCCGAGAGTAATTTCAACTAGATCATAATTTGCCTTGTTGTCAGTGCCAATTAGAATATTTTGAGAAGCAATGGAGGAAATATGATCTTTCTGAAGTTGATGCGGAGAGGAAGTGTGGGCGGAGGATGTGATAGATCAGAGGATAAAAAGCCAATGAGAGGATTGTAAAGCATCATGTTTCTCTCAAGCTCCTCTTTTGGGTTATTGATCGACTGCAATGTCTTTGAGTTACATTCAGAACATGGCGCAAACAGCAGCACAGATAAAGATATGTTTACTTTTGAGGAACTGACCACATTGTTTCATTGTTATGGATTTGTATGAATGTTAGCAATTTCTGGTAGAGCTTTTACCATGTTATAATTGTTTCCACTTCTCATTTATTCACTTCAAGTTGTATTTGCAGTGATTCATGCATGTTAGAGTATCTTTATTCTCCTGTATTCAAGATGTCATTGCTTCGGTCGACTTCTATTTTCATCACCATCGGTACATCCACAGTGCTCTTTACTCACTTAGTTTGGGTATCATACATTATAACTATATAGCAGACAAAAACACAATAAGTCACAAGGATATCAGGATTTTTACATAGATATTGAAAAAGTCAACGCTGTTTTATTTTCAGTAGATATAATTTCAACAAAATATTGGTAGCATAACTCCAATCCCCTCCCCTGACCGACAGTTGCATCAAAAATAATAACCTACATAAGGATAATGTTTTTTTATGTAGTGGCAATGACGTGTGGCGAGGGTCATGGCTGGTGAGGCACTGACGTCATCACAATCAGATTTACAAACATGTAAACCAGGTGTCGGCAAGTAAATTTGGCCCCGGGCATCCACTCAGCCAGCCTTTTCATGTGTACCTTTTCGTGTGTGTGAAAAGAGCGAGTCTTAGTCTGGAGCAAGCCTTTTAGCTCTGGCATTGCTCTTTCTTTAATTATAACCTCCTACTTTGAATGAAAGTCCAGTTTAGAAAACTGCTTGAGCTTTAATATGTAATCTTTCTCCATTTTAAAAATAGGGCCAGACAAGAAGAAAAAAGTGAACAGATTGCTAAACTTGACTTGCTAACTCTAAATTGTATCTTGCTGTCACTTATTCTAATCCACTTCCCCAGGAGTTGCAGAAGAATCCCTGGGCTCACGAGTGCCTCTACCATGAGGCCAGGTAACTATGTGCCTCACCCGGCGCCTTTTCACAGCCGCAGTGACAGTATCTGTCACTGCTGAGTGTAGAGCAGTCAGTCCATGGTGAGGCATGAACGGCTGGTGCCTCTCCGCATGTCTCTTCTCAGTATCTGAATGGTAAAAGTGAAAATTCTGCAATTTTGAATAAAAAAAAGAATTAAAATGGTGAAGTTAAATAGAAAATACATTTATAGTACAAATCACTGGATAAATATAACCATTTAATTTATTTTTTAATTTTCCTTTTTTTTTCTTTCTCTGCACGCCACTGTATAGTGGTGATTAATTGCAAATCACTAGTGTCTTACCTGAAAGATTTCTGGAAGCTCTTAAGTGGTTGAGTTTTCACAGCATGATAAAATAGCTTGTGACTGTCCACTGTTATCAGAACAGGTGTGGCAGCAATGAGAGCAGGAATAACAAGGTAATAAAAGTACCATAAACTAAACATTGTCCATTCAAAATGAATCATTTTTTGTCACATGTCATTTGGCCAATAGGTCTGATTAGCACAGCTCTCTTTCAAACAGCATGTGTGTAACGTATGCTGCAAGTGCTTAAAGGCACCCTGTGTAACTTTCAGGAGGAGGGCTTGTCTCCATGGTAATGTTATTGCTTTGTGTGAAGTGTTCCACTGTATGGCATTAAACAAATATATCCTGTATTTCTTAAATTACAGGTGTTCTTTCCCCTCAAAACTACAGCAAAAATGTGCATTATTATTGTAAGCATCCCCACTTCTCCACAGATCTCTTCAGAACTTTTCTGATGGAGGATCCTTGAAATGTTTTTCTTCATGGAGATGTTGTTGCTTTGTCTGAAATGTTTCACAGTTTGGTGATGAAGTTACAGGTCATATCTGTGGAGAAGAGCTATAAAACCACTTGTAAGTTAACAAGTGTAAAGTAGAGCTGTTTAATGTCATAGCATGGAACATTCCATTGGAAAAGTCGAAGTGGTGGACCCTCTGGTGGTGGACCCTCTATCAGAAATAATACACAGTGCATCTTTAAATGTGCCCTAGAATTTGAAATACATAGTGCTTTGCCATCCATGACATGATGAAGTCCAATAACACTTGGAGTCTAATTGGCTGTAATTGTTTTAGAGGTAGACTTTTGTGTCTCTCAGGACCTATGCACAAACCAGGCTATTAGTTGCAAATGAAGACTTGATTACGGCCCTCAATTTGAGCTGGATAGATGGGGGTCTTCTGCCTGCTATTCTCTTATTTAATTGCTTCATTTTTACTTGCCTACTCTATTTTCCATCCCAGTTTGCCCACTCTCCCTCTGGACCATTTACACAGAGACATCGTGGTTAGTTTCTGAATAGGACTGAAAGAAGGGTGCAAATTCAGCTTGGTTTAGAAAAGGCTCTCCTTTAGCTATTTTTAGAAACAATTCGGTAATTATTCATCAAGGTTTATCTGTCTAAAAAAAAAAAAAAAACTAAAAAAAAAAACATCTTTCTAAGTTATGCCCATGGTTACTGGAAAGCCTGAAGCAGCAGATGGTAAATGTCAAACTATATTCCCCCCAGTATTGTACACTCACTTCTCCAATACTTTACGAAGACTGGTTTGTAGACATTGTGGACATTGCTTTTTCTCCTCAAGTTCTGGTGTGTATGACTGACAGACTGACAGACGGATTGGCTATTCAGTGACTTATGGTCCTGTTTAAGATGAAATAAAGAAGGAAAAAAATGACAAAGGACTAAAAACAAGAAGGATTTCTGTAAAATCAATGATCAAAGTACTTAAGATGCGTGAAGAGTCCCTCAGTCATCCAGGTAGAATCCATGATAAAAGAAGAAATTAAATTTTTCAAAAATCAAAATTCAAGATTTGGAACCTTTTACTACACATATCAATTCTGTAGATCCTAATATCAAATTCACCCGTGAAGATGCCAAGGATAACACATTGGCGTTCTTAGATTGTGCAGTAACGATAGGAGGAGACCGGCGACTCCAAGTAGAAGTCTTCAGGAAGCCCACACACACAGACCAATACCTGCTTTTTGATTCACACCACCCACTGCAGCACAAACTGGGTATTATTCGGACATTACAACACAGGGCCCAAGTGGTTCCCACAAGCACAGAGGGTAAGGAGAAAGAAGAACAACATGTGCAGGAAGCCCTCTCTGTTTGTGGATATCCTAAATGGGCTGTTAACAAAACCAAGAGAGACAAGGGCAAGAAACAAGACAACAGAGAATCCCAACCCAGGAGGAAAGGGGTAGCGATTCCTTACCTGGCTGGCGTGTCGGAAAAACTACAGAGGATTTTCAGACAATATGAAATCCCAGTTTATTTCAAACCCACAAACACTTAAAGACAAAAACTCATCCACCCAAAGGACAAAACACGGAGCCACAAACAAAGCAATGTGGTCTACTCCATTCAGTGTAGTGAAGACTGCAGTGAGCGCTATATTGGAGAAACCAAGCAGCCACTTCACAAGAGGATGTACCAACACAGACGGGCGTGCCAGAGTGGACCGTCATCTGCCGTACATCTTCACCTAGAAGCCACGGGCCATTCGTTTGAGGACAGTGAGGTTCAGATCTTAGCGAGGGAAAAGAATTGGTTTTAGAGGGGAGTTAAAGAAGCAATTTTTGTCAAAAAAGAGAATCCTTCTCTGAACAGAAATGGTGGAGTCAGACATAATTTGTCTCCCATCTATAATTCCATTCTTAAGCCTAGATCAAGCAAACAGGGGAACAATAGGGCTAGCCAGGTCAGGGCCAGAGGTGTGAAAAACAGTCGTTGTAGGGATGAATAGGTTTGGTAATCTAGACGCCAGAGAAACAAAAGACTGAAACCAATGAGATAGTTTCGGAAAGTAGTTAGCTAGTTAGCTCCTCCCTGCAGCAAGATATAAGCAAGGGTCTTACCAGCATTCTAATTAGAGCTGAAGAAGCCTCTTGGATGAGCGGCGAAATGTTTTCGACCAAACAAACTTTGTCCAGTTGACAAATTGAATTTCTTCTTTTTATCAATGATCAAAGTACAAAACACTGTCAATCCAAAGTGAGAGAAGTTTGATTTTGTTCTAAATTGTAGACAATCAAATAGTCTTGTTTCCTGTGCTTCAGTGGAATAAATATGAGGAAGTGGACTGAGAGATCTTCTGTATCAAATGTGCAGGGAGAACCAGTCTGAATCCCAGGCTAATTTTGCAGTATCTTGTAAGAAACCCAATAAGACAAAGGTAGAAAATTCAAACTCCCCTAAGAATGGTTCTGCTCCCTCTTATGGAATCAAAGATCTTCTTGCCAAGAGTCGACATTGCTAACCAACTTGGTGCTGTGCTTTCAATACTGTATTAAACGTGTTTACTGGGACCATACGATTATCTCCATGATTTTGATCGGTACCTGCAGGCATTTCCACAACCTGCTGATTTTAGTAATGAGTTTATTTGCTTTAACAGCCTGCAAACCTGCTTGACTTACTACGTTCCAATTGTAACAAAAAGACATTTAATTTGGTTTTACACTTGGATTGGAAACCTTCCCCTTCAGTAATGGGAAACAGGGAGATGGTGGAACAAACAGTGGGAGGGTGGTAGCTGCAGGCGCGTGTTCCTTCCATGTTTGACAAATGGATGCACAACTTTTATGAGCCACACACAGTGAAAAGAACTAGCTCCAGAACCTCAGCGGCAGGATATACCATGTAAGGAGGAGGACACTTTAGTATTCATAAGGAAATAAATAGATTTTAAGATGGCTGTATCCAATTTTGTCCATGTAACTGCTCAAAATGTGTTATGCCCCCTATGGCATATAGTGCAAAAACAGGGTAAAAAAGAGACTGCTGTGTGCTGTCTGCAACTAATTATCAAGTGCTTTAGTGTCCTGTGGGCTTCCTAAATGGGCTCCACTGGGTTTGTCCATGGGTTTCATGGATTTCATCATTCATACACACCACATTTATACTAGCCAATGTGGGTGAAGTGTCTTGCTTAAAGGTCCCATGGCATGAAATTTTCACTTTCTGAGGTTTTTGAACGTTAATGTGAGCTTCCCTACCCTGTTTAGCCCCCCCCCAATGGCTAAAAGTTGCGTAATGTCTAAACTGAGCATTTGCGATCCTTTTCTGCGTTTGAAAAAAACACAGCTCAAATGGGCGATTCTGGACAAGGCACCTTATTGACGTCAGATCGAAAAAAGAAATGCAAATGCAGTTCCACCATCGTCTGGATCTCCACCCCGTCTCTGGAAATCACACCAGAGAGTTTGGACCGCGGAGGAGGTACGCAATGCGAAATGCGTTTTTTAATTTGCCTGGAGGCACGTGCGAGTGTTTCTAGGCTTGGAAGTCCTTTACCCGACCCTCTGGACCTCTGAAATAGCAGTGGTTTAATTTTATTTTCTGTACAAATGTGGTTTTTTTCATTGAAAAGGCTGTCCTCTCCTCCTTCGCGCTTACACACGCGGAAGTGGGGCCAGGCACAGCGCAGCGCTAACACAAGGAACCAGCGGCGCATTTGCCCCCCTTCCTCTTACCAATCTGTGTTCTTATTTGCATTCAAGCAACAAGGCCCAGAATGAGTCGTTCAGAGAGATTTTCTGACTCTGACTGTGTAGACTGTGTCTTTCTCATGCACTAAGTGTTGATTTTGAAGGATTCATTTACAGTACAGGGGGTCCTCGGGTTACGACGGTCTCGGGTTACGACGTTTCGTGGTTACGAACGCGCCCCCATTAAAAAAAATATGTATATATTACGCGTCATTCCGTCTTACACGGTTTAGCGTGGTAAAAGATGTAAACAAACGCACGCGGCGCGCGGCGCACGGCGGAAGAATACGCTCTGTTGTGGTTGTAGGGAGAAGAAGACAGCCTCGTGTGTGTGCCCAATGTGGGCGGAAGTACCTGATGTGGGCTCTGATCTGCTCCTATGAAAGCGGCAGTGATAAACAAGCATCGTAGTGGTCTAATTATTGAGATGGAAAGGTTATTGGTGCTTTGGTTGGAAGATCAAAGGCAAAATCCGGTTTACGACGAAATTCGGGTTACGACGCGTCTTAAGAACGGATCAACGTCGTAACCCGAGGACTCCCTGTATTAGGGAACCATTAAGGAGCCATATAAAAGCATCAAGAAGTACCATGTCATGGGATCTTTAAGGATGCAAGAACAGAACTTGGGTTGGGGGACCATCGCACTAACCATTGTGCCATTGTTACCCACATATGTTTCAAAAATACATGTGATTCAACAATATATTTTCCTTCCAATATGGGCTCTAACTGGGTTTGTACATATTTTCCAATGTAAACAATGTTTTTTATGTCATTTGTATTTGGGTAGGCAGTACCAATGACAAAATGCAGTGTCAAAGGATTGTCACATATATTACTACTACAGTCATTATACAAACATGTTACTATTTCCAAATTAATTGAAAGAACACTTACAATTGCATGTTTGCTGCTACCTCACCTTCAGAAAACATTCACCATCTCTTCACTTTGTAATTCCCAAAAGCGAGACAAAGGTGGATGGACAAGGGCTGTGAGGGGAAGTGAGTGTTATCGGGGAAAGAGAAGATGCACAGATATCTTTAGCTTGGACAGACTGCACTCACATTCTCATGGCTCCTCCATTCTCGTGTGTGTCCTGTGAGCTTCCTCTGGTCCCCGTGAGAGCTGACAAATGAAACAAAGCCAATGGCAATGGCCCAGCAGGGAACAGATCAGACCCCTACTCACTGTACAGGGAGCCTTCATTCACACTTGTTTTTTAACATGTCTCATTGCACCATCACTGCAAACTTTGACACTTTTCAACCTTTGAAATAGTGTGACCATCACAGAGACTGAATAGGAGTTGAAAGTGTTTACAGCAGCATGTTTGTCACATGTCAATGAGCAGGTGACACTATTTTATGCTGCATTTGACACATTTTACTCCATTAAAGGTGCATTATCTAACTTTTCTGGTGGAGAGTCTGCTTATCTCCATGGCGATGATATTGTTTTGCCTGGAAAATTGTATTTGAGCATGTATTTGAACAGTAAGTGGGGTTGTCTCTCCACAGATCTGACCTGTAACTGGATCTATTGGCCTACTTTTACTTACCATAATTTCCGGACTATTGAGCACACCCGAATATAAGCCACATCAACTAAATTTTCAAAGAATTTTATTTTTGTACATATAGGCCGCACCTGTCTATAAGCTGCAGGTGTCCACATCTTCAAGAAGTTTTCAAAAGCATCTGCTTTTATTGCCTCTGAAAGCTTTTGTCGTCTTTTTGCATTGAGTCAGTTCGTCAAGCTGCCGTCGCCAGCGTCTCACCATCGACTCATTGATGTCAAGCTCATGTGCAGCAGCTCTATTTCCTTCTTCAACAGCCAGATTGATTGCCTTTAACTTCAAAGCTGCATCATATCATTTTGTGTTTTCCATGAGGAGGGGGTGTGCATGAAGCGCAAAATAACTGTTCAAAACAAAATCAAACTAGCATCTTCATTTGCGCATCATCTCTTCACCTGTCTGTCTCGCTTTTGCACCCTTGTCACTTGGTGCTCTACTGCTAATGTCTCCTGCAGAAAGAGCCACTGTCCTGTCTGGGATCATGTCCGTGTCTGGGATCGTGTCCGTGTCTGGGATCATGTCCGTGTCTGGGATCATGTCCGTGTCTGAGATCATATCAGTGTCTGGGATCATGTCCATGTCTGGGATTATGTCGGTGTCAGGTATGAATGTATGTCCGACTACTGAAGTTTGAGACGTTTCTTCTCGTCATTTACACACTCATCTGCATTTAACACATACGGGTCATTAAGACGTAGCCCACTCACTAATGTTCATTCAGCATCATAACTTATTTTATCAAATGGCGATAAACTGTTTTAGTGCACTGACAACAGCGCTAGCTACAGTACACTACCACACGTACACTTCAACGTGGTTTCAAAATGGTCTCTCATTTAAAAGTCATACATGGCTGTTTTGTTTACATATTTTAATTGTTTTTGGCTCATGTATCCACCATCTTTGTTTGTAAGCAGGCAGTGGCAAACCAAAAATGAATGCACTTTAACCCAAATCTGTAATCCTACCCTACAAGTTGTTACATATGTGTTTAAGATAAGATAAGATAATCCTTTATTTGTCCCACAATAGGGAAATTGCAGTGTCACAACGCAAGTTTCAGAAATAGTTGGAAAAAAGAGCATGCATCAAAAATTAAAGATGAATAATAATAAGTATGTACAATCAACTAAAAAAAACACAACACTGTAAGGTTAAAGGCACAGGAACGCTGCACAATAAATGTCTTTGATTCTGAGCAGTGAACAAACAGCAGTTAAAGTGACTCCAGTTCAGTAATATATAATATCACTACAATAAAGTGACTCAGATGATTGTGTACAGTGCAGTGATGGACAGTGGTTGTTACACAAATAAGTAGCAGGTAAAGTGACTTTAAATAATATTGCACATGTAATTATTACTATGGAGATGACACATGGTTGCTATGGAGATGAACATGACTAGCATTGATCATTGTACAGTCTGACAGCAGCAGGAAGGAAAGATCTGCGAAATCTCTCTAACACAGTGAGGGTGAATCAGTCTGTCACTGATGCTGCTCTCTAGAGCCGACAGAGCGTCCTGCAGGGGGTGACACTCATGGTCCAGCATAGACATGAGTTTAGCCAGGACCCTCTTGTCCCCCACCTGCTGCACCGAGTCCAGAGGACAGCCCAGGACAGAGCTGGACTTCCTGATGACCTTGTCCAGTTTCTTCTTCTCCCTCTCTGTGACACTGCTGCTCCAGCAGACCACACTGTACAGGATGGCTGATGCCACCACAGAGTCATAGAAGGTCCTCAGGAGTGGCCCTCTCACTCCAAAGGACCGCAGTCTCCTCAGGAGATAGAGCCGACTCTGGCCCTTCCTGTACAGTGCATCTGTGTTATGAGTCCAGTCCAGTTTATTGTTCAGATGAACACCCAGGTACTTGTAAGAGTCCACTCTCTCAATGTCCCTTCCCTGGATGTTCACTGGTGGGGAGGCAGTAGAATGGCATCTGCGGAAGTCCACCACCATCTCCTTGGTCTTACCCGCGTTGATGAGAAGGTGGTTTTAGCCATAAATAAAGTTAACCTAAGTTGTTATGTTGTTAAGTGAATAAAACCAAAGCAAAATGTATTTTAGTGGGTGCAATTTCAACAGATCACAGCCATAGACTTAATAAACGTGATAAAAAGAGTCACAGCTTACACTAGTTTGAACATGTGGGAGATTGATCGAAACCAGGAAAGACAGAAGGAGACATTTCCAAATGGACTCATGGAGATGGTGAATTGATGGATTTTGTCTTTCTCAGTGGGACCAATAGGAACGTAGCAGCAGAGGCCTGTTGAAGCCAGGCTGATGCACACACTCACACTAATTGGATCTACTGAACCTCATCTGTGTGTGTGTGCGTCCAGAGGATTCATATCTCCACAGTGGTCTGCAGACGTTTTTATGTATTGATTTGGAATAAAAATAAAAACAAAATTGATTGAAAGCCTTATACTTACTGTGTGTGTGTGAGAGAGAGGGAGAGGGCAGTGGCCTTTACAGAATAAAGAGTGTTCAAGACAAGATAAGTAATTGTAAACCTCTGGGAGTCACAATGATTAATGCTAGCTGTCCGATATTTGCTTATTTTGCTTTCCGATTCAAAGGTACTATTTACTTAACAATGTTTGAAAAGTTTCACTGGCAAATTAAAAGTGATTTAGGAAGCTTTAACCAGGCGAAACAATGACAGCTACAGAAACCTGAAATTCTAATTAGGTTTTGGATTGATTCTTGACTATAGATTAATTATGTAAATGTTAATATTGTCCCACCATTATAGACAGACGTGATCCACATATTTCAGTGATGGGGAAACCTGGTCAAATAGGCTACTAAATATACTAAAACTCCACACAGAAAGATTCTATTAGTTTAAAGACCCTATATTACATCAAACTGACTCTTGTGATCTCTAAAGGTGCACTGTGTAACTTTTTGATTAGGAGTCTGACGCCTGCTTGTTTCTATGGATACATAAATGCTCTACCTGGAATATCCCACGTTATTACATTAAACAGCTCTACTTTACATTTATTCAATTACAGATGGTTGTATAGCTTCAAAAATAACTTGAGAAACTGACTGTGAGCAGAGTTGCCTTTCCACAGATCTGCACTGGAACTTGGTCTGGTTTGGTCTCCATTAAAGGAGAATTAACGTTTTTTACAATCTGAGCCTTATTTCGGGAATAAAACAAGTTGTTTTACTCACCCATAGCACTTTGGTGTCATATGGAGCACTTCCAGAGATGTTTTAGATTAGCAATATCCGTAATGCGAGTTCTCGGGGCAAATAATATATGACCCGAGCATGTAATATATGCCCCAAGCGGTCTCCAAATAACACAAACTTTAGCACTTTTCAAATCATAGAAGCTCAATGTCTTAGTCTACACTTTCATTTGAGTCAAAAGTGGCCTGTAATCCGAAATTTATCTATAATTTACAGCTTTACGTTATGTTTGGGTCCCGGGAGCTGAGAGTGAAATAAACTGTGACTCCGCACATGCGCACTGGCGTCCTCATCTACTCAAAACTATGGCTAAATCTCCGATTACAGGCCACTTTTGACTCAAACGAAAGCGTAGACTAAGACATCGAGCTTCTATGATTTGAAAAGTGCTAAAGTTTGTGTTATTTGGAGACCGCAAACATTTGCCCCGAGAACTCATATTACGGATATCTCCGGAAGTGCTCCATATGACACCAAAGTGCTATGGGTGAGTAAAACAACTTGTTTTATTACCGAAATAAGGCTCAGATTGTAAAAAAAAAAAAAAGTTAATTCTCCTTTAAGATAGATTAAGAAAGGTTTAATGCCACTGTGAAACATTCCAGACAAAGCAATATACAGTGAACCCTCGTTTATCGCGGGGGTTAGGTTCCAGAAATAGCCCGCAATCAGTGAAATCCGCGAAGTAGGACAATTTTATATTTTACAATTATTCTACATGTTTTAAGGCTGAAAACGCTTCACCAGACACATTATACACCTTTCTGAGACTGGTATTAACATTTTCTCACATTTTTCTCTTGTTTAAACACTCAAACTTTTGTAGATTTTCATTAAAATATATTAATAGTGGGGGGGGGGCACGTGACACGCGGACACGTGCGCGCGGACACGTGTGTTTGTTTTGGTACCACATATCCATGCCATGTGCGAAAGTCGAGTGGAAAGCGACCTGGATATCATTTTGGGCAAGACTCAAGCCAATGCTAACAGTGCCAAACCGCTAACAGACGCCTCTGAGCACCAGTCCTCACCACAAGACCAGGTAAGACTAACCTGCGCTCACAAGAGTTGGTTGCATTTCACCCCGGCTCCAAAATCAGACCGCTATCAATGCGTCGCCAATACTCCACAGTTCTCTAGGACGGGGTCGGGTTCGTCCTCTCGGCGTGACGGGGAAGAGCCACTGTCTCCTCTGTGCGCGCGAGTGTCCTCCCCCCGCTGCGGCTCCCTCGAATGCGGCTCTCCCCGCTGCGGCTCCCCCGGCCCGTCCATGTTGATTCTTGGCTCTTCCATGGTCCGGCTCGCACTCTCTTCCATGGCTCCTGCAAGTAAACAAAGGCCACACCTCCTGTCACCCAGGCGCTCTCGTGAAGGACATCAGAGACTCTGTCCCTACCATCCCTGGTCTAGACCTGGTTTAGTCCTGGTTTAGACCTGGTTTAGTCCTGGTTTAGACCTGCTTTAGACCTGGTTTAGTCCTGGTCTAGTCTCTTAGCTAATCAGGGCGTAGGACAGAATGTTACACTGTAAAAAAAAAAGTTACACTATAAAAAAAATAAAAAAAAAATAAAAAAAATTTGGAAAAAAAAATCTGCGAAACAGCGAGGCCGCGAACAGTGAACCGCGATACAGCGAGGGTTCACTGTATCTTCATGGAGAAAAGCATTTGACGGACCCTCCACCAAAATATTTAACAATGCACCTTTAAGTCATATTATAATGTTGTTATAACCCCAAAATCATACCTGGAGTTATATTTTGTTATATGTATTGAGTAACTCTTTATTATAGTCTGTCTATATCTTCAATGCTCAAAATGCACTGTTCCACCATGTGATGTCATGTAGTGATAGTTTTTCAGTTAACACCTACCTTTTACCATTAGTTCAGTAATGACTGGAACTTTCAAGGCTGAAATTATCCAAATAATCCTAGTGAAGGCAGTTTAAAAACACAGTGGAGCACTTCCTATATTACCAAATGACCTCACAAATAAATGGAATAGGGTGTTTTTAGTTTGAGAGAAGAACTCAGCCTATTTATGCAGGGTTTGTATGTTAAATGTGTATGAATGAAACAAAACACAACTCTAGGTATGTTTTGGATGAGGAAACAACATTATAACATAGATCAGAAAATAGCATAATATCGGCTCTTTAAGAATCAAACCAATGATGGCTTATGGGACCATTCTTTTATGAAATTTTAGGTCACTGCAATCACTTACATTTGATCTTTTTCCTCATCTAAAACAAACTGGATGGAAAAAGAACTGGGTTAGTATAATTACAATTCATTTTAGTTGAAGAGGCCATGTGCTTTTAGAGCAGCAAAAATGGGTCACACATTGAATAGAAATGATACACCAGTCAGTTGGAGAATAGTTCATTATGAGTGAGAATGGATATATATATATTTCGTCTGACACACTGCTAAGATCTTTTTTTATATTCCATTGAAACACCACATGCTCACTGGTGTGTAATGGTATCAGACATGTGCAGTGGAAAGGAGGGGGGTATAAAGGGACTTGATTGGAACAGATATGTGCACCGGGGCTATAATAGGCAGTGGTGAAATAGACGTAGAAAGAGCTGGAGATGGGGAATGGGGTTGAGTCAAGTACCAAGAGGTGAAAAGAGACGGTGGCGACATGCATTTAAGTCATTGTAATGAGATCTGCTACAGTTCTGTGTGGGATATGATCTGCTCAGTATTACACTAGAGAATCCAAATGAGTCATTCAGAAACAGAATCAGAGCTGGAGAATACCTGTGCAACTTTTATGTGTGCTAAACTTTCTGACATTCACCTGTGAAACGATTAAAGGAATGTGGAGAATTTTCTGAGCAATAAAAAGGAGAACAATGCATTTTTAAATTGTTGAAGTGTACTGGAGATGTGTAATATTTGGGGGTATTTCATTGTTGGTATATTTTTGATGATTTTTTTGTTTTGTTTTCAAAGCTTGTTTGGTGTTGCTTTTCTGGTGGAGGCTCTGTCACCTGCTTGGCTTCATGGAGCTATTTAATGCAATTTTGTAAACATTTCAGGCAAAGCTACATCTCCATGAAGACAAACAAAGAGCACATTTAATGATATAGTACATATTGTTACACTTTATATTACATTTGTGGATTGTTAACCTTTCCTTACAGATATATTGTGCCTTTCTGGTTTAGTCAAGTTCCTGATAATTGTATATTAAAGGAGAATTAACATTTTTTACAATCTGAGCCTTGTTTCGGTAATAAAACAAGTTGTTTTACTCACCCATAGCACTTTGGTGTCATATGGAGCACTTCCAGAGATGTTTTAGATGAGCGATAGCCGTAGCGCTAATATATGCCCCGAGCATGTAATATATGCCCCGAGCGGTCTCCAAATAACACAAACTTTAGCACTTTTCAAATCATAGAAGCTCGATGTCTTAGTCTACGCTTTTGTTTGTGTCAAAAGTTCCCTGTAATCTGAGTAGGGTGACCACCGGCATGAAACAGGAAAGGAGGACACTTGTGTCCAAAAAGGAGGACAAAGGCCCTAAAGTGAGGACACCTTGTTTTTTTTTTTGAGAATGTGCGCTGAGAATGTGCACTGCTCGCAAATTCTCAGCGCACAAGAAAACGTATGCAGCGCACTGTAAATCAGGGATGAAAGAGCTTTTAGCGAATCTCCGCTTTTTATTCAGGCGCGGGGTAATTTTTTTTTTATATCTGCAAAGTGCGAGCCGTGCGGGGGGGGGGGGGGAGGGGGGGGGGGGCATTTCAGATGTCGCGCACAGGAATACCAAGTATTACTAGTCGCAATAGAATAATATTTTTTCTTTAGGGAACAAGGAGCAGACCACCCGGCTCATTGAGCTGAGGCGGGACCTGTTCCATTCCACACACGCCCATGCGGTCCACGGACTGCACTCAGGGCTGAGCGAGTATGCACCGCCTTGACTGCAGACTGAGACCACACTCCGAACGTGCACTTTCTGAATTGGGAAACGGCGAACATCGCAGAGTAGCAAGTGTAAATAATGGATGGGGATTTATGACGATTTATGCAACGAAAGGAGGACAAAACATAAAAAAGGAGGACACGTGACAGACGGCCGGACAGACAGCTCTAAAACCGGACTATCCGGACGAATGGTCACCCTAAATCTGAGATTTATCCATAGTTTCGCGCTCAGCTCCCGGGACCCAAACATGAAACGCAAAGCTGTAAACTATGAATAAATCTCGGATTACAGGCCACTTTTGACTCAAATGAAAGCGTAGACTAAGACATCAAGCTTCTATTATTTGAAAAGTGCTAAAGTTTGTGTTATTTGGAGACCACTCGGGGCATATATTAGCGCTATGGCTATCGCTAATCTAAAACATCTCTGGAAGTGCTCCATATGACACCAAAGTGCTATGGGTGAGTAAAACAACTTGTTTTATTACCGAAATAAGGTTCAGATTGTAAAAAACGTTAATTCTCCTTTAAGGCCACTGTATCTGTTTTCACCGTCTTACTTGCAGTGGTCCAAAATTATTCCTCCCTTACCTTATGCATTCAGAGCATCCTAATTATTTTTCACAGCTTCCCGAGACCAGAGCGAGGTTTGTTGTCAGGGTAAAGGAACCAATAGCTAGCATGCTAACATACACTTCCTGATGTGTGGAGAAAAGCTAACCACTTTAGTTTAAAGCAATTGCACTGTGTTACATAATCATCTTTTCCTCCTTTGAAATTTGAATGTTGCCAAGATTTTCTAGCTAAAAAAAAACATTAAGCTTCTGTTATTTTGTGAATGCATTGACTCTTCTTCCAAAAGTGAATGCAAATTTATTGTGGGTTGGGTTAAATAGGAACAGGCAGAAATGTGCACTTTCAGATTTAACAGCCTTTTGTTCTTGGCTCCGTGCTCCTCTGCCCGGTAGACAAGAATGAGCGAAGCGCCGTATCCAGGCCTCCCAGCTAAAACAAGCTATGTGTCAGCAATCTTCTGTATCACACCAATTACCAGGCTAGGGGCGCAGGGAGAAACCGCAGCTCAGATACACCCTCATAAAGGCTGCACTGTCTTCAACCTGATCTGAAGATGGAGGAAAAAAGTCCATCATAAAAGTTTATGGTTACATTCTTTTATAAGGCTGGATGATAAAAGGTGAATGGAGGGAATCCACTAACTGTCTAATCTATTCTCAGTAGCAGCACAGAGATTGGAAAATGATTCTTTACCATCTTTCTTTTGACAAGAGAAATTAAAATGTGAATTTATGTGTTATATACTGTGTACTGTATTGCATTCTGAATAAATAATACTTTCTTTACTGTACTACTATTGTTAAAGTTGCCCTTAATAGTCTCCCAATCCTACATAATTTAAAGGGGCTGAGCCTGATTCTTGCCTTTAAAATCAAAATGAGTCCGCTCTGTGCTGCCTGCATTAAGTGTTTTATTGTCAGCAAACCATGAAGTAAGACTTGTACATTGTTCACATGCTAGTTGTATTTAGCATTACCATGATGATTCTGGCCTCTGAAAGTTGTGAAAAGCACTTCTTGCCATGAATTATAAGGATGCTTGGATATTTAGGAAAGGGAGGAATAAATTTTGACTGCTGTAAACTAGTTCTGTTTTTCACATGACAGTGCCAAGTATGTTTTGACAGTGCAGACGGATTGCTGAGAGACATGCCACTGTAGCCTAGTGTAAATATGTAAATATGTGTGGAATTGTTTTGTTACTTGTATTTTGTAACTCTTTTTTTCACAAAAATAAAAAGCATTGTAAACAAATCACAGTTCTTTTGTATATTTGTCATACTGAATGACTTAGAAGTTGGTTAAAAATTCAGAAAAATTGTATTTTTGTATGAAAAGAAAAGAGCGGGACCTTTTATAGTGATTTCTTTTTTTTCCCCTTTTTTTTTTTACAAATATTAATCCATCATTTTGTTATAACATTCTAAAATGTTGACTTTTTTATTGAAGGCCCACAAAGAATTTTTTTTTTCTCTCTTTTTTTCTGCTAAAAGCACAAAAATGTGTCAAGGAGGGTATATCATACATATTTAACACATTTAATTTGAGAAATAAATAAAATAAAATAAAATGACCGTTTTTGTGGTTTTATTCACAAACCAAATTCAATACAGCAAAGAAGTACAACACAAATGCACCCATGTGTCACCATGTGCCCTCCTGGGGTGAGCCAGTAATGGCCTCGTTTACAAAACAAAAGCAGCTGTTCGCAGCTGAAGACAGGATGTTCCGGTCAATTGACCCATCCCCGGGATGTAAAGGTAGAAAGATCAAAGATAAGAATATAGCTGCAAGCAGCAATGTGGGGCCAAGCACCGAAGGTGCATGGCTCTGACAGGGTCTAACAGAGTCTGACAGGGTCTAACAGGATCTGACAGGGTCTAACAGAGTCTGACAGGGTCTAACAGAGTCTGACAGGGTCTAACAGAGTCTGACAGGGTCTAACAGGATCTGACAGGGTCTAACAGAGTCTGACAGGGTCTAACAGTGTCTGACAGGGTTTAACAGAATCTGACAGGGTCTAACAAAGTCTGACAGGGTCTAACAAGGTCTGACAGGGTCTAACAAGGTCTGACAGGGTCTAACAGGATCTGACAGGGTCTAACAGAGTCTGACAGGGTCTAACAGAGTCTGACAGGGTCTTACAGGGTCTGACAGGGTTTAACAGAATCTGACAGGGTCTAACAGAGTCTGACAGTTTTCATAAACTATAATAACCTTGTTGCAGGTGCTGGGGTTTAGAGCACCTGCACAGAGTCTGACAGAGTTTAACAGAGTCTGACAGGGTCTAACAGGGTAGATAGACCCTGTTAGACTCAGAAACAGGGTTTAACAGGGTCTAACAAGGTTTGACAGGGTCTGACAGGGTCTAACAGAGTCTAATAAGGAGTCTATTAGGGTGCCTAGCACCTACGGTGCTTTGCCCCTAATAAGATAAGATAATCCTTTATTTGTCCCACAATGGGGAAATTGCAGTGTCACAACGCAAGTTTCAGAAACAGTAGGAAAATATGAGCATGCATCAAAATGAAGATAAATAATAATAATAATAATAATAAATATAGCTGCAAGCAGCAATGTGGGGGCCAAGCACCGTTTGACAGGGTCTAACAAGGTCTGACAGGATCTAACAGAGTCTGACAGGGTCTGACAGGGTCAGGGTCTAACCCTGTCAGAACAGACACATCAAAGACAGATCAAAGGTTGCTAGGTGCGTTGCTAGGCAATTGACAAATTTCTGCAAATTTGACCTGCAAGTGCCACTAGACGGTTGGGGCTGGGGACCTATAAATTGCTGTGGGCAATGAGGACACTGGCTGGAATGTGCATGCCAAATTTCACAACTTTTTACCAGACGGTTCTAGGGGCTGCCATAGACTCCCATATCAGGAGAATAATAATAATCCTGAGACCAGAACATCAAAGGAAAGATCAAAGGGTTACTAGGCAACTTGCCTAGGCAACGGAAAGCAATTCCTATAGGGTGCCTAGCACCTTCGGTGCTTGGCCCCCTAATAATAAGTATGTACAATCAACTAAAAAACACAACGGTGTAAGGTTAAAAGGCACAGGAACGCTGCACAATAAATGTCTTTGATTCTGAGCAGTGAACAAACAGCAGTTAAAGTGACTCCAGTATAGTAATATATATAATATCACTACATATAACCCCTCTCTGGGATTTCTAGTGTTAAAAACTGTAAAAATCAGGTACAGTACCTTTACCACAGGCTGTTTAATTATTTATATGTTATGGAGAATCTTCATCACTGGTAAAAGGTTTTCAATAAAAATCTCACCCAAGCACATATAGTCTCAAGATCAAAAAGATCAAAAGATCAAAGTCAGCTTTATTGTCAATTCTGCCATATGTGTTCAACATACAGTGAATCGAAATTTCGTTTCTCTCTGGCCAGGTAGTGCAAAAAGACAGTGTACAAAATACACTATGAAGACAAAACACAACAAAAACTATCTAAGACAGAGATCTAAAGTTAAAACTAAAGTCTAAGATCTAAAATCTTAAAACAGTGCAACATAATAAATAAACTATACTATATACAGATTTCCAAAGTGTGCAGTGTGCATCAAGATGTGCAATGGAAGATACAGCAGTGAATTGGTCATGTGCAGTAGAATGTGCATTGGAGTTAAGATAAAATAAAAATAAATGTGCAACAGTAGTAATTCTAGTGCAATAACAGGAGTAAACAACAGTACTAAAAATTCCAGTAGTAAATGTGCAATAACAGTAGTAAACAACAGTGCAACGGGGGTAAAATTCAATAACAGGAGTAAACAACAGTACTAAAAATTCCAGTAGTAAATGTAAATGTGCAATAACAGTAGTAAACAACAGTGCAACAGGAGTAAAATACAGTAGTAAATGTAAATGTGCAACAGTCGTCCTTAGCAGCAGTTTTTTAAAGTGTCTAGAGTGATATGTCTTTTTATGGAATACAGGTTATGCCAATATGGGGGGTGGGGGGTGGGAGACGGGCAAGGTGAGAGTTCGGGTGTGAGTTCGAGTTCAGCCTCCTGACAGCCTGGTGGATGAAGCTGTTTGACAGTCTGGTGGAGTGGGCCCGGAGACTCCGGTACCTTCTCCCCGAGGGCAGGAGGCTGAACAGGCTATGTGAGGGGTGGCTCGGGTCACCCACAATGCTGGACGCTCTGCGGGTGAGCCGGGTGTTAAAAATGTCTAGGAGGGAGGGGAGAGAGACACCAGCGATCCTCCCAGCTGCATTCACTATGCGCTGCAGGGCTTTCCTGTCTCAGTAATAAGTATTAGGATTACAGATACAAGTGAAAAAAATGTTAAGGATTAGGGGTCTTGTTAAATCAGTATACTAGTATTTATTGCTGTAGACACAAATACCAAGTTGGAATGAATTCTCTCCACATTTGAGCCTAATGCAGAATGATAAAATATAGAAAATGCGTATGGGTGTTTATGGATGTTTAGTTATGCATAGGTTGCCTTTGAGTGGTAGTGGAAGTACTAAAAACATGACAAAAATAATACTGTACTCAATGTTCCAGTGGATTGCTTGAGGATAGAACAGGTCTCCAGCTGAGAAAAGCTGTGGTGAAGTTGCATGTGCTGTCACTGCTCCTCTCTCAGTAGAGATGAAGTGACTACAAACCGTTGGGATTCTGTTATTTGTGCTTTCATACATATGCCTCGATCCTCTGTGGCACATTGAGCCTGTCTCTCTGGTACACTATTGTCTTTGAGATTCAAAGTCTAATTCAGATGTTTGTACTCCCTGTTCTGACTGAGGGACTGACACCCCCTCTAGAGGTGTGGAAAAGTAAAGTTTAATAAGTTTATACTTTTATCTGTACAAACATGACTGAGATTGATAGGGAAATATGATTTGTCACTGTGTACACAATGTCAAAACAGAAAATACAATCTCTTAAAGTGTATTTTTTGTAATCATGACGGTGCAGGTGATTAAATGACCTATTTTGACACTACCAATTTGATAATCTGTCCGATCTCTGCAACTAAGCAAGCACTAAACTGGATGAAATAGCACTGGGAATACAATATGTCATATAGTGAGGTGGCAGTAACTCACCGGCTAGCACAAACCAATGGGTTACTGATGTTTGGTGGATTGAACCCCTTTTGAATGGCTGTGTCTTTGGGCAAGACACTTCACTTACCTTGCCTCCAGTGTTTAAACATGGTATATGAGATGTGTGAAGAATCCGCCAGTCATCCAGGTAAAATCCATGGCAAAAGGAGAAATTCAGTTTGTCAACTGGACAAAGTTTATTTGGATTCTTTCTTTCTTCAGTTCAGAACTGAAGAAGCAGGTTGGATGAGCTGCAAAACATATTCGACCAAATAAATTTTGTCCAGGTGACAAATGGAATTTTTCCTTTTGCCATGGTATATGAGAGATGTTAGTGAAAGTAATGTGTAACAGCAAGCATTTTTAAATGATTGACTAAGAAATAATAAAAAATGCAGTACGCTGTATAAAAAAGTGGACTAAGTGAGTGTGACGTCACCCATACCACTCAAACGAAGCTCCCAGTCCAAACGGTTACAGGAGTGAATTTGGAGCCAGACACCATATTTGGAAATCTGACCGCGAGTATCATATCAACCACAAGAGCCAATCATGATTGAGATTGTTAAATGTGCCCACCCCTCTCACTGGAAAGCGGGAAGGGGGATTACTTAGTAATGAAACGCACAGCTGTCAATCAAACCTAACTCCTAACACTAGCGGGAGCGAGGGAATGAAGGAATCTGATTGGTCTGTTATTTATGTTCATATCTTGATTTAGGGACAAAATAGTAAAATGAAAAGTTCAGGATCATGTAGAGTGGGTTAATACGAACATTTTAGGATGAAAATGACTAGGCTCTCTGCAGCAGGTACAGAGAGAGGGGCGACAAAATCCCAATGTAAGTCAATTGGAGCCAGGGTCAGAAGGAGCTGGAAGAGCCTCCTGGCGCACTTTCTATTTGGAACGCTGCGGCTAGCGCGTTAGCTATGTCCACTCATATGGACCAGGGCTCTCAAGTCTCACGCATTGAGAGTTAGGGTGGCCATTCGTCCGGATTTCGTCCGGACAGTCCGGTTTTAGAGCTGTCTGTCCGGCCGTCTGTCACGTGTCCTCCTTTTTTACATTTTGTCCTCCTTTCGGACCCTCGTCGCCCACCGGTGCATAAATCGTCATAAATCCCCACCCATTATTTACACTTGCTAGTAGCAAGTATTCTTATTATTTTTTAACATATCCTAGATGAGATCTATGGTTATGCGGTGGCACAGAGTCAGACTTCACACAGAAACATCAACGCGTGCGGCGGCGACACGATATTGGTTAAATACACGGAAGCAGCTCGAAGCGCAAAGCGCGAGTACAGAGAAGAGATAAGAAGAGCGCTATAATGAGTGCTATAAGAACGCTATAATGTTTGGCGAATATGTCTGGGTCTGGAAATACTATAAAGTTGATGACAACAGCACTGCCATAGCAAACGGTGGGATATGTAAACTTGGGATTGTGAGGGGTGGAAAGGAAAGGGCAACATTTAACACAACAAACCGATACGGCACCTCAAAAACAAACAGAACCCTGGATTTCTTATGCTTATGGAGCACGTTGGACCTCGTTGTTAATAATAATAATAATAATAATAATAATAATAATAATACCCCCGGGGGAAAACAAAAAAACAAACAAACAAGGTGTCCTCACTTTAGGGCCTTTGTCCTCCTTTTTGGACACAAGTGTCCTCCTTTCCTGTTTCATGCCGGTGGTCACCCTATTGAGAGTGTGACACACGCAATTCGACGTGTTCACACGCTCACACGCCACACATGGCATTTCTCACGCAGATTTTTTTTTTTTTGGTGCCCAGAAAATCGGTCTGTGTGGCTCAGTTTATGCAGGCACCGCGCGTTTTCAATGAAAAAAACTCTCCCCCTCCTCCCCGCCCTGCTCCCCGAAAATAGATTGTTCTGTTGTTGGGCAGACTGTAGAGTGTAGTTTCAGCTGCTAAGCGCACACTGCGGTGATGATAAAACAAACTGAGAACCATCAGGTAATAACTTCATTTATATAACTGTCATTAGTTGCTTTGTAGTTTAAGTTTGCTCTTTAGACAAACATTTACAGCAGTGCTCTCAAGTCTCACGCAATGAGAGAGACAATTTGATGCGTTCACACGCTCACACGGCATTTCTCACGCAATTCAAGCCCCCCCCCCTCGGAAATTACGCAGTCCCATGCACGACCTCGCTCAAAACTTGAGAGCCCTGTACAGTCTTTGAGTAAGCGACACTTTACAGTTTTGACAACTCATGAGCAGAGGTGGTTCTTGGGGGGGGCGAGTGGGGCAATTGCCCAGGGCGCAACTTCGTGAGGGGCGCCGTGCCGAGCGCTTGAAAAAAAAAAAAAATCTATCATATCACTGTGTAGGAAATTGGCAAACTGGCGCCCCCTCTGGCTGCAGGCGCCCGCGCAATACATTCCCTTCCACGTGGGCCAATGCGCAGCGCAGAGACTTGCTGGAGCCTACACTGGCGCGAGAGGAAACGGAAGAGAGAAAGAAAGAGAAGATAGAGAGAGGATTCACCCTCTCCCTCTCTGTGGCCGGCTGCGTGTCGAGCTCATACTACCATGATTTGACCAATGTCATGGCACTAGTTGCTACCAGGAATTGACCAATGATAGCTCCTACCAAGAACGCACACGCTCGCATCGGGAACACAGAAACTACAGAAGAAAATAGTAAACGAAGTTAGTATAACGCAACATTTAATCACTTTTAAATCGATCGTTCACCCTCCGTGGTATTTACTATGAATACAACGTACAAAGACACACTTTACATGGGACTTTGTAGAGATACGCGATCAGCATTTTCAATAGAGGCGACGTGACGTGAATTACTTATCCCGGACAACACTTCATCTGGGAGCTCTTTCGGATTTGCTGGACAGCATCTCATCTTTGCTTTTGGTAAGTCATGTCATGAAATGTGTGTTTGTCATATCACTATTCTATTTTAGCGCTATTATATTATATTGTATTAATTATACATGTTATATTTATTATATTATATTATATTATATTAATACTGAGGAGAAATCTGTGTGAGGAAAGTGAGGAATAGCTGTGTGCGATAAATGTTTGTGTGTGTGTCTGTGCAATCTGTAGAATAAGACAGAAGAATAAATGTTTAAGGGGAGAGTAGCCCACTTTGTGTGTGAGTGTGTGTAGGTAGGGGATTTTGAAAAAAATAATTTGAATAATTGTGATTTCAATATTGACAGATAATCGAGCAGCCGATGGTTCTATTTATATATCTGATTGTATATATTTTTGCCACTTTTATGTGTAGAGTTTATTTATTATTTTTTATTTATGTTATTTAAGTTATGATAACTTATATTTTTTTGAAAGTTGTGATAATGAGAACCACTCTATAGTGATAATTAAACATGGGTGCTTGTGGTAAATGTTGTGGTTTTTTTTTTTTTTCATTCCGGCGCTTGGAGGGGGTCTCGCCCAGGGAGTAATTCAATGTAGAACCGCTACTGCTCATGAGTTTGAGTCTCAGTAAGCTTGAAGACCTCTGGTGGTTGGATTAATGTCTTTGAAGCAAAATTCTTCATAACATAGTAGTTTATTAATTCAAAATTCTCTTGAAAATGGATGAGAATTTTATGCCACAGCAGTTAAATCTTTATACAAATTACATTTTACCAGTGATGAAGCAAACAAAAAGTCATTACTCACATCTGATGATACCATATGAATCTATCCAAGAGTGTTAAAAATAAAGCTTTATGTGAAAACAGCCCATTTATCACAGCAAATGGAGCACTGCAAGAAGAAACTCCAACTGACTGCATCTTCTTGTACCTCCCCTGAAGTAAAATGTAAAAAAGTTAAAATCCTTATCAAATTTGTAATCTTATCTACAAAAAAAAAAAAAACTCACAACAGAAGCATTCATTAGAGCTTCACCTGTCAGGACTGTCAGGAGTCAAGCTGCTGACACATCATTTTAAGTTAAAACTAGGCTTCCGTCTTGTCCCACTTTTCTCTTTCATTGTGATGTGAACAGGAGATCTCTACATCTTCACACCAGGAGAAGGATATGTCTTTTGTAGTCTGGAGGTGTTGTGACATTAACATTCAAGCTGTCTCATTTCCTTTATTTTATGCACAGGTTTGGTCTTGATTTATTAATGAGGTGCCACCAAAGTCTTTTTGTAAGTAAATGATCCCTGACTGCTAATTAATTTCCTAAATCACAGCTGCAAGTGTTTTTCTGCATCATAACAGCATCTGTAAGCACAAATAGATCACGCTGGACTGAGCCATTAATCATCTGACACAATCTTTTACTCTCAAATTCAATACTCCTGTTGAAAAAGCTGAGATTTCACTTTACTCCAACTTTGTATGGACTTACTGTAGTTGGTCCCTTTTCATTTAGTAATATGGTAGATTTTAGAGTTCTAATAATGCAGTACTGCCACATCCAGTCTATTTCAAAATGTGTGTCTTTGCTTTATTTACAGGTGCACAGTGTTTTTTTCTGATGGGGGTCACAGCCTCTTTTCTCTGTGGAGAAGTTATTGCCTGGAATGTTTGAAATTATATAATATAAAACTGACAACAAAGACAAAATTATGAGAAGTGGGCTAAGGACAAGTCTGAAAAACACAAAGATGGAGACAAGAAGAAAAAAATAGAAGGAGACAAAACCTCTCCACCCTCCTCATCATCTTCAACTGAAACTCTCCTGCTGACCCATCTGCTCGTCTGTTGTATTTTAATTATCTCCAAGTTATTATGCTTCATGTCATCTTGTTCTGTTTAGTGCCATTGTTGTTTGTCTCTTCATTGTTGTCATGGAAACACATAATTTTTTATTAGTGCTGTGTAGATTGAGATACATACATGCTATAAGAATTGTAGAAATGTGTATTTGAAAATACCTGTCACCTGCTTGTCTCTATGGAGATACATACGTTTAATGCAGGGGTGTTAAACATACGGCCCGGGGGCCAGATCCGACCCTCCAAGACCTTTAATCTGGCCATCACCTGATTTTCTATTAAAATATTTTAATTTTCTATCAAAATATTGGTAATTTTCTGTGCTGCTTTTCTGCGCAGCTTAGCATAGCAGCGTCTCCAGTGCCTCTGTGTGTGCCCCCCTCCCACCAGAGCAGACACCCTCATCAGCAAAATGTCAAAAATGAGAAAAGTGGATGCCGAGTGCAGTATTTTCCAAGAAAAGTTTGTTGACGGATCTGAATGGGAAACTTGTATGCTTATGTTGAAATTGCATTTTTCTTAAAGTTTCAGGTTGTTCATAATATTATAATATTTTGTAAAAGAAATAGCTCATCAAATAAAAAAAAAGACTTCTGTAATAGATTTGCTTTTCTCTGCACAAATATTTGGACTTATTGCTATTTTTGGGGTATATACCATGTGTTTTCTGATCCTGCCCCTTTGGGATCAAAGTAGGTTGGATATGGCCCCCGAACCAAAATGAGTTTGACATCCCTAGTTTGGTTTCATGATGCAGAACATTTTAAGCAAAGAAATGTCATCTCCACGGTTATATAGTGCACCTTTTTTATAATACAGTCGTCCCTCGCTCTATCGCGGTTCACTGTTCGTGGCCTCTCTGTTTCACAGATTTTTTTTATTTATTTATTTATTTTAATAGTGTAACTTTTTTTTATAGTGTAACATTGTGTTCTGCGTCCTGATTGGCTAAGAGCCTATAGACCTTTGCCGACTGATAGATGGGGGATGCCGTGCGGCTCTTTGCTGGCTTCGTGCGGCTCTTGCGTTCGTTTGTGCGTGTTCGGTTTGTGGCTCGGGTTGTGAGGACGCGGTCCTGAGGGGAGGCATGGTCCGTGCGCCGTGGTTCAATCTTGTGCTCGCAGCCCCGGCCTTGCGCTGGTCGTGCTGCTCTGCTCACGAATTTGACCACGCGCACTTCTCCAAGGGGTTGGTGCGCGTCGCATCCGGATCCAGTGACTCATGTCTCCGCTTTCCTTGCGCGTCTGGCGGGGCTCCCGCTATTCACTATTAATACATTTTGTTGAAAATCTACGAAAGTTTGAGTGTTTAAACAAGATAGAAATGTGACAAAACGTTAATTCCAGTGTTTTAAGGCGTTTACAGCCTTAAAACATGTATAATAATTGTAAAATATAAAGTTGTCCTACTTCGCGGATTTCACTCATTACGGGTTATTTCTGGAACCTAACCTCCGTGATAAACGAGGAACCACTGTATATACTATACTTTTAACATATTACGGTTTCATGTACAGTGGTACCTCACCTTACGAAATTAATTCGTTCCAGAAGTGGTTTCGTAACGTGAATTTTTCGTAAGTTGAGTAGCTATTTCAATGGAAAAGGCCTGATTCGTTCCAAGGTTGTTGTTTTTTTATAGTGTAACATTGGTTCTGTGTCCTGATTGGCTAAGAGACTAGACCAGGACTAAACGTGGACTAAACCAGGTCTAGACCAGAACTAAACCAGATCTAGACCAGGTCTAAACCTGGACTGGACCTGGACTAAACCAGGACTGGACCAACCAGCCGGTGCGTGCTCCTCGCCGCGCGGTGCCGTGCTCCTCGCGCGGTGCATTCATGTCTCCGCGCTGCTTCCAGAGTCGTGTCTCCCCCCCACGCTTCACTATTTAATACATTTTGTTGAAAATCTTGCGTGTTCGGCGCTAGAGCTAAGAGGCCGAGAAAGGTGCTTTTTGAGCGGGGATAACAGCTGGGCGTGCATCTGAGCGCGCATTATTCGAATTTTTGAGATTTCGCATTTCGTAACTTGAATTTTCTTTCGTATCTAGAGACCAAAATTTAACGTGAAGGCATTTCGTAACTTGGATTTTTCGTATGTAGGGTCTTTCGTAAGGTGAGGTACCACTGTATCTTAATATTTTCATCAGCCAACATTTGTATATTTAATACCTCTGTTTTTCAATAGCAATGTTATACATTCTACAATCTGTTTATTATATAAATAAAAATGTTCACCAATAATTGTGGATGTGTTTGTGTCTTTGCTGAATAAATAACTTACAAAGGTCAAGTCATTTGTTTGTGTTTAAGATGTAATCCCTCTCTGGTTTTAATATGCACAGAGCTTTCAGTCATTTAGTGCTATATTCATTTGTCACGAGGTGTACTGGCACTGCTCCATTCATTCTCTAATATCTGTGGTGTGTCAGTTGTTTCACTGCAGAGCTGTGATAATCCTGTGTCCCTATAGCTTCTGCTCAATAGCTCCAGGCTCAGTGCTGCTGTGTTGACATTTTGTTATAAATGAGAGTTGTAAGAGTGTCAAACATTTGCAGTCAATTATCAAGTTTAAACAGATGATGTGCAGTTCAAAATTAGCACTGCTTTTTAGTACCTTATCAAATCATATTTCTAAAATAGAAAACCAAGTACTCGACTCATGGATGTACCACTAAGGAACATGGTAAATTTTCTATCACTACTATTTTCTGATCTCTGTTATAATGTTCCTCGTCAAAAACATACCGGGACTTGTGTTTTATTTCATTAACACATGTTAACTGTTTAACATGTTTAACATACAGACCTACATCCATCCATCAAGAGTTACTCAAATGTGTGAATGAAACAAAACATAACTCCAGTCCAGTTTTTGATAAGGTAACAACATTATAACATGGCTTAAAGATCACAAGGGTCAATTATGCGTAATATAGGACACTTAAACTAGGTTCACACATTTCTATCAGTTTAGATGAGTCAAATGCAAAGGACACATTTTCCTATGAGCTGGTCTTTTAGCTTGGGTCTTGGTAAAGATAGACCAGCATATACAGAACAGTTCAGTGTGTTATATAGTTAACCATTGAAAAAAAACCTCTTTGTAGCCATTAAAGTGGGCAAGGCAGCAATAAATATTTAAAATGTAACTACTGCAGCCCACCAATATAAAATGCACTTTGCTGTCAGTTGAACCAAATCACAATATCTTCTCATACAGTATTTGTGTAAAATAGTTAGGGAATACACACACAGATTCAACCAGGAGCGCTGTTCATATCTTTTGCTGTCTGTCAATCAACCCATGTCCCCTCAAACTGTTTTTGACATTGTAAATCTACTTTGCTTCCCATAGTCTTCAATCTGTTTCAGGCATGTGCACTTCACTGCAGCAGCAAAAACCATCAGCCAGACAGCCTCCCATCACTGGGACATGACCGAAAAAAAAATTAAAAAAATAAGTTTTGAAGAATGAGGTTACAGTGAAAAAAAAAAAAGGATTTTGGTTTTGCAATACAGTAATCCCTCCTTTATTGCGGGGGTTAGGTTCCAGAAATAACCCGCAATAAGAGAAATCCGCGAAGTAGGACAACTTTATATTTTACAATTATTCTACATGTTTTAAGGCTGTAAATGCCTCACCACACACATTATACGCTTTTCTCAGACTGGAATTAACCTTTTCTCGCATTTGTCTCTCGTTTAAACACTCAAAATTTCATAGATTTTCAACAAAATGTATTAATAGTGACGGGTGCTGGGAGACACGGCTCCGGAAGCCCCGCCAGACGCGTGAGGAGCACTTCCACGTCCCGGGACATGACGCGCACCAACCCCTTGGAGAAGTGCTCGACATGTGCACCCCTCATCGTATTCAAATCCGTGACAGAGCAGCGTGACCGGCGCGAGGCCACGCGTACACCGGGGCTGCGAGCATGAGATCGAACCGCCGCGCCCGGACCGCGTCCTCTCAGCCCGAGCCACAAACCAGCCACACGAAACCAGCAAAGAGCGGTTTAATCCTGGTTTAGACCTGGTCTAGTCTCGGTTTAGTCCAGGTCTAGACCTGGTCCAGTCCTGGTTGAGTCCAGGGCCAGTCCAGGTTTAGACCTGGTTTAGTTCTGGTCTAGACCTGGTTTAGTCTTGCCTGGTTTACACCCGACCATATCACAAGTGATATACAGTATGGTCTGGGAGCCACCTTCGAAATATCTCATAGCGGAGGTGTGGTTTATGATCGCCAACGGCCGTTTATTGGGCGTTACGAATGTCTATCATTTGGCGTATACGTAGCCCATAGCCAATCATGTCAGTTGTCAGTTCAAACTACAAGCTTCCGTTTGTCACGTAGTATGCGTGACCGTCTTTCCACCCCTCCCCGCTCTCTGATTGGCTCCCAGAATCGGGAGAGCTCGCTTGCCATAGTTGCCAGGCTGTCTTTCAGATTGGAACGAACGAAAGCAGCCTGGGATTTCCCAGGTTAGGTTTAGTCCACGTTTAGTCCTGGTCTAGTCTCTTAGCCAATCAGGATGCAGAACACAATGTTACACTATTAAAAAAATAAAAATCCGCGAAACAGCGAGGGACCACTGTAATACATTTAGTGACCCACTAGTACTACTGGCTGCTTCTTTGTCGCTTCCTCGGCTCTTTCTTGCTCTTCTTAATATTCCCAGCATGCCACGGGAGACGTCAGGAAACTGTGCTCCACTAAACGAACAGACAGATTGTTAATTTCCTTTCTGTGGGCGCACAGTGGACAGGCCTGAAGTCCAATTCTGCTGGAGTTACACATTGTCACATATATTAGCTCCCAGGACACTCACCCCCCTTCCTCTTGTCTCAGTGTCACCCAATCACTTCTTCCTACCGAAGCTGAAAAATCCATACAACCATATTTATCAGCTGTCTGGCCTCGGTCCACACCTGTCTTCTGGTATCCTCTTTTGCTTCTCTCATCTTTGCCCTCCGACCTCATTTCCGACGTATTGCAGACTCTTAATGTTGAAAAGAAGCTTAATTCAAGTAGTTCAAATGAAACCCCAGATATAATTTCAGATAGAGGACTTCCAGGAAATAATACTCACCGAGATCTGAAACATAATCAGCGGCCTGTAGCAGCACAATTTTATTAGGGGATTTTATCTGTTCAAAGAAATAAACTTTAAGAATATTGTCCTTATATTTTGTGAGAGCTTGGTACAAGTTTGGACTCAATAGTAAATGCATATTTTTCTACTGTTATGGTTTTAAAATGCAAATTGCTGAGTAAAGGTGCACTGCCTAACATTTCATTTCTAGTGGAGGGTCCGCCACCTGCTTGTCTCCATAGAAATGTTATCACTTTGACTAGAATGTTCCACAATACAGATTATCAAAAGGAGACAAGCAGGTTACAGCTCTACACTACATTACAGTTCAGATCTGTGGAGAGTCAACTATTCACAGAAGGAATTATTGTATTTAGAAACACCTTGTGATACCATAGAACATTCCACGCAAAGTAAGTAGCAAATCCTCCACCAGAAAAGTTGCGCAGTGCACCTTTAAGAAATATTGCACCTGAACAGTATTTTAGTTCATTGGTAAATGCTTCAAACCTTTGAATCAGCTACTATAATTACTAACTCAATATAATTGCATGCACATTAAATAAATCTAACTTCAATTTTCCTCTGTCAATAGGCCAGTCCAACTACACTGAGGAATGGGTCAAGTACAGGCAATTTCCCTGCATGGACCAAACTTTTTAGCTATTAACTTTAAAAAACTTCCTCTGTAGTGTTCAATTTTCACCTCTCTCATGCAAAAATATATGTAGATGGCATTTAAAAAGTCCTGATAAATAAATAATGAATATGTACAGCATTTTCCACTGCCGTTTTAGTTTCATGTTTTGTTTTTGTTTTCAGACAGTCAGTTTATGTGCAGCTATCAACTTCCCCCTCTTCATTTCTTTGATCCTTGCTTCTGATAATGTCAGTTTGTTAGTAATAATAATACTACATCGGTTTTACATAGTGCTTTTCACGTTAAAACAAGTAACAAAAGTAAACCACCAGAGCCATCATCTCTGGCCGGACACATCACCGCTTGTGTGCGACTTCCAATAGACTTTTCTCTTGGTTTCCGCTCTGTCATCAGTTTTGGTGTCGCTGTGGATGTGCAGTGGGCTGAGGGCTGTGGGTGGACTGTCAGGGACATTTCACATTGTGTCTAGTTAGTTGTGCCCCTGACAGGCAAATCCCACCATCCTTTTCTCTCTTCTTCTTCTTCTCCGTCTCTCTCACTGTGAATAAAACCCCATCTGCTGCCGATCTGACCAATGAGACATGAGATTAAATCAGGACTTCCCACAAACAGTTTGTCTATAGTATCTGCTTCTTTTTCAAAAGGAGAGATTGCAGCGACTGCACCAGAGACGATAGAGAGATAAGAGTGAGAGATTTCTTTGGCCTTTCCGCTGGCTCTGTTTTAGCACCCTCCAGATTAACTGCCAACCTTTGACCTTTGGAACATCTTGCATTGAGTGTAGCAGGGCTTAGCGGGGTCCACTTGGTTCAATAGGCCTTATTTTATCAAGTTAACACAACAGGGATGTCAGGATGAGCAGGTCAATTTTTTCATTTCAGATAACAACTGCATCTGTTTGGATGAAGCTTGTGTGACTGGTGTGTTTATAGACTTTTTCAAATCCTATGTCATCAATAAGGCTGGGTATCATTAAGAAGTTGCCGTTCCAAACATACCTCGATAAATATGCCACGATCATTTTCGATACAGTGCAGTTTCGATTCAATACTATTTGATACATTATATTTCAACACTATTCAGTTCAATTAATTTTATTTGAATTAGTACAATGCATATTAATCAACATGACAACAAACAGCATCAAAGTAAATATGCCAGAATTACCACAACAGCTACTTTACATCTGTTGTCCTAAGGCAGGTCAGAACAGAAGAACATTTAGAGGAACACACAGAAGAGACAGAAGTGCACATAGACATGACAGCAAATTTACCACAGCAGACCATTTCCTGAGTTTAAGAGGCCCAGAGAAGAAGAAAATCTACCTGTGTGAGCATGTTTGATTATTTTTCAACCAATGTTTCAGAGTGTTCTTGAAGATTGAGAAGGACCCACAGTTACTGACATAAGCAGGTAATGTGTTCCATGACTGTGATCCTCTGACAGACGTCACCATTTGGCCAAATCTGGTCCTGCGTCTCTGTATGTTCCAGTCTCCTCTGGTCAATGCTCTCGTGTTAACTCGGTTAGTAGGGTTTTTTTTACTTATAAAATCCATTAATGGTGGAGGAGCGAGTCCATTTAAAACTTTAAAAACAAGGCAAGCATCCATAAATACCTGATAACTTTCAAGATCCAAAATATTACTTACTTAAGATATTACAATAGTGATACTGTAGAGGCTCTTTGTCAAGTGTTTTTAAAGTTTTTTTGAAGAAGGACTTTAGGGGCTTCAGGATGGCCTCTGATGTATGAGACCATGTTGCTGAAGATCATGGCAAGCATATACACTTTGCTAATTCTGTCATCAGATAAGGTCGTATGTTTGAAGTTTGACAGATTTAATTTAATTATGTGATTTTTTTTTTTTTACATGTTTAAAATTTTGATTAGAGTCAAAATCTACCCCAAGGTATTTAAATTGTTCAGTTAAAAAACAAAGGCTAAATCATGGCTGTGATACTAAAAGTCTTTAATTAAAATTTGATTATTATTAAACCACTAAGTTTGTGCAAAGTTAATATAGAAAACACCCATTTTAATAATCAAAACAGTGAAAATGTATTGCATAAACAAGTTAGTCATCAGAATGTTAAAAATTCTGGAACAGACAATATATTTCCATTATCTGATCTGATTAACAGATCTAACAACAATCTTGAATTTTAAAGTGCACATATTAATTAATTTGCTTCTCCATTAAGAAGAATGGAAAAATACAATTTTCTCACCTCAAAATTGTGTTTGAGCTTCACAAAAAGTTATGATGAAATGAAAACAATATTTTGTTGTGTTGTAATATAATTTCTAGTTGATAAGGGGCAGATGTTATAAGCTTATGCTTCTTTCTGTACCATTTCATTCATATTTAAAGCCCCAGTGTGTATGATTCGTGGCGCATAGGTGGATGGTGCTATTGCACTTTGTTTTAGCTACGGCAGACCTCGAGGGTCACGCCGCGCGGTCCCGTTTTTTTTTTTCTTTTCTCATGAAAACACACATTCCCGATCATGTACCATGACACTCTACACATCAAATGAAACCTTACAGTCTCCTCTTTTTGACTATGCAATTCATTGCCCTGCACAACAAACACCCCCCGAGCACATGGGGCTTTTATATGGAAAAGCACAAAACGAGGTTAGCTTACCTTAGAATGCTTTGCACAGGTCAAACTCTGTATTTCACCATAAACTTGCTCTCAATTTGTCCGCAAGGATCCAGCGAATAAAATCCAGTAAAACAATTTAGTCCAAAACACGTGTTAGATCCATTACGTCTGATCCGGCAGCATGCTTGTGTTGTTTACCCAAAACCACGAGCCTTGCCGAAGGCGAAGGCGGAGCCCAAATGTCCTTCTGCGGCTCTCGTATTCAAAATGGCTGCTTCTGCATGGGGAAGATCCCCCTTTTATGTGACTATATCTAAGTCCAAAAGAATACTTTGATTTCATGATGGAAGTGAAAAGGCTTGGAAAACAATGTATTTTTGAATGGGTATCTTCAATTTCAGTAATTAACGGGTAAAAATCTTACACACTGTCCCTTTAAGTTATAACTGTATAGATGCAAGTACGTTGCATCGGTTTTTTTTGTCTTGATGAATGAAATAAATAAGAAATGTGTAGTTTATATGTAAATGAAGTGAACTGGACCAGACCGAGACTAGACCAGAACTAAACCAGGTCTAAACCTGGAGCCCCCACCCTTCACTATTAATACATTTTGTTGAAAATCTATGAAGGTTTGAGTGTTTAAACGAGAGACAAATGTGAGAAAAGGTTAATTCCAGTCTGAGAAAAGCGTATAGTGTGTGGTGAGGCGTTTACGGCCTTAAAACATGTATAATAATTGTAAAATATAAAGTTGTCCTACTTCGCGGATTTCTCTTATTGCAGGTTATTTCTGGAACCTAACCCCAGCGATAAACGAGGGATTACTGTAATCTCTTCTTGAATTAACAAATACTGTAACATAGAACACAACTGTAAAAGTTTTTAAACTGGGCTCTGATATCACTCACATGTATCCAAGTAGTTTACGTTAGCAAAGTTTCCCTTGATTTTTCACATTTTGTTAATCCAAAATATTTTTTCCTCTTTACCTGAATAGGCACCCAGAGCAATACATGTTTCACTTTCTCTTGCTTGCTTCTCTTGCTTGCAGTAAATTAATCTAATCTTGGTTAAGTGTTGACCAACATTTTAAAGTGATTCAAGAACACAATTAAATGTTATAAGATTGATAAAAGGAGAAGTTCAATTTGTCAACTGGACAAAGTTTGTTTGGTTGAAAACGTTTCGCCGCTCATCCGAGAGGCTTCTTCAGTTCTGATTCTAGTGCTGGTTAGACCCCGTTTATATCTAGCTGCAGCTAGATATAAACAGCTAGATATAAACAGGGTCTAACCAGCACTAGAACCAGAACTGAAGAAGCCTCTCGGATGAGCGGCGAAATGTTTTCAACCAAACAAACTTTGTCCAGTTGACAAATTGAACTTCTCCTTTTATCATGGATTCTACCTGGACGACTGAGGGACTTTTCCCGCATGTTATAAGATTGCTGACAGCTGAAGGTCTGTTTTTACTTAAAACTATTTTAAACTCGTACAGTAACCTCATGTCCCTTTCTACCCAAAGTTATCATGTCACCTTGGATGCAAATGTGTTGCCATGGAGACAAAGCCGGACGAGAGGACTCACTTTGCAGCTGGCAGCCAAAGCCTGGTGCGAAGCCATGGTGCCAATCCTCAGAGCAGAGACTGGAGAGCCATGAGAGCTTGGACACTGGGATAACTGCTGCAGTTGGATCTACTGCCATTCTGTGCTCTGTGTAAATACAGGGACCTCTGCTGTAAATGTCATGATATGGCAGTGTAAGAAATCCAACATGATTTAGTGGGAGCTCTATACACAGATAACTTTCCTCTTAGACAAGCTGGCCCATTTTAGTTCTATCTGGGATGACTCTGCAAAACAGGCTTTTTTCTGTGAGAGCTATAATCCATCACAGAGAAAGAAGTGCACTAGATAAATGTATCCGACATTAGTTAAATAAGCAGTGCTTTTGGGAACACTGCACCTCTGGTAATTTTCCATTTAGGACAAGATGAAACACAAAGGAAAAACACTTTGTTAGACGTGGGTCTTTTGTAGTACAGTCCTGAAAACCATTAGTGCTCCAGTGTTTTTTGCTTCTACTTAAAGGTGTATAATTTAAAAAAGCTACCAAAGTTTCACAACAATGACTTAAAAGGATATTCCAGGATTTTTGACATGGGGGCTCATTTCCGAGTTAACCAGAGTGTTGCAGAGATGTGGAGACACTTTTTAGCAAATTTCATGCAGTCCTTCCAGCTGCAGTTTTCAGTTGCTAGGCTAGCGCAAGTGAATGGTAAATGGTAGCCTGATTTTAATCAGGCTTACCCACACCAAAGGACACTCGAGGCCAGTCAACTATAACGCCAGACTGTCGATGTAAATGTCTGTGTTGATGGAACAATTTTAGAAATATAGTCAACCTTGTACTTTAAAGGATTTATGTCCTTATGCAAAAGCGTGTTTTTTTCCTGATCACGCTAGGCATGGGCACTGGAGTGATATCACCTTGCAGCTAGGTTTCTAGCTGTTTTTTGTTTACCTTCAGCTGTCATCGTTAGCCGTAGAGTACAGTAGAGCCTGCCCTGTTCTACAATCCAGACATGGCCACGTTTGGAGGTCTCCCCGATGCTTTTGAAAACAATGCTGAGCACTTTGCTTTCTCCACTGAACCGTACCTGTACGAGCCGGAATATACAGACGAATGTCCACGGGCTAGCAACAACTTTATGAGGGTGCATGCCTTTTCTGTCAGCCGGGTAGACTACAAGAATGAAGCAAAAGCTCTAGCACAGTCTTCATCAATCGACCAGCAGGCTAACATAACGACAGGAGCAAGCTTGGGTAAAAAAGGTACAAACCTGTTCTTCATCACAGGATCTTGCGCTTGGAAAGACAGATGGTACTGCAGTGGTTGTCAGACTAGGCTTTCCAAGGGATTTGGTGTAGTAGTCTGGTCCGAAATGATCACTGCAAATCTTCTGTTTATGTAGCGTCTCCACCGGTGTGTTGATGTCTAAGCCAGCAGCTACAAGCCACAGTCGAGTCCTTTCTAGATCGTGCACTGGAAAGCTGTGAAAACTTTGTGGTGCCCACCTGCGGGCTTTATTTGTATATTTTCGAAATGCACACTGAAACACCATTTTGCCCGGTAGTTCTCTTAAGATTCACCTCTTCACTCTGTGGTATTCCCTACTACGACTTTTCTCGCTTCTCTGTTTACGTGATTGGTCACTTCACAACCAACTAGAGTAAAGTAAAATTCCGCTGCTGCTGCGAAGCTAGTCCCTCAGATATGGAATGATTCATGCTATTCGCAGTTAGTTTTATTTCAAAAATTACTCAATCAACATATATTTACATCGACAGTCTGCCGTTATAATTGACTTGTCTTGGGTGCACTATGGAGTGGTTAAGCCTGATTAAAATCAGGCTACCATTTACCATTGACTTGCGCTAGCCTAGCAACTGAAAACTCGCTAAAAAGTGTCTCTACATCTCTGCAACACTCGGAAATGAGCCCCCATGTCAAAAATCCTGGAATATCCCTTTAATAGAAATGGACAATTCTGTTATGGCTGAGCAGCAAGTGCTCACACCTCACAGGAACAAGACTGCAGATTCAACACCTGGCTTTCCTCTACAGCAGTGGTCCCCAACCACCGGGCCGCAGACCGGTACCGGTCCGTGGGCCATTTGATACCGGGCCGGTACCAAATGGAATGGCTCATTCCCCCAACCCTTCATTTTGAGTGGTCTGTCCGTGTTCCGAAAAGAGCACGTCGACTTCCATGTGCACACGTTCAGACTGCAGGGCTTAATTTTTTTGTAAAATCAGATTTTTTTGCATTTTTTAAAATGTGACTTGTATGTGATCTCCAGTGTGAACTTTAAACACCCCAAAAGTGTCCCACATACGCCTTGGAGAACATGACGTCACGTGCAGCGAGCCTGCTCAGTGTTTACGAAAGTAGCCTAAAGTTGCTGCATACCGGAGCCAGAACATGTACAGCTTATTTGTTTTAAGGAGGCGGAGAAAGAGATGGTTTTTGGCCACGGCGTTTTGTGGGGCAGTGGCAGCTACGTCCGTAGAAATGAACGTGTTGGTGGAGTCGCAGACGAATGGTGGGATTGCTACGTGCTTCGCAGATTCACTGAGTTCATATACTATTTTCACATGACGAGCGCCTACTTGTACCACTCTCGCTGGAGGAAACGCCCAGGTCGGATGAATGCGACCTGGCCGTTCAGACTGAAGTCGCATGCCAAAAGATCGGATATGTATCAGTTTTAGGACAACAAGTGGCCTGGATCGCATTTGAAATAATTGGATCTGTGTCATTCAGACTGTCATTAGAAGATCAGATACAGGGGCGAAAAAAATCGGATTTGGGTCACTTCAGGCTGCAGTGTGAACGTACGCTAATATTAAACCCACATGCCAACAAAATGAGGAAAAAACAGACGTCTTTGGAAAATTTCTTTGCAAAGGGGAAAAGTCCCAGTGAGGAGACAGAAGAGCCAATGACCACTAAGAAAAAGAAAGCTGGATTTAACAGACAATACCAGGAGACCTACTTAAAATATGGATTTATCGCAACGGACCAAGCCTGCTCTGCAGAACATGTGGCGATCAGCTCTCCAATGACGCGGCCTTAAAAGTATGTTCGAGACATCAACTCTGCCGGTATTCTGGATAAAAGTTACAGAGTAGACTGGACATAAGCAAAACACTTTGGGTGTCATTGTCTCCCATTACGCCTAGATGCGACCATCTCGTAGCAGAGAAACAAGCTCAGGGCTCTCATTGATTCAGTGTTATGGTGAGTTGTATTTTTAATGTACTTTATATTTGTTTTGTGATGCGTCTTATTCTGAAGACATGTTTAAGCGTTACCATAGCGACCAGAGCGTCGGTGGAGAGAGGATGTTGTGACTCTTATGTTGTTGGTGCATGTCATGAGAACGCTTTTATTAAAGTTATATACAAGTACACAGTGGATTCACCATTATTATTATATTTATAACATGCCACAGTTCTTGTGTTGTTCGCATAATTTTATTTTTTGGTATTTATCCACCAAAATCTGCGTGCACATGCATGGCGATTCAGGCCTGATGTGCCTGATTTATGGCTGTTGTATGTCAGAACTTTTTAGCACTTGTCACAACATGCAAAGGGCAGCAGCAGGGGCCTCAGCGACCAGATCTCTGGACATGGAGACTAGCTCTGAGGACATGGAATGTCACTTGGCTGGGGAGGAAGGAGCCCGAGCTCGTGCGGGAGGTTGAGCGCTACCGACTACATATAGTCGGCCTCACCTCCACGCACAGCTTGGGCTCTGGAACCCAACTCCTTGAAGGGGCCTGGACTCTCCATTTCTCTGGCGTTGCCCGTGGGGAGCGGCGGCGGGCCGGTGTGGGCCTGCTCATTGCCCCACAGCTCAGCCACAGTGTGTTGAAGTTCACCCCGGTGAACGAAAGGGTCTCGTCCCTGCACCCTCGGGTCGGGGAAAGTTGTGGAAAGTTGGGGAAAAGTCTCACTGTTGTGTCGGCCTACGGGTCGAACAGCAGTGCAGAGTACCCAGCCTTCTTGGAGTGCCTGGGAGGGGTACTAGACAGTGCACTGACCGGGGATTCCGTTGTTCTACTGGGGGACTTCAACGCCCACCATGGGCAACGTGGAGAGGGGTGATTGGGAGGAACGGCCTCTCTGATCTGAACCCGAGCGGTGTTCTGTTATTAGACTTCTGTGCTAGCCACTGTGCACCAGGACACCCTTTCTTTTCTTTATTTATTTCATTCGTTAAAGGTCCCATGACATGGTACTTCTTGATGCTTTTATATGGTGCCTTAATGGTTCCCCAATACTGTAAATGAATCCTTCAAAATCAACACTCAATGCATGAGAAAGACCCATTTACACAGACATGGTCAAAAATTCACTCTGAACAACTCATTCTGGGCCTTCTTGCTTGAATGCAAATGAGAAGAAGAAGAGAACTTTATTGATCTCACATTGGAGAAATTCTTCTCTGCATTTTAACCCATCCTATATATATATATATATATATATATATATATATATATATATATATATATATATATATATATATATATATATATATATATATATATATAAATATAAGGAGCAGTGGGCAGCACACATTGCGCGCCCGGGGACCATCTCCATGATCTTCTTGCTTCGGCTTGGTCAGGACCTAAGCTGGAGGTACCTATGGTGCATGTTTTGGGTTGGTGGGGGAAACCGGAGTGCCCGGAGGAAACCCACCCAGACACGGGGAGAACATGCATGCATGCACTCGCATGTGCCTCCAGGCAAATAAAAAAAACGCATTTCGCATTGCTTAGCTCCTCCGCTTTCAGAGACGGTGGTGGAACTGCATTTGCATTTCTTTTTTTGATGTGACGTAACATAGTTGCCGTGTTCAGAATCGCCCGTTTGAGTTTTTTTTTTTTTTCAAACGCAGAAAAGGATCACAAATGCTCAGTTTAGACATTTCGCAACTTTTAGCCATTGGGGGGGGGGCTAAACAGGGTAGGGAAGCTCACATTAATGTTCAAAAACCTCAGAAAGTGAAAATTTCATGCCATGGGACCTTTAAAACAAAACAAAAAATAACAGATGCAACACAATTGCATCTATACAATTATAACTCAAATATGAATGAAAGGGAACAGAAAGAAGCATAAGCTTATGATATCTGCCCCTTATCAACTCAAAATTATATTACAACAAAATATTATATATTACAACAAACAAAAATAATATCAATAACAATAACAATAATAATAATAATAATAAATATAGCTGCAAGCAGCAATGTGGGGCCAAGCACCGAAGGTGCATGTAGGCCTCAGCATGTAGGCCGCATGCAGGGTCTGACAGGGTCTAACAGAGTCTGACAGGGTCTAACTACCCTGTTAGACCTGGAAACAGGGTTTAAGATAAGATATGCCTTTATTAGTCCCTCAGTGGGGAAATTCCAGTGTTGCACAGCACAAAAAAGTAACGTCCGCCAGGTCTAACAAGGTTTAACAGGGTCTGACAGGGTCTAACAGAGTCTGACGGGGTCTAATAAGGTCTGACAGGGTCTAACTGCGTCTGACAGGGTCTAACTGCGTCTGACAGGGTCTAACAGAGTCTGACAGGGTCTAACAAGGTCTGACAGGGTCTAACAAGGTCTAACAGGGTCTAACAAGGTCTAACAGGGTCTGACAGGGTCTAACAGAGTCTGACAGGGTCTAACAGAGTCTGACAGGGTCTAACAGGGTCTGACAGGGTCTGAACAGGGTCTAACAGAATCTGACCCTGACAGGGTCTAACAGAGTCTGACAGGGTCTATCAGAGTCTAACAAGGTTTAACAGGGTCTAACAAGGTTTAACAGATCAAAGACACATCAAAGACAGCTCGGTTGCTAGGTGCGTTGCTAGGCAATTCCTGCAAATTCCTGCAAATTTGACCTGCTGTTGGCACTAGACGGTTGGGACTGGGGGCCTATAAATCGCTGTGGGTAATGAGGAGACTGGCTGAAATGTGCATGCAAAATTTCTCAACTTTTTACCAGACGGTTCTAGGGGTTGCCATAGACTCCCATAGGTGGAAGAATAATGTATAATAATAAGAATCAGTAGAAACACTTTTTTTTTTATCTTTTAATATTACAAGGTATACAATAATACACATTTCAGGTACATAATAGTACATATTTCATCACCACAATAACATTCACAAAGCACTCAGAAGACACATCGGGGGATGCGGGTACGGGAATAAACACCAGTGGGCCCAAGGGGTAAGAGAAACAGGGGGAATGAAGAGGACCAAAGGGATGAAGAAAGGGGCCTGGGGGAGAGCAAAGGTGATGCAGTGCAAACACATTTTCGTGTTTCCTCTGCCATCGGATCGCCAGTCTCTTTATCCGGGCTGTCGCCCCGGCCCACCAGTCTATCAGAGAATCATACACTCCAATGTCAGTATCGAAACAGTCGCATAAGCTCTCCATTTTCCAAATGAAGCTGGGATCGTCCAGGGGACCCATCAGACGCGCCTCGGAGTCACGGCGCACTCAGAGGACCTCCGGAGCCTCTTAACGCTTTGTCTAACCTCAAGGTCCGCTTCAACATCGCCACTGCAGAAGTCCATTTGTTCCCCCACTGCGCCCGCACACCTGGTAGCGGGCCCAGAGGGGCACGCGGCGGCCGGACCACACGGGTCCGGAGCGGAGATCTGATCACACGGGCCCGGAGCAGAGAGCACATCACACGGGCCCAGAGCGGAGACCACATCACACGGAGCCGGAGCGGACGAGGGCCGGAGGGACTCGTCCCCCACGGCCTGAGAACTGAGCTTCGTCCCGTTCGTCTTCCGGGTGCGGCGAGACCCGGGGGCCCGGACCCCCGGGCCGCGCCGCTCCCCGCGCTCCGGGGGCGAGGCGCTGGACCGCAGCAGTATCCGTAGCAGCATTCGGCTCAGACCCCGCCGCCACGGCTAAAGGAGCCGGGCTCAGAGGGGGCTCTGCGGCGCGTGGAGGCAGCCCCTCATCCCTCGCCATCACGAGTGCCCGTGCACTCTGAATCACAGCATCCTGGACAGGCTCACTGTCCCGACCCGAGGCGACGGAGGAGGGCGAAGAGGAGGCGCAAGGAGGCAGCCCCTCGCCCTCCACCATCACGAGTGCCTGTGCACTCCGAATCGCAGCATTCTGGACAGGCTCACTGTCCTGACTCGAGGCGACGGAGGGGGGGGCGGGTCCAGCCCCAGCTGCAGGGCCGCCACCATCACCTCCCGCGCTCCGCTCCCCTTGGCCAGAGTCACGGCCGCCCGAGCACTCGGCCCTGGGCCCCGCGCACTCGCAGGCGTAATGCCCCTGACCCCCACACTTCCTACACAGGAAGCCAGGGCACTCACGCAACACATGGCCCGGCTGGAGGCATCCCCTGCACAGCTTCACCTGATTGTCGTGTATGACTCTAAAGTACGCAGGGCCCTCCTCCGTGTCGAACTTGACAGAATACGGCAGAGACCTGACAGCGGCAGTGAAACGCACCCTCACAAACCTGGTGCCGTCCGCGATGCCAGTCCCCGGCCACACTTTCCTCCGTATCCCGGAAACAGCGGAGACTCCCCAGGAGCTGAGCTTCTGCACGATTTCCTCATCCCGGACGTACGCCGGCAGGCCCAAGAAGGAGACCACCATCTCGTTCCTGTCGATGGCTCGCCCATGGACCCTGGTGTCGCCGATCCGGAACCCATCCAGCAGCTTTTCCTTGGCTGCCTGGGACGCCACCGTTATCTCGTACTTATCCTTGGTCACCATGCGGCAGGCGAGCACAGTCCCACATATCTCCTGCGCGGTCTTCAGTAAGGCCATAGGGGACAGGCCGGCTCCACCCACCAGGTCCAGAAGGACCGTCAGATCTTTACGGTATTCTACATTCACATTCTCCTTCGCATCCCCACCATTCTTCCTGGTACGATCCTCATTCTTACCACCCGCGTCCTCAGGCGGCTTCGCCGCCGGGCCTTGGGGCCCTGCGGGGGTTGTCATCGCGCTGTCCGCCCGGGGGGGAGCAGAGCTCGCGGAACACGGTGAAACCGCCACCCCCGCAGCCGGGGCGCTGGGAGGAGGTGAGCCAACAACCGAAAGGAGCTGAGAAGCCAAAATTGTCCAAAAAGTTCAAAGAAGGAAATGGAAAAAACACCAAACTGGGCCCGCTCCGGCGGAGCGCGCCGTATGTACGTGTGCTCGCTTTGAAGTCAGTCCAAAACACTATGGTGCCTAGCACCTTCGGTGCTTGGCCCCACTAATAATAATAAAACAATCTTTTTACTGCGCAGTACTACTATATCTTTTCATTCATGCCACTTTCACATTTTTCTTGAAAACTTTAACAGACTTAGAAGTTTTAATTTCCTGCTCAAGACTGACTCCTCGGATTGAGACACATCTTTCCTTTGGTTTAGTTCTGAATACTGGTTTAGAGTTTTGAGTAAGTTATATTCTACCAATTCTTTCGATTTTAATGTTTTTAATTGTACAAATATATGGTTAGTGTGGGCTCTGTATCCACTTCCATTTACCACACAGATAGCACGTTTCTGTAAAAGATTGGTTCAATGAGTGTTTTACAGGCACTTCCCCACACTTCAATACAATAAGTCTAATATGGAACCAGTGAGTTGTACAAAAGAAACATGGCATTTTTGCTAAGACAGTCCTTCACTTTGTGTAATACAGCTATTGTTTGTGATACTTTTGATTTAACTTGTTCTATGTGTGATTTCCATGTCAAATGTTCATCAATTATAACACCTAAAAATTTGATCTCACTTGTCCTTTCAATCTCCAGCCCTTGTATGACCAATCTTGCATCTATGTCTTTCCTTTTGCAACTAAAAATCATAAACTTTGTCTTACTAATAATTATAGTTTGTTGGCTTTGAACCATATCAATCTTCAACCAAGGTCAATCTTCTAATCCTTGACCAATGTAAGGCGCTTTGTGCTACAATTTTGTATGAAAAGCGCCTTATAAATGTTTGATTGATTGATTGATATCAACATTTTCTGAAACTCTCCCTCTACCATTTGTTAAACCTCATTTATATTTTTTCCTGAGTAAAATAGAGTAGTATCATCTGCAAACAAAATACATTTGAGTAAACTGGAAACAGAGACAATATCGTTAACATAAATAAGTAAAAGTATAGGTCCAAGAACCGATCCTTGGGGTACTCCACATACTGAATGATAATACTTTGATTTATTGCTATCGATTTCCACATACTGATATCGGTCTTTTAAGTAGCTCGTGACCCACTGATGTGCTACCCCTCTTATGCCATATTTATATAAGCTTTGCAATAGCATCTCATGATCCAGATTGTCAAATGCTTTTTGAAGGTCTATGAAAATGCTGACCAAAAACTGTTTATTGTCCATGGCATTGGTTATTTCTTCTGTCAGTTCCATTGTTGCTGTAGAAGTTGAATGTTTAGAGTCGAAATCCATATTGGCAGTTGCTTAAAATTTTATATTTTTGGGGCCAAGCACCGAAGGTGCGAGGCACCCATAGTGTTTCTACTGATTCCTATTATTATTATTATTATATATTCTTCCGCCTCTGGGAGTCTATGGCAACCCCTAGAACCGTCTGGTAAAAAGTTGTGAAATTTTGCATGCACATTCCAGCCAGTCTCCTCATTACCCACAGCAATTTATAGGCCCCCACCCCCAACCGTCTAGCGCCACCAGCAGGTCAAATTTGCAGGAATTTTCAGGCACATTTCTGCGTTGCTAGGTAACGCCCTGCTCTTAACTCATTGGCTGCCGGAGACGTCTATAGACGTTCGGGCGAACCCAACCGTTGATTGCCAGAACGTCTATAGACGTTCAACACGTTTTTCAGCGGGGGTTGCTAGGTTACGGCCTGGAGCAACTTTTGAGGTGTAATTCAAGTCCCTCAACCTGTAGATGGCGATGTTGTATCATTATTAGCCGATCAGAGCCGGGGAAGAAAGGAGGAGTGCAGCGTGTGTATGGTGTATTGGCCAGAGTAGTAAGATGGCGAGGCGAGGGAACCCGGAAAAGCAGATAACTGTTGATCAGCGCCTATGGAGCGATCAGATTGCTCTTGGGACCCAGGATCCTGGATCAGAGGATCGCAGAGACAAGCCGGATCAAGCAGCGAGGTCTGAGCAGAGATCTGCTGTGCCCGAGGAGGGGGCGTGTCCTGTGTGCGCTGCGCGGACCAGGGAGTCTCCTCAGAACTACGACAGCTCCAGAGAAGAAGTTTACTGACTTGGAGCAGTAATGGTGCTGTATGGTAATTGTAATGAATGAAGTTGTGTGTGTGTGTGTGTGTGTGCGCGTGTGTGCGTGCGCGTGTGCGTGCGTGCGCGCGTGCGTGTGTAGCTGTGTGTGTGTGTAAAGGTTTATGCATGGGCTTGTGTGTATGTACATATATATATATATGTGTGTGTGTGTGTGTGTGTGTAGGTGTGTGTGTGTGTGTGTGTGTGTGTATTAGTTTTTATTATGGGTCTGTACTCTGGGCCTCAGACAAAGCCTCAACAAAGTTCTATTTTATATGAAAAGATATTATTATATCCTGTAAACATCTCTTGGCACTATTCACAGAGCCTTATATTCTTATATTTGTAAATAAAAAATGTACTTTGTCATCAAAAATCTCTTTCTCTGTTATTTTAGATGTTTGAGGTGTCACTAAATCAATAAATATTGATGTCAAAGTCACTGATCTGCTCGAAATCCTTCTCTGAACTCAACGCTCGTTTTCTCCATTTCTTGCTCAAAAACCAGTGTTTTTGCTGAAACTTCCCTATGTTCTACTATCAGTTATTTGAGAACCGAAAAGGTTAGAAACATAATTTTTTTTTCCAGGTGAAAGAAGAGAGTCTAGGCTTTATTTTGATGTGTGCCATGTTTATATAGTCAAAGAACTCAGTATTCTGTGAGTCTTGTAAAATCAGTGAAAATTCTCTGAATCTCTGGCACTCTACAGGCTTAGATTTTGAAAACAGGCTGGCAGTGAAAGAGTTAATTGATTGATAATGAGCTCATATCTCGGGAACGCTTCATAGGATTATTTTCAAACTTTTCAGATGTTCGCGTCCTTCACTTAATTGAAGTGAGCTCATATCTCGGGAACCCTTCATAGGATTATTTTCAAACTTTTCACAGATATTCGCCTCCTTCCCAGGATTCCCCACAAAAGATTACAGGGCCCCAGCTCAAACCCTCTAGCGCCACCAACAGGTCAAAATTTGAGGGACATTTCTGCTTGTAACTTTTGAACCCTAAGTCCGATTTTCAAAAACGTACGTCATCAAATTAGGCTGGGTCACTACTTGGCCCCACATTGCTGCTTGCAGCTATATTTTTCAATAAATTTGTTCAATCTGATCACGAATAGCTTTTCTAGTATTTTAGAGAACTGTGAAAGCAGTGAAACAGGTCTATAATTCGAGGTATCATTTTTATTTCCTTTTTTAAAAAGTGGTATTTTGGCTACTTTCGTACGGTCGGGAAATATTCCTAGGGTGAATGATAAATTACATATATATGTGAAAGGTTGAATAACAACATCTATAATTAGTTTTATCAATGACATATTTATCTCTCTATAATCGTTTGATTTTTTATTAGCAAATTTGTGAAAATTTCAATTTCTTGCATGTGCTCCAGAAAAACACTATATTTTCTTGTATAGTTTGTCCATCAGTTGTTTCTTTCGGAATATTTTGTGATAACGTTGGACCAATATTCACAAAGTAATTATTAAATTCATTTGTGATTTCTTCTTTTCCAAAAATATCTACATTATTATATTATTCATTCATCTTCCGCTTTTTCCATTCTCTGGGTCACGGGGGCAGCTGCCCAGAACACAATGCACCAGCCCTCATGAATCCTCCCACGGGTGGTGGGTACACAGGAGGACGGCTCACGTCACAACGGGCCTTGATTTATCTTCTGCCATGGGGGCTACCAGTGTCCGCAGAGCTGGGATCACACGCGGTCCGCCCATCAAGAGCGGGATTCGAACCATTATTATATTATATTATATTATAGGTTGGACTAATTGATTTGGTCTTGCCTTTTTGCAAGACTGTTTATTACACCCCATATGTTTTTTATACAATTTTTATTTTTTATCTAATATGGTGTAGTGATCCTTTTGTCTTCTTATGATTGATACAAGTTTATTTTTATGTTTTACACCTTACCTCTGCGTCTTTTGTTCTCGATTTAAGAAACAATCTATAAAGATAATTATTTTTCCTACAATAATTTTTTTACCCGTTTGTCATCCAGTTATAATTTTTAGTTATAATTTTTTTTTGCAATTTTTGTCATATAGATTGAGAAATGTTGTCATAAATGCATTGTAGGCATTATTTAGATTACCTGAATATACATGATCCCAATTTTGTTCAAGCCTTACTAGATTTATCTCTTACAATAATTTGATTTTCTTCTTGTACATCGAAACACAATTTTTCATGAATCATAAATACAGGGAGATGATCACTCACATCTGTCATAAAGACATCACTAATTATTTCACCATGTATATTTATATATATTATCGATGATCGTAGCACTATGAGTAGTTATCCTGGTTGGTTTTGTTATCATGGGGCACAGGCCAGCAGTTTCCATGTACTTCTTAAAATCATTTGTTGTTACAGTGTTTCCTAGCTCTATGAAGTCACCACATAAAATTACTGATTTGTTTACATTCTCAAACATTTCAAGTAATTTATCTGTAAACAAGTCCACATTGCCCCCAGGTGGTCTTTACACATAACAAATTAGAATAGTTTTGCCATTATCATTAATGATTTCTATTGTAAGCATTTCCATCAAGCCATTTATAGTTAGTTTTCTGTTCTACAACCCTACATTTTAAATGTTTGTCGACGTAGATGGCAACCCCTCCTCCCCCTTTTTTAATCCTGTTTATATAAAACATGTTATAACCTTCTATCTGTACTTTATAATATGCATGTCCTTTAACCAGGTTTCTGTAATGGCTATTACTTTAAAGGTGCACTTAAAATCACTGAAAAACTCTTATCTTTTCAAATTTACATTTCAGACTTTGACTATTTAAATGTATTATAGAGAATGCATTATCTGTCATCTCATCTGTTCTAGAATTGAACTGTTGTACTGTAAAATAATTACATTCACCAGGTGTTAGTAGTTTGTGTGCAAAATCAGTTTCAAAATCATAGATTTTATCACTTATGTCAGTCTTTGTGTCCATAACTAGTTCAGTGTATTGTACTTTTATAACGTGTATCCAACCTGATTTCTCCTTTGGTCTATGTTCTCAGTCTGTCCAAGTCTGTCTTGCTCTTTCATTGTCCGGCCTTGTACTTCTCCAGCTCTTTTAGGTCCCTGATCATCCTTGATGCTCCATCAATGTCTCTAATCCACACGTTTCCATTCCGTGTCCATGTCCCAGTAATTGAGGCCAAGCACCGAAGGTGCTAGGCACCATAGTGTTTCTACTGCGGACCTTGATGATGTCAGACAAAGCGTTAAGAGGCTCCGAAGGTCCTCTGAGTGTGCTGAGACTCCGGGGCGCGTCTGATAGGTCCCCTGGACGATCCCAGCTTCATTCGGAAAATGGAGACGACTGTTTCGATACTGAAATTGAAGTGTATGATTCTCTAATGGACTGGTGGGTCAGGGCGAAAGCCCGGATAAAGAGACTGGCCATCGGTCGCAGCAAGCAGAGGAGGTGGGAGCAGGCTGCGCGGGAGCGCGCAGTGCGTGGCCGCCTCCAATGTGTTTGCACTGCATCACCCTTGCTCTCCCCCAGGCCCCTTTCTTCACCTGGGGCAATCCCTTTGGTCCTCTACATTCCCCCTGTTTCTCTTGGCCCTTGGGGCCCAGTGGTGTTTATTCCCGTACCCGCATCCCCCGATGTGTCTTCTGAGTGCTTTGTGAATGTTATTGTGGTGATAGAATATGTACTATTATGTACCTGACGTGTGTATTATTGTGTACCTTGTAATATTAAAAGATTTTTTAAAAAAGTGTTTCTACTGCGTTGCCTAGCAACCCTTTGATCTCGTCTTTGATGTGTCTTGTCTACTGATTATTATTATACATATTCCTCTAAACATGGGAGTCTATGTCAACCCCTAGAACCGTCTGGTAAAAAGTTGTGAAATTTTGCATGCATATTCCAGCCAGTCTCCTCATTACCCACAGCAATTTATAGGCCCCCAGCCCCAACCGTCTAGTGCCACCAGCAGGTCAAAGTTGCAGGAATTTTCAGGAATTGCCTAGCAATGCACCTAGCAACCGATCTGTCTATGATCTCCGCATTGGCTGTCACCCTGGCATAGGTCCGGTGTCGAGTCTCCAGCCCAGAAATGATCAAATCCTCTCTCCATGTATACTGCTCCAGATCGTCCACGTGTTGCTCCAAGAAAGAAATCCTTCTGTCCTTTTCTCTCATCAAAGTTTTCAGAGTCGCTACCTCATCCACGAGTGTTGCGATGTTAACTTTGACAGTTCCCCAGACATAAAGTTCAATGATCGTTTGATCTCGTCCATGTCGTCCATCTTTGGCATGTTCTTGTTTTTCATTATAAAAAAGTCCACTTGAGTGCTTTTGCTCCGCTTAGTTTGAGCTAAGCAGTGCTAGCTCCAGTTTGCCAGTATTGGCTAATGAAGCTCCAACACGCACACAGACACAATGACAGATCTGCCTCAGAAAACTCTCACCTCCGCAGAAAGCCAACCTGAATAACCGCATTGGACAATGAAGCGTAAGTGAAATAACTTGAACAAACCAAGCTTGGTTCCGAGCAGAAGTTAGTCCGTTAGCGTACTCCGCTGTCACGTCTTCCGAGGAGGAAGCAGAGTCTGGGGACTCGAAGGCGGCCTCATTCATCACCCTGGCTGAAGTTACTGAGGTGGTTGGAAAGCTCCTTGGTGGAAAGACCCCGGGGGTGGATGAGATCCGCCTTGAGTATCTTAAGTCTCTGGATGTTGTGGGGCTGTCTTGGCTGACACGTCTCTGCAACATCGTGTGGTGGTCGGTCGGGGACAGTACCTCTGGACTGGCAGACCGGGGTCGTGGTCCCTCTGTTTAAGAAGGGGGACCAGAGGGTGTGTATCGCGGAATCACACTCCTCAGCCTTCCTGGTAAGGTCTATTCCAGGGTGCTGGAGAGGAGAATTCGACCGATAGTCGAACGTCGGATTCAGGAGGAGCAGTTTTCGACCCGAGCAGGCCATGGGAGTATGGGGTTCGGGGGCCCCCTGCTAAGGGCTGTTCAGTCCCTGTATGTCCAGAGCAGGAGCGGTGTTTGCATTGCCGGTAGTAAGTCGGACCCGTTTCCGGTGCATGTTGGACTCCGCCAGGGCCAGCCCGGTTGTCACCGGTTCTGTTCATTATATTTATGGACAGAATTTCTAGATGCAGTCAGGGGCCGGAGAGGATCCGGTTTGGGAATCACAGGATCTCACCTCTGCCGTTTGCAGATGATGTTGTTCTGATGGCTTCATCGAACTGGGGCCTCCAGCGTGCACGGGGGTGGTTTGCAGTAGAGTGTGAAGTGCTTGGGATGAGGATCAGCTCTTCCAAATCCGAGGCCATGGTTCTCGACCGGAAAAAGGTGGTTTGGCCTCTCCGGGTGGGTGGAGAGTCCTTGTCTCAAGTGGAGGAGTTCAAGTATCAGTGCAGCACTGGCGAGGAAAGCTCAGAGGCGCCTCCATTTCCTCCGCAGGCTGAGGAGAGCTGGACCCCCCCCACCCATCATGACCACCTTCTACCGAGGCACCATTGAGAGCGTTCTGATCAGCTGCATCACTGTGTGGCACGAGAGCTGCACTGAACAGAACAGGAAAGCCCTGCAGTGCATAGTGAATGCAGCTGGGAGGATCACTGGTGCCTCTCTCCCCTCCCTCCTGGACATTTTTAACAACCGCATCACCTGCAGAGCGTCCAGCATTGTGGGTGACTCCTGCCCTCGGGGAGAAGGTACCGGAGTCTCCGGGCCTTTTTCACCAGACTGACTTTGATCTTTGATTCTTTTCTATTTAAGATTTTTGCACTTTGACTTTGATCTTTTTTTAATTTTTATCTTTAATATGTGACAAGACATGTATACATCCGTTTCCTCGCCCCAATAAAAGCCATCCGCTATGTGCACTTGGAACCGCTCAGGTTAGTCCGTTACTGAATCTCGAGAGTGCGGCTGTCATCGTCAGGCTGTTTCTTGTCGAAACTTTTTTAACTCATCATTATGAGAGAAATTGTACATTTGCAGGCGGGCCAGTGCGGTAACCAGATTGGAGCCAAGGTCAGAATGTAACTTTTGTTTATAATTTTGCATCCTAGCATAACTGTGCAACATTATCTGTCATTTTGGTTTGGGCGGGCTGCTAAGATAAACTAGCTTCGAACAGGAGCTGCCAAGATAAGAACAGCCCGGGGGTCTTAACACACAAGTGATGAGTTTGCAATACCAAAATAATTCTCAGTTGACACTTTTGGTAATTTGGTCGTTTACAGTTCTGGGAAGTGATAAGTGATGAACATGGCATAGACCCGTCCGGGACATACCACGGTGACAACGACCTGCAATTGGAGCGAATCAACGTCTACTACAACGAGGCAACAGGTGCGGTCCAAGCGTTTTATCCCATGCAATATAGACGATTAACATTCTTGTAAGGATTGTTGAAGAGAATTTTAAATATTCTGGATACTACACAATGGTATCTTCCTAGATACTGTTGCAGTGTTTATATAATAACATTGTTTCTATGATACAAGAAATCAACAAGCCAACCTTTGCTGACTCTCATAAATGAAAATATCGTAAAATTACACCATGCTTTACTCCTTTCATTTACCAAACAGAATTAAAAACATTAATGTTACATGAGCTATGAACTGAAATTGTGGCAATTTAAAAAAAAAAAAACATACTGTTCCTTTATTTTACCCCAGGAAAGTATGTCCCCCGTGCGGTTCTTGTTGATTTGGAGCCAGGAACAATGGACTCAGTAAGATCTGGTCCATTTGGACAGATTTTCAGACCAGATAACTTTGTTTTTGGTAAGGCTATGAATGTCTATTGATTTTATTCACAATGTGAAGTAAATGTCCAGTTTCTTATTTATTCATTGTCATATACTTGTACAGGTCAGAGTGGGGCAGGTAACAACTGGGCTAAAGGCCACTACACAGAAGGAGCTGAGCTGGTGGACTCTGTGCTGGATGTGGTGAGAAAAGAGGCAGAGAGCTGTGACTGCTTACAGGGCTTTCAGCTCACACACTCTCTGGGAGGAGGCACAGGCTCTGGACTGGGTACCCTACTAATAAGCAAAATCCGAGAGGAGTATCCAGACCGTATCATGAACACTTTCAGCGTAGTGCCCTCACCTAAGGTATTCACAATTTAATTAAATGAATGGAACAAGACTACGTTATCGATGTGCAACTTTCTCTTTTCAAATGGCAGGTGTCTGACACTGTGGTAGAGCCTTACAATGCTACACTTTCCGTCCACCAACTGGTTGAGAACACAGATGAAACCTTCTGCATTGATAATGAGGCCCTGTATGACATCTGCTTTCGCACCCTGAAGCTCACTACACCAACATATGGGGACCTGAACCATCTAGTCTCTTCCACTATGAGCGGCGTGACCACCTGCCTGCGCTTTCCTGGTCAGCTCAACGCTGATCTGAGGAAACTGGCTGTGAACATGGTGCCATTTCCCCGATTGCACTTTTTCATGCCAGGGTTTGCCCCCTTGACCAGCCGAGGCAGTCAGCAGTACAGGTAAAATGTTTTAAATAGAGGACAAACATGATACTGACCTAAAGGAAGAATAGTCTTTTTATCTTTACCTTTCTAATATTTTTGTAATCCATCTTGTTAATTAAGGTTAAAATATGGACTGTATAATTATCCACAAATATATCCTTATATCCTAGTTTGAAAGGGGACACTCAAGTTTTTTCAGCTGTTATGGCCTTTTAAAAACAACAAATCATACTCCAATCTTGCAAACCTTACACAAACGTTCATATTATTCCTACGCACCTCCTACATTTGCACATCTTGATGTTTAAATTCAAATTGGTTGTTCTTCTTACAGAGCTTTGACCGTCCCTGAGCTCACGCAGCAGATGTTCGATGCCAAGAACATGATGGCGGCCTGCGATCCTCGCCATGGCCGGTACCTCACAGTGGCTGCCATTTTCCGTGGCCGCATGTCCATGAAGGAGGTGGACGAGCAGATGCTGAAGGCGCAGAACAAGAACAGCAGCTACTTTGTGGAATGGATTCCCAACAATGTCAAAACCGCTGTGTGTGACATCCCCCCTCGTGGCCTCAAAATGGCCGCCACCTTCATAGGAAACAGCACAGCCATCCAGGAGCTGTTCAAACGCATCTCCGAGCAGTTCACTGCAATGTTCCGCCGCAAAGCTTTCCTTCATTGGTGAGTAGAGCTGGGCGATATGGCCTAAAAATAAAATCTGATTTAAAAAAAAAAAAAAAAAAATCAGATTTTAATCGATTTTTTTCTCTGCCCTACTCAAAAACAAACAGATGACAAATGGCTCAAAACAATGCAACATTCTTTTATAAAACAAATACATTACACCTAGCATCAATTAAGCTGTTATTGTTTTAAATATATATATATATATATAATTTCATTTTCATTTATTTATTTCATTCGTTAAAACAAAACAAAAATAACAGATGCAACACAATTACATCTATACAATTATAACTTAAATATGAATGAAAAGGGAACAGAAAGAAGCATGCCCCTTATCAACTCAAAATTATATTACAACAAAATATATATAACAATAACAGTTATATAAATATCTTTTATAAAGAAGCATTTTATGGAGCTACATTTTTATTATTATTATATAATTATTAGGGCTGCAACTAACGATTATTTTAGTAGTCGATTAATCTATAGATCCAGTGATGATTAGTCACGAAAAAAATATTACTAGGATAATGGACACAACACTAACGTTGGTATTTAGTGAGCGCAGTTACGCGTGCGTGCTTTAAGCATTCCATTTCAGAGCAAAATATTGTCAGTATCCAGTTTAAAAAAAAGTTGAAGTATTCTGTGAAACAGCGTTCTGTTAAGGGAATACTGCCAAAACACGACTAGACTACATTCGGAATGAAAAAGATTGTCCCATGACTCGTGAGCAAATTGAGTATGGCCACCATTCCGTTTAGCACTAGTGCTAATATTGAAATATTCCTCACATGCAGATACAGTGACTGGCGCGAGCTAGCTGCTCGTCACAACGCTCCCGCACTTTTCCGTAACTTTCCTAACTTTTTGCCTTTAAACCGCCCCACTTTTGTAAATATTTTTGTCAACACTGTTCGTTAAGCTTGGGCTGCACTCGACGCTGCATTTTTTCCGCACTTTTGGTGGATTATTTACCTGTCTCGGCTTAAGATGTGTAAGGGACCCCGTCCTCCGCTCGTCTACACAAAGGATCAGGTGATGGCGCTGCGCAGCGCTGTTGTGTTCGCCCGAGACAGGCATGTTATCCCTGACGAGATCCTGCAGACGACACGCCGTGGACGCCGCGCGGGACGTAAACTCCGGGAAAAGAAGAGACGCAGCAGGCCGGTCCTCCCCTCTGTCGTAACGGGGAATGTGCGCTCCCTCGCCAACAAGACGGACAAGCTTGCGGCGCTCGTTAGATTTCAGCGGGAGTACACGGACGCTAGCGTCATTGTTTTTACGGAGACATGGCTAACACCGCAAATCACGGAGAGCGGGAAGAAGAGAGGTGGACTAGCGCTGTTTCTGAAGGAGAAATGGTGTAAACCTGGACACTGTACAGTGAAGGAGCAGATGTGTAACAAAGACATTGAACTGTTTGCCGTCGGCCCTGCGGATTCTTGACACAGACGAGTATTAAGTTCCAAATTAAAATGATACTTAAATAATACGACTAGTCGACAATGAAATTTCATGTCGACAAAATGTTATTGTCGACGTCATTGACGTTGTCGACTAATCGTTGCAGCCCTAATAATTATATACGACGGACTGGAGTGGGTAGTGTTGTGTTTTAGTTTTTCCTCGGGTGATGCAGAAAAGCCACTGTCTGTGTTCATGTATGTTAGCTTGTGCAGTCTGTCTACAGCTGTGGCAACACAAGAAAAATATTGGTAGCACATACTTCGGGTCAAAAACTTTCACCATGTTAATGAATCCGGGCTTTTCCACAGTATATATGGGCACCATGTCTTTTACAACATACATGTTTTTGGTAAAACATACAACAGCGTGTGTGGCCCGACACAAGAAACCGAACCAGTTCTATATAACAGATGTAAACACCTTTGTTTGGTACAAGCTCCGGCTTTAGCTCACTCGCTAGCAGCGCTAGCCCATACAATGTTTGGGTACGCCCCGCTAACTTACCCGTGTAAACGCATTAGTTAAAAAATAACAAAAAAAATAACTTAAAAAAAAAAAAGAATTGATTTTCATAAAAACACATCGTCCAGAACTGTAAAGTTGATTTAATCGATTTAATAGATTAATCGCGCAGGTCTATTGGTAAATAGAAGGGATTTTATTACTGCCATTTGTTGTAGTCCCAAACCAGTTCTGACATGTTGTGAAATCAAGGATGAGTAATAAGTTGGTTGATGTGGCAGGTACACTGGAGAAGGCTTGGATGAAATGGAGTTCACCGAGGCAGAGAGCAACATGAATGACCTGGTGTCTGAGTACCAGCAGTACCAGGACGCCACTGCGGAGGAGGAAGGCGAATTTGACGAGGGGGAGGAGGAGGGTGATGTGGAATAAATGCCTGCTTGAATGTTTGTTAAAGGAAAAGTAACGTTTTTTACAATCTGGACCTTATTTCGGTGACAAAACGTCATTTACTCACCCATTGTACTTTGGAGTCATTTGGAGCATTTCCGGAGATTTTGGAGTTTAGCGATATCCGTTTAAAGTGAGACGCTTGCAGTCACTAAATAACACAAACTTTAGCACTTTTCAAATGACAAAAGTTCAATGTGTTAGTCTACACGTTCGTTTGAGTCAAAAGTGGCCTGTTATCCGATATCCAGCCATGGTTCCGATTGGATGACATCATCTAGGACAGTGCGCATGCGCACATTCATTCCGCTACTTTCCTTGGAAGATGTTCAGAACTTTTCTGTTGCGAGTGAGACATGGCTGAAGATTCGGACTTCGAGACTGAAGAAGACTTATTTGAGTATGATGGCCGTCCCTATCGTTTTGAGCCTGAGTATACGGATGAGGAGGTATTAGAAAGAAAGAAGCGGAGACAGTTTGAGGAGCAGCGCACCAGAGAACAGCCATCGGTATCGCATTACCTCTCAGAACCGTGCATGCGCTGAATCCGCTGGCCTTCCTTCTTTTCCTTTGCTGGTAAAAAATCGTCCGGACTGAAGTGGGTAATGCAAACACGATGGTCCAAAGGTCTTACAGCTTTGTCTTTCATATTTGGGTCCATTCTCAAGGCAACTAGGCCACAGCTTCAATAACTCCGGATTGTGACGATGAAGCCTGTGAAAACTCAACTTCATCCAAGCTGTCATTTTGTTTTCACAACCGCACCATGTTCGCACCATTTTGGGTTTTCTCAAGTGAAGATCTTTTCTTCTTATTCCTTAGTTTCTTTATGACTGTAACTGAGAGCTAAGAGTGTCGTCTTATCCGCAAATCAGCTGTGAATTCTCGCATGTGCGCTGTCCTCGATGAGAACGTCATCTCATTGGAACCATGGCTGGATATCGGATTACAGGCCACTTTTGACTCAAACTGTAGACTAACACACTGAACTTTTGTCATTTGAAAAGAGCTAAAGTTTGTGTTATTTGGTGACCGCAGATTGTAAAAACGTTACTTTTCCTTTAAAGGGATAGTTTTTTTTTTTTTTATTTGAATCTGTATGGCATCCCCTTCAGCAGTGTGGTACATTAACACTGGCTTACCCCTGACAGTGTCCTCGGAGCCGAATTCTGCCCTGGCACTATTAGCCTGTTCACTTGTAAATATTTACAAGTGAACAGGCTAATAGTAATAATAGGCGCGCAGTGATACAACTCGAGAGAAAATAGCACAAAGCGAATTAGACTTCTGCCTTTTTCGTGTGCAACTGTTTTGTGATGCAAGTATATCACGTTTTGGACAAATATTGTTTTAAGAAAAACAAGCTTTATCAACTCTCCCCGCCAACTTGCCGGAACTACTTTCGTCAGCGCCAGAACCGGGGCAGAATTCGGCTCACAGGACACTGTCAGCGGTAAGTTAGTGTTAATGCACGACACTGCTGAAGGGGACACCATACAGATTCACATAAAAAAATCCAGAAGGATATCTTTCTGTATTTGTTCTCATTTTATAGTGTAAAATGAGTTTAAAATGTGCTCCATGTTTCTTTTATATTAAACTTGACTGATTTATCCAAAGCATGTTTCACAGTCATTTGCCTTCTGTCCCTCCAAGATGGAAGACTCCACTGGTTTAACCATTGCCTTTTTTTAGGCTTCACTGATAAAGCCTTGTGCCCTCTGTTAACTCATTGATTGCCGGAGACGTCTTTTTACGTCCCCTCAAATCCAAACGTAGACTGCCAGAGACGGAAAAAGAAGTCAATTGCGTTTTTCAGCGGGGGTTGCTAGGTTACGGCCTGGAGCAACTTTTAAGGTGTAATTCGTACATCCCAACCTGTACGTAGCGATCGTCTGCCGATCGGAGACGCGGAAGACAGGAAAAGATCAGCACATGTGTAGTGTAGTGAGAGAGAATCAAGATGGCGAGGAGAGCGAATGATAGAAAAGGAAACAACTTAAAACAACTGACGCTAGAGCAGTGCCTCCGGAGCGGACCTGTGATGCGGAATCCCACATCACAGGATCAGTTAGGTCTGTCTGCGGCAAGCAATCCGGGTGCGGGTAGGTCGGAGCAGCGGTCTCATCTGCCCGGGGCGAGCAGTGCAGGCGATGCGGGCGCACATGTGTCGGAGCAGGGCGATGCGAGCGCACATGTGTCGGAGCAGGGCGATGCGGGCGCGCAAGTGTCTCTGCCCGAGGCAGACCGAGGCGCGGGTGTATCACGGATGAGGGAGGAGGACGACGACAGTGATGAAGATTTTAGTGAGCCAGACCCCGACTCATCTGATGAATGGCTGCCGTCAGGATCTAGTGGAAGCAGCAGATCTTCGTCTCCAGAGAGGCATGAGATGGGTAAGAAGAAATAACTAACTAACATGATGCTGCTGTGTGGTAATTGTGAAGGAATTTTCTATTTACAGAGCCTTCAACCAGCAGAGGACCAACCCACCCCCCCCTCCTGCTCGCAAAGCGAAGAAAGGTAAAAAAAATATATATATATATATATAAATAATGTGTGTGTGTGTATATATGTATAAAAAAGTGTCTAAGTCTATTCTCCACATCACACTGCAGCAATACAAAATAAAAATACAATTAGGTAATGTTGTATATTTCTATCATTTACAGGTGGTGCATCTGTGGAGTGGCAAGAAAAAGGTTGGAAGCCAAATAATTTTGCCTTCACTGCCAACTCTGGACTCCAGAACGCTGTTGCGGAGCTGCAGTCAGACCAGCCAGCGGATTTCTTCCAGCTTTTTATCACCGATGAGCTGCTGGAGCACATTGCTGACCAGACGAACTTATATGCAGTATATGTCAGTACTTTGCCACTCATCCTGACACTCGCCCAAATAGCAGAGCAACACTATGGAAACCAGTGTCAGTGGAAGAACTCAAAAAGTTCTTTGGTCTGACTTTTTTAACTGGATTAATAAAAAAACCAAGACTTGACAAATACTGGTCATTGGATGAGATTATATCCACACCATACTTTTCAAAAACAATGTCAAGAAACAGGTTTCAGTTGATTTGGAGGTTCCTACATTTCAATGACAATTCATCACAAGATGCCGGGGACAAGCTCTATAAAATCCGCCCAGTGTTGGACTATATTATCAAAAAATTTAAAGACATGTACCAACCTGGGCAGAACATTTGCATCGATGAAGGCATGATGCAGTGGCGGGGGAGCTTGGCATTCAAAGTGTATAATCCACAAAAGCCAGTAAAATATGGCATCAAGTCGTATGTTCTCTGTGATTCGGCCACAGGTTATTGCTTCAACATGCGGCCTTATGTTGGAGAAGCCAGCACTCTGCCAGAGATTGTTTACGATCTCCTAGATCGTCTCACTGGTCATGGCTACACAGTATATATGGACAATTTTTATAATTCTGTGTCACTGTGTGAGAGCCTACTGAAAGAAAAAACAAATGTCTGTGGGACACTGCGGAAAAACAGGGGGGAACCAAATGTGATCAGGGACATAAAAAAGAGTGACTTGGGGGCAGGGGGAAAGGTTGTGAGGCACAACAAGAAGGTAATGGTGTTAGCCTGGCATGACAAAAGGGTGGTAAAGATGGTGACCACCTGCCACCATGATACAATGCAGACAGTTCATGTGTGGCAGAGGAAACACAGAGACAGGGTCCCTCAGGTGAAGCCTGAATGTGTTGTGCACTACAATGCTTATATGAATGGGGTTGACAAATTAGATCAAAATATTTCCTACTATCCATTCATCCGCAAAACCCTCAACTGGTCCAAAGTTTGTAGCGTATATGTTCCAGGTGGCAATATTTAATTCGTACATTATTTACAGAACTGTACATCCAGGCGAGTGTAAAACCCTTTTAGATTTTATTGAGAAGGTTGTAAAAACTTGGACCACAAGGCCGTGTGAGAGGGAGGGAGTTGCAGGTGAGGGGGACGTGGAGGAAGGACGTAGGCTAAGGGCACCATACTGCACAGACCCAGAGAGCCGGCTAGATGGTAAACTAGCAAGACACGAACTCCAACACATGATGCCCACTGAAAAAAAAAACAAGACCATCAAGGAGGTGTCGAGTCTGTTCAATCAGGGGCCTGCGCAGTGAGACAAGGATGTGGTGCAAAGGGTGTTGTGTCCCCTTGCACCGAGGTAAATGTTTCACTATTTACCACACACAGAGAAACCCCTCTCGTAGGATTTGAAACACACACACATGCACGCACACACATGCACACACACACACACACGCACACACACGCACGCACACATGCACACACATGCACACGCACACACACCCCCCACACATTGTTCTGATTGTTTTCAAATTTTGTTGTCAAATTTTGTTCTCAAAGATTGTTGTCCATTTGTATATAGTTATATTTCTTATTTGTATATAGTTATATTTCTTATATTTGTAAATAAAAAATGTACTTTGTCATCAAAAATCTCTTTCTGTTATTTTAGATGTTTGAGGTGTCACTAAATCGTATCAGTAAATCGTAAATAAGTATTGATGTCAAAGTCACTGATCTGCTCGAAATCCTTCTTTGTACAAAACGCTCGTTTTCTCCACTTTCTGATCAAAAACCAGTGTTTTTGCTGAAACTTCCCTATGTTCTACTATCAAGTATTTGAGAACCGAAAAGGTTAGAAACATATTTTTTTTTCCCAGGTGAAAGAAGAGAGTCTACGCTTTATTTTGATGTGTGCCATGTTTATATAGTCAAAGAACTCAGTATTCTGTGAGTCTTGGAAAAACAGTGAAAATCCACTGAAACCTCCGGCAGTTTGGGGGATAGAATTCTGAAAACAGGCCGGCAGTGAATGAGTGAAATGCAGGGTTTAGTATTTCTGAGTTTTCTAACTCTGCTCCAAACCGGTTTAGTGAAACAGAATTTTCAGACTTGTGTGTCTGAGGGGAGATTAACCTTGAGTTAACTCTTAAACCCAGAGGTGTGAAAACACCTATGAATGGATATGCTAACAAAACCCCACACTCAGTGCATTTTTGATAGGTCTACCTAACAGAAACTGTAAACAAATAGGTGTGGTAGTCTCAGAGTAATTTCACTGTAATTTGCTCCTCCCTACAGGCAGATATAAGGCAGTGTCCACCAGCGTCTGACCAGAATTGAAGAAGCAGCTTGGATGAGCTGTGAAACGTATTCAACCAAATAAACTTTTGCTCAGTTTACAAATGGAGGGATTTTACACACTCTTAAACCCAGGGTTTATTGAGCCTCCTTTGTGAAATGAGGCCATTGTAACCCTCGTTACAGTAGGAATATACATTTTACCAAATTGTACTCCAACTGTACTTTAACACAATTTGGACCAGAAGATTTGACTACTTACAGGAGCAGTGATGTGAATGAGACTGAGACAAAGGCTTAAAATTTTTAAATGCCGGCTTGTATTAAAATAGAAAAATAAAATTTAAAACAAAACTTCTATTTTGGTACCAATACTCAATATTTTCTACAATCACAATTTAGTCACAAGTTCTTATTTGGGTGCACCCATTCAACCTTACCTTGAGGTAAATTTCAAACATAGATCTGGCTCAGTCATGAAATTGGATCCACATTACATTCATAAAATAAATTAACAACAAAACCACTCTTTCTGGAGGAAAGACTATACCCCACCTAGGGTTGGGCGGTAATACGGTATACTGCGGTATCTAAAAACAGCAACGGTATCAGATTCATTACAGTCATAAAAAAAAAAAATCTTGCCCTAATATAATATTAACTATAATTAATTTAATGCCTAAATAAAGAGTGTTTGCCCAGCACTTATATATGTGTGGTTGTGTTTGTTAATTTAATACTATTACAGTTTAAAACTAATATTACTATCGGAGAGATGACGTTCGATGAAGTTCCTGGATGTTGCGTCGTCACGTGACATTACCGCTCAGAAGGGAGAAGGAGAAGACAACATGACAGGCCGCGCTGAGTTGGTCCCAAAGAAAAACACAACATCTGCAATTTGGCAGCATTTCGGATTTCGGCCAAATGACAAGGGAGAGCCGGGAAATGTCAACGAGGCTGTGTCTAACATGTGCATGAAGACGGTGGCGGTGTTCTGGTGAAACATCCTACCCGTCGAGAGATAACAGCGGTACTGTGGAGGAGCGAGCAGAAGCAGAGGCAACTGCATATTGTCGCGAGTGTAGTGCACTCGTGAATGTATGCATAATTCACCTTAACTGAGTTGTTACAGCTTTGCCATGCGGGTTTTGCTCAGTTCTTTGTCAAGCACTTGGTTATAAAGTCACTGCTTCTGATAATGATTCCTGTTGGTTTGTTAGCTTTAGCCCACAGACAATTTGTTATTTCGTCCCGTCGGTTGGCTGCTGTATTTGCACTTTAAACATTTGTTAATAAAAGTTACTAATTTTGTACATGTTTTGTTATGTTTTCAGTATCATTAGGCCTATGTAATGCTTGCTATTCTGTTTCTGAATGGTATAGGTGCAAGCTGCCATTTGGCGAGGCGACTCCACTGTAGTGCTACGAAGTGTTTTTTTTAGCCTTAGCAACGGTAATACCGTATACCCCGGGAAAATGTGGACACGGTTTAACGGTATCAAAATTTGGATACCGCCCAACTCTAACCCCACCCCAAGTTTACTTCCCGCGTGTAAAGATATGTGTGCAGTCCTTATGAATTCCAAGTAAGTTTAATGTCCAGTGTTTCAAGGAATGTGTGCAAACAAAAAGGCAGCAAGTGACAAGGCGTGGAAGGGGTTTGTTGCTGTGGGGCCTACCACACTGCACCGTGTAGTAGATTCAGATCAACCAGTTCGTCCAAGGGGTGGCTCGCCATCAATGACAGGTCCGCCCAACAAAAAAAACCTGACCTGTCAGACACAGTGTCATAAAATACTGTAAGTGTACAATTAAATCTATCTTCACAATCTGTTCTGACTGTAACTTATTGTTTGTAACATTACTCATGTTTACAAGTCAAAATAAAACAATGAAACGTAATCATGCTGTATTACTGTCTAATACATTAGCTTTTCTGAAATCTTCACATGAAATTGCTAAACATTCTCAAATCAAAAGCACTGACTGCATTAAAATTGCAGTAAACAACCAACAAATGAAATCCCTCTGATAACAAAACATTGTACAGTGTAAGTATCAAACCATGTGCATTTTACAGTTTGACCTTAAACATGAACAAAATGCTCACCGATCTCACGATAGGGAAAAGGGGGGGGAACTCAAAATGGCGCTGCTTCCTAGCCTCTCTTGTCTACAACCAAAAGTGCAGAGGGTAAAATCATGAATTTCTAGCTTAATGTAGTGTTTCTCTTAAATAAATATGCAAGATAATGTTTAGCTTCAACAACTGATAGTTTAAGTCATCATGCTGTATCTAGTTTTACCTTTATTCACTTTTTTCTTAGTCCCGATTTCTGCCAGTGCCTCGTGTGTTGAAATTGAGGAAAGGAGAGGCCTGGTGGCTGCGTGCGTGTGGGGCCATGGGGCGGGACAAGTGCACAGCTTAAGAGCAACTCATTGGTCAATAGCTAAATGTCAATCACTTGTGGAAAAGGTTAACCCTTTAGATGCTGACAATTAGTTTAGAGCACATTTTTATTAAAGGGACAGTGTGTAAGATTTTTACCCGTTAATTACTGAAATTGAAGATACCCATTCAAACATACATTGTTTTCCAAGCCTTTTCACTTCCATCATGAAATCAAAGTATTCTTTTGGACTTAGATATAGTCACATAAAAGGGGGATCTTCCCCATATAGAGGCAGCCATTTTGAATACGAGAGCCGCAGAAGGACATTTGGGCTCATCCTTCGCCTAGGCTCCTGCTAGCACCTGCTCGGCCGCGCTGCATGAGGGAGAGGAGAAAAGGAGAGCGGAGCCGGGGAAGGGGGAGGGGGGAGCCTCGTGGTTTTGGGTAAACAAGACAAGCTGCTGTATCACACGTCGTAATGGATCTAACACGTGTTTTGGACTAAATTGTTTTACTGGATTTACTGGATCCTTACGGACAGATTGAGGCCAAGTTTATGGTGAAATACAGAGTTTGACCTGTGCAGAGCCTTCAAAGTTAAGCTAAGTAACAAACCTCGTTTTGTGCTTTTCTGTATAAAAGCCCCATGTGCTCGGGGAGTGATTGTTGTGCAGGGAAATGAATTGCATAGTCAAAAAGAGGAGACTGTAAGGTTTCATTTGATGTGTAGAGTGTCATGGTACACGATCAGGAATGTGTGTTTTCATGCGAAAAGAAAAAAAAAATGTGACAGCGGGACCGCGTTTTATTTATACCGTAGTTGTCGGCGAGAGCTCGCACAGCGCCGTGTTCGCGAGCTGTCTGCGTTACGGCGCACCCGGTTGACCCTCAAGGTCTGCCGTAGCCAAAAGAGGAAGTGGAATAGCTACCATCCACCTATGCGCCACGAATTCTACACACTGTACCTTTAAATATGGGCTACACCATCATCTCTAAAAAACAAAAGAAACCCTCAGTCACATGTAAAGTTAAATTCAACAGACTACTCATACAAAACGCTTTATACAAAATTCACTTAAAGGGATATGCCACCCCCAGGTCAAATTTGGGCATCTCCCCACAGTCCAGAGACTAAAACAAGTGATGAAAAGCGTTTTCCTGCTCACCCAGCCATTGTCCAAGTCTGTCGCCACTGACCGCCGCGCGAGCTGCTGCTCCTCCGCCTTAGACTGGAGTCTAACGTCGCCAGAGAAAGATTTCGGCCAAAAGGAATTAATTTGCTCGATGCTTTTCCCAATTACTTTCTGTGTAGTGCGAATCACGCACCACGTTGTGCAACAGGGGAACTCCCTTCCCGGTGCGTAACTGGGATTCCCCTGGCAGCGTGCTGCGTGATTCGGCCATGTCCTTCCGCACTGAAAAATAGTTCCCACCCAAAATGACCAAGGCAAGCTCTCCGTGTTGATTTGCACATTTATTTGCACTCGATATGAATGCGCACTACACAGAAAGTAATTGGGAAACGCATCGAGCAAATTAATTCCTTTTGGCCGAAATCTTTCTCTGGCGACGTTAGACTCCAGTCTAAGGCAGAGGAGCTGCAGATACCGCGGCGGTCAGTGGCGACAGACTCGGACAATGGCTGGGTGAGCAGGAAAACGCTTTCCATCACTTATTTTAGTCTCTGGACTGTGGGGAGATGCCCAAATTTGACCTGGGGGTGGCATATCCCTTTAAGGTACTTTGAATAACACATAGTCCATGCTTCCATTGTCCTCACCAACATTGTTATATTTTGTGCGTATTAAGTTTAACCGTATGCTGTATACAATAAAACAACCATTTCATTTGAACCAGTAGATGTATCAGTATTTTTGTAAAAATGTTAAGATGCCTTCGTAAAAGCAAACATGAACCAAAAGCAAACATGAACCAATGACTGATGGAGCTGAAATAATGATGTAATAATGTACAGGTTTTGTACATGACAAACATTGTGTGACTCTTCACAGGCATCTAAAACACGTTAAGGTACAAATGTTACACCTTTTCTGTAAAAAAGAAAAATCTATAAAATGTGAATGTCAATCCTGTACAACAGCAATTACATGATTCAGAACAAAAAGATAAAACATGTATATTTATAATCTATAAATCCCATTTATAATACGGTTCCATATGCAGATAATATATTTATGTTTTTTAGAACCACAAATCAATGGGAATCAAATATATATATCAGAAATTATGGTATGAGAGGCATGTAGTAAAAAGGGTAGTTTAGTAGTACTATTCGAGGATGCACTTAATTTGCTCCAAAATACAATGGCCACATGTAGAAATGAAAAATGTCCAAAAAAAATTCCTCTCTTTAAAAAAACCTGCTTGGTTACCTATTGGTGTTTATGTAGTTGCTGGTAGACCTCTCGGACAGCCAGTATTCGTGTGAGCATGCTCTGTAGTGTGTTTCGGTCTAATGGTTGACCTGTGTACCAAACAGTGCTGCACAAAGAGCGAAATAACCTCACTGATGACACTGCAAAAAATGCATTGTCTAACCTGTCTGTGTGGACACTGGGCTCAGGCTACAGGTAAAAAAGACCCCAGCTTTGATGTAATATGTCCGGGCTTTTCACAAGAGCAGAAAGGCAGTTATTAACACAATTTTAATTTCAATGTGTTCACTGTAAATTGTTGAGATTTCATTGCTTTTACAGCAAGAGGGAGATACAAAAACTTTAAAGGCTTTTTGGTTTAAGTCCCAAAATTATTGCATTCACTTCAAGGATGCAATTATTTAAGTGTGAACATGACACTCACCATCTTGAAAGGTAGAACTCGTACAGTCTGACGGGACAATGAAGAGGATTTGTCATATTTTCAAGCAACTCTATCGTTTCTTCTTCCTCTTCGTGTTTTCCCTCCTCTTTAAATGTATAGAAAAAGTAAATTAATAAAGTGTAATTTACTATACTAATTGTCAATCTTAGTATCATAGTGCACACCAGTTTTATTCAGGATGGACCCTCTTCCTCTGGTAAATTGGAGGTAGAAGACTTTCCCTGCTCTGCTGCAGGGCTTAGAGCATAAACGGACATTGGTGAAGGAAAGGCTTGCGTGGTCATCCAAGGTAACAAGACTAAAGTGTTTGGTGAAGAAGAACAACAATGTGTTCAACAGCACCAATGGAGAATAAGCCCTGAGCTGCTTACACTCCCATAGAAAGGACTCAACAATACGAGAGGGAATCACTGCATCTGTCAAAAGTAGTCAATTTTACTTTTTACCAAAACAAAGAGTGGGCAATACTGCTAAAAATAATACATATATCATGATTTTTCTAGATCCCAATTTCAATTTAATCATAATAATTTGTCAGTTTTATAGTGCATTTAAAGGTGCACTACATTACTCCTTGGTTGGGGGCTTGAAGATGAAAAATCAGGACCATTGTCATTAACATTTGGAAAACAACACATTACCCAGTAGTTAATGGGAAAGTCCTCAAAATGCTGCATATAATAGGAATCTGAACCCTTGAATTGAAGTGGGTGGGAAAAGGTTGATGTTATACAATAGGCTCTGTGCACAGCAACCTTAGTGTTAGCATCACTACTTCTTGTCCTGTTTATCTCTATGGGTTTTTTGCTGAGTTGTGCTAAAATGAATAAATATTTGAAGGTAAGACAGTGGACAGGGAGCTGTGGGCAGATTTCACTGACAACATGTAAAAACTATACAAATAAAAATACTTCTGAGTTTAGAAGGAGAAATATTTGTGTCTCAATGCTAACGCTAATGTTACACCAAAAACTGAAGTATTCTACATATAAAAATAACTGGGTAGTCTTTATTACAATGAATTTTAATTTTAATAGGGTGTGTGGACAGTGAGAGGCTACAAATAAAACAGAACCCAACTTTGAGGTAATTGTTGAGATTTCATTACTTTTCCAGCCAGCAGGATTGCGTCGGCTTTTCCTCTCAACTGATTCTAGCATGTTGTAAGTTTAATTTTTTTAGTAACGCAAGTACTAGTAGAACCAACAAGGAGTTTTGGTAAATATTAAAACAAATATTCAAGTATTTTACATATATAAATAATTGGGCAGACTTTATTACTTTTTGAGACACGTAGGCTAGCAGGTGTGCTGCTGTGCACAGAGCTTATTCCATTAAACAAAGAACTCATACTAGGGTCTGATGCAGATTCAATTTTATCATCATATTGCTCACCTCTAACTAAAAATCTGTCTTCTTACCACTGTCTGAGAGCGCGGGCTTCCAATGCTTGAGCATGTCGGTAATATCAGAGGCAAACTGACTATACCGCTGGTCGTTAAAGATGTTTTCTATCCGACCTTTCATAAATAAACTGTTAAAATACAAATCAAATACATGTTAATGATTAAAAATAGCTGTTATGAACTTCATGCAGTCTTGGGACGTTCACCTGTTGTATATTCAAACACAGATAGAAGAAAGTGGTAAAACTGCACTTTTCTGCAGACTCTTCTGAAACATCTCATTGGTCAGGTCAGATCTGCAATGCGTCAAACCACAGCGCGACGCTCAGAGGAAAAGGAGGGAAAGGAAATACTTTTACAAGAACAGATGCAAAGAATTAAAAATAAAATTGAAATAAATAAATAACAAAATTAGTTTTGAATTACTGAAAAGCACAGTTTCAATATGAAAAAAAGTGAAGCATGCCCCTCTACCTTATATTTGAAGGTTTGACAGAGGCCGTGGTTCAGGTTCAGCCCCTTCGCTCAACAGTCCCGCCCACTTCGATACCTGCTCTGTTTCCGGAAGTAAAATTCCCATTCATTTTCCTAACTTTTTCAAAGTTGTTAAAGTTGCACTATTTAAAGGGATATGCCACCCCCAGGTCAAATTTGGGCATCTCGCCACAGTCCAGAGACTAAAATAAGTGATGGAAAGCGTTTTCCTGCTCACCCAGCCATTGTCCGAGTCTGTCAGCACTGACCGCCGCGGTATCTGGTGCTCCTCCGCCTTAGACTGGAGTCTAACGTCGCCAGAGAAAGATTTCGGCCAAAAGGAATTAATTTGCTCGATGTGTTTCCCAATTACTTTGTGTGTAGTGCGGATTCATATCGAGTGCAAATAAATGTGCCAATCAACACGGAGAGCTTGCCTTGGTCATTTTAGGTGGGAACTATTTTCCAGTGCGTAAGAATACAGCCGTATCACGCAGCACGCTGCCAGGGGAATCCCTGTTACGCACCGGAAAGGGAGTTCCCCTGTTGCACAACGTGCTGCGTGATACGGCTGTATTCTTACGCACTGGAAAATAGTTCCCACCCAAAATGACCAAGTCAAGCTCTCCGTGTTGATTGGCACATTTATTTGCACTCGATATGAATGCGCACTACACACAAAGTAATTGGGAAACGCATCAAGCAAATTAATTCCTTTTGGCCGAAATCTTTCTCTGGCGACGTTAGACTCCAGTCTAAGGCGGAGGAGCACCAGATACCGCGGCGGTCAGTGCTGACAGACTCGGACAATGGCTGGGTGAGCAGGAAAACGCTTTCCACCACTTATTTTAGTCTCTGGACTGTGGGGAGATGCCCAAATTTGACCTGGGGGTGGCATATCCCTTTAACTTTTCTGATGGTGATTATGCCACCATTGGCGTGTTATTTCTTCACATGCTATTTTTTGCATTTATTCATAGTGTTTATTGCTCAAAATAGTAAGAATGCAGGTTTTGACCTCTTCACATCTGAACAGAACTTGGTTAGGCGACACGGCTGCTTAAGTTCATGAAGATATACTAACTTAATGCAATGCAGTGGAATATTCAGTCAAGATAGTAGCATCCCATGACCAGGGAGATAAGCATGTAGTACACGCTTAAATTCTTTTCAAATCCTTATTGTGCCATTTTATTACAATTATGTGCATGGGACAAAACCTTCATAGAATTAAAATGTGGTCACTTACACAATTTATAAAGCTAAACAATACATTAATTTAAATTTAGAACAGCAGGATAATGCTTAGTCCTCCAGAAGAATATCAAGCTCTTTTTCCGTCATCAAGTCCACAAATTCTTGCAAATGCTCAGGAAATAGTTGAACAGCATCCGTATAAAGGCCCTAATCCCAATACAACAGAAAGTAAGCATTTATTTCTTCAGTAAATCATGTAGTTTGTATTAATGAAATAATACACGGCCACAATATTACTTTTGTCCAGGGAACATTTTGTAGAGCTTTATAGAAAATCTCTTTATCCACCTTCCCATCTGATACCTGAATGAATAATGATAAATTATTTAAAGTCTGTGCTTCTTGTAGTTGTATATTAGAATGTGTAGCAATGAATCTGCATTGACTATGCATTAGCTACTCATACCAGTTAATACTGAAGTGATATCATGTTAGAATATTGACAGTTTTTTTTTTTTTTTAACTAACCAAGAAATACATATACAGTCTCCAAAGTAGAGGACAATGAGGTCCCATCTTTGTTTTAGTTGCAGTTTCAAATAATCCACAGATCCTGTGACCCAGGCCATTCTCTGGCAAGGTAGGCAAGGCACTGCCATGGCAACATGATCTAGACAAATTTGAAAAATACATTTATAAGTAACAGTGATATACCTAATCATCATTTTATGTCTACCTCTGAGCAGCATCCACAGTCTGTTTCCTTTGTTGCTCAGAGACATGGCACCACATTAGTGGCATTCCTCATTATAGACTGAAAAAAGGGACGAGCTCGGCCAGCACTATGATAACAGTTCTCCACCTAAAGATGGTGAGACATCAAAGTTGAACCTCTGCACAGCAAAAACAAAAATGCAATACTTTTCTTATACCTTTTCAAATACCTGAATGTAGATGCCCCAAAGGCAAGCACAGTAAGGTCAGGTAGACAAGGCAGCTGTTAGCATCTGTCGTAGTTGAGCTAGAGGAAATACACTCACTTTGTTGTGATACCTAAGCAATGCTGCTTGCTGAATGGGTAAAGTTTCACACTCAGAAGCCTCTGACGTGTATGCTAGTGCATACACGTCAGAGGCTGGTTTGATCCCTACTGTGAGGTATTGGAAGAGAGCGTAGCAGCCAACCAGGCGCCTGTATGAATGATCTGGAAAGGCATAAATGTTTTATTCATTATATATTATTAATCCATACACCCTATTGAATTTTCTTACACAAGTGATAGACATCAGTAAGGCTAACCTTCGTTGTGTTGTTTAAGGGAGACCTGATCCAAGGTAGATAAAGAGCAGTTCAGAGCTTGGTCATATGACTTCCGAGCTTTTAATATGGAAACAGGAGAGAGCTGTTCGGAAGAGGACACAGAGGTTCCTTCAACAAGTCATGTTAGAATACGCACAGCTGGAGAGGCAGTTACATCTTTCTGTCTTCCACCAATATCTAATGCATTTTCTATCTCCAACTGTGCCCACAATAATGTCAGATTACACAGACTTGGAGATGCAAGACCATTGGTTCCTCCAAGTGCTGCTGCTGTGACAAAAACCTTCCGAGCTTCGTCAAGATTTCCTAAAAGCCACTCCAGGTGAGCATACTCACGCCACATCTCTAAAGAAGAGCGGTTGTCTGGTTCTTTCATAAAGCGCTTTGCAATGCATTTGCTTTTCTTGCCCTGTGAGTGGATATGTTTTTTGTTGCTACTGCATGCACTCCGCATAACCTGTTTTGTGGAATGTTTAAAAAAAACAAAAAAAACAACAGGTTTTGTACTTTGAAAAGGAAAATCACTGTTAAGGCCAACAGACTAAAAAGACAAAAGAGGTCATACCTTCAGTTTCTCATTCTGAATTTGGCTAAGAGACAGGATGGCTCGATGCTGAATAGGAAGTAAAAGCTGAATCATGGCAATAACATTATTTAAAAACTTTCCACCCTGCTTTCCCAGCCCTATGCACTTTGGCATTGCCTGAAGAGTAGTCATCTGCCCAACAGAGTACATCCCAGTGTGAAGAAGCTCAGAAAATGTCAGAGGTCGGACAAAGTTGTCATCTAAAAAAATGAAATGAAATTTTGTCAGTAATGTTCCATTTATGTTTGCACTTTGACTGTGAAGTATATTTTTTACTTTGATTCAGTTTCTACTTCTGTCAGTTTACCCCAGGGCAGCTGTGGCTACAAAAAGTAGCTTACCACCACCAAGTGTGGAGTGAATGAACAATGAACTGTGTCATGAAAGGCGCTATATAAATGCTATGAATTATTAGTAGCGAAAGGTTTTCCAGCAGCATTCCAGATTGGTTTGATGTGGTAATATTTACTGGTAGTCCCAGAAATGACAAAAAGTGAAGAAGAAGACCAAGCTGTAAATCTGGTGATGACAAACAAATCATGGACTGACCAATGTCGTCAAACAGAACCTTGAAAAGAAAAAGGGAACATAATTCAAACTGGATAATTGGGCACTGGATGTAGTGCTGCAATAGTGGAAGTAAGTCCTGCTGCGTCAGGAACCAGTACCTGTCTGTCAGGGCCTTCACAGTCATCCTCTGATTGGCCCTTGGATTTTTCAGGTCTCCAAGGTAACCCAATGCGCTGCTTCACGAGATGATTCCACATCTAGCCAGACTTTCCATCTGGGCTGGTTCCGATCCTTCACCTCCTCCTCTTCTTCATCTTCATCCTCCTCTTCTTCTACAAAACAATATGCACACATAATGTAAAATACAACTTAAAGACCAATATAATGGTAGATCTCTGTAGGTTGCCAATGTTATGCGATATTATACCTGCTCTTGGCTGTACCCAACCACCTCGCTCCTGCTGAAGCATCCATGCTTTCCACCCTTTTGATCCAGGCTCACCAACCCTCGCCTCACCACTGTCCCAGAAGGTCTCAAAAAATTCCACCTTAAAGGGATATGCCACCCACAGGTCAAATTTGGGCATCTCCCCACAGTCCAGAGACTAAAATAAGTGGTGGAAAGCGTTTTCCTGCTCACCCAGCCATTGTCCGAGTCTGTCGCCACTGACCGCCGCGGTATCTGCAGCTCCTCCGCCTTAGACTGGAGTCTAACGTCGCCAGAGAAAGATTTCGGCCAAAAGGAATTAATTTGCTCGATTTCCCAATTACTTGCTGTGTAGTGCGCATTCATATCGAGTGCAAATAAATGTGCAAATCAACACGGAGAGCTTGCCTTGGTCATTTTGGGTGGGAACTATTTTCCAGTGCGGAAGAATACAGCCGAATCACGCACCACGTTGTGCAACAGGGGAACTCCCTTCCCGGTGCGTAACTGGGATTCCCCTGGCAGCGTGCTGCACTTTTCTGGACTGAGATGTCTGATGTTTTTCCTGGGATCTGTTGTAGCCACTCCTCCAGTTTGGGGGTTACAGCCCCGAGTGCTCCGATCACCACGGGCACCACTGATGCCTTCACCTTCCAGGCCTTCTCCAGCTCTTCCTTGAGCCCCTGGTATTTCTCTAGTTTCTCCTGTTCCTTTTTCCTGATGTTACCATCGCTTGGTATTGCAATGTCCACCACCACGGCTCTGTTCTGTTGCTTATCCACCACCACTATGTCTGGTTGGTTCGCCATCACCATTCTGTCAGTCTGTATCTGGAAGTCCCACAGGATCTTGGCTCGGTCATTCTCCGCAACCTTCGGAGGTGTTTCCCACCTTGACCTTGGGGTCTCCAGCCCGTACTCTGCACAGATGTTTCTGTACACACGCTCCATGTATGCTTTCCCTGCCAGCATCTTACACCCTGCAGTTATGTGCTGGATTGTCTCAGGAGCCTCTTTACACAGCCTACACCTTGGGTCTTGTCTGGTGTGGTAGATCTGGGCCTCTATTGCTCGGGTGCTCAAGGCCTGCTCCTGTGCAGCCAGGATGAGGGCCTCTGTGCTGTCCTTCAGACCAGCCCTCTCCAGCCATTGGTAGGATTTCTTGATATCAGCCACTTCAGTTATGTTTCGGTGGTACGCCCCATGTAGGAGTTTGTCCTGCCATGATGGTCCCTCCAGCACCTCTTCCTCTGCACTCCACTGTCTGAGGCATTCCTTGAGTACATCATCTGTCGGGGCCTTGTCCTTGATGTACTTATGGATTTTGGATGTTTCATCCTGGACAGTGGTTCCCACACTCACTAGTCCTCGGCTTCCTTCCTTCCGGCTCGTGTACAGTCTCAGGGTGCTGGATTTGGGATGGAACCCTCCATGCATGGTCAGGAGCTTTCGTGTCTTAACATCTGTGGTCTGTATCTCCTCCTTTGGCCAGCTTATGATTCCTGCTGGGTATCTGATCACTGGCAGGGCATAGCTGTTTATTGCCTGGGCCTTGTTCTTGCCATTGAGCTGACTTCTTAGGACTTGCCTTACTCGTTGCAGGTATTTGGCTGTAGCCGCTTTCCTTGTTGCCTCTTCAAGGTTGCCATTTGCTTGTGGGATACCAAGGTACTTGTAACTGTCCTCAATGTCTGCTATTGTTCCCTCTGGGAGTGAGACCCCCTCTGTGTGGACTACCTTCCCTCGCTTGGTCACCATCCTACTACATTTCTCAAGCCCGAATGACATTCCAATGTCTGTGCTGTAGATCCTGGTAGTGTGGATCAGTGAGTCGATGTCTCGGTCACTCTTAGCGTACAGCTTGATGTCATCCATGTAGAGGAGGTGACTGATGGTGGCCCCATTTCTGAGTCGGTATCCGTAGCCAGTGCTTTCAATGATTTGGCTGAGGGGGTTCAGACCTATGCAGAACAGCAGTGGGGACAGTGCGTCTCTTTGGTATATGCCACATTTGATGGACACTTGCGCAAGTGGCTTGCCATTGGCTTCAAGGGTGGTTTTCCACAACCGCATTGAGTTTGCAATGAATGCCCTTAGAGTCTTATTGATGTTGCACAGCTCCAAGCACTCAGTGATCCATGTGTGTGACATTGAGTCATAGGCTTTCTTGTAATCAATCCAGGCAGTGCACAGGTTGGTCTGACGGGTTCTGCAATCACGGGCGACTGTTCAGTCAACCAGGAGTTGGTGTTTGGCTCCCCTGGACTTTTTGCCGATGCCCTTCTGTGCTGTGCTCATGTATTGATCCATGTGCCCACTTATCTTAGTGGGCCATGATGCCTGACATGAGCTTCCATGTTGTGGAGAGACAGGTTATTGGCCGATAGTTGGATGGGACTGTACATACATACACATATACATATATATATATATATATATATATATATATATATATATACACATACATATATACACATACATATATATATACATACATACATATACATACAAACATACATACATATACATACATACATACATATACACACACACACACATATATATATATATATATATATATATATATACATACATACAGTATACATACACATACACACACACACACACACATATATATATACATATATATACATACATACATATACATACATACATATATATATATATATATATATATATATATATATATATATATATATATATATATATATATATATATATGGACAGGAGTGCGTTTGATGCGCAGGTGGTGCGCTAAGAGCTGCGCGAGCTCGTGTGGTGACGCGCATGTCCGCGGCTACAGACTAGCCGTGTGCTAGCACACTAGCGCCGTTTAATACGATAAGTTTAATAGGAGACACGTAGCATGCAGTCAAATGTTAAATACAAACCACTATCATCTGACGTTGGTATTCTGGCGCTAATGATCGTTCTTTACATGCTAAAACATGTTAAAACATACAATAAAACCAAAACACTCTTAAAATGTTACTTACTTGCGTTGAAATTGTTGAAAAAAACTTCACTTATGTTGAAAATACCTCGACTTCTGCCAAAAAAAATAACACCAATTCAGTGTTAAAATGATACTTGCGTTGCAATTGTAGAAAACTCCACTCCTGTTGAAAAAAAATTTACTTCTGCCTCGTTATGTTGAGAATAACTCGACGTCCGCTTTGTTTTCCACCTCGTTTTGTTGAAAATAACTCGACTTTTGCCTGTTATGTTGAGAATAACTAGACTCCTGTCTCGTTGGGTAGAAATCAAAATGACTTCTGCCTCTGGAGCCAAGATGGGCGTACATCACGTCATGCATGCGCGCGCATGAGGAGGCGTTTTAAACTGACAAACCATACGGCTGTAGCTGTTTAAACTGACAAACCGTACGGCAGTAGCGGTTCTACATTGAATTACTCCCTGGGCGAGACCCCCTCCGAGCGCCCCCCAGGAATGGAAAAAAACAAAACAAAAAAAAACACAAGCCCACACAAGCCACCCCCCCAAGGAATGAAAAAAAAAAACAACACAACATTTACCACAAGCAGCCATGTTTAATTATCACTATAGAGTGGTTCTCATTCTCACAACTTTCAGAAAAGTATAAGTTATCATAACTTAAATAACATAAATAAAAAATAATAAATAAACTCTACACATAAAAGTGGCAAAAATATATACAATCAGATATATAAATAGAACCATCGGCTGCTCGATTATGGAAAAAATCATAATCATGATTATCTGTCAATATTGAAATCACAATTATTCAAACGATTTTTTCAAAATCCCCTACCTACACCCCCTACCTACACACACACATACACACACTCACACACACACACACACACACACACACACGCACACACACACACACACACACACACACACACACACAAAGTGGGCTACTCTCCCCTTAAACATTTATTCTTCTTCTGTCTTATTCTACAGATTGCACAGGCACACACACACACACACAAAGTTATCACACACAGCTATTCCTCACTTTCCTCACACAGATTTCTCCTCAGTATAATATAATATAATATAATATAATATAATAAATATAACATATATAATTAATATAATTAATACAATATAATAGCGCTAAAATAGAATAGTGATATGACAAACACATTTCATGACATGACTTACCAAAAGCAAAGATGAGATACTGTCCAGCAAATCCGAAAGAGCTCCCAGATAAAGTGTAATTCACGTCACGTAGCCTCTATTGAAAATGCCGATCGCGTATCTCTACAAAGTCCCGTGTAAAGTGTGTCTTTGTACGTTGTATTCATAGTAAATACCACGGAGGGTGAACGATCGATTTAAAAGTGATTAAATGTTGGGTTATACTAACTTCGTTTACTATTGTCTTCTGTAGTTTCCGTGTTCCCGATGCGAGCGTGTGCGTTCTTGGTAGGAGCTATCATTGGTCAATTCCTGGTAGCAACTAGTGCCGTGACATTGATCAAATCGTGGCCGCAGAGAGGGAAGGGGTGACTCCTCTCTCTATCTTCTCTTCCTTTTTCTCTCGCACCAGTGTAGGCGCCAGCAGGTCTCTGCGCTGCGCATTGGCCCATGTGGAAGGGAATGTATTTCGCGGGCACGTGCAGCCAGAGGGGGCGCCAATTTGCCAATTTCCTACACAGGGATATGATAGATAATTTTTTTTTTTCAAGCGCCCCTCACGAAGTTGCGCCCTGGGCAATTGCCCCACTCGCCTCCCCCAAGAACCGCCTCTGAGCTCAGCTGTTTGTTAAACCATTACATCATGCGCGCTTGCGCAGTAGCGCTCATCTCGAGGAGGCGTCTTAAACCATTACATCATGCGCGCTTGCTCAGATCTCGAGCAGGCGTCTTAAACTGACAAATGCGCGCTTGCACAGATCTCAAGGAGGCGTCTTAAACCATTACATCATGCGCTCTTGCGCAGATCTCGAGGAGGCGTCTCAATCTGACAAAGCGTCTCAATCTGACAGTACACCCCCTTCGGGCCGCGCAGGGCCTGAAAACATCAAGGCCGACGTAGCTAAAGGGAGGACATGCTTTGAGCCGTTCTGGAGGAAGATCTGCCATGCATTGCCCTTCCTGTTTTCCACGGAGTTTGCGGCAGATGATGCATTTGTCGATCACTGAATTAACAAGTCTTTTGCCACCTAATATCCACAGACCTGCTGCTCTGATTGCCCCTTCTATCAGGTGACGACCCTGGTGCTTGACATGCTCATGGTAGTGGCGAGTGAGCAGGAGGGAGACATGGCTGTCTTTGGGGAGAATTATTGGGCTCTTTTCAAAGTTCTCGAACTCGGAATGTTTAAGTCGGTCTCCAACTGAAATAAATGTTCAGGACATGGCTGAATTTTAGCACGGGGCTCTGCTTGGGGATTGGATTGCCAGCTTTGAGTGCACACAGTTCTTTTCCAAAAGCGACCTGTTGAGTCTCTTGAAGAATGACATGCTTTGCTTGAGTCATTTCGTCTTGTGTTCGAGGTAAGTCACATTTGTGCTATCCTTTGCATTCACTGTTTGGGTTAGTGCCATTGAAAGATTTTGCGATGTGGATGAGGAATGCTACTGCTGTGAATAAGGATTTGAAGTTGGAAAAGCGCTCAAAGGGTTTGCAAGTGAGGATTTGGACGTGGGTAGCGCACGTTTTTACTTGTGGCCTGATTTCACAGTCTTTGTCTGGTTCAACCAATTCAAAGTTTTTGGTTTCTTGTTTTAACTCTGCAGGTGGACGACGAAGAAAAGAAGGTCCAGTGAACCAGATTGTTTTGGTTAGTTGAGTTGCTGTCAGTGAGCGTGATGCATGATCTGCAGGGTTTTCCTCGGTGCGCACATAGTGCCACTGTTCTGGTTTTGAGGACTGACGAATGTGCTGCACTCTGTTGTGAACATATGTGTAGAATCTTTTTGATTCATTGCAGATGTAGCCCAAGACCACCTTACTGTCCATATAAAAGTGAACCGCGTCAAACTGTATGTCCAACTCATCCAGAGTAAGATCGGCCATCTCTACAGCCAAGACGGCGGCACACAGTTCAAGTCTTGGTATAGTGGGTTCTGACTGGGGGGCTAGCCTCGCCTTGCCCATAACAAATCCGACGCCAACTTTGTCATCTTCATGCACTGCTTTTAAGTAGGCCACAGCGCCAATAGCTTTGGTTGAAGCATTTGAAAATAGACATAGTTCTTTGTGTTTCGCTTGACTGAGGGAGGTAGATGTATACGTTCTTGGGACATGGAGATCTCTTAAGTCTTTGAGGGAATCTCTCCAATCTTTCCATTTACTTTGCTTGTCTTCCGGAAGTGGTGTGTCCCAATCTGAGGTTTCTGAAGTGAGTTCTCTGAGTAGAGCCCTTCCTTGGATAGTGACTGGTGCTAATAGTCCCAAAGCATCAAAGATACTATTAACAGATGACAGGACACCACGCCGAGTGAATGGTTTGCTTGTGGTAGCCACTGAGAAGGTGAACGTGTCTGTCCTTGTTTCCCAAATGAGACCTAGACTTCGCTGTGATTGAGTTTCTTCGCCACCAAGATCTAGGTCTTTAACAACTGCTGCACAATCTTCAGGGCAGAAGGCCTGCATGACTGCCTGTGAGTTGGAAGCAAACTTGTGCAGGCGTAGGTTGGACTCAGCAAGTGACGCTTGAGTTCTTTGGAGCAAGTCAATTGCTTTGGCTGGAGAAGGCAAAGAGATCAGGACATCATCAACGTCTCTCCACAAACTTGACTGTGTCAGCCCCATAGTCTTTTGCTCCTGCTTGAATGGCCTTGCGCAGTCCGTAAACAGATACCGCAGAAGATGGTGAGTTGCCAAACACGTGGACTTTCATTCGATAATCAATGACTTCCTCGTCAACATCTTTGTCCTTATGCCACAGAAAACGGAGGTAGTTACGATGGTCCTCGTGCACCATGAAACAGTGAAACATCTGCTGTATATCGGCCATGATCGCAATGGTTTCTTTGCGGAAACAAAGGACCCCCCCCCCATAAGACTGTTATTCAGATCAGGGCCAGTAAGGAGCACATTGTTGAAGGAGACACCGGAGTGCTGGGCACTGGAATCAAAAACTACCCTGATCTTGTTGGGCTTTTGAGGATGGTAAACCCCGAATGTTGGAAGATACCAGCACTCTTCTCCTTGCATTAGTGCAGGTGCTACTTCGGCATGGCCATTGGAGAAAACACCCTTCATAAACTCCACATATTGTTACTGCACGTGGGGTTTCCTCTGCATATTTCATTTTAGGGAAGAAAACCGACTGAGTGCTAGCTCTCTTGGCATTTGCTGGTGAGGCTCTTTAAATGGAAGAGGGGCAACCCAACTATTGTCATCGTCTCTGTACATGCCCTTGTCCATTATCTCTAAGAAGAGGGTGTCCTCTATGGAGGGAGCTAGCTTATTGTCATTTTCAGTGTGGTTAAAAACTGTTTGTCCCAGAGTTCGCTCTGGGGCTTTGCTGGGCCTGTCTGCATGAGGCATTCCTTTGAGTTGCAGAAAGTTCTCACATTGTCCAAAAACTGTGGGTTGGCCATTTTCAAGAATGACTGTCTTGAATGAGTTAACTGTTTGTTTATGGACGTTACCTACACACACCTCCCCGACTACAACCCACCCTAAATCTAGGTGCTGGGCAAAGGGTGCATGATGAGGGCCATTGACTTGTTTCCTGACTTTATGTGCACGCAAAACATCTCTCCCTAGTAGCAGGAGTATTTCTGCATTTGGGTGTAGCTCTGGAATGTACTTTGCTATAGACCGGAAGTGTGGCTGGTGCAGTACAGCACTTGGAGTAGGGATTTCACTTCTATTGTTAGGAATATCCTGACATTCAATAAGAGGTGGCAGTGGGATTACCACTGACCCATCTAAAGGCTCAATTTGAAAGCCTTGAGCCATTTTGCCCCAACTTTCAACAAGGCCAGAGCAGGTTCTCAAGTTGTAGCAGACAGGCTCATTTTTAACATTGAACAGTTCAAAGAACTCAGGCCTAGCTAAGGAACGGTTGCTCTGATCATCGAGGATGACATAAGCTTTAACAAGCACTGTCTTTGCAACCTTTAGGGTAAACGTGAGTGAGACATATTTGGGAACAAGAACGACCCCACTGACCTGAACCGCACACTTCCATACAGCTTGTAGTTACCGCAATGCTGTCAGAGCCTTCTCCCTCCCCACCATCCTCTTGACCAGGGTTAGGAGCCTTGTTGGTTCATGGTGGAGGTCCAGGATGCATGACTGTGTCGTGAGTTGTACTGTCACATTCAGAGCACTTTACTGTACATTTACAGTCCTTGGCAAGATGAGTGTCTGAAGAGCAGCACTTAAAACAGATACCTTTCTCCTTGAGGAAGGCCTTTCTTTCATCCAGTAGTTTGTTCCTGAATGTCCTGCACTTCTTAAGGGGGTGAGGTTTATTGTGCAGTGGGCAATTCTTGTTAATGTCCTTATTGGGGGGTGTAATGTTCGTCTTGTGCACAGCAATTGGTTTTGCAGAGGTGAAATTCTTTAGGTTGGGTCTTTCTAGTTTCAAATGTGCTTGGCTGATTTGTTGGTTGAAACTTGGATCATTGCGTTTCTTTGCCTCTCTGCATATAAACCTACAGAAGAAGTCAAATGGTGGAAAACAGCCATGATTATCCTCTTTGTACTGTGAGCCTTAGGACATCCATTTCTCCTGGAGTCCGTACGGGAGTTTGTCAACGATTGGTCCGATTCGACGAGAAGTGTCTAGATAGAGCAAGCCAGGGAGGTATCCGTCCTCCTTAGCGCCTTGGATCTCTTGTAAAAGGTCCCCCAGCTCCCGCAGCTTTATACTGTCTTTTGTTAATCTGAGAAAACTGTCCAGCCTTTGAAAGAGTGATTTTTCAATTATTTCAAGGGCCGCATAACACTCATGAAGTTGCTCCCATGTCTTCTATAGAGCTATTGTGGACTTATTGACGTGTACTGAGCGAATTCGTTCTGATTGCTTGACTCTCTTCCCAACCATTTTGTCATGAGGTCGAGCTCTTGGGTTGGTGTGAGATGGACCTCTGCTGTTGCAGCAATGAATGAAGAGTGCCATGCTCTGAAAATCTCTGGCCTGTCATCATACTAGTAGAGACCTGAAGTGATTAGGTCGCAACGTGCCATGTACTGTGCAAATGGATCAGCGAGATGTGACATGCTTGCAGGTGTATTGTAGTGAGGCATGAATGGGCTGGAAAATGGGCTGAGAGCGTTCTTTGTTTGTTCAACTTTTGGTTTAGTCTCAACTTTAGGAGGGACAGATGTATTTTTAATGAGCTTTGACCTACTGCTGATGGGTGGTGGCTCTGGGTCTGAAACTTCATCTTTAGGTGAGTGCTAGGTGATGAATGTGCCATCTGAGAGCACATTTTGCGGGTGAGTAGTTGGGACTGGTGGGGGGCCTTGGAGTTTGCTTAAGTCCATTTGAGACTGCACATATTCATTTGTTCTTTCTCTTTTTACTCTGTCCGATACTGATCTTCTGCTTTTAATCCCATCTTGTATTGCTTCTGCTTCCTCTAGCACTTTTGCTTCAGCTACTGCAGCATCTGCCTCTCTGTTTAGCGTTAGCACTTGTAGCTCTGCGTCAATTTTAAATTTTTCCAGTCTTATCTGTGCTTCTTTGCTTGCATATGATGCTCTCACCTTTGCTGCCTCTGGTTTAGCTCGAGCATGGGCAGCGCTCTTTACAGAAGATGATGTGCTGTTGGATCCCGTTGCTGCTGATCTGTTGCTGGCTGACATTTTGACCACGATAAAGAACCGAATGCTGCCTTTTCACTGTCCACGATGAAGCACCAAATGCTGCCTTTTCGCTGTTATGTCCTCTCTATGACACTGAATTAAACCACTGAAGAAGAACCACGGGAGTAGGTTTTGTACTTTAATTTCCCTCTACAGATGGTGAAAACTGTAACATACAATATCGCTCTTAGAATCTGAGCTGAATATGAAACAAAACAAAGTACTTTCATCTCATATAAAACTTTACATGTTCACTTATTAAGGGGGGGGGGGGGGGGGAATGAAGCAACTAATGAGAGCTATATAAATGAAGTTATTACCTATTGGTTCTCAGCAGTGTTGTATAGTAACGAAATAATAATACTTCACTACTGTACTTAAGTACATTTTGGGAGACTTTGTACTTTACTTGAGTTTTTAAAAAAATGACAACTTTTACTTTTACTTCACTACATTTCCGAATTTAATTGCGTACTTTTACTCCGATACATTTTCAATGTGCCGTTTAGTTACTCGTTACAAAAAAAACCTCTACTGACTGCATAACATAGCATAGAAATTAACTTTGTGTGACATTGTTTCGGTTACACAAAGCGTATTTGACGATGTCGGAGCTAACAGGCTACCTAGCTTTTTCGGCTCAAGGGAAGGCTTAGCTGTAGGCTAAGTGTAACGAAGGAGAAAGGAGTTTCATGGATATCACCAAACCCAATATTTTCGACAGTGCTCCATATGACACAAAACTACCATGGGTGAGCCCAACATGGTGTTTTACAGTAGAATTAAGGGCCCAATTGCAAAAAACCCTCTTCCTCCAAAAACACTCCTTCAATGGTGTTATGTATGCCTTATTTTCAGCACTGTTATTAAAAAAAAAAAAAAAGGTTTATTAAATTCAGACTGCCTTTGCTTGATACTTTTACTTGTACTTTTAATTACATTACTTGAGTACATTTATTTTTACATTACTTGTCATACTTAAGTACAAGAAGTTCCAGATACTTTAAGACTTTTACTCAAGTAACATTTCAGTCAGTGACTTCGACTTTTACCAAAGTCATTTTTGGGAGGGGTACCTATACTTTTACTTGAGTTTGATTTTCCACTACTTTATACAACACTGGTTCTCAGTTTGTTTTATCATCATCGTCAGTCGCTGTGTGCGCTTAGCAGCTGAAACTAGTCTGCCCAACAACAGAACAATCTATTTTCTGATTGGCTGAAACTGAGATTTTTTTCCGGGGAGCGGGGCGGGGAGGAGGGGGGAGCAGCACAAATGAAGAATCTGAGCTGAATATGAAACAATACAAAGTACTTTCATCCAGGGCTCTCAAGTCTCACGCATTGAGAGTGTGACACACGCAATTCGACGTTTTTTTTTTTTGTGCCCAGAAAATCGGTCTGTGTGGCTTAGTTTATGCAGGCTCCGCGCGTTTTCAGAGAAAAAAACTCCCCCTGCTCCGGGCGCACGGTCCGAGCGGAGGCCGGAGCAGACGCGCCGTCCCCCGGGCACGTCCTGAGCCTCAGTCCCGGTGCCACGTCTCCTCTGAGACGCACCGACTCCGGTCCCGGTGTCTCCGTCTGTGCGTAACGTGTCCCCCCCGACGGCTTACGCGCGGCCCAGAGCCGAACTGCTCATGGTGAGACATGGTGAGACGCGGTGAGACGCGGGCCCGGTGCATTAACCAGACTCTTACATGAATCCGTTAAAAATGTCCCGCTCCCCCCCGCCCCGGTCCCTCCTCCCCGCCCCTCTCAGCGTGCACTGACAAAGTGCGGTGATGATAAAACAAACTGAGAACCATCAGGTAATAACTTCATTTATATAACTCTCATTAGTTGCTTTGTAGTTTAAGTTTGCTCTTTAGACAAACAGGGCTCTCAACACGCAATTCGACGTGTTCACACGCTCACACGGCATTTCTCACGCAATTCAAGCTGAAAACGCGCGGTGCCTGCATAAACTGAGCCACACAGACCGATTTTCTGGGCACCAAAAAAAAAATCAGCGTGAGAAATGCCATGTGTGGCGTGTGAGCGTGTGAACACGTCGAATTGCGTGTGTCACACTCTCAATGCGTGAGACTTGAGAGCCCTGTTATAATATTTTGTGAAACAAAGAGTTCATCAAATAAAAAAGACTTCTGTAATACATTTACATTTCTCTGCACAAATATTTGGACTTATTGCTATTTTTGGGGTATATTTGCCATGAGTTTTCTGATCTGGCCCTTTGGGATCAAAGTAGGTTGGATACGGCCCCCGGACCAAAATGAGTTTGACACCCCTGCTATAGATGTTTACAAACTTATAAACGCATCGAGAAACTCACGGCATTGCCTGATTTGAGCTCCAAGGTGGATATGATTGACAAGACCATCGTAGCAGATCACACGTGCTGTCTGCCACTAAAAAACGGCAAACCGGAAGTGGAGCGGCAAAACCGGAAGTGGCGCGGAAAAACCGGAAGTGACAATATTCCGCTATTTTATCTTAATCTAAACCATAAATGCATTGAAATATCCCTGAAAATACCTCTAAATCACCATAGAGCCTATCTAAGATTTTTTTAACACATTTCTTTGTAAACATAAAATTAAAGAAATTATTTATTAAACAAACAATTGCCTTAAAGGCAACACACACACACACACACACACACACACTGTTAAGTGGACAATGAAACATTACTTAAAGGGACAGTGTGTAAGATTTTTACCCGTTAATTACTGAAATTGGAGATACCCATTCAAAAATGCATTGTTTTCCAAGCCTTTTCACTTCCATCATGAAATCAAAGTATGCTTTTGGACTTAGATATAGTCACATAAAAGGGGGATCTTCCCCATGCAGAGGCAGCCATTTTGAATACGAGAGCCGCAGAAGGACATTTGGGCTCCGCCTTCGCCTTCGGCAAGGCTCGTGGTTTTGGGTAAACAACACAAGCATGCTCATAATGGATCTAACACGTGTTTTGGACTAAATTGTTTTACTGGATTTTATTCGCTGGATCCTTACGGACAAATTGAGAGCAAGTTTATGGTGAAATACGTTTGACCTGTGCAAAGCATTCTAAGGTAAGCCAGGGCTCTCAAGGCTCACGCCTTGAGAGTGTGACACACGCAATTCGACGTATTCACACGCGCACACGCCACACATGGCATTTCTCACGCTGATTAGTGTTTTTTTTATTTTATTTTTTTTGTGCCCAGAAAATCGGTCTGTGTGGCTTAGTTTATGCAGGCTCCGCGCGTTTTCAGCGCCGCCCCCTCCCCCTGCTCCCCCGAGCAGGGGGAACAGGGGGAGGGGGGGGTCGGCGCGTCTGCTCGCCGTCCCCCGGGCACGTCCTGAGCCTCAGTCCCGGTGCCACGTCTCCTCTGAGACGCACCGACTCCGGTCCCGGTGTCTCCGTCTGTGCGTAACTTGTCCCCCCCGACGGCTTACGCGCGGAATACGCGCGGCCCAGAGCCGAACTGCCCATGGTGAGTCGCGGTGAGACGCGGTGAGACGCGGGCCCGGTGCATTGACCAGACTCTTACATGAATCCGTTAAAAATGCCCCGCTCCCTCCTCCCCGCCCCTCTCAGCGCGCACTGACAAAGTGCGGTGATGATAAAACAAACTGAGAACCATCAGGTAATAACTTCATTTATAGAACTCTCATTAGCTGCTTTGTAGTTTAAGTTTGCTCTTTAGACAAACAGGGCTCTCAACACGCAATTCGACGTTTTCGACACGCTCACACGGCATTTCTCACGCAATTCAAGCGCCCGGGAAAAATTGTTCACTCGCACCTCCCCCCCACCCCCCCCCCCCGGTCCTCGGAAATTACAGTCACACGCACGACCCCGCTCAAAACTTGAGAGCCCTGGGTAAGCTAACCTACTAATCAGATTTCCAAAACCTCCTTTTTTCACCTCCGTAATATTTCCAAATTACGCCCCTCCCTCTCTCTCCCAGCTGCAGAGAAGCTCGTCCATGCCTTTGTCTCCTCCAGGTTGGACTACTGTAATGCACTCCTCATCGGGATCTCTGGCAGGAGCCTTCAAAAGCTCCAATACATCCAAAACAGCGCTGCCAGGGTCCTGATGAGGGTGCGGAAACACGAGCACATCACCCCCATCCTTCACACCCTGCACTGGCTTCCTGTTCACCTCCGTATTGAATACAAGATCCTCCTGCACACCCATCACTGTCTGCACGGTGCGGCCCCCACCTACCTCACCGAACTACTCACACCTCAGACCTCTACCAGGACCCGGTCAGGCCAGCAGCACTGTCTGATTCCACCCAGGACACGGCTAAAGACCATGGGTGACAGGGCCTTTCAAGCCGCAGCTCCCCGTCTGTGGAATACCCTTCCCGACCACCTTAGGGCCCCACAGTCGGTGGATGCTTTTAAAAGTGCACTAAAGACTCACTTGTTCACAAGAGCCTATGGCTAATTGGCCCCATAATATGTTGTGTTTTTATCTTGCTATGTTTGTATTCTGTCTGTGTTTTTACCCTGTTTTTAAATGCTGTGTAGCACTTTGAGATTGTTTTTTCAATGTAAAGTGCTTTATAAATAAAATCTATTATTATTATTATAACCTCGTTTTGTGATTTTCCGTATAAAAGCCCCATGTGCTCGGGGAGTGATTGCTGTGCTGGGAAATGAATTGCATAGTCAAAAAGAGGAGACTGTAAGGTTTCATTTGATGTGTCGAGTGTCATGGTACATGATCGGGAATTTCATGAGAAAAGAAAGAGAAAAAAAAACGGGACCGCGCCCGGGTGACCCTCGAGGTCTGCCGTAGCTAAAACAGAAAGTGCAATAGCACCATCCACCTATGCGCCATGAATCCTACACACTGGGGCTTTAATATAATACGTTGCTTACTCTTCAGATTGTCTATAGTCTTTTCTTCATTTTCACACAAAGCAAGGAAAAGTGCTCCCCTATTGATGCAGTTTTCAGGCGTTCTCGTAGGCAATAAGACGAGCCTCAGATCTAAGCAATTGCCTACTTGCTGTAGAATAATATCTTTCATCTCCACATCCACCTCCACCGTCATTCTTCTTATCTTTAGCCTTTTGTTTCTTATTTGATTCAAAGTCATCCCATGTAACTCCTTGTCTGTGAGGGTCTATGCCCAGTATGGATGCCCCTTTTCTTCTGTACCTATATCCAACACAACTATTGTGTATTATTGCTTTGTATAATTTCACATTAAAGTGTCTCATCTGTCAATCATTCTGAATGTGTCTCTACCTGGCAACATCCCCTCTGTAAAGTGACTTATAAGTCCAGGTGGCTGGGTTTGGCTTCTGGTCAACACAGAATGCCTCTTTCTGAGCAGACGTGAGGGCATCAAGCCATACGAATTTACTTGCAAATACATCACTTTCAGGTCTGTAAAAATCAGTGTTTACACCTAAGCAATACACATTCTGTACAATGTTAGATATTCTGTCCTGGCTATACAAACCTATCAGTATCTTGCTCCTTTTTTAGGTCACTTGGGAAGACAGTTTCAGAGTCAGACCCGCTGCTGTCAGAATGACCACGCTGCTTTTTGTGTTTCTTTTTCTTTTTCTTCTTTTCACTTTTCTTCCGTTTCTTTTTGTGAGGTACTTTGCTCTCATCCTCATCCCGTTCTTCAACAGAGCTTGCATCCCTAATATATTAATGACAGTTAAGAATATTACACTGAGATGTAAATTAATATGTGAGAATGTTGTTCATAGATTTCAGTTCAGCATTCAACACCATAATCCCACAGCAGCTCATTACCAAACTGGACCACCTGGTAGAGGTAAGATCGGGCCTAAAAAATCCAGCCCGACCCGACTCGGCCCGCGGGTATTAATGCCCGACCCGGCCTGAGCCCGACCAATTAACTTGATTTGCAGGCCCGAGCCCGAAGCAAACCCGAAATTTCATATTTTATTTGTGAGGGGCGTTTTTTTGAAACAAATGATAATATAGATGTTTGACGATCATCAATTTTGCTAGTACAGCTGTTTAAATGCCTGCTCAGCGTCGAATGTTCCCCCTAATGTTTTATGTGTCTGAGCAAACACACTAACTCCCTGAGCGCTCCTTGGACTCCTGTGCGCGACATCCGACATGCACCCCCGCTACACGCGGAAAGAGCTGCGCGTGCTCGCGGCTTACACCGGTAGAAGTTTAATACGAGACACATACTTTTGTTTCTGAATACTGGACGATTCCCCCGTATTCAGATGACCCCGCGGCTGAAAAAAAAAGCGGAACTCTTTCATCCCTGCGCTGCATAGGTTTTCTTGTGCGCTGAGAATGTGTGAGCAGTGCGCAACTGCACAGGCGCGGAGAGGGAACGTCGAGGTGCCAGTCTTTTTGCTCTCGTATGAAAGCAAAGCGCCACATTGACTACATTCAGCGAAGCCAACGCAAGTTTCTGTAGCATTTTCAACAATCAATTTGAAGCTTTTCCACACCTCACTCTTACCGGTGCGTGTTTGTCTTTTCAGTTCTCCTGTCTTTAGTTTATCCTTAACTTCTTGCTCCTCCATATTGGGGATACCAGGTCAAAATAGATGCGGACTTGCGGAGGGGAAGATTATTAAGAGCGGCTCCTGTTTAATAGTTAAATAGCAATTACCTTACAGCGCCTTCTCTGTTTTATCCAAATTATTTATTTTAAAACAAGTATTCCTTAGTTTAGTATCCACACATCGTTTTATTATACATTTTTATAAACATATATTTATTTTTTTAAAAAGTCAGCGAGAGAGAAGCCCGGCCCGAGCCCGAGCCCGACCCGAAGCAATGATTGACATTTTAGGCCCGAACCCGACCCGAAATTCGGGTCGGGTCAGGTCGGGCTCGGGCTCGGGCTTAAGATCTTACCTCTACCACCTGGGGCTTCAGACTTCACTGTGTAATTGGCTGCTGGACTTCCTCAGTGAGAGGCCACAAGCAGTGCGGGTCGTCAGAAACACCTCGAGCTGCATTAGACTGAGCACAGGAGTCCCCCAGGGCTGTGTGCTGTGTGTGAAATAATTCACTATATGTTGAACACATATGGCAGAATTGACAATAAAGCTGACTTTGATCTTGATCTTTGAAAAGTGGACTAAGGGAGTGTGACCTCACCCATAGTGTTTGGCTCCAGTAAAATCAAGCTTCGGAACAAATTGGCCGAATTCCATATTAGGAAAATATATTTTTTTTACCGACAAAATAGATAATAGAGTGATTTACTCAATAGAGTGGGTTGATACGACCATTTAAAGACCAAAATGACAAGACTCACTGTAAAAGTTACAGAGAGAGGGGCAACAATTTTTCAATGTAAAGTCAATTGGAGCCAAAGTCAATGGAGTCGATTTGGATCACACAGGCTAGCAGATTAGAGAGCTGTAGATATATGCACTTGTACAGTACATACTTAAAGAGATATGCCACCCCCAGGTCAAATTTGGGCATCTCCCCACAGTCCAGAGACTAAAATAAGTGGTGGAAAGCGTTTTCCTGCTCACCCAGCCATTGTCCGAGTCTGTCGCCACTGACCACCGCGGTATCTGCAGCTACTCCGCCTTAGACTGGAGTCTAACGTCGCCAGAGAAAGTTGTGCAACAGGGGAACTCCCTTCCTGGTGCGTAACTGGGATTCCCCTGGCAGCGTACTGCGTGATTCGACTGTATTCTTCCGCACTGGAAAATAGTTCCCACCCAAAATGACCAAGTCAAGCTCTCCGTGTTGATTTGCACATTTATTTGCACTCGATATGAATGCGCACTACACATAAAGTAATTGGGAAACGCATCGAGCAAATTAATTCCTTTTGGCCGAAATCTTTCTCTGGCGACGTTAGACTCCAGTCTAAGGCGGAGGAGCTGCAGATACCGCGGTGGTCAGTGGCGACAGACTCGGACAATGGCTGGGTGAGCAGGAAAACGCTTTCCACCACTTATTTTAGTCTCTGGACTGTGGGGAGATGCCCAAATTTGACCTTGGGGTGGCATATCCCTTTAAGCACGCACTTGTACATACTTAAGTTGGTATTTTGTTGCTTGCGTGTGCTTTCAACATATATCTTACAGAAAGTTAGAGGAAGATTATGTGGTTTCTTTTGGTTGGAAGACACAATGAAGACCAAGAAAATGGAATTCTGCCAAGATCAGACCACAGAGTATAGCTTAAACATGGGCCAAAGTATTTCATTTTGCTGTGAAGAATTGCATATTTTATAATCATGTTTCTGGAGAGGTTGAGGCGGGGTGACTGCAGAAGAACTGAATGTTTGCTTGATAAAGCCTTGGTAATTCTTCCCCCACGTGTGTGTTTTCAGTCCCGTTGTGCTCAAGTGAATGTGCCTTGGTATAATTTGAGGGGATCACTTTCAACAGGCTGTTGTGTGAAGAGCCCAGCCATAGAAAGGTTCCATCCTCTCCACTTTTGTGAACGGCTGCAGTTGACAGAAAATCCCTGTCCTGCCACAGCTGTTGCTAAGAAACCACTCATTCAAGGCTGTTGATCTTTCGATAGGTAAGGAAATGCTTCAGAATAATGACTGCACTAGGACTTAACAAACCAATAACATGACATTTCAAAAAACAAGATGTCTCACACTAATGCTTTTGGATTTTTTTCCCTTAATATACCCTAGGATGCAAATGAAAGCATACAAGGACGTGTCTAATTCTGTGGCATTTAAGGGAAAGCAAATGGCTCTTACTAATTGCATCTAAACTTCATAAGTGATTTTATGGACTTTCCAAATGCAGTACCTGGGTGGGTAAGAGGGTTAAAGGTCCCATTCTTACTCTATTAAACAGTTCGTCAGCCATTACTCTGTTTACTTTGTACAATGAGGAACAAAACAAAATCCCTTCTCTTGATCATAAAGTTACTTTGGGTGGTCCATTTGAAAATTATGCAAGGATGAAAATGCAGTGGACCTTTTGCCACTAGCACACCATATTTTAGTTTATCTGAGCAGTGATTCCTATGTTTTTAAATACACACTACTTCAGTTTGTTTTCTTTCATTTGAGTCCTTGTCCAATCAGAGTGTTTTATACACACACACACGCACACACACACACACACACACACACACATACACACACACACACACACACATACGCACATTTTATATATACTGTATATATATATATATATATATATATATATATATATATATATACACCCCTAATATATATCTATTAGGGGTGTAAAGATGAACCGATTTGGATCGATTATCGGTCTGTGACCTCTGCGATCTGAGTGTACCGATCAGCGGCCAAAGCCATTAATTGTGAAACATCTGTGTTTACTCTTTTTAAACCACAATGATAACAGAAACTAAGGGTGGGTATTGGCAAAGAAGTCACGATTCAATTCGAATCACGATTCATATGCCACGATGCGATACTATCACGATGCATCACGATACTTGAATTATTGCGATGCATTGCAATATATTCGACATACTTCAGTGAAAATGTACCAAAAAAAAGAGGATAACTTAAATATCAGTGGCTGTGTATCTGGGTAGTGTCTTCAATTGATACATAACTCTGAGCAACTCAATTCATAACTGAATTTATTGAATAACAAAAACAAATAAACCAAACCAATAACAAAAAAAGTGCATAGGATTTTTTCTAAAACAAAAAAATGATGTTCAAACATTTGCCATTTTGGAGGTAGCTACCATCATAACAAACAATACCCTTTCACAAAGAAAAAAGTGCATAGGATTTATAAAAAAAAATAAACGAATAATTAATTAATTTATGTATTAATATTAAATATTAAATTATTAAATATTAAATGATTAATTAATAATAATTGATTTTTGGCATCAAGAATCAATGCAGTATATTGTGAAAGTTAGTATCGCGATGCATTGTCATGACGATTATTTTGCACACCCCTAACAGAAACTATCCAAATCACCCTGATCAAAAGTTTACATACCCTTGTAATTTGGCCTGATAACCTGCACAAAACTTGACACAAATAGGATTGAAGGGCTATTTAAAGGGACAGTGTGTAAGATTTTTACCCGTTAATTACTGAAATTGAAGATACCCATTCAAAAATACATTGTTTTCCAAGCCTTTTCACTTCCATCATGAAATCAAAGTATTCTGTTGGACTTAGATATAGTCACATAAAAGGGGGATCTTCCCCATATTAGAGGCAGCCATTTTGAATACGAGAGCCGCAGAAGGACATTTGGGCTACGTTTATACGGCGACGATCAAAACAGAAGACGCAAAAGTGGCGTCTCGTCTTCAATTTTTTATCCGCGTTTATACGAAGACGCAAAAGTGGACGCAAAAGCCAGCGAAGGGAGGCGCTGGACTGAAAAAAACAAAAAAACAAAACAAAAAAAAACCCATCACAACAGCGTCAAGTTACATTTCTAACCACGACTGTACCGGCTGTGGGGTCTCCCCTTACACAAGTGTGGAAGTCTAACGCATGACATTAGCGGACTATGTAGCCCGCTTAAAGAGCTCGAACGATGGGCATACGTGACCCGCCATCTCAGGGCCCCTGTCTGGTTCTACCCACGTCAGACGGCTCCTGGGCACTGCGGGTCCGAGGGCTGGTAGCTCGGTGCGGCGCGGGCCGCTCGCGCTCGACCCCTCGGAGGTGAGACCGAGACGAACCGTATCCTTCCCAGTGGCCTTATCACGGAGCCCCTCCGCGGGGGTACGGCAGGCGACCGTACCCCCTAATCCCACGGACCGAGCGGGGGCCGGCTATCGTCAGACACTATTTCTCAAAGCTGCCCGTAAGAGACTTCCCCCGCCCCGGGGTCTCGAACCAAGTATACCGGAGCCAGGGCAACTTCCCCGTCCGGTCCGTGCGCGAGGCGCGGCGGCACGCAACTACCGGTGCTCACGACCCGCTGGAGCCGGTAGTGGTGGTCCACCGGTGCTCAGGACCCGCTGGAGCCGGGTAAGGGGCCGGTGGTCCTCCTCCGCTAATACCACCACCGGTGCTCAGGACCCGCTGGAGCCGGGATAAGGGGCAGGAGCCGGCCCCTTATCCCGGCTCCAGCGGGTCCTGAGCACCGGTGGACCACCACTACCGGCTCCAGCGGGTCGTGAGCACCGGTAGTTGCGTGCCGCCGCGCCTCGCGCACGGTCCGTGCTCAGGACCGCTGGAGCCGGCCCCTTATCCCGGCTCCAGCGGGTCCTGAGCACCGGTGGAGCCACCGGTGCGCTGGAGCCGGGATAAGGGGCCGGCTCCAGCGGCTCCACCGGTGCTCAGGACCGGTGGAGCCACCGGTGCGCTGGAGCCGGGATAAGGGGCCGGTGGTGGTCCTCCTCATTGTATTGCCGCATCTATGTGACGTAAACGTGTACTGACGTGAGCAGATCTGACCAGTTTTGCGTCTTGGGCACTTTACACGGAGACGCTACAGCGGAGCGTATTTAACTTTTCCACTCTGGAGGGTGGTTTCAGATTTTTGCGTTTTTAGGCCCCAAAAACGCCGTCACCGTCTAAACGAAAGGCACTTCCGATAAAATATTTTGTCGTTTTTACCCGTAAGCGTCCTCGTGTAAACGGGCCCTTGGGCTCCTCCTTCGCCTAGGCTCCTGCTAGCGCCTGCTCAGCCGCGCTGCATGTGGGAGCGAAGGAGAGGAGAGGAGAGGAGAGAAGGGGAAGGGGAGGGGGGAGGGGGGAGCCTCGTGGTTTTGGGTAGACAACAAGCATGCTGCTGTATCACACGTCATAATGGATCTAACACGAGTTTTGGACTAAATTGTTTTACTGGATTTTATTCGCTGGATCCTTACGGACAGATTGAGGCCAGGTTTATGGTGAAATACAGAGTTTGACCTGTCCAGAGCCTTCAAAGGTAAGCTAAGTAACAAACCTTGTTTTGTGCTTTTCTGTATAAAAGCCCCATGTGCGCGGGGAGTGATTGTTGTGCAGGGAAATGAATTGCATACTCAAAAAGAGGAGACTGTAAGGTTTCATTTGATGTGTAGAGTGTCATGGTATACGATCAGGAATGTGTGTTTTCATGCGAAAAGAAAAAAAAATGTGACCGCGGGACCGCGTTTTATTTATACCGTAGCTGTCGGCGAGAGCTCGCACAGCGCCGGGTGCGCGCAGGAACGCGAGCTGTCGGCGCTACGGCGCGCCCGGGTGACCCTCGAGGTCTGCCGTAGCCAAAAGAGGAAGTGGAATAGCTACTATCCACCTATGCGCCACGAATCCTACACACTGTACCTTTAAGGCAGGGGTGGGCAAACTTTTTGACTCATGGGCCACAAAGAGTTCTAAAATTTGACAGAAGGGCCGGACCAGGATCAGGTGGATTTAGTGTTTTGGTAATCCACCTCCTAAGAGCAAAAAATAACATGGGATATGTAGAAAACGTGCTTTATTTCAATAAAAAATTAACAAAAGCATTACAACAAAATGTCAGTCTCTCAAGTTCCACAGTATTTAGCTATTTATTGAAATGACTCTTAAAACACAGAAAATTTAATAAATAAAACACAGCTTTTTTATTATTAACAGTTACTATTTTTAAACCCTGAAAGTTCTGTTCTCCTTCAGGTTCTTTCATTATTTCGTTGACTGCTTGCTAGCATAGTTAGCATGTTTTGTGGCAAACTGACGGCTGATATTATATTCTTTTAAAACCGCTACAGTCTCTTGGCAGATCAGGCATACAGCAGCTGATAAGTATTCAGTGAAAAAATCTTTACTTGTCCACTCCTTATTAAACACTCGACATTCTCTGTCCACTTTTCTTTTCTTAGCTCCGCTCATCTTTACAGGAGGCTGAGGGGTTAAAGAGTAAAGCACAAACGTGGTCAACAAAGGTCAATGTATGTAGTGCACCAGCTATTGGAAAACGCCAGAATTGCAGGGAAATTAAAACATTAAAAGATTAACAAGGTTTATTAATATAATTTCTTCAAGTTTGGCGGGCCGGATTAAAAAGCTTAACGGGCCGCATATGGCCCCCGGGCCGTAGTTTGCCCATGCCTGCTTTAAGGTAACTATATTCACCTGTGATCTGTTAGCTTGTAATTAGTGGGTGTGTATACAGGTCAGTGAATTGCTGGACTCCTGAGAAACCCTTGAATCCGTCATGTGGTGTTGTGCTGGATGCAGAATCATGGGAAAAGCAAAGGAATTGCCAAAAGATCTGTGGGAAAAAGTAGTACAACCGTACAAATCAGGGAAGGGATATAAGAAAATCGCCAAACAGTTAATAATGCCAGTCAGCACTGTTCAGACTTTAATTACGAAGTGGATAGTAAGAGGAAATGTAGATAACAAACCATGGTCTCGTAGACCAAGCAAAATTTCCTCCACAACTGCAAGAAAAATTGTTCGGGATGTGAAGAAAAAGCCTCAAATAACATCAGGTGAAATTCAGCTCTCCCTCAAAACAATGTCATGTGGATGTCTCAAGCAGTACTGTAAGAAGGCACTTGAACAAACATGGGCTGCATGGTAGATTTGCCAGATGAAAGCCACTTCTACGCAAATGCCACAAAGAATCACGCCTCAAATATGCCACACTGCACAGAGATAAACCCCAAACCTTCTGGGAGAAAGTAATGTGGAGTGACGAAACCAAAATTGAACTTTTTGGGAAAAACCATACACGCTATGTTTGGCGAGGCATCAACAAGGCCTATGATGAAAGGTACACCATTCCAACAGCGAAACACGGTGGTGGATCCCTGATGTTTTGGGGATGTGTGAGCCACAAAGGCACGGGGAATTTGGTCAGAGTTGATGGCAAGATGAATTCCGCTGGTTATCAAAAAATACTGTAGGAAAATCTACACTCCTCAGCCCGGAGGCTGCGCATGGGACGTACTTGGACCTTCCAGCAGGACAATGATCCCAAACATAAGGCCAAATCAACCTGTCAGTGGCTACAACAACAACATAAAGTGAAGGTTCTGGAATGGCCATCTCAGTCTCCTGACCTCAATATTATTGAGCCACTCTGGGGAGACCTAAAACGTGCTGTTCATGCAAGACAGCCCAAGGATTTACACTAACTGGAGGCTTTTTGCCAAGAAGAATGGGCAGCTTGGCTATCTGAAAAGATAAAGAGACTCATTGACAACTACCACGAAAGACTTGAAGCTGTTATTGATGTTAAAGGGGGAAATACACAGTATTAGGCACTGGGGTATGTAAACTTTTGACCAGGGTAATTTGGGTAGTTTCTGTTGTTGTTTTTGTTTGAAACGAGTTCTCACATTTGTTTCACAATAAATGGCTTCAACCATCCACTAACCACACATGGAAAAAAGGGTTTTGTGTCATCATTCATTTTCTCTTACAAATGGGCGAGAAACTCTGTAAGGGTATGTAAACTTATGAGCAGCACTATATGTCATATGGCATGTCACTCAAATATGACTACTGTATGCCATATTGTCTGCATTCTCTGTGTAAGACTGCATTGACTAGATAGATAGATTTATTGATTCTGAAGAAAATTCAAAGTTTGGTAGCAGCAACATGGAAACAAATATAGCAACATAACAGTTCATTCTCTTCATTCATCAGTTACAGATGTGTTGCACAGATAGATGTATGGCATGTGGGACAAGAGTTTGTCTGTGGAGCAGAACAGGGACAAGAACCTAATGTGCTCTCCTGTTCGTTTAAGGTCTAGATCAGGGGTCGGCAACCCGCGGCTCCGGAGCCGCATGCGGCTCTTTGATCCCTCTGATGCGGCTCAGTACAGTGGTCCCTCGTTTATCATGGGGGTTATGTTGTAGAATTAACCCACAATAGGCGAAATCCGTGAAGTAGTCAGCTTTATATTGCGTGTATAAATATGCGTGTATTTCACAGTTCCTCTGACCGAGGCGCCGCTGCGCTGTTGCGGGTTTTGTTGGGGAGAAAACTTGCAAAGATACACAGCACTTCAGAGCAGTCACGGGCTGGGATCATTGGCCCTGGCATTTTACACCTACAAGCGGCCCCGTAGACCGTGGAACGGGGGGGAGGGGTTCTACAGCTCTGCACCGTGCGCTGAGTCTGCTGAGTCTGTCCCTGGTCTTCGCATCCTTTCTCATGCTCCAGAGAAGGACCCACTAGGGCTGAAAGCGGAGCCTGGTGTGGCTCGGATTGCTTCTCATTCAAACACAGAAGTAGTGAAGACGCATCCGTGCGCTCTCAGGACTGGTTCCACCGCCTGGAATCCAGGTTCCACCAGTTCGTTCTGCAGAAACACTGCCGCTACTTCCCGATGCTCACTGACCACCCGGAGAAGTGTGCGCACGGACACGTGCACCTGCTCATCGTGGTCAAATCCGTGACAGAGCATGACCGGCGCGACCGGCCCCAGGTGAGACGCACGGCCTTCTGGCATGTGCCCAAATGCCAGACCGCTCAGTCCGTCACTGCTTCACAGTCTTCACCTGTGTGGCACAAAGGTAAAAAAAAAACAAACGTTATATGCAGTGTTATTTCATTTTCAAAAGGGTTTTGTGGCTCCCAGTGTTTTCTTTACGGTGTGAAACGGGTCCAAATGGCTCTTTGAGTGATAAAGGTTGCCGGCCCCTGGTCTAGATCCTTGCATTTTATCATGAAAATCTATATCCATAGAGGTAAAAAGTACAAAAAACACAATGCAACTGACAATTGATGCCAACACAACCTTTTTAATTGATCTTCTATGGACACATACATTTGCATGTATTGAATGTGTGGCCAAATTTACTGCAAAATAATGGGAAGTGTGCAATGACTGGACTGTGCAATATTTTGGACTGTGCAATGACAGGAACTGTGCAATGAATGGAGTGTGCATTATTTTATTGTTTGGCCCCCTGTGACCTCAACCCTTTGGAACAACAGATGGAAATTAACTTTAGGGTACAGTCCGGTGTGTTTATATTCATGTTGTGTCATGTTTGTCCAGTAACATGCTTTTTCCCAATCAAACAAACAAACAAATAAATAAACCTGGTGCCTAACAACCACCAATCTAATGCACTAATCATAGCATATAGTTGTACTTAGATGCTCTGTAAAGTAACTATCATTGACGCTATTAAGTTGTCATTTTTACCTATCCTTGTTGCATAGATAAGCTGTATTTGTATTCTTGACTACATGTTCTTGACTACAATCAGACCTTGAAGTAACAAAAGACTTACCACTGTGTCTCAGTCGATGCAATGTCCGACTTGAGTAAAGTTAGTTGAAAGGTACCTCCCTCCACCCCTCCTCTCCACAGGCTGCTGCTCTGTCTCTCTGCTGCTCCTGGGGCATAGTTTGTGTCACACCTTCTGGCCTTACATCTCCATTCAGAAGCGCTTCAGGCCACTGAGCAGTCCATAACGTGCATTTTAGCCTGCAGCGCCCTCATCAGAAGGACACGGCTCACTGGAAGTTGTATTTTGCATGACTGCCCGTTCCTGTGTATTTGAGAGGCAGAAAGAGTGCGATAACAACAAGCGAAAGGTTCCATGTGGTTTGCTGGAGGCAAGTTTCAGACTGTCACTTATGACCTTGGGCAAATCTATGCCGGGCTTAACACTCTATTCTCAACAAAATATGAATGCTGTTAACGTTTCATATGGTATTGGTGAAAAAAATCAAAAGATGAAAATACATAGAATAAGTAATTTGGCGTTGGAAGGACTGGCACTGATAGATTTGATTACTAAGTATTCTACATTTCTAAAGCTTTAAAGCTTTGTTCCACCATATGATATCATCCAGTGGTAGTTTTCAAGGTAAAACTACCTTTTATCTTTTGTTAGGTTTGTGATTGGCAATTTCAGTGTTTAAATCGTCCAAATGATTCTAGTGAAGGAGCATGGAGTTTAAAAACACAGTGGGGCACTTAACATATGACATTACAAGGTGGAACAAAGTGTTCTGTTTGAAAGAAGAGCTCAGCCTAAATATACAGGGTTTGTGTGTTAAACATGTGTTAATGAAAGACACAATTTAAGGTATGTTTGTTTCAGAAAATAATATGGGCCCTATAATATGGGTAAAATCCTTTACTGCCACATTACAAAATCCAACAAAACTCTCATCTTAATTTCTTGGTCTGCAGGACTGGGTGCACTTGGAGTAGACATCTACAGTTTGGTTCAGATGAACCATGAACCTGTGCTTGCCACTGGTGTAGTGGTTTATGGTATTGTGGGTTTGCCTCCTGTCCATGTCCGAATGTCTCTACCTGTCTCATGCTATAGCTGTTCTGCCCAATAAACACCAGAAAATCCAATTAAACTAATTGAGCAACATCTATATTTGCACTTTAGACAGTTCATATGAGGATAAAAGGAGTTGACAGGCTATAGTGTTACCTAAACACGAACAGTGAACATACACTTTTGACATTTTTTAAAATATATATATAATTCATTGGTTTTAGCATTCTCACGTTGTTATTGAACATAAACATACTATGTTTTGTGTATTATGTTGTAATCTACACATTTAGTATGCTTTTTCCACTCGGCAGGTCCACCATTATTTTTTCATTTCTCATATTTGTGTGGCAACTGGTGGAAGCTTTCTCACTCAATATATTGATATTTCTGCTATAGTTTTCATGTTAACCTTCTCAAATTTGATTATGTGTAAATGCCACATTAGCACAATCCTGTTTATGTAGCCCCATTATAGAGTTTTTTAATTTCTGTTCGAACACATAATCTAGCAGTATTGTGGAGGATAAAAATGGAATTTCCTCTTTGTTGTGCTTGATTAGTTCTGCTGATTGGTTGCCAATGGCCCAAATCAAAGACAAATTACACCAAACGGATCTTCATAAGGTCATTACCTCTAAATGTCAGCTTTTGCATACATAGATACAGCCAGTCTTTTTATCTAACATGTTTAGATTAGTTTAAGTGATGAGTCCACATCTCACAGCCTTTGGAAACGAAAACGCATTTTTAGGGTGGACAGTAATCATAATGTGTTCATTGACTCTGTGGTTTGTTAGTTTGATTCACTGGGCTACAATTGTGGATTGACATGTAAAATGTGTATTTCATGTATTTCAAACTTCAAAAAACACGATCTTCTTTGACAGATAGAAAGAATAAATTCAAATAAAATATTGCCTGTATTAATAACAATAAAATACTGTTTTATTTTTTAATTGCAAAAACATTAGACATTGTGACCTAAGCGTAGTGTTTATGTTGTGATTTGGTGTTTTTGTTCTCAGGACTATTATCCAAACAGAAACCAGAACGTGCCTCACTTGGGTCAGTTACAACTAAATCCAGAACTTGCTGCGATCTGAATTATTACTAAAATAAACTCCAGCTCATCAGTGCAGAGCAAACGCTACATACTCTACCTTAAAGGAAAAGTAACATTTTTACAATCTGGATCTTATTTCGGTGATAAAACAACATTTACTCACCCATTGTACTTTGGTGTCATTTGGAGCATTTCCGGAGATTTTGGAGTTTAGCGATATCCGTTTGCTCGGGGCAAGCTATTACAGTCACCAAATAACACAAACTTTAGCACTTATCAAATGTGTATGTGCGTCCTGATTGGCTAAGGGACTGTAGACCTTTGCCAATTTGTCAGTCATTCTCCTCTGCGTCTCCTGTACAGAATGCGTTCAGTTTGCTAGATTTATACAAATGTTCGATCGCAGTGTGACTCTGAAGTGCTGTATGTTTGCAAGTTTTCTCCCTGACAAAACCCTCCACAGCGAAGCGGTGCCAGGATGAAGAGGCTCGGTCATAAGAACTGTGAAATACACACGAAATACTTTGGTTTCATTCTATAATACTGTACTTTTTTGTTGAAAATCTACGAAAGTTTGAGTGTTTAAACAAGAGAGAAATGTGAGAAAACGTTAATTCCAGTCTGAGAAAAGTGTAGAATGTGTGTGGTGAGGCGTTTACAGCCTTAAAACATGGAGAATAATTGTAAAATATAAAGCTGACGACTTCGCGGATTTCGCTTGTCATGGGTTATTTTTAGAACGTAACCCCCATGATAAACAAGGGACCACTGTACTGAGCCACATCAGAGGGATCAAAGAGTGGCTCCGGAGCTGCGGGCTGCCGACCACTGCTGTAGACTAACACATTGAACTTTTGTCATATGAAAAGTGCTAAAGTTCGTGTTATTTGGTGACTGCAACAGTCTGCCCCGACCACTCACGTTAAACGGATATCGTTAAACTCCAAAATCTCCGGAAATGCTCCAAATGACACCAAAGTACGATGGATGAGTAAATGAAGTTGTTTTATCACTGAAATAAGGTCCAGATTGTAAAAAGCAGACCACCTCCTAATCAATAGCCTAGAGAATACTGCTGATTGTTGAGTATTATTTTGTGAAAACATGAAATTAACATGAAATATGACTCAATTAATGACATAATTCAGTATTAGAAGACAACACTTTCTGGACGCACATGGGTTTTTGTGTCTTTATTATTCTGCTTCTCCTCCTACGGTTCTCTCCACCTGACTCTCTCCCTTTGCAGGTAGCTACATGCAGATCAGCAAATTAATTTAGTGAGAATACATTAGCATTAGCCTCCTCTGGCACTGCAGCGTGTGTGTGTGTGTGTGTGTGTGTGTGTGTGTGTGTGTGTGTGTGTGTGTGTGTGTGTGTGTGTAACCGTCTGTGTTTGCCTGTGCGTGCATGTGTCTGTGCGTTCGTGTGTGTGCCCAGACAAGATATCAAGGTGATAACAAGTGTGAATGTTGCACCACAGGGGGTGATTATAATTAGAAGTCATTTTGGTTTAAGCGCACACAAACACACGCGCCTGTTTCCTTTGACTCAGCTCATTCTGCATTTCTAATATATTTGGCTGGAGGTGTGTGACTATGAAATGGGTTCATGACATGACCTACTGTTTCCTCCTTGGTTCAGCAGAATATTAATTCATTTTATGGAAAGGAAGAAATCATTTTATCTCTTCAAATTTTCATTTCTTTACTTTCACCAAAATGCAGACGATTACTTGGGTTGCATAGTCAGCTTTTTTTAAATGTCAAAGTTTTGAATGTTTTGAATGGTCCGACATCCACTTTTCTCCCTGCAGTAGTTATTGCTTTGATTGTTCAGATTGTTCCAGTGTATGGCACCAAACTTTTTTTGTTTTTATCTCACAAGTCCCCACAAGTCAGATTTGTGGAGAGGTGACACAGTAACACTAACAATACAAATGTATGTTTTTTTTTTTTTTTTTTTTTTTAGCAAAACACACGCTTAATGCCATACTGTGGAACATTCCAGCATGTAATATTCCCATGGAGATAAGCAGGTTGAAAAGGCCCCACCACTAATGTAATGTTATCCTGCTTTGAGTGTATGAAACCAGCCCAGGATGTTTCAAATGCATGGTTAGAAGAGTGAAGAAAATAAGTCAGGAGACGACTGAAAAAAAATGAAGGTGGAGATGAAGTGGAGGAGTCAGTGATGGAGAGAGTGAAAAAGATAGAGTGGGAAGAGAAGAAGGGGAATAAGCTGTGTTTATGTCTTTCTTCCTTTTCAATGATCAAAAGTCCTCAAGATGTCAGCTAGAAACAGGAAGCTGAATTGGTCCACAAATTTGTCATTTTAGTCTTCAAGTCCTTTCAACGGACGACAAGTGTGCCTGCGTGTTTGAATATTTACCACTGCTTTCAGATGACAGTGTAAAAAGATACTTCATCATTGAGAGCAACAGCATTGAATAGGCCAGTAATTACAGTGATAAAAACCTGGACTAAACATGTACAAGTGTAATGACAAATTCTACCATTGACACTACCAAAAAAGATGTGACCATGGTGACACAATGCACACATTAACAAACACTGCCAAAAAGAGTTTTAAGATAATCTGACTCAAAAAAAGTACAAAATGAATTTAAAAAAACACATTATTTAGAGCAGGCATCCCCCCTGTGTGAAAAAAATAGTCAAAATCATCCCTCTTCTAAAACGGTCATCCCTTCTTCCATCCCTTGTGGCATTTTATCAATCAGGCATGAAAATCCCTGACCTTTTGGTGAAATTTGCCATTTTTAAGTCAAAATAGCCAGTGCAAAGAGCCAATCACAGGCCGAACTGCGCTCCAGCTTCCAATCATGTTGCAGCATAATTACGCACCGATCGCGCTCCCGCCAATCATGATTAGCGCTGTTGTGTTTGCGCCTGTTCGCCGATCAGAGCTGTAAGCGAGCCGCGTGATATTTACGCGGCATTTCCAAGAGAAGAAGAATCCTTAACTTGCTACGTTAATGCTACGTAAGAAGAAACTCTCGCCTTGGAACACGGGATACGTTCGGAATATGTCCTTTTCTCTGGAGTTCCGGATTATTAGAGACAACACGGCAAACTGTTAGAATGGAGCTGACCGCATTCTTATGGGTGAGTCATATTATCAGATTATTTCTGCATCTATTTCGGCACTAAACCAGGACTAAACCAAGACTAAACCAGGTCTAAACCAGGACAAAACCAGGACTAAACCAGGTCTAAACCAGGTCTAAACCAGGACTAAGCCAAGACTAAACCAGATCTAAACCGGGTCTAAACCAGGACTAAACCGGGTCTAAACCAGGATTAAACCGGGACTAAACCAGGACTAAACCAGGACTAAACCAAGACTAAACCAAGACTAAGCCAAGACTAAACCAGGACTAAACCAAGACTAAACCAGGTCTAAACCAGGACAAAACCAGGACTAAACCAGGACTAAACCAGGTCTAAACCAGGTCTAAACCAGGACTAAGCCAAGACTAAACCAGGACTAAACCAGGTCTAAACCAGGACTAAGCCAAGACTAAACCAGGACTAAACCGGGTCTAAACCAGGATTAAACCGGGACTAAACCAGGACTAAACCAAGACTAAACCAGGTCTAAACCAAGACTAAGCCAAGACTAAACCAGGACTAAACCAGGACTAAACCGGGACTAACGCGGCACTAAACCAGGACTAAACCAAGACTAAACCAGGTCTAAACCAGGACTAAACCAGGTCTAAACCAGGACTAAGCCAAGACTAAACCAGATCTAAACCGGGTCTAAACCAGGACTAAACCGGGACTAAACCAGGACTAAACCGGGACTAAACCAGGTCTAAACCAAGACTAAGCCAGGACTAAAACAGGTCTAAACCAGGTCTAAACCAGGTCTAAACCAGGACTAAGCCAGGACTAAACCGGGACTAAACCAGGACTAAACCAAGACTAAACCAGGACTAAGGTGTGTGTGTGTGTGATAACATATATCCTGTGTATTATTGAATTATTATATGGACTTTTTGTTATAAAAGTATTTCCATTTTAACAAAGTACCTTCTAATTCTGCCCTGCCCTGGAACACCACACCACAGTGATGTCAGTGATGGGGGAGGACTTAGCTTAATGTCATGCAAATTAGTTCCTTTCTGCCCCCCCGGAAAATATGTCACATAAATGAAAAATTTCACCATCCCCCTGGTTTCATTTTACAACTCGACTACTGGGTGAGAGGGACTAACTAAAAAGCTATTGGCTTGTGACTTTAATGTTATTTTAGAGGGACTTGTTTAACAGCACAAATCACCAACAAAGTCAACTCTTTCTGCTCAGAATGTGTTAAAATAAAGCTCTGATTAAAGTCTAACAAGAATCAGATAGAGCAGTGCTTACAGTTAGCATCACATCCCCAGGGAATTTTGTATTAATATAATTCTCATCTTCCATCGAACTGAATTACGACGTATAGGCGATTTATAATGTCAGGCTGTCACTAAAGCTAAAGCCTGTAAGAAAGGGGGATGCAGAGGATGGTGTGTCAGATGGATAATAAGAACCATGCAGAGGAGCAAGAAGAGCAGAGTAAGTAATGGATGACAGTTGTGATGGAGGAGTCTGGAGAGGGGGTGCAGGTGGAGGTACAGCAGATTGCTCATGGTGGAGACAGTGCACTCCAGTGTGAAGTTGTAGTTATTATTTATCTGTGTGCTTCTGCCTTGGTTTATGCATTGGTTTGGTTAAGGGTTGAATTACAAAAAGATAAAGACCATCGCAAAGTTGAAAGAAAGTATTTGTGTTGAATTTTAAAATAATTTTCCATTATCCAGTTTAGCAAGGTTACAGTATTACGTGCATTGCAGCATGTACAGTATGAGACTATGAGAAAAAATTATCTTTACAACTGCCCCATGATTGTATATATGTGACCGACCACAGCAAAACCAGTCACAAGTAATCCCAGAGGTGTTCTGAGTTATTCACAGATTCTGAAAGTGCAAATTCTAAGATTTCCAAAGATGCCTTACACATGGAAATCTGATAACATTTGAAGAATTTGTGGCCATTTGAAAGCAGCACATGAGATTACAGATCAACCACCATCAAAATACCACAGATAAGAAGACCTCAAACACATTACTGGCATTGGACTTAGACTTTGACAAACTTTATTGATCCACAAGGGAAATTATTTGGATACAGTAGCTCACTCATCACAATATAATATAATAACAAAGTAACAAAAGAGTAACAAAAATAGATGGTACAGCAAAAAAGATAGCAAGACACAGGTGTCAAATGAGACATAATTATAAAAAAAAATAAATGTATATGTAGAAGTCCGAATAAAATAGAAAAACAAGTAATCCAATATAAATTAAAATATAAAATCACCATTATATACAGGAGACAAGAACGGCAGTACAATGACATGATGATTGACAGATCATAAGGTTATCTGTTACATAAGGGTGAATTGTTGTACAGTTGTAGGGAGTATTATCTGTTACATAAGCACGAGTTGTACAGTTGTATGGAGTATGATATGAATGTAGTTCTGTATCTCTCACTGTTTGAGCGGAGCTGTAGGAGCCTGTTGGAGAATGAGCTCCTCTGTCCCTCTATGGTCTGGTACAGTGGGTGAGCAGGAGTGTCCATGATGGAGAGCAGTTTGTCCAGTGTCCTCCTGTCCCTCACTGTGACAAATGTCTCCAGCTCACAGCCGATCACGTGACCAGCTTTACAAATCAGTTTGCCAATCGACCAATGTCCCTTTTATTGGTGATGCTCCCCCAGCAGACCACAGCGAAGTACAGAGAGCTGGCCACGACTGGTAGAAGAAACGGAAAATGCAGTTCCACCCTCCGTCTAGATGTCTACCCACCGTCTCTGTAAATCACGCCCAGAGAGTTTGGACCACGAATGAGCTACGCAATGCGAAATTCGTTTTTTTTATTTGCCTGGAGGCACGTGCGAGTGTTTCTAGGCTCGGAAGTCCTTTATCTGAGCCTCTGGACATCTGAAACAGCAGTGGTTTAATTTTATTTTCTGTGAAAATGTGTTTTTTTCATTGAAACGCCTCTCCTTTCTTCCTCCGCGCTTAAAACGCGGAAGTGGGAGACAATGCACAGCGCACCGCTAAAACAAGGAACCAGCGGCACATTTGCCTCCCCCCCACCCGCTCCTCTAACCTATCTCTGTCCTTCTCATTTGCATTCAAGCAACAAGGCCCAGAATGAGTTGTTCAGAGAGAGATTTTCTGACTCTGACTGTGTACATGTGTCTTTCTCATGCATGAGTCTTGATTTTGGAGCAGGATTCATTTACAGTATTAGGGAACCATTAAGGCACCATATAAAAGCATCAAGAAGTACCATGTCATGGGATCTTTAACAATGGATGCTATAGTACAAGTACAAAAATGATGGACCAATGAACCAGTGTTAGGTGTGTGGCAATAGTTGAAGGACTTAAATTATGCAAAATTTACTCTTGTGTTTTGTTTCATTCAAATATGTTTTAGTAATTCCTTATTATTAGTCTGTCTACATCGCCAAAGCTCAAAATGCTCTGTTCCACCTTGTGATGTCATGAAGCTATAGTTTTGAGTTTTAAGTTAACAGTTCCTTTTAACGTTAGTTCAGCAGAGATAAGCAATTCCAGGGCTGAAATTATCCAAATGATTCTAGTGAAGGTGTATGAATTTTAAAAACACAGTGGAGCACTTGCTGTATCACCACATGACATCACAAGGTGTGTTTTCAGAGTGTTTTCAGTTTGAGAGAAGAACTCAGCCTAAATATGCTGGGTTTGTGTGTTAAACATATGAATGAAACAAAACACAACTCCGAGAATGTTTGCGATGAGAAAACAATATTAAACCAAAGATCTTAAAATAGCATAATATGGGCCCTTTAAGTAGTTGAATTATCAGCATTTTTCTTCCTCTAAGCAAGATCTTGTGGCAGAGTCTTCCAAAAAAGTTGTGTCCCTTATTTTTAGAGGACGGGGAACTTTGCTTTTCTTTCCTTGATCACTCTGTCCACACATACGCTCTCTGGATGACTGTGCACCTCCTCCATCTCAACCCTGACAGAAGTGAGACGGAGCTTCCTTGACAAATGCTGTCCTATGTGGAAACTCTATCAGCGCCGACAGCACCACAGGGACACCTGCTTGGACTAGCAAGAATTTCACTTTGGATTCCAGACAACAGCTTACAAGCAGTTTTATATATAATGTCTACAGAATTTTCACCTGTTAAAGCAGTTAAAGGGGGTGTATTCTACTATTTATATTTATATTTTCTGATTGATTTTATAATGTTTCCGCATCACAAACACCTGGAGTTGTTTAACACCTGCATATTTAGGCTGAGTTCTTCTTTCACACTGGAAACACCCTGTTCCACCTTATGATGTCATACTTATGATGGCAATACAGGAAGTGCTCCACTGTGTTTTAAACTCCATACACTTTCACTAAAATCATCTGATAATTTCAGCCCTGACATTGCCAATCGCTACTAAACAAAACGTAAAAGGTAGCTGTTAAGAACTACAGCTTCTTTGTGAATTAGAGCATTTTGTTCATTGGGGCTTTAGACAGACAATAATAATAACATATTACACGAACATGTGTTAATGAAAGAAAACACAACTCCCAATATAGCTGCAAGCAGCAATGTGGAGCCAAGCAGTGACCCAGCCTAATTTAATGACGTGTGTTGGATCAGTCTTCGCCCAAAACACATTTTTGCATGTTGTAGCGCCCCCTAGTGGCCAATGTGCACCAAATTTGGTATGGCTAATTCTGTATGGATGGTACATTGCGCACCAAGTTTCATTGAGAGATAGGGTGACCATTCGTCCGGATTTTGTCCGGACAGTCCGGTTTTAGAGCTGTCTGTCCGGCCGTCTGTCACGTGTCCTCCTTTTTTACATTTTGTCCTCCTTTCGGACCCTCGTCGCCCACCGTTGCATAAATCGTCATAAATCTCCACCCATTATTTACACTTGCTAGTAGCAAGTATTCTTATTATTTTTTAACATATCCTAGATGAGATCTATGGTTATGCGGTGGCACAGAGTGAGACTTCACACAGAAACATCCACGCGTGCGGCATGACACGCTATTGGTTAAATGCACGGAAGCAGCTCGAAGCACAAAGCGCAAGTACAGAGAAGAGATAAGAAGAGCGCTATAATGAGCGCTATAAGAACGCTATAATGTTTGGCGAGTATGTGTGGGTCTGGAAATACTATAAAGTTGATGACAACAACATTGACATAGCAAACGGTGGGATATGTAAACTTGGAATTGCAAGGGGTGGAAAGGAAAGGGCGACATTTAACACAACAAACCGATACGGCACCTCAAAAACAAACACCCGACACAATACAGCGAGTTACAGGCAACCCAGCCAAAGACAAGTCAGCTCACGCTGCAGGAGAGTTTGAAAAGGAGACAAAAAAATGCCCCTTGACAGTGCGACGGCCCAGGAGAACACAGCCAGGAGCACAAATGATCGCAATGAGTGACTTACCATTCGCCTTTGTAGAGAACCCTGGATTTCTTATGCTTATGGAGCACGTTGGACCTCGTTAATAATAATAATAATAATCATAATCAAAATAATCATAATAATCATAATAATCATAATAATCATAATGTTTTCCCCCGAGGGAAAACAAAAACAAAACAAAAAAACAAGGTGTCCTCACTTTAGGGCCTTTGTCCTCCTTTTTGGACACAAGTGTCCTCCTTTCCTGTTTCATGCCGGTGGTCACCCTATTGAGAGAGCTGAAACACACGTCAACACACGTCAATTTGATGACATGCGTTGGATCAGTCTTCGCCCAAGGATCCCAGGGATACCAAGTTTTTGAAAATCAGACTTACGGTTCAAAAGTTACAAGCAGAAATGAGGGAGGAGAAGCATTTTGAGTGTTTTTCATAAAATCCAAGATGGCGGACATTCTATTCTGGCGGACATGACGTCATAGGATGCGTTGGATTCGTCTTGGCCCAAGGATTCTAGGTATTCCAAGTGTTTGCGAATCGGGCGTACGGAAGGAATTTTTAGGTACATTTCTGCGTGTAACTTTTGAACCATATGTCCAATTTTCAAAAACTTGGCAGCCCTGGACTCCTTGGGCCAAGCCGAATTCAACGCATATGACGTCACCCTATGATGTCATTTTCCGCCATTTTGAATTTTATGAAAAAACACTCAAAATGCTTCTCCCTCAATTTTGGATCAATTTTGCTCAAATTTGGTACATAGTATCTTTGGACTGAGCCTCATCAGAAATATGCCTGGATTTTTTGATATCACTTATCGTTTTGTCGTGACAGCCAATCAAACCTGCAACTTTGACCTGCTCGTGGTGCTAGAGGGTTGGGGGTGGGGGCCTATAAATTGCTGTGGGTAATGAGGAGACTGGCTGGAATGTGCATGCAAAATTTCACCACTTTTTCACCACAGTTCTAGGGGTTGCCATAGACTCCTAGAGGCGGAAGAATATTTTATAATAATAGGAATCAGTAGAAACACTATAGGTGGCTTGCAGCTTAGCGCTGCTTGGCCCCAATAATAAGAATCAGTAGTAACACTATGGGTGCCTCGCAGCTTCGCTGCTTGGCCCCAAATATACATTTTTTGATGAGGTAACGACATTCTAATATGGCTTAAACCTCACAAGAATCCATTTTACAATATAGGATCTTAAAGGACCTTGCCTCCTCCCCACCCTCCCGTAATGTAAACCAAACAAAAAAGATCCCTCATGTTAAACCTTCCCATTGTTTTGTCGTATGTGTTTGTGACTATTGTATGTGCATTTTCTTTTTTGTTCATGTTCTTCTATTTTAATCACTGTAAATCACTTTGCATTTATTGTATGAAAAGTGCTCTATAAATAAAGTTTTCATTCATTCATTCATTCAAAAGAAGTGTAAAATATGTAGTGAATCCTTCTGTGAATGAACCCTAACCCTTCTGATGGTGAGTTTGTCAATAACTTGATACAGATAAGAGACTGCTAATAAAGAAAGAAGCTCAAAGTAACATAATTGATATGTAACAAACAATATTGCAATGACAATCTTTTTTCTTATTGCTAAACTGTGACTGTGCTATCTCTGTGGTTAGTGGACTCTGCATTTAACCTTCTATACACTGCCACTCCTCCATTACAGGTATAAATCGTATAAGCCCAATCTTTACCTTGTTGCTTCCCATGCATCTTCCACCATTTGCATGAACATCAGTAGCTTTACAAGTGGAATACGTGAATTACAACCTGTATATGTTTCTACAAAGTTGTATGAATGCAGTTTCAAGAGTCTTTGAGCCTGAGAAGTAGTACATACGAGAGGGGGCCAGACTCGTGTTGCTTGAATATCCCTCTTTCCTATAGAAAGAGGGATATAGAGGGATATAGAGCTGACGAAGCCTCTCGGATGAGCAGCGAAACGTTTTCAACCAAACAAACTTTGTCCAGTTGACAAACTGAACTTCTCCTTTTATCTCTTTCCTATAGTCCAATTACCTCACCGCTGAGATCCACTCTGGCCAACAGCACGCCGTCTGCACCTTTTCTAATCAGAGCCACTTGAGCTGATAACTCAGCACACAGTAAGACATACCTCCCCTCTGTGACCTTTCTCTCTTCATTCTTTCCTACCTCTTTCTCTTTCACTCCACTCTGTCTCCTCAACTCTCTCTCCACGGTCTCTGTCTCCTCTCCCTTTCTCTCTCGCTCCTTCCCGAGTCTCACCTCTTTCTCTTTCATTCTGCTCTGTCTCCCCAACTCTCTCTCCACGGTCTCTATCTTCTCTCCCTTTCTCTCTCTCTCGCTCCTTCCTCTCAGCCCATCTCGCTCCTTCCTCTCAGCCCATTCACTCTCCCCACTCTCTCTTCTTCTCCCTTTCTTTCCTCTAGCTTCCTTTCTCTATCTTCTCTCTTTCTCTCCCTCTTGTTTCCTATTCTGTCTGTGCCCTTTCCTCCCTCTCTCCATTCCATCCCCTTTTTCTCCTTTCTCTCACCTTTTTTTCTGCCTCTTTAATCACTCTCTCCTTTCATTCTCTCATCTTTCTCTTCTCCACTCCCCCTCGCTCTATACTATGTCCCACTCCATATCCCCCACCTCCTTTCTCTCCCACTCTCTCCACCCGTCTTCATCTCTCTACATCCCCCTCCCTCCCCCTCTTTCTCTCCTCTCTTTCCCCTCCCTCCCCTCCATTTCTCTCCCTCTCTTCACCCCCTCTTTGTCACCTCTCTCTCTTTCTCTCTTTTTTCCTCCGTGCTCCCTCCAGGTACAAAGTGGTGAAATGACATTCCCGGCTCACACAGGACTCAACTGGGTGTGTGAAAAACTCATTTCTTCAGGAACACCTCATATTCCTCTCCAAGCTTCCCCGCGAGCCTCTTGACCTTGATCACACGGCTGTCAGGGGGGAGAAAAAATACCCCTCCCCCGGGTTCTCATTTAGGCTCCATCCACAACAGGCTTTTTTTTTTTTTTTTTACATAATTTTCCATTTTTATCAGGGATTTACAGAAAAATTGAAGACCAGATATCAAACACAATACTTTCCACTAAGGGAATTGTTGGCCGATTAAAATCCTGTGCACTGATTCACAACTAAAAGGGGATGTGGCTTTAGACTGGTAAAAGCTCTCAAAGATTAAGATAACTTGTATTAGTCACACAATAGGGAAATTACAAGTTACAATGCAGAGCTCAAGAAAATGAAACATGCAGTCAAATCAAAATCAGGATAAATATATTAACTATTAAAATACTTGCATTTATACAAGATTTTTAGGATATAAAAAATAGTACGTATATAGAGAAGTACTAGAGAACAGAAGTAAAAAGGTGTTGTAAATTGTTCAGTCACGCAAAGTTTTTCTGCTGTGGCCCATTAGAAATACTAATACATTTAATAAATCCTTTGGTCGACTAAGACACCAATAACCAATGAACTGACTAGAAGACTAAAAGCGTATAGGTCTAATTCCTGAAAATTATCAGTTGTTATTATTATATTATATATTATATTATTATTAAGTTATCTTTCACATGGATCACAGTCATTGTGGTGCCTGGTGCTGGAAATACACATTGTCCAAGTTGTTTGCACTGGTCTAGACATTCAAGGTTCCTGTCTCTCAGCTCACAACAGAACATTTGTCTCCAGAGCTTTTAGTTGGACTGATGGGGCATTATTAATTGATGATTCATAGGCTATAGTCTGTCAAAACAATTCAAACTTGTCTTTGCTTTGACATGAGTAACAAGTGAATTTTCAAAGCACTTACAAGTCAATTCAATAGAGACTTTGTGCATTATGCGTGTTTATATTGCACAATTGTCATTGTATTTGTTGGATTGTTTAGATATGTGGTATTTTGAAAGTTTCGGCACATTTTTACACCAAAAGTTGTTGTGAGGGATATATTGCAATATTTCGTAAACAAGTGTTTCTTTTCAACAAGGTACAACAAGGTATCTTGAAGAAATAAAATAAAATAAATATAAAAATAAAAAGTAATAAACTGCACACAATTATGAATGAATTACGACAAAAAATAAATAAAAATAATACAAAATAAATAAATAATAATACAAAAATACCTACACTATTAGGGAACTGCCAAGATTAGTGCCAAGTTGTTAAAGGTGCATTGTGTAACTTTTCTGGTGGAGGGTCCATCTAATGCTTTTCTTCATGTTATTGCTTGTCTGGAATGTTTCACAGTATGGCATTAAACCTCTCCATCAAGGAGACCAAACCAGACCAAGTTATTTGTCAGATATGTGAAGATGCAACCTCTCTCACCATAAGAATGCCTTTTTTTCTGGGTATTTTTGAGCTATGAAACAAAAGGTAGAGCTGTTTAATATCATACTGTGGAACATCCCAAGTCGAGCAATGACATCTCCATAGAAACAAACAGCTGACAGACCCACAACCAAAAAGTATAATATAGTGGCTTGTAATGGGCAGAAAATGGCAGAGGGAGCAGACACAGAGCTGCTGGGAGGAAACAGGGGGTGATGGGGGGCTGCCTGTGAAGAGACTATCAAACAGACAGAGACAAATGTCAGAGCAGAGGACAATACTGCCTCGAGCACATAGGGGGCAGTGTCACTCTGTCAGAACTCTGGAGATAGATGGGAGAGGAAGAATGCCAGCTAGAGGAGTGACTGAAAGAAAAAAGACCATTCTTATTTGCACGGGAAATGTCATGCATCTCAAAACAATACATTATTATGCATTATGTTAACAAAAGAATATTAAGAAAATAATAATAATAAGACAAAAACAAGTCTGCCTAATCCTTCATTTGTCCAGAAGTATATGCTCTATTGCAGAAAAGGTTTTGATGGTTATCTGGATTTTGCATCATGACATTTGAAAGGGCTTTTAATTATACATGAGTACCTCGGATTCTACGCCTCAATCACCTACACACGACATTGAAGAATATTTATGGTCTTTTAAATTACAAATGTGCACTTAATTTACACAGTTCATGACGTCCATCCGTGACTCATTTTTGGGCACAAAATATGTTTGAATTTGTTTGTACATTCAGCTGCTTTCTCTCCATTGCATACCTGACTAACCTGCTTCCTGATGGTCTTCCTTAGTGCATTACATTTGTAGTCATCCTCATAGGTCTATTACAAAGTGAACCTGATATTAGGTTTAGTCAATAGAAACAATTTACCTATTCAGCAGGTGGCACTATGGCCAACTGTAATCCATTGTATGTGTAGGTGAGCTCTCTAAGGCATCCATTGTATGTTTACAATTGAAGACAAGTTAAAAAATAGAAACTGACTGCAAATGAAAAATAAGGTGGCAAGAGTGCAAATTCTGAACAAATTGGACTTCAAAAAGGGCTACAGTCCATACAACTAGTATTAACAGCACACAGATCTTAATAAACTCATAAATGCAACAAAATCCCATTCATGAACACTTAACAGTTCTCAATTATAGCCTCTATTTTACATCAATAATAGAAATTTACATGGCAGCGCCTCACATTTTCCTTTGTTCCCTTCTTCCAGCTGGTGCAGTGACATCATAGTGACGCTTATAGCTTACGTATTGTTAAAAATGTATTTAAATACAGGGGATTATGATGATTTCTTTGAACTATATGTCCAAGTACAGAGGCCATTCATCACTCATCCTTGGTGTGTTGCCAGTAAGATTAAAATGGTACTTAATAATTTTTTATATTAAAGTATGTGTTCTGTGTGTATACCAAATGAATGTATCTTGTTGGTCCTTGCTCTGACCATCTGTCTCCACACCTGTCCCCATCTACTGGTCTTCTAATGTATCATCACCCTCCACCTAAACTCAAAATCATGTATTTGATATGATATATTTGACTATAGTTGTCTTTGTTGTTCTTCATACATATGTATATAAAGGTGCATATGCTCACAGGCCTGGAGCTCAGATCAGATATTAGGAAAAATCGAATGCATAGTCTCGATAACACAGATGTCCCAACAGCTGATCTGATCCAACCTGACTGCCAGCAGCACCTCCACACGGTTCTGTGTTTTTGGGCTTTGTGAAAGGGTTAATGAGGTGTGGCATTGAGCAGGTGGTGTACTCGCCACCAGAAGAAATACAGTGTACCTTTGATAAAATAATGAGATTCATTTTTTAACTTATTTATAACCACCAAAGATGAACTAATGTGTAATGATTGTCAAATAAAATAATTGGTAAAAGGGTAGCTGTTTATTTAATTTTTGACAAAATATTTGAAATTTACCATGTGACTAAAATGCATAACAAGCAATATTTGACTTGACAAAAAACATTCCTTTCTTTTTCGTTTCCTTGGCTGGGCTTTTGGAAACTGTCACCAAAGTCATTATGATCCATCCTCTGGGCTCCTGAGGAACAAATGCTAAATAGAGTGTGTTCATTTCACAGTCACATGCTAAGCCAGCTAGACAATTTTTTCCCGAGAACCGGGGGGGTGCGAGTGACTTTTTTTTGCTGAAAACGCGCGGAGCCTGCATTATCTAACCGATTTTCTGAGAACAGAAGCGCTGTGCGCTGCGCTTGAATTGCGTAACTAAATTTCAGCATGAGAAATACCATGTGTGGCGTGTGAGCGTGTGAACACGTCGAATTGCGTGTGAGCCCTGAGTCAGAATGTAGTGTTATGTTACATGCACACACGCTGTTTGACAACCATTGTATACATGAAAATACTATTCACCATCACTGTAAACCCTAACCATAAGGGGACAATGTGACTGGCACTGTGGGTGGATTAGGACAAGATAGGTTTCCTTAGACTGACAGTGATGTGCATGCCACATCAATGGATTGCAATCAACACTGGGCAGCACTGACATAAAGTATCATCAAATAGGAAAAGCTGGTGGTTGGACCCTGTTCAAGCAATTCTAGAAAATTGAGGGTGATTCGTATAAAAGGAATAGCCAGTATGCAGATAAACAGCGATACACTTACAGTTACGTCACCAACTGGATTGAAGGGAGTATTATGCAACAATGACACTTAACCATGCGTGTTTCCCCTTCTTATTTATGCATGTATTTTGAGTGATTCAGGCATGTTTCAGTAATCATAATTCTCCTGCAATCAAGACGCCGTTGTTCTGTAATAAATGTACAAGTCATCTGCATCACCATTTTGCACAAATGACAAAAATATCCACTGCTCGCTATCATGATCTGTTTTTGACTACAGCATGAATCTGGTGTGTGAGTGTTGGTGCTGGGCGTAGGTGCCAATGGCACAGATTGGCAGCCTTGTGGTTAATAGTAGCTTACAACTACAGGGAGTCCTCGGGTTACGACGTTGATCCGTTCTTAAGACGCGTCGTAACCCGAATTTCGTCGTAAACCGGATTTTGCCTTTGATCTTCCAACCAAAGCACCAATAAACTTTCCATCTCAATAATTAGACCACTACGATGCTTGGTTATCACTGCCGCTTTCATAGGAGCAGATCAGAGCCCACATCAGGTACTTCCGCCCACATTGGGCACACACACGAGGCTGTCGTCTTCTCCCTACAACCACAACAGAGCGTATTCTTCCGCCGTGCGCCGCGCGCCGCGTGCGTTTGTTTACATCTTTTACCACGCTAAACCGTGTAAGACGGAATGACGCGTAATATATACATATTTTTTTTAATGGGGGCGCGTTCGTAACCACGAAACGTCGTAACCCGAGACCGTCGTAACCCGAGGACCCCCTGTATTAGGTTTGAAGTGAATGCATAATGCAATGTAATACACATTCGGTGTCATGAAATGTGCTGTATAAAGCCACTGGATCATTATTATCTTTGTTGTGATGATACTAATGCACCATAAATGAACAAGTGGAAAACCAGTGCCACTGTTTTTTGCCAGAAGTCATCAGATTTGTTTCTTTGAGGAAGTTGTTTTAGATCAATGTTGCAATTTAAAACAACTAAAATATAAAATTATCTGTCTTCTGTGACTACTACATAACAGGCAAAATCATAATATCTTGGTTAATGACAACAATATTGGAGTCTGTGTACCTATTTACTTAGGTGAGAAAGTGGGGTACTCAGATAAAAAAGAGAACAATGCAAACTCCTTACAGTCAGGAAATATGTAGCCCTTCCACTTGTGAAGTAATAGCACTATGTCCTATTGCATTAATGTCTTTATATAAAACACACCCAGGACTTCTTGAGTAAGAGTTGTCATTGAGGCATTGTAATCTCATGCACATTGTGTTAGTCTTTGTACTTGATGTGATGGACAGGGATTAGAGAGATCAGGCTCAGATGAGGGAGTCTGATGACATTATACCAGTATGTCTGTGTGTGCGTGCGTGAGTGTGTATGTGTACTGTGTCCTCAGGGACAATTACATGGTGAAAAGTAATAAGCTCTCTTCGTCTTCCACTGTCCTGAGGTAGGGCTTTGGTTATCTCACCGTATATCACAAACCATCCTGAAAGTATGATTACAAATTAAGCAGGGAAACAAGAACAAAGTAGATTAACAGATAGGGTTAGGTCCCCACTGAGTTATTATCTTAGTCATTATTTTAAAAAGATGATCAAGATGGTAAATTGAGGATTTTCTTTTCTTCAAATTTTAAGTACTTTTTAGTTAGTTAGTTAGGTAGTTTGAAAATGAAATAGGATGTAGCAGATTTCATCCTCTTATAGGACTTACATCTATTTGGCCCCAGTGCAATATTGTTTGAGCAGCTCTTTGAGGGATAAAAGTCTCCAGTGTAATTGTAAAGCAATTTTATCAATCACAAACATGGAAGAAGTGCTGGGGCATTGTTAAAACCCTAAGAGTCATAAGCATAAACTCATCCTTGCAAAGAATTACAGTGTTAGGAATAAGTAAGGAAAGTGAGAACGGAGTTTGGGCCAGAACTAATAGTTGTGCCTAGGTCTTTCACATTTCAAAAAATTGCATAAATTCGAGTGTCAACCACATAACTACATAATAACAGTGATCAAATTGGTTTCATGGTTGTTCTTTGTGTATAAGACTAGGGTGAGAGTGAGACAATTAAAAAAACAATAAGATTCATATAAACTTTAAAGGGCCTGGTCTATGCTGTAATGTAAAATACTGTATACCTGGAGTTGTGTGTGTCTCAAACAGAAAACACTCTGTTCCACCTTGTGATATCATGTCTTAATAGAGGAAGTGCTCCACTGTGTTTTTAAACTTCTTACACCTTCACTAGAATTATTTGGATAATTTCAGCCCTGGAATTTCCCATTCTCTACTGAACTAGTGGTAGCTGATAAGTTGAAAATGCTCATATCATGACATCACAAGGTGGAGCAGAGCATTTTGAGCTTTGGAAATGTAGATGAATAAAGTTGTATTACTCAAACATGTGTGTACGAAACACAACACAACTCCAGGTATGTTTTTTTATGAGGTCACACCATTCTAACATGTCTTAAAGCTCACAAGAATCAATTTTGCAATCAATAAACAGACCACGCAAAAATCATTTACTTTTTCAAACAGAAGAAAGTTTTGAAACAAAGATGACAAATTGCTATAGAGAGATAAGTGCTAAAAGATTGGTCTGTAGATTGGACACAGGAGAGCTAGCGAAGATTAAATCAGGGGACAAGGTGAGAGGGTGTAAGATCTCAGCAGCACTATTAGACAGAGAGATGAAGTGAAAACAGGCCAACAGCACCCCCACGATTGAATTGAAGGACAAGATCAAGGGATGTCAAATGGCATTATTAAAGACAGATAAATACTGACGGATGGCCCAGATAGCTATACACAATGGATAAATAGATAGGTAATGGGGCGGCCAGTGAAGTGGAGATAGGGAGGGGAAGGGTTGAGGGTCAGTGGAGATACAGTGAACAGGGGGTGAATGAAAAGATGACGGTAGAGAAGAAATGAGAAAATGACAGAGCGACCAGTAAAAAGTGGAGCAAAAATGAGTAGAAAATGGGGTTGGAAAGGTGCGAATTGAAGGCTGACATAAAAGACAGAAGAGTAAGGGAGGGTATAGGGAAAAACTGGGAGAAGTGAATTATGCACTGTTCGATTATGGACAAAAGCATCAAATGTGAAATGGAAACGATAAACCATTATTGAAATAAATACACATTGTAAGAAATCATCCAAATGATTCTAGATCTAATGAAGGTGTATGGAGTTTAAAAACACAAATTGGAGTACTTCCTGAATTACCACATGACATGACAAAGTGTAACAGAGTTTGAAAGAAGTTAAGAAAGAACTTAGCCTAAATATGCAGGGTTTGTGTGTTAAACATGTGTGAATGGAAAAAAGCACAACTCCAAGTATGTTTGATTAAGGAAAAAATATCATAACATAGATCCAAAATTAGTGTAATGTGGGCCTATAACGTTCCAATTTAGAAAGACCATTTAGCATTTATCACATTTTCAAGGTACACAAAAATGTATTACAAGGATTAAGATTGTCCATTGAGGTTCATTTGGTCTTATGCTAATTTATGTTATTAGGTTCTTTTTTTCAGACAGAGGGTTTGTTTTCATACCTGACAGTTTCGACTGCTCACTCGCGGTCTTCCTCAGAGTGGTCACACATTTTGGTGCTGTCTTCCTACCAGTGGAGGCAGGATGACAGCACCATCTGCAGTCCAACTTCCTGAGGACAGTAGCCCAGGTGTGTGAGAGTAAAAAAGCCCCCTCATCCCGGATGATAGTCCCGTGGGCACGTTTCTGTATTTCGATTGTCTCTTTAATCCAGCGACGATATTTGTTTTTTCTCAAATTCCAACTGGATGAAGACACGTGAAAATTAACAACACAACAAATACTACAGACACACGAAAGGATATTTAAGGTAACAAAAAATAGACATGTTAAAAATTAGACTTGTCAATTATGCGGAAGAATAACAACAATGGGACGATAGATGGACCAATAACACATTTCACAAACAGAACTAAATGTATTATCCTGTGGATTAAAGTACACAGTAACACCAGATAAAATTCCAAATGAAGAATACTGAGATAGTGTGCCAATCAATAAAAGACCAGGGAGAGAAAGCAGAACTCAGGAATGAAATACTGAGCATTCTCAAAACATCCAAATTGCCACCAGGGAACGGAAATAAAGACAAAAGAAATGCGACATATGCGTTAGCTAAGGACAAAACCATCATGGCAATACTTGCAGATAAAGGAAGAGCTACAATGATTATGGACACAGAAAAATATAAACAACAGATGGAAAACATGATAAGGACACAAGTACATATAAACGGACTGGAAAAGACCCAACGGAAGAAAAGAAAAAGATGCTAAAAAGAAAAAAATATATACAACTATCTAATACCAATTGCAAATATCACACTGCGAATATATGGCACACCCAAAATACACAAAAAGGGCACCACATTTAGACCAGTAGTAGACAGCATTGGCTCAGTAACAGTAATGAAAAGAATTAGTAGAACTTTTAAAACCCTTATTAGGCCATATCCAACAACACTGCAAGAATTCAAAACAACTGGCCCAGGAACTGAAAACCATGAAAGTACAAATATTAATATCCCATGATGTGGTATCCCTGTTTGACAGTCGAAGATATAGTAACTGGGCTCCTTCATTTTGTATCCACATCCACATACTTTAAATACAAAGGTAAAATATACAGGCAGAAGAAGAGCTTCACTATGGGGGACCCCTTATCAGCCATCATGAGTGGGTTCTTTATGGAGGACCTGGACAAGAAGGCCATTAACACAGCACCAACAAAATGTTGACTCACTATGTGGAAAAGATATGTGAACGACACACTGGAAAAGATCAGAAAGGGACACACACAGGAGCTAACAGACCACCTTAACACAATAGACAGCACTGGAAACATCTGATTCACACATGAAGAAGAAGCAAATAATGCAATTAATTTTCTAGACGTGAACATTACACACAGGGAAGATGGCAGCACCAAAATAAAACACATAGAAAACCAATTCACACTGACCAATACCTCTTATGGACATCCAAGCATCCCACAGCCCACAAAAGAACATTATTTAACATGATCTTGTCCTTAGTGTTAATGAGAGGCTGGAGTGGGACGGTACAAGTACAAATATGGTGATGGCATCTGAACCAATCTCTGACTGTTGTAACATTTAAAAGGACTGCCAGTGTGGGTAATTTCTGCAATCTTTGCCTCATTCTGAGGCAACAATGTGGGGTATGGGGAAAACTTATATCTGGTACAATAAAACCAGTGACTTGGAGTGAAGGTCATGACAATCAGATTTACAAATATCTAAATCCGCAAGTAAATTTAGCCCCGGGCCAAGTTCTCTCCCTGTAAGTGTCTGGTAGCTCGTAATATTTTATAATATAATATTTTTGATGTGAAGCTGAAAATTAATTATTATTGTTCAGTGCTTTTTCCAGAGCACACCAAGTTTAACGCTCATGTTTAACGAGGCTTCTTTGCAAATTTTTCAGGTCACAATATCCCATCTGAGTCCAGACATTGTCACAGTTGAGAAAGACAGCCACACCGCCAGCCTTTTCGCGTGTACCACACTGTTTGAAAAGAGTGAGTCTTTCGTCCCGTAGTCTGGAGCAAACCCTTTAGCTCTGGCATTGGTCTTCCTTTAATTATAACTTCCAGCTTCAACCAAAAGTCCAGTGTAGAAAACAGCTTGAACTTTAATATGTAATCTTCCTCCATTTTAAAAGTAAGGCTAGACAAGAAGAAAAAAGGGAACGGATTGCTAAACTTGCTAATTCTATATTGTATCTTGCTGTCATTTATTCTAATCTGCTGCCCCAGAAGTTGCAGAAGAACCCCTGGGCTCACAAGTGCCTCTACCATGAGGCCAGGGAACTACATGCCTCACCTGGCGCATTTTCACAGCCGCAGCAGTCAGTCCATGTTGAGGCATGAACGGCTCGTGCCTCTCCGCACATCTCTTCTCGTCTCGGTAAAAGTGAAAATTCTGCGATTTTGAATAAAAAATGAATTAAAATGGCAAAGTTAAATAGAAAATAATTTTACAGTACAAATCATTGGATAAATATAACCATTTATTTTTTCATTTGACTTTTTTTCTCTGTGATGACAGGTGAGGCATGGTCTCACCTGCCTCCCCTGACTGCGCGTCACTGAAGAAAACAGCTCCAGAGCCCGAGGATGCAAGTACGCACCAGTAGAGGCACCAGAAATACAGAATTTTGGATAGGCCTTGACAGAACTGGCTCCATTTGTGTTTCGAACACGCCATGTGATGCACGTACACGTCAACCTTTTTAGTTTTTTCGTTGTTCCTCATTTCGCTTGATCCCGCTTGGTCTGAAAAAAATAACCTAATAACATAAGAATTAAGATCCTGAAAAGCACTGTACTTGATTTTTACTGTCACAATACATGAAAAACAGAGTTCATTTTAAATGGTCTGCAGTGAGTGAGAAAATTAGTTTAAAAAGTTGTTTCTCACTTACCTATAAATTCCGAGCATGCTAAGTCTTTACCACACTTTTCACACCCTTCAGAGACCAAAGGGCGTCACTGTAATGCAAATAACATGCATGCATGTTAACAGAATGAGTATTGAAGTGAATGGATGTCATAACCAATATAGCATTTAATTAATTTGTATTGTGTATAATGGTATTACATAAAACACTTTACTCTCACTCACTGTTGTATGACGATATACATTGGTATATAGAGATTAGTACATTATGTTGAACCTGCAGGGGAGACATAATTACAATGAAATGTAGGACGGTTTAAAATGAAGGGTGTGGAAGTCAAGATAAGAAATTCATAGAAAAGAAGACCTAAAATAGCTCTGTAATAATGTCTGCTTTATGGGGTGAAGACTGTGCATGCCCTTGTACTGGATTAACTGAATTAGGAGTAGCTCTTAGACCTCATTACCCCATTTCAGAAAATAGGAGATTTGGCTATTTTAAACAACTTGTGGAAGCTTTCTCATATTTCATCTCTAAAAATGTTAGTCACAATTCTAAATGGACAAAGGTGATCTATTTATTTCATTGCTATCGCTTATTTATCCATCCATCCATCCATTTTCTTCCGCTTTTCCGGGGCCGAGTCGCGGGGGCAACAGTCTAAGCAGGGACTCCCAGACTTCCTTCACCCCGGACACTTCCTCCAGCTCCTCCGGGGGGAGCCCAAGGCGTTCCCAGGCCAGCCGGGACACATAGTCCCTCCAGCGTGTCCTGGGTCTTCCCCGGAGCCTCCTCCCGGTGGGACATGCCCGTAACACCTCCTGAGGGAGGCGACCAGGAGGCATCCGAAACAGATGCCCGAGCCACCTCAGCTGGCTCCTCTCCACGTGGAGAAGCAGCGGCTCTACTCCGAACCCCTCCTGTGTGACTGAGCTCCTCACCCTATCTCTAAGGGTGCGCCCAGCCACTCTGCGGAGGAAACTCATTTCGGCCGCTTGTATCCGCGATCTCATCCTTTCGGTCATTACCCAAAGCTCATGACCATAGGTGAGAGTAGGAACGTAGACTGACCGGTAAATTGAAAGCTTCACCTTTTGGCTCAGCTCCCTCTTCACCACAACGGTCCGGTACAACGACCGCATCACTGCCGATGCTGCACCGATCGCTTATTTAATATAATTAAAATAAAGGTAATGTGAAATCCATTATTGCTTAGCACATACAATTTCAGCTCACAACTTGGAAAAAATTGATTGTAATATCTCAAATATTAGTGTATTTCCTCAATTGATCAGGTATGCTCTATACAAAAGAACATTTTATTCTATTTCCAAGAACTGTGTTAGAACGAAAGAAGCTTCTTGGAAGAGGCTACTTGAGTGGTGAAATATCGTCACTCTTAAAGGGATATGCCACCCCCAGGTCAAACTTGGGCATCTCCCCACAGTCCAGAGACTAAAATAAGTGGTGGAAAGCGTTTTCCTGCTCACCCAGCCATTGTCCGAGTCTGTCAGCACTGACCGCCGCGTGCAGCTGCAGCTACTCCGCGTTAGACTGGAGGCTAACATTGCCAGAGAAAGATTTTGGCCAAAAGGAATTAATTTGCTCGATGCTTTTCCCAATTACTTTCTGTGTAGTGCGCATTCATATCGAGTGCAAATAAATGAGCAAATCAACACGGAGAGCTTGCCTTGGTCATTTTGGGTGGGAACTATTTTACAGTGCATCGAGCAAATTAATTCCTTTTGGCCGAAATCTTTCGTTGGCGACGTTAGCCTCCAGTCTAATGCGGAGTAGCTGCAGCTGCGCGCGGCGGTCAGTGCTGACAGACTCGGACAATGGCTGGGTGAGCAGGAAAACGCTTTCCACCACTTATTTTAGTCTCTGGACTGTGGGGAGATGCCCAAGTTTGACCTGGGGGTGGCATATCCCTTTAAGCGTTGGTTTATAGAATAAAATTTTCTTCTTTGCAATTATTAATTTAAATGTATTATTTTGTCTCAATAAATAAATAAATACATACAATTATGTTTTGTATTTCACTTGATTTTTATATACAGTGCTTTTGGGAGAAATGTATTTATTTATCTAAAACAAGGACAGTGCACAGAAAACATTAATCTCTGTGAGAAAAGATGCTCTGTGCCAGATTTAGCTTAGAGCTACTGAGCTCAATCTGCAGTCCTTGGGCATTATTTAAATCTTATAGTGTTATAGATTTGCTCATATTATATCTTCAGAGACCCACAAATTGCATAGCTTTTCTCTATTCAACATTGCAAGCAAGAACTATTTACTCTTCTAAGCTTCTTTCTTCTTTTCAATCTGCTCTGTTACATCTCCATCTCATCCCGGCCAATTCCTTGACATAGGAGCAAAAGCACTCATCGATTCCCTCTAAACAAACACACATGCAGTCAGAGCAAGATCACAGCACAGGGACCACTGTTCACAGGCTAATGGTCCTACAGTGGACAGTGTGGGACAAGATGAATGGCTGAGGCTTCATTCTCCAACCTCTCGGGTCAGATGGGACATACTAGCTTTTATGACAGGATCACAAACTGACACATTTAGCACAAACTGCTTAATGAACTCTTCAGTGGGTTCTTTAGGTAGTTAGTTGATCGGTATGGAGTATTCATGGTCCTTTGTATTTGTACAGTAGAGGAGTTTACAAGTGAATGGATTTGTATTTTCACAAAATACAAGAGAGGTGCTGGAGGGACCATCATGGCAGAACAAGCCCCTACATGGGGCGTACCACTGAAACATAACTGAAGTGGCTGATATCATTAAATCCTACCAATGGCTGGAGAGGGCTGGTCTGAAGGACAGCACAGAGGCCCTCATCCTGGCTGCACAGGAGCAGGCCTTGAGCACCCGAGCAATAGAGGCCCACATCTACCACACCAGACAAGACCCAAGGTGTAGGCTGTGCAAAGAGGCTCCTGAGACATTCCAGCACATACAGTAACTGCAGTAATGCTGGCCGGGAAAGTATACATGGAGCGACACCGAGTGGCAGGCATAGTGTACAGAAACATCTGTGCAGAGTACGGGCTGGAGACCCCAAGGTCAAGGTGGGAAACACCTACAAAGGTTGCGGAGAATGACCGAGCCAAGATCCTGTGGGACTTCCAGATACAGACTGACAGAATGGTGTTGGCGAACCAACCAGACATAGTGGTGGTGGATAAACAACAGAACAGAGCCGTGGTGGTGGGCATTGCAATACCAAGCGATGGTAACATCAGGAAAAAGGAACACGAGAAACTAGAGAAATATCAGGGGCTCAAGAAAGAGCTGGAGAAGGGGAGAAAAGGCATTATGTATAAGAGAAAGAGAGAGCGAGCGAGAGAGAGAGAGAGAGAGAGAGAGAGAGAGAGAGAGAGAATGCTGAATATGGTGGAAGCTGGCATAAAGGTATAGATGCCTTAGATATTATAATGGTAAATCCATTATTTATGGATTTTATAGGTCAACCAATGTGAATTGTAAATGTCCAATAATTTACCAACCTTATAAAATACAAAATGTGTTTCATTACCTATGATATGTTCAGAGATAAAATATGATAATGAGATTAGTTTTAAAAACCATGAAGGAGCAGGTTGGATGTGTCCAGTGCTTCCCACAGGACAGTGACATAGATATGCAGCCAACCATTAAATACACAGTATCCATGGCTCTTTACATAAAGCCTGAATACTTCTGTGATTGAGAAGTAGCTCCTCACATCTGTGTGATATTGAACATGTGAAGACTGTGGAAATCCCCAGACAGCAATTCAAAGAATGTAACTTTGCCATACATCTTGTGAAATGTTCTTAGTAATTGCATTGGAGGGAGTGGTAGGGTTCTGTGGTTGTTATGTTCATATAAAACCATATGGCTTACAATTCTTGAGTTAATCAATTCAATATTCACTCAAGTAATTCATACAGGGTATTTTACTTTTTCTTTTTCAAATTGTGTGGGATGAAAAACAGAATATGTGTACTGTAATCAAACGGAATCCACATAATATATGTAAATTAACATTGTGCTCAGCTGATTTGGACTACTCTTGGTAAGTGCATTGACAGTGCCAGCACTATTTTGTTAAGGGCCTGTCAGTAAATGCTGTTGAATCATTCACTTATGAATCATTGTTGTTTGTGCTCATTATGGGAGACTTTCATCATTTCATTCATTTCTGAACACATTTAACTGCACAGACGTATGCATCATCTGTATGCATGTTTTTTAATACAACTTCAATGCATGTAATAAGAGGTTATACATGTTGCTGTGTGGTAAGATATATGATTTGTTTCCCTATAGATGAAGGTCAGAAGAACTTGAACCTGTCAGTGAATGGAACTTTCCGGCTCGGTGGCTCCAGTCTCACCTTAAAACCTTCCCCTGACTTTCCACAATTCATATGACATTTATATTGATTGAATGAATCAAGTCTTCCAGAGCTGACTGACTTCAAGGTGATGTATTACTCAACCTGTTTCATTTCTGAGGGATACAAGATCAAATGTCTCATTTCCTTTTCATGAGGTTAGTTTAGAATAAGGTTATTTTTAATATTTAAGGCAATTGATGAAATAACCTTGCACTGCGTTGGGTCAGGCCTACTAAAATGACCAGCAGAGGTGAAATAAAGAAATTATGAATTGTCTGACTAGAAACAGTCTGCAAAGCTGTGATGTTGGGGATGGTGGGCGAGCATTGATACATACTGAGTTACTGCCACCTAAAGCATCATAACATGAGTTTCACAAGTTTTTCTCCTCCCAAACTTCCAAACCGGAAACCACTCGCACTGAACCCTCTCACTCTCGAGTATTTTGAAGATCTTGTTGCCGTTTGACATAGTGGTTTGTCCATACATTGAGCATTCATTGCATTAGGGAGTCCTTGCCTCATCTACCTGCAGATAGTTAAAGCTCTTATGTATGTCCCTATCTGTAGTTGTGCCTTATATAATCACTTCCACTCACTCATGGGAGAAGGCTGATTAAGGATTTGTAATGTTTACCACAGGGAGTAACACAGAGACACATGGAGGAGACACAGATGGAATCGACAGGAATGAGTAACAAATTAATCCTGCAATATGGGCACAAATACCCAACAAGAATTTGGACAGAAGGATGTCTAGACAAGCTTGGAAGCTGCCAAAGACTAGAGCAAAAGAACAGAAATCAGAGAACCTTTGCCACATTATTGTTTATATTGTTATGAGCATAATTTTTTCTTTTTTTCCCCTGCACAACTCTAGGGCATACAATGCTTTGGTTGTAACCTAAATATGATATGGACTGAACTGGCACATCTATTGACAACATTCTTATGGGGAGGAAAATAAGCTCTGACTTGAAATGGCCCAGCCACAGCTGCTAATTTTATCATTTGTCTCTCAAATGCAGAAGACATCTCTTCTCCAAGATTCTCATAAAATTCAGAACAAAATATATAACTTCTTATACCTGTCATAAGTAATAGTTTGGTGCTTGAGTAATTGATTCTGTAAAAATCCCTGCTGTTTCACAGTTTTTTTTGTTGTTTTTTCTGCTTTCTATGTGTAAGCAGCCATGTTTTTTTTTTTGTTTTTTTTTACGCAAATGGAGCATACGTCTTTCTAATTGGTTAATTCGCCTGTTAATCATGCCCTCTGAAATCTGAGAGACAGCTCCAAATCTGCTCGTCTTTGTAAAGTTTTGTCAATGTGTGTGATTCTGGCTGGTCAGGTAAGATAAAAATGTGTATTAAAAAGTGCAATAAAACATGGGGAAGGTGAGAAGGCATGGTTCTGGTCATATAGTAAAAAATCCCAGAATTTCCATCTTAATATTCCGTGAAATTGAAGTAACTCAGAATGCCTGTTTATAGTCATCTAAAACATGAATAATTACAAAAGGTGCTTACCTCGTATATCTAATGACAATTTCTATTGTTGTAATTAGCCTTGGTATCCTTGGTTTGTGAGTTTTAAAAAAATCTACAGAAAGCATGCTACAAACCTACAATAACTACACTTTGCTTGACAATGGAGCTTTACAACATTCCCAGCTCCCACAGACTGAACAGTAGAAATCACAGACATGTGTGCAACTATTGCTTCTGCAGCATGTTCATGAATCAGCTGTTCTCACCTCTGGATGTGAAGTTGATTCATGAGTGCATAGCCCCTTGCCCCTGCCCTCCTCCTTTCCATCACTCTTCTCTGTCATGGAGTCAAGGCTACTGGGCCACTGCTATAAACAATGCCCCAGTAATGCACATGCACACAGTTATTAATGTGCATGATAATTAGCATGTAGATGGATGCTCACAACAGGGCCCGCTCTGTTTGTTTGTGGTTACCGTATGCATGCTTTAATGTGTTACGTATAATAGGTGCGCTGATGGCTTCATTCATCAAGCCTATCATTATGGTGCAAATAATGGCCCTGGTGAGGGTAGAGTCATATAATAAATGTATATAATGAATATTTTTATTCATTTGATAGTTTTTTACCATTTTTATCTTTAAGTATTCTAATGTTTTTTATGTATTGTTTTTATTTAGAATGTCCTTCCTTTTACTGTCTTAATTTGTCTGTGCAGTACTTTGGAAACTGTCATGTTTATAAAATGTGCTATATAAATAAAGTGGAGTGGATCATTTTTATATATACTATACTCAGTTACTGATTAAAGACATTTCACTATATTCTTTTGTCACTTAATGGTTCTATATTACACAAAATGGACTCTTGTGAGCTTTAAGCCATGTTATAATCAGGCTTGGGGAGTAACGGATTACATGGAACGGCGTTAAGTAAAAGGATACAAAAAAAAGGTAACTGTATTCCCCTACAGTTACAATGAAAAAGACGTAATCAGATTACAGGTACATTTAGTGAAAATGGGGATTACTTAGCAGGATTACAATTTGAAAGCATTTTATGTTATTTCATTTTTTCATTTAAAGCCGGAGGTCATATGTAGGGAAAACACAACGTACAGACTCGCGCCGTGCGCGCTCTGTGAAACAAACTTGCAGTGGCGCGCGCTGTGGAATACACTTGCAGCGGCTCGCACTGAACTTCACGCAGGTCGCGCACTACGGACTAAACTTGCAGCGGGCATGGTTTCAAAAAACGCATTTAAAATGGGTGGAAATTTAGGGAGGATTTTATTTTTAAAGAAGACAAAGGGAACAACATCACAGTGCAGTGCAAATTGTGCCTTCCAGCGGTTAAACACCTGTCAATGTCCAAGGATTCTACTTCCAATCTCAAGAAACATTTACAGGTAAGATCGCTAATATTAACGCTTTGATACTGACAGGCCCTAAATGTCCTGCTTCAGTCATGTTATGTGTGAATATGATGATTGATTCATTGGTAGGAGCCAGTTTCGAGTTAGCTATCGACTAGCAAACTATTAGCAAGGTAGCTAACGTTAGGGTGACCATACGTCCTCTTTTGCCCGGACATGTCCTCGGGCTGTCCGGCCGGAGTTTATAAAATCCTTCAAATGTCCGGGTTTTTGATTCCGTTGGAAACGCGCTCTGAGAGGCGGAGTTCTAGTCGAACCCCGGAACGTGTATTCATTCATTTACAAACAGGCGCGCCACGCTCCACACACACACACACACAGAAACACACACACACACACACACGCACGCACACGCACACGCACACGCACACTCGCAGGCTGACAGGCGCACTGCAAAGACACAGAAAATGCCAAAACGCAAATGCAGTTTCACGGATGAATTGCAAAAAAAAAGTTCCCCTGTTTTCGCCCGGGGCGTGACAAGTGGGAGGCAGAATGACCAGGGAGAGGAGGAAGGCAAGGAAGACTGAAGAAAAGGAAAAAGAAGGAAAAAAGGACTGTTGACTTGAGGCATTATTTGTATATTTTTTTTCATTAGCCATTAGACACATTATTTTGAAGAATGGGCTTACTGAACATTGAAGAATAGGCTAACTCTCTGTTTCTTTTTGTTTTTTTCTTTTTTCTTAACTAAGGTGTAAGTGTCAGCCTTAAGATTGCTTATATTAATAAATATATTATTTATAAAGCAACTGTTTGTGAGTATATCCAGGTAAAGTGTTCTTTTCTGGGGAATTCAGAAGCACAGTAAGCCCCCGACCCATGTAAAACCCTTAAAAATGGGAGAAAAAACTCAAAAAAAAATATTTCGCGCGCGAGTTGGAAGTGTGTCCTCTTTTCAGTGAAATACAATATGGTCACCCTAGCTAACTTTTGTGGTCACAAGTACACTTTGTGCATTTGTAGAACGATATTACAATATTTAAACATTATCTACGCAACATAGTCATGTTAACTGATCCATGAAGACCCTTTAGACAATTCCGAGCAAAGCTGTCGTTAGATGTAGGCCAGCACGCAAGCTGGACGAACATCCTGTCCAGCTGCGGAGATCGGGCAAGATGACTGTCCCGGTAAAACTAAAACTTTAACTGAAAATATAATTTCGTTGAAGTCATAGGTGTTTAGGTGTTTGGTTTAGTGAGTGACCTTGTTTACTAGTGACTTGGCTTATAGTGATAACAGTTGTTAAAACTACACATAGAACTGTACTTGTCCTCCTAAAAACTTTTAATTGTATTGTAATTTTCTTGTTTTCTTGTTGTTATAGGATATTTGGTGTTAAAGTAATCCAAAAGTAACTGAAAGTAATCAAGTTACATTACTTTAATATTATAGTACCGGGATTACGTTACTGAATACATATTTTAAGGAGTAACTAGTAACTGTACCGGATTACATTTCTAAAGTAACCCTCCCAACCCTGGTTATAATGTTGTTACCTCCTCAAAAACATACCTGGAGTTGTGTTTTGTTTCACTCACACATTTGAGCAATCCTTTATTAATAGTCTGTCTATATCTCCAGAGCTCAAAATGCTGTGATACAACTAGTGATGTTGTGTGTAGAATCCCTCAGTCATCCAGGTAGAATCCATGGCAAAGGAGAAATTCAATTTGTCAACTGGACAAAATTTTATTTGGTTGAATGTTTCACAGCTCATCTGAGCTGCTTCTTCAGTTCTGGTCAGACGCTGGTTGACACTGCCTATATCTGCCTGAAGGGAGGGGCTAACTACAATGAAATTACTCAGTTAACTGTGACCAGTGAACTGGTTTGAGAGGGGAGTTAAAGAGGCTATTTTTTGTCAAGAAAGAGAATCCTTCCTTGAACAGAAATAAAGGTCTCAGACATCATTTGTCTCCCTCTATCTATTACTCTATCCTCAAACCTAAATCAGAACAAAGAAAACAATAAGGCGAGCCAGGTCAGGTCCAGAGTTGTGAAAACACCCATTATGGCCCTGACTGGCTATGCTAACATCACTAGTTGTAACACAGCATTTTGCGCTCTGGAGATATAGACAGACTATTAATTTATTAGTAAATGAGAGGAAATTCTGGACAATTAATCCAGAACACGGGACATACATGCTGCCCAACACCTTGAATGCTAGCCTGTAAAGGTCAGACTGCTGGAGAGTTGTTGTATTGCATGATATAGTTTTATTTTTTACTGCAATTGTAGTTACATGTACATTTACAGTGCACATTTAAATATATTGTAATCTATAGCATAAAATTTTAAGTGAATATTGGAATAGGAACTGCTTGACAAATACAATAAACTCACCTTTTGGGATGAACAAGTAGAGCTATTATTTTTGTCTCTTGGTTTGACAGAGGGAAGATATTTCAACTATGACTTTGCTGACAAAATGAGAAGATAGTGATTTAATGCGTATACTGTCAACAAAAAATAGCATGTGAAGGGTACTTGAAAAGGTCCTCTTGGTGATTTACCTTTACCTGCAGCACAGCTCAATCTGTCAGTCTGTCGCTCAGAGGAGTAGTCACCCACCCGAGACACCCCCCCCACTGACGGGTGCTCTCTGGCCACCCGCCTCCTGCCGCTGCCATACTCTTGTGCCTCTCTATGATCAAAAAGTGACAGCGATCCCCTGTGGCAGAGAAAACCAACATGCTGGGTCAGAAATTCCCCCATGAAAGGCAGTAGGTGCGTCAGTGTATATCGATGTTTGTATTAGGACAACATGTGGAGAGGGTGACAGCTGGAAAAGAGACATAAAAGGATTCAAGCTCAGGGGATGTCAGCCAAACACACAGAGGTGGACACGGGGAAGTGGACACAAAATGAACTTGTTTACTGCACTGTGGATCAGCTTTGCTTTCACCATACATGTTTCAGTTTTGATGTAATTTTTGCAATTTTCAAAGTTTGTTTAGAATCCAGAGAAACCGATATCTGATAAGCCCTGGCAGTGTTTTTGATCTAATATGTAGGGATGATTGTTATTATTCCCCCCCTCATAATCAACATTAAAAAAAAACAAAAAAACACACCCTTTTTTTACTACAAAACTGTTAGAGACATGTGTAGCTGATGATTACAACTTCACATTGAGGCGATCTTTTATGTTGTGAATATTTTATGGCGTTGCTCTTGATCATCAAAGCCACATGTTTCTTCAAATGGCCCTGGTGTTTAGAGGTAACTCATTTCAGTTGTTGCTTTCAAGTTTCCAATGGAAGACAAAATTAAAGCTAAATTATGCTGTGACTTTTCTTCAAAAGGAAGCAATCATTTGCATGGCTTTTCACTCAAAGCATCTACAGTAAAAGCCGTAATATGTGAAATTACCATATCATCATAACCTTGAATTCAACATGCTCATAAAGTCTCAAAAAGTCTACTTTACTACTTTTCACAAGGCTTTCAGGACCTCAAGCCAAGATCAAATATCTTATCATTTTTATTGACTGACCTCTGCTCCTCTTTGTGGCTACTGACACACTTTTCAAAAAATGCTTTTCTCAGAAGTTGAGTTGACTTTTCACCTTTTTGTTTGTCCTTGGACCAGTTGTCCAGTTGTTTGTCCTTGGTCAGATGCTTTAGTTTTCAACAATATTCTCAGAGGTTTCTACTCATGAGACTGGTCCGTGCTGAGTCCAATGTACAACTAATCCAACTGAAACACCACTAGTTTAAATAAAGAATGTGTTAATGAGTTTAAGTACACCTTATGTCCAAACTGAATTCAGTACAAAAGTGTAAAATGTAAATTCCTTTATCAAAAATTTGTATTTGTAAATTTGTAAACAGACGCTGATTTGGATTCAAAATGTGTCTGTTCAACTTAAGTCTGGTGAAACATGTCCAAAAGTTTGACACCAATGTCAAATAAGGGAATACTATAAAATAATGACAAGTTTCAAAGTTAATCTAGGTTTTCCAAAGTCAAAATGAAGTTCTGGTGGGTGATAAAAGATTATGGAGCATTCACACTTGCACAGCACCATGTCAAAATTGGGACTATACCTAAACCTGGAGCTAAATCAGGACCAAACAAGGTCTACATTAGGACTAAACTAGGCTCAAAACATGGCCAAAAATGAACACACTAAGAGCTCAGATGGTTCACTTAAAATACTTAGCCACAATTCCTCATGTGTAAACCCAAACCCATGATAGAAACTTTAAAACAATAGTCTTATGCTAAGATTTGAATCAGGCCAATTGAACTAGTGGTTTAATTCAAGCAGTCAATTAATCTTTGTGCTTTGAGCCTTTGACATCGTTCAGTTTCAAATGCTTCACACAATCTGGAGCCTGTAGGATTTTCTCGGGACAAAAGCTCATTATGTCTCCCAGCATGTTGTTGTCATCACCTGCCTCTCCTCCAGCAAATGAAGTGTGGTGAGGGTCATGGCTGGTGAGGCACTGACGTCATCAGTGAAATTTGGCCCCGGGCCAATTTCTTTCCCTGTAAGCGACTGGAAGCTCGTAATATTTTTGATGTGAATATTTTTAAATTAATTATTACAGTTCAGTGCATTTTCCAGAGCACACAGAGTAGCATCATAAATAAAAATAGCGATGGTTTAAGCGCAATCTGGCTCTGAATGTGAGCGGTGGACTGCTCAGGTTTAGCGAGGCTTCTTTGCTAATTTTTCAGGTCACAATATGCATCTGAGTCCAGAGCTTGTCACAGCATATAGGGAAAGCAGAAAAGACAATTTCTTACCACACTGTTTGAAAAGAGTGAGTCTTTCGTCCCGTAGTCTGGAGCAAACCCTTTACTGTTGGTCTTCCTTTAATTATAAACTCCTGCTTCGACTGAAAGCCCAGTTTAGAAAACTGCTTGAGCTTTAATATGTAATCTTCCTCCATTTAAAAAGTGGGGCCAGACAAGAAGAAAAAAGTGAAGTTGAACGGATTATTAAACTTGACTTGCTAACTCTAAATTGTATCTTGCTGTCACTTATTCTAATCTGCTGCCCCAGGAGTTGCAGAAGAATCCCTGGGCTCACGAGTGTCTCTACCACAAGGCCAGGTAACTACATGCCTCACCCGATGCCTTTTCACAGCCGCTTTAGCGCAGTATCTGTCACTGCTGTCAGTCTATGGCGAGGCACGAACGGCTGGTGCCTCTCCGCACCAGTATTTGAATGGTAAAAGGAAAAATACAGCGGTTTTGAATAAAAAAGAATTAAAATGGCGAAGTTAAATAGAAAATAAATGTATAGTACAAATCATTGGATAAATATAACCATTTAATTTATTTTTTCATTTTACTTTTACATTTTATTTTTTCTCTGTGATAACAGAGGCCTCACCTGCCTCCAGTGAGCCGGACAGATCCTTATATACACAGATCATATCATTGCAATGGGATGATTTGCATTAGGATATGAGCTTTATATTTAGACTCAAGTGTCCCTATGTATTATTACTGTTGAAAATGTCAAACTCCTAAAAATGCATTCGCCAAAAGATGAATGGTTGTCCTATTGACCTTGCCTAACATGAAGAACAGACACTTTTTTGTTACTTACATCTACTTTACAAAGATGTGAGTCTGGTCAGTGGTGAATCTCCCTGAGTTCATCAATACATTAAAAGAAAACAAAACAGTGGATAAAAAAGGCAGGGTTGAGGGTTTAGGTGTAGTAGCAGAGTTGGAACAGGGAGTGTATGGTTGGAGCAGATCTAAAGGTAATCTGGTGCGAGATTGTAGAGCACTTTTGGCCATGGCCCTGATTGACAGATGGTTTAGACAATCATAGATGTGCATCTGTATCAAAACAAATATGGGTGTTTACAGGGAATAAAGAAAAGAAAAAAATAACTGTACCATATATACTGTTAATCTGAGAGGCATGTGATTTTGTTATAAATAATGATATATGACCAAGAGCTCCTTTGTTTCACACATGTCACTAAAATAAACTCATCTGATAGCAGGATACTATCTGAATCTGTCTCAAGGCATGACAGAGGGAGTTATGACACAGAGATATTCATTCTGAACCTGCCAGGCAACTATTGACCCCTATTGGTTTCTGTGCCTAGGTGAGCATTTCCCCATAGCCTCTTGAAGGCTTTAACAGCAGTAGTGGGTTTGATCAGGGATAGATGGTTGGATAAGAGCTGCTTATTGTTTGCCTTTGTTCAATTGGTGAGATGGCGGGGCTTAAAGAGCCCTAGATCCTGCAGCTAAATGCTGAAGGACAGACAGATGCTTATAGGCTGTGAAAGCACAAAAACTGTGTGAAAAAATGTGATTGGCTTGCGTGAATGGTCCATGCTTTTAAAGGTTACCATTGATATTCAAAAGCATAATGAATACCGCGAGCTGTTTTGTTGTCTGTTAGTCTTGTGCCAGAGTGAATGCATTTGATAATAAATTGCTAAAGAGTGGAAACTGCATTGCAACACCCTTACCAGACTAACCTACAAAACATCCAGTGTTATTGCAAAACATTTTAATTGCATTCAATTAATTGCATTCCACCATAAGTAGAGTGCTTCCTATTCAAATAAATGCAATGCAAGAAAAACTACATTCAGGAGAGGTCACCCCCCCACCCGTGTGTCACCGATTAAGAAAATACAATTGGTTAAAAAAAAAGTAAGTACAGAGGAGTGAGCGTATACAGTACTGTGATGGTGGAAACTGGAGTTGATCGGCCAGTTGGGATGTTGAAAAATAAGATTTCACAAACATGCATGAATCACTCCACATACAACTTTGGGTGAGTAAATGGTGAAAGAAAACAACTAAAACAAGGTTAAAAGCTCTGAAATGTTAAGCATAATAAGTCAATTTTAAAAATAATAAATGTACAGCATCTTTTATCTATTTTTTCCTGATACAGATCAACCACTGAAACTGCACAATATCTTAATCACAATTTGACAAAGGCTCACAAATGCTGCAAGTATTTAGATAATAGAATGTTCTCTGAAATAGAAAATCTTGCCATTTGTAGTCCCGAAAGATCTAGAAAGATGTTGTCAAATGTGTTTCTTTAACTAATTCTTTCCTGTGCAAATTCTCTTGAATGCTACATAATATTACTTTGTCAAAAAATCACAATTAGATGTTTTCCAAAATTGTGCAGCCATAACCACTACTATATTATATTACTAAGAAAACAAGAAAAAAAAACAAAAAAAACACACCCAGTACTACCATAATAATAATAATAATAAATTTTATTTATATAGCGCTTTTCATGACACTCAAAGACGCTTACCATGGCAAGCGCAAAACACTTACATTACATTTCCAACATACATTAACAAGTTTGAAAACAAAATTACATTTAAAATACACATTTACATCTTGAAAACACATTTATGTTTCATAAAACACATTTGCAAATGTGCAAACAAATTCACAAAACACAAAACACTTGTACAAGCACAGAGACAAATTTACATGTGTCAAAAACACAAATACAAACCCACGAACCAAGTTAACAAGACTTTGATGGAAAGGGAATGTCTTAAAAAGCAGAAGTGACGAACGATGTGCAGGACAAGCAGGAAGTGAAAAGCGATTTCGCACATATGTAGGTACCACGTGGATTGCATATTCAACGTTCTCTAATGGTCAGAGCCTTTCTCTCTTCAATGTTCGTTTGGAGTGACCAATGTTCTGTACGTTTTGTGGAGTGAACCTCCACCACTTTATACCCTTTTGCTCAGCTTGTGGACGGTGTCTGGAACTTATATACCTGTATATACAGCATGTGGAAGGATTCAGCGTAACTCTACACAACAGAACAATTTGCACAAACAAGGATGACAACAATGTATGTGGTAATATGACAGGCAACAAAAGCATCTCAAAGTCTGATGTTACACTGACAGAGCAGCTTGACCGACTCCAGTCTCTCCTCAAACACTGCCTTCCAATCCCCACTGTTGGTTTCATGACGTTTTCATCACTTCCTTTGTCATTTCTTGTGTGGCTTTTATCTGATGGACCAGTGTGGGTGAAAGATGCCGTAAAATGTCATAACCTCACTTTCAGTCATTATTATGCCTTGTGCAGTTTAGCTTTCACTACAACCCAAACCACAGTATATGATATGATTGCGGTGTGCAGCCTTATTACAGTAATCCCTCGTTTATCGCGGGGGTTAGGTTCCAGAAATAGCCCGCAATAAGTGAAATCCGCGAAGTAGGACAACTTTATATTTTACAATTATTATACATGTTTTAAGGCTGTAAACGCCTCACCACACACATTATACACCTTTCTCAGACTGGTATTAACATTTTCTCACATTTCTCTCTTGTTTAAACACTCAAACTTTTGTAGATTTTCATCAAAATGTATTAATAGAAGCAGGGGTGGTGGGAAGGGGGTGGGGGGGTGGGGTGGGGGGGTTCTCGAACACGTCCACTGTCACGAAACAAGGTTTAGACCTGGCCTAGTCCTGGTTTAGACCTGGCCTAGTCCTGCTGGTCTAGTCCTGGTCTAGTCCTGGTCTAGTTCCAGTCTAGTCCCGGTTTTACAATTATTCTACATGTTTTAAGGTTAAAAACGCCACACACACACACGCGCACACACACACACACACACACACACACACACACACACACACACACACACACACACTCGCACACACACACACACACACACACACACACGCACACACACCCACACACACATACACACACACACACACACACACACACACACACTTTCTCACATTTTTCTCTTCTTTAAACACTCAAACTTTTGTAGATTTTCAACAAAATGTATTCATAGTGACACGGCCCCGGAGGCCCTGCCGTACGTGCGAGGAGCACCGCCACGTCCCTGGACGCGATGCGACGCGCACCAACCCCTTGGAGAAGCTCCACACGTGCACCCCTCATCGTGGACAAATCCGTGACAGAGAAACGTGACCGGCGCGACGCCGCGAGCACGAGATAGAACCGCCGCGCCCGGACCGCGTGCTCTCAGCCCGAGCCACAAAACAGCTGCACGAAACCAGCAAAGAGCGGTTTAGACCTGGTCTAGTCCCGGTTTAGTTCTGGTCTAGTCCCGGTTTAGTCCAGGGCCAGTCCAGGTTTAGACCTGGTCTAGACCTGGTTTAGTTCTGGTCTAGACCTGGTTTAGTCCACGTTTAGTCCTGGTCTAGTCTCTTAGCCAATCAGGACACAATGTTACACTGTAAAAAAAATGTTACACTATAAAAAAAAAAGAAAAAAAAATTGAAAAAAAAAATCTGCGAAACAGCAAGGCCATGAAAAGTGAACCGCGATAGAGCGAGGGTTCACTGTAATGTTAAAATGCCCATATTATGCAATTTTCTGATCTAAGTTATAATATAATTGATATAATTATAATCATCATTATTAATTATTACAATTTTATCATTATAATAATTATAATGATTTCCTCATCATAAATGAATGTTGTTGTTGTTTTTTTTTTGTTTTTTTCACACAAAACCTGCATATTTAGGCTGAATTCTTCTCTCAAACAGAAAACATTCTGATCTACCTTGTGATTTTTATTTTGTTCTGTTTTGTTTTTAAATTCCATACACATTCACTAGAATAATTTGGATAATTTCAGAATCATGGATTTACTAATCCCTATCAAACAAAAGGTTAAAGTTAGCTGCTAATTTAAAAACTACAGCTTCCTGAAATCATAAGTTGGAACAGAGTATTCTGAGCTTTAGAAATTTAGACAGCCTAATAATAAAGGGTACTCAAACATGTGATTGAAACAAAGCACTGCAACAACCAGGTATGTTTTTGATAAAGTAACAACATTCCAACATGGCTGAAAGCTCACAAGTGTAAATTTTGTGTAATATAGGACCTTTAAGCAGACACAATATCCCTCTCAAGGACAAAGCCTGAGAAGTAATTTTGCTAAAACGGTCGAATAATGGTAATAATTAGAGAACTATTTTGAGCTTGTCCATAACGCGCTGGGATTCAAGGGAGTGATTACGAGGGTGAACGTCATGCATTGCAGCTCTCACACAGAACTGACTTTGTTACAGAGAAAAGGGTGACAAAGTTTAATTATAGCCGCGGGCAAACATTTTTGCAATTGTTGCTCGAAAACCAAGTAATGGTTTTCAGGGCATCACCACACAATATGGTGCCTCATTACGACAGCGGTGGAGTGCTACGTTGTCAAAAATTAAACTTCTCTGACCACAAATTAACAGTGCTTAATGGTGTACTCATTTTCAATTTTTTTCTTATTGTATTTATTTGTAAAGCGACAGCACATAGGTAGGTTGATGTCAAACACTCTACAGGACAGGGAAAAATACAGCAAGAACCACACAAAAGTACATGTAACACCAGCTCATTCACTATATACTGTATATTATTATAAGGAACCACACATTTTGAGAAAAACTTTACAGAGACGAGTAGGTCTGGAGCTGTATCCTGTCTTCCCGATTTCAAAGGGTGTGATTGGCGCTTTGTGCTACAATTTTGTATGAAAGGCGCTTTATAAATATTGTTTGATTTGGGGGCGGCAGTAGCTCAGTTGGTAGAGCGTTTGTCCACTGATCCAAAGGTTGGCGGTTCAAATCCCGCTCTTGACATAAGAAACATCAGTGGTTGAGCGGTCAGATCCACTGACCCACAGGTTGGTTGGTACGATTCCAGCTCCCACAGATGAATGCTGCCGTTGTGTCCTTGGGCAAGACACTTAACCCTCCTCGCCCCCAGTGTCTGTGTACACTGGTGTGTGAATGTGTGTGTGAATGGGTGATTGGTTCCTTGTTGTAAAGCGCTTTGGGTGCCTTGAAGGTGGAAAAGCGCTATATAAAGATGTGACCATTTACCATTTGATTGACAGGTGGATTATCCAGTCAGAGATGCATGCTCCATTCATGACAAAATTCAAGATTCAAGATTGTTTATTTGTCGTATGCAGAATCAACACAAGGTCAACAATGCAATGAAATGCTTAGGATCAGAAGAACCGTTGACTCGCTAAGATAGTCAAGAAGTACTAATAACATGCAATAATAGTACATGGTAAGAAAAGTGTTGCAAAAGTGCAGGGGAAGAAGTAAACAATATAATAAACAATATAATAAAATATGTAATAAAATGTAATAAAAATACAAGGTACAATGTACAAGGTGCAGGTAGGATTAAATCAAAGATCAAATAAGGTGTAAGTATTTCACAGATTGCACATAATATGGTGTGGTGTAGGTGTTGCATGTGGATTTCGTATTGCACATAGTATGATATAAATATTGCACATAGGTTATTGCACAGATTATTGTACAGGTAACGGTAATTTACAGTGAGGTAGTGACAAACATGATATATTCATACAGAGCAGCAGCAGTAAACATAATTATGCATAATGAAAGGTAGTTTAGTGCAGTATTATTGAGAGTTCAGTATTATTTAGAGTATTATCCAGAGTTCAGTAGTCTGACAGCTTGGGGGTAATAGCTGTCTTTGAGTCTTTTTGTGCGTGCTGGCAGGCTCCTGTATCGTCTACCAGAGGGTAGCAGACGGAAGAGTCCTTGTGCCGGATGAGTATGGTCCTTAGTGATGCTGCGTGCCTTACGCAGACCCCTGCTGTGGTAAATGTCCTGGATGGAGGGGAGACTGCTGCCAGTGATGTCCTCTGCCGCTCGCACCACCCTCTGTAGTGCTTTGCGGCTCTGAGCGGTGCAGTTCCCATACCACACTGTGATGCAGCCCGTCAGCAGGCTCTCGATGGTGCACCTGTAGAAGTTTGTGAGGATGCTGGTGTTCATACCAAACTTCCTCAACTTTCTCAGGAAGTAGAGTCACAAACACGGCTCGTTACAAACATGGCTCCTTACATGTAAAAAAAAGGAGACAAGTCTACATAAAGGACTGAGGAACAGTGCAGATTTTTACAGAATCAACAATCAATACACCAAACTATTACTTATTTCAGGTAAAAGAAGTCCAGTTCCAGTCCCTTCTGGATTCATACAGAATGTAGAAGAAACTGGCTGGTCAGGCAACTGTTTTAAGGCTTTAGAAAATGCAAAGTGTTGCAAGATCTCGTATATTTGCTCGATAAGCAAAAGAGAGTTGTACAAAAGCACTTTTCCTAAACGGCACAGAGCAGTCACATCTAGAACCTGCTCTTATTTTTTGTTTTGTACTTCTTTTCACAAACTGGTTGTTTGTGAAAAGAAGTACAGTGAGATTGTTAAAAACTATGTATATCAAAAAGAAAGCTTTTCCTTTGTTTTAACTATAAATAAACTGCAATAGCAACATCTAGGTTTGTAACTTCAATCAACCGCCTGCGTATCTTGATATAATAACTACTGTCTTATGAATTTGCTTTGTTCATATTAAGTCCATGATTCATCACAGTAGCTGTATTTATGTTTGGCTATAGTCTACACACTTCTGTCTGTTAAATCGCCTGTTGTCTTTATAATCCACAAATAGTGCTCAAGGTAATAATTTTTGTTTTGCAGCATTCAATCTGTCAACACAAACCCTCAAACACGTCCACTGGGAATCACTTTACCAGTGAAATCTCCCAAAGTCCCCCTGGTTTACTTAATATGTTAAGTAAAGTTTTAAGTTAAGTTTTCATTTTCATAAATTAGCACTGAAACGTCTTAAATTTTGTGATTTTGGCAACTGTTCTTGCTAAAAATTCACAGAGGTTGTAAAACAGGCACACATACATTTGTCATACTTTTATTTTGAAAGACAAACGAAAATGTGTGCAGCTCTTTGACATGCACGCATTAAGATCAGTGGTGAAGACTGAATTCAAATGCAGTGGTTGAATGTGACGTTTCTATGAACCCAATTAAAATCCTGCTGTGATTCTCCAAACGCATGTTGATGTAAAAGGCCCAGTCTTTTATGGACTGACCATCATTACTCAAAAGAATACGTTGAGTAATGATGATTTTCAGTTCTGCTTCGAAAAAGTGAAATGAGAAAGTGAAAGCCAAGGTAAGATCCATTGAAAAGCAAGTTTGAGTTCAACAAACCTAATAATTTTACAAGCCAAAAATGTTAAAATGTTAACAACTCCAACAACTGAAAACCTTTTAAAATGAGACTACAAGCTGTACTTTAAAACACAACTTCCTCTGTTTATCAGATGTAGCTTTTACCGCTGTTGAATATTTGACCTCACAAGATGAAAACATAGATATACTTTGCTCTTTCTAAACTTGACAATTTTGCCCCCAAATTCTCTTTAGTGCAAAAGCTCCTATTCACTCTCACGTCTCACATTCTCCAACACACAGTTTTCATTCAGCAGAGACAACATGCTGTTACCATGGCGACCGCCTCCCCTCTTACCTGTGTCAAAAGGCGGTGTTAACCAAGGGATTTAACCACCTCAGCTCCAAATGTGATTCATTCATTCTTGGCATATAGAGTCAGAGCTCTACGTGATTAGCATTCTTTCTCTTTCAGTTTGGCTAAGAGGGAATTGAAAACATCATTAGGCCGTTTAAGAGGACTGGATCAAACGCATGCCAGTATTAATTAGAATATTCAGTTTTGGATGACATTATTTAAGGTGCAATGCAGGTAAGAATTTGTTATAGCTAGGCCACATGAATTGGTATGAAATGTCTCTCTCCTCTGACAGGAAAAAATGAGTTGTGGTGAAATGTTTTGTTCACATGGTGGCTTTATTCAAACACAGTTACAATTCCCGACAGTTGAAAGGAGTTCAAGACACAATGATAAGGTTCAACATTTGTTAAATACAGTGAACCCTCGCTGTATCGCGGTTCACTCTTTGCGGCCTCGCTGTTTCGCGGATTTTTTTTTCCAATTTTTTTTTTTTTTTTTTTTCTATTTTTTTATAGTGTAACTTTTTTTTTACAGTGTAACATTCTGTCCTGCGCCCTGATTAGCTAAGAGACTAGACCAGGACTAAACCAGGTCTAAAGCAGGTCTAAACCAGGACTAAACCAGGTCTAAACCAGGACTAAACCAGGTCTAGACCAGGGATGGTAGGGACAGAGTCTCAGATGTCCTTCACGAGAGCGCCTGGGTGACAGGAGGTGTGGCCTTTGTTTACTTGCACGAGCCATGGAAGAGACTGAGTGCGAGCCGGACAAATGGAAGAGCCAAGAATCAACATGGACGGACGCTGCGCGGCCGGGGGAGCCGCAGCGGGGGAGGACGCTCGCGCGCACAGAGGAGACAGTGGGTCTTTTCCCCTCACGAACCCGACCCCGTCCTAGAGAGCTGTGGAGTATTGGCGACGCATTGATAGCGGTCTGATTTTGGAGCCGGGGTGAAATGCAACCAACTCTTGTGAGCGCAGGTTGGTCTTACCTGGTCTTGTGGTGAGGACTGGTGCTCAGAGGCGTCTGTTAGCGGTTTGGCACTGTTAGCATTGGCTTGAGTCTTGCCCAAAATGATATCCAGGTCGCTTTCCACTCGACTTTCGCACATGGCATGGATATGTGGTACCAAAACAAACACACGTGTCCGCGCGCACGTGTCCGCGCGCACGTGTCCGCGCGCACGTGTCCGCGCGTCACGTGCCCCCCCCCCACTATTAATATATTTTAATGAAAATCTACAAAAGTTTGAGTGTTTAAACAAGAGAAAAATGTTAATACCAGTCTCAGAAAGGTGTATAATGTGTCTGGTGAAGCGTTTTCAGCCTTAAAACATGTAGAATAATTGTAAAATATAAAATTGTCCTACTTCGCGGATTTCACTTATTGCGGGCTATTTCTGGAACCTAACCCCCGCGATAAACGAGGGTTCACTGTACCCCTTTTGTTATTTCTCTCTCTCTCTCTCTCTCTCTCTCTCTCTCTATATATATATATATATATATATATATATATATATATATATATAAATGTGCTCCTCACCGTCCACGGTGGTTGGTCTCTCACTCTCATCCAGCTCGGGTCCTCTACCAGAGGCCTGGGAGCTTGAGAGTTCTGCGCAGTATCTTTGCTGTTCCTAGTACTGCACTTTTCTGGACTGAGATGTCTGATGTTTTTCCTGGGATCTGTTGTAGCCACTCCTCCAGTTTGGGGGTTACAGCCGCGAGTGCTCCGATCACCACGGGCACCACTGATGCCTTCACCTTCCAGGCCTTCTCCAGCTCTTCCTTGAGCCCCTGGTATTTCTCTAGTTTCTCGTGTTCCTTTTTCCTGATGTTACCATTGCTTGGTATTGCAATGTCCACCACCACGGCTCTGTTCTGTTGCTTATCCACCACCACCAGTAGTCGAGTTGTAAAATGAAACCGGGGGGATGGTGAAATTTTTCACCAACGGGGGGGGGTGACATTAAGCTAAGCCCTCCCCCATCACTGACATCATTGTGGTGTGGTGTTCCAGGGCAGGGCAGAATTAGAAGGTACTTTGTTAAAATGGAAATGCTTTTATAACAAAAAGTCCATATAATCATTCAGTAATTCAATAATACACAGGATATATGTTATCACACACACACACACACACACACACACACACATACACACACCTTAGTCCCGGTTTAGTCCCGGTTTAGTCCTGGCTTAGTCCTGGTTTAGACCTGGTTTAGACCTGGTTTAGACCTGTTTTAGTCCTAGCTTAGTCTTGGTTTGGACCTGGTTTAGTTTTTGTTTAGTCCCGGTTTAGTCCTGGTTTAGACCTGGTTTAGACCTGTTTTAGACCTGTTTTAGTCCTGGCTTAGTCTTGGTTTGGACCTGGTTTAGTTTTGGTTTAGTCCCGGTTTAGTCCTGGTTTAGTCCTGGTTTTGACCCGGTTTAGATCTGGTTTAGTCTTGGTTTAGTCTTGGTTTAGACCTGGTTTAGTCCTGGTTTAGACCTGGTTTAGTCTTGGTTTAGTCCTGGTTTAGTGCCGAAATAGATGCAGAAATAGTCTGATAATATGACTCACCCATAAGAATGCGGTCAGCTCCATTCTAACAGTTTGCCGTGTTGTCTTTAATAATCCAGAGCTCCGGAGAAAAGGACATAATCCCGAACGTATCCCGTGTCCCGAGGCGAGAGTTTCTTCTTACGTAGCATTAAAGTAGCAAGTTAAGGATTCTTCTTCTCTTGGAAATGCCGCGTAAACATTCACGCGGCTCGCTCACAGCTGATCGGCGAACAGGCGCAAACACAACAGCGGTAATCATCATGATTGGCGGGAGCGCGTATCGGTGGGTAATTATGCTGCAACATGATTGGAAGCTGGAGCGCAGTTCGGCCTATGATTGGCTCTTGGCACTGGCTATTTTGACTTAAAAACGGCGAAATTCGCCAAAAGTATAGGGATGTTCATGCCTGATTGATAAAATGCCACAAGGGATGGAAGAAGGGATGCCCGTTTTAGAAGAGGGATGATTTTGACTATTTTTTTTCCCACAGGGGGATGCCACCCCCCCCCCCCATCCCCCCTCAACTCGAGTACTGACCACCACTATGTCTGGTTGGTTCGCCATCACCATTCTGTCAGTCTGTATTTGGAAGTCCCACAGGATCTTGGCTCGGTCATTCTCCGCAACCTTTTTAGGTGTTTCCCACCTTCACCTTGGGGTCTCCAGCCCGTACTCTGCACAGATGTTTCTGTACACTATGCCCGCCACTTGGTTGTGTCGCTCCATGTATGCTTTCCCTGCCAGCATCTTACACCCTGCAGTTATGTGCTGGACTGTCTCAGGAGCCTCTTTGCACAGCCTACACCTTGGGTCTTGTCTGGTGTGGTAGATCTGGGCCTCTATTGCTCGGGTGCTCAAGGCCTGCTCCTGTGCAGCCAGGATGAGGGCCTCTGTGCTGTCCTTCAGACCAGCCCTCTCCAGCCATTGGTAGGATTTCTTGATATCAGCCACTTCAGTTATGTTTCGGTGGTACGCCCCATGTAGGGGTTTGTCCTGTCATGATGGTCCCTCCAGCACCTCTTCCTCTGCACTCCACTGTCTGACGCATTCCTTGAGCACATCATCTGTCGGGGCCTTGTCCTTGATGTACTTATGGATTTTGGATGTTTCATCTTGGACAGTCGTTCTCACACTCACTAGTCCTCGGCCTCCTTCCTTCCGGCTCGTGTACAGTCTCAGGGTGCTGGATTTGGGATGGAACCCTCCATGCATGGTCAGGAATAAGAAGAAGAAGAAGTGACTTTATTGATCTCACACTGGAGAAATTCTCTGCATTTTAACCCATCCTATATATATATACATATATTAAGAGCAGTGGGCAGCTGATATACAATTCAGCAGCAGTGATCCTAGAGGTGCTGGGCTATAAGAGCAACCATGGGAGCCATGAGAGACAATACCCCCCAATGTAAAAGACGGTTAGAGGCTAAAATCAAGCAGGTGCGGAGAGAAGTGAGCCAATTGTCAGAGGCCCAGAAAGGTGCAATGAAAAAGCAAGTACCCAAGAGGTACAGCCAGATGCCCATACCTGAAGCACTTGAAACTGCCAAGCAAAGGCTACAAGCCTATATCACTATATCAGGGTTACTGGAGTAGTAGCATTCCAACAGAGCCTTGTTCTTGCATCTCGCCCATTTCCGCCTTGTTCCAGTAGCCCATTTTTCATCAAGGTGCTCTGGTTCCCCAGCACCTGACACAGACCTTGTTTGGCGACGTCTGAGCCAGCATCTCGTAAGATTTATTGTCTCTCATCATTGTATGAGGTGGACTGTACCGTGAAGGGTCTTGCCCAAGGACCCACACTGGCTTGCTCATTGCCCCTTGAGGGGGGATTCGAACCTGGGTCCCCCGTGTCAAAGTCCAGTGACTTACCAGTTGAGCTATATAAAACTGTTATCAGAGTTATTCAGGCTCTTCCCTCCTTTACACTGTGTAGGATGGTGGTGCATTGGTGGATGGTGGGTATTGCAATTCCGGTTCTAGCTACGGCAGACCTCGAGGGTCATAAACAGCAGTAATAAGTGGCAGAATCTCCCAGGAACCAGTAGGTGGCGGTATGTGCAAGCAACAAGTAACCCGCCATTAACCCGAAAGTGAAAGTGTGTGAAATCCACGGGCCAGTTCCGACAGCTATAAAGAAAACGGCGAAGGTGGAGCCCAAAATACAGTATGTCCTTCTGCGGCTCTCGTAATTAAAATGGCTGCCGCTACATGGGGAAGATCCCCCTTTTATGCAGGTGAAATCGACTATATCTAAGTCCAACAGAATACTTTGATTTCATGATGGAAGTGAAAAGGCTTGGAAAACACTGTATTTTTGAATGGGTATCTTCAATTTCGGTAATTAACGGGTAAAAATCTTACACAGTGTACCTTTAAATTATTTCGTTCTTGAATACATTAATACGATACACATCCATTTGTCTATGCCAGTGGTTCCCGAACTTTTCCCACCAAGTACCACTTATGAAAATATTTGGCTCTCCAGATCAAAACAAACTAAACTAAACTAAAACTAGGTCCAAACCGTAGAGTGTATATGTAAATGGACATAGCTAACCCACTAGCTGCTGCATTGAAAAAGTGTCACCCTTCTCTCTGTAACTGCTGCTCCTGGTGTTTTTGTTTCACTATTTTGACCATAAATAAATTCCTATTCCTAATATGGAACTCCAAATTCACTCTTATAATTGTGAGCTGTGAGCTTCCTTTGACGGGAGCCAAACACTATGGGTGATGTCAAACTCCATTCTTTATACAGTCTATGGTTTAAACATGGTCCAAAGCAGTTCTAAAATAGGACTACAGCAAAGACACCAAAACAGAATACAACTGACTATAAAACTAACTAGCACATGAACTACAGTGCAAATTGTGTATTACATGTACCACAGTTTGAGAAACCTTGGCCTATGATTTTACATTTTTTACATCGCATGAGCATATGGTTACTTGTATTTAACATTACAAAAGGAGACCTCACCTACTGCTCTCCTCATGTTTGTCTTCAGTAGAATAAGCTGTTGTTCACAGATGAGCTTTGTGAGTATTGATATAGATCGATAAACAATTACGGCACTCTTTGCCTGCCCAAGTTCCATTGAGCCTCTGTGCCTGAGGGGCTGAGGCCTCTACAGTCCAATAGCAAACCAAGAAACACATAAGGAGACATCTATAATCAGGCTAACATTGGGTAAATTGTTTTGTTAAAGCCCATATTGTACTATTTTCTGATATAATGTTGTTTCCTCATCAAAAACATACATGGAGTTGTGTTTTGCTTCATTCAAACATGTCTAACACACAAACCCTGCATGTTTAGGCTGAGTTTTTCTCTTAAACAGAAAACACTCCACTGTTTCCACCTTATGTGGTAATACAGAAAATACTCTACTGTGTTTTTAAACTACATACACCTTGAATCTAGAATTATCTGGATAATTTCAGACCTGGGACTGCCAATCTCAACCAAATTAAAGGTAAAAGGTAGCTGTTAACTTGAAAAGTACCACTTCATGACATCATAAGGTGGAACAGAGCATTTTGAGCTTTGGAGATGTAGACAGACTAATAATAAAGGGTTAGTCCAACATGTGTGAATAAAAGAAGACACAACTCCAGGTATGTTTTTGAGAAGGAAACAACATTATAAAAGCTAAAGAGCTAAAAGCTCACCAGAGTCACTAATATAGGACCTTTAATGTGAGATATGACTTATGGCAGGTTTTCGTTGTTTTACATTAGTCACATATCAGAGGAAAGGTTGAGAAAAAGGATAATTACAGGAAGTGAGTACTAAAAAAAGAATATATCTATCATAAAATTTATAAAATATAATAACAATTTATAAAATGTAGTCTTTGTGTATTTAATACACAAAGACTTGTCCAAAATTCAGGGACAATTTACATTCAAGAGACAAGACATTTTTCTGTGTAAACATTTATTTGAGGAAAGGTCTTATCTCATTTGTCAGATCAAATTGCCCTCAATTACAGTATGGTCACTAGGTTTTACTGCTGTGGAATTATAATTAAAAACAAAAGTAAAAACACTAAGCAATATATAGTAAAGTGTGTAGTCATATGCACTTCAAGGAATTTTATACAATTTCTGTAAAACTGGAGATATGGTGTTTGATGTTTATGATGTTTTTTTTTCTTGTTACTTTTTCATTCACAGTGATCACATTTAAAGTCTGGGGACAGTATATCCACAGAAAACCAATCATCCCACTGCACAATAACTTTTCTACAAGGACAGGGTCAGAGTGGCGTGGAGGCTTCATCAGAGCAAAGGCACTCGTGAATGCTGAAGTTTGAACATCATACGTCTGTGTATTGTATTTCTGTACTCGCAAGGAGGGCTTATTTGTATCCTTCAATCAGCTCTCGCTGGAGTGTGTGCTGAACAGGACTTACAGCAAAGACAACAGAAAGCATCTCATCCAGGATGCAGCACTTTTCGCCGACTTGGTGAAGCTTCTTTTGTTGGAATATACATATAGGTAACATCAAAAATAGCATTTATAACTTTGAAAATGCACTTTAAAAGGTCAGAAAATGCTTTTTCAAAGTTGTGTTTTTCAAAGGAAACGTAGTGAAAATAAAATATATGTAAGCAACTTCAAAATTGCTTTTAAAAAAAAAATCTGTAAAAGGTTTTTCATCAACAGTATCAAGTTGGATGCATTTCTAATAAAACACAATATAGGAACAAATATGAGAGCAAGCACAAAAAGCTTTTATAATTCTGGGAATATGATGATTTCTATCCAGTCATAGTTTCTTCTTTCAATAAATTAATTAAATGCCTTTGCATATCAAGTGTATACATTTTAGAAACAATTAAACTAGTTCCACATGTTATGCCTATAAAGCCTAGGAACGGATGTAAATGTTACCATGGAAATTAAGCCTTTATTGGTCTCACACACAATGACACACAGTGACACATGGGAGAAATTTGACTTCTGCATTTGACCCATCCTTTTCAGGAGCAGTGAGCAGCCATCTTTCGGCGCCTGGGGGGCAGTACCGTGAAGGGTCTTGCCCAAGGACCCACACTGGTTTTGCTCAATGCCCACAACCCCCGGGGGGAAAGTCAGTGACTTACCAGTTGGGCTAACCAGCCGGCAAAGTAGTAGTAGTAGTAGTAGTAGTAGTAGTACAACACATCCATAGTGATACCATAGTGATTAGCCAAAACAACAAATGAACCCTGATCAATAAAAAGTAAACAAAAGCCAAGGAACCTGATAAGTTGCTGGGTCACTAAAAACATTTATCACAATATAGTGTCAGAAGGCTTGTGAATGAATGCAGTTACAGTTAACCAACTATAGTTCCACCCAAGGCTTTAGTATTTAGGGGGGAAATTGTGTTAAATAAAACCAGAGTGAGTTACATGGCTCTGCTGAGTAAAAGTTGATGCCTGACCCACTGCATCACTGGCCTTCACTGTCTCACAAAGGGACACTTCAAAGCTCCGATGTTGATCTTGTGCGCAGGATAATTGTTCAGTCCTTTGGCGAGAGTCAAGGGCATCTTTTCAGCAAAGATTAAAATTCTCACGAATAAACAAAAAAAGGCACAGCACTTTTATGGAGTTGGGTCCCTCACCTCAACAGATATTTGCCTTGACTGGTCCACAATACAGCATTAAAAAGATATATTTCCACAGAGACAAAACGTGACGCCATCATATCAAGTTACAGCTCAGATCTGTGGAGAGGCAAACCCGCTCACAGAAGGAACCCATGTTTTAATGTATTTCAAAAATGATAACAATAGAGTAAATGCAAGAAAAATGAGTATACTGCCATACTGCGGTACATTGCAGACAAAATAACTCCAAGAGACAAACATCAGAAAAGTGAATGCACCATTAACATCAAGTGCAAAGACCCAGACAGTACTGCTTTTCTCTTTTGTAAAACTATCTTTATTTTGCTTCTGCTTGTTCTGAAACTCAACAGATGCAAATAAACAATGCAGAGACACGCACTGATGCAGCCAGTGGCGAGGGATGTTAGGGCTTTAGGTTCACCCGCAAATTACTTCAGTCAGCTCATGTTGTGAATCTATTAACATAGCTCCACATTCCCATACACTTTCTAGCACACAAATGACACACAAACATAATATAGAAACATGCATGTATTCACTCTGAGGCATACAAAAGTGGTTATTGCATTTTTGATGTATTTTGAACATTTTAAGACACAGTGTGGATTCCTAGGGGTTCAATATGTGCGTATGTAACAGACCCGGGTTCTGGGCCTGTTGGACAGATAATGTTTCCTGTAAAACACAGGGAAAGAATGAGACAGGCAACCGTGAAGTTTCTCTTTGCCTCGCTTCTGCTATTTATTTACACAATCATGTATTTTGATTTCAGTCTTCAGCTTTAACAACTGTTTCTTGGTTTATAATTCACGATCATGCAGTAAAATATCATGTTTCCAGATCATGTGATCGGGAACTTAAAATAAATGTGCATTAAACTCAAAATGGAGCCCGTGGCCTCGCCTTGACCTGTCTTCTCACGTCTTTTTACATGGCTCAAACTTCACACAAATTCAGTATTTACCTACTGATTTTTATTCTCACAATTAGCTGTCGTTGAAATTAATAGTTTATGACCAATATAATGTGTTTTTTACTTCATTACTAACCTGTAATACACAGGGAAAGACTGAAACAGGAAACCGTGAAGTTTCTCTTTGCCTCGCCTCTGCCATATTAGAGCAGAGGCCTCTGACCTCACAATATCCTCACGCGTCACCTACTGGCTTGAGGGTGTAATTACAACTTAGATAAGATTATTACTCAAAATAGGCTTTCCCATTACATACAAAAATAAAACAAAAATGTGAATACACATTACTGTGTGTCACACGTGCAAATGTGTGACAGTATTTAGCAGGTCTGGGGAGATGCCTGGAGGATGTTTCTCGGCTTAAGAGATGAATTATCGGGGTCTGTGTTTGCACAAGCGGGAGACAGACAGACCCTGGGAGGGAGCAAGACTACACTACAAGCACTACAAATCTACAATATTTTAAGGGCCCATATTACGCTATTCCCCTTCTTGAGCCGCCACCTTAACGTGGTGGAGGGGTTTGAGTGCCCGAATGATCCCGGGAGCTATGTTATTGGGGGCTTTATGCCCCTGGTAGGGTCACCCAAGGCAAACAGGTCCTGGGGGACGGGTCAGACTAAGAGTGGTTCAGAAGCCCTTATGTCGAGTCTTACATCGAGGTCAGATACGTCGCCCGGACTGGCGTTACCGGAGCCAGACCTGGGGTGGGTGCTCGCCAGCGAGCCTCTGGTGGCGAGGTCTTTCCCCACGGGGCCTGGCTGTGCGAAGCCCGAAGGAGTCTAGAGTACCTGGCCTTCTTGAAGTGCCTGGGAAGGGTACCGGATAGTGCACCGACCGGGGACTCCGTCGTTCTACTGGGGGACTTCAACGCCCACATGGGCAACGACAGTGACACCTGAAGAGGGGTGATTTGGAGGAACGGCCTCCCTGATCTGAACCCGAGCGGCGTTCTGTTATTGGACTTCTGTGCTAGCCACAGTTTGTCTATAACGAACACCATGTTCGAGCACAAGGGTGTCCATCAGTGCACGTGGCACCAGGACACCCTAGGACGGAGGTCGATGATCGACTTTGTAGTTGTGTCGTCTGACCTCCGGCCCCGAGTCTTGGACACTCGGGTGAAGAGAGGGGCAGAGCTGTCAACTGATCACCACCTGGTTGTGAGCTGGGTCCGCTGGTGGGGGAGGAAGCCGGAAAGACCTGGCAGGCCCAAGTGTATCGTGAAAGTCTGTTGGGAACGTCTGGCAGAGCCCTCTGTCAGGGGCACCTTCAACTCACACCTCCGGGAGAGCTTCTCCCGGATTCCGGGGGAGGCTGGGGACATAGAGTCCGAGTGGGCTTTGTTCTTGGCCTCTATTGTCGATGCGGCCGCCCGTAGCTGTGGTCGTAAGGTCTGTGGTACCTGTCGTGGCGGCAATCCCGAACCCGGTGGTGGACACCGGAAGTAAGGGATGCCATCAGGCTGAAGAAGAAGTCCTATCAGGCCTTGTTGGCTCATGGGACTCCTGAGGCAACTGACGAGTACCGGCGGGCCAAGCGTGCTGCAGCCCGGGCGGTCGCAGAGGCAAAAACTCGTGTTTGGGAGGAGTTTGGAGAGGCCATGGAGGAGGACTATCGGACGGCCTCAAAGAAATTCTGCCAAACCGTTCAGCACCTCAGGAGGGGGACGCAGTGCTTCATCAACACTGTTTATGGTGCGGGTGGGGAGCTGTTGACCTCGACTGGGGATGTTATCGGACGGTGGAAGGAATACTTTGAGGATCTCCTCAATCCCGCTGTCACGTCTTCTGAGGAGGAAGCAGAGGCTGGAGAGTCGGAGGCAGACTCATTCATCACCCTGGCTGAAGTCACTGAGGTGGTTGGAAAGCTCCTCGGTGGCAAGGCCCCAGGGGTGGATGAGATCCGTCCTGAGTATCTTAAGTCTCTGGATGTTGTAGGGCTGTCTTGGCTGACACGTCTCTGCAACATCGCGTGGCGGTCGGGGACAGTACCTCTGGACTGGCAGACAGGGGTGGTGGTCCCTCTGTTTAAAAAGGGGGACCGGAGGGTGTGTTCCAACTATCGGGGAATCACACTCCTCAGCCTCCCCGGTAAGGTCTATTCCAGGGTGCTGGAGAGGAGAATTCGACCGATAGTTGAACCTCGGATTCAGGAGGAGCAGTTTGGTTTTCGTCCTGGCCAGGGAACACTGGACCAGCTCTATACTCTCCATCGGGTCCTCGAGGGTGCTTTGTGGATCTGGAGAAGGCATTCGACCGTGTCCCTCGTGGGGTCCTGTGGAGAGTGCTCTGGGAGTACGGGGTTCGGGGCCCTTTGCTCAGGGCTGTTCGGTCACTGTATGACCGGAGCAGGAGCTGTGTTCGCATTGCTGGTAGTAAGACCTGTTTCCGGTGCATGTTGGACTCCGCCAGGGCTGCCCTTTGTCACCGATTCTGTTCATTATATTCATGGACAGAATTTCTAGGCGGAGTCAGGGGCTGGAGGGGATCTGATTTGGGAACCACAGGATCTCATCTCTGCTGTTTGCAGATGATGTGGTCCTGATGGCTTCATCGAACCGGGACATCCAATGTGCACTGGGGCGGTTTGCAGCCGAGTGTGAAGTGGCTGGGATGAGGATCAGCTCCTCCAAATCCAAGGCCATAGTTCTCGACCGGAAAAAGGTGGCTTGCCCTCTCCGGGTGGGTCCTTGCCTCAGGTGGAGGAGTTCAAGTATCTCGGGGGCTTGTTCACGAGTGAAGGGAGGATGGAGCGTGAGATTGACAGGCGGATCGGTGCAGCGTCGGCAGTGATGCGGTCGCTGTACCGGACTGTTGTGGTGAAGAGGGAGCTGAGCCGAAAGGCGAAGCTCTCAATTTACCGGTCAATCTACGCTCCTACCCTCACCTATGGTCATGAGCTCTGGGTAATGACCGAAAGGACAAGATCGCGGATACAAGCGGCCGAAATGAGTTTCCTCCGCAGAGTGGCTGGGCGCACCCTTAGAGATAGGGTGAGGAGCTCAGTCACACGGGAGGAGCTCGGAGTAGAGCTGCTGCTTCTCCACGCCGAGAGAAGCCAGCTGAGGTGGCTCGGGCATCTATTTCGGATGCCTCCTGGACGCCTCCCTCGGGAGGTGTTCCAGGCATGTCCCACTGGACGAGGCCCTGGGGAAGACCCAGGACGCGCTGGAGGGACTATGTGTCCCGGCTGGCCTGGGAACGCCTTTGGGTCCCCCTGGGGGAGCTGGAGGAAGTGTCCTGGGTGAAGGAGGTCTAGGTGTCCCTGCTTAGACTGTTGCCCCCGCAACCCGGCCCCGGATAAGCGGAAGAAAATGGATGGATGGATGGATATTACGCTATTTTATGATCTACTATTTTGAGATAGAACTATAGACTGACTAATAATGCACGACTGCTCAAACATGTGTGAATGAAACAAAACACAACTTCAGGTATGTTTTTGATAAGGTAACAGCGTTATAACATTTTTTATAACACATTTTTAAAATATATTTATTTTGCATTGGTTTTTTGGGACCTATTTCAATACTAAAATACATTCAAGTCAAATTTATGTCTATACAGAATGAAAAGATTACACCTTAAATACATTCTGCATAAGATAAACTTTACTGTCTCAAAGGAAAAATTTGTTTTGGGATCACTGCTCGCAGCTTAAACACACAGTTACACTGACACAATGGACACAGTAGGAGCCACTGATTTTTTCCCATTTTAGCTGCACGTCCTGCCACTTCCGCGACTGTTGGGAAAATGATGACGTTGCGCTGCCGTAATCATCACGTGACCGGTGACCAGAAGGTAACCCTGCGCCTTCCACAGATAACGACCAGATAACAACAACCATGGCGGACAATGGACTTGAGTATGTTTTGCAGACATTTCCAAGTTTATTTGCACTGCTGCATCAAAACCTGTTTATCCGCAATGCAGTGCAACAACAGCGGAGATACATGCACAATTACGCACGTCGGATTCTTTTCACCCCGCTGACACGGCCGAGAACAACAAGAAGGGCCACCCCAAGAAGGTTTTGGGTGAGACCTGGGAGAACGAGTAGCTGGTGGGACAATTTCGTCAATGGCGTTGTCATGGAGGATGAATGGAGAGCGAATTTCCGGATGTCCAGAGCTTCTCTTGTGGCCCTGAGTGAAGAACTGCGTCCTCATATTGAAGGCCAAACGACGAATAGAGCACCAGTCGACACATTGAAGAAGGTTGCCATTACGCTCTATTACTTGAGCGACGAGGGAAGGCTGCGAAAAACAGCAAACGCATTCGGACTGCCGCGACAGGCTGTCTCCGTCATCGTTAGACAGACCTGTACGGCTATTGCTCTTCAACTCGGCCCGAAATACATTAAGCTGCCTTTCACGGAACCGGAGGCAGAGGAGCTTGTTTCGGGCTTCCTTCGTGTGCATGGCATGCCACAATGTTTGGGAGCGATCGATGGGACCCATGTTGAAATCAAGCAGCCATCCACCAATGCCATGGCCTTCATCAACAGAAAGGACAAACATTCCCTCAACATACAAGCGGTGTGTGACTACAGGTACCGGTTTATGGACGTTACTGTTAAGTGGCCTGGGAATACACACAACGCACGAGTGTTTGCCAATTCAAAGGTAAACTATTATTTTAAAACTGGAAAGATCCCAGTGGACAAGTTAGTGGACAATGAGGAGCCCATACCGATATTTCTGTTGGGTGACCCTGGCTATCCCCTGTTGCCTTTCCTGATGAAGGAATATTCAAACAGTGGAGCCACACCACAAGAACAGTACATTGGCTTGTCTTTGTGTAGGTCCCGCATGGTCATCGAGTCTGCTTTTGGTCGACTGAAAGCCAGATTTGTGGCACTGAAAAGGCCCATGGCCCATTAGACTGTTGCCCCTGGATAAGTGGAAGAAAATGGATATCTTCCTCTCAGCAGCAAACACTTGGAAAACACCAGTATTTATTGTGCGTCCTCTTTCTGAACTAGACAACAGCTCCTGGTCATAGCACTATACCCGGTGACATAAGCTAGCTAGCACTAACCTCAGGAACTCTTCTCCTCTCAGCTCCAACCTGTTAACACTAATCCCCTCCATGGTTATCTCCACGCCACAGATGCTAAATACTGAATCACAGCTGTGTTATTCACTATGATTATTTGAATTTGTCATGTTTGTTGGCTTTTTTCCTTTGCAAAATCTGTTCTTTTAGATATTAAAACGTTTGAAAGTAAATTCTGAATGACACAGAATCTAAATCTGGATTTATATAGCATTTAAACAGTAATGGCAATGGCATATGTAAGGAAGTTAAGAGCCCTCTGGAAATATATAAACAAGACCTCTGATGACCTCTCTATTGGTCATTCAGCCTGCTTTTGAATAGATCCAGCAGAAGAAACGTCTTCAACCAAATAAACTTTGTCCAGTTGACAAATTGAATTTCTCCTTTTACCATGGATTCTACCTGGACAACTGAGGGATTCTTCACACATCCAGCAGAACGATTGAAAACGTTAGGCGCTGTACCTTTTTTTTTCCTTCCATGTATTTGAGCAAAATGTGTCTTGCCCCAGTACAGATATATTGTAAAAGCAGCTCTGGAGGTCAAAATAATCAGGAAGTTCACAGTTACCATGTAAGTTGTTGCATTACCGATGGCAAAACTCTTCTCTGGCCTATGAAAGTTGTGAAAGGTGCTCGGCTGGTTGGAATGTACAGTATAAAGTAAGAATAACTATGGATCATTGCAAAAAACAAAAAGCTGCATTAATGAATTTTAAAAAATCACATTGCTCTAATCACAAACCAATTTATCAATCGCAAATTTATAAGAAAAATACATATACATGACACATTTGGATTAGGATTAGGATTAGGGATGCACCAATCCAATACAGATATCAGCACCAATATTGAAAAATATGCAAAATCGGTTATCAGCTTTCAAATATCTGTTCAGTCGATATCCAGTTTGATGTAATAACACTAAGTCTCATAATATTTGAATTTTGAGAGATTTTGAGAGACAAATAACAGATACATCACATACATCAATCAATCAATCAAACATTTATAAGGCGCTTTTCATACAAAATTGTAGCACAAAGCGCCTTACAGTGGTCAAGGATTAGAAGATTGACCCTTATTGATCTCGCACAGGAGAGGTTGTTTCTATATTTGACCCGGGGACCATCCCCATGATTTTGTTTTGTTATTTATGCTTTGGTCAGGCCCTAAGCTGGAGGATTTTACCTATGGCGCATGTTTAGGTTGGTGGGGGAAACCGGAGTACCCGGAGGAAACCCACCCAAACACGGGGAGAACATGCAGTCTCCACACAGAAAGGCCCGGGCAACCCGAACCTTCTTGCTGTGAAGCATGAGTGCTAGCCACTCAGCCACCGTGCCGCCAGGGGGAAAAAAAATAAAAATAAAAAAATAAAACAGGAACAGCAGCAACAACAGCAGCAACAGCATCAACAACAGCAACAGCAGCAGCAGCAGCAACAACAGCAGCAGCAGCAACAACGGCAACAACGACAGAACAACAGCAACAACAACAACAGCAAGAACAACAGCAACCACAACAACAGCAGCAGCAACAGGAACAGCAGCAACAACAACGACAACAGGAACATCAGCAACAACAACAGCAGCAACAACAACAACAGCAGCAGCAGCAACAACAACAGCAGCAACAACAACAGCAGCAGCAACAGGAACAGCAGCAGCAACAGCAGCAGCAACAGGAGCAGCAGCAACAACAACGGCAATAGCAACAACAGCAACAGGAACAACAGCAGCAACAACAGTAACAACAGCAGCAACAACAGCAGCAACAACGGCAGAAACAACAGCAACAACAGCAGCAGCAGCAACAACAGCAGCAACAACAGCAACAGCAACACCAACATCAACAGCAACAGCAACAACAACAGCAACAACAACAAAAGCAACAACAGCAACAACAGGAACAGCAACAACAACAGAACCGCAGCGACAACAAAACAATAACAGCAATAACAGGAACAACAACAACAACAACAACAGCAACAACAAAAGCAACGAAAGCAACAGCTACAACAGAAGCAACAACGACAGCAGCAACAACAACAACAACAACAAAACAACAACAGGAACAACAGGAACAGCAACAACAGGAACAGCAACAACAGCAGCAGCAACAACAGGAACAGCAACAACAAACAAAAGAACAAATAAAAGACAAGCAAACAGACGACCGAAGTCAGTCAAAGGCCAAGCTAAACAGGTGAGTCTTGAGCCCACTCTTAAAAACATGAACGTTCTCTGCAGCCCTGAGGTCCTCCGGCAGGCAGTTCCATAGACGAGGGCCGTAGTACTGAAAAGACGCCTCTCCGTGAGTGTGTGTCCTGATTTTGGGAATGACCAGGAGCCTGCTGCCGGAGGAGCAGATCAGTTGTGCTTTGTTTTTAATTAAAATAAAGAAATGCTGTTTTCAGTCTGTGCACGGGTATCGGCAGATCAATTCCATAGTATCAGAATCGGCAATGGAACTGAAAAAGCTGGATTTGTGCATCCCTAATTTGTACGAGCACTGGCTGCCTGTGCTGTGCTGTGATTTGTGAGAACCAAAGAAGAGATGAGATAAACTTGAACATCTTCTTTTGTGTTTAAGATCAGTTACACAGCTTTAACTTGAGTGCATCCATCTATCCCGCCCCCCCATCCATCTGCTGCCTTTTTGCATTCCATTGCTCTCTCTCGCTTTCATTACAATGCAAGCGAAGAGAGAGTAGTCTGTCATGAATTTTTGTGTGCCATAAGAGCATAACATTTCTGCAAACCCTTGATAATCGTTGAAAAATGCCTCTCCGGTCCTTGGAGCGGGATTGTGTGGTGTATAGAGCAGCCCCGAATGCACCTACACAAAGCTGAATTCCTTTGTGCGAGTATGTCTGGAAAACTCTTGTGACAGTGGGATTTATTGCATCTTAATTATTCAAAAGTGTGTGTGCAACGTGGAATGAGAAAAGAGAGCAAGCCAGGGAAAGTAAAGAGGGGAGGAGATAAAAAATGAACGACAAGATGGAGACATTTTTCCAAGTCAGACTTTGTTTTCTAGTCTGGATTATCAGTTCAAACACACAGCAATTATTAAACTCAAGTATTTGCTATGCTTGGAGAAGATGGAGCTGGGTACAGGTAAGAATAAATTAGTTTAGCTGGAAAGAATGAATCCTGCCTTACTTACTACCAGTGGTGGTGTTTTTACTTTTATTCATTACATTTGAGAGCAGGTATCTATACTTTCACCACAACTTCTTTTTTTTATGATTGTTTGAAACCTGCAGAAAAGGCTGAGGGTTTATTTCTAACATGTTTTAGTTTGAACATACAGAAATAAAAACAAACAAACATAACTTGATAAAAAGATCAAGTCAATAGTTTCTGTTAAGCAGTAGTAGATCTTTTCTACTTTTTTCCATGTGATACATTTACTTTTTCTTTTAGCATTTTTTGCTCCAGTATGCACTTTTACTTAAGTAACAAATTAAGCACTTCTTCCATCACTGCTTACTACTCTTTTTCTATTTGTAGTTGCAGGAGGCATATTAGCAACTGCATATTCTACACAATTTAGCCTTAAAGATGCAGGCCTACTACATATAAGAAATGTTTTTACTTACAGTTATATTTAGTAACCATGCAGTACCTTTATTTATTTGATAGATAGAATTCATTTGCCTGGAAGAATCCATGACTCATCGCTGTACCAGCGAGTGAGTCTGGTAACGCTTGGTCCAAAATGCGCTGCAGTTGCGCGTAGACAGACAGCTAAGTGAACCAATCAGAGATTGCGCCATCTTGATTCAAAACTGAGGCGGAACTTCCGCTCCCTAAGAGTGACTTTGCGGGCAAAGGCGGGGGCACTGACGTCACCATCTTTGAACGAATCAGAATCGCGGAGTCCGTTTGTAACCGGAGGAGCGAGGGTGGATGGAGGGTGTCCAAATGGTATCGCGCTGTATAGGAAATACAGAGAGATATCATTTGGCTGGCCAGGTAAAGAATTCATGAGACAATCTGATGCTGATGTCCCATAATTATAGCTTTTGATGGTTACAATTTTACTAAATAGAAAAGTACATTTGTTATAAAAAAGTTATGTAAATGGTGTAGTGCAGTGCATATACTTGCAGATCCCCCTTATTCAAAAGTAAACCCTGTAATATTCACTCAAATGCAGAAGCTTTGTTGTGAGTCCTATAAGTGGAGTCAATATGATTAACTTTTCTCTGTCTTACCCCTTCATCTTACCCCTACCCCTTGGTTTTGCGTGTTCATGTGAGGGCAAGGGGTGTCCTGATTCTAATTTTGATCAACGGCTAGAGCCACGACCGAGGGCTACATACCCCTTGAAACAAAGTAAGCTCTTGACCAGACTTGGAACGAATCAGGATGGCAGCATCACATCGATCAGCCAAGGAGTCTCATAATGTATTGTCAGCAGTTGTAATTATCGATTAACAGTTTAGCAGGTTTACAATTACGACCCTTATGTTCTGTGTTACTTTTAGTGAGCTGTTGTTGTGGTTTTAATTGTAGTGATGTCTGTTTAGCCGACGTTATCATTTTCATCGAACTTTCATTTATAAACAAGCTAGTTTTTTGTCGAGCTGAGGTACCCGATAATCCTTGATATTTGTTTACGTTTGTTTGCGTCAGTTGTTGCCGCCTCTGTAGACGTAGCAGCCAGATAGAGGCGAGGGATGATGACGCAAACGGTAATCGAGTGGTGTCCCTTTTCTTAGGGGAACATTTGTACCTCTAGCCCTCTCAGCTCGTTACCGAGGGGCAAGACAAAGACAGAGTAAGACAGAGTAATAGGACGCAGCCTTAGGCCCTGTCCGCACGACAACATTTTTTGGTGGAAACGGGGAAGTTTGTGTTCATTTGGGCCTGTCGTCCACACTGCGCTGGCGTTTTGGGTAGGTGTAAACAGTGTTTTTTAAAAACGGGTTCCAGAGTGGAGAAGTCGGAGAACGCCGGGGGTCGCATTGTCGTGTGGGCAGGCAAAACGCCACTTTTGGGAAAACATGACATCACGTGACCGGTGAGGTAACCAGAAGGTAACCTTGCGCATTCGGCCGGTAACGACCAGATAACAACAACCATGGCGGACAATGGAGTTGAGTTTGTTATGTGGACATTTCTAAGTTTATTTGCACTGTTGCGTCAAAACCTGTTGATCTACTATGCAGTGCAACACCAGTGGAGACGCATGCACAATTACGCACGTCGTGGCCTGGCAGTACGCACGACACACGAGTGTTTGCCAATTAAAAGCTAAACGCGTATTTTAAAACCGGAAAGATCCCATCAATGAAAAGGCAGATAGTGGACAATGAGGAGCCCATACCAATTTGAGGGTGTTGTGTGCTGTAAATAAAGAAAAAGAGCAACCATTTCTTGTCTTTTTTTATTGAATGAAAATTTACCTTTTACAAACAGGCACATGCAGTATCAACACAAAAATATATAAAAGCATTTCTGTTTTCTTTACACAAATTCACACAACTATATAGCTGCCCGTTGGTGATGGTCCCCTGTTGTATATTCTCGCAGAAAAGCCAACATAATGACCGAGTATGTTTAACATTCCCGTATTAAGATCCAAACAAGCATTTTGACTCAATAGCACGACCAAGGTTAACGAGAGTTCTACTTGTTAATGTCTATCTAATAAAACGATAGCAAGTAATACTAACTATCGATTTATAGGCAAAAACTCTGCTCATGCAGCTCAAACCTTTGTTCTGTGGCGTCTGTCTATGTTAGGGACCGTCAACATCTTCACATTACCGGAGTGAGTCCCTGCTACATTGGTGGAGCAGGGGGACAAAATAATTGCGCATTTGTTGACGGTCCCTAAGATACACGTGTTTGCTTGTTTACGAAAGAGAAAGGACTTTATGCGCATGTGCTCTTTGTAGTATTGCGTGTCTGGGGGCTCTGGCTGTTTCCTGTTTACAGCGCCACTTATCGGTGTGACATATGTACTACATCGTTTTCACTCAGTGCTCCGTGTTCACCTGGACGCGAATATTTACTGATCCAACACGTGTGTGGACGCGTATTTTTTCCAACACGCCTAAAAAAAAACAGGAACGTTGTCGTGCGGACAGGGCCTTAGATTCAGGAGTTGGACCACGCCTCAACCTCCTCTCCAGCAAACCACAGCTCATCTTGACCACGCCTTCAATTACCCAGAAGTCCTATTTATATGACCTATCCCGACAACACAGCTCTCTTGTTGTGTCGTCCTTGCTAGTGAATTGCCCCCTGGTGGCCAATGTCAGTACTAGTTATGGAAAATGTTTTATATACAGTTCAAACTTTAGTATACAATATTTGCTCTTCTTAAGCTGCACAGAATTTCCATTTTAATATAATACTTTGTTGCTGGATACAAACATATCTGAAACATGTTGAGAAGAATAATATTTGTCTCCAATGCCTGAAGTGGCAGAGAGCAGTGAGGAAAGATGTGAAAAGGCAGCCAAAAAGAAGAGAGGGCGCAGAAGGGGGCTACGGATTGCTGCTGACTTTGATGATGACACATACTGAATGGAAGCCATGTTTTATTCTGATGAGAAACTTTGCATGTGACTAAACCGAGACATGCATGAAACCAGCCAATACAGTGCTCCCCAGAGTAATTTAAAATAGATTATAAGAGCAGAGTTGTTGTTGTGCCCATAAATAATTCTTGTGTATGGCACTGAGCTCAGGGGGTAAAGGCAGAGCAATAAGAAGTCTAAAGTACAATTAATAAGTGGTTTTAAATGGGTTACTTTCTCCCCAAAGTCACGTAATTATTGCAAGGCTAAATGTCAAGTGCACTTTGCCGACACCGGTAACTCTGGTTGGACTTGAATTAAAAGTAGAAGTATTAATTAATCCCAACCACAAAGTAAAAGAACACATTTATGGTCACATTTTGATGTAGTGCTTTTCCATCTTCAAGGCGCTCAAAACGTTTTATAGCAATGAACCACACCCCCATTGGCACACACGTTCATACAACAGGGTGAGGTGGATTAAGTGTCTTGCCCAAGGACACAACAACATCCATTTGTAGGAGCTTTTTGCTTTTATCAATGGAGATGTTATTGCTTTGTCTGGAATGTTTCAGAGTATGGTAATAAAAACCTTCATGGAGCCCAAACTAAACCAAGTTACAGGTCAGATCTGTGGAGAATTGTCAGAATGCTTGTTTTTGTAGGTATCTGGAGCAATAAAACCACATAAAAGAGACAAAAGAGACACATTAAAGAACCAGGAAAAGTAAAAATTGCTAAGATTTTGAAGTTTATAGTTCAAACTACAGCACTTAGTCTGGCCATTATTTTACCACTGCACTACTGCACTATGTACAGTTAAATAAAAGACCCACCCGACTGTCTCGATGTTTTCATAGACAATGACCTCCACACAGACAGTGGTTACTTGGCCAATACAGCAGGGAAATTCAGTCTCAAAACTAGCTTAGCTCCAGTGTCTGACCAACCTTGACACTATCCTCTTTGCACTCACTCAAACACACGTTTCACCTCACAGTAAAAATAAAATACCTGTTAACTTGCCTTTGCAAAGCCCGTCAATTATCACATTGACTTACAATCATGATGGCGCAGGTTACATGTCAAATTTCAAAATAGACTTCTTGGAAAAAAAACAACAAACTAAGGCACCTTTCTATATTTGCGTCACTACAGCTCAGTTAAATTATTACACTGCTGACTTGTCTGTCGTACTGCAACGCCATAGTGACTGCCCATCAAGCCCATGAAAAAGTTTGAAAGCTATAGTTTGGAACCCAGAATTTTATTTAAAATTTCTTTCTGAAACCTTGCAAGCTTTAAAAAAATAATGCTTCCAGTTTTTTTGGACTGAAACAACCACGTTCCTTTAGAAAGTCTATATAAAAAAAAAAAAAATTATAATAATAATGGAAAATTTACTCCCCATTAAAGGTAGTGGTCTTTGAAGTGGGCAAGACTGTTGAGCTCCTTGACCGAAGAACAAATAAGGGCCTGTTTACATGAGAACGTAAAAACAACAAAATATGTTATTGGAAGTGCTTTTTGTGTAGACGGTGATGGCATTTTGGGGGCTTAAAAAAGCAAAAAACTGAAACCGCCCTCCAAAGTGGAAAACTTAAATAGTCTCCGCTGTAACGTTTTCATCTACACTGCCCAAGACGCAAAACTCTGGTCAAATCTGCTGACGTTGTGTACGCGATTACGTCACATCGGCCCATATATCAGTGTACTTTGTTTTTGTTTTTGACTCCCAGTCCACACCTTGTTGCACCTTCGTTGCTTTGTAGTCTAACGTGGTCTGAAGCAATAGTTGAACTTCTTCGTCTAACCACACAAATTTTTTTTCGCTACCGGTAGCCATATTTTGTTGAGAAGGAAGATTCTACGCATGCGCGCGGACATATGATAATGCGTGAAGAGTCCCTCAGTCGTCCAGGTAGAATCCATGACAAAAAGATTAGAGCTGACGAAGCCTCTCGGATGAGCGGCGAAACGTTTTCGACCAAACAAACTTTGTCCAGTTGACAAATTGAATTTCTTCTTTTATCATGACATATGATAATGTAATAATGTGATAATGTATCACAGAACCACCTAGCCGCCTGGCATGCATACCCAATCGAATTCCACACACTTTTGCATCACTGTATGCATGCAGATTTCCTCCCGAAAATGCTCGCCTAAACACAGAATAAAAAGTGAAGACGCGATGCCACTTTTGCGTCTTCTGTTCAGATCGTCATCATATAAACGTAGCCTAAGTTTAAATGGTGAAAAGGGTGTTATTATGCATCAGTGTAGTAGAAATAATCCAAAAATAATTTTCAAGAAATCATTACTCTCTGGCCTTGCCTCTAGCCTTACCGACCTCATGCTGTACGGTTGTCCGCTCTCATACACCTCAGCCCGACAGCCCTCCCCATGTTGGGCTCACTTCCTGCACTGTCTCCTCTTCACCATTGTCAGAACAACATGACCTGCCCACTGTACAGCTGAGGAACGTGCACTAATTCTGCAGATCCGACCGTGCTGCGCTGGGCTCCTGCTGCTGGGGCCCATACAAAAGCTGTCAGTCCAGACTCGCTCTCACCATGAAACCAGCACTACAGGCTTTTAAGACTGCGCCATGCTTTTCCGTTCTCTCAAAGTCACCAGTTTGAGCTCTTTTGTGCTGTTACTGAACATATGAAGTGGTTGGAAAAATTGAAAGGTACTGACCAAATGTTTTGAGGTTTCATACAGAGAAAGATTATAGGAGCAGACAAATAAATGATATTAAAAAAAAGGTTTATTATTAAATGTAATAAAGGGCCCATATTACTTTGTTGCCTGAATTGTTATAATGTTCATCATCAAAAACATACCTGGACTTTCAAGTTTCATTCACATATAGTTAACCCAAACGCATATTTAGGCTGAGTTCTCTCAAACAGAAAACACTGTTCCACCTTGTGATGTCATGTAGTAATACAGGGAGCGCTCCATTGTGTTTTTTTTTTTTTTTTTTTTTAACTCCATACACCTTCGCTAGAATAATTTGGATAATTTCAGCTCTGGAAGTGTCAGTTTCAGGTGAACTAAAGGTAAAAGGTAGCTGTTAATTTGAAAACTACCGCTTCATGACGTCACAAGGTGTAAGAGAGCATTTTGAGCTGTAGACATACTAACAATAAAGGATTATTCAAACATTTGTGAATGAAATAAAACACAACTCCAGGTTAGTTTTTGATGAGGTAACATTCTAACATGGCTTAAAGCTCACAAGAGTCAATTTTGCTTAACATAGGACCTTTCAAAAATCCATATATTTAGTCTAGTCTAATAAGAATAGAACATCAAAATCTACAGATGCACAAATCTACTGGAAAATCATAACATAAAAGTGGAAGACATTTACTAACACATCTTTTATATTTCTGTAGTTCATTGAGCCAAATTATTACCATATTTTTACCATTATTCATTTTACAGTAAAGACATGCTTAAAATATGAATTCAGTCCACAGTTCAGCAATTGTGCATGCTTTGCAGAGCTGAAACAAAGAAGCAAATCCTCAGCACAAAAATTAGATGGAGCAGCGTTTTTGTCATGTGAACCTGCACCCTCACACATCCTCCATCTGCTTTGGTTCATTTGGTGCCACTGCTACTCAGAAGCCTTATGCTCACAGTCTAATTCATTGGCAAAGTCTGATTTTTACATTTGCATATATACAGTACTCGAGTTGAGGGGCATCCCTTCTTCCATCCCTTGTGGCATTTTATCAATCAGGCATGAAAATCCCTCACCAAAATTTGCCGTTTTGAAGTCAAAATAGCCAGTGCCAAGAGCCAATCATAGGCTGAACTGCGCTCCAGCTTCCAATCATGTTGCAGCATAATTACCCACCGCCAATCATGACGATTAGCGCTGTTGTGTTTGCGCCTGTTCGCTGATCAGCTGTGAGTGAGCAGCGTGATATGTACGCGGCATTTCCAGAGAAGAAGAATCCTTAACTTGCTACGTTAATGCTACGTAAGAAGGAACTCTCGCCTCGGGACACGGGATACTTTTGGAATATGTCCGTTTCTCCGGAGCTCCGGATTATCAAAGATCGTGACACGTGCATACATATACGCAAACTATCGAGAGTGACCGCATTCTTATGGATTATTTCTGCATCAAAGGGACAGATTAGCTGACAGCAGGTCTAAACCAGGTCTAAACCAAGACTAAACCAGGACTAAATCAGGTCTAAACCAGGTCTAAACCAAGACTAAACCAGGACTAAACCAGGACTAAACCAAGACTGAACCGGGACTAATCCAGGTCTAAACCAAGACTAAACCAGGACTAAATCAGGTCTAAACCAGGTCTAAACCAAGACTAAACCAGGACTAAATCAGGTCTAAACCAGGTCTAAACCAAGACTAAACCAGGACTAAACCAGGACTAAACCAAGACTGAACCGGGACTAATCCAGGTCTAAACCAAGACTAAACCAGGACTAAACCAGGTCTAAACCAAGTCTAAACCGGGACTAAACCGGGACTAAACCAGGACTAAACCAGGTGTAAACCAGGACTAAACCAGGACTATACCAGGTCTAAACCAGGTCTGAACCAGGACTAAGGTGTGTGTGTGTCCAGACTGTATGTGTGTGATAACATATATCCTGTGTATTATTGAATTATTGAATGATTATATGAAGTTTTTGTTATAAAAGCATTTCCATTTTAACAAAGTACCTTCTAATTCTGACCTGCCCTGAAACACCACAGTCATGTCAGTGATGGGGAGGGCTTAGCTTAATGTCATGCAAATGAGTTCCTTTCTGTTCCACAAGCAGATCTTTAACGGGGAATTTCTTAGATTGTTGCCTTCAGAATGTGCTGCTTTCACCAGGGGGGTTGTTTCTTTCCGATAAATAGTATTGCCTTGTGCGGGCCATGAAACTGAGAATGCAAGGTATTAATCAGATGGGATTTAGGATTTGCCATGTCTAGCAAGTCACCCTAAAATGGACTAGAATGCAGGAAATTGCATCTAAGAAATACAAATTTTCTGGGGGAGGACCCCCACACCCCCTGCTGGAAAATATGTCACATAAATGAAAAATTTCACCATCCCCCCTGATTTCATTTTACGACTTGACTACTGCATATATATGATAACAGGAGAAGTTCAATTTGTCAACTGGACAAAGTTTGTTTGGTTGAAAACGTTTCGCCGCTCATCCGAGAGGCTTCGTCAGCTCTAATAAGAATACTGGTAAGACACTTGCTTATATCTTATATATAAGCAAGATATAAGCAAGTGTCTTACCAGTATTCTTATTAGAGCTGACGAAGCCTCTCGGATGAGCGGCGAAACGTTTTCAACCAAACAAACTTTGTCCAGTTGACAAATTGAACTTCTCCTGTTATCATGGATTCTACCTGGACGACTGAGGGACTTTTCACGCATACTGCATATATATATATATATATATATATATATATATATATATATATATATATATATATATATATATATATATATATATATATATATATATATATATATATATATGCAGTAGTCAAGTTTTAATGTTTACTCCAAATAGTACTTTTGATATTAAAACTCTCATATTATGATATTTCCGTACGCATGTTATAATGTTGTTTAATCACCAAAAATATATCTGGAACATATCTGGAATTGTGTTGAGTTCCTCTCTCAAACAGACAACACTCTGTTCCACTTTGTGATGTCATGTGGTAGGAAGTGCTCCACTGTGTTTTTAAGCTCCATACACCTACACCAGAATCATTTGGGTGATTTCAGCCCAAGAATTTCCAATATCTGCTGAACTAAAGAACTAAAAAACTATCACTTCATAACAAGGTGGAAGAGAACATTTTGAGTTTAGCAGATTGACTAAAAATAAAGGTGTCAGTGAAACAAAACACAACTCTTGGTATGTTTTTAAGAAGGTAACAATGTTCTAACATGGCTTAAAGCTCACCACAGTCAACTTTGCATAATATATGACTTTTTTTTTATTTTATTTTTTTATCTTTTATTATTTAAGTTACATATCACCAAAACCACAATAACATTTGCAAAGCACTCAGAAGACACAAGGGGGGATGTGGGCTCGGGAACAAACACCACTGGGTATAAGGGCCAAGGGGGGCAAGGGCGGAGGGGGGCAGGGGTCAGAAGTCCAACCGAGGGGAACCAGTTCGGGAGACGGAGAAAAGAGTATTGTCTGGGGTGAAGGTGCTGTGGAACTCTGCTTCTCTTGCGGAGTGGAGATGGCGAATGTGGGCGCTAAGGAGCGCCGTGAAGAGGGGCCAGTGCTCCGCTGTGCGGCCGTCGTGGAGGTGGTGGTTCCGTGCCACGAAGATAGAATACCTGGCCATGGACAGGACGAGGCGGGCGGCGTCCCAGTTGACCATGGCGGCGTCCGACCCCCGAGGCCGCTGCCGGAAAGGCCCGAAGAGGCAGAACCAGAGCTCGGGGTCATCGATTCCATGGGCCGCCGGCGGTGGGAGCCTCAACGCCAGCCTCCGAGCGAGAAGGTCCAGCAGGTGGGTCCAGAACTGCCGCACGACAGGACACCGGGCAGCCAGATGGAGGAGGTCTTCAGGCGTCTCACCGCAGTCACAGCCGTACCTGTCAGGGTGTATTGCGTGCAATCTGGTGCAGGTGTAAATGATCCTGTGTCTCAATTTAAAGTCAAAATTGCTGACTTGGGGTGGGGTGTACCAATTATATATGTGAGCCCAGATGGAGGTAGTGTCATGTGTGGTAAATGTCTGTGACCATCTGCGTTCTGCAGAAGGGCGCCGAGCGACCCCGGCCACCAACAGCCGGTAGAAGGTGTGCGTTGAATGCAGCACCTTTATGTATCTACTTGGGTTATTTATCACTTCAGTTTGGAAATTACTAAACATGTGACACGGTTTTGGAGTGTGAATGCTTTGGCCCACTGGAATGGCCTACGACCCTTCTCGTGTGACTGGACCTAATGGGACTCTGTGGTGAGGGTTGAACAGGCGTACCTCTGGCTGGTTGTTTCATTGCCAGTCTTGAGGTAATCTGCTGTTTACCATGCAAACAGGCCTCTGCTGTTAAATCACACTGTGACAAAATGTATAAATATGTGAGAAAAGGCTTGTAAAAGGACAAGAACATGGCAAATTGAAGGGCTTTGTAAATAGTTTTTGTTAAGTCATCATATTTGTAGAAAACAGGGGTAAAACACTGGGTAAAGACTGGAAACTGACCTATTCTAGTTTGTGGGTGGGTAGTGCGTGTCATATGGGCCTTATGGGCACAGTCATTAAACAGATTGCAGGGCAGTTCTTCTCACATGCATTCACTAAAGAGCCAGTTTAGAAATGGCTCAAACACACAACCTCTGTGTAACTTTTCTGGTGGAGGGTCTGCCACCTGCTTGTCTCCATGAAAATGTTATTGCTTTGTCTAGAATGTTCCACAGTATACAACTCTGGAAAAAAAATAAGAGACCACTGCATTTTTTTCTGAAATCAGCATCTCTACATGTATTACAGCCATTCCATTCCAGCATCTGTTGAATTCCAACACAAACACAAAGCTGAGCTACTTCAGTTCTTGCACCAGGAGTGGAATAAAGTCACCCAAGAACAATGTGAAAGACTTGTGGAGAGCATGCCAAGACGCATGAAAGCTGTGATTAAAAATAAGGGCTATTGCACCAAATATTGATTTCTGAACTCTTCTTAAGTGTAAACATTAGTATTTTTTTGTTGCTTTAAAATGAATTTGATCTTGTTTCTTTGCATTGTTTGAGGTCTGAAAACATGTATCTTTTTTGTTATTTTGACCATTTGTCATTTTCTGCAAATAAATGCTCTAAACGATAATATTTTATTTGGAATTTGGGGGAAATGTTGTCAGTAGTTTATAGACTCAAACAAAAATGTTCCTTTGGCCCAAACACATACCTATAAGTAGTAAAATCAGAAAAAACAGTAGTTGCAGTAGTCTCTTATTTTTTTCTAGAGCTGTAGATTAAACCTGTCTATCATAAAGGAGACAAGCAGGATACAGCACTATGTTACATTACAACTCAGATCTGTGGAGAGTCGCCCTTATTCACAGAAGGAATTATTGTATTTTGCACCATAGAAACTCGCATAATGAATATGAATATGCTTAAAGGACAAGTAATGTTTTTAAAATCTGGACCTTATTTCAGTTATAAAAGAACGTCATTTACTCACCTATTGTACTTTGGTGTCATTTGAAGTATTTCCGGAGATTTCGGAATTTGACGATATTAACGTGAGTGGTCGGAGCACGCTATTGCAGTCACCAAATAACACAAACTTTTTCACTTTTCAAATGACAAAAGTTCAATGTGTTAGTCTACACTTTCTTTTGAGTCATCCGAGATTCAGTCATGGTTCCGATTGGATGACGTCATCAACGAGGACCGCGCGCATGCGCACATTCATTCCGCTACTTTGCTTAGAAGACGCTCAGAACTTCTGTTGCAAGCGAGACATGGCTGAAGATTCGGACTTTGAGATTGAAGAGGACTTATTTGAGTATGATGGCCGTCCCTATTGTTTTGAGTCTGAGTATACGGATGAGGAGGTATTAGAAAGAAGGAAGCGGAGACAGTTTGAGGAGCAGCGCACCAGAGAACAGCCATCTGTATCGCATTACTTTTCAGAATCGTGCGCTGAATCCGCTGGTCTTCTTTCTTTTCCTTTGCTGGTAAAAAAATCGTCCGGACTGAAGTGGGTACTGCAAACACGATGGTCCAAACGACTTACAGCTTTGCCTTTCATGCTTGGGTCCATTCTCAAGGCAACTAGGCCACAGCTTCAGTAACTCCAGATTGTGATGAGGAAGCCTGTGAAAACTCAACTTCGTCCAAGCTGTCATTTTGTTTTCACAACCGGGATAAATGCATGTTTGCACCATTTTGGGTTTTCTCAAGCAGAGATGTTTTCTTCTTCCTAGCTTCTTTATGACTGTAACCGAGAGCTGAGAGCGTCATCTTATCTGCAAACCAGGTGGGAATGTGCGCATGTGCGCTGTCCTCGATGACGTAATCCAGTCGGAACCATGATTGGATCTCGGGTTACAGGCCACTTTTGACTCAAACGAAAGTGCAAATACATTGACATTTTGTCATTTGAAAAGTGATAAAGTTTGTGTTATTTGGTGACTGCAATAGCGTGCCCCGACCACTCACGTTAAACGGATATTGCCAAATTCCGAAATCTCCGGAAATACTCCAAATGACACCAAAGTACAATGGGTGAGTAAATAACGTTGTTTTATCACTGAAATAAGGTCCAGATTGTAAAAACGTTACTTGTCCTTTAATGTCATACCATGGAATATTCCACGCAAACTAATAACATCTCCATGGAGACAAGGAGGTAGCGAACACTCCATCAGAAAAAGTTCTGCAGTGCACCTTTAAAGCGCATTTAATTCTAAGAAACAAACAAACAAAGAATTAGTTAACTGAACTGTATTGGGCAACATTCTATAACAATAACAAACAGAAATCTATTAGCACATATTATTATGTTTTAAATAAGACCTCAGTAATTGACCCAAAAGAGTTAATTACCTGATTCTGTCGACCTCATATTTTTGGTTTCTTCACTCTTCAACACAACCACTATCTTCATGCCCTGTGGGTCCAGCACTGTCTGCAGGCGCACATGGATTATTTCATTATAAGTGCTATTACTTTTAATTGCTATTGAAATGGGTGGCTTTGTGTTATAATTCCTGATCGGATTGCCAGGTTTTAGAATGTGTTTCCAACAAGTTTGGTAGGGTGACAAATGTTTCAACCCCTTAACTGGAAAATTTCAATATTTAAAAACGCAATTTTCAAAATGCATGTATACAAGGGAAATGTGATTAGGGTGTTCATTCAAATCTCTCAGATCCCATAAATGAAAACATCTGGAGAGCTCCAAATGTACTCATTCAACTGCATGAACAAATATTAATTCACTGTGATTATTAGCGTGCGGAGAGTAAATTAGCAATGTAGTCAATGTTAAAATCACATGCTTACTGTAAATGAGTTGTCACTTATCTATGTCTATACCTCCAATAGCCATGTTTTTTAGTAATTATAGCTATGTTTTATTACTAATGCTAATGTAACTGACACCCTTGAACATGTCTTAGCCCCTTCACATTTGTTTTTTTGACCTGCATGTAGACTGGGCCAAGAGAGACATCACCTGTGCACATAAACACTGTGACTGAGACATTTTCTGTTTGAAAATATGCAAATATGCGTGTCATTTTTTGGCCTATTTTTCTAAAACATTCATTTACAAAGCACCAAATGTCATGTGGAATAGCTTTTACCAATAACCCTTGCTCCTAGGACAAACAAACTGTGTTAATTACATTAGCTGTGTGATTGTATGTCAATTTAAAGCATTCGTTTTGCACATTTTTATTTATTTTTAGTTATTTATTTATTTATTTGACAGGGACAGTACATTAAAAACATTGCCACCATATAGGTCACTGATGTCTATGTACATAAGGCTTGTAGCCACAGGCTAATTCGCAGCCCCCGTCCCTGGTTAGGCTTTTAAAAACATAAAACAACACAAATAAACACGCAGATAGAGGATAAAAAACAAAACAAGAGCATTAAAAGCATTGGTCCCACTTGTCCCTACTATATCCAGTTTTGGTGTTCACATTTCTGATTTTCTTTAAGCCACTTTTTTACTTTTGTGGAGAAAAGTCTATTGTCCGTCTGTGACTTGAGCTCCAGAGGCAAAGAGTTCCACAGCTTCAGAGGCGGTTCTTGGGGGGGCGAGTGGGGCAATTGCCCAGGGCGCAACTTCGTGAGGGGCGCCGTGTCAAGCGCTTGAAAAAAAAAAAAAGATTATCTATCATATCACTGTGTAGGAAATTGGCAAATTGGCGCCCCCTCTGGCTGCAAGCGCCCGCGCAATACATTCCCTTCCACGTGGGCCAATGCGCAGCGCAGACCTGCTGGCGCCAACACTGGCACGAGAGGAAAAGGAAGAGAGAAAGAAAGAGAAGATAGAGAGAGGATTCACTCCCTCCCTCTCTGCGGCCAGCTGCAAGTCGAGCTCACACTACCACGATTTGACCAATGTCACGGCACTAGTTGCTACCAGGAATTGAACAATGATAGCTCCTACTAGCTCCTACCAAGAATCGCTAGCGCTCGCATCGGGAACACAGAAACTACAGAAGACAATAGTAAACGAAGTTAGTATAACGCAACATTTAATAACTTTTAAATCGATCGTTCACCCTCCGTGGTATTTACTATGAATACAACGTACAAAGACACACTTTACATGGGACTTTGTAGAGATACGCGATCAGCATTTTCAATAGAGGCGACGTGAATTACTTATCCCGGACAACACTTCATCTGGGAGCTCTGTCGGATTTGCTGGACAGTATCTCATCTTTGCTTTTGGTAAGTCATGTCATGAAATGTGTGTTTGTCATATCACTATTCTATTTTAGCGCTATTATATTATATTATATTATATTATATTGTATTAATTATATTAATTATATATGTTATATTATGTTATATTATATTATATTATATTATATTATATTATATTATATTATATTATATTATACTGAGGAGAAATCTGTGTGAGGAAAGTGAGGAATAGCTGTATGTGATAACTTTTTGTTTGTGTGTGTGTGTGCCTGTGCAATCTGTAGAATAAGACAGAAGAAGAATAAATGTTTAAGGGGAGAGTAGCCCACTTTGTGTGTGTGTGTGCGTGTGTGTGTGCGTGCGTGCGTGCGTGTGTGTGTGTGTGCGTGTGTGTGTGTGTGTGTGTGTGTGTGTGTGTGTGTGCGTGTGTGTGTGCGTGCGTGCGTGCGTGTGTGTGTGTGTAGGTTGGGGATTTTGAAAAAATCGTTTGAATAATTGTGATTTCAATATTGACTGAGATAATCGTGATTATGATTTTTTTCCATAATCGAGCAGCCAATGGTTCTATTTATATATTATTTGTATATATTTTTGCCACTTTTATGTGTAGAGTTTATTTATTATTTTTTGAAAGTTGTGATAATGAGAACCACTCTATAGTGACAATTAAACATGGCTGCTTGTGGTAAATGTTGTGTGTTTTTTTTTGTTTTTTGTTTTCATTCCTGGGGGGGGAGGGGGCTCGGAGGGGGTCTCGCCCAGGGAGTAATTCAATGTAGAACCGCCCCTTGCACAGATTTGAAGCCTTCACTGAGAATGCTGTTTGACCCAGAGCTGTGCGGCACCTCCTCACTCTGCTGCTCCCACTCACAGCAGCTCGAGTCCGTACACCTTCAGTGCTACAAGTCTGAATATGTTTGCACATTACATCCGGAGCGAGACCATTCAGACACTTAAAAATGTTTTTTAAAAAGGAGAAATTTATAAAATTTTCAAAATTCATCATATTGTATTTTGTAGTGGTTAGGCAATAATGATAATGGTTTTTCTATCAAAGATTTTAAGTGTCTGTTTATATAAAGACACTAATGGTTTCACGACAGAATTTGTGGCCTGTCCCCAGACAATGACACAATACGACATGTGAGACAAGATCATAGCGTGCATGAAGACTCGAGCAGCTTGAACAGATAAACATGGCCGAATCAACCGAAATCAATTTATGTTTGTTTTTATAGTCTTGGACATTTTTTTAATGTGCCCATCAAATTTGAGCTTTGTGTCTAAAACCACACCTAGATATTTAAACTCATTTACTTGCTCTACTTCATTTTGGTCAATTTTGATCTTAAGTTCATCTAATGACTGATTTTTAAAGGAAAAACACATTGACACAGTTTTTGTATAGTTCAATGTTAAACAGTTATTTTGAGTCCATTTTGATACCTCAGTTAATTGTGTGTTTAATAGCTCTGAAGCCTGTTGAGGGTTGTCGGCTTCTATATAAATGACTGTGTCATCTGCGTACATTTGGCACATAGCATTTTTGCACATTTCTGGCAGATCATTTATGTATAAGCAGAAAAGTAGCGGACACAAAATGGATTCTTGTGGCACACCTAAATCACAATTTTGGATTTTGGATTTTACATCATTTATTTTGACACATTGTCACCTCTTTTCAAGATATGATTTAAATATATTGCTTGTTTTGATAAATTAAATTGTTTTAATTTTGTCAGCAAAACTGTGTGATTCACTGTGTCAAAAGCTTTTTTAAAATCTAAAAATATAGCTCCAACACATTTGCCCTGATCCATACTACGTTTTACCATTTCAGTGAGATGGCACACAGCCAATTCAGTAGAAGAATTGGTTAGGGCTGAGTAAATTATTTTCTTCCAAGATAAAAGAAGAAGTTTAATTTGTCAACAGGACAAAGTTTGTTTGGTTGAAAACGTTTCGCCGCTCATCCGAGAGGCTTCTTCAGTTCTGGTTCTAGTGCTGGTTAGACCCTGTTTATATCTAGCTGCAGGGAGGAGCTCACTACACTGAAATCGTTCTGAAACTATCTCAACTAATCTGTATATTTTGTTTCTTTGGCGTCTCGTTTAGCATCTCTATTTAGCCCTGAGAAGCTCACTGCACTGAAATAGCTCTGAAACTATCTCAACTCATTTGTTCCTTTTTGTTATTCGAATTTCTCTGGCGTATAGTTTAGCATCTCTATTCAGACTAACGACCGTCTCCACCCCTCTGTCCCTGACTTGTCTGCCCTATGTTTCTTTCGTCTGTTCTGACTTGGTTTAAGAATCGAATTATAAATGGGAGACAAGTTATGTCTAACTCCCCCATTTCTGTTTAATGACGGATTCACTTTTTTGACAAAAATTGCCTCTTTAACTCCCCTCTCAAACCAGTTCTTTTCCCTGGAAAGAGATGCTAAACTATACGCCAGAGAAATTCGAATAACAAAAAGGAACAAATTAGTTGAGATAGTTTCAGAGCTATTTCAGAGCAGTGAGCTCCTCCTAGGGCTGAATAGAGATGCTAAACGAGACGCCAGAGAAACAAAAGATACAGATTAGTTGAGATAGTTTCAGAACGATTTCAGTGTAGTGAGCTCCTCCCTGCAGCTAGATATAAACAGGGACCAACCAGCACTAGAACCAGAACTGAAGAAGTCTCTCGGATGAGCGGCGAAACATTTTCAACCAAACAAACTTTGTCCAGTTGACAAATTTAAGTTCTCCTTTTATCATGGATTCTACCTGGACGACTGAGGGACTTTTCCCGTATTTTCTTCCAAGTATATCATCAATTGTTCAGCCAATAACTTTTCAAGCACTTTTGAAATAATAGGCACAATTGAAATTGGGCGATAATTACATGCTTCATCTGTTGCACCAGACTTAAAAATTGGTGTCACAACAGCAGTTTTAAAACTTTGAGGAAAATCAGATTTTTTAATTGATAAATTGACTAAATGTAAAATTGGCTTTGACAGAATTATGCTGTACTTTTTTTGTGTCCAAATCATAAATATATGTCCAAATCATAAATATATTTTGCTTTTGAGTTATTCAGATGGCTAATAATTTCATGTATCTTGTTTTGATTCACCAGTGTGATGTGAAAAGATGAGGGTGAATCCTCCACATCCTCACAGGTTAGTGTTACCGGTCTTGAAACAAAACTGGGTGCAAATTGTTGCACAGAATCAATAAAATATTAATTAAATTCATTTGCAATTTGTGTAGTGTCATTAACAATAGTTCCATTTATATTAAGTTTAGTTATACAGTTTCCTAAAGTAGATTTGCGATTTGTCAATTTATTAATATGTTTCCAGATTAGTGAACTATTTCCTCTTGCATCAGTAAACATTTGCATAAAATATGAGGACTGGGCCTTTCTTAATTCACTAACCACTTTGTTTCGTAACCCTCTAAACATGAGCATATCTGTTTGCAGCTTAGATTTTAATGATATTTTTAGTGCCAGGTCCCCTTTTTCAGTTGGATAATGGCATTGTTAATTCAAGGCAAACAATGTTTTTTCTTATTGTTTTTTCGAATACAAGTAAATTTCTGAATAGTATTTGATAGAATCTCAATTATTTGATCACCACACTGATCAACATTTTCCAATTGAAGCATGTCATTCCAATTGATATTTTTCAGTTCATTTTCAAGTTGGGGAAGTTTATGTTTTGGAATGACCTTTTGTTCCTTCTTAATATTAGGAATAGAAAAAACATCCTGTAAACGATTTTTAGTCAATTTTCTGACCATCAGTGTCATATTGTGATCTGACAAACCAGTCACAAAGTTATAGGTTTTAGTGGCACGTTCTGGTTTGTTTGTAAATATTAAATCTATTAAGGTTTGACTACCCCTAGTGATTCTAGTGGGTCTTTTTATAAGTTGGAACAGTTTATTGACTGCTGTCTGTGGGTGTCCTCATTGTAATGTATGCATGCTGTGAAAATGCACAGCCATACGTCAACTAACATGGAAAAGGAGCATGCTGTGAGAATTGGTTCTGGGTGGCATGCCACTTTAGCTTGAATCCGTGTGTATATGTCAGAGGTGTGTGGATTGACTGTTAAAGAGGTGCAGTGACAGCGCGTTGGAGTACGAGTGAACCAAAATGGCTGCCGTCAGCATGTCAGGTGCCTTCCCCTTCCACTAAAGCCCCATTAGAAGCGAGCAGTGCACATATTGTGAATTCATGAGCTATAGTTTGTTTGGTGGAGCTGACATGGCTGATTTACACGCGTGTGGGAGAAGGTGTGACTGAGTCTAAAGCAGCTGTCTATACACCTCCATCTTACTTTGTCTCTTTTTATTGAAAAGAAAAAGCAAAAACTACAACTCTTAATTAAACAAAAGAGTCGGGTCTCCAGGTGACCCTCAGGGGAGTTCATTCATCAGGAGGAGTTTAACTGACTGGAACCAGTGTTGAAAAGTCAACAGTCTCTCACTCAGTGGAGGAGGTAGTTACTGTGACAAATATATAGGCCTAGAAAAACTGTTCCTCCACAGAGTAGCCACAGTAACTGAAACTGAAATGTGCAATATGTAAGGTTACATAGTGCATTGTTAATCCAATAGTACTGAAAGATTCCATTTCACCTGGGAGAATTGAACGCTAATTAAATATTTCTCCTACAATATAATTCTTTTAATCATATACATGCTATAGTATGGTTGTATTCAGACTGGGATCTGAATAGTTAAGGAACTGTTTTGCATGAATCCTGTTCCAGAGCTGCATAGAATATAATTCAGCATTTCTGAAAAACTATAACCGCCCAGTCAAAACCACCACTGACCACTTGTTGGCCAATGACTGTCGGTCAAGAGGAAACTGCCAATCATCCCCACTCTCTTATTACAGACAAAAACAACATTATTTGCAATTCAAGACTATAATGGACATTACCTCAGAGGTGTTATGTATATGTATGTATCTTTGTTTCCTGTAACCTTATTATATAATGTCACATTTTTCAGATACAGATAAAATAAATATATGAGTGAATGGCTGAGTCACTGCCAGATAAAAAACCTTTTGGTATGTATAAAGTAACCTTAAATCGGAATGTTCATGTGAGCTTTGTCTTATGGGTTTTAATGAAATATTAACCTTTTCAGTTATTCAATCTTGTGTAAGTGTATCTGTGCTTGGTCACATTTTAAATTCTGATATTAGAGCCTCTTCTGTTTTGCTCCCTGTACCCAACATTCATTCCGTGCAGCAGAGGCATTTCTTATTCATATTGCTCTTGTTTAATGTAAGTGAAACTGATCAGGCAGATACAGATAGCACTCTCCCCCTTGTGAAACCCACCATCCTCTCATAATTTCTTCTTCTTCTTTCCCTCTAGTGTATCACGCATGGTACTTAAATTCTGCATTGGTCCTCTTCCAGCCTGTGCTACCATAACTGAAACTGAAAGAGCAGATCCGGTAGCGTGTGGGAACCTCCATGTTGTTTCCCCTGAAAATGGCCTTATGATATATTCATCATGGCATAAGCAATACCTACTGGGCATTCTGACACACAACAAGGAGAAGAGGGGCAAAGGAGGGTCCAAGGAGCGACCATATTGGCTCCTGTTCCGCCAAAGTGACACCTTTCATAAAAGCCCATTGCGTGCCAGGATGTAGGCACAAACACACTTGCTAATGCATATTTCTATTTCCCAAGAACTAGCTGTACCTCTCAAGTGTCCATAAATTCCAAAAATCCCCAAGCATCAATCAAATATTACAGACAAATTCACAAAGAGTGTTTTGAAGATAGTTTGAAAATAGCTATTTTAATGTTTAATTTATGTTCAGTTGAACCAATGGAACCACCCACAAAGATACTGGAAAATTAAGAAATAAATTAACAAGGTGCAAGCACACACTGTACACATCCCAAGGAGTATTACAGTGTCCTGATGAATAGTACACCCACTAGGTTAGCAAATATTAACTGAAAACTATCAATAATGGATTAGCAAGTGAAGGTTTTCATAGAACTATGGCTCAAAGTCAGAAGTAATAAAAGACATTCATTTATTTTACATGAACCCAGAATTTGAGAAAGTCACAAAACTTTGCCAAAGTGCCCAGCAGGATGTAGATGGCTCCAGAATTGACAATTGGCTAATGCTGTCTAATCTAGTATAATAATCAGTATTGGAAGAAGTATTCAGTTTTGTTAAAAGTATAGATACTGGAGCAGAAAAATACTCACAGTATGGCCTTAAACAGCTTTATTTTGCATTTATTAAATTACAGGCAGTTTTATAGCACAAAAATACCTTGAAAAACAGGCACTGACTCTTGGGCAGTGCAGACGAAAACGCTATGGCGGAGCGTATTCAAGTTTTTCACTTTGGAGGGCGTTTTTACCCGTAAGTGTTCTCATGTAAACAAACCCTGTGAGTGTGGTTGCCTCTCCGCAGATTTGACCTGAAACTTGGTCTGGTTTCATCTCCATGAAGACAGAAAGCTTTAATATCATACTGTGAAGCATTTCAGACAAAGCAATAACATTTCCATGAACAAATCTTTTGACAGACCCATCCATCCATTTTCTCCCGCTTATCCTGGGCCGGATCGCGGGGGCAACAATCTAAGCAAGGACTCCCAGACTTCCTTCACCCCGGACACTTCCTCCAGCTCCTCCGGGGGGACCCCAAGGCGATCCCACGCCAACCGGGAGACATAGTCCCTCCAGCATGTCCTGGGTCTTCCCCGGGGCCTCCTCCCGGTGGGACATGCCTGGAACACCTCCTGAGGGAGGCGTCCAGGAGGCATCCGAAACAGATGCCCAAGCCATCTCAGCTGGCTCCTCTCAACGTGGAGAAGCAGCGGCTCTACTCCGAGCTCCTCCCATGTGACTGAGCTCCTCACCCTATCTCTAAGGGTGCGCCCAGCCACTCTGCGGAGGAAACTCATTTCGGCCGCTTGTATCCGCGATCCCTCTTCACCACAACGGTCCGGTACAATGACCGCATCACTGCCAACGCTGCACCGATCTGCCTGTCAATGTCACGCTCCATCCTCCCCTCACTCGTGAACAAGACCCCGAGATACTTGAACTCCTCCACCTGAGGCACTTGCCTCAAGTGGAGGAGTTTGACAGACCTTCCATCAGAAAAATTATATGTTGCACCTTTAAGTAAAGTGCATTCCACATGTACTCCACTATAATCTGTATAAAGAAGTGGACTAAGCAAGTTTGACGTCACCCATAGCGTTCAGTGCCAGTCAAATGAATTTGCAATGTTAGCGGTTACAGGGGAGAATTTGGAGCCAGGCCCTATATTATGAATGGGACTTTTTCAACAGGCAAAATAGTCAAATAATAACACAGGTCATGTAGTGTGAGCTACTACGAACATTTTAAGATCAAAATGACGAGGCTGACTGCAGCAGTTACAGAGAGAGGGGTAACAATATTACAGTGTAAGTCAATGGAATGTGGCCCATTTATATATACAGTCTATGTAAAAACATTTCCATAATTCTTACTGTGGTAAAAAAAAAACGTTAATTTCTGTTGTGTTTGTGTATGATTCACTGTTCCCCCACACCACTCAGTTAATGGTGCCAAACATGCCATAGCTCTCCCGATCCCCATCCTTCCATTTTGTGTCTGATGGCTCTTTTATAACTTCCTGTCTTTGATGAGATCATAATTAGCCTAATTGGTGTAATTAATCAAATTACCTTCTGGTGTTAATGAGATGAGAGAGGAGCGCGTCAGGTTTGCGTGGCATGGACACTTTTTGTTTATGACGCATTCTATTCAGTGGGGAAGTGTAATGAACTTATATTTGTGTTTCCACTTTTAAATCAACCCTCAGGTGCAATAAAAACAGGGATTAATGGTGTTTTGAGTGATTTAGTTGAATAACCAAAACACAGCTGTTATTTGGAGCTATTTGAATAGCAATATTTTGTATTGTTTTAAACCTGGGTGCTATGATAATGAATATAAAAGATGGTACAAATAAATATGCATAGTTGTTAAAAGTTCTTTCTTTACAACTGCTTCAATGATTTTTGTGGTATTTTATTGCTACTACTACTACTACTACTACTACTACTACTACTACCACAACCACCAATTACGTTAAATCTGTGGATACTAGGTGAGCCCACTCTAAGAAGGCAAGTAAAAACCCACTTGAATAAAAGCACTATGGAAGCAATATACAAGTTTAATGCCATACTGAATACTCCAGGCAAAGCAACAACAACATCTCCATGGAGACAAGCAGAAGGCATACATCCCATGAGAAAAATGACATAGTGCTGTATATTCTGATTGCAGCTTTTTCAAGGGCACATCAGAATTAATGTCAAATGACAGAACAAGCTGGAATAAATGCTGCATTCACGTGGTCCTCAGGAACTTGGGAAAATATTTTTTCCGAGTTAAGGTATGCACATGAATGCAACACAAGTCGGAAAACAACTCAGGACGTCAGGCCACAACAGCCTGCCTGAGTTACGCACTTGACGCCACCTCCTCTGAGAAGATAAATAAAAATGAGCTGATTTATTTATTGATTTAACACATTTGAGATTTCTGAGTAAAAGTTATTAAATTTAGGGGTCAATTAAGAGCAACTGATCTGCACAAGAAAAAATGAACTGTTGAATTAATTACCAATGTAGCATTACTGTAAATGGCTAAAGTAAACACCTAATAACATTTAGAAGGTTAGTATAACAGCTCTTAGCCTGGGTAAGACTTTTAAACACTGTTAATGAGCAAGATCAGTGATATTATTGATGATGACATTAAAAAGATTTTTTGTGATAAAAGAACATGAACGCAAACAAGTCAGAACCCTGAGGACCACATGCATGCAGCAAAAGAAACAAAGGTACATGTTTATTTACTATCCTTACAAGCCTGAATATTTAATGCTATACCTTTGTTCAATGTAATGACCTTAAAGCCAAAACATTCACTTGTAATTTCAGATTCCATCACTCTCCACAATAATATTATGTGCATATTTTACTTTACCATCTATGGACTCCTGAGCAGGACATCTCTCTGGAGCACTTCCTGCCCTCAAAGTGCAGCGGGTTGTAATGGTGTTCCCAGGTATGTCCCATTCTCTCAAATCATCTCACCCTCTTTCACATTTTTATGTCTCCACTAAAGTAGGACAAGGACACAGGAGACAAAATAGTGCTTATTAGTGCCCTGGTACTACACACAGAGACACACACACAGAGACACCCACAGACACACACAGAGACACACACACAGAGACACACAGACACAAACAGAGAGACACACAGACACACACAGAGACACACAGACACAAACAGAGACACACAGACACAAACAGAGACACACACAGACACAGAGACACACACAGACACACACAGAGACACAAAGACACACACAGACACACAAGAGACACAAAGACACACACAGACACACAGACACACACAGAGACACACACACAGAGACACACACATACACACACAGAGACACACAGACACACAGAGACACACAGACTCACACAGACACAAACACACACAGAGACACACAGACACACACAGAGACACACACACAGAGACACACAGACACACACAGAGACACAGAGACGCACACAGAGACACACACACAAAGAGACACAGAGACACATCCAGACAAACACAGAGACACACAGAGACACACAGACACACACAGACACAAACAGAGACACACAGAGACACACAGACACACACAGAGACACACAGAAACACAGACACACAAACACACACAGACACACAAGAGACACAAAGACACACACAGAGACACACAGACACACACAGAGACACACACAGACACACACAGACACACAAAGAGACACAGAGACACAAACAGACAAACACAGATACACACACACACACACACAGGCACACACAGACACACACACACACACACTGTAGCACTCCCTTGTTGGAAGCAAGAAGATGAGCAGACACAGTCATATTGGCAGAATCGTCCTGTTTTATCAGATAAGTAGAATCAGATCACATACTAAGCCGGGAACAGGAGATTCCTCTTGCAAGTCTCTTGTCTAGCCAGTGAAAAGGCTTCTGAGGAGATGGGAGCAGTGCCCACTGAAGACACTGGAACACAACCAAACTGGGGCACAAGGACTGTCAAGGATCACTGGCTGGTTTAATGAGCCATCAAAAGAGTTGTGAGATAGGTGCAGCCATGATAAATAACAAAAATGGACAATTCACAAAGCTATTCACTAGCAAGGACCATGCCACAACAATGAAATATGATAAAGATATTTATTGACAGTGGGTAGATGTGATGGCTGGTGAGGAGGTTGAGGCGTGGTCCAACTCCTGTTACGTTAAATATTAATTCCACTTAAGAAACATATTTAATGAAATAAATACACAAATGTGTAATACATAATTAAAAAGAATACAGTGAACCCTCGCTGTATCGCGGTTCACTCTTCGCGGCCTCGCTGTTTCGCGGATTTTTTTTTCCAATTTTTTTTTTTTTTTTTTTTCAATTTTTTTTATAGTGTAACTTTTTTTTTACAGTGTAACATTCTGTCCTGCGCCCTGATTAGCTAAGAGACTAGACCAGGACTAAACCAGGTCTAAAGCAGGTCTAAACCAGGACTAAACCAGGTCTAAACCAGGACTAAACCAGGTCTAGACCAGGGATGGTAGGGACAGAGTCTCAGATTTCCTTCACGAGAGCGCCTGGGTGACAGGAGGTGTGGCCTTTGTTTACTTGCACGAGCCATGGAAGAGAGTGCGAGCCGGACCATGGAAGAGCCAAGAATCAACATGGACTCTTCCAAGAATCAACATGGACGGGCCCGCTGCGGCGTCCGGGGGAGCCGCAGCGGGGAGAGGACACTCGCGCGCACAGAGGAGACAGTGGCTCTTCCCCGTGAGAGGACGAGAGGATGAACCCAACCCCGTCCTAGAGAGCTGTGGAGTATTGGCGACGCATTGATAGCGGTCTGATTTTGGACCCGGGGTGAAATGCAACCAACTCTTGTGAGCGCAGGTTGGTCTTACCTGGTCTTGTGGTGCTCAGAGGCGTCTGTTAGCGGTTTGGCACTGTTAGCATTGGCTTGAGTCTTGCCCAAAATGATATCCAGGTCGCTTTCCACTCGACTTTCGCACATGGCATGGATATGTGGTACCAAAACAAACGCACGTGTCCGCGCGCACGTGCCCGCGCGCACGTGCCCGCGTGTCACGTGCCCCCGCCCCACTATTAATATATTTTAATGAAAATCTACAAAAGTTTGAGTGTTTAAACAAGAGAAAAATGTGAGAAAATGTTAATACCAGTCTCAGAAAGGTGTATAATGTGTCTGGTGAAGCGTTTTCAGCCTTAAAACATGTAGAATAATTGTAAAATATAAAATTGTCCTACTTCGCGGATTTCACTTATTGCGGGCTATTTCTGGAACCTAACCCCCGCGATAAACGAGGGTTCACTGTATACAGATTTTCCTGTATTTTTATATAATTGATTGTGCATACTGTTTGATTCCATTTTCTATTAAGTACATTTCAAACTACTACAGTGTCAACATGCACTTAAAACTATCAAATCTAAAATCCAAGATACCACCATTTACTGCAGTAAATGATAGATTCTTGACACTTACAGATCACCCCTGCACACGCTCTTCAAATATTCACTGCCATTTTTCAGTGCACTGCAAACACAAAATAAATTCAATTTAATCATATTTTATTTACTACCAGGAACTTTCATTCATTTAAGGGTTGTGTCCTGAGAAATTCTAAAGGTCACTGCATGTGCCAAAGACAGTGTGAAGAACGTGGTGTAAAGATGGAGTAGAATGAAGGTGTGTATGTGTGTGTGTGTGTGTGTATGTGTGTGTGTGTGTGTATGTGTGTGTGTGTGTGTGTGTGTGCTTGTACATACATGTGTACAATACATGAGCGACAGCATATTGTGGAACAGATCAAGAACAGTGAACAAAGCCTTTTCACTGGTACAATTGCCAGGCGTATGACATAAAGGTTTTATTGCAGTTCTATTCAGTTTCTTATACATGAGCTTATTTTATTTATTTTATTTATTATTTATTTATTTATTTTATTATTATTATTCACAGTATTCTTTTGAGTAATGAGCAGCTGTCCAATCAAAACATGCTAACACTAATTTCTTTGACAACAATATCGGAATACGGTTGCTGATTTACATTTACAGTTTCAGTTTGGAGCTGGATTTGCCATGAATATGATGGAGCCGTTTGAAGAAGATTTTTTTTTTTCAATTCTCTTTGAAAAATGGAGGAGTGTATGAAAAGGCACATTTGAAGTATTCCAGGATATCCAGTTGTATACATTGACCCAGAAAACATTAGGAAAAAGTACAAATATATGTTCAGAAGTTTCATTCTCTGAAGAACAAAAAGTGCAAGTAGAATGAAGGTGTGTATGTATGTGTGTGTGCGTGTGTGTGTGTGTGTGTGTGTGTGTGTGTGTGTGTGTGTGTGTGTGTGTGTTTGTTGAGTGTATATATACACTCAACAAAAATATAAACGCAACACTTTTGTTTTTGCTCCCATTTTTCCTGAGATGGACCCAAAGATCCAAAATTCACTCCAGATACACAACACTACCATTTCTCTCAAACATTGTTCACAAATCTGTCCAAATGTGTGACAGCGAGCACCTCTGCCCCGCCGAGACAATCCACCTCACAGGTGCGCCACATCAAGATGCCGATCCGACATCATGACCAGTGCACAGGTGCGCCCCAGACTGCCCACAATAAAAGGCCACCCCGAAATGTGCATTTTTTTTGCTTTATTGGGGGTCTGGGGACTGAACCAGTCAGTATCTGGTGTGACCACCATTTACCTCATGCAGTGCAACACATCTTCTTCGCATAGAGTTTATCAGATTGTCAGTTGTGGCCTGTGGAATGTTGGATCTTTGGGTCCATCTCATGAAAAATGGGAGCAAAAACAAAAGTGTTGCGTTTATATTTTTGTTGAGTATATATATATATATATATATATATATATATATATATATATATATATATATTTATTCTAAACGGTCCCATATTATGCAAAAAGCCATATTAGAATGACCTCATCAAAAACATACCTGGAGTTGTGTTATGTTTCTCATTCACACATGACTTGCCAGTTTCTACTTTAATAAAGTAGAAACTGGCAATTCCAGGGCTGAAATTATTCAGATGATTCTAGTGAACGTGTATAGATCATAAAATAGCGTAATATAGTCCCTTTTAAATGTCTTTCTTTTCATTTTGGGTCCAAGATGGTATATCTTCTCTCCCTCTCTCTCTCTCTCTTTTAATCAATGTCAGCCTTAATTAACGCCCACAGCTTCACCTTGATGGCCATTTAAAAGAACAGCGTCTGGATGCCACCTGCCTGACAACAGCACGCGGGACCTGTGCTGCTTGTCAATCTATTTGTCTTTATGTACTTGCACACAGCTCACAGAGGGCCGGTCAATACTGAAGGTTACACAAGAAATACGATGTGAAAGCGCCACATTGACTAAATGTCATATTTGAGATCAAAAGATACAATGTGAAATGTATTATAATGCTCTGCTAATGTGATGCCCTGGTACTATGATTAGCACTACGACGACCTGCTAATTCATACTATTTTTTACGAATTACTGACACGCAGTGATGGACGAAGTACTCGATTTTGTTACTTAACTAAAAGTACAGATACAGGATTAAAAAAGTAAAAGTATTAAATGAAAAGAATCTACTAAAATAAGTCTTATTAAGTACCCAATTAAACATTTACTTAAAGAATAAAAAGTAAAAGTATTTCAAGCAGATGTTGAGGTCTTATAAAGCTTCAAATGATTTTGATAAAGATTTGCGCTGAATTTTGTTCAACAGAAACAGCTGAATTGATAGTTTTTACATAGCTGTTTTTATTTGTATATTTTTGTTTGCTCTAACTACAGATGTGTAAGAAAATGAACCCTCAAGCTTTTCAGCAGGTCTCATGTCATAATAAAAAAAACTTTATCTTTTCAGTCCTGTTCAAAAATGTAGAAATGGATTAGAAAGTACGTATACCTTCTCTCAAATGTAGTGAAATAAAAGTAAAAAGTATCCACTTTGAAGTACAAATACTTTATACAGGAAATAATTATTTACTTAAGTACAGTACTTTACTACTTCTACTTTGTTACACTCCAACACTGCTAATATGATTATTTAAGCAAATTATTTACTACTAAACAGCACAACAGGTTAAAATTATACACTATACAACACTTTTATGGTGTGGGTCTGCCACTTTCTTTACGGAGATGTTGGAATGTTCTACAATATCATGGCGGCGCACACTGTTGCAGCGGCTTACGGCTCCTCCGTTTGGTTGTTGTTTTTGCTGTTTTTCGTATGTCCTTCGCACGCAAATAAGCGCTACAGCAGACAGGAGCTTCTGGACATTGGTTTCAACATGAAGTTGACCATTACAACAGAGTCTCACCGCTCGTTCAACACACCGAATGAGATAGCGAGACCACCGGGAGCTCCGTGGATTGTTATCGGCTCCGGCAGGCGACGGAGGCAGCGTTGTGAGAGGAAACGTAAGCGGGGATGCCGCTCAGGCCTACTAACAAGACTGAGAAGGAACCTACACAGACCTCCTCTCCCGAGCATGTTCCTCACCAATGCAAGATCTAGCGCATGCCACCATCCCGGCCTGCCTCAAGTCTGCCACCATCATCCCCATACCAAAAAAATCAGCCACAAACCAACTGTGTGACTTCAGGCCAGTCGCCCTCACGCCAATCATCATGAAGTGTCTGGAGCGGCTGGTCCTGAGGCACATCAAGAACTGTCTTCCTCCCTCCTTGGATCCATATCAATTCGCCTACAGGACAAACAGGTCGACAGAGGACGGAATCGCCGTTGCCCTCCACGCTGCACTGAGCCACCTGGAGCAGCGGGAGAGCTACGTACGGATGCTCTTTGTCGACTACAGCTCAGCATTTAACACCATCATTCCCGACATCCTGGTCAACAAACTGTCCGACTTGGGACTTCACCCACTCACCTGTCACTGGGTCAGGGACTTCCTCACAAACCGACCCCAGGCAGTGAGACTCGGTCGCCACCTGTCCTCTACGCGGACGCTGAGCATTGGTGCTCCACAAGGGTGCATGCTGAGCCCTCTCCTGTACACTCTCTACACATCGGACTGCAGCCCCACCCACTCCAACAACACCATTGTGAAGTTTGCGGACGACACCACAGTTGTGGGGCTGATCTCAGGGGGTGAGGAGTCTGCTTACAGGGACGAAGTCCTGGCTCTGTCGGCGTGGTGTTCGGCAAACAACCTGGCGCTGAACACCACAAAGACCAAGGACCAAGGAGATCATCCTGGACTTTAGAAAGAACAGAGCAGACCCGCCCCCTCTCCACATCAACGGAGTCTGTGTAGAGAGAGTCCACTCTTTTCCTTTCCTGGGGACCACAATATCGGCCGACCTGTCGTGGTCCGACAACACCTCGGGATTAGTAAAGAAGGCTCAGCAGCGCCTGCACTTCCTGCGGCTCCTCAGAACCAATAACATCAGTCAGAAGCTGCTGGTGAAGTTCTACCGCTCCTCCATCGAGACCACACTCACGTACGGCATCACGGTGTGGTTCACGCTCTGCACGTAGGCAGAACGGAAGAGGTTACATAGGGTGGTGAAGACGGCCCAAAGGATTATCGGCTGCCCCCTCCCCTCCCTGAAGGACATCTATACCTCCCGATGCCTCAGCAGGGCGGAGCGGATTATTAAGGACGTTTCCCACCCCGCACACCATCTCTTTGAACTGTTACCATCAGGCAGGCGCTACAGGTCCATCAGGAGCCGGACCAACAGACTGAGAGACAGTTTCTTCCCCCAAGCCATCATCAGACTGAACTCACGCATGCACTAACCCCCTACCCCCCAACTGCACCACAACATACTACCTCACCACATCACAACATACTACCTCACTACATCACAACATACTACCTCACCACATCAGAACACACTACCTCACTACATTATTAATTCTGTGAATTATCTGTATGCCAAGTGCTGCTGCTGCTGCTTTGCTGCTACTGTTTGTTTTATCCTGTCTTTACCGAAGTGCGTTGTTTGCTGGTCAAACATTTTTATTTTTTATTTATTTATTTTTATCTATTTTATCTACACCTGCGGAGAGCTTTCCCAATTTCGTTGTGTTTTTACCTAACATAATGACAATAAAGACTATTCTATTCTATTCTATTCTATTCTATTCTATTCTATTCTAATGCATTGTCATATCTATCTTGCATTTACAGGTGTTTTTATGGCTATACCCTGCATTCTTACTATGAGCGCTCTTGCCTCTCCACAGATGTGACCTGCAACATGGCCTGGTGGCATCAATTAATTGTTTCCATAATTTCCACATTGTATATTCTAGATCTATGGCAAAAGGAGAAATTCAATTTGTCAACTGGCCAAAAGTTTATTTGGTCGGATACGTTTCGCAGCTCATCCAAGCTGCTTCTTCAGTTCTGTTCAGACGCTGGTGGACACTGCTTAAAACTGGCTGCAGGGAGGAGCTAACTACAATGAAATTACTATGAAACTATCAAAACTATTTGTTTTCAGTTTCTGTTAGTTAGGTAAGCCGATTCACTATGCAGTGGGAGTGGAGTGTGGGGTCTTGTTAGCATAACCATTCAGCGCCTTAATATGTGTTTTCACACCTCTGGACCTGACCTGGCTGCCCTATTGTTTTCTTTGTTTGTTTTGATTTAGGTTTGAGGATAGAGTGATAAATGGGAGACAGATCATGTCTGAGACGTCCATTTCTGTTCAAGGAAGGATTCTCTTTCTTGACAAAAATAGCTGCTTTAACTCCCCTCTCAAACCAGTTCTTTTCTAGATCTAGTTTTCCGAATGAATGAACAATTTTGTTTAATAAAGGCACAAAATTCAACATTCAACAGTACACTATCTAGCCATAATCTACATTAGATCTACATGGTGCCCTGTGACCTTCAGTTGTATAAACTTAAATTATTAATTAAATTGTTAAATTAACTATTAAAACAAATCATAATTTAAAAGGCGTAACACATGAGCTAATTAAACCATGTTATAATTGCTAGAACACATACAAGTTATGCTAATGGGACCACTGTCAGGCAATTAATGAGCAATTAGTATAGCTTCTTTAAAGTCAATATATGCATTAGAATCATATTGACCTTCACAAAATAATGGTGTTAACAAAAGGTTATGCTTAGAATTACCTTGCTTTGAGAAGATGGAGCTGGGTACAGGTAAGAATAAATTAATTTTCCTGGAAAGAACGAATACTGCCTTACTACTCATTTTCTAGTGAGTTCCTTGTCTGTTCCTTGTCAACTGTACAACATCTCACCCTTATGTGACAGATAACCCTAGTTCATCTTTGCACTGTTTCTCCTTACGCCCTCTTGTATATAGCTGAGGAACATTTGTATTATCTATATTTTATTTTCACTTGTACATAAACTTTTATATAACTAAGCCTTATTTGACACTAGTTTCTAGATATTTTCACTACTCATTTATGTGCTTTATTATTATATTTATTGTTTTCTTCAATAACGTTTGCCTAAATTTAAGTCTAAAGTTGTTATCTGTGAGTAAATGTGCTTGTAATTCCTTATAGTTGTAGGAATAGTCCTGTAGTCCATTGGTTCTCTAACCTCTGATCTCCCCCTCACGGGTTATTCCAGATCACAACCATAGCAGCTGCGATTAGCCTGCCAGGATAATGAGATGGTAATTACTGTTTTCCTTGGCCACTTCACATGGGTACGACATTTCTCCACCAACCCATTACAACCAAAATCAAAAATGCATATGCAAATGCTCCATAATGCATTTTTTTTTACATTATTGAATAAAGAGGGTTGGACAATATAGTGATTAAAACTGAACTGTGATCTGATCCTTGTGATGATATGCTGTTATGGTCAAACTATCATTTTGTAATTCACAAATTTAATACAGCTTAAATACACTTTTCCACAAACGTCTCCTTTTAGTTAGACTCTATCATGCCCAAAGTGAGGCGCCCAATGGGAGCTGACATTGATAACGGAGAGCGGTGGGCGTTTGCTGGTGGCAGTGAAAAGGGATTGATCTGCAAAATGGTGTCTTGAAAATAAGCAATTAAAGACTTCTCAAACATGCAAAAATCACTCCAAATACAACTTTCGGTGAGTAAATGTTGAGGGGAAACAACTGTAATATGGTTAAAAGCTCAGAAAAAGTCTACTCCAGGGGTCGGCAACCTTTACCACTCAAAGAGCCATTTGGACCCGTTTCACGCAGTAAAGAAAACACTGGGAACCACAAAACCCTTTTGAAATTTAAAATGAAATAACACTGCACTGTTTTGGTTTTTTTTACCTTTGTGCCATAGAATTACATTTTGAAAATGAACGAAGTAAAATAAAATATATTTTAATTAAATACAGTGATCCCTCGCTGTTTCGCTGATTTTTTTTAATTTTTATAGTGTATCAACGCGCATTGTGTTCTGAATCCTGATTGGCTAAGGGACTGTAGACCTTTGCCGATTCGTCAGTCATTCTCCTCTGTGCCGTGTCTCCTATACGGTACAGAATGCATGCCAAATTTATTTAAATGTTTGATCACGAGCAGTGTGACTCTGAAGCAGTGACGGACTGAGCGGTCTGGCATTTGGGCACATGCCAGAAGGGCCGCGGCCGTGCGTCTCACCTGGGGCCAGTCGCGCCGGTCATGCTCTGTCACGGATTTGACCACGATGAGCAGGTGCACGTGTCCACGCGCACACTTCTCCAGGTGGTCAGTGCGCATCGGGAAGTAGCGGCAATGTTTCCGCAGAATGAACTGGTGGAACCTGGAGTCCAGGCGGTGGAACCAGTACTGAGAGCGCACTGATGTGTTCTCACTACAACAAAACCCGCAACAGCGCAGCCGCGCCAGGCGCCTCGGTCAGAGGAACTGTGAAATACATGCATATTTATACACGCAAAATAAAGCTGACTACTTCACTGATTTAGCCTATCGCGGGTTATTTTTACAATGTAACCCCCGCGATAAATGAGGAACCAATGTACTGAGCCGCATCAGAGGGATCAAAGAGCCACATGCGGCTCTGGAGCAGCGGGTTGCCAACCCCTGGTCTACTCTAATAATAATAATAATAATACATTTTATTTATAATGCACTTTACATTTGACCTCAAATCTCAAAGTGCTACACTTGCAACAATAAAAGAACATTAAAAAACATCATAAAATGTTGTAAAAGAACATAAAAGAACAATTAAAAACATCATAAAAACAATTAAAAATATCATAAAATATTGTATGCTTTTCTAAAAAGATGAGTTTTGAGTCCTTTTTTAAAAGCTTCCACCGTCTGTGGGGCCCTGAGGTGGTCAGGTAGGGCGTTCCACAGACGGGGAGCGGCGGCTTCAAAGGCTCGGTCCCCCATGGTCTTGAGCCGTGTCCTGGGCGGGAGCAGACGGTGCTGTTGGCCTGACCGGGTCCTGGCTGAGGTGTGCAGTGTGAGCAGGTCTGTGAGGTAGGTGGGGGCATCACCGTGGAGACAGTGGTGGGTGTGCAGGAGGATTTTGTATTCTATACGGAGGTGTACGGGGAGCCAGTGGAGGGTGTGGAGGATGGGGGTAATGTGCTCATGTTTCCGCACCCTCATCAGGACCCTGGCAGCGCTGTTTTGGACATACTGGAGCTTTTGGATGCTCCTGCCAGGGATCCCGATGAGGAGTGCGTTGCAATAGTCCAACCTGGAGGAGACTCTAACCAATCACAGTCATGTGTGAACATTCTGGAGATGTAAATGACTTTATTTACTCCTTGAAGGTTTTATAAAGTAACTGGCATCTATTGGCTCCTAGAAAATTATGATATTGTTTTGCATATTGAGTGTACTGTAAATCTTATTTTAAAATGCACTGTGTAACTTTCCTGGTGGAGGGTCTGTCGTCTGCTTGTCTTTGTCTCCATGGTGATGTTATTGCTTTACCTGCAATGTTCTATAGTATGGCATTAAACAAATACAGCTCTTGAAAAATATAAGAGACCACTGCATTTTTTTCTGAAATCAGCATCTCTACGTGTATTACAGCCATTCCATTCCAGCATCTGTTGAATTCCAACACAAACACAAAGCTGAGCTACTTCAGTTCTGATTCACACTCGCTGTGTGAAGTAGAGGTTTCGCAGGTCTTTCCTTCCTGCTGCTGTCAGACTGTACAACGAACACTGTTAACATGTCATTCAACTTTATCTGCACTACAATATTCAACTATACTCTAGAGTCTATTTTTAAGTCTATTTTTTAATTATTCTAAGCCATTATTTATTATCTTGTTCTATTGCATGCTACTTTTTCCTGCTGTTCTTGATCTGTGCGTTGCAACACTGGAATTTCCCCACTGTGGGACTAATAAAGGCAAATCTTATCTTATCTTATCTTATCTTATCTTGCACCAGGAGTGGAATAAAGTCACCCAAGAACAATGTGAAAGACTTGTGGAGAGCATGACAAGACGCATGAAAGCTGTGATTAAAAATAAGGGTTATTGCACCAAATATTGATTTCTGAACTCTTCTTAAGTGTAAACATTAGTATTATGTTGTTTTAAAATAAATTTGATCTTGTTTCTTTGCATTGTTAGAGGTCTGAAAACATGTAAGTCAATATCACGATAAGGTGCCTTTGAGACTTCCCAAATCTGCCTAAAAAAAGTTGAGATTTTCCATTTAACTTCACACTTATTGTATTAAGCTTCCACACTTTTTATAAATTGACTGCAAGCAGACACTGGACACAAAAACCTCAAAATATGTCAACCCTGTCATGGACAATTTCAAAGAAGAATAAACACATTGCAATTACAAAGAGATTATAAAATATATTTTTTCAGAAAGCTATTTTGTCCCTTTCTCAACAAAAAGTATTTGGATAATAATGAAATTAGGGTAAACTATTGGTTTATCTATAAAATCAGCGAGAATAGCTCTTTCTTTTCTAAATAAAATCTAACAACAAAGATATCTGGTCAAACTTTCAAACAATACTATTTGGCCCTCACTTGTTTATAAAGGAATCACACAAAGAGTTTGCTAACTTGTGAAAATAAATTATTTATTTTCTTAGAACATGAAAATAACAAAATAACAGGGTTGAAAGTGACATGACAGGGTGGACCATGGGTATGACAACACACACACACACACACCACACACACACATATATATATATATATATATATATATATATATATATATATATATATATATATATATATATATATATATATATATATATATATATATATATATAAAGCAATGTGGGGCTATCCTCCTGTGGACCCACCATCCGCAGGAGGATTCATGGTGGCCGGTGCATTGTGGCATTATGTGTGATCTGGGCGGCAGACCTGTCTGGACTGTTGCTCCCGCGACACGAACTACAGAAAAAGAGGAAGAAAATGGATGGATGGAATATTAAAATGGACATGTCAATTTTTTTCGTCTTTGAACTCCTTTGAATGCTTTCTCCTTGACGCCGTTGCCTGAAACACAAAATATTTGTGAGGATTTTTAATAAGATTTTTAACTAAGCAAGTTAGTTGTCATTATGTTATTTTATGAGGACACAAACAGGTGATATTTGTCATTCAAATGATTCAAAACTTTCTAATACGTCTCATCAGCTAATCTTGATCCAATGATCTAACCTGGAGGGCCCTTGCTCACACTGATTTTCAGCAGTTTCGGGAGCTGCAGGGGAGTAGGATGGTGTTTCTGTCTGTAGTAAAGCACTGGCCCTGTTTCTGGCTCTGGCTCATCTTTTTGCCTATCTCCATTTCTTTCTTTTTGCACTCTTCTCTCTTTCACTGAGCTCATGGACACCCTTCTTCTTTCCAGTCTCTCTGTCTTTTTTCCATTTGTCCCTTTCCTTCTCAAGATACTTTCTTCTTCTTTCTGGGTCTGCATCACAACTTTCCTGATATCTATGTGCTACCTCAGCTCCTATTGATCTCATACCTAGAAAAAGATTCAAAAATGTTCCCTTAAACAATATAACAGGGAATACTGATAAACTTGGCTTGCCTGATCAAATGAGGCCTGCTGAAATATTTTTTCTATGTATACCACGTACTGTTTTAAATGTCTGTAATAGCTATTGTAGTAGGCTATGTTATCAGCATGCTGCCTATGCCAGTGGTTTTCAACCTTTTTTCCCAAAGTTTCTTATATTTAATTGTGTCCATTGAAAAAGACTTAGCAGCATGTATATTTTACTGTATTTAAAGATCCCATGACATGGTACTTCTTGATGCTTTTATATGGCTCCTTAATGGTTCCCTAACACTGTAAATGAATCCTTCTTCAAAATCAACACTCAGTGCATGAGAAACAGAGATAAGATGAGAAAGAGTAATTTTTCTCTCTCTGAACAGTCCATTATGGGAGTTGTTGCTTGAATGCAAATGAGGAGGACAGAGATGGCCTATAGTAGAGGGTGGGGGCGTGGCCAAGCTCTCAGCTCTCAGCTTTGCCTGTGTGCTCTGATCCGTTTCCGCGTTTTTGCGTGGAGAAGAGATGAGAAGCGTTCCATTGAAAAATAAACACATTTCCACAGAAAATAAAATTAAACCACTGCTGTTCAAAGGTCCAGAGGCTCAGATAAAGGACTTCCGAGCCTAGAAACACTCGGACGTGCCTCCAGGCAAATAAAAAAACGCATTTCGCATTGCCTAGCGCATTCGCGGTCCAAACTCTCTGGGCGTGATTTACAGAGACGCTGAGTAGACACAGACGGGAGGTGGAGCTGCATTTTTCGAGCTGACGTCAATAAGGTGTCTTGTTGAGAATCGCCCGTTTGAGCTGTGTTTTTTTCTAACGCAGAAAAGGACCGCAAATGCTCAGTTTAGACATTTCGCAACTTTTAGCCATGGGGGGCCCTAAACAGGGTAGGAGAGCTCACATTAACGTTCAAAAACCTCAGAAAATGAAAATTTCATGCCATGGGCCCTTTAAAATTTAAGTTTTCTAATTTAGAATGTCACTCAGCCATTTAGCATTTAGAGTAATTGTATTGAAATGTCGACCATTAGACCAGTATGCAACAGTGGAATTGTTCTATGTGTAAAACACCCATTACTTTACCATTTTCAGTCTATATAGTTAATGCTATATCCAACTGTGCTTCTAAGAACCCATTTTAGCTCTTTTTCCCCTGAAAAGATTCTGACTCAGTGTGTGTCAAACCTGTCGCTTATTCTCCTCATGTGTCACATGTGGGCATCCCCCCTCCTGTTTAAAGGAAAAGTAACATTTTTTTTTTACAATCTGAGCCTTCTTTTGGCAATAAAACAAGTAGTTTTACTCACCCATAGCACTTTGGTGTCAATTGGAGCAGTATCGTAGAAGTTATGCTGTAGCCGTTCTGTTCTACTAATGATCCCGTATCCGTTAGCGTGAGTGCTCGGGGCATTACTTTGCGGTCTCCAAATAACACAAACTTTAGCACTTTTCAAATCACAGAAGATCGCTGTGTCAGGGTAGACTTTTAGTGGATTCCAAAATGGCCTGAAACCCGATATGCAGCTATAGTTTCATTTGATGACGTCATCAGAGAGGACAGTGCGCATGCGTGAACTCAGCTGTTTTGTAAACACCGCTAGTCCGAAAGAAGCTAACACTGCTCTGAACTTTACTTTTCTGTTGCGATATCGGGTTTCAGGCTGTTTTGGAATCTACTAAAAGTCTACCCTGACACAGCGATTTTCTGTGATTTGAAAAGTGCTAAAGTTTGTGTTATTTGGAGACCGCAAAGCAGTGCCCCGAGCACTCACGCTAACGGATACGGGATCATTAGTAGAACAGAACGGCTACAACATAACTTCTACAAAACTGCTCCAATTGACACCAAAGTGCTATGGGTGAGTAAAACTACTTGTTTTATTGCCGAAAGAAGGCTCAGATTGTAAAAAAACATTACTTTTCCTTTAAGTACATAAAAAAGGGCTGGCATGAAATAATTTCTGACCACACTTAGTTCTGGGGACCCCCTGAATTCCCATGTTCCCGACCCTGGGGTTTAAAATGTGCAAACCAGTGGCTTAAACTATCCAAATGTCCTTCCTGTCATGAACCTTGTCCACCCTGTCATGAAAGGTTTGCTGACAGGGTGGACAATGACAGGGTGGCCATTTTTGCATAATGTTAGCATTTAATTAGCATATGCTGGATTTTCACTTAGGAACATGATTTAATTAGCAAGCAGACTGTGTATTGTTGAACACATATATTTTGAATTTTTAAAAGGCTGTACATAAATTCATATTTCACTATGACAGAATGGACATGTTAAGCTTGACAACATCTAACTACACACCTAATATGATGAAAATTATAAAACATAAGTGTAAATACTTATGTATGTATGTAATTACTCTGCAACTTGCCACTGCCACAGTCTCCCTTGAAAAAAGACAGCATGCTGGTTGTGTTGTCACAGAAAAAATCTGTGGGTTTCTTAAAAAGGCAGTTGACCTAAAAGTCAGGGACACATGCAAAATGTTCAATATTTTTATGAAAATAGAATATGCATGATCAAAACGACTTGTTTTATCAAATAACTTGTTGTGACAATAAAACCATGTAAAAAATAATAAAGATTTAGTATCATTTAACCACTTATTAGCACCACTTATTAGGTGGCACGGTAGCTGAGTGGTTAGCGCTCTTGCTTCACAGCAAGAAGGTTCCGGGTTCGATCTCCGGGTCGCCCAGGCCTTTCTGTGTGTGTTCTGTGTGGAGTTTGCATGCATGGTCTGGGTTCGATCCCCGGGTCGCCCGAGCCTTTCTGTGTGGAGTTTGCATGTTCTCCCCGTGTCTGGGTGGGTTTCCTCCGGGCACTCCGGTTTCCCCCACCAACCCAAAACATGCACCATAGGTACTCCAGCTTAGGTCCTGACCAAACCGAAGCAAGAAGATCATGGAGATGGTCCCCGGGCGCCCTAATGTGTGTGCTGCCCACTGCTCTTAATATATGTATATATATATAGGATGGGTTAAAATGCAGAGAAGAATTTCTCCAGTGTGAGATCAATAAAGTCACTTCTTCTCTTATTTTACACACTGAAATTAGCTGAACAGTGCTTGGGACATGCCAAAATCACATACATCCAAAGAAGAAAATGGTTGAAAATGATGGAAATCCACAATTTAAGATATATATTATTGCACTGATATATGTGCAAGTCTTTGGTCACTTATAATAAGTCCTCAAAGTAAAATTTTTCAGCTGCATTTCCATGATAACTGAGCAATTCTGATTGGGACACCAAAAGGCACTTTATAGTGATATTGACTCATGTATCTTTTTTGTTATTTTGACCATTTGTAATTTTCTGCAAATAAATGCTCTAAAACGATAATATTTTTATTTAGAATTTGGGGGAAATGTTGTCAGTAGTTTATAGACTCAAACAAAAATGTTCCTTTTGCCCAAACACACACCTATAAGTAGTAAAATCAGAAAAAACTGATAATTTTGCAGTGGTCTTTTATTTTTTTTCCAGAGCTGTATAACTTGTATTTATTCAATTACAGGTGTTTTATCAAAACTAGCGCAAAACATGCATTATTATAGTGAGTAGGTCCATTTCTCCACAGATCTGACCTGTAACTTGGTCTAACGATGTGGTTTGCTTGTCTCTATGGAGATTAAATGCCATACTGTAGATCATTTCAGGAAAAAAAAAAAACAGCACAGAGTCAAAATGGTAAACCCTCTTCCAGAAAGGTAACACAGTGCACCTTTATTTTCAAATTCTCACGGACAACCAACCGGTCTTTTTGGAGGTATGTGTTTCAAATGGGTTTTATGTTTCTTTGTTAAAGGTCCCATGACATGGTACTTCTTGATGCTTTTATATGGCTCCTTAATGGTTCCCTAATACTGTAAATGAATCCTTCTTCAAAATCAACATTCACTGCATGAGATATGACTCTGACAGTCTTCATGAGGCTAGATATGTGTCTAAAATGCTTTATTCTGGGTGTTGCTGCTTCAGTGCAAATGAGAAGGACAGAGAGATTGGCTAAGGAGCGGGGGGGCGGGTTTCCCCCGCTCCTTAGCGCAGCTCGGCTCCCTGTTTCCTCTCTTCCGTGTTTAACACAGGAAGACAGATGAGAGACTTTGCAATGAAAAAAAGCATTTTTACACAGAAAATAAAATTAAACCACTGGTATTTCAGAGGTCCAGAGGGTCGGGTAAGGGACTTCCGAGCCTAGAAACACTCGGACGTGCCTCCAGGCAAATAAAAAAACGCATTTCGCATTGCGTAGCGCATTCACAGTCCAAACTCTATGGGCGGGATATACAGGGACGCTGAGCGGAGACAGAGGGAGGGGCTGGAGCTGCATTTGCCAATCTGACGTCAAAAAGGTGCCTTGTCCGAACTCGCCCGTTTCAAAACTGGTTTTGTGTAACGCAGAAAAGGACCGCAAATGCTCAGTTTAGACATTTCGCAACTTTTAGCCATGGGGCGGGGGGGCTAAACAGGGTAGGGGAGCTCACATTAACGTTCAAAAACCTCAGAAAGTGAAAATTTCATGCCATGGGACCTTTAAATACATTTTTTCATTCCTCCCAATTCATGTTTTGCAAGCTTGACTGCATGGATGAATTGATTTACACTGTTACTATAATATTATAGAATGGCGTTTTGAAACAGTTGATGAACATTTGACTTTCAATTGCATACCATATCTCACAATAAATATCACGCCTGATCAGTTGAATCCTCCATTATATCATTTCTACTCACATGAGCCATGCTGAAGTTAATGGAAGCCTACAGGGTAAACAGTGGCCAAAGTCACCTACTTCATCACAATATAGCCGAGCAGCGCTCAGAGAGACGCTAATGCATGTGTGTTGTTGAGTGCTGAGCTTGATGGAGAGAACAAACTCCCGTTGTAAATATACGCCAACATTTCTCCTGATACAAGATATGATTCTCCTCTGACAGTGGCTGAGTTCTGCATGCATAAACCTTAGATCACTGAAGAACTATTTAAGTGTGTGTACGAGAGCTCGCATGGTTCATTGTGATAGATGCGACCCATTAAGACACAAGTGAAAGATGGAGGCAGTGAGAGAGGGAAAGTAGTGAACAGGGAATAAGGCTTTTGTCAAGTACAAAATCCACTCTTTGCTTTAAATGTACATGATGGTCTTTCTGGTATTACAGATACAGCACAACGAGAGGTTATTCATTAGGTGGCAATGGGATTTTAATGAGCCCAGGTGAACTTCAGTTTTAAAACACAAACATGTGGAGTGTCTTGTTTTCCTTATGAGACAAAATGCACTCAGAGGTGGGTTATAGAATGACTAAATTTACATTATATTATTAGTTTCTGATCGCTGTTCTAATGTAGTTTCCTCATCATAAACATAAGTGGAGTTGCATTTTGTTTCATTCACACATATTTAACACACAAACCCTGCATCCTGCATTATTAGTTCTACAGGAAATACTCTATTCCATCTTGTGATGTCATGTGGTAGTACAGGAAGTGCTCCACTGTGTTTTAAACTCCATTCACCTTCACAAGAATGATTTAAATGATTTTAGCCCTGGAAATGCCCATCTCTACTGAATTAAAAGGTAAAAGTTAGCTGTTAACTTGAAAACTACCACTTCATGACATCACAAAGTGGAACAGAGCATTTTGAGCTTTGGAGATGTAGACAGAGTCATAATAACAGCTATGAATTTGAGGAGGTAACATGAATTAAAGTTTGCAAGAGTCAATTTTGTGCAATATATGACCTTTAAATCTACTATCCATGACATGTCTTTGTTATATTAGCCTCTTTCTTTGTAGCCATCTACTCTTCATAACAATGTCTGATTACACCGTTTTGTACCCACTTATACCTCTTTTCATGTCGCCCCATAGCTCAGACTGAAATTACAGGCTGTGACAATTTGCTGCCATTATCTGAAGAGACAGACTTAGTGACATGGTGCACCTAAGAACACACTGCATACACCAAAGTGAGAGGACAGTGCCCTCCGCACCGGCAACTACAGAGCCACATACAGCCACAGGAATTCACTGGATTTCACTAAGCCTCCCACGAAATCCTATAACGCCGAGGTCACGAAAGACAATTTAACTAGAGTTTGGCTCAGGGACTAGATAAAGAGGATTGCTGTCACTGAAGAGAGGAGCAGAGGTGGCAGTATATGAGAAATGAAAAGATAAATAAATAAAAATAATCATTTTTTTAGTTATTTTAATGTGTTGTCAAGATGTTTTTTTTTTTTTTTATCTTTTATCCAAGATTGCATTGTGTGACAAGATTGCATTGTGTGACTTTCTTTCAAATGCTTTTCTCCATGGATATTTTGTTGCTTTATCTGGAATGTTTCACAGTATCGTATTATGGCGGCACGGTGGCTGAGTGACTAGTGCTCATGCCTCACAGCAAGAAGGTTCCGGGTTCGATCCCCGGGTCGCCCAAGCCTGTGTGGAGTTTGCATGTTCTCCGGGCACTCCGGTTTCCCCCACCAACCCAAAACATGCACCATAGGTAAAATCCTCCAGATTAGGTCCTGACCAAACTGAAGCAAGAAGATCATGAAGATGGTCCCCGGGCGCAGGAATGTGCTGGCCACTGCTCCTAATAACACGACGGTTTAAATGAAGAGAAGAATTTGTCCAGTGTGAGATCAATAAAAGTTGCTTCTTAAACTGTTCTATCATTATGGTGACCAAACCAGGTCAGATCTGTGGAGAGGCAATCTTGCTCACAGTCAGTATTTCTGAGCTGTAATTTAATAAATGTAAATAAATGTAATTTTTAATAAATTTAATAATGTAATAAATGTAATAATGTATCATATTCTGGAACATTCAAAGCACAGTAATGATATGTCCACAGAAAGAAGGTGATGGAGCCCCAAAGGAAACGTTACATAGTGCACCTTTAAAACAAATAAAATGATAGATTTTCATTTCAGTATGGATTAGGGAAAAATATCTGAACTAATCATTTCTCATAATATCTATCTTATTGAAAGGTTACCTAAAGTGGTACCATTTTACAGTTCTGAGTTTCAGTAACAGAATGTACCAGTACAGGATACTCCCTCACAGTTTAAGAGTTCTCAGGGTGACAAGGTGCTTTGTGCACACCTCTCTAAAGACCACTCATGTCACCTGGACGACCACCGGAACAGAGCCTAAGTCTCTGTACTGGATTTGTAACATATAGCCTTTTGAGCATTTTATAATCAAACTATTTTTTGTGTTTTCATGCTGGTTTCCACAGGTTTTACATGTACTATTAGGAGAAGCATATTCCTGTGAATTAATGTTGTTAATCCATTTTAATACAGTTACTAATTTTAGCATAAGATCAACTGCATTGCTCATTACATTACAACAATCATACAGTATTTTGTTAATGGAATTTCAATATTGGCTGTACAATTCTTAACCTGATGATCAAATCTGCAGAATAAATTGTCTCAAATGTATAAATGTATCTGTCAATGATAAATCAAATGGACTACCAGGTCAATTTATTCAAAGTAATGTTTCCCATGATACATTTTTAGTAAACTTTTTCCCTTTTTTTAAAATAAATTAAATCTATAAGGCCACTATTGTCTCCATACTGTTAATGGGGTCTTATTAAACCACATCCTTATATTCACTGGTTTCAGCTTTCTGTTTAGAAGATAGTATATTCTGTTTTGAATTGTTATTTGCCATGAAAACAATGCTAGATGATCTTCACTGTGAAATCCACCGGTAGTGTCTTTAGCTCACAATAGCTGCATGTGCGTGCGGGCCTGGGGCATGTTTTAAGCAGAGCGAGGCATGTGTGAGTAACAGACAGTCCCCTGCTTTTATTTCTGACAACTCTCTGAACGCCCACCATGCTCCAAAATAGAAACAAGTGCAAAAAAAACACTGGCCTACTTCACACCCGGCACACAAGTCTCCACTGTGTGATTATGAAAGTAAATTACAGCGCTGCAGCCTCTCAGCAGGTGGTAGTCATATAGAGTCACTGAAAATTAAAAAATATGCCAGTTAAACTAAATGATTAAAAATTAATTATTACACCAAATTAAGTTAATTTTCCATATCCTCCCACTATGTCCAATGGGAACTATAGCTTTTTGTTTTTTGACTGTGCAACACATGGGCAGTTCCAGAATCCAATTAACCATTTGCTGGAGATGAGCAGGCAGAAACTCATCGCGGTTATGAGTCAGGTCTGTGGGGCAACAAACCCATTCACAGTAGAAGTACTTCTCTGGTGGCAAGTCCGCTATTTGCTTCTTTTTTTTCTTTTTTCCTTTACCCTCTGTTATATATTATATATTATATTTGTTGAGTGAGCTACCGTACCCAAAACAATTTCCCTTGTGGATCAATAAAGTTTGTCTAAGTCTAAGTCGTTCCATGGAGATGTAATTGTTTAGCCTGGAATGTTTTACAGTATGGCATGAAACATCTATTTAGCTTTTATTCAAGTACGTATATTTTATTGCTTAAAAATACCTTGAACAACACCTTCTTACAGTGAGTGTGGTCACCTATCTCCACGGATATTGATAAGTTTGTTGAAATACTGTGAAAAATTATAATCACAGCAGTATCTCCATAGAGTCAAGACTGTGGAAAACATTCCACCAGAAAAGTTCCACACTGCACCTTTAAACAACTTTTTTTATTTTTATTTTTTTCCCCACAGATTGCCTGCCATACATGCTGTATTTAGAAGAAGAAGTGAACTTTATTGATCTCACACTGGAGAAATTCTTCTCTGCATTTTAACCCATCCTATATATATATATACATATATTAGGAGCAGTGGGCAGCACACACATTAGGGCGCCCGGGGACCATCTCCATGATCTTCTTGCTTCGGTTTGGTCAGGACCTAAGCTGGAGTACCTATGGTGCATGTTTTGGGTTGATGGGGGAAACCGGAGTGCCCGGAGGAAACCCACCCAGACACGGGGAGAACATGCAAACTCCACACAGAAAGGCTCGGGCGACCCGGGGATCGAACCCAGACCATGCATGCAAACTCCACACAGAACACACACGGAAAGGTCAAGCCTGAATGACATAACTCTTATTTCTATCAATGGTCATAAACATCTACAGCTCTGAAAAAAAAATAAGAGACCACTGCAAAATTATAAGTTTTTCTGATTTTACTACTTATAGCTATGTGTTTGGGCAAAAGCAATATTTTTGTTTGAGTCTATAAACTACTGACAACATTTCCCCGAAATTCCAAATAAAAATATGATCGTTTAGAGCATGAATTTTATTTGCAGAAAGTGACAAACGGTCAAAATAACAAAAAAAGATACATGTTTTCAGACCTCAAACAATGCAAAGAAACAAGATTAAATTCATTTTAAAACAACATAATACTAATGTTTACACTTAAGAAGAGTTCAGAAATCAATATTTGGTCCAATAACCCTTATTTTTAATCACAGCTTTCATGCGTCTTGGCATGCTCTCCACAAGTCTTTCACGTTGTTCTTGGGTGACTTTATTCCACTCCTGGTGCAAGAACTGAAGTAGCTCAGCTTTGTGTTTGTGTTGAAATTTAACAGACGCTGGAATGGAATGGCTGTAATACATGTAGAGATGCTGATTTCAGAGCTGTATATTGGATTTATTGTTTTTTAAGAGCAAATAGATAAACAGAGTGATTGTGTATGCCATAGGTTAAGTATAAATCTATGTAACATAAAATATCATCCTACAGCCTGTTTGAAATGACACTGTTTATGACAAATGCAGCTTAAACTATTCTTTGGTGTGGTGCTGCTCCTCTGAAGAAATCATTTGTGTCTGACCTTGAAGTATGGAGATGCTGACAACAGACGCGCTCTGCATATGTGGTTATCTTTACTTTGCACTGAACAGGCTTTGAATTTATGTTAATATGCCATTTCCATGCACGAAAATAAATCCCAGTTGCAGATATGATCTCGACAAAAGACAAAAAGATGAGCAGTACCAGATCAAAGCACAGATGGTACACAGATCCTCTATGTATATACATCTATTATAAGTTACTATGGCGACTAGTTCTGAAGCGCCAATAAATCGTTTTGCTGCTTTTCTTGGTGCTTGGAAGAGCTGAGAAAGGACACCCGGAGGTATGTCTCATTAAAAATGGCTGAGTGGAGAGTGTGGATGTTCACATGGGCTCTGCCAGAAGCACAGGCTGGGTCATTATCAGCCTGCCTCTCCGGATCTGAGCACTGTAAAACATGACAGCTGAACTACATCGATCCAGCACACCGCGAAAAGAAAGAGGCAATTTGAGAGAGGTAAAGTGGAATCAGAGAAACAGGGATATGGAGTCGGACAACACAAGGGAGGAGGAGATGTAATGTTAAAGAGATATATGAGGAAAGTATATATCTCTATCTAGGGCAGATCTGGTGTGGGTGTGTTACAAAAAGACCATTACTGTACAAAGAATGCCATTACCGATAAACCTGCCTAGTAAACATTTTTATATTAAAGCCCCAGTGTGTAGGATTCGTGGCGCATAGGTGGATGGTGCTATTGCACTTTCTGTTTTAGCTACGGCAGACCTCGAGGGTCACCCGGGCTACTGTATAAATAAAATGCGGCCTCGTTTTTTTTTTTTTTTCTTTTCTCATGAAAACACACATTCCCGATCATGTACCATGACGCTCTACACATCAAATGAAACCTTACAGTCTCCTCTTTTTGACTATGCAATTCATTGCCCTGCACAATAACCACTCCCCGAGGACATGGGGCTTTTATACGGAAAAGCACAAAACGAGGTTAGCTTACCTTAGAATGCTTTGCACAGGTCAAACTGTATTTCACCATAAACTTGCTCTCAATTTGTCCGTAAGGATCCAGCGAATAAAATCCAGTAAAAGTGTTTAGTCCAAAACACGTGTTAGATCAATTACGACGTCTGATCCGGCAGCATGCTTGTGTTGTTTACCCAAAACCACGAGGCTTGCCGAAGGCGGAGCCCAAATGTCCTTCTGCGGCTCTCGTATTCAAAATGGCTGCCTCTGCATGGGGAAGATCCCCCTTTTATGTGACTATATCTAAGTCCAAAAGAATACTTTGATTTCATGATGGAAGTGAAAAGGCTTGGAAAACAATGTATTTTTGAATGGGTATCTTCAATTTCAGTAATTAACGGGTAAACATCTTACACAGTCCCTTTAAACCATTATAGAAATATCACAGTGCACAAAATGCAAACTTCAAAATACATTTTATTTGATATATTTAAATGTATTATTGCTCAATGAATTGTCAAATGTAAATGAGTTAGCTTAAAAAAGACAATAAAATTATATATTCAAAAATGTCATCAGTCATGTCATATTATACTAACGTTAACCAGATATTGGTGACTGTTAGAGCTGAGTACAGTAAAGTAAAGTAAAGTAAAGTAAATAAATAAATAAATAAATAAATAAATAAATAAATAAATAAATAAATACACGAATGTCTATTTATTTTACTAATATTCTATAGTCTTTAGCTGCACTATGTAACTTAAAGGGCTGATATTACACCATTTTCATGATCTATGTTTTAATGTTATTTCCTCATCACAAACATACCGTGAGTTGTGTTTTGTTTCATTCAAACAAACCATATTTAGGCTGTGTCCTTCTCTCAAAAAAACACCAAACAACAACAAAAACACCTTGAGATGTCATATGGTAATACAAGTCCATACACCTTCACTAGAATATTTTAGGTCATTTCAGCCCTGGAATGGCCAATTTCTGCTGAACTAAAGGTAAAAGGTAGCTGCTAACTCGAAAATACCACACCTTGACATCACAAGGTTTTGGAGATGTAGACAGACTAATAATGAACTCAAACATGTATGAATGAAACAAAACACAACTCCAGGTAAGCTTTTGAGGAGGTAACAACAGAGTCAATTGGGTGTAATATGGGGCCTTTAAAGGGATATGCCACCCCCAGGTCAAACTTGGGCATCTCCCCACAGTCCAGAGACTGAGACTAAAATAAGTGGTGGAAAGCGTTTTTCTGGTGACCCAGCCATTGTCCAGGTCTGTCAGCACTGACCGCCGCGGTATCTGCAGCTACTCCGCGTTAGACTGGAGTCTAACGTCGCCAGAGAAAGATTTCGGCCAAAAAGAATTAATTTGCTTTCTGTGTAGTGCGCATTCATATCGAGTGCAAATAAATGTGCAAATCAACACGGAGAGCTTGCCTTGGTCATTTTGGGTGGGAACTATTTTTCAGTGCGGAAAAACACAGCCGAAGCACGCACCACGCTGCGTAACAGGGGAACTGCCTTCCTGGTGCGTAACAGGGATTCCCCTGTCAGCGTGCTGTGTGCTTCGGCTGTGTTTTTCCGCACTGAAAAATAGTTCCCACCCAAAATGACCAAGGCAAGCTCTCCGTGTTGATTTGCACATTTATTTGCACTCGATATGAATGCACACTACACAGAAAGTAATTGGGAAAAGCATCGAGCAAATTAGTTCCTTTTGGCCGAAATCTTTCTCTGGCGACGTTAGACTCCAGTCTAACGCGGAGTAGCTGCAGATACCGCGGCGGTCAGTGCTGACAGACCTGGACAATGGCTGGGTCACCAGAAAAACGCTTTCCACCACTTATTTTAGTCTCTGGACTGTTGGGAGATGCCCAAGTTTGTCCTGGGGGTGGCATATCCCTTTAACGTAATTAATACACCTATTACTGAATACATTAGAACATTAGGTAATCAACAGTATCCCTATGTAGACAATCACATGGCAGATCTTCCACCGGTAATGTTACAGAGTGCGCCTTTTACTAAGTACATGAGGAGCTTGTCATCCAGATACACTTGGTGGCTCTGACTATCCTCTGTGACAGTGCGCTAACACCATCCCCGGGCCAACTGTCACGCACAAGAGCGGACATTTAGAGCTACTCCAAAAACCAAAGTCCCCTCTCCTGGCTGTAACGACAAAAAACACATAACCTGGATTCACAAAGCCAGTGTGCCATGAAGAGAGCCAGTACAGCCCCAGACAGCATCTCCTGACAAGATTATAATGGGCCGCTGCGGGCTGGCTTTCCTCTGGCTGTGGGCTCGATATGTTCTGTATCTGAAACCCTTAAATCCCCAGTGTCAATGCACATATCACAAGACATACAGCCCACTTAAAACATGCTACTTCACACTGCTTTGAGATTTGGGGATGAAGTGTAGGCTCTAACCCCATGCAGGTGGATGTTTTACATAGTATTTGTAAAAGTTTGACACTGAATAAACACCGATAAGGAAAGCAGATGTCCCCCATGAAACCGTAATTAGTTATCTTAATTAGTTATTAGTTATCTCAATACATATTTTTAATCATTTTATTTTGTGCTATCAGCTTTCGGAGCATATGTGCTGGGTTGAGGTTCAGTGAAAATGATTAGCTCGTAAAGAAAAAGTATCTATAGAATGAATCTAAACCACAGATGGCGCATGAAGGGAAGAATTAGGATGGTACTTTTAGTTATTTGTATACAGGATAACCTTACAAGTGATAGTGGTCATTCAGTGACCACTTCAGTGGATTCAGTGGTTTTAAGATTTTAGACCGTAGACTTTAGTTTTAACTTAGATCTCTGTCTTAGATAGTTTTTTGTTGTGTTTTGTCTTCATATTGTATTTTGTACACTGTCTTTTTGCACTACCTGGCCAGAGAGAAACAAAATTTCGATTCACTGTATGTTGAACACATATGGCAGAATTGACAATAAAGCTGACTTTGAACTTTGAACTTTGAACTTTGAACAATCACAGAGCAAACCTCAGAGACAACCATCTGTTCAACATAGAAACATTGCAAACGCATACAAATATATGTACAGTATGTAACAGTGTACTTATTGTATTTGCAGATAACAATCCCTCTTTTTGATTCTAGATAAAGAAATCTTCCTTGCAATATAAATGAATTGAAATATTTGGGAAAGCTGACCCGGCTTCCCTCTAGATTTCTGCCACTTAATTTCAGAGTAGTGACAATGATTTCCCAGAATGCCACAGCAAACCTAGTGATCAAAAGCAGAACGCCCCAAGCAGTGATCCCATGATCAAAAACTGCCTGCTTTAATTCCAGTAATCCTTTTATACATTTAACAATGTATAAATAGATTTAATGCAAACTGACACCCACAACTGACGTTATATTTGAAAGCTCTGTGGACTTATGTGAAAATGACTTAGCAGCGCTTCATTGGAGAAAAAATAAAAATAAAAATCAGTATTTGCAAATAAATAGAGCAACTAGCTGAGATTGTAGGCCTGGATTTTACTTGACAATAAAACTACTACTTGACCACTTCTACAACCATAATAAGGTCTCCATCTCTGGTAGTATACTGGAGTTTAGTACACTTGTTCCCAACCTACTTTTACTTCACACATTCTAGTTTTTTATGGACTGTTGTGCATGTCTGTGTATGCAGTTTCATTAAAGAAACTTAAATACACTTTTTAATAATGTATTCCTCCATGAGAATGTTTCATGATGAATTTTAACCAGTTGGTGTATGGTTGTGTTTAAGTGTCAATCCCTCCTGGCCTGGAGAGTCACTAAGGTTAAACATTTGATTAATCCCATTTACTCAAATAAGACCAAAGCCCCTTTACACACATACAAAACAATGCATTTCCACTTCACTGTGCATTGCACCATTGTAGTGCTGTCAGATTACTTTATACTATAGCCTAAACTGTAATGTATTCTAAATTATTTAAAATCACATACAGCAATCAACCTTGCAGTAGATGTAAATGCTCTAAAATATATTTAGTTGAGTCCCAGTCATTACCAAAGACTGTTGAGATAACAAACAGATGTAAGGCTCAGACTTGTCCAAAGCCCTGACCTTTGACGGAGGCCACATTAGACAACAACAAAGGTTTGGAGTGAATGCTGCTGTAAAGTCCCTGAGGTTAGCACACCTGCTGCCTGCTGCCTGACCCTCCCCTGCACCTGTGAGATACAGCTCTGTCTTTAGGGCCATCTGTGAGGAGCAGCTCCTCTTTGCCTCGTGAACCTGGCTGTCCCAGGGCATCCACACAGGCTTTTGATGCTGCTAGTAAACAACATCAGGTCAAAATAGGCCACCAGGAAAAGTGATTTTATGGAAATCCTCAAATTTGACATTTGTGAGGTATAAAGAAAAAGTGCAGCAGAAACATAGTTGACTTAATAACATAAGTCAACTATGTTTCTGCTGCACTTTTTCTTTACAATCACACAGCTTATTTGGCTTTCTTTTTAACACACAATAAAATAAATACATAAATAAATAAATAAAATCACAATTTAGACCAATTTTCTCCAATTGCTACAGAAGTAATAGCTTTTAAATGTTTTATTCCACTGTCATGTTTCTTTTCTTTCTTTCTTTTTCTTCCATACCCAATCCATCAGTGATTGTCACACTTATCCTCTGGGGGATACATGTGACAGAGAAATACAAACACACACATTTGTCTCATGGTTTGAGCCAGAGGATATGTGAGGCTGCAGTCCAGTGCCTTGTCTTTTATAGTGTGAGCGTCTAGAGCGTAGCTGCGGGATGCTAACTCCAACACCAATACATCATGTTTTCACCTGAGAGACAGCCTTCATTCAGTAGCTTAACCCCGTAGCACCCTCGGTCGCAAATATGCAACATATAATTCAAAGGTCATGGCAAAAAAGTAGTAGTATTTTTTTTAAATGTATTAACTAATTCATGTACCCAAGAACCCAAAGAAGCAAATATGCTACATTGAGTGCTGCCATCTAGTGGTCTGTGGTGTCACCATCCAATCCAAGATGTCTGTCTGCATGTGAGCCACATACTCTTTGACTTCTCAAGTTCTGACACCAAACTGTCCAATGTCAAGGTAAGAAATCAATTTGAAGTTTATCAATATAGGCAGAGGAATACCTACAGACTTAAGACATGTCATAGTCTTTCAGTTTTATATTGGCATATTTTGGTAGGTTCCACTGTTTTGATTACGTTGCAAAGATGCAACACTGGGTTCCTAGGTCTATGTTAGTATATCATCTGCACATTTTGTTCATTGGATCAATGGACTGCAATTGACTTGTGTTGATGTCATAAATTATCAGTGTCCTTTTTTATTGCATCAAGGTGCTAAATAACTATTAATTGTACATTTCTAATTTTTCTCAGGCGAGATGGCAAAAAGGTACAATATTGAAGATGTCCTGGCAATGCTGGACAACGGTAATGAGAGTGAAAAAGAGGAACTTGTATCCGATAGTGATGATGATGAGGATTACCAACCAGGCCCAGGGGATGATGAGCCTTCGAGTGATGATTCTACAGACACTGACAATGAGAGCCAGGCTTGTGACACTGAAGACACCGCATCACCTGCCGATTTACCACCAGTGAAACACAAGAAACTGCCTCCAGCTACTGCAAGACAGGACAAATACACCTGGAAGAAAGTTGACTATGAGCCCCCTGAATCTGGATTTACTGGTGAGGAACCTGAGGTTCCATTGGATGTTGGAAGCCCACTGGAATATTTCAAAACATTCATTGATGATGATATGCTTGAATTGCTGGCTAGTAAGACAAATATATATGCTGCACAGAAGAGTGGGAGGGAACTAAACACAAACAAAAAGGAACTTGAGCAGGTTATTGGAATGTTTCTCAAAATGGGCCTGGCTCCAATGGCTGGCACAAGGATGTTTTGGGAAACTGATACAAGGTATTCCCAGATTGCCGACATTATGAGCAGGAACAGGTTTCAAAACATCATTGCACATCTTCACTTCGTTGATAACATGGTAGTGACTGAGGAGGACAAGACAGACAAACTCTGGAAGATCAGGCCTTGGCTCACTATGTTTCGCAACAACTGCCTGAAACTTGTACCTGAGGAGCATAATTCCATTGATGAGCAGATGGTGCCATTCAAGGGAAAGTACAGTGGTGTGAAGCAATATATGCATAGCAAACCACACAAATGGGGCTTCAAAATCTGGTGTAGATGTGGCATTTCAGGACTGTTGTATGATTTTGAAATCTATCAAGGAAGTGGTGTCAAGGAGGCTGGTGTTGGCCTCGGTATGTCAGGAGATGTTGTAAATCGTCTTTGCTCCACACTTCCAGATGGGAAGAACTACAAAGTCACCGCAGACAATTTCTTCACCAGCGTGCCGTTGATTGTCAAACTGAAAGAGCGGGGCATTCAGTACCTTGGAACAGCACGGAACAATAGGCTGAAGAACTGTAGACTGAAAGATGAGAAAGATCTCAAAAAGGAGGGAAGAGGAAGCTTTGACTACAGGGTCGAAACTACACATGGTGTGAGCGCTGTGAAATGGTACGATAATCGTGCTGTGCTGCTAGTCTCATCCTACCTTGGTCCAGAACCAACAGACCGTGTCAGACGCTGGGATAAAGCAAAGAAGGACTTCACTCTTGTCACCAGACCAAATGTGGTGAAGGTGTACAATAGTCTGATGGGGGGTGTTGACTTCCTAGACTGCCTGCTTTCGAAGTACAGGTACCCGATGAAGGCCAGACGATGGTACATCTACCTCTTCTGGCACACAGTCAATACTGCACTTGTTCAAGCATGGTTGCTCTATCGTAGACACTGCAGTGCCCTGGGCATGCACAAGAAGGATATCATGAAACACCGCAACTTCCAGGCTGCTGTAGCTACTGCTCTAATCATGACAAATGTGCTGGTGGCACAAAGAGGAAGGCCAACTGGAGAAGTTGCCACAGTCTACTCTCCGAGGGCATTCAGAGTAGATCAACCGGATGATGTTCGCCATGACAATGTTGGACACTTGCCAATAAAAGTCAGCAAGCGTGGCAGATGCAAAGTGTGCAAAGATGGTTTCACTGACACTTCATGTGTCAAGTGCAAGGTTCGCCTGTGCTTCAATGAGAAGCGCAATTGCTACATGGCTTACCATGTTGAGTAATGTTCTGTCTGAATTGTTTGCAGTTTGTATTCAGTATTTCAGTTTCAATAAAGTTACTATAGCATTATTGTTTTTTGTTTTTTGTGCAGTAGTAGTTACTATACTTATGTCCAAATGGCGCCCCTGAAAAGCCCAGCGTCGCAAATGTGCTACATCATCAAATTTGGTCAATAAATGCTGCTTACAAAAAATATTGACAAATTTTGTTCTTACCCATCCCCATTGACTAGAATTTAACACGGATGATTTTTTCCAACAAATATTTCTATGTCTGGGTTCTACGGGGTTAAAGCATTAAGCTTCTGCATGTGCTAGCTGCGCGGTCACAACACCATCAACACTACGACTGTATTTGTGCTAGGAGGCTCCGTCAGACTACATGCACAGTAATGGCTTAGAAGTGGTCTGAGATTTTTGTAACAAGGATTAAGCCTTTAGCAGAAAAAACACCATTTAGATCAAGGCAATGTTATGTAACAATTTAAACTGAGAGTTTGCAATAAATATGTGACTGACTCGTGCTAGGGAAATAATAATGCTATTAGTGCCAACTTAGGCCATTCATTATTTTGCTTCATTAAAGGGCCCATATTAGGCTATTTTCAGATTTGTATTACAGTGAACCCTCGCTGTATCGCGGTTCACTGTTCGCGGCCTCGCTGTTTCGCGGATTTTTTTTTCCTATTTATTTATTTTTTTTTTTTTAATTTTTTTTATAGTGTAACTTTTTTTACAGTGTAACATTCTGTCCTGCGCCCTAAGGAACTTAGCTAAGAGACTAGACCAGGACTAAACCAGGTCTAAAGCAGGTCTAAACCAGGACTAAACCAGGTCTAAACCAGGACTAAACACAGGTCTAGACCAGGGATGGTAGGGACAGAGTCTCTGATTTCCTTCACGAGAGCGCCTGGGTGACAGGAGGTGTGGCCTTTGTTTACTTGCACGAGCCATGGAAGAGAGTGTGAGCCGGACCATGGAAGAGCCAAGAATCAACATGGACGGGCCGGGGGAGCCGCAGCGGGGAGAGCCGCATTCGAGGGAGCCGCAGCGGGGGGAGGACACTCGCGCGCACAGAGGAGACAGTGGCTCTTCCCCGTCACGCCGAGAGGACGAACCCGACCCCGTCCTAGAGAACTGTGGAGTATTGGCGACGCATTGATAGCGGTCTGATTTTGGACCCGGGGTGAAATGCAACCAACTCTTGTGAGCGCAGGTTGGTCTTACCTGGTCTTGTGGTGAGGACTGGTGCTCAGAGGCGTCTGTTAGCGGTTCGGCACTGGTAGCATTGGCTTGAGTCTTGCCCAAAATGATATCCAGGTCGCTTTCCACTCGACTTTCGCACATGGCATGGATATGTGGTACCAAAACAAACACACTTGTCCGCGCGCACGTGTCCGCGCGCACGTGTCTGCGTGTCACGTGCCCCCCCCCACTATTAATATATTTTAATGAAAATCTACAAAAGTTTGAGTGTTTAAACAAGAGAAAAATGTGAGAAAATGTTAATACCAGTCTCAGAAAGGTGTATAATGTGTCTGGTGAAGCGTTTTCAGCCTTAAAACATGTAGAATAATTGTAAAATATTAAATTGTCCTACTTCGCGGATTTCACTGATTGCGGGCTATTTCTGGAACCTAACCCCCGCGATAAACGAGGGTTCACTGTATAATCACATCATCCCTCATCACATACATAACTGGAGTTGTGTTTTGTTCCATTCACATGTTTAATACACAAACGCTGCATATTTAGGCTGAGTTCTTCTCTCAAACAGAAACACTTTGTTCAACCTTGTGATGTCACGTGGTAATACAGGTGCTCCACTGTGTTTTTGCATTCCATACACCTTCACTAGGATCATGTGGATAATTTCAATTGAAAACTACTCTTCATGACATCACAAGGTGGATGGCCAATAATGCAGGGTTACTCAAACATGTGTAAATGAAACAAAAAACAATGCCAGGTATGTTTTTTGAGAAGGAAACAAAATTATAACATGTCTTAAAGCTCACAAAAGTCAATTTTGCATAATATAGGACCTTTAAGCATTAGTGTTTTCAGCATCTGGAGAGCCTCCATAGAGCCCCATGTTCCATTTTGACCTTCAACAATATATCATGTGGAATAAGCAAACTGAACCATTTACAGAAACATACATTGTGATAATAGGACAGTCTTCACTGAAAGCTGCTCTTTTTAAGTCTAAGTGTAATTTAAAAGATAAACCACTCTATCAAAACAAACATGGCAAAAAAAATCACCCAACATTGTTTAAAAATGTAAATCATTTAAAGACAATTTCAGTAAGTAGCAGCCCTGAAAAGACATGTGAGCACTCTAGCAGAAATACAGAAGTGCTTACTCCCTCACACACTCAGCGGAAAACAAAAGGCCAGAGTAATTGTAGCTGGCAGGGCCCAGTCTTTAGGGAGAACAGAATAAATGTGGGTAGTCTTCGTTCTCCCTCTGGATCCAGCGTGCTCACACCTCAAGAGCCCACATCTCAGTGCTCCCCAAAGCGCTGACAGAGCACTTCACTCTCAAATAAAAGGAGCATTTACACTCGTTTAGTCTCGCTGTCTCTTTCACCTCTCGCATGTCCAAGTGTCCTGCTCACTTACCTTTGCTGTGATCAAATCAGAGACGCAGCTTTGCCTCTCAACAGTGAGGTTGTTGGTTCCATACCATAGAAGTCTTGGCGTACTGTTGTTGCATAGGGTACATACGGAAGCAGTAGAGCGATAGGAAAAGTGAGGGACACTGTTTAGAGCCCAGACTGTGCATTTATAAGGGCAACATTTACTACGTTGACAGTGTATGCTATAGTGAGCAAAAAGCAGGCCAGCTGAGATGTGTGTCTCATTTTTATTTTAATTTTTTTTTAAATATCACTGGTTTTATACAGCAGGAGACCTCTGTGAGAACTGTGACCCTTGAAGTGGCTGCAAATGATATTAATGTTTTAAATAAAAAACCCTCAATGTTTTACCTGGATTTTATTACTGGCCATTTTCACAGAAGACTACAGTCAGCTCTAGATCTGGTTGCTCACTGATTCTCTCTGTGAGCAGTTTGCAGACCACTTCATGTGTAAACACACACAGATGTGATATTTGATCTTGTCAGAACTCTGTTTTTAACACATTTGAGTGTTTGTCTGGACAGGAGGAAACACTGAACAGTTTTGTCAGTAATGCTGAGATGCTTGACAAATGCTTTTCTCCTCAGTGAGGCCCACCACATCTTTTAGACCCAATTCCCACCACATTTTTAAGTCATTTTATGGATCTTATAGGGATGAGCTTTTAATCATGAGAAATTTCTCTCTTTTAATTATTTAAAAAATTAGCAACCAGTGTCTAACTTACCATTTTTAAGCAAATTTTTTGAAAAACTTGTTTTTATCCAACTAAATTATTTTTTTTATCGATCACAGCATTTTGGAAAAAATTAAATCTGATTTTAGGATGAATCACAGAACCGAGACTGCCTTGGCAAAGATTTTAAATAGTTTTAGAATAAATTCCCATTCACAAAAGGTGACTGTGCTGGTTCTACTGGACCTGAGCGCTGCTTTTGACACAGTAGACCACACTATTCTTTTAACTCACCTAAAACACCTCAGCCTCTCTGGTGCTGTTCACAAAAACGTCTTATCTCACAGACAGAACATTTATGGTGAGTGTGGACACATGCATCTTAATGGTCTTGGGCCTTCTTATCTCCTCCTCTGGCAACAGGCTCCTGGTCATTCCAAACGTCACACACACTCACGGAGAGGCATCTTTTCTACGGCTCTCGTCTATGGAACAGCCTGCCGGAGGAGCTCAGGGCTGCAGAGAACGTTTATGTTTTTAAGTGTAGGCTCAAGACCCATCTGTGTAGCCTGGCTTTTGATTGAAATTGTATACTTTTACTTGTTTTTATTATTCATATTTTATTTTGGTTATTTATTTTAGGCATATTTTTAGCTTGAACTCATATTCCTTTATCATTTTGAGGATTTCCAGTGTTTCCTCTGTAGGAGCTGTAGTTCGACTGGTGGGGGGATGATGCTTGGGCCTCATCTCTCCCCTAGACCCTGTCTGTTTGTCTGTAAATACATTCCTAATATAGAAATCGGCTCCTATAACTGCTAGCCTTGTGAGCTTTATTTGACTGGAGCTGAACACACATGGGTGATGCCATACTCATTTAGTCCTCTTCTTTATACAGTCTGTAGCATCAATGCGGCATTAAAAATTATTTCAAATGCTTGTAGTGGCTCACCACAAAAGATAAAATAATAATTTGTTGTTCTAGCAGTCAGCAGACTTTAACAAAGACACTTAGGCCTTGATTCTCATGTATTCCTTTGCACCGGAGCTGTTTATAGAACATGTGCATCAAAGAGAATTCAGAGTTGAGAAACTAGACAAAAATGGTTGGATGTGGATGGTTACAGGAAGGGCATCTGGTATAAAAACTGTCACATTCCTATGAAATTAGTTTGCTGTCCATCCCAACAACAAAGTGGAGCACTTCAATGAGAAAACGGGCTCAGCAAATATCTACTGCTCTTTTCTTTTTGCAAAAACCATTAACATTCTGGACCATTAACCCATCCATTTTCAATTTCTCATCACAGTTCCTCAGTACTATATCTCTTTTATTATACTCATTCAATCAAAAGAAAAGAATAAATTGTTCTTTTACATAATAGGGAATTTGTCGTCCATTACATATACATTTAAATATTCGGAGACTGTGCAGAGATATAACAACTCAATTAAAATTAATAGCCAACCGCTTTTTGCTTTTGTCTGCACTATCTTTACTCCACGAAGATAAAGCTATAATACATGATCAGATAATGTACATTTTAGCCCATACACAATGAAGGATTTGATTTGTGCGCTTGCTTATTGTGTAACTGAGAACGGGAGAGACTGCAATACAGAGCTTCATTTGACTTAATGGGTCCAAGCAGCCATGCATAATAAAGAGAAGGAGCAGGGAGGGTGCATGCTTTAGTCCTCTAATGAGCATAAAGTATGGAAGTACAGCACTGATAAGGGTCTCACAGACAGTAACGGAGTACACATATCCAGCGTCAGGCTCCGGGGCCACTCACAGCACTGTGGAGTTCTAATATGACCATATCTAATCTTTTATTAATGCTTTGAAAATATTTTGTTCAGTTTGTCCTCCACCAAGAGACTAAAATCGAAATCAAGATGGTAGAGCTCGGTTTTATGGATCTAGAGAATTTAGCTTTAGAAAGCTGGTCAAGAACAAAAATGCACTGTTCAGAGTGAAAAGTGAGTATCATTGTTTCAAACCAAAATGGTATATACAGGGGGTCCTCAGGTTACGACGTTGATCCGTTCTTAAGACGCGTCGTAACCCGAATTTCGTCGTAAACCGGATTTTGCCTTTGATCTTCCAACCAAAGCACCAATAACCTTTCCATCTCAATAATTAGACCACTACGCTGCTTGGTTATCACTGCCGCTTTCATAGGAGCAGATCAGAGCCCACATCAGGTACTTCCGCCCACATTGGGCACGCACACGAGGCTGTCTTCTTCGCCCTACAACCACAACAGAGCGTATTCTTCCGCCGTGCGCCGCGCGCCGTTCGCGTTTGTTTACATCTCTTACCACGCTAAACCGCGTAAGACGGAATGACGCGTAATATATACATATTTTTTTTAATGGGGGCGTGTTCGTAACCACGAAACGTCGTAACCCGAGTCCGTCGTAACCCGAGGACCCCCTGTATTTTGATGGAAAATTTCTCAAAATGTTAGTCGTTTCCTGGGTTTCACATTAGAAGATTAGAAAGATTTGGTTTAGTAATCGTCCTCAAAGTCAAATCAAAATATAATATGTTTTAAATGGGGGAAGGTCCTCACAAAATCCTTCAAATCATTTGTCTGAAAAATGTGAATAAATAGGAAGAAAACCCATACTGTAGCTCCGTATTCCGGCCAAGATCATTCGTCAAGATTAGTAAAAAAAATGGCATTGGGGACACTTCTGAAATGATATAGAGTTAATATAATTATATCATAGTTAATACAATTATCCAGCCAGTGTGTATATGGTTTAGAAGAAACCTTGATGCCTGTTCAAAGACATACTATTACAGAAGTGACCACTCTACTGAATACCGTAAATAAATTCTGAATTGCTCTCTATCCTTGGGTCTTTTCAAAAAGCTAAATGAAAATTCTTCTCTCTCAACCACATACAAAACAGAATAAGCATGTACCCTCCTGTGACCTACAGCGGCATATTGTTCATGACAAACGTAATGGTGCCTCATTTGCAGGGCACTCTTCACCTCAATGCACTTGTCTGGCCCTCTGCTCTTTCTTTCTTTCACACTTTCTTTGGATGTGTATTATGCACGCTTGAAAGAGAGCCACGGTGATGCCCAGTCACTGTGTTAACATTCATAAAACAGACCTCTTTAGAACACAATCCTCTCCCCTCTCCTCAGCATCTGCTAATACGCTGTCATTACCACTACAGAATTCAAATGGAGTGGGCTGATACTGGAGCAGTTAATTTAGTCTTTAATGAATAAGGGTGGAAGGCAGTCAGAATGCTCAGTCAGCGGTGAAGATTAAAAAAAAAAAAAAAAGGTTCAAATGAATGGAGTCATACAAGCAGCAAGGAAGCACAGATAGATAAATATGAACTTAGGATCTCAAAGGGGTTCAAAGGCTTCAACTGGCATGGAGAGCAGGCTAAATGAGGTGAAGATAAACGACTGCCCACAAACACAGATAAATAAATGAATTATAATTGAATTGGCAATAACAAGCAAAAGAAAATATTCATAGTTTTCACCTTGTAGTGCAGGTCAGTTTTTTATTACTGTCAATGCTATTTTGTGTCCAATTTTAATTTCTTTCCAACAAGCAGTGGTGAAGAGTTTTGTGCGCTGTCCTCATGTAATAAAGGCAATGAATTTGTGTTTTTCGATACAAAACTAATTGAGTGCTCAAGATCTAGAGATGGGTCCTGGCACCCACTGCTCCCATCATGTTCCCCCAGCACCATCAAATGCAAATTTTGCTATGGGGACAATAAAGTGCTCCTTAACCTTAACTGACCAAAATTGACTCTTGTAAGCTTTAAGCCATGATATAATGTTGTTACCTCCTCAAAAACATGACTTGCGTTTTGTTTCATTCACACATGTTTGAAATGAATGTTTGAATCGTTTATCATTAGTCTGTCAACATAATAATAATAATAATAATAATAATAATAATAATAATAATAATAATAATAATAATAATAATAATAATAATAATAATAATACATTTTATTTATAATGCACTTTACATTTGACCTCAAATCTCAAAGTGCTACACTTGCAACAATAAAAGAACATTAAAAAACATCATAAAACGTTGTAAAAGAACATAAAAGAACAATTAAAAACATCATAAAAACAATTAAAAATATCATAAAATATTGTATGCTTTTCTAAAAAGATGAGTTTTGAGTCCTTTTTTAAAAGCTTCCACCGTCTGTGGGGCCCTGAGGTGGTCAGGTAGGGCGTTCCACAGACGGGGAGTGGCGGCTTCAAACGCTCGGTCCCCCATGGTCTTGAGCCGTGTCCTGGGCGGGAGCAGACGGTGCTGTTGGCCTGACCGGGTCCTGGCTGAGGTGTACAGTGTGAGCAGGTCTGTGAGGTAGGTGGGGGCATCACCGTGGAGACAGTGGTGGGTGTGCAGGAGGATTTTGTATTCTATACGGAGGTGTACGGGGAGCCAGTGGAGGGTGTGGAGGATGGGGGTAATGTGCTCATGTTTCCGCACCCTCATCAGGACCCTGGCAGCGCTGTTTTGGACATACTGGAGCTTTTGGATGCTCCTGCCAGGGATCCCGATGAGGAGTGCGTTGCAATAGTTGCAACATCTCCAAAACTCCAAATGCTCTGCTCCACTTTGTGATGTCATACAGCGGGAGTTTTCAAGTTAACAGCTCCTTTTTAACTTTTGTTCAGTAGAGATGGTCAATTCCAGGGCTGAAATGATCCAAATGATTCTAATGAGGGTGTATGGAGTTTAAAAACACAAAGTGCTTTCTGTATTATCACATGGCATCACAAGATGGAACAGAGCATTTTGTGTTTGAGGACTCTCAAACACAAAATGTGTTTTTAATACTTTGAGAGAAAGCCTAAATACTCAGGTTTTGTATGTTGAAAATGTATGAATGAAACAAAACACAACCTGCCATTTGACACTGTGGTAGTTAGTGTCTGCCCACCACACATAAAAACACTACATAAATATTGCATTACATTGATCAGTCCCAATATCTTTTTAAACAGGTGATATTTCATTTATATTTTCTGGACCATAGGACGTCTGTTTTCCTTTCTTCCTACATAATGAGTGTTGGCATGCAGCGTCATGTGGACCTAGAGAAGTCTGTTTAATCTCTCTATGTGATACATCAGTGTGTTACATCAGTGTGATCAAACGTTTGTACTCATAGAATTCAAATGTCAACAATAACATGAAAGCATATGGTTGAGGCTATGGAAAAGGTCAATACAGCGTCTGGTAGAGCTAACATGAACTAAAGATGTCCACATAACTCAAGGCTCTGTCGCATATGGTCAGGTCAGAAGAAAGGCCAGAACAGGAACTAGATGGAGAGTGGACATAGGTGTGCTGGACAAGAGATAGTGTGTAACCTGTAGTAACTACCCCATGATTTCAGAATTCTGGTTAAGTTAAAGTTCACCATCTAACTTTTCTAGTGTAGGGTCAAGTTTAAGGTCAGATCTATGAAGAGACGTCCCCACTAATGGTAAGAATGCAAACAGAGCAGGGCTTTACAGTAGTCTATTTGACTGATCAAAAAACACCTCTAATTCAACAAATACAAAATCCATTTAATGCTATACTGTGAAACTTTTCCTGCAAATCAATAAAATAGAGAAAAGCATGCTGGACCCTACACCAGAAAGTATTACAGCACATTACACAGATAGACAGATCTATTCAACCATTTCATTTGAAGAGAATGATCATTATTAGAGCTGGATTGAATTAAATTATTTGGCTCTGATCATGAAACCCTTTATAGCACTGTCCTCCATGTATGAATGCACAAAACCCATTACACTTGTAAACTGGCCAATGGACCTTCTTCAGCAAGATTCTCCAAATGGAAAAAGCATTTGTGACTATAAAAGAGATTTCATTGTGTTGGCATGTTGTGCACAAATTAAAGGTTATAGAAAAACAAAGACATTATGCTCCAGTCAGCTGCAATTGTTACCAGACGATCAACTATTAAATATATTGTAGCAAAAGGATATTAGGCTATTATTGCAGAGCTGGGCCTGACAGGAGACCATTGGAAATACCAGGCGCTGTAGAGCATAAGCTGCTGTTGTTTTGTTTCTTTGGACAAGGCACTTCACCTACTTTGTATACATAAAATGTTTCACTACAATAATAATAATAATAATAATAATAATAATAATAATAATAATAATAATAATAATAATAATAATAATAATAAAACAATAATAATAATAATTGTTATTATTATTAATATTATTATTATTTACTAACAAACAAACAAACAAACAAACAAAAACAACTATTAACTATTAACAACTATTATTCTGATGAGAAATATATTTTTTGTGCACTTTTTCTGTACTGATTCTTATGTTGGTTTAGTGTTAATTACAGTAGTGTAAAAATGCGTACAAATAAGAAAAAAGATCCAAAGCTCCAGTTTCAACCGTACATGTTGTTGTTACTGTTGTTACTGTTCAAAAGAGCCGGCTTGGACACAAGCGTCTCATCACTCGCCCAAAGGAAACATGCAGGTGTTTTTGAAAAAATAAAAAAGTTGTATAAAATGCCTTAAGGGTACAAGCAGAGGCTGTGTACAGGTTTACATCGCTATAGAAAACACCCTAACTGCTTGGGAGCAGCCTGGGTATGCCAAGTCAAAAGGTGACACGCACTGGCTTGTTACTGTGGATACAAAGTTTTTCAGAGACGGAACAAGTAATGCTGTGCTATCTTCAGTTTGAAAAATATATACTATATGTTACAAAATAAAAACAGATTGATGATGGTCAGGAAAATATTGCAAACAAGAATTACACTTCTTGTAGCAACTATTATACAAATGTATAGTAATCATACATTTTGTAAATTTGTTTCAAATTTGTCTCATTTGACTGTAAAGCTGAGTATAATTGTGCTATAACATATGCTAAAGATGGATGTTTTACAGCCCTACTTATTTGTATTTTTTATTTATTTGGCCTCCATTAGTTGTAGAAGCACAGCTACATTTCCTGGAATTATTGTTCCCCTTTGGGGATGTCCAAATTGTTTTAAGGCCTTGATTGTAAAATAGGAAATGAAAAGCAATTAGTTGTCGTTTTATTTCTCAAGTTCAAGTTAGCTTCTCTTGCCAGCTAACTTTACTAGAAATTAATTTTATTATCATTTTAGAGTGAATGGTTGGGCACTGCGCCAGTCCTGAACAGAAATGAAATAGCCTGGCAACACCTGAAGAGCGGGATCAGCAGAAAGCCCCGGGGTCTGTGGAGCAGAGCAGGGTTAGTACAGGGAGCTCAGGTTAACACTGAGGTTTACTGCTACAACAGAAGCTCACTTAGCCAAGGTCAGTTTCCATGGTGACTGAGGATGGAACTAAATGTTCTAAATTTTGCAGCTCTGACCCATAGATGTCGACAGTATGGTATCTGAAGAGTGCTATTGGAGTTTGGGCCAAATTTGGAACCCATTAGTTGTTGCTCTGGTACTGGTACTACTACTACTACTACTAACACACACACACACACACACACACACACACACATAGACACACACACACAGACACACACACACACACACACACACACACACATATATATATATATATATATATATATATATATACATACAATATCTGTCAAGGACACTCATTTAAGGTTTTGTTTTTTCCTTTTCTTTATTTTTCCTTTCTCCATTGTAGTCCATGGAAGACATAGAATATATACTATATTATATACACTTATGGTGGCTACTTTGAGATTTGAATATAAATACATAATTTGAATAAATATTTTCTTTGCTACATAATTCATATATTTCATGTCTTCTGTATGCACATAAACTGTAAAGTTGTAAACATAACGAGTGATGGTGTGTCCAAACTTTTGACTGGTAGTGTACTTTGAGCACAAAATCTTAAAATCTGTCTTGTTAATGTCATTCATTTATTTACTGCTAAAAAAAAAAGTCAAAAAACAAAAACAAAACACGTTATTTGAAGCTTTCATTGTCTTCAGTATCAGTCAGCGGCCTCTGGGCCCATTGAAAACTCACTAAAACATACAAACAGTGACGTATTGGTGAAGACACAAATAAGTCAGCTAATCAGATCCATCACTTACTTGCTGGTTCCTGACTGGAGTCTGGCCCTGGGGGAGCTGCTGCCAGAGGCTGGAGTGCTGGGTTGAAATGTCACCTTCATTAGACCAATCTACAATCAATAGACGGAGTGTGTCGTCCCAGAGCGGCCAATCACAGCACGGAGGTCAGAGGAGACGAAAGAGTCAAACACATGCTCCTGTCAAAGAGGATGATGCTTGGATTGAGTGTGGATATGCAAGGGACATTTCCTGGTTTGAAGGAACATTTACAGTAAACAGTATGTCTGTGCTGAGCATCCGTAGTACAGTGGTCCCTCGCTCTATTGCGGTTCACTATTCGCGGCCTCGCTGTTTCGCAGATTTTTTATTTTTTTTTATAGTGTAACTTTTTTTTTTTATAGTGTAACATTGTGTTCTGCGTCCTGATTGGCTAAGAGACTGTAGACCTTTGCCGATTGATAGATGGGGGACGCGGGGGGGACCGGGGCCAGACTGGAACTAGACCAGGACCAGACCGGGACTAGACCGGGACCAGGACTAGACCAAGACTAAACGTGGACTAAACCAGGTCTTGACCAGAAATAACCAGGTCTAGACCAGGTCTAAACCAGGTCTAAACCATGTCTAGACCTGGACTAAACCGGGACTAGACCAGGTCTAAACCAGGATTAAACCACCACGTGCCGCTCTTTGCTGGTTTTGTACGGCTGGTTTGTGGCTCGGGCTGAGAGGACGTGGTCCGGGCGCCGCGGTTCGATCTCGTGCTCGCAGCCCCGGTGTACGCGCGGCCTCGCGCCGGTCGTGCTGTTCTGTCACGGATTTGACCACGATGAGGTGTGCACGTGTCGTGCACTTCTCCAAGGGGTTGGTGCGTGTCGCGTCCCGGGACGTGGCAGTTTCGTTGGATGAGCGCGGTGCTTCCTGCGGATCCAGTGACTCATGTCTCCGCGCTCCTCGCTCGTCCGGCGGGGCTTCCGGAGCCGTGTCTCCCCCCACGCTTCACTATTAACACATTTTGTTGAAAATCTATGAAAGTTTGAGTGTTTAAACGAGAGAGAAATGTGAGAAAAGGTTAATTCCAGCCTGAGAAAAGCATATAATGTGGTGGTGAGGCATTTACAGCCTTAAAGGCAAATTAAGGTTTTTTTTACAATCTGAGTCTTCTTTCGGCAATAAAACAAGTAGTTTTACTCACCCATAGCATTTTTCTGTTAATTGGAGCAGTATCGCAGAACTTATGTTGAGCCGTTCTGTTCTAGTAATGATCCCGTATCCGTTAACATGGTGCTGTATCATTTGCTCGGGGCATTACTTTGCGGTGTCCAAATAACACAAACTTTAGCACTTTTCAAATCATAGAAGCCCGATGTCTTAATGAAAGATTTCGTTTGAAGCAAAAGTGGCCTGTAATCCGAGATTTAGCCATAGTTTCGAGTAGATGAGGACGCCAGTGCGCATGCGCGGACTGCTCCTGGGCTCCAAACATGAAACGCAAAGCTGAAAACTATGGATAAATCTCGGATTACAGGCCACTTTTGCTTCAAACGAAATCTTTCATTAAGACATCGGGCTTCTATGATTTGAAAAGTGCTAAAGTTTGTGTTATTTGGACACCGCAAAGTAATGCCCCGAATACAAATGCTAACGGATACGCTACAACATAACTTTCTTCAAACAGCTCCAAATGACACGAACGTGATATGGGTGAGTCAAATGACTTGTTTTATTACCGAAAGAAGGCTCAGATTGTAAAATAACGTTACTTTTCCTTTAAAACATGTATAATAATTATAAAATATAAAGTTGTCCTACTTCGCGGATTTCTCTTACTGCGGGTTATTTCTGGAACCTAACCCCCGCGATAAACGAGGGATTACTGTAATAGTAGTAGTAGTAGTTTGCCTGGGATCCAGAATACACACTTCTATACACTTCAAGGAAGAAGTGAGTCTAGAAACCCCGGGGTGGGCATGATGCATTAGCCAGTTAGGAACAAGCATGGTCTGTCTATATCAAAACAAATATGGCTGCTTACGAGAAAAAAAGAAAGGGAACAAAAAAAATCACAGGAGACAGAAACAACAAAACAAACAAACAAACAAAAACGTGGATTTGTGCAGAATCAGTGATCTGAGAGAATCTGAGAGAAATCTGACCAATGAGCTCACATGAGATTCTCATGTGTCACTGAAATAAACAAATCTGATAGCATCATTGTGTTTGGAGTGGTGACCAGACTAATGTCTTTCTTACCAGATATAGTAGTGGTATAGACAAATGTGTCTTTCCTGACCACACTGCATTACCCATCTACAGATTTCGCAAGTTTTGAAGAACTATCTATGGTTTTCCTGACCAACCAGAACCACATGCTTTGCCAAAATGTACAAAGACAGGGGTCTGGAGCTGTATCCTGTCTCTCTGATATCAGAGGGCATGATTGACAGGTGGATTAACCAATCAGAAAGATGCATTGTCAGTTCTCATCAAAAACAAACATGCCGGTTTACAAGTAGAAAATGGGAAAAAAAACTACAACCTGAAGAGTTAGAAACAGAGTTAGGAACAGAGGCAAGTCTGTTGTGTCTGTTTTCATAAATGGAGGAGCCCACCTCAAACACAAGGAGAGCATGTAAATGCCACACAGAAAGAGAATCAAACCTAGGACCTTCACACTATGAGTAGAGAGTTCTATAGCAACTGCACACATTCAATATTGCCCAAATAATTACAAAAAAATACTGTAAATACTGTTTACCAATCCAAGACTAATCACTAGAGCTTAATCCTATATAATTAAGCTAAATCAATTATCACTATATGATTTATCAAATTAAGATAAATCATAGTAGTGCAACTACTGCTTCAGCAAAACACTCAAAACCACCACCACTTTAGATCTCATTAGTTATGTGAATTTTAATTTTTCAGCATATGCAAAACAAACAGTCAAAGCCAATGAATTATTTTATTAAGTCCTTCAAAACATAATCAATATAATCAAATCATAATTCATGTATGTGAACGGGTGTATACAGCTGCACTGATAAAAAGCCTCTGGTAAAAGGGCTAGAAGCATATAGAAAGAAATCAGAGAGGACATCAGAAGCAAAGCAAAGAGAATCTGTGAGGAATACAGTTGTCCTAACAACATGAATGCACAAAGCTCATTACTTATTTAAACACCATAACAAAGTGCTTTTGTTCACACTTTATTACTTCAATCGGCATTAGAAAACACAAAATAAGTACAAATGAAGTATAAATGAGGGGAGAGCGGAAGTTTATTTTAAAGTTCATTCAGAATTTTCTTAAGTATGCAATGTCTTTAAAGATGTGTTATGAAACTTTTTCTGGTAGAGGGTTTGCTACCTGCTTGCGATAATTGTTTGCCCAAGATGTTTCACAGTATGGCATTAAACTTTATAGAGACAAGCAGGTCACACCATCATATAATTTAATAGATACAGAATAGATTAGTTTATTGAACCTTTAAGAGGCAGAAGTCAATACACAGTATGCTTCTAATGCCATAATATTTTTCCATGAACCCATTACAAGCAGATTACGGGATTTCTATATATACATTCCTTTAAATAGAGGAATACAGATAGAATAGAAAATGCAAACAATGGTCACCATATTCAAGACTAAGCAGGGCTTTACATTTCAATAAACGGCATCTTACTCAAAGCAGAAGATAAAACTGAAAAGAAGAAAAATTACCCAAATTAATCTTGTGAATATGAATTTATACAGCTAAGAACGTAATATCATCAACCTCTGCTGGTTGACCCCAAGAAAAACATGTCTTTCTTACATTTATTCTCGATAACTTCTTCAAATTTAAATAGTATCAAATGTAAATAGTTGAAAACAGCGTTAACTGCTCTTACTCTTGGTTGTTTATTGTGTGTTTGCTCCCACATACTTATTTACACTAGCAATGCCATAACCCTGTGAACTGCTCTCCAAGAACATTTGTTTGATCATAACAATCCATAATGACCTCTCCTTTTATAGAGCTAGTACATCATAAGAATCAAAAACACATGATTTAATAAACAGTGTTGGAAGCATAGTGCGTTTTGGCCAGCACTCACCCAGCAAGCAGAGATGTGCTGTTCTGAATTATTCATTATATATGATTAGTATTCAACTTATCTATGTCGGACTGTTCCTGATTAAAATGTGGCTGCTTATTCAACTTGTCTGCTTGTCATGCACTGATGATTTCTCTCAATGCTCTTGTCACTGTTGATGATAGGAATGCATTTCTTTAACCTCTTGTATATCATTTTAATAATATTTACTTGAGATCCAAACAACTGATCAATCAAAAAGACATGTTACTGTTGTTAATGTGCCTTTTCTACTGGAGGATCTGCCCCCTTTTTGTTTCCATGGAGATGTTGGGCATTAGTTTTTATCAGTATGGAGACAAGCAGGTAACAACACTAGGCCATGTTAAAAGTCAGATCGGTAGAGAGGTTTGCTCATCATAAGAATGCATGTATTTCCAGGTATTTTTCTAGCAATAAAAACACCAAGGACGTTCTGGAATAAGATAAGATAAAACTTTATTGATCTCACACAGGAGAAATTCACTTGCCACATTAGCTCCAGGCAGTTTAGTGCAAAAGAAAGTTCGAACAAAAAAGTGCATGCAGACAAATAAGTAATAATAATAAAACAAGTAAATAAGAGAAAAAAAAATTACACATTTAGACTATATAGTGGAGTTATACAGTCTGATAGTGGTGTGGATGAAGGATCTGTAGCGCTCCTTCATGCACTGAGGGTGCCTCAGTCGGCTGCTGAAGGAGCTGCTCAGCTCCTTTACAGTTCAATGCAGAGGGTGAGAGGTGTCGTCCATGATGGATGTGATTTTGGCCTCTCAGCCACTTCCTCCCCAGAGTCCAGAGGACAGCCCAGGACAGAGCTGGCCCTCCTGACCAGCTTATTAAGTCTCTTCCTGTCCCGCTCTGTGCTGCTCGGGGCCCAGCAGACGACAGCATAGAGGAAAGCAGAGGCCACCACAGAGTCATAAAAAGTCTTGAGCAGAGGCCTGCACACTCCAAAGGACCTCAGTCTCCTCAGGAGGTGGAGGCGACTTTGGCCCTTCTTGTACAGGGTGTTGGTGTTGTGGGACCAGTCCAGTTTATTGTTGAGGTGAACACCCAGGTACTTGAAACTGTCCACAGTCTCTATGTCCTGCCTCTGGATGTTCACCGGTGAGTGAGGTAGTGGTCTCCTCCTGAAGTCGATCACCATCTCCTTGGTCTTACTGGTGTTAAGGCTCAGGTGGTTTCGCCCACACCAGTCCACAAAGTCACTGATGACTGAGCGGTACTCCAACTTGTTCCCCTCAGACACACAGCCCACAATGGCCGAGTCGTCAGAGAACTTTTGGAGATGGCAGCTGTCCGTGTTGTAGATGAAGTTCAAGGTGTAAATGGTGAAGAGGAAGGGTGAAAGGACAGTTCCCTGGGGGCCCCAGTGCTGCAGACTACCATCTCTGACTCACAGCCGCGCAGCCGCACATACTGTGGACGGTCAGTGAGGTAGTCAGTGGTCCAGGCAGCGAGATGTCTATCAGCCTCCGCATTCTCCAGCTTCCCCCGCAGCAGCGCCGGCCTGATGGTGTTGAAGGCGCTTGAGAAGTCAAAGAACATGACTCTCACAGCACTCCCGGCGGTCTCCAGGTGGGTGAGCGCCCGCTGCAGCAATCAGATGACAGCGTCCTCTACTGTTACATTTGGCTTGTAGGCAAACTGCAGCGAGTCGAAGGTGGGGCTCACCACAGAGCAGAGGTGGCTGAGGATCACCCTCTCCATGGTCTTCATGAGGTGGGAGGTCAAGGCGACTGGTCTGTAGTGGACCGGTTCCCTGGTGTTTGTTGTTTTGGGAGCCGGGACCACACAGGAGGTCTTCAACAGGACGGGGACCTTCTCCAGGCTGAAGCTCAGGTTGAAGATGTAGCAGAGAACCTCACAGAGCTGGTCCATGCAGGTCCTCAGCAGCCTGTGGCAGATACCATCAGGTCCTGCAGACTTCCTCTGCTTCAGCCACCTTAGCTCCCTCATCACCTCGTCCAGTGTGATGGAGAGGGGGAACTGGGGTGGACTGCGGGGGGTGGTGGGGGGCGGAGGGGGCCTGGTGCTGGGTTGGATAGTTGCGAAATGGGCCGGAGGCATAAGTGTGGGAGGGCAGGGAGCGGGTGAAGTCAGTCCGGTGAGGAGGGATGTGTCCACTGGCCCGGGAAGGTGTGATGAGGGGGGAGTTGGAAGAGGGGCAGAGGGGGTGGGGGGCAAATCATACCTGTTAAAGTAACAGCAATATTTCTCATTTAAAAAGGAAAGCATATATGAATCCAGAATTGGATTTTCCTGGTTCAACAATGATTTAAATGCCAAACTCCTGACAGAGATGGACTATTCCTTTGCTTTTTCTTGATGTAAAACAGAACTAGTTCATTTTTTAACAGTTTGTAGTGGTCCAAAGTTATTCCTCACTTACACTATGCTTTCCAAACATCAACATTTTTCACTGCAATAAGTTTATAAGTATTTTTTTTCAGCTGACTTATTTTTTACTTAAAGAGCTGCTTATACAATATATCTGTAGTGGGGTAAGAAGACAAATGCTTGGGTCAAATGCAGAGGACAAATTTCCCCACGTGGACAATAAAGTGAACATTACCCAACCTTTAAATTTGATGAGATACAAAATATCTAACTTTCTTCAGTTTGGCAATGTATACTATCAAATGTTTACCATTAAAATATCTTTTCAGTGGGCTCCATCCAGTTCCTCCTTTTTTTGTGTTTCATTTTACAGCATACACTGTGTTTTTGTCTTCTGATAAACTATGGGGGCATTGTCCTTACACTCCTATAGGTCCATACATGCCTCATCTTTGCACCACCTTGTTAAAGTCCACCTCTCCACCTCTGTATTCATGAGTGTATGAGTTTGTATGTTTTTCTGTTATCTCCCTACTGCAATAACAGCTCTTTGGCCCTGGACACAAGCCAAGAGCTCAGAGCAAAGCTATCATTGCCAGTGTAATAGACTTATTTGATACACTGTGCATGAGTGTATGCATTATCACCTTAAGTTACATCTAGTCTATAAGTTCAACAAGCTCTGCAACCTCCCATGCAATTGACCCAAAATATATACATTTTAAAGGACCCATATTAGGCAATTTTTTTTTTATCTATGTTATGTTTCCTCATCAAAAACACACCTGGAGTCGTGTTTTGTTTCATTCACACATGTTTAACACACAAACGCCCCATATTTGGTCTGAGTTCTTCTTTCAAACAGAAAACACTGTTACCTTGTGATGTCATGTGGTAATACAGGAAGTACTCCACTGTGTTTCTAAACTCCATGCGCCTTCATTAGAATCATTGACGATTTTAGACCTAGAATTGCCAGTTGACAGTATGAAACTAAAGGTAAAAGGCGGCTGTTAAATTGAATGCTACCATTACATGACATCACAAGGTGGAACAGTAGTTTTAGAGATGTAGATAGATTGAAGTATTATTCAAACATGTATCAAACAATTCACAAGTCCAGGTATGCTTTTGAGGAGGTAACAAAATTCTAACATAGCTTAAAGCTCACAAGAGTAAATTTTATGTAATATAAGACCTTTAATGAATAATCTGTATATTTTTTTCTACATTCTGCTATATCAATGAGTACGTTTTTCCACAGTAAAATGCTTTAATGTGCTTCGCGGTCTCCATGAAGATGATTTTTCCTTTCCGTGGTTGGAATGTTCCACAGCATGGCAATAAATGTGTCTATTGTATGTTATTTATGTCTTTGATAGGGGCAGTGCATATTAATGAACATCTGTAACAGTTACAGTGGAAATATGCCAGATTAGCAAAGATGCTAATTTCCATCTGTTCCTTGGCAAGTAACAAAGAAGACATTTACAAAACATTGCAAAAACAGACAATAGAACAATATCTTGCATTTACTCAATTAAGAATGAGCAGGGCTGCCTCTCCACAGATTTGACCTATAACTTGGCCTGATCTTATTTATTTATTTGATTGGAACAGAGCATATTTAGGATGACCATTCATCCGGATTTCGTCCGGACAGTCCGGTTTTAGAGCTGTCTGTCCGGCCGTCTGTCACGTGTCCTCCTTTTTTACGTTTCGTCCTCCTTTCGGACCCTCGTCGGCCACTGTTGCATAAATCGTCATAAATCCCCACCCATTATTTACACTTGCTACTCTGCGATGTTCGCCGTTTCCCAATTCAGCTAATGCACGGTTCGGAGTGTGGTCTTAGTCTGCAGTCGAGGCGGTGCATACTTGCTCAGCTCTGAGTGCAGTCCGTGGACCACATGGCCATCTGCGAGATGGAACAGGTCCCGCCTCAGCTCAATGAGCCGGGTGGTCTGCTCCTTGTTCCCTAAAGACTAAATATTATTCTATTGCGACTAGTAATACTTGGAATTCCTGTGCGCGACATCCGAAATGCACCCTGCCGCACCCCCCCTTGCGCGGCTCGCACTTTGCAGATATAAAAAAAATGACCCCGTGGCTGAATAAAAAGCGAAGATTCGCTAAAAGCTCTTTCATCCCTGATTTACAGTGCGCTGCATAGGTTTTCTTGTGCGCTGAGAATGTGCGAGCAGTGCACATTCTCAGTGCACATCCTTTGTTTTCCCCGAGGGAAAAAAAAAACAAAAAAACCAAGGTGTCCTCACTTTAGGGCCTTTGTCCTCCTTTCCTGTTTCATGCCGGTGGTCACCCTAAGCATATTAATGGACAAACACACCAGATTGTAGCCTAAGACTAATTTCCATCTGTTGTCTCAAAGGGCTGGGTCATAGGGATCCAAACAATAAAATATTGCACACTCCACTCATTGCACAGTTCCCATTATTGCACACTCTGTTCATTGCACAGTTCCCATCACTGCACACTCCTAAAAATTGCACAGACCAGTCATTGCACAATTCCCATTATTTTGCAGTCAATTTGGCCACACCTTCAATTCATGCAAATATGTGTCCATAAAAGATCAATTAAAATCACAATGCTTCTATACATGACAAGACATGTTTGGTTTGACCATAATCAATTTTTCATTTTAGCTTTAAAAGAGCTGTATGCATGCTTATCTCCTGGAAGATAACCGTTAAATGCTACAGTGAGGAACATTCCAGGCAAAGCAAAAACATCTTCATAGAAGGTACCAAAACCAAAAAAACATTAGAGCACCTTTAAAATCTCTCTAATTACTGGTACAAATGCATGGGAGGTACTGTCCAAATACATAGGCAAAGTTATTGTCAGTTGAAAGCACAAACTCTATAAACTACGGGACTAAGTTTAGACTAAGAGAGCGTGACGTCCCCCATAGCACTTGGCTCCAGTCAAATGAAGCTCACAAAGATAGCAGTTATAGGGGCGGATTTGGGGAGTTCCATTTTAGGAATAGGAATTGATTTATGGACAAAATAGCTAAATAAAAACACAAAGATCATATATAGTATAGTATAGTATAGTATAGTATAGTATAGTATAGTATAGTATAGTATAGTATAGTATAGTATATTTTAAAACCAAAATGACTAGGCTCACTGCAGCAGTTAGTTACTGAGAGAGGTGACAATGTTTAAATGTAAAGTCTATTGGACCCAGAGTCAATGGAGACGAAAGTTCTCCCATGAACAATTCCTATATGGAAGGAGGTGGCTAGTGGGTTAGCTATATCCATAGAGTCTATGGGTAAAAGGGCTTCTTGTGATTAATTCGTGGATCTGGTCCCTCACAAACATAGTAAGGATCAACATAAATTGATTTTCTGTTAAAATATTTCTTTCAGAAGCACTGAATGCCCCATAGAGATGTATACTTGTATCCCCTTATCACTGTACCTATACTATAACAAGCTACTAAACAAACCAACACGGCAACTAGAAGCAATCAGATTAGCTCCTTAGTATAAAATAATAAGATGAAGTTTTTGCAATACCTGACAGGTAATATCATGCACCGAGACTGACATTTGTAAGCCTCCAGTCATAAACTGGGCTCTGCCTGACACCACTAGAGCAGAGCCTTCAGAACAGGCCTGCCCGCTTCTCCTCCCTCACATCACTCTTCTCAATCCTCTCCCAAAATAATGTTCCCTCAATGAACCCTCACGCCTTGTTCTGACAGTGATTGAGTTCATTATGTAATCTTTGAGAAGTTTTCCAACAGTGTATTCTGAACTCTGAGATATGTGGACTACAGTTTTATATATGAGTGACACATCTGGTGGGTTTTTATGAATGGGGGAATATAAAGATGTTTATTGATATAAAAGTTTAAAGCTGCACTATGTAACTTTTGGGTTGGGGATCAGTCACCTGCTTGTTTCTATGGATACGTCACTGCTCAGCCTGGAATGTTCCACAGTATGACATTAAACAGCTCTACCTTACATTTATTCACTATTTACTGTTCAAAAAAGGTGAGTGGGGCTGCCTGTCCACAGATCTGACCTGTACCTTGGTCTGGTTTGGTCTTCTAAGATAGAAGGGTTTAATGCCATACTGTGAAACAATCCAGACAAAACGATAACATCTCCATAGAGAAAAGCATTTGACACACCCTCCACCAGAAATGTTACACAGTGTTACACAATGCACCTTTAACATTTAGCTTGATGCAAAGGCCACAGAGACCTCTTATGCAAAAAGGGAAACACAATAGGCCTATGTTTGGCTGATGAAAGAAATTGAGGCACCCAAAACATTACAAACTACCCAACTGATAAGGAGTATGAACTGGAATGTAATATGTTAATAATAATAATAATAATAATAATAATAATAATAATAATAATAATAATAATAATAATAATAATAATAATAATAATAATAATAATAATAATAAACGTCCATTATTTGGGTGCTGTCGTAATAGCTCTACTAAATCCAGAACACAGAATGGTGTATAGAGGCACCTTATTTCTCATCTTATTGATTGGATAAAACTAAGCAAGCTAAAACATGGATGGTCAAATTGACATTAGCTTCAAATATTAACTTTGACACTTTATAAAACAAACCCAAAAAACCCAAAATATTTAAAACCCATAAACCAATAAAACACATATCCCATTACCCCTGCACATTTTCTTGGCTTGGTTGACCCGAAATCTTAAAAATGGAACTTGTTACCAGTGGGAATCTTTTGGGACAGCAACAGCACCTTTCATTAAGACACAATAAAATACACACACACACATACAAACACACACATACAAACACACACAAACACACACACACACACACACACACAAACACAAACACACACGTACACAAACACACACAAACACACACACACAAACACACACACACACACACGCACACACACACACACACACACACACACACACACACACACACACACACACACACACACACACACACACACACACACACCAACATTTAAAAACATTTAAAAAAAAAGTGAGAAAGTGGGCCTTTTTCCTGTTAAATAACAGATCATTTAATTTCACACATTTTTTACAATATCCTTTGCCTGGAAGAATCCATGACTCATCGCTGTACCAGCGAGTGAGTCTGGTAACGCTTGGTCCAAAATGCGCTGCAGTTTCGCGTAGACAGACAGCTAAGTGAACAAATCAGAGATCATCTTGATTCAAAACTGAGGCGGAACTTCCGCTGCCTAAGAGTGACTTTGCGGGCAAAGGCGGGTGCACTGACGTCACCATCTTTGAACGAATCAGAATCGCGGAGTCCGTTTTTAACCGGAGGAGCGAGGGTGGAGCGAGGGTGTCCAAATGGTATCGCGCTGTATAGGAAATACAGAGAAATATCATTTGGCTGGCCAGGTAACAATATCCTGCCAAAACAGGTTGCACTCCTGGGTACTGTTTTGTTAGTTTGGTTAAATTATCACACACATTGTTAATTGATTTCAGTTATAAAATTCCTTTACATCCATATTCACTCGTTTGTTCCTCCAGATAGTCTGGGGACAAAAGAGGGGGCCTGCCCTAGTTCGCCCATTTTTAAAGCCCAGGTGAAAGAACTGTATTGAGTTCCTTTTTGTTTCATGGGTTTTTTGAGTATTTGATATATATTTTATATATGTAATATAGAATAATATAAAATACATTCAACATTCAGAACAGGATTTATTATGCTCTTGATTGTCACTGCTCTGTCTCCATTGTACTAAATTGTTGAGAGCCACAAGTGTATTGTACCAAACCTAGTGAAGTGATTATAACCAATAGTACCTGTAGTGCTACTTGTGCTGCCTCAATAGGCTTTTTAATGCAAATTAGACTCGAAAGGTCAGCTTCTACAAGCCTCCTTTTAACTGGGCTGTATTTAAATGGCGAAACCGTCCAATGGTGTTCCTGGAAATACTGAAGCTAAAGCAACACATTTCAAAGCTGCTGTGCGCCGAACATAACCATTTAGAAGAAGTATTGTTTTGTAGTGCAAATTTTCCACAGATATTCATGTCAAGCGACTCTGAAGAACTGTTACGTGCATAATAAAGTGCAATAATAGGATTAGTGGAGGGAAATGGAAGGAGCTCGGGCAGAATGCAGTCAAATGTACATTAGCTTGGCTTCCCTGGGGTGCCACTCGTTTCAATCCATGACATCGAGGCAGAATACAAAACTCTTTCATATTCTCAAACAATGGCTTAATATTTTAATAGTGACTTTTATTGTTTATCAAAGACATCGCCTGGAGAAACATTTGACAATCAACAAGTCAGGCATGAATGGATAGCAACATTAAAGCTGTTTTTTTTATAGTTTTTGAGTGAGTACTTGAAAAGCCTGTTTACGACGCTGTCTATTATCAAAACTTCCTTTAATAAAAATAGATTGTTGAGTTATTGAAACTAGGGAAAGCTATAAAATGGAGTGTTCGATATGTATATGTGAATGCGAGCAGTGCATATTTCAAAAGGTGGGGTATTAAGTCATGCATTAAAATGATTATAGCTCATTTTCTTCCACTGGAGCCTTGTTAATGGGCTGCCTGGCTGTGCGTGTATGTGTGTTTCCACTCTAATCCATTACCTGCTCCTCCTTTATTGCCCACTCATTCTCCCTCATTTAGTTCTGATTAAAACACGTGTGCTGCTGAGGCCCTCTCCGAGCGCACATGAACTCTCAGCTTCTCGTCGTCCTCCAATCACGTTCACGTTGTCTGAAATAGGCTGAGATGTTCTTTTGTTGGTGAGCACTGTCTTGTTTATTGGTCTGGTCTGCAAGGTAAGAATAGCATAGTATACAAACCCAAACCAAAATAGATTACAAGACAAAATCAATATGTGTTTATTTGACAGGGACAGTGCAGTCATACATAGTCACGGGTAGAGTGTGCAGCTGATGAGACGCATATAGTGTGTAGCTCATCTCATGTCCCTGGTTGGGCTTTTCCCTACAGTAAACAGTTCGGCGGCACGGTGGCTGAGTGGCTAGCACTCATGCTTCACAGCAAGAAGGTTCCGGGTTCGATCCCCGGGTCGCCTGGGCCTTTCTGTGTGGAGTTTGCATGTTCTCCCCGTGTCTGGATGGGTTTCCTCCAGGTACTCCGGTTTCCCCCATCAACCCAAAACATGCTCCAGGTAAAATCCTCCAGCTGAGGTCCTGACCAAGTCGAGCAATAAGATCATGGAGATGGGTCCCCGGGCGCCTGAAAGACGAGCTGCCCATTGCTCCTGAAGGATGGATCAAATGCAAAGAAATAATTTCCCTACGGGGATGAATAAAGTGTGTCTTCTTCTTCTTCAAAACAGTTTAAAACTACAGTCTGTATACTGGCTCCTCTGACTTTAACTAAAGTTGGCCACACACTACAGGATTTTTCAGTCTTAAATGGTTCTTTCAATGTGCAAATTGAATTCTCTGAGTGCAAAGGCTTCAATGAAGCGACCACGGACTGCAAGCTAAAAGGCAAACAAGCTAGTGAACAATTGTTTGTGTCTACAGTAAAGTCAGTGTTCAAAAGATCAGAGCATTGCACTTCTAGTTTAGAAGCAAGGATCCAAACTTTGATCACACCTCTCTGAAGTTGGGGAGAAGTAAATCACTGCCTGAATTGTCCTTTCTTGTCTTTAAGCTCCTTTGTTATGGCTAAAGTAATATGAACCTGACTGTGAATAGAAATAGTCAGTTTATGCTAGTGCCAGTCCTGTTACTAGCCTCACTCCCCAACAAAGGTCCAAAGCTGTTTTTGACACTAACTGGCAAGGCTCTGCTCCAGTCTGTTCAGATACAGGATAGTTCAGAACCAAAGATCAGAGCGCAGCAGCAGAAAATATAGTTAAGTCGAATCAAAGTGTGTAGTTAGATGTCCCAGACAACCTCTGACCGGCCACATTCAAGATGGACATTTTATATTGCTCTATGTCACTGATATTAACACCAGACCCTGCGGCTGAGTACATCAGATTTTTCCAACCTCTGCCCCAGGCGTTAATTTGCTTCACTCTAAACTTTTGGAAGCATGACATCAGTCAGCAGTAGATCTAAATCTTTCCTCCAGTACGCGTGAAACTTTTACATTTATCAGATACATTTTGTAGACCTAAGACGTTCATACAGACATAAGATATCAGGGCTCTCAAGTCTCACGCATTGAGAGTGTGACACACGCAATTCGACTCACACGCCACACATGGCATTTCTCACGTTGATTTTTTTTTTTTTTTTGTGCCCAGACAATCGGTCTGTGTGGCTCAGTTTATGCAGGCACCGCACGTTTTCAGCGAAATAAACCCCCCCCCCCCCTCCTCCTCGCCCCGCTCCCTCCTCCCACTCAGCGAGTGTCTAAGCGCGCACTGCACTGTCAGTGAACGACAAAACGGAGAACCATCAGGTAATAACTTCATTTATATAACTCTCATTAGTTGCTTTGTAGTTTAAGTTTGCTCTTTAGACAAACATTTACACAGGGCTCTGTGTAAATGTAAATGTGAACACGCAATTCGACGTGTTCACACGCTCACACGGCATTTCTCACGCAATTCAAGCGCAATTCACCCCCCCCCCCCACACACTCCTCGGAAATTACAGTCTCACGCACGACCCCGTTCAAAACTTGAGAGCCCTGAGATATTCTGAGGCAAACATAAACACTGTTTCTGCTGTTGTGCACCACTGCATTAGAGTTTTAGTTTTGTTTGTTGGGGTTGTTTGACTTCTGAGGATTTTTCATTTGACACAGATCATTTGTCAAAATAATGCCATTATTGCCCTTTTTGTAAACTGGTAATGCTATTTTCAACTTGGGATTTTTGCATTCTTGTTTACATTGTGTTTAGTTGTTTTGGGCATGCTCCAAAGCAGCATTGACCTTTGTAAGGGGATAATGTAGTAAATCACTCTTCTGTCCATAAAGAGCCTTTTTTGCTGCCCACTGTCTCCTGGCATTTAGAAAGCCTGTCTATGACTCTATGATCCTGTGCATGCTCCACTGAACAACTTCCTTAACACAAATGCTATACTCTCAATACTTTATAGGTCTGCTGCTGGACTCGTTATTAGCTGAAATATATTTGTAGATGGCCGTCTATTGACTGAAAATGTACTAGGCTGTAAATTGCAATCAGAATTTAAATTAGGTGCTTAGGTTAGGACAATAATACTGGTGTGTCACTACATACAGTGGCAGACATTACATACTCCTACACAGTCTGAGGTCGCTCTAAGAGAAATGGATGTGATGGATATTACCTGCATCCAATTCAACATAACACTAAATAATAGGATGCACATGATGAAACCCATCTTAAATGTGCGCTGTGTGTCGACACACTCACTAGGCATTCTTTAATTCCCTTTAATTTAATGTGCTTTTGGTCACCTTGGGTTTATCTTTTCACCTTGTCTGACTAAATACATTTGGAAAATACACTTTATAAACTACACCTCTGTTTCCAATGAGGCATTTAGGCCTCATTGGAAACATCGGACCTCCCTTTGCTGTCGAAGGGAATGAACAATGGGTAAATGAAGTCCTTAGGCAATGTGAATGTTAGGCTAACAGAGCATTGCATTTGTTGTGAACACAGTTTGACCACAGAATGACTCAGGTGATGGATCTGATTTTTACTTGTGATGCAACAATTATGTCTTTTTTTGTATTCAGAGCATCAATTCTGGATTGATGAAATAAACATGAATGAGGCTAAATAAAGGTACTATGAGTGAGATGAGATGACAAAAATAAAATATGGTTAAAAGCTCAAAAAGGCAATTTGCAAAATATGTGTCCTTTAACAAAGGATTCCATGATGTCACAGATAACGAGAAAAAGAAAAGCAGGCCTAAAACCCGTCCTTTTCTTGTGAGAAGCATTTTTAGATGTGTGACATTCTCCGGCAGACCCTTAGAGCTCTGCCTCTAAAAGCGCTCAGCCTGTGTGACCCTGCAGCTCTTGTTACAAGCTGTGTAAAAGGTCCAATTCCACCAGGGCCAAACACTTGTGACCATAGTGCTGTCCACATACACTGAGATACCTCTCTCGACTCAGAAATGCGATGGAGGTGTATTGCACAGTTTAAGCCATCCAAGTTAAGAGCTATGTCGTGAAATGTGTGCATTTGTAAGTGTCACCTTTTTTGAAACATAAGTATATCTACATGCTTTGAGTAGATCGAAATGTAAAAGGCTTCTATCTGCTTATGTCCAGGGATGGGAAAAAACTGAAAACGGATATTGAATACTTGCATTAAACTGTATTTTGTAACGTATTCTGATACATGGTCCTATTGGAGTACTGTATTCTGAATACAAAAAATACTTTCATGCAGAGTTGCGTTTAACAGTGTAAAGACACAACATAGGATTAAAACAGCTTTATTTTTGTTTCAGCATTTGTTATGCATTTATTTTTCACTAATTGGAGATGGGAAACTCACCTGAACTCACTGTTTATGTGCAGTTTGAAGCCTAAATTACATGATCAAATACAGTAATGTATTCCTTTGATTTGAGGAAAGTAACTGTATTCTGAATTAGTTATTCAGAATACATGGTAAAAGAAATTCAATTTGTCAACTGGACAAATTTTATTTGGTCAAAGACGTTTCGCAGCTTATCCAAACTGCTTCGTCAGTTCTGGTTAGAGTGCTGGTGGACACTGCTTATATCTAGCTGCAGGGAGGAGCTAACTAGAATGAAATCACTCTGAAACTATCACCTCTTTGTTTTCAGTTTCTGTCTGGGCTCTTGTTTAGCATACCCATTCAGTACCATACAGTGTTTTCAAACCTCTGGACCTGATCTGGCTGCCCTATTGTTTTTGTACGGCAGATGAAGGTCCCCTGTGGACCTTCATCTGCTGTACATCTCCACCTAGAAGCCACAAGCCACTTCTTTGAGGACAGTGAGGTACAGATCTTAGCCAGGGAAAAGAACTGGTTTGAGAGAGTTAAAGAGGCTATTTTTATCAAAAAAGAGAATCCTTCCTTGAACAGGAATGGAGGGGTTAGACACTATTTATCTCCCATCTATAATTCCATTCTCAAACCTAAATCAAAACAAACAAAGAAAATAATAGGGCTGCCAGATCAGGTCCAGAGGTGTGAAAACACCCATTATGGTACTGAATGGGTATGCTAAACAAGAGCCCAGACAGAAACTGTAAAACAAAGAGGTGATAGTTTCGGAGTAATTTCATTGTATGATAAAAGGAGAAGTTCAATTTGTCAACTGGACAAAGTTTGTTTGGTTGAAGACGTTTTGTCGCTCATCCGAGAGGCTTCTTCAGTTCTGTTCTAGTGCTGGTTAGTCCCTGTTTATATCTAGCTGCAGGGAGGAGCTCACTACACTGAAATCATTCTGAAACTATCTCAGCTAATTTGTGTCTTTTGTTTCCCTGGCGTTTCATTGTAGTTAGCTCCTCCCTGCAGCTAGTTATAAGCAGTGTCCATCAGCACTTTAACCAGAACTGACGAAGCAGTTTGGATGAGCTGCGAAAAGTCTTCGACCAAATAAACTTTGTCCAGTTGACAAATTGAATTTCTTTTACCATGGATTCTACCTGGACGACAGAAGGATTCTTCACACATATTCAGAATACAGTTCTGAATATATATTCTAGGTACATGTATACAGCTACTTCCCAACACTGTCAAAGTAGTTTTATTTACTAGACACGGAAAAGAAGCCCCTGTTCAATTAATTAATTACATGTATGTACTAAAGACATTTAAATTAGTCACTTAAAATGACAGTTCTTTCTATGGTTGTCTGAGAAATATTAAGCACGTAACAAATAGCATCAGATGGTTACCACTCCGGATGGAGAGATGGAGGTTTAGGACTATTTTAAGTTCAATGAAATACCAAATTTTGCTCAGAATAATTAAACCAATGCTTAAATAAAATAAAGTGTTTTTTTTGTTGTTGTTGTTTGTTTGTTTTTTGTTTTTTTTCCAACTTGGTGCGAGCAGATACATTGTAAAAAAGACAAATCATTGGAGTACTTTGAGTAGAAATTATTGGCTTCCAGTATACCTACTTTATAGTACTGCATGTGTTGAGAGATGTTCATTAGAATGCTGAGAAAGCTGGAAGTAATTGAAAGCCGTGAGTGAGTGGGGAGAATGTGAGAAGGGAGAGAAAAGGAACCGCAGACGGAGTAGGATCCTGTTATCCAGCGTTGAGTGGGAAATGGGATTTGGTGTGCCGTTGCTTGGGTAAATTGCTGCATGGGTCTCGTTCAAAGAGGATAGATCCCACTTCTTCTAGACATCGAAAGCCTCTTTCAGACACACAGCACTGCCATAAGCTGTCCCACTGAGGAGCCAGCATGGGGGATAGATAATTAAAATGAACCAGGGTCACTGCACTGGGAAGAATCCTACCACGCTAAATCATGTCTGTGATGTCTTGAAAGACACATTACTGTATGTAACTTTTCTGGTATAGGGTGTGCCACCTGCTTGTCTCTGTGGACAGGGGCACCTGCAGGATTGAAATGTAAGGTACCCCCCCCCCCCTCCTCCAAAAAAAAAATTGCGCGGTGCATATAGGCCTACTGTCCCAAATCTGTAGGCTACAATACAACAAAAGAACTTGAAATTGAACAATGTGAACAATATGAACGTAATATGTGAACAACACACGAACAATAAACATTGGAACATATTTTAAAACTCACATTCGTGCACAGTAGCCTACATGGGCCACACATCCGTGAGCACAGCAAAGAGCGCCCCCCCCTCCTCCCCCCTCTCCCCGGGAGCGCAGTTGAAGGTGCAACTGTAACTTGTAGAGCAATCTATTTGAAATTTAGCCGCCTTTTACCAGATGCGTCGAACTGTCTCATGAACGCTTCACTATCGATTTTCATGTCGAAGTGAATGTTCATGAGAGCAAGCCCGGTAAGCCTCGCATCACCCATGGTGTTTCGCAGGTACGTTTTTAGGCGTCTCAGTGTGCTGAACGAGCGCTCGGCAGAGGCAGTGGAAACGGCTCGATATGACATCAAAATTATATCTTGTAAATGTTTGGAACCAGCAGTGCCATTGGCGGGCAAATAAAGTAAAAGCCGGCTTACCTTAAAGGGATATGCCACCCCCAGGTCAAATTTGGGCATCTCCCCACAGTCCAGAGACTAAAATAAGTGGTGGAAAGCGTTTTCCTGCTCACCCAGCCATTGTCCGAGTCTGTCGCCACTGACCGCCGCGGTATCTGCAGCTCCTCCGCCTTAGACTGGAGTCTAACGTCGCCAGAGAAAGATTTCGGCCAAAAGGAATTAATTTGCTCGATGCGTTTCCCAATTACTTTATGTGTAGTGCGCATTCATATCGAGTGCAAATAAATGTGCAAATCAACACGGAGAGCTTGCCTTGGTCATTTTGGGTGGGAACTATTTTCCAGTGCGGAAGAATACAGTCGAATCACGCAGCACGCTGCCAGGGGAATCCCTGTTACGCACCGGGAAGGGAGTTCCCCTGTTGCACAACGTGGTGCGTGATACGGCTGTATTCTTACGCACTGGAAAATAGTTCCCACCCAAAATGACCAAGGCAAGCTCTCCGTGTTGATTTGCACATTTATTTGCACTCGATATGAATGCGCACTACACATAAAGTAATTGGGAAACGCATCGAGCAAATTAATTCCTTTTGGCCGAAATCTTTCTCTGGCGACGTTAGACTCCAGTCTAAGGCGGAGGAGCACCAGATACCGCGGCGGTCAGTGGCGACAGACTCGGACAATGGCTGGGTGAGCAGGAAAACGCTTTCCACCACTTATTTTAGTCTCTGGACTGTGGGGAGATGCCCAAATTTGACCTGGGGGTGGCATATCCCTTTAAGTTTGATCCGTTGTCTGCTAGTCCACGGACGTCGTAGGCTACAGTTTAATCGCATTTGCAACACTTTAATTACGTCTTTCCAGCCAAACATATCGTTGAATTCGAGCAATATCACTATTTCAGTAAAGAGGACTCGAACTTCGTTGTGTGTATACTGAGGAGGTGACCTGCTGCGATGGAATGCTGGATGTATCATTTTTGTGGGGGGGCGTGAGGAGTGTGCTGTCGGGCTGTGAACTTGGTGCTTATCACACTTCCAGTCTGATCGGACCCAGATCGCTTGGGCTCTCCATCTCACACATTCTATTTATATTAAAACATTCCATTTCTATAAAAATATGTTTTTATTCGCTTAATGTTGTCTTGCAAAAGTGCCAAACAGGAATAAAAAAATAAAAAAAATCTCTCCAAGGTACGCCTAGTGCGTACGGCCTGGCGGCGCCACTGTCCGTGTAGATATTATTAGTTGTCTGATATGTTTCACAATATGGTATTGAAGGTAGACATCTCCATGGAGACAAACACTTTAATACTAGTTACTTTATTACCATACTGTTGGAAAATTGAAGGTAAAATGATCACATCACCATGGAGGCAAAAAGGTAGCGAACCCCTGCTTTCTGCATCACTTGAGGAAAAACTAAAACTAAAACACAACTCAGCCCACGCCACCTTGACAACAAATACAATGCAAATGAACTGACCCTGATATTTTATCAGTGTTTTAAATCAGAAATGAGTTCAGCTGTATTTAGTGCAGACTATTTTTAGCCATTACAAGCAGCCCAAAAACCCAGATAGTTCACCTGAGAGCTATAGCAGGCCAAGCTCCAGGTCTGGTGCCTAACACAGTTACCTCAATAAGAGCGCCTTATTGTGATTTTGGGTCATTTTCCATGTGCAGTCGGTCTATTTTCTCAGATTTAGTGGGATTACGTTGTTTCTGACCATGGGACTGGTTTGGAACATGCATTGGTGAGCCCACAGTTCAAATCTACAAACAATGAGTTATGGACAAAAAAAATAACATGTCTGAGTAGGGCTGTGCAATTAATCGAATTTTGATCACGATTTCGATTTTGGTGTCAAACGATCTCAAAATTCAGTCTAAACGATTCGAGTCTAAACGATTATTTTGTTCATTTCGCTGTCGAGAGGGACGCGCATGCGCAATACATTCCCTTCCACGCAGGCCAATGCGCAGCGCAGACTTACTGGCGCCTGATGCCGGCTGCGAGTCGAGCTCACACTAGTTGCTACCAAGATTGCTACCAGGAATTGACCAATCACACGGCAGGAGTTGCTACCACGATTTGCAGCCAAGAATTGACCAATGACAGCACTAGTTGCCACCAAGAACGCACACGCTCGCATATGAAGCCAAGAACACGGAAACTACAGAAGACCATAGTAAACGAAGTTAGTATAACGCAACATTTAATCACTTTTAAATCGATCGTTCACCCTCCGTATTTACTATGAATACAACTTACAAAGACACACTTTACATGGGACTTTGTAGAGATACACGATCAGCATTTTCAATAGAGGCTACGTGAATTACTTATCCCGGACAACACTTCATCTGGGAGCTTCTTTTCGGATTTGCTGGACAGTATCTCATCTTTGCTTTTGGTAAGTCATGTCATGAAATGTGTGTTTGTCATATCACTATTCTATTTTAGCGCTATTATATTATATTATATTATATTATATTATATTATATTATATTATATTATATTATATTATATTATATTATATTATATTATATTATATTATATTATATTATATTATATTATATTATATTATATTATATTATGCTGAGGAGAAATCTGTGTGAGGAAATTGAGGAATAGCTGTGTGTGATAACTTTTTGTTTGTTTGTGTGTGTGTGCTTGTGTGTATATCATAGCACCAGGCTATTTTATGTTTATATTTGTTAGGTTGTATTTTATTAAGTTTAGGGCAATCTATAGGATAAGACAGAAGAAGAATAAATGTTTAAGGGGAGAGTAGCCCACTTTGTGTGTGTGTGTGTGTGTGTGTGTGTGTGTGTGTGTGTGTATGTAGGTAGGGGATTTTGAAAAAAATCGTTTGAATAATCGTGATTTCAATATTGACTGAGATAATCGTGATTATGATTTTTTCCATAATCGAGCAGCCCTATGTCTGAGTGAAGGAATCTATATACATTTTGGAGTCTCATCCTCAATAAGATGCCCTCTCACTCCAAAGAAAAACAAAAAAATAAATATATATATATATATATTTTTGTCTTGCGTATCCCCTTAGCATTGTATCTAATGTTGTACAGTACCAGTGTTTCATTTGTCATAAAAAATCCATTTACTTGTATATTAGCAGAGGTAGCTATTCTATTTAAAAAAGAATTAACAATGTAAATTGTACTATCCAAATCATACTGAAATCATTCCAAGTATCCCTTAGACTTAGACAAAGTTTACTGACCCACAAATTATTTAGGCACAGTAGCTCACACATCACAATATAAGATAAAAAAAAAAAAAAAAAAAGATTAAGCCTTTACTGGTCTCACACACAATGACACACGGGAGAAATTTGACTTCTGCATTTGACCCATCCTTTTTCAGGAGCAGTGAGCACCCATATTTTGGCGCTCAGGGGGCAGTACCATGAAGGGTCTTGCCCAAGGACCCACACTGGCTAGCTCATTGCCAGGGGGGGATTTGAACCCACATCCCGCCGGGGAAAGTCAGTGACTTACCATTTGAGCTAACCAGCCGGTTGTGGAGCTAACCAGCCGGCATTATAATAACAAAGAGCAAATATATAAATGGTAATAATACATTTAAAATAAGTAGCAAAAGTAACAAGAGACTGGTGTCAAATAAATGTATGCACAAGCTAAAAAAAAAAGAAAGAAATATTGTAATACAAGTAGATCTCAGTTGTATACAAGAGGTTGTAAGGAAAACCAATGTAAAGATGAAATCATGATTGACAGGACAGAATAATAATTAATAATAATGATTGCACACTAGCAGACATGGGACCAAATCACACATGTGCAAGTCTCAAGTAAGTCTCAAGTCTTCACCTTCAAGTCACAAGTAAGTCCCAAGTATTTTTTTTCTTGGGCAAGTCAAGTCAAGTCAAGTCCTGTAATAGGTCAAGTCAAGTCCAAGTCAAGTCACCTTTGGCGTATTTTAGCTGCAGAATCTGATCTTAATAAAGTGAAAGGCAATATATAAGAAAGTGTAAGTAATCATCACTGGCAAATGTGCCCAACCTGTTATCAAATATTTGTATTGTAAATACTCAGTAAAATACACCGTAGACTCAAACAAAACAGTGATAATGTAATTATTGGTTATTTATTGGCAAAAGTGATCTGTACATCGAAAACCAAACTGTTTCACATTTTGTTTGTTTTCAACATTGTTTCAGCATTGAGGTTATCAAATTCATAAGGGTGCATTGCTGTACAGTTGTTTGAGCTACTGTGACCTGTTGCCACTCTGTCAGGCACTCAGGTCAGAAGCAAAGCTAAAAAAAAAAAAAAAAAAAGCAAATTAGCTATACAATGCTGTTTTATCAGCAAAAGAAGTCAAAAAGTTCTTCACTGCATAACCAAGTCATATTTTAGCTTAATGTTTTCTTAGAACCACATCGGTTCCTCACATGCTGAGTTCTGTGGTGAAACTTTCCTTGAGAACTTTGCGGGTGATCTATCTCTCAGTCCCACCGCTGTCTGCCTTTTCACGGCTCCTTTTGAGTGGCACAGGTCTCTCAGGACAGCCATTCAAGTCAATGTTAATAATTTATCTGCTGAAAATACTCTTCCCTTCCTCCCGTCATATACTGTACTAGGTGTCTCTTACCAGAAAGATGGAGCTTGAACTTTTAAACTGAGAAACTCAATCTTGATACCCACTAGCATTTTTATACACTTTCCACAACTTACACAGCAGCACAATATATGAGTGTTTCCATAATGTTGAGCAATGCCCCTATGGGCTTTCTAAATCCACAGTGAAAGAATACATAATAAAAGTAAAGGCAGATTGAACTTGAAACAGACTGTGAATTGTGAATTGAAAAAGTGAATTGTTGAATAGGCCTCTACAGAAGACTGTTGGATAGTCGAACATTCTGCGTTTGGCTCCCCAACACCCAGAGTCTGACATTTAAAGTCTGATAGAATTAGAAGATATTGGAAATGTAACCACAAAGATTCAAAATTTGTGTTCATTTCTGTCACATTTAACAGCCAAGGTAGTGGTACATTTACTCCCTTTTAATAAAAGTAGCTCTAAATTAAAACAAAATCAAAGATACATACTTTTACTCCAACTTGGATTTATGATAAAAGGAGAAATTCAATTTGTCAACTGGACAAAGTTTATTTGGTCGAAAACGTTTTGCAGCTCATCCGCGCTGCTTCATCAGTTCTGGTTAGAGTGCTGGTTAAACACTGCTTATATCTAGCTGCAGGGAGGAGGTAACTATATTGAAATTATTCTGAAACTATCTCAACTATTTGTTTTTGAGTTTCTGTCTTTTGTTTTTCCAATTTCTTTGGCGTCTAGTTTAGTACTCCCCCATTTCTGTTTAAAGAAGGATTCTCTTTTTTGACAAAAATCGCCTCTTTAAACAGAAATGGGGGAGTCAGACATAACTTGTCTCCCATATATAATTCCATTCTCAAACTGAAGTCAAAACAGACAAAGGAAACAATAGGGCAGACAGGTCAGGGCCAGCGGTGTGAAAACAGTCGTTAGGGGTGAATGGGGATGCTAAACTAGACGCCAGAGAAATTGGAAAAACAAAAGACAGAAACTCAAAAACAAATAGTTGAGATAGTTTCAGAATAATTTCAGTATAGTGAGCTCCTCCCTGCAGCTAGATATAAGCAGTGTCTAACCAGCACTCGAACCAGAACTGACGAAGCAGCGCGGATGAGCTGCGAAATGTTTTCGACCAAATAAACTTTGTCCAGTTGACAAATAGAATTTCTCCTTTTATCATGGATTCTACCTGGACGACTGAGGGATTCTTCACGCAACTTGGATTTATTTTACAGTGTAAATATATTGTGGTAAATGCTTTGATTGCTGTACCATTAGTGACAAACAATTGATTTTAAGATTAAGATAAAAAAAAGATTAAGATTTAAGATTAAATGAGTAGAACGTTTTTTTTTTTTGCACCCTCTTCTTTATATTTTCAATTTATTTCTGTGGTCTATCCTTTGAAAATACCAAATTCTGTGCATTGGCCAGTGTTTTGTCCATCCATTACATTACATTCAAATTTATTATAATTAATTATAATTTAATTTAATTATAAATTAAAATATTATCATATTTAATAAACAGACACTCAAATATGAGAATATTATAATTTAGGTTTAGGTTTCTTTTTTTAGTCTCCACCAGGGAGTAATTTGTCTTGGAGGTAAGGGAAGGTTGCAGTACAGACAGAAATATACATACATACATACAGACATACAATACACTTACACGACATCAGATAAAAGATAACGGTGTTGGCACAGACACAGATGTATTGGGTGTTCCCATCCCCCTCTCCGACCCTCCCCCCAAACCATCACCCGCTCCAGCATCCCCACTAACATTCACATCATTCCCCATCCCCACCATCATTACCCTTCACACAAACTAGGCACCACCACTATATAAAAAGTACATATACACATTCATCCTGTCATGAATAAATATAAAATCAGTTCCCAAGCCAGACACATTCACTCACTAAAATTCACTAAAAATACCCCCCAAATGCTAACTACAAGGGTCCATCCATATCGGTCCAGGCAATCACCTATCTTCTCTGGTTAGCTTCATAAATATGGGGACGAAGCAGTGCTTGTAGCGATTGTGCTTGCAAAGAGGAAGCCTGAATCTCCTTACCTGAATTTAGGAGGACGTATTCACCGTTCAGTACGTGAGAACTGTCATCAAGAATTGCGTTTGCCTGCCTCAAGGTTGCCTGCTCAAAAAGATCCTGAGGACTGAGAGGGGGCATCACACCCATGATCTTACCTACTGCTCTAATTAGGCCAGAGATCTCTGCCCTAGATTTTACCGTTAAATTACCAAACCAGCTTGTTATGCCATAACGGAGAACTCACTCAATTGTCGCTCTGTAAAAAAATAACATAATGTTTTTACAGACACCAACGATTCTGAGTCTGCGGAGAAAATGAAGGCATTGATGAATTTAATCTTCTTGGACCATGACTTTGTACTTTTACTTTGTACCTACTATTTATTATTTAATGTTGCACCACAACACCTTAAGCAAGTTCCCAGTTTGAAATTTGTTCACTGACAATGACAATACAACTGATTATGAATCTGATTTTTGGCTACTTTACCAACCTGTTTGTCGATTTCATTTTTGAATGCACCTTAAATACCATTCTTACTTTGAATGCACACACATGGTTTTGAGCTGTTCTACAGAATGTAATCTTTAACGCAACACTAAAATGCTTTTACTTTTCCTGGTCCAGTAGGATGTGAGAGCTGAGAGACAAGTTCCTGCTGACATCACTGAAAGCACCATATTGTATTTACCACTCCTTTATGGCAACAGTCTGGACAACATTCGCCTTTAGCTAAAGCCACAAAACTCACTTCAAACGTAATATATTGCTTTGGGAGTTTTGGGCTTACAACAGAGAATAGGCTTTGGGTTGTTAATTTAGTTGCTTATTTCATGTCTTTATATTGATCGTATATTATACCATAGAGTGATTTTTTTTTTTTTATCAGCTGCACTAAAGTCTACTACCATGGAAGCTTTTGCACAATCCTCATTATTCTCATTCCCACTGAGGTCTATAAGAATATACCCTTAATATAATAGACAGTCAAGTGCATGTCTTACTAAAAGCCGTACTAAGGCAACGATTCATTTCTGAATTCACATTTGCACTCTGCTCAGTGTCAGACCTACATGTATATGCTTATATCATAATTTGACCATTTTGGTGGCATTTTGTGCGGTTTTCCTCAGAACTGTTTGCATGCATGTTTGGTCAGTTCATGTAAGTATTTTTTAGCTGTCTTCTTCATGATCTCTGGTGTGAGAGAGAAGGAATGCCCCTTTATAGGTAGGTAGGTATGTGGCCATACCTAATTGTCAAAGCCTGATCTCGTCAGATCTCAGAAGCTAAGCAAGGCAGGGCCTGGTTAGTACTTGGATGGGAGACCGCTGGGAATTCCAGGTGCCACAGTGGGGCGCCAGTCACTGTTGTTGTGTCCTTAGGCAAGACACTTCACCCACATTGCCTAAAGTGGAGTGCGCGTGAGTGTTGGAGGTGGTCGGAGGGGCCGATGGCGCATATTGGCAACCTCGCTTCTGTCAGTTTGCCCCAGGGCAGCTGTGGCTGCTTACCACCAAGTGTGGACTGAATCAACAATGAACTGTAAAGTGCTTTGGGTCTCATGAAAGGCGCTATATAGATGCTATGAATTATTATTATTATTATTATTATTATTATTAATCTCGATGTTGGATAGGACATAATTTTTGTGTTTTTGTTCTTTACATGTGACTTAAAGGGATATGCCACCCCCAGGTCAAACTTGGGCATCTCCCCACAGTCCAGAGACTAAAATAAGTGGTGGAAAGCGTTTTCCTGGTCACCCAGCCATTGTCCGAGTCTGTCGCCACTGACCGCCGCGGTATCTGCAGCTACTCCGCCTTAGACTGGAGGCTAATGTCGCCAGAGAAAGATTTCGGCCAAAAGGAATTCATTTGCTCGATGCGTTTCCCAATTACTTTCTGTGTAGTGCGCATTCATATCGAGTGCAAATAAATGTGCAAATCAACACGGAGAGCTTGCCTTGGTCATTTTGGGTGGGAACTATTTTACAGTGCGGAAAAACATAGCCGAAGCACACAGGGGAATCCCTGTTACGCACCACGTTGGGAGTTCCCCTGTTACGCAGTGTGGTTATGTTTTTCCGCACTGAAAAATAGTTCCCACCCAAAATGACCAAGGCAAGCTCTCCGTGTTGATTTGCACATTTATTTGCACTCGATATGAATGCGCACTACACAGAAAGTAATTGGGAAAAGCATCGAGCAAATTAATTCCTTTTGGCCGAAATCTTTCTCTGGTGACGTTAGACTCCAGTCTAAGGCGGAGGAGCTGCAGATACCGCGGCGGTCAGTGGCGACAGACTCGGACAATGGCTGGGTGAGCAGGAAAACGCTTTCCATCACTTATTTTAGTCTCTGGACTGTGGGGAGATGCCCAAGTTTGACCTGGGGGTGGCATATCCCTTTAAAAGTGATATATCTCAGGTCTTAAAAACCTGAAAAACAGAACTAATATTACTTACAGAGACGAGAGTGAAGTGTTGCTGCATGTAAAGCTTGCAACAACAACAGCTAGCATGCTCTGATTGATGACAAGAGCTGCGTATGCACTATATATCTACAAGGCAAGACATATTTTCTCAAATGGGAAAAAAATCGGGTACCTGACCTTTTTAATGCTTCAATGCCAACAATATCAGAGCATCCATTCAAACATCTCAACTGGTAACATTCAACTCTACCACAATCTCCCACAACACAACCCCGCCCGGAGACCACAAAAAGCCCGATAAACTGTGTATTCCTTCAGTGAGGATTTATGACTGAAGTATATTTGTCATTATCTGGGGTGCAGCGAGCTGAACTACACCTGGGCCCTGAATCGATCAATGCATTAGCAGCACACTCCGGCGTAATAAAGTACAAATCAAAGCCAGCCCTCTGTGATCCCGTGAGTCATTTGACATTTTATACAAGACACAAACAAACAACGCAAAATGACATTGATTTTAGAGGTGACACTGCCATTATTAACCTAGAGCCTGTGGTGTTGGATTGGCTTCGATCAGATCATTTCCTAAATGAGCGTAAATTGCGTGTTAGTCATGAATCCAGAATCTGTATAGTGTTTATATATCGCATCAAATTAGGTGTGATTGAATAAGTGTTAATTCTATTCAGAGGAGAAAAGTTTCTGTTTAGTCCATTGCAAACTCAAGGTGATTAAAATCAATTAAGAAATTTGAGTAGATTTAATCATTGTCAGCTTAAAACTTTAGGTCTTTTTTAATAAGAAAATATTTTTTAAGTGGATCTAGGATATGATGACTTTTTTGATTTCTGTATGATAGGTGCACTTTATATTTATTTATTTTATTTTACACTTTAGGATTTGTTCCCATGGAGATGTTATTACATTGCCTAGAATGTTCCACATTAAGGTATTCATCTTGTCAACTGATGCCATAAGACCAACCCTGCTCCCAGTTAGAAAGAAAGTTAAAAAGAGTATTAACAGTATTTAAAAGTATTTACAGTATTTAAAACACCTTATATTTAGCAAATGTGAGATAGACGAATGCTTCTCCCAACTGAAAGATTACACAGTTCTCCTTTAGGAACACTTTTGGACATTTATTCAACAGATCTTTGTGGTACTCAGAAAGCTTAAAGGGCCTATATTACGCAAAATTTACTCTTGTGAACTTTTCGCCATAATATAATATTGTTACCTCCTCAAAAACATATCTGGATTTGGTGGCAAAAAGAGAAATTTGTTAACTGGACAAAAGTTTATTTGGTCGAATACGTTTTGCAGCTCATCTATGCTGATTCTTCTGGCTCAGTCAGTCTGGCTTCAGTTCATCTGCCGTACATCTCCACCTAGAAGCCACGGACCACTCCTTTGAGGACAGTGAGGTACAGATCTTGGCCAGAGAAAAGAACTGGTTTCAGAGGGGAGTGAAAGAGGCTATTTTTGTCAAGAAAGAGAATCCTTCCTTGAACAGAAATGAAGGTCTCAGACATCATTTGTCTCCCATTTATAACTCTATCCTCAAACCTAAATCAAAACAAACAAAGAAAACAAAAGGGCAGCAGGTCAGGTCCAGAGGTGTGAAAACACCCATTATGGCCCTGAATGGCTATGCTAACATGCTAACAAGAGCCCACACTCCACTCCCACTGCATATTGAATAGGCTTAGCTAACTAACAGAAACTGAAAACAAATATGTGGGATAGTTTCATAGTAATGTAATTATAGTTAGCTCCTCCCTACAGCCAGTTATAAGAAGTGTCCATCAGCATCTGACCAGAACTGAAGAAGCAGCTTAGATGAGCTACAGAACATATTCGACCAAATAAACTTTTGTCCAGTTGACAAATTGAATTTCTCCTTTTACCGTGGATTTTACCTGGACAACCGAGGGATACTACACATGTCTGGATTTGGGTTTTGTTTCATTCACACATGTTTCATACAGAAACCCTGCATTAATGCTGAGTTTTCTCTCAAACAGAAAACAGCGTTTTACTTTGTGATATTATTTTGGCATTGGAGATGTAGACAGACTTATAAAGGATTACTTCAAACATGAGTGAAAGAAACAAAACACAACTCCAGGTATGTTTTTGGTCTGGACGTCGCGGTCATCCGATTTCCATTATGAATTAAAAAAATAAAAACGAAAAAACGACCTGTATTTCGTTTTTCGTTTTAAAATCAACACACAGAAAACGGGAGACGACTTATATCCCGTTGTTCTTTTCAAAATCTAAAAAACAAAAATAGGAAAGGGCTTTTTACTTGACTTTAGGTGCTGTGGAAAAAAAGGAAAATTGGAATTGAGAAAAATGCATTCCCAAACAACCCGACTCCGAGAAGACCGGACCCTGGCGCGATGGGGGCCGTTACCGGCCTTGTAGTGGAATTTTGTTTTCAAGTGATTAGCTAAGATGTGTCATAACACAGTGTACTTGGAGGAGAGACAGGAAACAGATGTGTCATAACACTGTGGAGACAGGATATGAAGAGACAATATGAAAACATATTTGGGAACAATAACAGGTCTAGTAGCCAGAATGTCAGGATGACCTGGCCTGTGTTGGGGAATGTTTATGTAACTAGACGAAATTTCAAATATGGTCATGAGATGAGACTGAGGCTGGGGTATAACTGAACAGTTCTAGCCACATTTGGGGCTGGCTGTTGGTCGGAACCAAACCGCGGAGGGCGGAGGTCGCCGTTCAAAGTGTCGATGATCAATGTGTCCTGCAATTCACAATAATTATCGCAGCTACTTTGTTTGAGACAAAGTCAAATGGCAGGGGGTTTGATAGAAAAAAAGAGGCTGCAAAGCAGGCGCTCCTGCGCCGGCCGCGGGGGACGAACGCGAGGAGACACTGAAGCCCCCGGCCCCGCTCCGGCCCAAGGACGGGGGAGCGAGGTGGAGTTGGGTACCCGCCAACCAGACCTCAGGGGTGGGCAGCCCGGGCCAGGCTAACCCAGCGCGAAAGCTATGGACCTTTTTCCGAGTATCGGGACGGGCCCGGAGGTCTGCCCGCGTAGACCGTCAGGTGGCCACGCGGGCGATGGGACTGGCGCAAAGCTCCGCGCCCCACAGAGGGCTAAGCGCAGCCATCTCCCCATCGCCCCCGTTTGCGGACACCCTGCTCCGCAGGCTTGGGATCCCGTCCCCGGAGGGGACATTAGGAAAGTCCTTTAGGCAAAATCAGGAATGGAATTTTTTTTCAATTCCAAATTACCATTTTTCCACAACACCTTAAGTCAAGTGAAGAGCCGTGTCCTATTTTTGTTTTTAAAATTTTAAGAAGAACAACAAAGTATAAGTCTATTGCTGTTTTCTGTTCATTGATTTTAAAACGAAAAAAAAAATACAGGGGGTCCTCGGGTTACGACGGTCTCTACTTACGACGTTTCGTGGTTAAGAACGCACCCCCATTAAAAAAATATATATATATTACGCGTCATTCCGTCTTACGCGGTTTAGCGACGTAAACAAACGCGAACGGCGCGCGGCGGAAGAATACGCTCTGTTGTGGTTGTAGGGCAGAGAAGACAGCCTCGTGTGCGTGCCCAATGTGGGCGGAAGTACCTGATGTGGGCTCTGATCTGCTCCTATGAAAGCGGCAGTGATAACCAAGCAGCGTAGTGGTCTAATTATTGAGATGGAAAGGTTATTGGTGCTTTGGTTGGAAGATCAAAGTCAAAATCCGACTTACGACGAAATTCGGGTTACAACGCGCCCTAAGAACGGATCACCGTCGTAACCCGAGGACCCCCTGTACAGGTCGTTTTTTGTTTTTTAAATTCATAACTGAAATCGGACGGCTGCGATGTACACGGACCGTTTTTGATGAGGTAACATTAAAACATTGCTAAAAGCTCATAAGCGTCAGTTTTGTGTAATATAGGACTTTTAAGCCTTCTGAGTACCACCAGATCTGTTGTATACATTTGTAAAAGTATTCCTATCTTAAACAAAATTATAACATAGATTGGAAAATGGCGTAATATAGGCCCTTTAATATTTTTTTCCTTGCTGGTACTTTGTGTGAAAGTTTTGAGAACCACTGCCCTACAGCAAAATTTCTCGTACGACTAAGCAACAATGTCGATCAATAAAACAAGACCCCCAAACTACATACTACTGAGAGACAGCAATACTAGTATGCCATTTTGACAACTCTGAGTGGATACCCTGCTGGCTTCTTAAGACAGATATTGTGTCTTAAGTGGTTGCCTTGTTAAATGTATGATTTTAGATCAATCATTCAGACATGGGAGTTATGCAACAGCACTTGAGGCAGTTATGTTTGATGGTGGGTGACAGTTATAATATCCCTTGCATAATGATTTGTGCAACAATATTATGTTTATTATGATTTTTGTATGTAACTGGTAGCATACATTTCTGGTGAAAGTTTATAGTTGCATTATGGAACTTTTTAAATGGGGGATTTGCCACCTGTTTGTTTGACAGATATTATTGCTTTGCCTGATTTAGTCCACAGTACTACAACTATCTTTCATTTATTTAATTCCATGTGCTTTTATTACCGACACAATACCTTAAAAAAACATGTAGTCATGTTAATGTTGGCCTGTTAGTGTCATGTGCTTGTTTCTGTGGAGATAGATTAGTTTGATAATTGTATTCCTGAACATTCTTCTCCGCAGACACAAGTGGGTGACGGACCTTCCATGAGAAAAGTTATAGCGTCTCTTTAAACACAAACTAGACAGGGGAATTTCATTGACATTCTGTAGCCAGAGGTGACCAGCTTAAATTCTGTAAACCCTGTGAGTCACCATTGATGTGTTTTTTTTTATTTAATTTATTTTTTTTTAAATGTCAAACCACCAACCTTCTGATCAGTGGACAAACATTCTTACCACCTGAGCTACTGTCACCCCTCTTGTGAGCTTCAAGCCATGTTAGAATGTTGTTACCTCATCAAACATTGATTCAGGTGAAGTGAAGCATGGAGGTTAAAAACACAGTGGAGCTTCTTCTATACTACATGGCACTACAAGTTGGGGTGTTTTAGTTTGAGAGAAGAACTCACCCTAAATATGCAGGGTTGTATGTTAAACATGTGTGAATAAAACAAAACACAGCTCCAGGCATGTATACGATGAGGAAACAACATTATAAATAAATAGCATAAGATGAACCCTTTAAATTACCCAGAACCCATTTTCATAACCTAGATTTAGACTGTCCATTATACCATCAACAACTGTTTCTTTTGAGTAGCGTTTCTTTTGAGTTTCTTCATGGTTCAAGTGCGTTGCATATTGCACCAAAGTGAAATAAACTCTACACAAAATGACTTCTCTAACTATGATTTATGATTGGGAGAAAACTGTTGTGCCGCTCGCTCTCTCAAATGATGATTTCTCTGTTCAGTCATTATGTGTTATTGAGAGGGCAGCTAATAGGAGGCTGTATTGTGTAGGCTAATGGGCCCCTATCATCACAGTGTCTGCATTTCAGTGAATAACAGAAAAACTGTGTACTGAGAGGGAGTGGGAGAAGTTTGGTTAAGGCCAGATTTTAAAGCTTTCATGATGTAAATGTAAATTGCACTGTGGTGACATTTGCTCTATTGATAAGATTTGATTTTTCACCCAACATTTAAATGGTTCTGTAATTATCTTTGGATTGTTGATTGTTAATAGACATGCTTTCCATTTAGGACATTTGTAAATAAAATACAGGATTACGATACAATTTAACCTCTATCACCCAACTTATTTAAAAGCAGAAATTTATGGATGGAATGGAATGGAAGCTTTATTTCTCATTATTATACAACGAGATGAGATTGGAAATGGACGGGTCTCTTGACCTTAAAGCAGCCGACATGGTGCGCTAACATCCCACCTCTCTCATCAGTGATAGCAGAACATGAACAGAATAGAAAATGCAGATACAATCAATAACAGTAGTCACAAACACATACAACATAATACAGTGGAACCGTTTACATGAGGTCTTTTTTTGTTTGGAAATACATGGGGGATGGGGGAGGGGGCAAACGAGAGTGGAATACAGAGAAATATATTATTGACAAACTGAGGTGGAGGGCTACAGTACAGTACGTAAGCTGACCCAGTGGTGCAGCAATAACAATCTCCTTCTTAATGTTGAAAAGACCAAGGAGATTGTTATTGACTTCCGGAGAGGCCCCACCCAGCACCCCCCACTGTCCATCAATGGTGCTGCTGTAGAGAGGGTGAGCAGCACCAAATTCCTGGGGGTGCACATCAGTGAGGACCTCTCCTGGACAGTGAATACTGTATCACTGGCAAAGAGGGCTCAGAAGCGCCTCTATTTCCTCCGCAAACTGAGGAGAGCTGGAGCCCCTCCACCCATTATGACCACCTTCTACCGAGGCACCATTGAGAGCGTCCTGACCAGCTGCATCACTGTGTGGTACGGGAGCTGCACTGAACAGAACAGAAAAGCCCTGCAGCGCATAGTGAATGCAGCTGGGAGGATCGCTGGTGTCTCTCTCCCCTCCCTCCTAGACATTTTTAACACCCGGCTCACCCGCAGAGCGTCCAGCATTGTGGGTGACCCGAGCCACCCCGCACATAGCCTGTTCAGCCTCCTGCCCTCGGGGAGAAGGTACCGGAGTCTCCGGGCCCACTCCACCAGGCTTTCAAACAGCTTCATCCACCAGGCTGTCAGGAGGCTGAACTCACACCCGAACTCCCACCTTACCCATCTCCCACCCCCCACCCCCCATACTGGCATAACCTGTATTCCATAAAAGACACATCACTCTAGACACTTTAAAAAAACTGCTGCTAAGGACTACTGTTGCACTGTTGCACATTTACATTTACTACTGGAATTTTTAGTACTGTTGTTTACTCCTGTTATTGATTTTTACCCCCGTTGCACTGCTGTTTACTACTGTTATTGCACATTTACTACTGGAATTTTTAGTACTGTTGTTTACTCCTGTTGCACTAGAATTACTACTGTTGCACACTTATTTTTATTTATCTTAACTCCAATGCACATTCTACTGCACATGACCAATTCACTGCTGTATCTTCCATTGCACATTTTGATGCACACTGCACACTTTGGAAATCTGTATATAGTATAGGTTATTTATTATGTTGCACTGTTTTAAGATTTTAGACCGTAGACTTTAGTTTTAACTTAGATCTCTGTCTTAGATAGTTTTTGTTGTGTTTTGTCTTCATGTTGTATTCTGTACACTGTCTTTTTGCACTACCTGACCAGAGAGAAACGAAATTTCGATTCACTTTATGTTGAACACATATGGCAGAATTGACAATAAAGCTGACTTTGAACTTTGAACTAGAGTGTTTTTATAAATACATGTCATTGTGTTCTAGCCAATTTATATGTCCTTTTGATATCATGGTGTGATGTGTTATCACAGCTGCATACCCTTGGAATGTCTAGTGTAGTAGAAATACAGACAAAACACAGCAGTCCTGTTTATTGTAGATTCTCTGGGAGAAAATTAATTAACCAGGGGAAAATGTGCATAATCGATACACTTTAGAACTCAGATGAACGGACAGTTGGTTTGAAACCTGGTACTGCAAAGTCCCCAACTTCATGTCCCCAAGCAGGGTCGTGCGACTCCCAGTCCTCTCTCTTGGCACGTAGCAATGATTGCGGACTGAGTCGCTTGTTTCGCACAGTTCCACAAACATATTTGTGATGGTATCCGAGCGTCGGGGGGTGTCCACAGACTGGAGATGGTACAGTTTCTCAATCTGTGTCACCTTCTGATGTAGTAATTTAAAGTGGTTCAGTTCCACTTTAACTTATCTACTGCATTCTTATAAGTGTCATCAGAGTCACTATATGGGGTGAGAGCCTGCAGTGACACCAGTACTACAACTATCTATTACTAACACAATACACTGTATTACAATAAACAGGTATTATTGCTGTGAGCAGGGTTCTATCTCCACAGACCTGACCTATAACTCAGTTGGCATCAAGCCCTTGTCACCAGGATAGATAAGATTGATAAGTTTAATGCCATGTTGTTGAACATTCTAAACAAAACCATAATATCTCAATGGTGCAGTGTCTGACCTTCCATGAGAAAAGTTACACTAAATCCAGTCCCACTGATCTTTTATAAACTACCAAGGAAGAGCCATGTATGAGAACTTGGGATGAGAGCCTACTTCACTTTTCTGTGTAAAAATACTGGTGATGGGCCAAAGGGTTTGAGAGCTTAGAACAAGTTAGACAGATTTAAATACCCATTGACCTCTTTTCTTTAAAACTTTTTTGAAAATCAAGTAGCAGCTTTAAATGATGTCATTATCTTGCTGTGAATGGAGTGAGTTAACACAGACAATAGACTGTATGAAGAAGTGGACTAAGCATTTGGCTCTATTCAAATGACACTCACAGAACCTTGCAGTTATGGGGTGAGTTTGGAGCCAGTTCCATATTAGTAATAGGATTTGATTTATGGACAAAATGGCAAAATAAAAACACCAGAATCACAATTAAAATGTCAGGCAAGCTATACAACTTTTTCAACTGAGCTTAAAAAGTGGTTGGAGAACAATCAAACCTGTCAACACTAATTTTTATATAACAGCGTCTCTATTGTTACTTGATATACAATAGGCTACGTAAAGACTGATACAAACGAAATGTAGAATGGTAGGTCAGTATGAATTTTAAAAGATGTAGATTTTGTAAATACTTATTATTAATTATTATTAATTATTTTTAAAATGTGTGCCTTGTATGGTATTTTGCATTGAACATGTGTGTGTGTGAGACTATGTGAGAGTGTCTTTATCTGTGTTCCTGTGTGGTGTGAGAATGTGTCAGTGTGAATGTTTCTTATTGTTGATTGAGATTTTTTACTGTAATTTTTGATGTAATAGGGACTGCAGATGGAAACTAGCTATGTAGCTATAATCTGGTGCAGATCATCTTTGTTTTATGAGCTTAATGTCTCTGCACATTGTCCCTTTTCAAATAAAGACTGAACTAAACTAAACTAAACGAAACTAAACAAAGAGTGGGTTAATATGAACATTTTAAGACCAAAATGAGGAGCCTGACAGCTGCAGGTACGGAAAGAGGGGCATGAATTAGAGCCGGTGTTGATGGAGCTGAAAGAGCGCCCTTGCTCGCTTCCTATTTGGAATGCGGCAGCTAGAAGTTTAACTAGGTCTGTTTATATATTCTAGTTTAAAAGTTGTGTTATCGACTGATCACATCTTGTTTTTCCCAATTTCCAGTGACTGCATTCATGTTGTATTATTCATTTTTGTTTGTCTCTTATAGACATGTTTTTGCCTGTACCTCCACCTGTCAGTGCTGCTCCTCCTCTGAGCTCTCGACATCTCAGTTTGGGCTCATCTGCATGTTCCCAGCTGGAAATAGTTTTGCATAATGAACATTTGACAACAGCCAAATGTTTACAGAGTGTCTTCATTGTTGCGAGGCCAAAAATGTACATACAGCTCTGGAAAAAAATAAGAGACCACTGCAAAAATATAATTTTTTCTGATTTTACTACTTATACATATGTGTTTGGGCAAAAGGAACATTTTTGTTTGAGTCTATAAACTACTGACATTTCCCCCAAATTCCAAATAAAAATATTATCGCTTAGAACATTTATTTGCGGAAAATGACAAATGGTCAAAATAACAAAAAAGATACACATTTTCAGAGCTCAAACAATGCAAAGAAACAACATTGAATTCATTTTAAAATAACATAATACTAGTAAAATAGTAAAATTGTTTACACTTAAGAAGAGTTCAGAAATCAATATTTGGTGCAATAACCATTATTTTTAATCGCAGCTTTCACGCGTCTTGGCATGCTCTCCACAAGTCTTTCACATTGTTCTTGGGTGACTTTATTCCACTCCTGGTGCAAGAACTGAAGTAGCTCAGCTTTGTGTTTGTGTTGGAATTCAACAGACGCTGGAATGGAATGGCTGTAATACATGTAGAGATGCTGATTTCAGAAAAAAATGCAGTGGTCTCTTATTTTTTTCCAGAGCTGTACATGTATTAAGAACCAAAAACATGTGGGTGAAGAAGTGTTATGGCTATTCAGTTATGGTTCAAAACTGAATATTATACCGCCACTGGCATTTTGAAAAACTTGTGAAATGACAGGTTACAAGTTATGATTATAACCAGAGGTGTGGACTCGAGTTATGTGACTTCGACTCGAGTCAGACTCGAGTCACGAATTTGATAACTTTAGACTCGACTCGACAAAATGTACAAACACTTGCAACTCGAGTTGGACTTCAATATCAGTAACTCGTGACTTCACTTGGACTTAGGCCTTTTGATGACTTGCTACGTCCAATGAAAAAAAAAACTCTAAAAGTATGTTAAGGACCGCACTCATTGTACTTGTGAATCTGCGAAAATGTATGCAAAGAGCATGTGTAACATGTTTTTCACACCTGCATCCTTTCATTTTTTTCTAATATTATTTGATATGGTGTAAAAAGGTAAAATGAATACAGATCTTGCAGACATTATATGATTTGTAGAAATTTTACTTCTTTGTAAAGGGGACTCGAAATGACTCAAAACTAAAATGCTAGGACTTTGGACTCGACTTGAGACTTGTGAGCTTTGACTTCGGACTTGACTCGGCACTTGGATACTCTTGACTCGGGACTTCACTCGGACTTGAGTGCAAAAGACTTAGACTTACTTGGGACTTGCCCAGCAATGACTTTGTCCCACCTCTGATTATAACATTGCTCATCTGATGTAACTTGGCCTGGTGATGTGACCTGTTTGTCTCCATGGAGATAGTTACATTAAATGCCATACTGAAGATCATATCAGGGAAAAAACATGAAGTGGTGAACTCTACCTGTCTATCAGAAAAGTTACACAGTGTACCTTTAAAAATGTGTGTTTAATGCAGGAGAATAAAGATTGCTCAAACATGCATGAATCTCTAACTTCGAGAGGATAAGTTGTAATATGGCCAAGAGCTGTTACAAGTTGATTTTGGCAAACATGTCTCCATTACATTCACCCTTTTAAAAAACTAACCACAAGCCCAGCACTATTGTATTTTCACTAAAAGAATACATAATACACTCACACCTTTCTGCATGGGTTTGCACATTATCCCTGTGTCTTTCCATGTACTCAAGGCAGGTCAGGTTTGCCCATGGTCAAGATATAATATAGATCAGATCGGTTTGAAATGCAGTGGTTAAAGCAAAACCCATTCAAAGTTATAATTTCCTGACAGAAAACCTCAAAGTGAATTTTGTCAGGTGGAGCTCTTACTCTATTACCATCGGTGGTTGCCGTGACCTGGTTTCCCAAGCGTATCATTAAAACCTCCACTGTATTTCTTTTCAACGGAGCACTACTCCGCATACTAATACCTCCCTAACTGTATATTACTTTCTATCAGCGCTCCCCTGTACTCCACCCTTGTGCACTAGAGGCAACGTAACAGCCATCCATCAAGCTCACCCCACCTGTCACTTCCCCATCCGTCTCCCCAGCACTGCCGCCTCAGCTGAAAAACAAACAGAAGCTCCGGTACACACAACACTGTAAACACTCGGCCGGATGAAAAAGAATCCTTCATCTTGGTTTGGAGTACAGTGAGGCTCACGTGGAAAAATAAGACTGCACATACAAAGTGACACACATGCACCTAAGGGAGTCATTCCATTAGACAGCTGTATCCATCATCCGGGCGAGCAAACGTCCAAACAGTCACAGAGTATGACTGGGTGACGCTTCCATTAGCGTACAATGGGAAGTCATATTTGAGTGCACCTAGCATGAGATTGTAACAGGGTTGAGCCTGGTCTCTTTTTATTCAGTGATATGTACAAGTTGGTAGATTGGGACTTTGTGTATCCTTTTTGAGGTTACTAGCCACATACTGGGACCCCATACAGTCCAGTTAATAGTGTGAAGAACAAAAAAGAGCGTGATGGCCTAGTACTGCAGAAGGATGTTTAAATCCAATCAGCTTGCAAATCATGGTACATATTGTATTTATGTCACTGTATTTAATCCATTAGTCATGCATTAGTCTTATAGAGCGCTTTTCTGAATGCTCAAAGCTGCTTTACAATTTCTTGAATTATTCACACGCGGTGGTGGTGGAGGTAAGCTACTATTGCAGCCACTGCCCTGGGGTAGATGAAAGTGAAGCTGCCAGTCTGTGCCATCAGCCCTTCCAACCACTACCATACATACAGCATATTCATATTAAGCAATGTGGGTCAAGGGTCTTGCCTAAGGACACAATAACAGTTTTGCCGCTGGCACTCCATTGTGGCATCTGGAATTCCCGAGGTCTTCCATCCAAGTACTAACAAGACCCAGTCCTGCTTAGCTTCTGAGGTCTGACAAGATCAGGATTTGAGTTAGGCTAAGAGTTTTGGCCACACATACTTAAAAGGTGCACTATGCGGCATCTCTGGTAGGGGGTTTGTCACCTGCTTCCATGAATAAGTTATTGCTTTGCTACTATGGTATTAAACATACAGTATGACTCTCCATAGAGATGAGCAACTGACACCATAAGGCAAAGTTAAAAGTAAGATTTATTTTAAAAAGTGTCCCACACACAGTAATAATGACTGTTTTTCAAGTTAAACAAATTAAACAAATGCAAGATATTATATTTAATGCCACACACTCTGACATGAGGACATGAGTAATTCTGGACAAATTTGCTGGCACTGTAATAGCCTGGATAGCAACTTAGCCTAGAGAAATAGTGTCATGCTGAGCTGATGATTACTGCAGACACAAAGTGCATTTATTCCACAACCAAGACAAAAATTAAAAAAAAATATTAACAAAAGTTTAAAACAAGCATGGCAGTAACCTGCACGCACACACAGCACCTCTTCCTTGACAAAGGTGAGGCTGGCTCCTTTTATAGGCCATCTCCCTTCAATGTTTAAAAAGTCTAAATGTATGCATTAAAACAGTGCTCAAATATTCAATAAAATCTAAGTACAAAAATATATCTCTTTATTAATTTAGCAGTGTTTTTAATGTAAAAATACTAAATGAAAACTCTTTTATTTCTGATCACTGGGGACTTTAACCATACGTCACTCTACACTACTCTTCCCACTTTCACACAATACATCACATTCCCCACGAGAGACAATAAGACTCTGGACTTGTTTTACGCCAATATCAAAGACGCTTACACCTCCGCCCCCCTCCCCCCGCTCAGACGCTTGGATCACTGTCTGGTCTACCTGCTCCCGGAATACACACCCAGGGTGAGAAGAGGACCTGTGCAGAAGAGGTCTGTGAAGCTTTGGACTGACGAGGCCTGTGAGAGTCTGAGAGACTGTTTCTGGAATACAGAGTGGGACATTTTCACTGACTCTTATGGAAACGACATCAACGGCCTGACCCATTACATCACAGACTACATCAACTTCTGCGTGGAGAACACTGCGTGGAGAACACTGTGCCAACCAGGAGGGTACGGGTATGCATCTCCAAGAACCACCCCTGGGTCACCCCTGAGCTTAAAGCCCTCCTGAACCAGAAGAAAAGGGCTTTCAATTCAGGGGACAGAGGAGCAGAAAAGGGTCCAGAAGGAGCTCCAATGGAGGATCCGACGAGCCAAGAAGGACTACGGGAGGAAGATGGAGGAGCAGCTGGCCCAAAACAACGCATGAGACGTGTGGAGAGGACTGAGGAGTATGTCTGGTTTTGGACAGAGTGGCAGAGGGACAGCTGATGGTGATCAGCGCTGGGCGGACGAATTAAACTGTTATTTCAACAGGTTTGATGCGCCCCCCACCCCCTCTGCCCCTCTGCCGACTCCCTCCTCCTCTTCACACCTCCTCGGGGCAGTGGCCACATCCCCCTTCCCCTTCACACGGACCCAACCCAGCACCAGCCCCCCTCCACCACCTCCCACCACCACCCCTTGCAGTCGACCCCAGTCCCACCCTCACTCCCCCCTCTCCATCACACCGGATGAGGTGAGGAGGGAGCTAAGGCGACTCAGACAGGGGAAATCCGCAGGACCTGACGGTATCTGCCCCAGGCTGCTGAGAACCTGTGCAGACCAGCTCTGTGAGGTTCAATCTGAGCCTCAGCCTGGAGAAGGTCCCCGTCCTGTGGAAGACCTCCTGTGTGGTCCTGATTCCCAAAACAACAAACGCCAGGGAACCGGCCCACTACAGACCAGTCGCCTTGACCTCCCATCTCATGAAGACCATGGAGAGGGTGATCCTCAGCCACCTCCGCTCTGTGGTGAGCCCCACCCTGGACCCGCTGCAGTTTGCCTACAAGCCAAACGTAGGAGTAGAGGACGCCGTCATCTACTTGCTGCAGCGGATGCTCACCCACCTAGAGACCGCCGGGAGTGCTGTGAGAGTCATGTTCTTTGACTTCTCTAGCGCCTTCAACACCATCAGGCCGGCGCTGCTGCGGGGGAAGCTGGAGGATGCGGGAGTTGATGGACATCTCGCTTCCTGGACCATCAACTACATCACTGACCGTCCACAGTATGTGCGGCTGCGAGTCAGAGATGGTAGTCTGCAGCATTGGGGCCCCCCAGAGAACTGTCCTCTCACCCTTCCTCTTCACCATTTACACCTCAGACTTCACATACAACACGGACAGCTGCCATCTCCAAAAGTTCTCTGACGACTCGGCCATTGTGGGCTGTGTGTCTGAGGGGAATGAGCTGGAGTACCGCTCGGTCATCAGTGACTTTGTGGACTGGTGTGGGTGCAACCACCTGTGCCTTAAAACCAGTAAGACAAAGGAGATGGTGATCGACTTCAGGAGGAGACCACTACCTCACTCACCGGTGAACATCCAGGGGCAGGACATAGAGACTGTGGACAGTTTCAAGTACCTGGGTGTTCACCTCAACAATAAACTGGACTGGTCCCATAACATCGACGCCCTGTACAAGAAGGGCCAAAGTCGCCTCCACCTCCTGAGGAGACTGAGGTCCTTTGGAGTGTGCAGGCCTCTGCTCAAGACTTTTTATAACTTTGTGGTGGCCTCTGCTCTCCTCTACGCTGTCGTCTGCTGGGCCCCGAGCTGCACAGAACGGGACAGGAAGAGACTTAATAAGCTGGTCAGGAGGGCCAGCTCTGTCCTGGGCTGTCCTCTGGACTCTGTAGAGGAGGTGGCTGAGAGGAGGGTGCTGGACAAATTCATGTCCATCATGGACGACACCTCTCACCCTCTGCACTGGACTGTAGAGGAGCAGAGCAGCTCCTTCAGTAGTCGACTGAGGCACCCTCAGTGCAAGACGGAGCGCTACCGCAGATCCTTCCCACTGCCATCAGACTGTTTAACTCCACTGTATAGGCCAGAGGTGCAATATCCTCTTTTAGATGCTCTCATTGTTGATGCTTGTATTATTATTATTATTATTATTATTATTATTATTATTATTATTATTATTATTATTATTATTATTATTATTATTTTTATCATTATTATTATTATTATTATTTTTATCATTATTATTACTTATTATTATTTTTATTATTACTTACTTTATTCCATCATTGCCTGCATGCACTTTTCTTTCTTGTTCAAACTGTCCTGGAGCTACTGTGGCAAGAAAATTTCTCCTGTGTGAGATCAATAAAGTCTTATCTTATCTCTTATCTCTTTTAGCCAGAACACCTGAGGCAGACAACTAAAGAGTAAGTAAAATCAATTCCATTCACAATTACTTAATTAAATGCACTTATTTCATTTACTCATTTCATTTTCTTTTACAGGTCAGTCACTGAAAAACTATTTTAATCAATTAATCAATAAACATTTAAAACTTTGCATTTGTTTGTCATTATTATCACCTGTTAGCGAGCACAAGGCCTCTGTCATAGACTAGCTACAGGAACCATGGCTGGCATTCAGTCTCTCATTTTTTTCTTTTCAAATCATAAAATAACAAAATCCAAATTCTTGGCTCAAAAGCCTGACATAATTGTTTTTTCTTTTCCCACAATCAGACAAAAGTGAAAACTACCAAAAGAATTAGAAAACAGGAAGGCAGAGGAGCAGGCAATGGCAGAGGGGAAGTGACCAATTTGTGATAAGTCAGCCAAGTCTTCCTAATTAAAGAGTTTTGTTTTGCTTTTTTCACACTACAACACTCTTTAAAACTCATTGTTCTCAGACTGCAGAAAACAACTTTAAAGCACCACATTGGAAAGGGCACAAATTGTTCAGTGATACCCATCTGGAGAAGGTCAGTGGAGATTCAAATTAGGTTTCTGTAAGCCAACAAGATAAAAATAAATAAATAAAATAATATTACCTTCAAGGTAATGCTATGTCCCAGTTCACTCTTTTCATTTTTGTGTCTTTGCTTTTGGGTGTTTAACAAATTTTAGCTTCAAACCAGGGCTAAGGCTAAGTTTAAATTCTCAGACACTTTTTGTTATAATTACGTTTGTGTAGAATCCCTCAGTTGTCCAGGTAGAATCCATGGCAAATGAGAAATTCAATTTGTCAACTGGACAAAAGTTTATTTGGTCGAATTCGTTTTGCAGCTCATCCAAGCTGCTTCTTCAGTTCTGGTCAGAGTGCTGGAGGACACTGCCTATTTCTGTAATTTCTGTAATTTTTCTAATTACAGAAAAAGACTCTGTGGTGAGTCTTTTTTCTGTTTCTTTTATTTCCTTCTATGACTGTGGATGCAAGACAGTCCCCCCACTTCCCTTCATCTCTAACTGGACCTGGAGCTGATGAGAGGGAGACTTGTGTGCAAACAGAGACAATCTTTAACGCCTCTTATACAAAGACTCTAAAAGCTACAGGATCTACAAAGTTTCTCTTACAAAAACAAAAAACAAAAAAAAACTGACTGAAGTAAATTCAGATATAAGCTGGCCATAACCAAGACACAAATAAAAGACACAGGTATTTGATCAAACAACCTCAACCAATAACTTTCTTCACAAAAACAAGAGGAATGGTGTGAACTGGTTATGCTGTAAATATTGTCATTGTTGTTTGAATCTTGGTCTGTAAATATCATGTGAATATCTTTTTGTGTAAATCTGTTAATGGTCAACTTTAGCAAAGACCTCATCTCAGGTTTAGCTTTCCCCCACTCAAACTTAAGTGGGTGGTTACAACCCTAAACGCACTGGTCATCATTGAGCAGAATCAATTCAGTTCAAGGAAACAGTTCAACAAAGGAGTTCATCTCAGACTTTGACCTGAGAGGACAGAGAAATGGGGAGACACAGAGCAGCTCCTTATCTTCTCTGCTGGACACAGAACATTCAAGAAAGAACGAGAAGTTAAACTTCAGGTTCTTCCTTCCTCTCTGCCTTTTGATTTAATTGGCCTTAATCTGTGACCAGTGTTGCTCTCCAGACCTCATGGACATTAGAAAGGTGTCTTCTGCTCCTCTTTAAACAGAGGATATAGCATTCCTTCAGTGTGATGCTACCTGAGCCTGGAGTTATTGTTTAGATATCGTGGCCTCCGTCCATCTCAGCTCGTTTGATTCTTCAGACCAGACGCCCTGAGGACTTCAGACCTCCAAACCACTAGACTCTTCTGGTCGTATGAGCACACTTCACAAAATGACTTAATTGATCAAATTAGACTCAACACATAACAATCCAATCTTTAGACACCAGTCTAGAGTAGTCTACACTCATTTGCATTATAATTTTCATATCTAAATGCTGTCTGCTTAAAGGGATAGTGCGTTTTTGTTTTGTTTTTTTAAATGTGAATCTGTATGGCGTCCCCTTCAGCAGTGTCGTCCATTAACACTGACTTACCGCTGACCGTGTCCTCTGAGCCCAGTTCTGCTCCGGTTCTGTAGCTCACGAAAGTAGGTCCGGTAAGTTAGCGGGGACATTTAATAAAGCTTGTTTTTCTTCTCAAAACAATATTTGTCCAAAAAGTGATATATTTGCATTACAAACAGTTGTCCACGAAAAATTCAGCAGTCTAATTCACTCGATGCTATTTTCTCTCGAGTCATATGATCGCCTATTAGTATTATTAGCCTGTTCACTTGTAAACATCCGCTTACACGGTCAGCGGTAAGTCAGTGTTAATGGACGACACTGCTGAGGGGATGCCATACAGATTCACTTTTTTTTTTTTAAAGCACTATCCCTTTAACTTGGTCAATACATGTCAGTAAATATTCATAGACCACAATTTGCTTTAATGATTAGTGATATTTCCAAATATGGGTCACTGATATGGACAAGAATTTATGAACCTTTAGAACAATTGTTTAATAAATGAATGAATGAATTATTAATTCATTAACTTAGGTAATTGATTATACTGGATTGGTAATATTTCTCAACATTTGTTGAGTGGTGCTCCAAACTCTACACTCTCATGAGTCCTGCTTTAACTTACTGAAAATAACTGAACTATTTGGTACCATGCATTTCAAAGCATAATTAGGTGTCTGAACTACACAGTTTGTAAACAAGTAGTTTATAAGGAGTAAACACTTAGGGAGATATTCTTGCAACATTTCATTAAAAAGATTTTTAATAGCCCTTGCGAGCAATCCACCATTTTATGTATTTGTAATATTTTCTATGCCACAGCACTGTGAGCTCAGAGCCCACTAGAACGCAGGGTAGTATTCAGCTGTAGCAGAATGTGACGGCCTCCAAATTAAAGGGTGTGTGCCAGGGTGACCTCAGGGCCTAGCCACTGTTAGCAGTGTTCTGCCTTTGAATGGGGCTTACTGCGTTACAGCGTGACATGTGTGACATCCCCCCAGACTGTTTTCTGTTAGGTGTCTTGTGTGTGATTAAAGTAATCGTTCTAAAGAGCATTTCTGAATGTGAAAGAGCATGTGCAAATGCAGGGATCCTTTAAAAAAAAAATGAAGCTTTTTAAAAGGTTTCCTTTCATAAATTCACCTTGACAACAGGCACAACTAGTATCACATTAAAGGGTTTCCTTCAAGAGTGTAATTCTTCTTTACAGGGATTATCCGAAAATGGGCAAAGTATACACATTTAAATTACACACACACAGACACACACACAAACATGACAAAGAATAGAAAATCCAATACACACACACACACACACACACACACACACACACACACACACACACACACACACACACACACACACACACACACACACGTGTAGCCAGACTGAACTAAACTTGCACTAAACTGGATCACAAAGCCATGAGGGTTCATGTCTCCGGGTCCTGTCTAGTACATACTTTAATCTGCATCTGGGTGTCCAGAAAGACACTATATCAATACAAATTAAAATCTGGCGAGTACAAACTGTGATAAAAGATGCTTAAGTAGGCTATTCTTGCATCCCAACATGAGGTAAGCTCTTAAAAGTGTAGCTCTGAAGTGTTCTGCAGTGTTCAATTACAGTGTCCAGCTCCAGTGAAGAGCAGCTGTCCAGCCAGTGGTGATTGTAGACATTAGCAGTCCAGTCTCTCTGACAGAAGTCCCATATAAACTTTAATAGGCTGACAGTATGCGGCAGAAGACTTGTATATCATTGCTCCGGTGGGCATGAACTCTGACCTCACTCTGCCCCGTGAGTCACCGCCTGCCAGCAATAGGACTCATATGTGGTTTTAATATGATAGTGAGTGACAAGGCAAACTGCCGAACCGAGATTTCTCATCATCAGAACAGGCAATGGAGAAATCTGACTCATCCCTAACATGGAAAGATGACGCAACAACCTCCATAGGCACATATTGACAATGTGATGTACTAATTAAACCTGTCCAAAAGGATGTGAGGTCACTGCCACTGGATTGGCTTATGAGTTTGTTAGACACAATTTAAAGGTCCTGTACTACACGAATTTGACTCTTGTGAGCTTTAAGCCATGCCATAATGTTGGTACCTCATCAAAAAACAAAAACAACAAAAAAAACATTCCTGGAGTTGTGTTTTGTTTCATTCACACGTTTGAGTAATCCTTTATTAGTCTGTCTATATTTCCAAGGCACAAAATGCTCTGTTTCATCAAGCATAAAGCAGTCGTTTTCAAGTTAACAGCTGCCTTTTGTTTAGTAAAGACTGGCAATTCTAGGACTGAAATTATCGGTAACACTTTATAATAACGGTTGCTTATAAAGCATTAGTAACACTTAGTAAATGATTAACTAATTACTACTAATTATTTTACAAAACATTCACAAATATTTGTTAATGAGTAACAAATACTACACTAATAGCATTAGTAACACTTAGTAAATAATTAACTAATTATTTTAACAAAACATTTACAAATATTTGTTAATGAGTAAGAAATATATTAACAAATATTTGTTAATGAGAAACAAATACTACTGTTATATCTGTTATTCCTCATTTGAAAAACATTAGTCAACGATTACGTAATGATGAAATGAATAATAATTAAACCTTTACAAACATTTAAATCTTTTAGTAAAAACAAACTGTTTCAAACAAGTTCACTTTCCTCAAATGAATTGTGCATTATTTGTAGACTTTGTCAAATTTTTAGAATATTATTTATAAATAGTTTGTATACCATTTTTAAGTAATGCATAGCTACATTATTATTGCATTAAGATTAGATTGTAAATCATTAAGTTTGGTCAAAATGAAAGCCAAGAAAACATGTCAAGAAAACATTAAACATTTATTGATTACTTGTTCATATGTGGCTAAGGTTCTGTTAATTACATCATTACAAATGATTTATTAGTGTTTACAACTTATTAACAAAGCTTTTTGAATCCGCTAGCCGGAAGCGAAAACACATCGGTGATCATATACAAAAACTTACCTCAACATGTGTAACTCACTATTACTTTTAACAAATGATCTGTTCATGTCTACAAACTATTAACAAAGCTTTTTGGACCCGTTAAAGGTCCCATGACATGGTACTTCTTGATGCTTTTATATGGCTCCTTAATGGTTCCCTAATACTGTAAATGAATCCTTCTTCAAAATCAACACTCAGTGCGTGAGATATGACTCTGACAGTCTTCATGAGGCTAGATACAATATGTGTCTAAAATGCTTTATTGTGGGTGTTGCTGCTTCAGTGCAAATGAGAAGGACAGAGAGATTGGCTAAGGAGCGGGGGGGGGGGGGGGGGTGGCTCCTCTCTTCCGTGTTTAACACAGGAAGACAGATGGGAGACTTTGCAATGAAAAAAAAGCATATTTACACAGAAAATAAAATTAAACCACTGGTATTTCAGAGGTCCAGAGGGTCGGGTAAGGGACTTGCGAGCCTAGAAACACTCGGACGTGCCTCCAGGCAAATAAAAAAACGCATTTCGCATTGTAGCGCATTCACAGTCCAAACTCTATGGGCGGGATATACAGGGACGCTGAGCGGAGACAGAGGGAGGGGCTGGAGCTGCATTTGCCGATCTGACGTCAAAAAGGTGCCTTGTCCGAACTCGCCCGTTTCAACACTGGTTTTGTGTAATGCAGAAAAGGACCACAAATGCTCAGTTTAGACATTTCGCAACTTTTAGCCAGGGAAGGGGGGCCTAAACAGGGTAGGGGAGCTCACATTAACGTTCAAAAACCTCAGAAAGTGAAAATTTCATGCCATGGGACCTTTAATTTAAAGTGAAAACACATCCTCATATACAAAAGCTTACTTCAATATGTGTAACTCATATTACTTTGAACAAATGATCTGTTCATGTCTACAAACTATTAACAAAGCTTTATGTATGGAGATAATTTTGTCTCATAAAGATTTGTATAAATAAAAAAGATATATATAAATATAAATACATTTATAAATATTCAAACACAAAATACAAATACAAAAACGTGACATACAAATAAATGATAGAATGTATATAAATACACAGGCATTTGTAAATATATTTTCGAGATTTGTAAATATATTTTCGAGATTTATAAATATATTTTCGAGATTTGAAAACAAATGTAGTTGACTTTCTATGTGGAGTCATTTGTGGATCCATTTTTTGCTTTCATGTCGATGACGCAATTGTGAGACAGTCCTAGCGCAAACCACGATTTGTATAAATAAAAAAAGATATATATATATATATATATGAATACATTTATAAATATTCAAACACAAAATACAAATACAAAAACACGACATACAAATAATTGATAGAATGTATAGAAATACACAGGCATTTGTAAATATATTTTCGAGATTTGAAAACTTTCTATATGGAGTCTGCATTTGTGGATCCATTTTTTGTTTTCGTGTCGATGACATAATTGTGAGATAGTTCTACCACAAACCACGATTCGCAAATAAATGTCACCGGATTTGAATACAAATAGCCTTCACTGGACATCCAGCAGATGGCAGTGTTGAGCAGCTTGTGTACCTGGTCAGGTGGTGAGGGCTGGTGCTCAGAGGCGTTGTGCGTAGTCAGTCAGTTCGGCACTGTTAGCGGAGGCCTGAGTTTTGCCCAAAATGATATCCAGGTCGCTTTCCACTCGACTTTCCACTCGAGCGAGTCTCATTTACTAAAGAGCAACTATGATAAAAGGAGAAATTCACTCATTCACACATCTAAAGAGCAACTACCGACAAGCTGCTCAACACTGCCATCTGCTGGATGTGCAGTGAAGGCTATTTGTATTCAAATCCGGTGACATTTATTTGCGAATCGTGGTTTGCGGTAGAACTGTCTCACAATTATGTCATCGACACGAAAACAAAAAATGGATCCACAAATGCAGACTCCAATACATTTGTTTTCAAATCTCGAAAATATATTTACAAATCTCGAAAATATATTTACAAATGCCTGTGTATTTATATACAGTCAATCAATTATTTGTATGTCGCGTTTTTGTATTTGTATTTTGTGTTATGTATTTATTTTTATATATATCTTTTTTTATTTATACAAATCGTGGTTTGCGCTAGGACTGTCTCACAATTACGTCATAGACACGAAAGCAAAAAATGGATCCACAAATGCAGACTCCACATAGAAAGTCAACTACATTTGTTTTCAAATCTCGAAAATATATTTATAAATCTTGAAAATATATTTATAAATCTTGAAAATATATTTACAAATCTCGAAAATATATTTAGAAATGCCTGTGTATTTATATACATTCTATCATTTATTTGTATGTCGCGTTTTTGTATTTGTATTTTGTGTTTGAATATTTATAAATGTATTTATATTTATATATATCTTTTTTTTATTTATACAAATCTTTATGAGACAAAATTATCTCCATATTTATGGACCCGTTAATTTAAAGTGAAAACACATCCATATACAAAAGCTTACTTCAATATGTGTAACTCACTATTACCCTTTACAAATGATCTGTTGATGTTTACAAATGACTTTTGCATTCCCTAAATCTACCCTTCCTGTACACATTAAAAGTATAATATACTGATTTTTTTTTTTCAAGTCACAAAATAAATAAATAAATAAAATTAAGGCACACAGGGCATAGTCAAACACACAATTAACAATGTGAAACTGCTGAGAAACTACAAACAATTATCTGTGACTGTAATTAACTATAACTCTGTTCACACATCTTCTTTTGGTCCTTCCGGTGCTTACTGTGCCTCTTCTTCTTCTCCCCAACACATCATGAGCGGGATAAAGAGGATGATGTCTCTGAGGAGCTCGATGAAGAGTCTGACATCTCAGAGTAGGACAGAGTCCTACAGCACTGCTTTTTTTTCTTGTCTATTGCAGAGGAAAATGCATAACGTTAAAACACAGTTGTGACATCATCACTTTGTTTCTTGTGATGTATGATATAGTCAGTATGTACAAAACTTGCTTGATTGCCAGGCAACTAAGTGTTTTACAACATGTATTTGTTATTGTATGATTATTGTATGATGATGTGTGTCTGTGTTCACAGCTGGGCTTACACTGTGTGATTTTTGGCTCATTTTGAGATGATTTTTCACTTGTGCAACTATTTTGGGGAATAGGTTTCATATTTGTTTGAAAACGTTTGGTTGGTTGGTACATTACACATAGAGTGTATCATTGTTACTCTTTATTATGTTTGATCAAAGGAGAAGTTCAATTTGTCAACTGGACAAAGTTTGTTTGGTTGAAAACGTTTCGCCGCTCATCCGAGAGGCTTCGTCAGCTCTGGTTATTGTACTGGTTAGACCCTGCTTATATCTAGCTGCCGGGAGGCGCGTCCTACAATGACAAAGCTCTGAAAACGATCCCCCCTAATCTGTCCCTTTGTTTTTTAAATTACTCTGACGGCTAGTTTAGACCCCCTATTCAACGTCTAACGACCCTCTCCACCCCTCTGCCCTGGCTCTGTTTGACTGGTCTAAGAATCGCATTATAAATGGGAGACAAGTTATGTCTCACTCCCCCATTTCTGTTTAATGACAGATTCTCTTTTTTGACAAAAATAGCCTCTTTAACCCCCCTCTCAAACCAGTTCTTTTCCCTGGCTAAGATCTGAACCTCACTGTCCTCAAAAGAATGGCCCGTGGCTTCTAGGTGAAGATGTACAGCAGATGCCGGTCCACTCTGGCACGCCCGCCTGTGTTGGTACATCCTCTTGTGAAGTGGCTGTTTTGTTTCCCCAATGTAGCGCTCACTGCAGTCTTCACTACACTGAATGGAGTAGACCACATTGCTTTGTTTGTGGCTCGGTGTTCTGTCCTTTGGGTGGACGAGTTTTTGTCTTAAAGTGTTTGTGGGTTTGAAATAAACTGGAATTTCATATTGTCTGAAAATCCTCTGTAGTTTTTCCGAAACGCCGGCCAGGTACGGAATCGCTACCCCTTTCCTCCTGGGTTCGGATTCTCTGTTGTCTTGTTTCTTGCCCTTGTCTCTCTTGGTTTTGTTGACAGCCCATTTAGGATATCCACAAACAGAGAGGGCTTCCTGCACATGTTGCTCTTCTTTCTCCTTACCCTCTGTGCTTGTGTGCCAGTTGACAAATTGAACTTCTCCTTTGATCATGGATTCTACCTGGACGACTGAGGGACTTTTCACACATCTTTATTATGTTGTTCTTCCCCAGTAATTCACAGGTCATAAAATAAAGCTCTAATAAAATAAAGCTCTAATTTAACTACAATACTTACACTATGAAAACTCCTTCCAAAGAGAGTCCCTTTCTAGTTTTCAGTTGGGGCTGTTGGTGCATGACAGACAAAGAAGGGGAGAACATGTCAATAGTTTTCCTTAAAACTGTACAGTACATAGGGCATCCCTTTAACCCATTATCTTTTTTTTTTTTTAACCTTGCCTCCATTTTTCTCTTTCCATTTTAAAGTCTGTACTGACATGACAAACTCATGTTTGTAGCCAGTTGGCAAGACTTCAGTCAAATCAAAACTTTATTTATAAAGCACTTTTCATACAAAAAATGTAACACTAAGTGCTTTACAGTGATCAAAACAACCCACATTTCCTTCAACCCATCCAACCAGCCCTCCACAGCTGCCTGACACCACACAACTAAATAACCCAAATACAGTGTTGGGAGCTGCAGAATCTTCGGCCAATCAGAGTGATCTCATCTAATGGTACAGTGGTACCTCACCTTACGAACGACCCAACAAACGAAAATTCCAAGTTACGAAACGCCTTCACGGTAAATTTTGGTCTCTAGATAGATAAATTCAAGTTACGAAACTCGAAATCTCAAAAATTCAAATAATGCTCAGCCACACACATACGCTTTTCTCAGACTGGATTTAAACTTTTCTCACATTTGTCTCTGTTTAAACACTCAAACTTTCATAGATTTTCAACAAAATGTATTAATAGTGAAGCGTGGGGGGAAGGGGGAGGGTGGAGAAGTGTTCGCGCGGACACGTGTGATAGCGCATGACCCGGCGCGGGGCTGCGAGGACGAGACCCGTGCTCAAACCGTGCCTCCTCTAAAACAGGATTAAACCAGGTCTGAACCAGGTCTAAGCCAGGTCTAAACCAGGTCTGAACCAAGTCTAAACCAGGTCTAAACCAGGTCTAAACCAGGTCTAAACCAGGATTAAACCACCGCGGCTCTTACCTGCGTTCGTTCATGCGCTCGGACTGCGTGCGGTCCCCTCCTCGCTGCGGTCCCCTCCTCGCTGCTCGCCTCAGCTGTGACTCGTGAGAAACCAGTAAATAGACCCGCACGCGGCGCTTTAATCCACCTGGTCCAGTCCTGGTTTAGTCCAGGTTTAGTCTTGGTCCAGTCCAGGTATAGACCTTGTTTAGACCTGGTTTAGTCCACGTTTAGTCCTGGTCTAGTCTCTTCTAGCCAATCAGGACCCAGAACACAGTGTTACACTATAAAAAAAAGTTACACTATAAAAAAAAAACTTGGAACGGGGCCTTAGAACGAATCAGGCTTTTTCCATTGAAATAGCTACTCAACTTACGAAAAATTCACGTTACGAAACCACTTCTGGAACGAATTAATTTCGTAAGGTGAGGTACCACTGTATAATATAATATGCCTATGATTATAATTATTTATTCAGACGTAATAACAATGCAAAAATAATATGATCAAATTGTTTTTAAAACACGAGGCCTGAATTAATTATAGATAATTATTTGTATTTTTAGGTCTGATTGGTTGAGTGGGAGGGACCATGCGTGTCGTAATATCTCCTTTCATTGGCTCTTTCTGGCGAGATTAAATTGATTATTTGTTACTCATTAACAAATATTTGTTAATATATTTCTTACTCATAAACACATATTTGTAAATGTTTTGTAAAATAATTAGTTCATTATTTACTAAGTGTTACTAATGCTATTAGTGTAGTATTTGTTACTCATTAACAAATATTTGTTAATGTATTTCTTACTCATTAACAAATATTTGTAAATGTTTTGTAAAATAATTAGTAATAATTAGTTCATTATTTACTAAGTGTTACTAATGCTTTATAAGCAACTGTTATTATAAAGTGTTACCAAATTATCCAAATGATTGAAGTAGAGGTAAGATCGGGCCTAAAAAATCCAGCCCGACCCGGCTCGCGGATATTAAAGACCGACCCGGCCCAAGCCCGACCAATTAACTTGATTTGCAGGCCCGAGCCCGAAGCAAACCCGAAATTTCATATTTTATTTGTGAGGAGGAGGGAGGAGGAGGGGTCTTGCGGAGGGGAAGATTATTAAGAGGGCGGCGCTCTGGCTCTGCGGCTCCTGTTTAGTAGTTGAATAGCAATTACATTACAGCGCCTTCTCTGTTTTATCCAAATTATTTATTTTAAAACAAGTATTCCTTAGTTTAGTATCCACACATCGTTTTAGTATACATTTTTATAAACATATATTTATTTTAAAAAAGTCACCGAGAGAGAAGCCCGGCCCGACCCAACCCGAAGCAATGATTGACAATTTAGGCCCGACGGGTTGGGCTCGGGCTTGAGCTTAAGATCTTACCTCTAGATTGAAGGTGTATGGAGTTTAAAAACACATTGGAGCACTATGTATTACCACATGAAATCACAAGTGTTTGAGAGAAGAACTTGGCTTAAATATGCAGGGTTTGTGTGTTAAACATGTGTGATTGAAAAAATACAATTCTGGGTATGTTTGTGATGAGCAAACAATATTTTAATATAGATCAGAAAATAGTACCATATAGGCCCGAACAATGTGCATGTGAATAGAGCTGTCATAGAAATTGATTTTTTGTTCCAGTCCAGGCCCAGTCAAAAGCAATTAACATGACATACTGGAGTCAGTATTTTAGTAATATAATACATTTTACATTGATTAGCATTATCATCATTTGATCATGTCAACTCTGGATACTCTCACCTTTTAAGATTTTGCCAATAAACCTGCAAATTTGGTATTAATAGCTTTGATAGAGTTGAAATCCTTTTTGCTCACTGTCCTAATTCAGTCCCCATAGATGTGTATGGAAAATATGTTTTTTCAGTTTAATGCGTTAATTCGATTCATTAATTACACTGCAAATTAACACGTTATAAAAATGAACGCAATGAATTATGAGTGGCAATTCAATGCGCGCACATTTTAAATTTGGCGTGCGGCGAGCAAATCGCTGCCAAGGCCTTTGAACGGCAAGTTTATTTAGAAAAAGAACGAAGACGGGACTATCAATAAGAACACGGTGATTTGTAGCTTTTGTCAAAAAGAATTTTCCGATCACTGAAGCTGCTCCAGCCTAACGGATCATTTGAACGACAAACACGTCCGGACAAGTTCCATTGTTACCGGTGATAGTGCGAGCGTGAGCGCACTTCACCAAACCACGCTGGCAGAATTTAGGAAAGCGAACACTTGAAAACCGACCAACTCAATCACAAAGTGGGTTCGTTCGCTCGCTCACTCTCAATCTCTCTCTCACACATACTCTTAAAATGCACTTAATTACACTAATTAATTCCAAATAATGTAATTAATTTGATTAATTTTTCACCTGACAGCATAGTTTTTCCCCAACAGTGCTGTCTGAACAATCGTGCATTCAAGTATAACACAGATTTTGTCACATATTATGTTAGATTGTATGTGACTAATAGTTTACATGGTTGTAAATCATAAATCATTGGCCCTGTACTGTCTGGTAAGAATACTTTGAATTAGTATTTAGTTACAGAATACTGAATACCTGTATTATATTCCAGATGAAATTCCATTACATGAGGCAATCAGTGTACTGAGTTCTGAATACTTGGAATATTTTTTTACATTGGGTTGCATTTAAATTATAGTGTATAAAGATAAACATTGTATAAACAACAGCCTTAAATTGGTACCACCATTTTTAAAGCATTTTCTGTTACTCACTGGAGATGGAAAAATCACAAATGCCTCACCGCAATAGCTGGGTTTTCTATTTTTCTCAGTGATAATGTGCAGTGTGAAAAACTTACATGATCAAATACTGTATTGTATTTTGATTTTAGAACAGTAACTATATTCTGAATACCACTAAATGCAAAAGGAACTGCACTAGAATACAGTTAAACAAAATTAGTATTGAGAATATGTATTCTTTGTACATGTATTCAGGTATTCCCCACACTGTGTATGAGTAATTACATACAGTTTTCACCTTATATTGATATTGGTTTGTTTGTTTATCGTTTTCATTCAGTGGCCAAATGTGCATTATAATTTATAATATCTATTGTTTTGATGTTTGTTATTCATGAACAGACTGATACTGAGCAGACAAGTGAATCCACTGGATACACTGCATGTCTCAGTGGACTGGTGGACTATACAGAAGTTAGAGCTGCCCTCAGGCTGCAGAGTCTCTTTGCTTTCGTGGTCTGTGAAATTTCGATTATGCACCAGTGTCCTCCACATCCAGCTTCAGGCGAGTTGTTTTCTAGTAACAAAAATATCGTGGTTACTTTAAAACACGATTAACATAATGAAATGTCATGCTTATTAGCTCAAAACCATTTGTTATTCACAATTTATTCACAAAATGTTTCGACTGCCATCCAGAGGTCATTTTCAATCAGTTTTAAATATATTTAGAATAAGTCCTAGTCTTCTGTTATGATTATACTTTAGATTCTTATGTACAGACCTCTTTTTCAACTCACACAGAACTATAATAAAATCTGGAAGATGAACCCAAGATGGTGTCGTATTGTTTTCAATGCGCATGAGCCCCCATCCCCCCAAATTTTTCTCTCTTCTGCATTATTTCCTCAGTTCGGGCTAGCACCTCCTACCCATGTAATGTCAATAACATGCATTCGTTTTGACTAATCACAACAATAGCTGCTAGAGCTGAGCTAACACGGGCTCAGTAGGGGCCAGGCTATAAGACAAACTTTTAGGTGCTTTGAGGAGTTATGTTTTGAAAAGAGACAAGAATGTCTACAAAATCCGAGCTTTGTGAAAGTTGTCGATGCCCTGCCAGCCGAACACAGGCAGTTTGAATTCCCCCCAAAAATGCAGTGCGCTCTTATTATACAACAGCTCTGGAAAAAAAATAAGAGACCACTGAATTTTTTTCTGAAATCAGCATCTCTACATGTATTACAGCCATTCCATTCCAGCGTCTGTTGAATTCCAACACAAACACAAAGCTGAGCTACTTTAGTTCTTGCACCAGGAGTGGAATAAAGTCACCCAAGAACAATGTGAAAAACTTGTGGAGAGCATGGCCAAGACGCATGAAAGCTGTGATTAAAAATAAGGGTTATTGCACCAAATATTGATTTCTGAACTCTTCTTAAAGATCCCATGACATGGCACTTCTTGATGCTTTTATATGGCGCCTTAAAGGAAAAGTAACGTTTTTTTTTACAATCTGAGCCTTCTTTCGGCAATAAAAGAAGTAGTTTTACTCACCCATAGCAGTTTGGTGTCAATTGGAGTGGTATCGCAGAAGTTATGTTGGAGCCGTTCTGTTCTACTAATGATCCCGTATCCCTTAGCATGGTGCTCGTATCATATGCTTGGGGCATTACTTTGCGCTCTCCAAATAACACAAACTTTAGCACTTTTCAAATCATAGAAGATCGCTGTGTCAGGGTAGACTTTTAGTGGATTCCAAAACGGCCTGAAACCCGATATCCAGCTATAGTTTAATTTGATGACGTCATCAGAGAGGACAGTGCGCATGCGTGAACTCAGCTGTTTTGTAAACACCGCTAGTCCGAAAGAAGCTAACACCGCTCTGAACTTTACTTTTCTGTTGCGATATCGGGTTTCAGGCCGTTTTGGAATCTACTAAAAGTCTACCCTGACACAGCGATCTTCTGTGATTTGAAAAGTGCTAAAGTTTGTGTTATTTGGAGAGCGCAAAGCAGTTCCCCGAGCACTCATGCTAACGGATACGGGATCATTAGTAGAACAAAACGGCTCCAACATAACTTCTGCGATACTGCTCCAATTGACACCAAACTGCTATGGGTGAGTAAAACTAATTGTTTTATTGCCGAAAGAAGACTCAGATTGTAAAAAACGTTACTTTTCCTTTAATGGCTCCCCAACACTGCAAACGAATCCCTCTTCAAAATCAAGACTCAGTGCATGAGAAAGCCTCGTGAACACAGCCAGAGCCAAAAACATCCCTCTCAAACACTCCATTATGGGCGTTGTTGCTTGAACGCAAATGAGGAGGACAGAGACAGGCCAGTGCAGCAGGAGGGCCGTGGCCAAACTCTCCGCTCTTTCCTCTTCAGCGGCGCGATGCACGCTGGCTCCACTTCCACGTTTATGCGCGGAGGAAGATATGAGATGATTTCCATTGAAAAATAAACACATTTCCACAGAAAATAAAATTAAACCACTGCTGTTTCAGAGGTTTAGTGGCTCGGATAAAAGACGTCCGAGCCTGGAAACACTCTCACGTGCCTCCAGGCAAATAAAAAAACGCATCTCGCATTGCGTTGCTTGTTTGCGGTCCAAACTCTCGTGAGTTCCATAGACGGTGGGTAGACATCCAGACGGGGGAGTATGACGTCAGAAATTTCCCTTGTTCAGAATCGCCCGTTTGGGCTGTCTTTTTTTCAAACGCAGAAAAGGATCGCAAATGCTCAGTTTACACATTTCGCAACTTTTAGCCATGGGGGGGTAGGCCCTAAACAGGGTAGGGGAGCTCACACTAACGTTCAAAAACCTCAGAAAGTGAACATTTCATGCCATGGGACCTTTAAGTGTAAACATTAGTATTATGTTGTTTTAAAATGAATTTGATCTTGTTTCTTTGCATTGTTTGAGAATTGAAAACATGTATCTTTTTTTGTTATTTTGACTATTTGTTATTTTCTGCAAAAATGTATAACAATAATGTTTTTATTTGGAATTTGGGGGAAATGTTGTCAGTAGTTTATAGACTCAAACAAAAATGCTCCTTTTGCCCAAACACATACCTATAAGTAGTAAAATCTGAAAAACTGATAATTTTGCAGTGGTCTCTTATTTTTTTACAGAGCTGTAGATCGATGTCTCACTGCACTCTGCCGCCTCAGTAGTGTCAGGTGATGCTGCTGTGATCTGTCTGGTCATCTGATTGAAACAGATTTTGGCACTGTTCCGACTTGGTGCAGTAGTATGACAACACCATCTGCAGTCATCTTCAGAATCTAGGTGTGTGGAAGTTGGTCTTGTGGGTGTTTCTGGATCTTGATGGACTGCGTGATCAACACTGGTGCTTGTTGCTTTTAATCTATATCTGAACGAGAAAACGTCTGATATTTTACTTCTGGGTAATTCCTTGATTCTATAAGGTAATAATTAGATCACAGATGTGGTTAAATGAGGATTTGTGCATGATATTAGCATTGCTCTATGAAATCCTCACAGATGTGCCAATTAATTTGTGCTTTGGGATTAAAAATATGTCTTTAGTACTTTAACTCAAGAGTTTGCTGGCATCAAGCTGCTTTTGAAGAACACACAGAGAAAAAAAGGCTTTAAAAACATGTTGACAGGCAGATCAGAGGAGTGAATGTAGGTTATGCACTGGAATTCTTCGCTATATGCTCAAGTCAATTATTTATATTTTATAGACATTCTTTTTTCTTCCTGTTTTTTGTTCTCTTTTGTAATGTTTTGAGTCACGGCGCCCTCTCTGGCTCGCGCAGCCGTGTTCTGATTGACAAGTGAGATAGTGTTTGCCTATCCTCTGCCTGACCTTCAACTTGGCTAACACAAATATACAGAAGCAGCACTCAGGCCGACTGCTAATGGATGCTACCTCTGCTGACAGGGCCCTCTGGGAGATGCACAAAGCTAAGAGGAAGAATACCACCGGACAAAATGTTACAAATGTTCAATATATACAGCAATTAACAAAAAGGCAGCTTCTGTGGCCAAGATATTATATTATGTTATAGTCCAGCAGCTCCAGTGGAAGTGAGTTTCTCTTTTGTGACAAAAATCTGAACCTGGCTGGTTTAAATGAAGCCTCACAGTTTGTGCAAGCAGACATGGTGCGGCCACAAACGGGACAAGGATATTTGGTATTTATTTGTATTGTGCATTTTTTTGTGCCAACTGCTTGTATATTTTTTATTTGACAGTGTAGAAGTTAGAAACACAGGCGCACACATTGGCAAACACTGCCAAAAAAAGTTTTAAGAATATCTGAAAACTCAAGAAAAAAAAAAGGTTACAAACCAGAAAATTTCAGAAGCTGTGATCAATGCAAGTGTTGTTCCTTTTTAGTTGTTTTGAGATTTAATACAAAATCAGCTCACCTGCTTTTTATGGTTAAATTGTTTTAAAACAAAGCTCAGATTAAAGTCAGCTTCAAACAGAGCAGTGCCTACAGTTAGCACCACACCCCCAGGGAAAGTTAATGACATCAGCTGCAAAGTATCGACTACAACTAAATGAGATAAAGATAAGATATCTGGTGTTTGTCCCACAATGGGGGAATTCTAATGTTGCAATGCGCAGTTCAAGAACATCAAGAGAATAGAAATAGGGACTGACATTAAGAGAAATAACTATTAAATAATAATAATAATAATAATAATAATAATAATAATAATAATAATAATAATAATAATAATAATAATAATAATAATAATAATAATAATAATGCATTTGTTTTATATAGCACTTTTCTGGACACTCAAAGATACTTTACAGAGCATTATTCATTCACTCCACTGTCAGTGATGGTAAGCTACTATTGTAGCCACAGCTGTCCTGGGGCAGACCGACAGAATCGAGGCTGCCAATCTACGCCATTGGCCCCTCCAACCACCACCATCACTCATGCACAACCACTTTCATACTAGGCAGGTGCCTTGCCTAACGATACGACAACAGTTTTTGTGACTAGCGCCCCACTGTGGCACCTGATTTTCCCAGCGGTCTCCCGTCCAAGTACTAACCAGGCTTAGGTTAACATGCTTTAGCTTCTGAGATCTGATGAGATCAGGTCTTGACAAGCTGGTATGGCCACATAAATAAATATTAGTTTAGTTTAGTTTAGTCTTTATTTGAAAAGGGACAATGTGCAGAGACATTAAGCTCATAAAACAAAGATGATCTGCACCAGATTATAGCTACATAGCTAGTTTCCATCTGCAGTCCCTATTACATTAAAAATTACAGTAAAAAATCTCAATCAACAATAAGAAACATTCACACTGACACATTCTCACACCACACAGGAACACAGATAAAGACACTCTCACATAGTCACACACTCATGTTCAATGCAAAATACCATACAAGGCACACATTTGAAAATAATTACAAGTATTTACAAAATCTTCATCTTTTAAAATTCATACTGCCCTACCATTCTACATTTCGTTTGTATCAGTCTTTATGTAGCCTATTGTATATCAAGTAACAATAGAGATGCTGTTATATAAAAAATAGTGTTGACAGGCTTGATTGTTCTCCAGCCACTTTTTAATATTAGAAAACAAAATTACATTTTAACACAACACAATATAATAAAATATAAGGCTGTCATATAAAATATAAGTCCACAGAAATAATTCAGTATTTTATTGAATACTTGTTTTATTTCAATTTTCAATATTCTGAATATAAGCCATGTCACCCACTTTAGAATAGAAATACTATAGTTCAAAATGTCACCAAATTGAACTTTTAATGGGCTGTTGTGAATGGTTTGTGGTGAAATCCATTTGCACAAAAAGGGCAAACCTATTTTTTTTATTCTTTTGTACACTTTTATAGAGATACTTAACAACAGAAATCGCAGCAGAATGGCTAACATAACTGAAAGCTTTTTTACAGCAGATACTCCGAGTGCTGTGAAGGTCAGGATGCACACTGGACTCAAATGTCTTCTGTATCCTTGAAGACATACATTTTCTAATATCTACAACCTCAAAGCCTTCTTGTTCCTTATTTTTTGTACATAGTGACAGACTACAATCATTCCGTCTACAGAGTAAGATATCTACTTCCTGCAAACAAACCTGTGTATAAATATGATCTTTATTCGTCTCTTCTTACAGCCACATGTGGGAGCGTGCAGGCCTGGTGCGCACATGGGTAAATGATGAGCTCAAATAGAGGTACATGCTGTCATCACTTATTTATTACACGTCTGTCATGATTCCAAAAATAGCACCACTGAAACAAAATAGCGCATCCTAGTGTTAGAGTGAGTCGATTGCATAATAAAATGTTAGCAACCTGCAGATTTTGGTGAAAATTATTATTTTTTCCCCCTCAAAGTTGTGGTTTTGACAACTTTATCTAATATGAGCAAACAGTACATCTTCCGAATGTTGTGTTCCGTAAACACAACATTCTTTTCACTGCTACGCGGATGACACCCAGCTCTACATTTCTACCAAAGCTTCCTCATCTCTGTCTCCAACCTCTCTTACCCTCTGTCTACAAGAAATCCACTCCTGGTTCTCCTCCAACTTTCTCACACTTAACAGCTCTAGAAGGCACCCCCTACACTATCTCCAAATCCAGCAGTTTCTCTATATCTATCCATGATTCCACTGTCCTTCCTTCCCCTCAGGTCAAGAGTCTGGGAGTCATCCTTGACAATGCACTTTCTTTCCACTCCACCTACTTTCACCTCCGCAATATCTCTTGTCTCCGCCCCTCTCTCACTCCTCACACCACTGCCATACTCCTTCACAGCCTTGTTACTTCCTGGATTGATTATTGCAACTCCCTCGTCTTTGGTCTCCCTAAAAAATCCCTCCAGAAACTGCAGCTTCTCCAAAATTCTGCTGCCCACATCATCACCAGGACCCCCCCTCCTCCCACCACATCACCCCCACCCTCCAACAATTACACTGGCTTCCCATAAAACAAAGAATGAACTTTAAAATTCTCCTAACCACCTTCAAAGCGATCCCTAACCTGGCCCCACCTTACATCACTGACCTCCTCCACATCTCCATTCCTTCTCGCTCCCTCTGCTCCCTCCTCCTCCTCTCTCCAGCTCTCCGTCCCCTCTGCCCGTCTCATTCACCATGGGGGGCAGAGCCTTCCCCTACTCTGGAACTCTCTCGCTCCTGACCTCCGCAATCTTGACTCTCTTGCTCTTTTCAAATCCAGACTCAAAACACACCTGTTCAGACAATCCTACACCACATAACACTCACTTTCACCATCTTCCAGTTTTGTATCTCTGTTTTTATCTTTGTATTTTGCAATTATGTTTTAACTTTGTTTTGTACAGTGTCCTTGGGTGTCCTGAAAGGCGCTTTCAAATAAGAAGTGAACTTTATTGATCTCACACTGGAGAAATTCTTCTCTGCATTTTAACCCATCCTATATATATATATACATATATTAGGAGCAGTGGGCAGCACACTTCTGCGCCCGGGGACCATCTCCATGATCTTCTTGCTTCGGTTTGGTCAGGACCTAAGCTGGAGTACCTATGGTGCATGTTTTAGGTTGATGGGGGAAACCGGAGTGCCCGGAGGAAACCCACCCAGACACGGGGAGAACATGCAAACTCCACACAGAAAGGCTCGGGCGACCCGGGGATCGAACCCAGACCATGCATGCAAACTCCACACAGAACACACACAGAAAGGCCTGGGCGACCCGGGGATCGAACCCAGAACCTTCTTGCTGTGAAGCAAGAGCGCTAACCACTCTGCTACCGTGCCGCCGTAATAAAAATAATAATAAATAATAATAATAATAATAATAAAAATAAAATAAAAATAAAATGTATTATTAATATTATTATTATCTTTTTAGCACAAGACATAACTGCAATGACAGAGTGTTTAACCCTGAACTGTAAGTTATTGATATTTAAACTTTTTTTAAAATCCAAATTTTGTAACAATATTCTTTTAAACTCTTTTTCATTTACTGTGTAATTTGTAACGCACTGAGCTGCAGCAATTTGAGTTGTTTGAGTAACCATGTATTCATAGTCTTTCTATTAGTAGTCTAGATTGTCAGTTCTAGGGATGAAATTATCCAAATGATTCTAGTGAATGTTTAGTTTAAAAACACAGTGGGGCACTTTCTATCTTACCATATGACATCACAAGGTGGAACAGAGCATTTAGAGGTTTGATTGTCTTCTGTTTGAGACAAGAACTCATCCTATATGCAGGGTTTGTGTGTTTAAAGGGATATGCCACCCCCAGGTCAAATTTGGGCATCTCCCCACAGTCCAGAGACTAAAATAAGTGGTGGAAAGCGTTTTCCTGCTCACCCAGCCATTGTCTGAGTCTGTCGCCACTGACCGCCGCGGTATCTGCAGCTCCTCCGCCTTAGACTGGAGTCTAACGTCGCCAGAGAAAGATTTCGGCCAAAAGGAATTAATTTGCTCGATGCATTTCCCAATTACTTTGTGTGTAGTGCGCATTCATATCGAGTGCAAATAAATGTGCAAATCAACACGGAGAGCTTGCCTTGGTCATTTTGGGTGGGAACTATTTTCCAGTGCGGAAGAATACAGTCGTATCACGCACCACGTTGTGCAACAGGGGAACTCCCTTCCCGGTGCGTAACTGGGATTCCCCTGGTAGCGTACTGCGTGATACGGCTGTATTCTTACGCACTGGAAAATAGTTCCCACCCAAAATGACCAAGTCAAGCTCTCCGTGTTGATTTGCACATTTATTTGCACTCGATATGAATGCGCACTACACACAAAGTAATTGGGAAACGCATCGAGCAAATTAATTCCTTTTGGCCGAAATCTTTCTCTGGCGACGTTAGACTCCAGTCTAAGGCGGAGGAGCACCAGATACCGCGGCGGTCAGTGGCGACAGACTCGGACAATGGCTGGGTGAGCAGGAAAACGCTTTCCACCACTTATTTTAGTCTCTGGACTGTGGGGAGATGCCCAAATTTGACCTGGGGGTGGCATATCCCTTTAACATTTGTGAATGAAACAAAACATATCTCCAGAAAAAAGTGTAATATGGACCCTTTAAATATACAGCTCTGGAAAAAAATAAGAGACCACTGCTGATTTTACTACTAGGAACATTTTTGTTTGAGTCTATAAACTACTGACAACATTTCCCCCAAATTCCAAAAAAAAATATTATCATTTAGAGCATTTATTTGCAGAAAATGACAAATGGTCAAAACAACAATAAGGATACATGTTTTCAGACCTCAAACAATGCAAAGAAACAAGATCAAATTCATTTTAAAACAACATAATACTAATGTTTACACTTAAGAAGAGTTCAGAAATCAATATTTGGTGCAATAACCCTTATTTTTAATCACTGCTTTCATGCGTCTTGGCATAAGTCTTTCACACAAGTCTTTCACATTGTAGCTCAGCTTTGTGTTTGTTTTGGAATTCAACAGACGCTGGAATGGAATGGCTGTAATACATGTAGAGATGCTGATTTCAGAAAAAAATGCAGTGGTCTGTTATTTTTTTCCAGAGCTGTAAATGTGTTGCTGTGTCCTTTATTAACACTGATTTTGGCTATTGCGTTTGACCCATCCTTCAATCCTGCGACATCCTGTCTACACCATGATCTTGGTTAGGTAGCTGTAGGAGTAATCGACTGAGTTCTATATTAATAAAATAGGAAAAAAAAAAAAACGTGTGAAAATATAAATCAAATATATTTAGTATAGTATAGTTCCAATGGTCATTTGAGTTCACGGAGCAGTTAGCATTGATTGTCCGCTAATGAGTGAATGAACCTGTTCCATTGACACCGCCTCACTGCAGTATTTATGCAGTGAGAGTTATATGAACAGCAGAAAGCCGATGAGAATTCTCCTCGCCTACGCACTGTAAACGATCTTACAGGCTCAACAAAACCAAGACATGTCAAGACACGGAAACATAACTCAGGCTTCAAAGCACCTCCTGCCCAGACGGAGGGGGACCTGCAGTGGGTGAACGACCTCAATTCTCACTTCCGGAAATTTGATCAATCACTCCCCCCTCCCCCCACCCATCTGCCAGCTCTCACCTCCCTAGCTGGACAATGGGGAACTCCTGCACCTCTTCCCACCTCTACCTCTGCTCTTCAGCGCTCCACCACACATGGACTCACCCATCCCCCCAGCCTGCCACTGTCATTTTCTACAGCCCAGGTGAGACAGGAGCTCAAGAAGATTAGACCAAGGAAGGCAGCAGGACCAGACGGCATCAACTCCAGGCTCCTTAAGTCCTGTGCAGATGAACTGTGTGGAGTTATGGAGCATGTACCCCATAAAACAGCGAATTCACTTCAAAATACTCATTACCACATTCAAAGCATTACACAACCTAGCCCCACCATACATATCTGACCTCATCCACATCGCCACTCCATCCCGCACCCTCCGCTCTTCCTCCTCTCTTCAGCTCTCTGTCCCCTCTGCCCGTCTCATCACCATGGGGAGCAGAGCCTTCAGCCGCTCTGCTCCTCAGCTCTGGAATTCTCTCCCTCCTGACCTCCGGAATATAGACTCTCTCCCACTCTTTAAATCCAGACTCAAAACCCACCTGTTCAGACTGTCCTACCTCTCAGAGCCAATCACTCCACTCTGATTTTGTTTTTATCTTGTTTTATATGTTTTATTGTATTGTTTGTTTGTGCTTTTTATTCATTTTAACCTTGTACAGTGTCCTTGGGTGTTCTGAAAGGCGCTTTTAAATAAAATGCATTATTATTATTATTATTATGTCTTCAACATGAGCCTTAAGATGAGGGTGGTACCACAACTCTGGAAGACCTCCTGTGTGGTACCAGTGCTTAAGACACTGCACGCTAAAGACCTCAGCAGCTTCAGGCCGGTGGCTCTAACATCCCACCTGTTGAAGACACTGGAGAGACTGGTCCTTGGCCACCTCCGCTCCACCGTGAGCTCAGCGATGGACCCGCTGCAGTTTGTGTACCGGCCTGGCATCGGAGTGGAGGATGCCGTCATCTACCTGCTGCATCGCTCACTGTCTCACCTTGAGAACCCCGCCAGCACTGTGAGGATTCTATTATTTGACTTCTCCAGTGCTTTCAACACCATCCAGCCACTGCTTCTGAGGGACAAACTGGAGACCGCCGGTGTGGACTGTGACCTGGCAGACTGGATCCTGCCAGCCCCGGCCCCAGTTTGTGAGAGCCAAGAACTGTGTGTCTGACCTCCTGACCTGCAGTGTGGGGGCGCCCCAGGGCGCCCCCACACTTTCTTTTCACTCTCACTTTCTTTTCACGCGTCCTTTCTTTTCACTCTCTACACTGCAGACTTCAGACACAACACAAACAGCTGCATCCTGCAGAAGTTCTCTAATGACTCTGCCATCATTGGCCTCATCAGGGATGACGACGATGTGGAGTACAGAGGACTAACACAGGGCTTTGTGGACTGGAGTCAGCGGAACCACCTCATCATCAATGCAGGGAAAACCAAGGAGATGGTGGTGGACTTCCGCAGAGGCCACTCTACTGCCCCCTCAGTGAACATCCAGGGAAGGGACATTGAGAGAGTGGACTCTTACAAGTACCTGGGTGTTCATCTGAACAACAAACTGGACTGGACTCACAACACAGATGCACTGTACAGGAAGGGCCAGAGTCGGCTCTATCTCCTGAGGAGACTCAGGAGTGAGAGGGCCACTCCTGAAGACCTTCTATGACTCTATGGTGGCATCAGCAATCCTGTACGGTGTGGTCTGCTGGAGCAGCAGCATCACAGAGAGGGAGAGGAAGAAGCTGGACAAGGGCATCAAGAAGTCCAGCTCTGTCCTGGGCTGTCCTCTGGACTCAGTGCAGGAGGTGGGGGACAAGAGGGTCCTGGCTAAGGTCACTTCTATGCTGGACCATGAGTCTCACTCCCTGCAGGACGCTCTGTCGGTTCTGGAGAGCAGCTTCAGTGACAGACTGATTCATCCTCGCTGTGTGAAGGAGAGGTTTCGCAGGTTTTTCCTTCCTGCTGCTGTCACACTGTACAATGAACACTGTTAACATGTCATTCAACTTTATCTGCACTACAATATTCAGCTATACTCAAGAGTCTATTTTTAGGTCTATTTTTAAATTATTTAAGCCATTATTTATTATCTTGTTTTATTGCATGCTACATTTTCCTGCTGTTCTTGAACTGTGCGTTGCAACACTGGAATTTCCCCACTGTGGGACTAATAAAGGCATATCTTATCTTATCTTATTTTATCTGATCTTATAAATGTGCTGAAAGCAAAAGGCACAAGGTAAAACTCTAGGAGTCCATGCACATTTAAATAAGCTGCTTTAGAACAAAAAACAGTCTGGGGCAGAAAGCTCAAAATAACACAGCAAAAATGTCTGCCAGGGTGCTGCAACAGAATCACAAGTATGAACCAACACAAAGGAGATGACTTCTTTCGATTCACTGTCATTGTTGCATTTAAAGGGCCTATATTACTCAAAATTGACTCTTGTGAACTTTTAGCCATGTTAGAATGCTGCTAACTTATCAAAAACATACCTGGAGTTGTGTTTTGTTTTACCTTTTATCTTTGGTTCAGTAGATGGAAATGCCAAGGCTGAAATTATCCAAATGATTCTAGTGAAGGTGTAAGGAGTTTAAAAACACAGTGGAGCAATTTCCTTCCTTTTATATTCATAACCTTGACTCATAAAATAAGCACATCCAGGTATTTACAAAGGAGCACTTGAAAACAATAGGAGAAGTGGAAATGATGTTGTTGCTATGTACTAATTATACCTCGATGTATTGCTTTGGTCTTTGCAATTCAGTCTAGTATTTGAGTGTTAGACAAGCGTGAAGAGAAGTTAAAAGGCTCATAACGGCAAACAAACTGCAATGATTAAAACAGTTGTATCATATAAAGCCAGTATAAAATTGATATAATTAGTGAAAAGAAAAGTTTTACAAACATATTTCATGGGGTGCTGCATTGTATTATTATCATACTCAAGGATTGCCAGACATTTTTATAATTATGTATGTGCTCTGAACTTTTGAGCTGGGATCATGGGAAAAAATAGCAGTAATAGCAATAATAGTACAATACCTTTTTCCAGACCCATAAAGTTGCAACAATTTCATGCTTTATTCATTTTCAACAAAAATCGGGGCACACACACACCACATTCATACTACCCAAAGAGTGTTTTGCCTATGGACACAACAACAGTTTGTACAAGGCCTCTCTCTAAGTATTAACCAGGCCTTAGCTTGGTGCTATACACAGTATAGAGCAGTGGTCGGCAATCCATTTGGACCGTCTCCCACAGAAAAGAAAACACAAAACCCTTTTGACATCTAAAATGAGAATAACACTGCATATATATATATTAGGGCTGGGAATATTAACGCGTTAATCGCGATTAATCGGGAACGATTAATGATCGCGAACAATTTTTTAAATCGCGATCAGAGTTTGCCAGCATTTTTCGCAATTCTACCATCCATATGCAGCTCATTTGGTTGTATTAATTAAACTCATTGTTGGTTAAATGCGCTATTTTGAGTTTGCTAGTATTTTGTTCCTTCTACGCATCCGTAGGCAGCTCGAGCGGGCTTCAATCATTTATTTACAATTTCTCAAAGTAAGCACTATTACTGGTTCATTGTTACTTTTTCCTTTCTCTGCACTTTTTTGAAATAAAAAAAATGGTGAGAAATACTTTGCATTGTGAGTTTAACTTTAGATTCGAACGGTCTTACTGCAAGATATCAATTTTAAACATGCAAAATAAATCACGATTAATCGCGATTAACTATGAAATTTCTGAGATTAGTTGGGATCAAGAAAATTAATCGTTTGACAGCCCTAATATATATACATATTTTTACCTGTATGCTATGTATAAAAGACTATACTGTAATGTGTTACATTTATGAAATCAATCAAACGCTACAGAGAACACAGAATTTTATTTCTGCATGTAACAAAAACATTTTGAACTCCGAGAAACAACACTTCGTTGATGCTTTCTTTCAACTCAATGTCTTTTTGAATCCTCCTCGTAGGAAATAAATATCCAAGCTTAAATTATCCACCCGCAACAAACCAAAAATGCTGTCTGCTTATGTGTTCCGTCATAATTTGATCACGACTGTACTGTATGTATTGGAGCGTACATAATTAAGCAGACTGGTCAACCAACCTCATCAGCTGTGAAAGCAAATGAATCTGTCCATGTAGCTTTAAATGTTCTGTATTCTTCAGAAACTTTTCTTTTCTTGAATATATCCATCATTTACCTCGAAAAGCTCATTAAATCATGCTGCTGTTGTAGGAACCGGTAAATCCAGGCTGCCAGATGTGCCGGGTGTCGCAGATTGTCGGCCGTGACACATATTTTGAACGACAAAAATATTTACATTTTATTTTAATGTTACAAGATTACCATTAACTACAAATTTATAATTACATTTAAAAACAAACAACCTAAAATAAAATACATTGTAATTATTTTCCAAAGTCACAGGGAGCCACAACAGAAGGATGAAAGAGCCACATGCGGCTCTGGGGTTGCCGACCCCTGGGTAAAGAGTGTATAGTAGTGAAAATAAAACTGAAATATCCACGTTTATATACTTTCCTGTGTAAATGAACTATATCGGAATCTTGTATTACACCTGCATTTCTTCATTACTGTATATTCCATGAGAAATACAGTACAGTAAATATATGACACCTCTTGCGAACAGACATGATTATATGGTGTCTTTTTCATGTTCAAATACATTTTAGATTATGTTTTTGATACAGAATACAGAGCAGGTTTGAAAGACCTCCAGCACAACTATACTTCAAAGATGGTCACATGGGGGACTGCAAACAGAGGATTAAGGATGCATGGGCTTGAGTGATTGAGTAAAAAGAATAAGGAGAGTTCGCGTTTGAAGGTGCACAGAGACCACAGCACTCCAGTCTGCATAATTCAGGCAGCAGAGAACACAGTGGGGTTGCATAAGTCTGGTCTGTAGAGGGCTGACATATTGTGAGGAATGTGTTTAACATTATATAAAGGTACATTTTAATGAGGCTGATGTCAGAGGGACCCGGCAGGAGGCCAGTATAACAGACGAGGAATGGTAGAAACCAGGTCCCGCCTCCATCCTACTGTTTGCATCATACGGATCTCACAACCTGTCCAATGAGTCAACCTTCAGATGGTCTCACATATCCTCTCACCTGTTGCATGGCGATGATAAAATTCTTCCATCAGGCAGGCTCTATAGACCAGTTTCAAAGCTACGTCATCACTGAATGTAGTCTTACAGTTTCCGAAACAACAAATATTTAACTGTAAATCTACATTACATTCCTAAACTTGATGGTGTGGAGCCAAACTAACTCTATATTTCATTTAAAAAAATAAAAAAATAAAAAATATTCTGATAATACAAAATGTATAACAGGCTGTCTTAACTTTGTTACTAATGATCTAACATGCCAGCCACTTTCTCTAGAGAACACAATTCATTTTTATATATGCATAAAACAGAATCCAACAACTCCAGGCCTTGTCTCCGTGATACAGTACATGAACTTTCCATGCACTTTGAGACACAAGAGGGAGCGGCTCACTTGTCATTTATCTATGTCTGCCCAATGACCGCAGCACAAACCCTCTATGGACAGAACAACCCAAAACATCAAATATAAAACAGGCTAGCCTGACACGGGGTCAAGTGTGGCTGACAGGAGAAGTGTGCACTGGGAATAAAGCCTCCAAAACACCAGTCATTATTGATATGAAATGGTCAGTAATCTTTTTAGACTGTCCACATTTGGTGAGTTCACTGATTTTGTCTGTAATAATTGTCTGTGTGTATTTTGTAGTGATTTTCCAGTGTGATGAAAATAGACCTGAACAAAGGGGATAATCTGAAGAGGAGGTCACACTACACAGAGATATTGAGATTACACTGTGCATGTCTGATAAAGGTTCATTTTCAACACTAGATTATGCGCTGATGTTGAGCTAGTGCAGCAGTCTTTTTTGCTTCAATTGTTACGCTAAATTTTTTTTTTTTTTCCGAACTCTCTCTACCCTACTAGTCCCCCATAAGGGCTATTGTGGATCTCCTGCATGAATATAAATGTAATAATCCAATTGTGCAGACAAAATGTTAAGCTTTTTTTCTGATCTATGTCATAATGTTGTTTCCTCATCATAAACATACGCAACAGCTAGAGTTTTAGCTACAAAATGAAAAACATCACATAACATACAAAATACAAACAAACAAGTGATGTGCGATCCTTAAAGACAGGTGAGGCCGTGCCTCAAAAATAAATAAATAAATAAATAAATAAATAAATAAATAAATAAATAAATAAATGAAAAAAAATAAATTAAATGGTTATATTTATCCAATGATTTGTACTATAAATGTATTTTCTATTTAATTTTGCCATTTTAATTCTTTTTTTATTCATAATCGCTGAATTTTCACTTTTACCATTCAAATACTGAAAAGAGTCGTGCGAAGAGGCACCAGCCGTTCGTGCCTCACATAGACTCTGTGTTGTAGCTCAAAAGTGACAGATACTGTGGCTGTGAAAAGGCTCCGGGTGAGGCACGTAGTTACCTGTCCTCATGGTAGAGGCACTCGTGAGCCCAGGGATTCTCCTGCAACTCCTGGGGCAGCAGATTAGAATAAGTGACAGCAAGATACAATTTAGAGTTAGCAAGTCAAGTTTAGCAATCTGTTCACTTTTTTCTTCTTGTCTGGCCCTATTTTTTAAATGGAGGAAGATTACATATTAAAGCTCAAGCAGTTTTCTAAACTGGACTTTCGGTCGAAGCAGGAGTTTATAATTAAAGGAAGACCAATGCTAAAGGCTTTGCTCCAGACTACGGGACGAAAGACTCACTCTTTTCAAACAGCATGGTAAGAAATCGTCTTTTCTGCTTTTCCTGCCTTCTTTTCTCACCCTGCAGTGACAATGTCTGGACTCAGATGGATATTGTGACCTGAAAAATTTGCAAAGAAGCCTCGTTAAACACAAGCGGTGCACCGCTCACATTCAGAGCCAGATCGTGCTAAAACGCTGCTCTTTTAATTTATGACGCTACTCGGTGCACTCTGGAAAATGCACTGAACAATAATAATTAATTTTCAGCTTCACATCAAAAATATTATGAGCTCCAGTCATTTACAGGGAGAGAAATTGGCCCGGGGCCAAATTTACTTGCCGACACCTGGTGACATCAGTGCCTCACCAACCATGACCCTCACTGCACGTCACTGAAACAAACATACAAAAACATACAAAAGATTACATGAGATTGTAAATTGAAAAATTAGTTTCTCAATGATTTAATTGTTTTATTCCTTTTTAATCCCTTTAAAGCCAAAAGTCAAAGTCCATTTTTATCCACTCTCTATAACCCTCAGATTGTGCATAATTCACACCTACACCTACAGGCACATTTGAATTTCCCAGGATCCACTTTTCTATGCAAAGTGCGACACTCGACTTTCGCCACACTAAATACATAACATGCGTAAAAAGTCCCTCAGTCGTCCAGGTAGAATCCATGATAAAAGGAGAAGTTAAATTTGTCTGGACAAAGTTTGTTTGGTTGAAAACATTTCGTCGCTCATCCGAGAGACTTCTTCAGTTCTGGTTCTAGTGCTGGTTAGTCCCTGTTTATATCTAGCTGCAGGGAGGAGCTCACTACACTGAAATCCTTCTGAAACTATCTCAGCTAATTTGTATCTTTTGTTTCCCTGGCGTCTCGTTTAGCATCTCTATTTAGCCCTGAGAAGCTCACTGCTCTGAAATAGCTCTGAAATAGCTCCCCTCATTTGTTCCTTTTGTTACTTGAATATTTAGCATCTCTATTCAGACTACAGACCGTCTCCACCCTTCTGTCCCTGACTCGTCTGCCCTAATGTTGTTGTTTTGTTTTTTTTCTCCGTCTGTAATGACTTGGTTTAAGAATCGAATTATAAATGGGAGACAAGTTATGTCTAACTCCCCCATTTCTGTTTAACGACGGATTCTCTTTTTTTGACAAAAATTGCTTCTTTAACTCCCCTCTCAAACCAGTTCTTTTCTCTGGCTAAGATCTGAACCTCACTGTCCTCAAATGAATGGCCCAAAGTGGACCGTCATCTGCCGTACATCTTCACCTAGAAGCCACTTCTAGGTGAAGATGTACGGCAGATGACGGTCCACTCTGGCACGCCCGTCTGTGTTGGTACATCCTCTTGTGAAGTGGCTGTTTTGTTTCCCCAATGTAGCGCTCACTGCAGTCTTCACTACACTGAATGGAGTAGACCACATTGCTTTGTTTGTGGCTCGGTGTTTTGTCCTTTGGGTGGACGAGTTTTTGTCTTAAAGTCTTTGTGGGTTTGAAATAAACTGGGATTTCATATTGTCTGAAAATCCTCTGTAGTTTTTCCGAAACGCCGGCCAGGTACGGAATCGCTACCCCTTTCCTCCTGGGTTCGGATTCTCTGTTGTCTTGTTTCTTGCCCTTGTCTCTCTTGGTTTTGTTGACAGCCCATTTAGGATATCCACAAACAGAGAGGGCTTCCTGCACATGTTGTTCTTCTTTCTCCTTACCCTCTGTGCTTGTGGGAACCACTTGGGCCCTGTGTTGTAATGTCCGAATAACACCCAGTTTGTGCTGCAGTGGGTGGTGTGAATCAAAAAGCAGGTATTGGTCTGTGTGTGTGGGCTTCCTGAAGACTTCTACTTGGAGTCTCCGGTCTCCTCCTATCGTTACTGCACAATCTAAGAACGCCAATGTGTTATCATTGGCATCTTCACGGGTGAATTTGATGTTCGGATCTACAGAATTGATATGTGCAGTGAAAGGTTCCAAATCTTGAATTTTGATTTTTGTAAAATTATCATCAACATAACGAAACCAGTGTGTGGGAGGAGTGCCTGGATATGAAGCTAAGGCACTCTGTTCAAATTGTTCCATGTATAAATTAGTCATGATAGGGGAGACCGGTGAGCCCATCGCACAGCCGTGGATCTGCCTGTGAGACGCCAGGGAAACAAAAGATACAAATTAGCTGAGATAGTTTCAGAGGGATTTCAGTGTAGTGAGCTCCGCCTTGCAGCTCGATATAAACAGGGACTAACCAGCACTAGAACCAGAACTGAAGAAGTCTCTCGGATGAGCGACGAAACGTCTTCAACCAAACAAACTTTGTCCAGTTGACAAATTGAACTTCTCCTTTTATCATAAATACATAACAGTACAAGCACCTTTTCTGCAACTCATCCTCTCCTCTCAAATCTGCTGTCTACTCCTTCCCAACTTCTAAACCTTAAACACCCTTTGAAGAAATGCGATTCTTGGGGCCAGCACACACTATTGCTTTTGGTCAGTTGAAACCACACTTTCAGAGACACAGTAATCAAAATAAACAGCGGGAAGATGCAAAATGACTTTGTAGACTTCCCTAACGGTGTGAAGAATGACAGATGGGAATAAAATGAAAGAGAGGCAGAAAGAGAGAGAGATGGAGAGGGGAGGAGGTGATGTTGTTATTGTTATTTGCATATTAGATGAGTCTTCACTGAATCAGCCGGGGAAGACAATTCACCATACACACACTTTTACCTGAGTGCAACATCTGCAAACCAAATAAAGCAGAGTGAGCTAAGGCCAGGAGTTAGAGAGAACATAGGTTACAGCAACGGAATGGACAAACAGTGGGGGAGACGGGTCAGTTCAGGGCATGGACTGTTCGCCTCTAGCCTGGTAATAAAAGAACGCTGCACTCATTTCATTTTTAACAGGCCATATTTTGAAAAGAGTGTAAATATTGCTACAGCCATTTTGCTCTAGTCAAGCAGAAGGAAAAAATATTTGACAACTGCAAATACGCCTATTGGTACTACTGCAAATACTTAGTCCTTTAAAGGTTCTATATTACACAAAACTGACTCTTGTGAGCTATAATGTTGTTGCCTCCTCAAAAACACATGTTGGAGTAACCCTTTATTATTAGTCTGTCTACATCACCAAAGCTCAAAATGCTCTCTTCCACCTTGTGATGTCATGAAGCTGTATTTAATTTTTTTTCTTTTACCTTTAGTTCAGTATAGATGGGCAATTCCAGGGCTAAAATTATTTATAGGATTCTAGTAAAGGTGTATGGACTTAAAAAACACAATGGGGCACTTCCTGTATTGCCCCGTTACATCAGAGGTGGACTGTTTTCTGTTCCAGAGATGAACTCAGCCTAAATACTGTATGCAGGGTTTGTTTGCGAATGAAGTAAAACACAACTCCAGGTATGTTTATGACGGGGAAACAACCAGCTCAACTTGGGCTCTTTATACATGTATATCTTATATTTATTCAATTGGTGGTGTCGTAATTGCTCAAAAATACCTTGAAATGACCACATTCTTTCTGTGAGTGGGCCTGCTCCTTCACACATCTGACCTAGAACTTGACCTGGTGGTGTTAACTGCTTGTCTCCATAGAGATACTAAATTAGCTTAATGCCATACTGTGGAACATACCAGGGAAAGCACTGAGGCAAGCAGGTTTACTGAAAATAATAACTATCTTCCAAATAGAATCTTGTAGTATGTAAGTAGTAAACTAATTTAAGCTTCTTCTTTTTTTATGTGAAAATTTTACATTTTAGTGCATTATTCATTGTCATTCACGATCAGTACACAAGCAAGTCTGGCTCCCACATACCATCAGTATGCAGGACTGATTGTTGAAGTTCTGTATGTTGAAATAAAATATAAGTTTCAAATAGACCTAAAGTCATTTTTATCACTCTCTCTGCAGAGCTCTGGCCACTGTAGTGCCAGTAAACAATTTATCATGGAGAGTGATTCTATGATAGGTATTTGCAAAGCTACTGAGAGACAGAGGATACAATTTACGGCCCCAAAACATAGATCTTTTTTGTTCTGACGCTTTGGAGCTGGAGTTTGTCTTCATATCCCCAAACCATCGAGTCAGTCCAAGACAATACTGCAGTGTTACTGATGTGCTGGAGAAAGAAAGGCAGAGAATAGAAGACTGGCCCACCCAAGGGATCTTTTTGTCATCTGAGAAATTGGTACCTTGAATGCTCGTAGTTTTTTCATCTGTCTGTGCTCGGTACCACATATTCTCTGCTGCATAGTTTTAAAATCTATTGTTGTATATGCACTGTACAGCTCTGGAAAAAAAATAAGAGACCACTGCATTTTTTTTCTGAAATCAGCATCTCTACATGTATTACAGCCATTCCATTCCAGCGTCTGTTGAATTCCAACACAAACACAAAGCTGAGCTACTTCAGTTCTTGCACCAGGAGTGGAATAAAGTCACCCAAGAACAATGTGAAAGACTTGTGGAGAGCATGCCAAGACACATGAAAGCTGTGATTAAAAATAAGGGTTATTGCACCAAATATTGATTTCTCAACTCTTCTTAAGTGTAAACATTAGTATTATGTTGTTTTATAATGAATTTGATCTTGTTTCTTTGCATTGTTTGAGGTCTGAAAACATGTATCTTTTTTGTTATTTTGACCATTTGTCATTTTCTGCAAATAAATGCTCTAAACGATAAGATTTTTATTTGGAATTTGGGGGGAAATGTTGTCAGTAGTTTAAAGACTCAACACAAATGTTCCTTTTGCCCAAACACATACCTATAAGTAGTAAAATCAGAAAAACTGATAATTTTGCAGTGGTCTCTTATTTTTTTCCAGAGCTGTATAAAGGATTAAGATGGTGAAATGAGCTGTGCACATAACAGTGTTGCAGTTTAGCTCCATGTTTCTGTTCATGTGTGCCTGGGTGGATTACAACGGGATAAAGAGAATACATGGCAGAGTGGATAATATTTGAATTTGTTTATAGGGATCCAGAAATGATCAGCAGATGATATATGCATGGATGACACCAGGCAGTCTTATTTGTTATTTAAATTATGTCTATTTAACAAATAACTTTATCCTGAGGGGCAATTTAAGCACATTGGACAGTTACATTATGTAACTTTCTGGACTTGGCACATCACCTGCATGATTTCATGGAAAATAAAATTTAGTTAAAAGTATAATGTGGAACATTCTCCATGGAGATAGATCAGTTTTATGCCACACTCTGGAAGATTATACCCATATGTGAAATATTTCCATGGAAACTGTGGGATCTCATATTTAATTTACATGTGTACTTACATATGAAAACTGTAATCTGCATACTTATCTCTGTATACTTAGAACCTCCACCTGGTTCTTCTGTGTTTTAACCCTGTGTCCTGTGAACAGCTAAGTGTAACTCGATACCTACATAGACTATCCTGGGCTGTGTTGACATCACCTGCTCCCTATCCATCAATATTTTGGCTGACTATTGGGAAAACTGGTCTTCTTAGCTAAAGCTGGGGAGTTCTTTACATGGTCTGCATAGCTAAACTATTCTCCTATAGGTTAGCTGTTGTTGAGGTCATAAATATTCAACAGTCTGTACTGTATTTAAAGACAGAGCCTTGTGGTGTTTCTTCACGTCTCTCTGCTAAGCTGATAACATGGATGCTGATGCCCGATGTCACCATTTTGTTTGTATTCTGCTATTTTTACATTAAAATGCTGAATAACCTCAATTCCGACTATGCCTTCCTTCAGACCTCCTTCTGACCCATTTTTTTTACGAAACTGACAAAACAAGCAGGAGGATGCCCTTCCAGATCAAATAAGAGTCAGGTTTGTGGAGATTCACACCCACTCAGAGTAAGGACCCATGTTTTTGAGGACAAATAAAATCACAATGAAAAACAATATAAAAATACAATGAATAAATAAATGAAACATGCTTTTATTTTATTTTGTGGCTAAAAAGTTACTGTGGCTTAAAAAAAGAAAAAAAGAAAACAAAAAGTGCAGCAGAACAGAAACACTGCCAGGTGGGGTCAGCAGATCATATGTCAGGGCAATCTGAGGAGAGTAACGAGTTAGAAAAGTGTCCCTCTTCTGTGCTGGGGCATCAGTCAGCCTCCGGGAGGAGCTAGGGAACTTTGGAGACACTAGAAAGCTCTTTTCTGAACCTCACTCTTATTGCAATTGTTTTTCTTTGTTTTAGGCTTGTTTTTTGTGGTGAGACAGACCATTATCTCAAAGCATTTCCACTGGTTGGTCTTCCTGCCTTTTAATCTGCATTTTGTGTAGCTGCTCTTTACTGTATTTGAATTTCAGACAGTGTAATAGTGTGAAGAAGTTGGAGAACCTGGTGATTACACTGTGTACTTTAAACAGATGGAGGAGTGTTGCATTCAGATGATTTAAACTGCGAAAGGCAGCTCCTGGTTCTTGGTTTTCCTTAAATTACAAAAATTAGTGCAGTAAAAAAATATATTTATAATAGAAATACATTTTTTCTCAGGCAATTCTCTGTACAAATGTGAATGATAGTCAGTGAAAATAAGCTTTGCTTTTATTCCGATAAGTAAAGTTCCCTTCTCTCTAAACCAGAGGTCTTCAACAGGGGGGTCGCGACCCCTAGGGGGGTCACGGAGGTACTGCAGGGGGGGGTCGCGAAATATTTTTTTTTCACTTTAAAATAATATCATTTTATATTTTATAGTGTAAAATACAGTATTAACCTGTGTATTATTTCCTTGTATTGGATGTACCATAACAGAGTAGCAATGTTTATACAGGGGGTCCTCGGGTTACGACGTTGATCCGTTCTTAAGACGCGTCGTAACCCGAATTTCGTCGTAAACCGGATTTTGCCTTTGATCTTCCAACCAAAGCACCAATAACCTTTCCATCTCAATAATTAGAGCACTACGCTGCTTGTTTATCACTGCCGCTTTCATAGGAGCAGATCAGAGCCCACATCAGGTACTTCCGCCCACATTGGACACGCACACGAGGCTGTCTTCTTCTCCCTACAACCACAACAGAGCGTATTCTTCCGCCGTGCGCCGCGCGCCGCGTGCGTTTGTTTACATCTTTTACCACGCTAAACCGTGTAAGACGGAATGACGCGTAATATATACATATTTTTTTTAATGGGGGCGCGTTCGTAACCACGAAACGTCGTAACCCGAGACCGTCGTAACCCGAGGACCCCCTGTACATGACACTAAGCTCAATTTAATATAAAACACAATTCTATGCCGTATATATAGTAGGGGGTCCCTGGCCCAGTTCGCCATCTGTTTGGGGGTCCCTGGCCTGAAAAACGTTGAAGATCCCTGCTCTAAACGATAAAAGGAACATTTGAGAGGTGATTTAAACAGCAGAGACAGAGAGAGAGAGCATGGGCTGTGTTACAAAGCAATTAAAATTATAAAGTCAGGCTTTAAATGTTTTGTTTGTCAAATATTCAACCAATACAGCCAAGATTATCAGTAGAGCATAATACAAATGAAATAAACATCACCGTTGTAACATGTAACACCTACTATAATGTTATTAGAGAGCAAGGAGAGCCATTGTCTATTCTTTCTGCAAGAGAGTGAGCTAACTCGATAATTAATGTAATTTTCAACCAGTTTAGTGCGATAATGACAAAATGTTCAGGTATTCATTTCTTTTTTAACAAAGAGTCTCATTGGAGGGCACAAAAACCCTTTGTATGTCTGTAGAGTCACATAATATGGGCCAGAACTATTCAGCATCATAATGGAATAAAAGAATGTGAGAGTGAAGTGGGTTTGAGATGTCAATCGTGTAATTTTTTTGGGGCCTTTCATACAGTTCTGTGCATGTAGTTAAATACACAATTCAATTACAGTTCTGTTATCTTTCGTGTTACATGTCAGAGTGACTTCTGTGATCAGTTAGTGTTAAGAGATTAGGAGGATGAGCGCAGCTGTTTTTATAGCCAGTCTAGACACTCACTGACAGTTGGAAGTGCAGCAGTCTTTAATGACACTGGAGTACTTCTTCTGACTGTGTAGGCTGTGTACTTATACTGCAGTTATGCATGTGCACGTGGGGGCACTATCAACATACAGCATCAGTTCAGGTGAGTTTGAAACAGATTTTGAGATAAATGGTCAGAATCTTGCTGGTGTCCTGTAGCACTAATCAACAGCACACTCCAACAAATGTGAAGAGACAAAGACGGTCATGTGATCATTCTCCCGCAACTGTCTGCTTTTTATCTGAACGGGCCTATGCTTTCACTTTCAGAGACAGTTCAACACTTCTTCACATGTTTCACTGCCCAGGTTCTTTTACTATGTTTTAAACTTTGGATACTGTAAGCAGATTATTTATTTATTGATTTATTGATTTATTTATTTATCTTTTTTGGAACAACATGGGCTGTTACATAATACAGAGTCGAGGTTGGATTTTAATTGTTCAAATACATTTCTGAACCTTTTCTCCCTGCATTTGTTTGCCTATAAGCATGATGTCAACACTTTTTCTACACAGCAAAACTGAATGTGAATTTGAACACTTTAAAAGTGTACATATGTAGCTACTATTTTTAGTGTTAAATTGACACTTTTGAAAGTGTAAAGTATTTTACACTGTGCTACCCTCAAAGTCAAAGTCAGCTTTATTGTAAAAAACTATATGTACAGGTTGCACACACAGGACATGAAATTGCAGTTCCTCGTAGGCCCACAGCGAACATAAAACATCTGATAAACAAAACAATAAACACCATGACTAAAGCATCACATATACCTGTAGCAATGGTGTTTAAAACAACAAATTTGGTGATGAGAAAATTCTACATGTTTAGTGTCTCTAAATTAGCACTGAGTAGTGTTAGACCAGTTAGTGACTAGTTAGTGTGACCATATTAATGGTCATATTACACTGAACTGGTGAATATTAACACCTAGTGGTGCCCACTACCCCACCAGAGCCATATACCCTATGAACCTGCAAACAGATTTCAAAAATATAACTTTTACTGCATTTGTAAGACTTCATTTTTCAGCTGCAGTAGTTAAATATTAAAGACACAAGTCATACTCCAGTTTCCATAGTTTTAATGCGTCAATTTATAAACAAATCTTAGTTTGGGCTCCACTGTCCTTTTTGACAGATATTATAAACTGAGCCAAAAAGTACATTTGGAATCAAGTTCTCAAACTGAGTTTCCTTCTAATCTTGCTGTTTTTTCCAAGAGCTGTAGTGATCCTGTCAGTCCCATCTTGACAAGCTCAATGAAGGCAGCACCTCTGGTTTGGATTTTACAGTGAATGTCGTTGCAGGTGTAGAAATTATGAACGCACTTTTTATCATTGGTGTGCAGAAGGGTTGAACAAGCCCAACATTTTTAAGAAAAATCGACTGGGGCGATCAATAGACCTGCAGAAACAAATCTGCTTTACAACAAAATTGTATATTTCAAATTTAACATACCAAACCAAAGTCACGAGCAGAAAAATACTGATGTGTTCTGTGGAACTTCTGTTTGTGCGAGAGAGAAGGAACATATGTAGTGCAAGCTTACTATCAGGAGCAAGAGGCGTGAGGCAGATGGCGCGGAGTGCAGCCTGCACTCCTGTGAGATCAATAAAGTCTTATCTTATCTTATCTTATCTTAAGACTAATGAGAGTAGTGACTATATAACTCAAAAACCATGTCCAGATGAATACTTTTGAAAACCTTTTGATTAGGAGAAACCTTTAAAGGTAGAGTACGCCAAATGCTTGTCTCCACGGAGCTTTGCTTTCACAGGACGGCAGTACATGCCACCTAGCATGGTTACAGTATGAATGCATGTTTTGCAAGATATTACAAACATCCATGACTTCATAAATGCAGTATAGATATGTTGAAGTCTCTGTGTCCTACTTTGGTAAATTGATGTAAGAGACAAGCAGATGGTGGACTCTGCACCAGAAAAGTTACATAGTGCACCTTTTAATGGAAGCGATTGTAGAAAATGCACAATAGCTGCTCAAGTGTACTACAAGTACAAGCAGCTGTTTAGTTGCAGTAAGAACACCTATTCAGAATTGTGAATTGTGTGCGTGAGGGTGGGTTGGAGGAAGGGGCGACTGATGGGCTGTCACTGAGATAGCGGTGCCAATAATTCTTGTACCCAGATGGGCTACAGCAGTCAGTTAGCGTCAGCCACTTAAAGGTACCCAATCAACCATCTGACAATGAACAGACTGTCAGATTTAAAGGCAAGATTTTTTTTTTCTGTGTTCCAATTACCACATGGAAAAAAAGACAACGTATGGAAATATTTAGGGTTTCAGATGCTAAAAATATAGGCCCATACTATTTGATACAGATAGGGGATATTGTAGCTGCACTCATCTGTATTTGTATCTGCAATTGGTCACTAACGTAAATGATCAAGTTCAACATTTGTGGCTTTACCTATTATACTATGTGATTCTAAAATCTGAAAACCACCAATACTATAAAAAGTAAACCTATCCAGCTACTCATTTCAAAATCTGTGCTTTTCTCCATCTAATGCTGAACAAACAGGAGCCATGGTAGAGGCACACCCACACAGATACGTAAATACACCACTCTACATTCACACTGCTTTGTCTGTGCCTGTTGATGGGTGCTGGTAAAAACCCAACATATTCTGTACACAGGAAAGGAAGACAAGAGATTAGATCTTTTTCACTTGCAAGTGGAGAACAATCAGAGAAATACGACCAGGTTACAACATTGCTCTCGGCCCATATTTGCTCTGAGCGTCCTGGTTCTCTGTGCCCCCAGCTTGCTATTTATTCAGTTTTTCACATCCCTAGTTTACACGTGGTCTGTCCTGCCCATAAGGGGTGGGGGAACATGTGGCAGGACAGCCAACAAAACATAATCATTAAAACCAAAACATAATCATAACACCCAACACACTTATAAGATAATTCCCAGATATGACATCTTTCACAGGGACAATGTCCCTGAAACTTAGATACTGGAGGAGCCGAGCTGTCTGCTTACGTCTCCCCTCAGATATCTGGCCTTTCTGCAACTCAAAACATATGATCACAAGTCACGCACACATTTGAAACTTCATTTCTAAAGATTAAAGAATCACAAAAGTTAATAATATATAATTATTCCATCATTTCCCTCCTGTTTATTAATTTTTGTTGTATCCCGTGTAACCTCTTCTTTGCAGATTTTCAGTTACCTGTTCATTGTTATTGTACACACAATTCTCAATTTCTTGGAATAAGTCAGTCAATTCATTTTGTAAATCTGTTTCTTCGTCAATGGGTGTCAATAGAGTGCCATTATAACCTGCCAGCAAATGCATCATCACTTCCTTGTCTTGTGTTAAGGGTGAGATGGCAGTTGTAATTAGTCTATTAATTAATGCTCTTAGACATGGAATACAACAACACCCACATAAGGTCAAAATTGCTGCAAATACTGCTACTGACATTAGGACTGATGTTACCAGGGCTTTGTATTTTCCAAATACATCCAGCCAGCCGTCCCACATGGAAGTATCTACCCCCGATTGGTCCTTCATTCGCTTGTTCATAGCTCTTAGGCCATCCAAGGCCTTAGTGAGTTTACCTTCGGGAGCGGTGTTATTCGGGACAAACGCACAACACACATCCCCAAAGATTGCACACACTCCTCCTTTCTCGGTTAGTAACATGTCGAGCACTACGCGATTCTGGAAGGCCATGAGTGAGGTAGCTTTAAGTTGGTCGTGTACAGCAGATAGTGCAGTTTCGGTGTAGTTGCCAAGTTTTTGGACGTTATAGTGGATGTAGTTGATTCTGTCTACATTTTTGTTAGGCGTAATTGGAAGGAATGCAGCTATAACTGGTGTATTTTCAAATCCTGCTGCTATTTCAAAAGATCAAAGTTAGCTTTTATTGTCAATTCTGCCATATATGTCCAACATACAGTGAAATTTCGTTTCTCTCTGGCCAGGTAGTGCAAAAAGACAGTGTACAAAATACAATATGAAGACAAAACACAACAAAAACTATCTAAGACAGAGATCTAAAGTTAAACTAAAGTCTAAGATCTAAAATCTTAAAACAGTGCAACATAATAAATAAACACCTATATACAGATTTCCAAAGTGTGCAGTGTGCATCAAAAATGTGCAATAGAATGTGCATTGGAGTTAAGATAAAATAAATGTGCAACAGTGCAACAGTCGTCCTAAGCAGCAGTTTTTTAAAGGGTCTTGAGTGATATATTTGATTTGCTAATTTATATTCGTCAGGCACGCCCCCTAGGGACGCCCACAGCGTCAAAGTAGGTCTTCTAATCACGGGGTGTGGCTAGTTCGCTTCCTTCTATTTAAATGTCCTGGAAGCACAAGTTGGTAATGTGCATTTATCTCTTCTGCAGTCATTGGTTGGACTATCACTGGCATAATCAGTGTAATCAAAGCACAACGAGCTGAAGTATTGGACAGTATTTTGTCATAGATCTTGTCTTCACCGCACCACCACCACACGTCTGATCTGGATATTACTTTCATGTTGTCACCTCCACTAATGTTAGTTTCACAAAATTCCTGCTGGATTTTCCCTAAGATGTTTTTTGTTCCATTGAAATTTATACACATAAAAAAATTTTAAGTGCTACTTTAACATCAAATACTGGTTTAATCTTTACAGGTTGGGTGACTGGAAAAGTTTTATCTAAGTCAGAACAGTTTGGTGGATTGGTGTTAGTCATTATAGGTATTATACATGTCTCGTTAATGGGTGCAGGGACTACTTTCAAAACTGGTCTAGATCCCAAACATACTAAACAGTCTGATAGTGATGAATTAGCTGCTTGTTCCGTCATTAGCAGTTATTGTTGAGTCCTGATATTCCTGTAGCTATTAGAAACCAATCATCTGTTTTTGCTCGTTGTTGTTGTTATTTATTCTAATCTTTGTACTAGTGAAAGTTTGTGGTCCTATCACTAGACTTTCCTTCTGCTGAGGCAGTTCTGTCGAGTCAGCCTGTGTTATGTTAGAACATAAAAAAACTTTGTGCATGGGTCGTCTCCTGATTTATGAATACATAACAATAAGGTATAACATGGTACTTCAAAACCATAACCTCCTGATTCTATTCCTGCTTCTAATGGTTCTGCTGTTGTGTTAAAGAACATTACTAAAGTTAATTTGCCATTCAATTTAATCACTTCCATCTTAAGTCTTCTAGCCCATTTTTTTATCTGATACCATACTAGTAGGAATGTCATTACAAAGAATGTCAACAATATCCAACACATTATAGCTGTCTTTAGCCATTTTGGTATTCTATTCCTGTGATTTATCGGCATCTTTGTAGTTTATAACCTTTTTGCAATGACTTTGATGAATCCAAGTTGCTCTCTCAGCTATTTTTAGTGCTGTTGGGGTTGTTAACAATACTTGATAGGGACCTTCCCACTTAGGTGAATACCAGTGTTTTTTCTTAATGCTTTTCACCAAGATCCAGTTCCCTGGTTCCACTAACTCTTCTTCCTGTTGAGAACAGGGTTGGTCTACTTCAGTATGTTTGTTATTTTGCTTTTCAAACATTTTTCTCATGTGTGAAGCTAAGTCCATATCTTCCCCATCTTCCCATATTTGTTTAAATTGTGGTATTTTATATGGTCTACCAAACAATATCTCAAATGGAGTTAGCCCTTGTATAGCTGTAGTATTTAATTCTAACTTGACTAAATCTAAACATTTAGTCCATGGTCTTTTAGTTTCTTCCATACATTTTTTAAGTCTGGTTTTTATAGTACCATTTCTTCTCTCTACTAGTCCTGCTGACTGTGGGTGATATGAACACAAGTTTTTTAGTTTTATATCAAATTTCTTTCCTATCAATTCTATGGTTTCATTAACAAAATGTTTAGCATTATCCGATCGGATCACTTCCACTAATCCATATCTAGGTATAATTTCTTTCCATAACGCTTTTGCTACTGTTAATGCATCTGGATATCTAGTTGGAAATATCTCTGTCCATTTTGAAAACACATCTATGATTACTAAACAATATTTACCTTCACTTTGATTTAATTGAATAAAATCCATCTGTATTTCTTGAAATGGGTATTGTGGTTCTGGAAATTTACCTCTAGTTGGTCTAAGATTTCCTTGTGGATTATGTTTTGCACATATTAGGCATCTTCTACAAAAAAATTTTTAGTAGTTATTATTAAATACTGCGTATTTATCATAGATACCATCCCTCCTGTTGAGACATGTGATTTACCATGGCTCAATATTGCTGCGTATCTATATAAATTCTGTGGTAGTATTGGTTTATTTTCTGGTCACATATATATGTCGTTTTTTATTTGTGCTCCTTTTCTTTCCATAAGTTTATTTCAGTTTTAGGGCTTTGTTCTTGCATGTCTTGTAGGTTTTTTGTTTAGTTGGGTCCCTTCCATTAAAGAATATGTATTTATTTTGTATTCTGCTGCGTCTTTAGCTGTTTTATCTGCCATTGCATTTCCTCTTGTTACTTCATCTGTTCCTGATTTGTGTGCTGCACATTTACAAATAGCTATTTTATTTGGTAATTGTACTGCTTTTATTAATTCTGTTAATAATTCAGCATGAGTTACTGGTTTTCCTGTAGAAGTCTTTATTCCTCTATTTTTCCAATATTGTGCAAATACGTGAGTTGTCGCATATGCATATTGACTATCTGTATATATTGTTACGTTCTTGCCTTTAAATAATTTGCATGCTTCTGTTAGTGCTACTAATTCTGCTGCTTGTGCTGAATAATTTGGAGGTAATTTATTTGCTTTTAAAACTTTATCTACTGTTGTTACCGCATACCCTGTCTGTGTTTTTCCATAATTGTCTTTTTTAGATGATCCGTCTACAAATACAGTTTCTGCTCCTTCAATTGGAGTATCTAATAAATCTTCTCTACATTTTGTTGATTGTTCTACTAATTCTTTACAATTATGTGGGATTCCGTCATCCTCAGTCGGCATTAAAGTGGCTGGATTTAATAATGTACATCTTTCTATGGTTAAATGTGGTTGTGAATATAAATTTGTCATACATGAAAGATGTCTTGCTGGTGATAAAAATGAGTGATTGCTCTGTAATAGTAATACTGCTACAGCGTGTGGTACTTTGAGTGTTAATGGGTGAAATAACACTACTGTTGCTGAAGCTTCTACTGCTACAGGTGCTGCTTTTACTACACTGTCAAGTTTAGTTGAATAGTAGGCTATAGGTCTTAGTTTGGTTCCATGCAGTTGTGTGATTACTGAAGTCATGAATATGCCTTTACAATCTACCATTTGCACAAAGGGTTTTGAATAATCCGGTAAGGCTAAACTTACACTTAAGACTAAAGTTTGTTTTAGATCACAGAATGCCTTTTCTGCCTCCTGCATCTATTTTAATTTATCTTTCATTTCTATTGGAGTCTCATATATTATCATATTGGAGTCTCATATTATTATCATTTATTATCATTATTACTATTTTCCATTATTATTATTATTATTACGTATTACTATTTGTATTATTTATTACTTACTTTATCCCCTCCCTGCCTGCATGCACTTTTTTCCCTCTTGTCCAAATGTCCTGGAGCTACTGTGGCGATTAAATTTCTCCTGTGTGAGATCAATATAGGCTTATCTTATCTTATATTAGTTGACTTAATGGATGTGTTAATTCTGCATAGCATGGAATCCATTGTCTGCAGTAATTCGTTAATCCTAAAAAAGACATCATTTGTTTTTTGGTTTCTGGTTTTGGTGCATTCAGGATAGCTGTTTTTCTGTCATTAGTAACTGCTCTGCCTCCATTACTGAGAGAATGTCCTAAGTATTTGACTTCTTGTTTACAAAATTGTACTTTATTTTTACTTGTTTTATGTCCGTTTTCTGCTAGATATTTTAATAACGCTATTGTATCTTTTTGGCATGTTTCCTTATCTGGTGATGAAATCAAAATATCATCCACGTAAAGTAAGATTTGACTTCCTCCTGGAGGTGTAAATTTAGACAAATTCGAACTCATAGCCTGTGAGTATATTGTAGGAGATTCACCGTAACCTTGTGGTAACTTGGCATAAGTATATCTTCTGTTGTTATAGGTAAATGCGAATAAAAACTGGCTATCTTCACGAATTGGAATTGAAAAGAAAACATTTGAAATGTCTATAACCGTAAAGTATTGTGAATTTGGTTGTAATGAATTTAGAAGTGTATGTGGATCAGGAACACATGGTGCTCTCTGAATCACTGCTTGGTTTACTGCTTGTAGATCTTGTATCATTCTCCATCCTACAGATGGTGCTGCTTTTTGTACTGGAAATGACATGTATTGGCCAAAATAATGCTTGTCTAGTCCAGTTGTGACATCCTGTCTCAGTTGTTGGTCTTGTAGTTATCCAGTCTGTACATTTGAGTGTTTTGAGATACACTCTAGTTTGTGGCTGCACTATGATAAATAAACTAGGACTAAACCAGAACTGAACCAGGTCTAAACTAGGACTAAAAGAGATCTAAATCAGGTCCAAACCAGATCAATGCAAAAAAAACTAAAAAAAATAAAAAAAACTCTTTTTCTTCGGGTCCCAGGAAGATATTTGATATAATATGATAATATGAAAAGCAGAATTAGACGTATAATAGATTTGCCAGGCGGAGGCGGAGTGCAAACACGCGCCCTGGACACGGCCAAAAGATGAGCCCGGTGCGGCCAAAAGGTGAGCTGTTGTACAGTTGTAGGGAGTATGTATGAAGGTAGTCCTGTATGTGGAGTTTACGTGTTCTGCCTGTGTCTGGGTGGTCTTATTCCATATGGTAAACAACTCCAGAAGCATTATCATTTGAGAATCTGAATCTGATGTTTCTAGGGGCCTAAATTCCTCAGCTCAAGTAACTATTGTAAATATTTTTTACTCTAATAGTCTGCATAATAATCTGCATAGATCTTTTCTCTTAACTGTATTATCTCTACAGTGTTTAACTTCCCTTTAAAATTATATTTTGTTGTCCATAATTTCAGGTATTTTATTTTGTCTTTATTTTGTTGCGCAACAATTTTATAATCCTTACTCTGAAGTTTTGTCTGTTTGTTTCCCATTTTTTGGTCAATTTGGTCCAACCATTTGTCCAAAGGGGAGCCTACAGGTTGGGATGTGTTTTTGTTCAGACAGTAATAATCAGTATTGTAGTATTTTTCACTTCAACCTGTCACTGTGCAATGAGCAGGTGGAAAAATCTTGCCTTTGCATCTACAATACGTTACTGTATTATTCTGAACAGTTTATATGAATTACAGTGTTAACGGCCTGTAATTCCAGTCATACACACTTTCACACAGAACTTTTATTCCTTTGAGTACGATTTTCACGGTCTTTTATTATCTAGCCAGTAACTAACCTGTTACCCGATAAAGGGAAACCGCTTCCTTCAGTAATTTACTAACTGTATGTGACTAACCTGTCACCCGTTAGAAGGATACTACTCCACCCAGTGTTTTACTACCTGCCAGTGACTCTCCCGCCACCCGATAGAGGGACACTAGTCCACGTTTTACCTAATAGAGCCTAGGATTTTTAGGGTTTTCTACGCGCTATGACCCTCAGTCACACACGTTTTAAACTTAGACGTACTCACTCAGTTCTTTTAGTCTGGTTGTCTTCCTCCTTCGGTATCCCGTCAACCCTCAGACTCCAAGCGATGGTTGAGAGTCGGCCGGTAAAGGTTTCAGATGCAGTGGCCACTGTCTTTCCCGAATCTCAGACACCTCCTGGAGTCTTTAGGTGTCTTGGGATCCGGCTTACGAAGGACCATTTGATGGGTGCTGGTAAAAACCCAACATATTCTGTACACAGGAAAGGAAGACAAGAGATTAGATCTTTTTCACTTGCAAGTGGAGAACAATCAGAGAAATACGACCAGGTTACAACATTGCTCTCGGCCCATATTTGCTCTGAGCGTCCTGGTTCTCTGTGCCCCCAGCTTGCTATTTATTCAGTTTTTCACATCCCTAGTTTACACGTGGTCTGTCCTGCCCATAAGGGGTGGGGGAACATGTGGCAGGACAGCCAACAAAACATAATCATTAAAACCAAAACATAATCATAACACCCAACACACTTATAAGATAATTCCCAGATATGACATCTTTCACAGGGACAATGTCCCTGAAACTTAGATACTGGAGGAGCCGAGCTGTCTGCTTACGTCTCCCCTCAGATATCTGGCCTTTCTGCAACTCAAAACATATGATCACAAGTCACGCACACATTTGAAACTTCATTTCTAAAGATTAAAGAATCACAAAAGTTAATAATATATAATTATTCCATCACCTGTGTCTTTTAAATCTTATCTCAAACATTACAGAGTAGCTCCAGTTTTAGCCTGACCAGAGCTTCATGGACCTGGAGGCCTGGAGGTTTGTGTGGAAACAGAGAAAAGCAGTTTCTGTCATGTCAGTTACGTTTAGCGCTGTAGGCTTATCTCATTAGCCCGCTAGCTTACAGGTGATACAAGCCAGCCAATCACATTTATCTGAGGTCAAAGGGCAAATGCTGTTTTCAATTGGAAGATGCAACTATATGAAGTAGAAAGAACACATTTACAAAAACAAGGAAAAAAATCATTGAAATTGTATCACTTGTAAGGCAGAGGCAAATATAAGGCATTAAAAGTAATTAATTACACTCTGATTAGCGTGTGTGCGTGGACTGATTGTCACACTTGGGCAGAAATTTGTAATAACTTGTTCTACTGTGCTATACAGGAATTCTAATAAATGAAAACAAAATGCAATAGTTAATCTCATAAAGCTCTTTTATTTGCCACTGACTTTGGGATTGACGTTTTCTTATTTTGAACTAAAGAGAAATGTAAGTACAAAATGTCGTCTAATAGATCATGTAATGTCATGTCAAAGCCATCACTTCATATCTACACTGTACCTCCCATCCCACCTCTTACATAGCCATGATATATTTACATAGATTTGCGACTTTAATCATTTTGAATTGTATTACCACTTCCAATCCAATCCAATCCACTTTATTTATATAGCACATTTCATAAACTAAAAGCGTTTCCAAAGTGCTGCACTGAAACATCATTTAAAATAAACAAATAATCACAGAAACAAGTGTGCATACAAATAAATATACCATAAAATAATAAAAACAATATAGAATAAATAAAAAAATAAACTCTATGGCACCTGCTTGTCTCCATAGAGTTGTTACTGCTTTGCCTTGATTATTTCACAGTATGGAAATACATTTGGTTATCACAATTGAGACAAGTTAAAGGTCAGATCTATGGAGGGGTAAGCCTACACATAGTAAAAATTAAAGTTATTCATAGTATTTATGAGCTACAAAACACCTGTAATTGTAATAAATGTAAGGCAAATATGTTTAGTGCTGTACTGTAGAACATTCCATACAAAGAAATAATCTCCATGCAGGCAAGCGAGTAGTGTACTCTCCACCTTAGAAGTTACATAGTGCATATTTAATGACATTTCCCTTGTGGATCAATAAGGTTTGTCTAAATCCATTATTGTGCTTAATATTAGTATGCATTTTTTCTTATTTTTTTTCAGCTTATTGAATAATGTGGGTTTTCATGTTAGAAGTCAAATTGGAGTTGAAAAAAAAATGCAATGATTTTCTCCAGAAAAAATACACGCAACTGCAAGACCAGATTAATGTACATAAGGAGATCCTGCCTGTGCAACTCTACAGTACAGGAAAATGTATGCATACAAGGAGATCTGATACCTGTATAACAGTTCAGAGAGAAAAAAGTATATCCAGCACCAGCAAAGACCTTGGAAAGATGAATGAACAACTTAAAACGCAGGACAATATAATCGCTGAGATGAGAAACACAAACAGGTCAGATCCAGAGGCCTGTAGAGACTCTCAAACCACTGGTATTGGAGTTGGCGTAGACACAACTCACAAAGACAATGAGAAACTGTCCAGGAAGGTGCAGGAGCTGTCTGCTGAACTCTTGTCAGTGCGGAAAGAGCTGCGTTTCCTGAAGTTTCATTGTGAAAGTGAAAGAGCTCAGCCATCCAGCTGCCCAAAAGGAGCGGCCATAGTGGAGAAGTAGAGCAGGGCGCCCAGGCACTATCAGATGTCAACACTTGAATTCACATGCCAGCCACAGCTGCAGTCGCTTGGTTTTTATTAATAGGTAAATTAGAAATATAACTTTTTTTTTATAATTTATGTTAAAAAAAAAAAAAAATCTGGGAGAAAATAAAGAAAAAATTTACTTTTAATGGTTAATTTGCCCCCACCAGCTCATTTTATATAAATCATGACAATGTTTTCAATGACGTTGGCTGGTTCCATGATGGAAAACAGGAAGCATCATCCTGTACAGAGTGGCTCTTGTTTATATGTATCCTCATTAATATCCATCCTCATTTTCTGTAGGACCTTTAATCAAAAATTCAGAAAATGTGACTAAACTGAATTATCATCAACACCAAATCTGATAGTACAACAGCTGCAAATGTGCTGAAGATGGCTGGCAGATTTACACCTAGAAACAAAGCGGTACAGTACAGACACAGGAGAGTGACACCCACAAGGTGACAGAGGCAGGCTGATTGGCTGTGATTCCCTGTTGACTTTATGAGCTCATATTAGCACCTATAAATCAGCACTGTGCACCTACTGGTATACCCAGAGACGCTGAGACCTCTGCTGGAGACTCGCTTTTGGCATGACACCCGCACTATAAATAATGCATGGCTACACGGCATCTTGTTATCTGCTATTGTGTAGGGCTCTGATGCAGGAGCTGACAGTAGGCTTCAGCAGCTCAGCCACAAAAATCTTCACCTTGAGTGTGATCCCTGTTTTTGTAAAAGTAGGTCACACAGCACGAGGAACTAATAGTATGCAGCATTTTTCCTCCTGCAATCTAGCTGTATATTTATTTTGATTCCCATTAGCTTCTGCCAAAATGGAATTTCACCAACAGTAGCCATACTCTATGCATCTCCACAAACCAAACTATTATTTGGCCTGCTCCTGCTTGTCTCCATTGAAATGTTCTTCTGGCTATAATCTTCCACAGAATGGCATAAAATGCAATTCTCCATATTGTTGCTTTAAGTGAACACAGTAGTTTTTCAGTAATTTCCTTAAAGAAATGAGCAAATATACACATTTAGTCCTACAAACACCATGACACCCTTTAAGTACATTAAAAAAGACTATTCGCTCCCATTAATTCTTCACTTAAACTAATTTCCAATCAATATTTCATTTCATTAGCATTTCACAGGTTGTTCCTTACTATTTGTCTTGCACCACTGTGAGCAGAATTTCAATAGAACCCTTGAAATTCACAACCGACATTGACATGCTAGGGGCTTAATGCTGCCATATAACAGGCAATATAGGCACTAGTGAAGGGCGTTTGTGTGCGCGCATGCTAAGTCGAAATCAGATACAGGAGGTGGGTGCCATGTGTCATTTAAGTAAGCCTGTATCATTGACGTTTCTGGTCAGATATATTAAAGGTGGCACTTGTCAGCTATATGTCAAGGTATTTTACTGCTCTGATGGTGTAATGAGGTTTTTGAACTGCCTTCCCCACTGAATCGTGTCCATATATGAGCATTCGAGCATCTCCTCACACATAAGTACAGTGGATTTCAACACTATGTCAGCTAGAGGGTATTAATTGATGTTGAATTTATGATGTAAAAGTAAAATCCGTGGGGAATTTAGCTTAGATTTTCATGATCTCTTGCGATTTGGCTCAGATGACGCAACCTGAGCAAATGACTGCAGGATTATACATTGTCCGATAGCCCACTGAACATAAGCCTCGAATGATTTAACACAGGCACATGCAAAGAGGTGTCCTTCAACTGCATCTTAAGGAAAAGAATGAACCTTCATTTGATATCTAATTCTATGGAAATTTCAAGTTTTATTAATTCAAATACCTCAAATCAGGCCACAGATCTTCTTCCATTTTACCAATTCAAAGGTGAAATTGATAATCTGGGTGTTGTTTAAACAGTGTGATTATAATGCTGTAAAGCTATTTTTAACTAGATTTGTTAAAATAAATTGCAGAGGAAAGCAAAATCTTCTTAGACTATATATTTTTCACCAGTTCCTACATAAAATGATTATCTCTTCAACTATACAATGCAAATGTACTACTGCAAATACCTGAGCTTTATGCGAGGCTGAGCATTACAGCTGGCCTGAACTCCATGTGCAGCCTGAGCTCTGGAACCCTACTCCTCCAGAGGGGCTGGACTCTCCACTCCTCTGGTGTTGCCCGCGTGCAGAGGCAGCGGGCTGGTGTGGGCTTATAGACCCACAGGTCAGCCTCCAAGTGTTGGATGGAGGGTCGCGTCCCTTCTCCTTGGGGTCGGGATTAGGTCTCTGACTGCTGTGTCAGGCTACAGGTTGAACAGTTCTTCTATATTCTGGTATATTTTAGATGTAATCTTATTACATTCAGTAGCATTTTATGGTTCTATTTCTCAGCAAGACTTGACCAAGAATCCCTATTGGTAATCCTTATAAAACAATAATAATAATAATTCATAGCATTTATATAGCATCTTTCATGACACCCAAAGCGCTTTACAGTTCATTGTTCATTCACTCCACACTTGGTGGTGGTAAGCTACTTTTGTAGCCACAGCTGCCCTGGGGCAGACTGACAGAAGCAAGGCTGCCAATCTGCGCCATCAGCCCCTCCAACCACCTCCAACACTCACACCACTTTCATACTAGGCAATGTGGGTGAAGTGTCTTGCCTAAGGACACAATGTTCGTTTTTTGCGACTGGTGCCCCACTGTGGCACCTGGAATTCCTAGTGGTCTCCCATCCAAGTACTAACCAGGCCCTGCCTTGCTTAGCTTCTGAGATCTGACGGGATCAGGTTTGACAAGCAGGTATGGCCACACAACACAAACATTCATTCATTCCAGCCACTGATCTAGATGATTTCTGACTAGTTATCCTCCAGATGTGGTGAGACATTTCACAGCTGGTCACCTACCCACAATGCTTTTCATAATCATCCATACAAAATATTTTACTCTTTGAAGTGGCAGTGGAATAAAATCAGTAAACAAGAATCCAGTGGGGAGCAGAATTAAGTTGGCACAAGGTGGGTGTATAAGTGCAGTATCAGTGGTGGTCTCTAGATTCAGGTATTTGCATTTTCAATCTGAAGCGTTTGTCACCCCCACCCCCATCGCACTTTACCTGAGGAGCTGAAGTCATTATGAAGGCAAATGGTGAGAGAAATGCATGTCCCGTGGAGGCCAGAGTTTCCACACAGATTGTACAATAACAAATCCACTGTTCATAACCCTGCACTAGATGTAATATCAACATTGTAAACAGAATGTGGAGTGTGGGTGGGTGTTGTAACACACAGGGCCTACATATGATAGTTAACTACGTCTTGTCAAGGATAAACTGGCTTCAACTTCAGCTGGGCAAAGTTCCCACAATAATTATGAATTTTATGAATAATTATGAATCTAGTGAAATCAGTATTTTGCATCTCCTAAAATGTTTAACTGAACATTGTGTTTGAAGCACAGTACAAATTGCTATTATACTCCTTGGCTAGCGAGCATAATATTTTGAATGCCAGCTTGAGAGACTGCATCACAAAACTGGCTTAACTGTACATCTTCAGATGTACATGGATTTTATTCAACAATACAAGAATGCCCTCAATTCTGCCCGGTCAAACCATCTTTCCAACATCATTCACAATAGCTCCAATAATCCCAAAACTTTATTTTCTACCATAAACAAACTTCTGAATCTATCTAAAATCAATCTAAAATAGACACAATTTACAGTGCCCTTACCTCTGCCATAGACCCCCCTCTTGAGTCTTTGGCTGCTTCCTCTACTCTACAGCTCTCCCATTTCTCTCCTATTTCTCCTGTTGAACTCAACAAACTCCTGTCAGGTATCAAACCCTCTGCTTGCACTTTGGACCCTATCCCTTCCACCTTCATTAAAGGCTGGTTTCCTGTCATCTCCCCACTCATTACAACAATAATAATCAACTCCTCATTCTCTTCTGGCGATGTGCCTCAGTCTCTCAAGCTGGTAGCCATCACCCCCATGCTTAAAGGGATATGCCACCCCCAGGTCAAATTTGGGCATCTCCCCACAGTCCAGAGACTAAAATAAGTGGTGGAAAGCGTTTTCCTGATCACCCAGCCATTGTCCGAGTCTGTCACCACTGACCGCCGCGGTATCTGGTGCTCCTCCGCCTTAGACTGGAGTCTAACGTAGCCAGAGAAAGATTTCGGCCAAAAGGAATTAATTTGCTCGATGCGTTTCCCAATTACTTTCTGTGTAGTGCGCATTCATATCGAGTGCAAATAAATGTGCAAATCAACACGGAGAGCTTGCCTTGGTCATTTTGGGTGGGAACTATTTTCCAGTGCGTAAGAATACAGCCGTATCACACACCACGTTGTGCAACAGGGGAACTCCCTTCCCGGTGCGTAACTGGGATTCCCCTGGTAGCGTGCTGCGTGATACGGCTGTATTCTTACGCACTGGAAAATAGTTCCCACCCAAAATGACCAAGGCAAGCTCTCCGTGTTGATTTGCACATTTATTTGCACTCGATATGAATGCGCACTACACACAAAGTAATTGGGAAACGCATCGAGCAAATTAATTCCTTTTGGCCGAAATCTTTCTCTGGCTACGTTAGACTCCAGTCTAAGGCGGAGGAGCACCAGATACCGCGGCGGTCAGTGGCGACAGACTCGGACAATGGCTGGGTGAGCAGGAAAACGCTTTCCACCACTTATTTTAGTCTCTGGACTGTGGGGAGATGCCCAAATTTGACCTGGGGGTGGCATATCCCTTTAAGAAACCTGGTCTCGACCCAGATAATATAGCAAACTTTCGGCCTATCTCCAACCTGCCATTTCTGTCCAAAATGCTTGAACGTGTGGTAGCTTCTCAGTTAAAATCCCATCTAAACTCCAATAATCTGTTTGAACCCTTTCAATTTAGTTTTCGACAACTATACAGTACTGAACCAGCTCTGCTCAAAGTCTCTAATGATACCCTCCTCTCTTCCGACTCTGGTCAGCTCTCCATCCTCATACTCCTGGATCTTACTGCAGCATTTGACACCATCAGCCATTTCATCCTCCTCTCTTGTCTCAAAAACTGTCTCAACATCATTGGATCTGCTCTGTCCTGGCTTCAGTCCTACCTCACTAACCGTCAACAGTATGTCATGGTAAATAACTGCTCATCCTCCACTGCTCCTCTGCTCCAAGGTGTTCCCCAAGGTTCGGTGCTTGGTCCACTCCTGTTCATCCTCTACCTCATCCCCCTTGGTAACATCATCCGTCGACATGGTCTGTATTTCCACTGCTATGCTGATGACATACAATTGTACATTTCCACTAAATCCACCAACTCCATAACTCACTCCACACTCACCCACTGTCTAACTGATATCAAAACATGGTTACAACAGAACTTTCTCAAACTCAACTGTGATAAAACAGGCATAATGATAATTGGTCCAAAAAACATTACAAAATCCATCCAAAATTTTCAGGTCAACTTTGATAACATCACACTCTCTTCATCACCTATCATCCGTAACCTTGGTTTTCTTTTTGACACCAATCTCACATTTGAACAGCATGTCAACCAAATAACCCGGTCTGCTTTCTTCTACCTTAAAAACATTGCCCTTCTCCGTTCGTCCCTCTCTTTCTCTGCCGCTGAAACACTGATTCAGGGCTCTGAAGTCTCACGCATTGAGAGTGTGACACACGCAATTCGACGTGTTCACACGCTCACAGGCCACACATGGCATTTCTCACGCTGATTTTTTATTTTTTTTATTTATTTTTTTTTTTTTTGTGCCCAGAAAATCGGTCTGTGTGGCTCAGTTTATGCAGGCACCGCGCGTTTTCAGCGAAAAAAACCTCTCACCCTCCTCCCCGTCCCGCTCCCCGGAAAAAAATCAGCCAATCAGAAAATAGATTGTTCTGTTGTTGGGCAGACTGTAGAGTGTAATTTCAGCTGCTAAGCGCACACTGCGGTGATGATAAAACAAACTGAGAACCATCAGGTAATAACTTCATTTATATAACTCTCATTAGTTGCTTTGTAGTTTAAGTTTGCTCTTTAGACAAACATTTACAGCAGGGCTCTCAAGTCTCACGCATAGAGAGAGGCAATTCACACGCTCACACGGCATTTCTCGCAATTCAAGCCCCCCCCCCCCGCTCCTCGTGAAAATTGTTCACCCCCCCCCCCCCGCTCCTCGGAAATTACGCAGTCTTGCGCACGACCCCGCTCAAAACTTGAGAGCCCTGACTGATTCATGCTTTCATCACTTCCAGATTAGACTATTGCAATAGCATTCTTTACGGTACATCCTCCAAAACACTCAATAAGCTACAATACATTCAAAACTCTGCTGCCCGTCTCCTCACACACACCCGCTCCCATGAACATATCACCCCTGTCCTCCAGAACCTCCACTGGCTCCCCATCCCTCAGCACATATAGTTCAAAGTTCTCCTCATCACCTCTAAAGCCCTCCATAAACTGGCCCCAGCCTACCTCGCAGACCTGCTCCACCGCCACACCCCATCCCGCTCTCTCCGCTCCTCTGATTCAAACCTCTTGTCCCTCCCCTGCAGGACCAAGCTCCGAACCTGGGGAGACAGAGCCTTTTCTATTGCTGCCCCCACCCTCTGGAACACTCAGCCTCAACACCTCCGAGACTGCACAGTCCTCACCATCTTAAAAAAAAAAACCCTCAAGACCCATCTGTTTAGAGCTGTTTATAATGTTTAAATATTTGTTATTTTTATTCATTTTGTTTTATTTTGACTGTTTTATGGACTTATTGTATTGTATTGCTCTGCGAAGCGTCTTTGAGTGTCATGAAAAGCGCTATATAAATAAAATGTATTTTTATTATTATGAAAAATTATGAAAGCTACAAACCAAAATCAGCCAGGAAACGTCAAGAAATGTAGATTCAGTAAGTGTTCAAAGGCAATACCTTTTTATGTTTTTACTTTACCTGTTAAAGGACTAGCTCTCTGAGTGCAAGCAACACAAATACCACACTATTTATAAAGGAAGTGCACGCTCTCCCAGCATTTTTGGGCAGTCGCAGACCAGGAAAAACTCTAGTCGTGTCTAGACACCACAATGGACCTTGTCAAAGTTGCACACAATAAATAAAAATAGGCAAAGTTTGCTTATTTTTTCCAGTTTTCACAAAAAATAAATTAAAATTTGCTCACAGCCTACATGGTGACTGGTGGTGTGAATGTAAGAATAATAATCATATAGTATCAAATAATATTGTTTACTTTACTGTTGCATACACCAATTAAGTAGTTTTGCACTTAAATGATGTATACTTACATCGTTTTAAACCAAAATTATGAATATGCACAAATCATTGTGTTACTGAGCAGTGTTGTATAGTAACGAAGTATTAATACTTCACTACTGTACTTAAGTACATTTTCGGAGACTTTGTACTTTACTTGAGTTTTTTTAAAAATGATAACTTTCACTTTTACTTCACTACATTTCCGAATTTAATTGCATACTTTTACTCCGATACATTTTCAATGTGCCGTTTAGTTACTCGTTACAAAAAAAAAAAAAAAAAAAAAAAAAAAGGCTGACAGCAACGAAGTTGGGACAAGACTGGACTTGTTCGCCTCTTGCGCATGACAATCAGCTAGCACCTGTTGGTTTACGCAGCTAGCTTAATTGCAATCAGCATCTGATGGAAGAGGAGACAGAAACCACGCTGGCCAGAAATGAAGGGGACCCTCAAGATGAGCACCCCTGGCCCTACTTAACTCATTGACTGCCGGTGACGAGTTTTCTCGTCATGTTGAATCCGAACGTTGAGTGCCGTGACGAATAAACTCGTCAAGGACGTTTTTCAGCGGGGGTTGCTAGGATACGACCTGGAGCAGCTTTGAAGGTGTAATTCACACTTCCCAACCTGTAGGTGGCGATCTTGTATCATTATCTGCCGATCGGAGAGGCGGGAGAGGAGAGGAGTGTAGTGTGTGTGTACTGTGGAGTGCGAGTGGAGGCGAATGGAGTAAGATGGTGAGGCGAGTGAACCCGGAAAAGCAGATAACTGTTGATCAGCGCCTACGGAGCGGTTTGATCGCTTTTGGGACCCAAGATCCCGGATCAGAGGATCACAGAGACACGCAGCGATGTCGGGGCAGAGATCTGCTCTGGCTGAGGCAGGGGGCGTGTCCTGATCGCGCTGCGATCAGGACACGCCCTGATCGCAGGGAGACTCCCTGCTCTGCTGCGCGGAGCAGGGAGTCTCCCTGCTCCGCGCAGCGACAGTGCCAAAGAAGTTTACTGACTTGGATTCTGCTCTCCAAAGAGGCACGAGATGAGAAGAATTGAGTTTATATGTGTGTGTGTGTGTGCGTGCGTGCGTGCGTGTGTACGCGCGCGTGCGGCGCGCGCGTGTGTGTATGTGCGTGTGTAGCTGTGTGTGTGTAAAGGTTTATGCATGGGCTTGTGTGTGGGCTTGTGTGTATGTACATATACGTGTGTGTGTGTGTGTGTATGTAGGTGCGTGTGTGTGTGTGTATATGAGTGTGTACTCTGAGCCTCAATATTGTTGTGAAGTGACAAAGTTCTATTTTATATGAAAAGATATTATATCCTGTAAACATCTCTTGGCACAATTGAGTTGAAGGATTCACAGAGCCTTATATTCTTATATTTGCAAATAAAAATGTACTTTGTCATCAAAAATCTCTTTCTCTGTTATTTTAGATGTTTGAGGTGTCACTAAATCGATAAATATTGATGTCAAAGTCACTGATCTGCTCGAAATCCTTCTCTGAACTAAACGCTCGTTTTCTCCATTTCTTGCTCAAAAACCAGTGTTTTTGCTGAAACTTCCCTATGTTCTACTATCAGTTATTTGAGAACCGAAAAGGTTAGAAACATAATTTTTTTTCCAGGTGAAAGAAGAGAGTCGACACTTTATTTCGATGTGTCCCATGTTTATATAGTCAAAGAACTCAGTATTCTGTGGGTCTTGGAAAATCAGTGAAATTCTACTGAAACCTGTGGCACTCTGGGGTTAGAATTCTGAAAACAGGCCGGCAGTGAATGAGTTAAACACGATGTTTTCTTACACTGATGTAAAGGATTCGTCTTACAGAATGAAGTGCCTTTTATGCCTTCCAAAAAAAGTAGAAATCTTATCTTACAAAAACTCCCCGTCCAACCTTAAGAAACACATAGAGGTAAGTTTAATGTTGTACAGTAATCCCTCGTTTGTCGTGGGGGTTAGGTTCCAGAAATAGCCCGTAAAAGTGGAAATTCGCGAAGTAGGACAGATTTATATTTTACAATTATTCAACCTGTTTAGGCACGCGCCGACACGTGCACCCGCGGACACGTGAACACGCACAAGGTTGCGGTGGTTTAATCCTGGTTTAGAATTGGTCTAGGCCTGGTTTAGTCCAGGTTAAAACCTGGTCTAGTCCAGGTTTAGACCCGGTTTAGTCCCGGTTTAGACCCGGTTTAGTCCCGGTTTAGACCAGGTCTAGACCGGGTCTAGACCGGGTCTAAACCTGGTCTAGACTCTAGACCAGGTTGAGACCCGGTTTAGTCCAGGTTTAGACCCGGTTTAGACCCGGTTTAGACCAGGTCTAGACCGGGTCTAAACCAGGTCTAAACCTGGTCTAGACTCTAGACCAGGTTTAGACCCGGGTTAGTCCAGGTTTAGACCCGGGTTAGTCCAGGTTTAGACCCGGTTTAGTCCAGGTTTAGACCAGGTCTAGACCGGGTCTAAACCAGGTCTAAACCTGGTCTAGACTCATAATTAATAAATTACAAATGACACACAGTGCTCCAAATGACACAAAACTACCATGGGTGAGTAGAACATGGTGTTTTACAGTTGAGTTAAGGGCCAAATGCCTAATTTTCAGCACTCTTGTTCCCCCAAAACCTTTATTTAAAAAAATAAAATAAAACGAACATTAAAAAATATTACAAATTCAGACTGCCTTTGCTTGATACTTTTACTTGTACTTTTAATTACATTACTTGAGTACATTTATTTTTACAGTACTTGTCATACTTAAGTACATGAAGTTCCAGATACTTTAAGACTTTTACTCAAGTAACATTTCAGTCAGTGACTTCGACTTTTACCAAAGTCATTTTTGGGAGGGGTACTTATACTTTTACTTGAGTTTGATTCTCCAGTACTTTATACAACACTGTTACTGAGTGTGATTAGCTCAGTGTTGTATAGTAACGAAGTAATAATACTTCACTACTGTACTTAAGTACATTTTGGGAGACTCTGTACTTTACTTGAGTTTAAAAAAAAAAAAAAGACAACTTTTACTTTTACTTCACTACATTTCCGAATTTAATTGCATACTTTTACTCCGATACATTTTCAATGTGCCGTTTAGTTACTCGTTACAAAAAAAAACTCTACTGACAGCATAACATAGCATAGAAATTAACTTTGTGTGATATTGTTTCGGTTACACAAAGCGTATTTGACGATGTTGGAGCTAACAGGTTACCTAGCTTTTTCGGCTCAAGGGAAGGCATAGCTATAGGCTAAGTGTAACGAAGGAGAAAGGCGTTTCATGGATATCAACAAACCCAATATCTTCGACAGTGCTCCATATGACACAAAACTACCATGGGTGAGCCGAACATGGTGTTTTACAGTAGAATTAAGGGCCCAATTGCAAAAAAAAAAAACCTCTTCCTCCAAAAACACGCCTTCAATGGTGTTATGTATGCCTTATTTTCAGCACTGTTATTTTAAAAAAAAAAAACAAAGGTTTATTAAATTCAGATTGCCTTTGCTTCATACTTTTACTTGTACTTTTAATTACATTACTTGAGTACATTTATTTTTACATTACTTGCCATACTTAAGTACATGAAATTCCAGATACTTTAAGACTTTTACTCAAGTAACATTTCAGTCAGTGACTTTGACTTTTACCAAAGTCATTTTTGGGAGGGGTACCTATACTTTTACTTGAGTTTGATTTTCCAGTACTTTATACAACACTGGATTACCTAATAATGATAATTAATATAGTGTTACTTTTTCACTTCACCCTTGTGAATATAGATACAATTTCCAGGCCTGAATATGAGCACTGTCTATCACCAGAGCAGCACCTTTAAGAAAGTCTGTTGCCATGCATGCTTTTAAACTCTGACATGGGTTTTGACATGGGTAATATTAAATGACAGCTCACTTCCTCTCACTCCAAATATGCTAAAAAGATCCTCCAGTACATCTGACATAAGCTGATCAACCACTGCGAAGAGTGAACTGAAGAGATGGGCATGTATTCATCACACTGTAACGACTAAAAGCAATGCACTCACAAAAATCAGATCCCTATTACACAAATCCTGTATAGATCAACAACACAGTTTAACATTCATTCAGATATGGGTTAAGGTTTAGGTTAAGGTTATGCAGGTAGTGACTATGATTAAGGTTAGAATCAGTCTCCAGGAAATGAATGTAAGTCAATGTACTGTCCCCAAAAAGCATGGGAACCCAGCGTGTGTGTGCAGCTGTGCACGTGCATGTGTGCATGTGTGTGTGTGTGTGTGTGTGTGTGAGCTAGCTGTTTGTCGTAAAGCTTGGCTCATCTGTCTTGAAGGGGACTAAAGGGACTGTCCTGGTTAGCTCCTACCTCTGACACACACACACGCACACGCACATACACACACACACACACACACACACACACACACACACACACACACACACACACACACACACACACACACACACACACAGAGTTTCTGTGTTCAGCTGACATCACATTGACTCACAGCCATTTCCTTGAGAGTCCAGCGTTAGTGCAACATTGACCTAACCTTAACCCCAAGGCAAACTCGCTCTCAGCTCATGCCATTGTCATGGGTCCACACAAGGAAAGACAGCCTTTAAAAACTACGGGACAGAAATGCCTTGAGGATTAAAATGAATGAATTTTACTATGCGTTTTATTTGCTCTGTTAACACAACTTAAAGGTGTACTGTGGAACTCTGGTGGAATGCTACCTCCTTGTCTCTGTTGAAATTAAGTTTTGGAATTGGTTTATCTAGAATATTCCACAGTATGGCATTAAACATATGTATCATCATGAAAACAAACAGGTGACACTAGCCCACTCATAGTAAGTTTGGATGTTTTGCAAGATATTCTTGATCAATAAAAGCCACAACTACATAAACACAGGTGGTGTAGCACCAAGCAGGTGGTGTACCATGAAACCAATACCGTCCAACCAGAAAAGTTACACAGTGCACCTTCAAGATCTTCAAAATAATAGGCACATGTCAATCAAGTTGAGTATTAGTGACAAGTTAAAGCATATTCTTTTAATATTGTTTTTAGAAATCACTAAAATGTCAAATGCCAAAATGTGAACTCAGTAAAACACAAAGAAATAAACAAAATGCTATATTAGTGCCAAGAAATCTGTAAAATAAATATCTTGCTAAAACTTGCACCGGTTACATGGTTACGCTTTTGTAATTTCTTGTGTCTCTTACAACCTATGCTTTCACAACAACGCCTCTCTGACCCTAATGACACATACGTTACATAGCACACTTATATAATCCCGTATGTGGGGGCTGCTAAATTGCTTTGATGAGTTCACACAAACATTACATACAAAATAGCTGCCTGCTGTCACAATAGTATTACATTCACAGCCTTTACCAACAGTGACAGCCCCTCGCCTCTGTACCCACTGGCTTTGTAGAATTACCCAGGCCAAAAACAAGAGGACAATACTGTGCACCATATGTATATTTGCATGTTGGAGGGCTGGTATAGGTGACACATAGTTTGTTTTCAAGATGAATAAGTTCCTCCCTAGGCCACTGTTCCTCTGGCTCTTTCTGCTCCTCTGTATACATGTATACACAATGTTTTTTTGTTTTTCCTTTTTTTTCCCAAGACCAGCCTTCTGAACACAAAAGACAGATCTACTCTGGGCCACAGCGGGCAGTGTACTGGGGGTAGATTGCAGGGGGGTAGACTGCATGTATTTGTAATGACCAGTAGGAGCTGTTGGAGAAAACAGCTGTAGCATAGCAATGAGGAATTAGGTTTGGGCTTAGGTCGCAGAGTGGGTCTCTGATCATGTGACTAAGCGCCAAAAGGGAATAGCAACATCTGCTAAGAGAGAGGTGTTTTGCTTTAGTTACTGTAAGTAGTCTGGACTAAATTAGAATTCCTCACGAAATGTCAAGAGTATACATAAATACACATATCAACAAGGTGCACTGTGTAACTTTTTTCCTGGAATCTGGAGTGTCCACCCTCTGCTGGTCTCTATGGAAATGTTGTTGCTCTTCCTGGTATGCCACAGTGTGGTATTCAACATTCAGACAAATGTGGAGTGTGTCCACATGTCAGAAATGTGGAGAGGCAATGCCACTCACAACAAGAATACGCAGAGAAACTGCATACCAATTCCAAGCAGCAGCAGTTCCAAGACAGAATATTTGAAGTAATACAGTTAAGTTGTTAAGCATAGTCATAAACAAATGACATGGGAGCCGGTACTTAGAAGGTTGTGGGTCCAACTCTCAAACCTGCACCATAGGTAAAATTCTCCATCTCCATCATTTGATCATTGAGATGAGTTCCTGAGCACTTTGCTACAACAGTTCACGGCTCCTGATGGGAGAGATGGGTCAAATGCAGAGAATGCATTTCCCTCATGAATGTAATAAAGCATACCTTAACTTTGCCTTAAGAACGTTTTGCCACACATGCAATCAAAAATATAATTTGTGCCATTTCAAACCAAGGATCAACAATGTTGCCAAAGGATTTTTACAAAAGGTTACCGTATATCACTTTTTAGTGTCTCAAAGTGACTTTTATTTTCTAAGCTTGTGAACATTTTTGCTTGCATATTGCTTCCCAAAGTTAGTTCCTTTGCTTCTGCTCTTTGCTTTAATGTGCAAATGAACAGAATAACTACAATCCATTTGTAGCATTTAAAAGTTATAATAACCAGCACCAGGCACAGCCCTGTGTGCCTGAAGTTATCTGAAGAGCCTCTCTCATTTATCTCTTCAAAGTACAGCAGGGAATAGCTTTTCTTTTTAGCCAAAAGCATTGTGGGATTGGACGGGTCGAGAGACAGCATGTCAGACTGCCATTTTTACACTTATTTTTACAGGTTTTCTTCACTTTCAGGCTGCTGCCAGAAAGAACCTAGTCTTAAATCATCCTGGACCAAACCAAAAATACATCTCTTGGCTATTTTGCTTTTCTTATTATAAAATTGAACAACAAATAACAGAGAAGCCACAATATTGGAGCTCCAAAGCATAAAGAGAGTATAACAAATAAAACTCACTTGTTGAGTTTACATTCTTGTCGGGGACAATATTTTTTTCAACCAATGAATTAAGTTTAAACGTCATGTTTATACAGCCCTCACAACATGATAAATTCCTGGCTACACTACCTGCTCTGCACTGGACCGATATGAAACTATTCCATTCCACATCGACAAAACTACTGCTATGCTTACTATTTTATCCACATGGGAAATCAAGTGTTTTCAGTAGACCTGAATGTTACGATATCAATCCATACATGTTTTATGTCTGAAAAGCATTTCAGATTACCTTGACATTTTACAGCAATGATAAACGTGCCCAGGGACAAAATGGAGTGCCTGCTGCTCCCACAGTGAGACGAGGATGTGTGCACACAGATAAGAGACATCGCACATGTGTCCTGAGCACACACATGTGTCCTGTTATGTTTCATTGGTCAGAATGAAACACATCCATGATAAGGGCAGTGTGTCACATAAACAGGTTTTACAGAGGCATACAAGCTCATAACTAAAAAAAAAAGTAGTTTAATGTTCTGTTCCAAAAGCTGCAAATTAAAGCCACCATCAGCCATCTTCTGTCATTATATGCAAATCATCACATCCATGTGTTGTTATGGAACAAAACTACTTTACTTTTCTGCTTAAAGGTGCATTGTGTAACTTTTCTGGTGGAGGGTCTGCCTATTGCTTGCTGAAGATGTCATTGTTTTGCCTTCAATGTTCCACGGTGGGATTAAACGTATCTCTGTGTAGACAAGCAGGTGACACCCCCTGGCAAAGTTACAGGTCAGATGTGTGGAAAGGCAACCCCGCTCACACTGGAAGGAGTCTTCAGATTTTTGCAGTTTCAGAGCCCGACGGCGCCGCCGCCATGTAAACGAAAGACACTTCCGATAGAATATTTTGTCGTTTTCAGTCGCAATCGTCCTCGTCTAAACGGCCCCTAAGACTGCATGTTTTTAAAGGTGTTTTTGAGCAATGAAACACTCACAGTAAAATGAACACTGTACACAATACAGCTCTGGAAAAAAATAAGAGACCACTGCATTTTTTTCTGAAATCAGCATCTCTACATGTATTACAGCCATTTCGTTCCAGCGTCTGTTGAATTCCAACACAAACACAAAGCTGAGCTGCTTCAGTTCTTGCACCAGGAGTGGAATAAAGTCACCCAAGAACAACGTGAAAGACTTGTGGAGAGCATGTCAAGACGCATGAAAGCTGTGATTAAAAATAAGGGTTATTGCACCAAATATTGATTTCTGAACTCTTCTTAAGTGTAAACATTAGTATTAAGTTGTTTTAAAATGAATTTGATCTTGTTTCTTTACATTGTTTGAGGTCTGAAAACATGTATCTTTTTTGTTATTTTGACTATTTGTCATTTTCTGCAAATAAATGCTCTAAACAATAATATTTTTATTTGGAATTTGGGGAAAATGTTGTCCGTAGTTTATAGATTCAAACAAAAATGTTCCTTTTGCCCAAACACATACCTATAAATAGCAAAATCAGAAAAACTGATAATTTTGCAGTGGTCTTTTATTTTTTTTTCAGAGGTGTATGTTTAATGCCATCTGTGGAACATTCCCACTGTAGATAAAGCAACATAGTTCATCTTTATTTACAGCCTAGTAATTCCATGACTACTAGTCCAGAGAGATATTTGGGAAAAAATAAATAAATAAAATTCTCAATGGGCGATCAAGTTGTTTAAACAGAATCGTCTGAGTTTTGTAATCGTTAAAATTTAATAATAAGTTGCTGTTTATATGAATTGAACAACCAAAATTATTACCTATGTATGCCTACTGAATTTGGATAGTCCAGTAAGATTTCCAGTACAGCAAATCATATTATACGGTATTGACTAATACTGTATTCAGACCCCCCAGGATTTCGCAGGCATTTTTTGTGATTGTTGCGGGCTAAAATGCCTGAATTTGCGTGAGCTTTTCCAAAAAGTTGCGATGAAAGTTGCGGTGCTTTTAAGGTTTTTGTTGCGATTTTGTTGCGGGAGGAAGTGAAAGTTGCGATAAATAGTTGCGATTTTCCCTTTTTGTAATTAAAATTGAGTAATATTTTGAATGCTGAGTTATTACTAACAAAGAATAATACAAAGACACAGAGATCACAGATATGGTCCTAAAACAACCTTACCAACATCAAAAATAAATTACTACTAGGAGGGGAACTGTTTCGCGCGGTCTTTTGCTGTTATTTTTGTGAGCAAATGGCGCCGCAGACATGTTTCTTTGCCATTAGAAGCCGTGTCTCAATTCCCAGAGTGCGCGGCTCGGAGCGTGGCCCGAAAAGCATGTGAGTCACACATTTCAACAGTACACCAGTGCGACGACTGCTGTCCCACTTCTTTTTTGTCCCACGCGCAGTTAACACGCGGTCCAAAGACCGCAGTCGTTAAGCGGTCCGTGGACTGCAGTCGGGACTGAGCAAGTGTGCACCTCCTTGACTGCAGTCTGAGCCCCCTTCAGGCCACGCTCCGAGCTGTGCGCTCTGGGAACTGGGACACGGCCGCAGTTTCGTTTTGTCACACGGAAGTAAAGCAGAAGGAAGTTGGTCGGCGTTCAATACGTCGCCGATGATTGGTCAAAATTAGTAAAAAATTGCGGGAAAGTTGCGGTGTTTGGTCAAAATTGCAACACCGCCCTGAATTTGCGAGGATTGGCTGAAGTTGCGTTGAAGTTGCAAATCGCAACATCGCGAATTCCTGGAGGGTCTGTATATATTACAAGAACTACCATAATGTTTATACTACACTTTAACATGCTGCTGACATGTACCACATCCACACATACAAAAACTGTAAAACAGGGCTTACACAAATACACTGGATGGGGAGTTATTTTTAGAAATCCCAAGGCGGCTCACTCACACCCAGTAACATGAGGACACGTGCTCAGACAGCACAATCTGGCATCAGGCTAACAATGAGAAATGGCTCCCAGCTCTGGGCACGCATGAATCACTGTGTTCGACTGTGCACGCATAGACGGAACAGCCTTCATGCAAGATCCAATGTAACTATGATGGCACACAAATGCCATAGGGTTTCAATGTAGAGAGTGCAGCAGCATAAAAAGATACTAAGTAAATGTCATGTACCTCTCGTTGTTACTCAAAATACGATCTGCTCAAAGGTTGTTCTAGGTAAAGATGGAGCTGCAAAAATGTTTAGGATGTGGTGTAGTTACACAGTTTCAGGAGGGGGGAATGGGTGACATTTTCTGTATTTGACAAAAGGGAGAAGCTTGTGAGAAGGATTGTGCAGGGAGCTATTGTGGCTGGCTTGTACTTCTGAGTGCCCGGCCAACTGGATACTGAGCTGTAGTCCCAGTGCTGGGCTTTATGCATGTGTCTTCATTCTAGATGGTTTAAATGACAAATATTATGTGCTATTTGGGCTGCTATTTGGCCTTTAAACATGCTCTTGTGTACTTTTGCTTTGATATTTCATGTTTTAGAACTTCAAATAGTGGCTAGTTTGGAAGTGATGTTATACAGTGGTACCTCACCTTACGAAATTAATTCGTTCCAGAAGTGGTTTTGTAACATGAATTTTTCGTAAGTTGAGTAGCTATTTCAATGGAAAAGGCCTGATTCGTTCCAAGCCCCGTTCTTTCCGTTCCAAGGTTGTTGTTTTTTATAGTGTAACATTGTGTTCTGCGTCCTGATTAGACCGGGACTAAACGTGGACTAAACTAGGTCTAGACCAGGTCTAAACCTGGACTGGACCTGGACTAAACCAGGATTAAACCACCACGTGCCGTGCAGCTGGTTTGTGGCTCGGGCTCCAGAGGCCGCGGTCTGGGCGCTGCGGTTCTATCTCGTGCCCGCAGACCCGGTGCCGGTCATGCAGACCAGGACTAGGGGTGCGTGCTCCTCGCGTGCGGTGCTCCTTAGTGCGCACGGTGCTCCTCGTGCCCCTCGGTGCGCGCGGTGCTCCTCGGTGTGACCGAGGTGCTCCTCGGTGCGCGTCACGCATGGTGCTCCTCGCGGGCGGTGCTCCTGTCTCCACGCTGCTTCCGGAGCCGTGTCTCCCCCCACGCTTCACTATTTAATACATTTTGTTGAAAATCTATGAAAGTTTCAGTGTTTAAATGAGAGAGAAATGTGAGAAAAGAAATGTGAGAAGTCTGAGAAAAGCGTATAATGTGTGTGGTGAGGCATTTACAGCCTTAAAACATGTAGAATAATTGTAAAATATAAAGTTGTCCTACTTCGCAGATTTCTCTTATTGCGGGTTATTTCTGGAACCTAACCCCGTGTGTGTTGATAAAGTGTATTTAGGTTTTGGGGCTGGCATCTGAGCGCGCATTATTTGAATTTTTGAGATCTCGCGTTTCGTAACTTGAATTTTCTTTCGTATGTAGAGACAAAAATTTAACGTAAAGGCATTTCGTAACTTCGTTTGTAGGGTCTTTCGTAAGGTGAGGTACCACTGTACTACTAGCAACAGAGGGAATCACTATTGGAAACAATAAAAGTAACTATACCGAAAATACATATTCAGAATACTAATTTTGAGTAACTCTATTTTGCTAAAGTTATGTTTTCATTTGGTGGTATTCAGAATGCAGTTGCTTTCCTAAATTAAACAGAATATATGAAGTTACTTGATCACACAATTTAGGCTTCAAATTGTATAAAATCAGTGAGAAAAATTTAACACAGCGCTTGCAGTGGGATTTTTTGTCTCTAATTTGACATAGATTAATGCATAACGACAAAAATATAGCAGTTTGTATGTCATGGTTTTTAGATTACAATATACAATTTCATACAACTTGATGTAAAAGTATTCAGAAAACAGTATTCTGATTGGACCATGTATCAGAGTACGTTACAAAAATACATTTAAATGCAGGTATCACTGAAAAAATAACAACAACAAACAAACAAACAAACAAACCACAATTAGGGTTAGCTACCTTCTCTTACATGCTACGTGATTTGACAACATACATTTTGAAATTTTGAAGTCTGGTGATGATTTACCTCAGAACCTTTACATATAACCTAACAATCTTGGGAAATTCAAAATTCCATGTTTTTTGACTGCTTAGAAGGTGCGGACTTACCAATACAATTATAAAGGAAGCCATTGCAATTTAGTTACTAGGAACTTAACTAAAAATTGAGGAGCGGACATTCACAAGAGCCCATAATTGCCAAAATTGCTTGACTGGATCCATGTTGCAGTCACACAAATAAAGAGAGTTAGTTTAGGCAGGTCACTTGCAATGTCTGTGCCATGTGCTGAAATTTTAAGCCCACAAAGAGACAGTAGTGACAGTAAAATGAATATTATACTGTGGTCATACAAATCAGCATGCCATGTTTCCTTTTGTGGATAGTTTGGCCCAAAAGCAACATAATAAAATATGAGATAAGTGGGTTTGTATCTTATAATGGAAAGATAAAAAGAAGAAAAGTAGATTCTTGACAATTGTTGATATATTTGATATTTCTTGGCTTAGTCTCGAGCATGTTTTTTGCACCAAACGTTTGAATGTACAGTTTCTAGTTCAATTTATAAAACATCTTATCATCCCCTCTCCAGCGTCTCAAAGAGGATTATACTGTATGTGTCGAGAAGTGACAGGACAAAGCTGATTTTAGTCCTAAATTTAATAAATACAATCACAAACTTATATGCTACGGTCTGGTTTTGCATGTTACCAGTGGGTTGCAGGGTTGAGGTCAGGGAAAAGGTTTGGAAAAACTGTTATATCATTGTGTCTGCTGAGAGATTGTGAACAAGGCAACATTTGTGTAAATCTGTGAGAAATTCAGGGAGGGTTACTTTCTGTGATGATTTGACAGGAGAGGATTATTTTGAACTAAACGCTGGGGGTTAGTCATGTAATAGGTAGTATAGGAGTTTCTAAGGAGTGCAAAGACAATATTCCTCCATTAAGAATCATTATTTAACCTGCCTAACATGATGTTGCAAGCATCTTAAAATGAGGTTGCAATTAGTACGCACAATAAACTACACTGCTATTAGATATCAGCTCAGATATTGAACGTTTTGGTGGACTGAGTGTTGGCTTCCAAGATATTGGTTCAATCGATCTTACATTTTGGTCTATAATTGGTGTAATAAGATGATTTACTGGATGATTTTTTTTTTTTTTTTTTTTTTACAAAGCTGTGATATATATTTGGATCATTTTTACCTTAAGCCTGTTTTGTGTTATAAAAATAAATTATATTTTCAGTCCCTACTCTGGTATTAATTGATATTGGGTATTGGCAGCAAAGTATCAGTATCGGAACAGAAAAGGCCGGATCAGTGCATCCCTGGTTGTAATGCACCCTTTTGCACCCCTGTAAACCCAGCCTGCCACAATCACTGTCAGAAATATTAGCATGCATATTATAATTGACAAAAAACTTTCTTAGTATTATCAAGTGACCTAAAACTAAATTATACAAGTGGATTTTCTCAATGCCACAACCTATAACTGCTACTTTATGAAGTGAAGTCCACAGTCATGCACCTCAAAATATTTTGGGCTTAGTGAGAGTGGCTGCACTACTCTGGGCTTGCCTTGTAAAATCATACATTTTTAAGCACTGTGTTCTAGCAGTGTATAACAGCAGACCAGCAGATGCTTCAGAATATACAGTAAATACTCAATGTGGTACCTGGCAGAAAAGATTAATTTTGTTTTGTGATTCAAAGCGCGCACACAGGTCCTTATGCTCCAGGAAGATGTATACTCTCCTATAAACATTTTGGTTTGCAGAGGCTCTAGTCCAGGCATCGCATAAAAACAAGAGGGATGAATGCCAGCCAAATGTAAACTAGCTCGAATTCAAGTGTGTATTTGTAACCATATGTGTAATTTTTATACTTGTTGTCAGTGATGTTGCCTGGAAGAATCCATGACTCATCGCTGTACCAGCGAGTGAGTCTGGTAACGCTTGATCCACAGAATGCGCTGCGGTTGCGCGTAGACAGACAGCTAAGTGAACCAATCAGAGATTGCGCCATCTTGATTCAAAACTGAGGCGGAACTTCCGCTGCCTAAGAGTGACTTTGCGGGCAAAGGCGGGTGCACTGACGTCACCATCTTTGAACGAATCAGAATCGCGGAGTCCGTTTGTAACCGGAGGAGCGAGAGTGGATGGAGGGTGTCCAAATGGTATTGCGGTGTATAGGAAATACAGAGAGATATCATTTGGCTGGCCAGGTAATCAGTGATGGGAAGAATACTTTGAAAATGTACTTGGCTACAGAATACTGAATTCTGTTTAATGCAGATGCATTAAAATGTATTGTAATGTATTAGACGGTTCAGTCAGAGTACTTTGTTCTACTACGTTTAAAACATGTTGTATTTAAATTATATTGTAAAGCTGGAACATAGTACCAGTACTATTAGGATTAAGCTTTATATTTGTTTCACTGATTTTATAGCATTTCCTATCACTAATTAGAAAAGGAAAACAATCACACATGCCTCACCACAAGAGCAGAGTTCACTGATTTTGTGCACTTTGAAGCCTAAATTACATGACCAAAAGTGTGAAATAAAAAGTAACTGTACCAGAATACTCAAATTTAGTATTGAAACTAGTGCTGTCAGGCGATTAAAAAAAATAAAAAATAAATAATTACAGGATTTGTAATTAATTAATCTAATTAATCACATTTTAAGAGTGTGTGATAGAGAGAGAGAGATTGAGAGGGAGAGATAGAGAGAAAGATTGAGGGAGAGAGAGAGATTAAGAGAGATTGTGAGTGAGCGAGCGAACGAGCGAACAAACCCACTTTGCGATTGAGTTTGTCAGTTTTTCTGTGGTCACTTTGCTCATTTGTTTCCCAAATTCTGCGAGCGTGGTTTGGTTGTTTGTTGGTTTGGTGGTTTGTTGAAGTGCGCTCACACTCGCTCTATCACCGGTAACGATGGAACTTGTCCGTTAGGCTGGAGCATCTTCGGTGATCGGAAAATTCTTTTTGACAAAAGCTACAAATCGCCGTGTTCCTGTTGATAGTCCCGTCTTCCTTCTTTTTATAAATAAACTTGCCGTTCAAAGGCCCTGGCAGCGATTTGCTCACCGCACGCCAAATTTAAAATGTGTGCGCATTGAATTGCCTCATAATTAATTGTGTTAATTTTCATAACTCGTTAATTTGCAGTGTAATTAATTAATCAAATTAACGCGTTAAACTGACAGCCCTAATTGAAATGTATTCTTGGTACATGTATGCAGTTACTAGCACTATAAGTGTGCCATTTTGAAATACTGGTAATTCCAGAGATTTTCATCAAAAACATCAAACCAATGACTATGACCAATGTGGATGCATTTCTGTTTCCTGAATCATTTGCATCGAGCAGCGGTTGGATCAAAGCCTCATCAGCATTTCATTACTGTCCCTCAATGGAGAAATGTGTGATTTAATTTCCAGTGCATGATAAGATGCAATCAAATAAGTCAAATCTTTAACGATAAAAGCTCATTTGGATTGGTACGAGACTCAAAATATTGGCCAAAACTGAAATCTGAAAAGCCCCCATAAGACACAGATTTAAACACAAACTGTGTGCAAGACTGCAGTGCAATTTCATGAGCATGCTTCACTCCCCGGCCTTGTGTAACTAACGGCTTATAAATTCAATTATGTGGGGTCGTAGTGCTTCTTTATGGTAGTGGCTTGTCTCAAATGCTTCAAAAACAGCACACGAAAATACAAAAAACAGAGAGCAATCGTTCAAATTAACCTCATATTAACGTGCTGTGAACGATGTGTCCTGGTGCCAGTGTGCATTAGCCCAGAGCACAGTGGAGCTGCTCTGACAGTGCACTTCCTGATAATTACCCCCCCACACACCCACACACACACACACACACCTAGCATCACACCTCTTCCCAAATGCCCTCCACACCTGTGAGCCAAATATAAAACCCACCTTTACTTTTCATTACAGCAAAATAATTCAATTACTAACACACACACAAGACACATTCCAGTGATTCCTTACACCCACACTAGCAGGAAAACATATGGTTATTACATCATACAACTCTGTACTTCTAAGGGTTTGGCTGTCAGGCCCACACTTCTGGTTGTACTTTTTTTCTCATTATTTTTGACTGGTATTATTTTTCTTTCATAATTGTGTGTACCACTGAGCCTTGAGCAGCTCAGAATGTCACACCCACATTAATAGGTCAGTTAGTCTGATCAGTTTCTTCTATTATCACTGAGCCTAATGAGAAGATTGACAGAGCTTTTATGTACTAAACCCTTTCATAAACACCAGCATCACCTCCTGGTCTGCTACTATAGACTGTAGTTCATATGCACAATAAGCCAGGTAGCTTTCACAGCGAGTCCTAAAGAAATGAAGAGGAAATATCGTAACGCTCCTGTGGGAGCGGCTGTCCTCTCAAAGGCCCAGGAAATTGATGAAATCAGGAGACAAAGAGCTGCATGAGAAGCCATTATATTCTGCAAGCTGGTCTGAAGTGGAAGTGCTGGTGATAGTGGGAGAAGGACAGCTCGCTCAAAGCACCACAGACTAAAATAGTGTGTGCTGTTGTTTGGCAGTGGGCCGCCCCGCTCTGGGGATTTCTCTGTGCACCTTGCAGTTAAGATAGTCTACAGCAGGCACATTCACAGATAAGTCATTCTTCATGAGCTGCTGTTGTGTGCTGGCTACAAGAGAGTGGACATTAAAATTCATAACACTATTACAAGGTGCAGGAGATGTATATGAGTGGGATTGTTTACAAAAGCCACCAGCAGCACATAACCCAAACTCCCACAGAGGGCTGGCCTCATGTATGCATATAGAAAGACTGTTCAGACAACAAGGAACTACAGTGTGTACTGAGGAATAAATGAATATATTTACATATGCATGCTATTAATGTGACCTGGCAAACACAATAGACTAATAAAATAACAATGAGATCATTTTGTGTGGCTCTCCAGATTTTTGAAAAAGTTACATTAAGTAAGTATCAACAAAAGCCCCTGGCCTTTTAATGACACGTCTCAAACCAGACATCTCTTACAAAGACTTGCTGTACTGATTGAAGCTAAAGGAGTGTCAGGTTTGACAGGTGAACTCAGAGAGGTATTAAAATCCTACAGTGAGATGACAGCTGATGGGAGTCACACAGCCATGACATGCACTGTCAGTGACACTAATAATATTAAACACTAGGGTCATCAGTACCTTTGTTTAATATGGAGACATAAAATAATGATTCCCAACCTACAGGGCAAGACCTCATATTGGGTCCCCAGTGAAAGAAGAAATCCAAATTAGAATCCAAGAAATACAAATTAGATGGCTTGTTCATTAAGTAACCCTTTATAATATGTACAAAGCATTTAAAAATGACTAATGTTGAAGAAATTATTAACTAGTCATGGACTAACAATGAACTACTCACTAAAGGGACATTGCGCAAAATTGACTCTTGTGAGCTTTTAGTCATATTATAATTTAGTTTCCACATCAAAAACATCCTTGGAGTTGTGTTTTGTTTCATTTACACAGTGATCTTTTATTATTAGGGCCCGTTTACACGAGAATGCTTACGGGTAAAAACGACAAAATATTTTATCGGAAGTGCCTTTCGTTTACACGGTGACGGCATTTTTGGGGCCTAAAAACGCAAAAATCTGAAACCACCCTCCAGAGTGGAAAAGTTAAATACGCTCCGCTGTAGCGTCTCCGTGTAAACTGCCCAAGACGCAAAACTGGTCAGATCTGCTCACGTCAGTACACGTTTACGTCACATAGATGCGGCAATACAATGAGGAGGACCACCACCGGCCCCTTATCCCGGCTCCAGCGCACCGGTGGCTCCACCGGTCCTGAGCACCGGTGGTGGTATTAGCGGAGGAGGACCACCGGCCCCTTACCCGGCTCCAGCGGGTCCTGAGCACCGGTGGACCACCACTACCGGCTCCAGCGGGTCGTGAGCACCGGTAGTTGCGTGCCGCCGCGCCTCGCACACGGACCGGACGGGGAAGTTGCCCCGGCTCCGGTATACTTGGTTCGAGACCCCGGGGCGGGGGAAGTCTCTTACGGGCAGCTTTGAGAAATAGTGTCTGACGATAGCCGGCCCCCGCTCGGTCCGTGGGATTAGGGGGTACGGTCGCCTGCCGTACCCCCGCGGAGGGGCTCCGTGATAAGGCCACTGGGAAGGATACGGTTCGTCTCGGTCTCACCTCCGAGGGGTCAAGCGCGAGCGGCCCGCGCCGCACCGAGCTACCAGCACTCGGACCTGCAGTGCCCAGGAGCCGTCTGACGTGGGTAGAACCAGACAGGGGCCCTGAGATGGCGGGTCACGTATGCCCATCGTTCGAGCTCTTTAAGCGGGCTACATAGTCCGCTAATGTCATGCGTTAGACTTCCACACTTGTGTAAGGGGAGACCCCACAGCCGGTACAGTCGTGGTTAGAAATGTAACTTGACGCTGTTGTGATGTTTTTTTGTTTGTTTTTGTTTTTGTTTTTTTTGTTTTTCAGTCCAGCGCCTCCCTTCGCTGGCTTTTGCGTCCACTTTTGCGTCTTCGTATAAACGCGGATAAAAAATTGAAGACGAGACGCCACTTTTGCGTCTTCTGTTTTGATCGTCGCCGTATAAACGTAGCCTTAGTCTGTCTACATCTCCAAAGCTCAAAAGGCTCTGCATCACCTTGTGATGTCATGACTCATGAGTATAGTATAGTATAACAATAATCCGTCCTAACCCCAAAATTAAGTTTATGGATCTAAATCACTGCTATTTGCACTGTCTACCTGCACCTTTTATTATAGATCCAAGAATGGAATATTGAAAATGTAAAGTGACTTTTGAATCATTACATACATTCACAGCATGTCAGGTGTAATCTTATTAGCCAAATCATAGGACATGTAATCTCCAAACCTGATCATCCAATTAGAAATGGCTGCCATTTTCTCTGAGTGATTCATCTCTACAATCTATATATCATATGAACTGCTCTAGGAGAGTATGATTTTATTCTCATATAATGCACTTAAGCCCTATATTCTTTTTATTCATCCAATCAAGTTCACATAAATGCCAGGTCTTTAAAATCTGGAGATAATGTGGCCTGCATTGCCATTCTAACCTGTGTGTAATAAAATGCCTGTTGCAGAGGATGCTATGGTTCATAATGAGACATACGTAGGAGGAGGGCACAATTCTTTGAAGATTAATGAAACTGTAGAAAGAGCAAAGAAAGTGAAGAATACTATTAGGGAAATGGCAACTAGCAAATGCTAAAACACAAAAAGCAATTTGCACATGGCCTAAACATACTTGTTTTGTGTGTGATAGTATCCCTTATAAATATTTATCAGTTATGTGGCAGTTTGTGGGGGGAAAAAGTCAAATAAAAAAGAACAAAGGGAAAGAAAAAAAGGAATACCTCTTTATATCATCATCAACACAGAAAATTCTGTCCAAAATGCCAAAAAAATAAATAAAAAATAAAAAAATAAAAAATCAAACAGAAGCAAATTTTTAACATATAGTTTATGTCCTTTATTTTCCTTAATCAAATAATAAATATTGTGTAAACTGGACAAGCTTTTAGCCCTTGTATACAGTGGTTGCTGTAGAGTTCTATAATTACTAAAGTGCATATGATAGGCTAACATATGCACTTTAATGATGTGTGTTAGTTTAACTTTTTTAAAGACAATACGTGCAACGTGTATTTACCTTGTTGACATGTTTCGGCTGCTAGCTGCAAGCCATCTTCAGAACTGTCACCGGTGTTGTGTTGGTGGTGACGTGTCGTATATCAGCTGTAGGCGATATATCGATCGAGAACTAAGGGACAAAAAGGAGGAATACGGATGGCTTTTCCCCATGGAAGAAGAGGTACAGCAGCAGGTTAACAAACAGTTAGAACAAACATATGAATTGTAATTCAAAACGACCAAGGACCGCCACATTTATAAGTTAAAATTGCTAATAGATACAAAACTGCATAAAATTGGAACCACACAGACAAAGGCTAAAGATGAATGGGTATGCAAATAAACACAGCAAAAAACCATGGAAACAGAAACAAACATACACTGCCTGACAAAAGTATTAGGACGATTGTGTATTTCTGAACTCTGGACAAAACTTCTGTTTCCAACAAGATAATGGCCCAAAGCACTCGTCCAAGCTGTGTAAGGGTCATTTGGAGACGCGTGAACAGCGTCATCAACTGCAGGTTATGACATGGCCACCCCAGTCTCCTGACCTGTCACCCATCGAAAAAGTGTGGGATTATTTGGATATTAAAGTGCGCTCCAGGAATCCCACTAAAGTTAAACACCTGTGGAAATGTCTTCAGGATGAGTGGAAAACTATAGAGGATGGATATCTTGAAAAATTGTTGGACAGAATGCCTCGAATTTGTAAAGATGTGATTAAGGCCAAAGGTGGTTATTTTGATGAAAAAGCTATTTAACTTGACATTGTTACATTTTTGCAATAATATGCTTTTACACATGATGAAATTTGCTTTAATATATCAATAAATTGATTCGTTGTCATTACCAATACGCCCTGTTATCAGTATGAAAGTTAAGAAATACACAATCGTCCTAATACTTTTGTCAGGCAGTGTACTTGCACGAGGACTAAACTTGCCACTACGCCAAATAAAATCCCCACAGCGAAATATTATTTTAGTTGGCGTGCCAAAAAATACCAAATCAGGGCCAGAAAGCAGAGTTACGCAACACAGTGACAGGGATCCTAAAAACAGCCAAATTACCAAGGAGTAATATAACCAAGGAGGAGAGGAAAGGCATTAATCATGTGAAAAAGACATCACAATCACTATTCTACCCGCAGACAAAGTTATATTAGACACAAAAACATACAAACTGAAAATGGAAGCGCTACTAGCAGTCACCGATACCAATGAAACCATCAGAAAGAATCCAACAGAAGAAAAGAAACAAGCGCTAAAAGCATTACTTAAACCTCTATTAGAACAGGCAAAAATCACCAGAGAAGCATACAACAATCTAGTTCCAACAGCCAGCATCACCGCTCGCATTTACGGGACTCCAAAAATTCTCAAAAAAGACACGCCGCTCCCCTCGATAGTAAATAGTATAGGCTCAGTCACGTACAATCTGTCAAAAGCCTTAGTTGAAATAATAAAACCACTCATCGGTCAAACAGAATTCCACTGCAAGAATGCAAAACAATTGGCACAGGAACTAAACAATATTACAGTAGCACCGGATATAATATATTATCACACATTCATATTCATATCACACAGCGTCATCTCACTTTTTACCAATACTCCCGTGGATGTCACACTATGCATAGTACAGGATAACCCTAACCCTAACCCAGAAAAGACAAAACACTCAAAAAATGCACAAACTTAACTGTTGACGACATTATCCAGACAAAATGAGGGGTTCGCAATAATGAGCAGTTTTTTCATGGACTTGGAACAAAAAGCATTCAACACAGTACCCCCACAATGCTGTTTAACTTTCTAGAAACGCTACGAAGATGAAATCCTGGAAAGAAATACAGCAAGGACACACCCAAGAACTCACAGACCATCTCATCACACAGGACAGTAATGGAAACACTCAATTCACACATGAGGAGGAGAAAGATGGAGCAATATAATTTTTGGACATTATAATCCGCCACATTGCAGACGGCAGCATCAAAATAACTGTAGGCTATACAGAAACCCCACGCACACTGACCAATATCTACTCTGGACATCCGAACATCCCACTGCACACAAACTTTGAGTAGTAAGGACGCTATTCGAATGGGCCACACTCATCACAGACCACACTGACAAGGAAGAGGAGAGACACATCACACAAGCACTCAAACAATGTCAATATCCCAACTGGGCCATAAACACAGGCAGAAAACAAGTCAACAATAAAACCAACAAACAATAAAGGGCAGCAGGATCACAAGAACACAGTCACGCTACCATACGTTAGAGGAATAACTGAACCCATCCAGAGAGCCATGAAAAAAACACAAGCACTGTAGTCAACCCAGACACAAAACTCCGCCAACAGCAAGTACACCCCAAAGACAAGATCCCACAAGAACAAAAATGCAACGCCATCTGCAAAATCCAACGCAAATCATGCAATAAATCATACACAGGAGAAACAGGCTGGGCCGAAAAAAGGAACACCAAAAGCAATGTGAAAAGGAAACATCAGGGAGAATCACCAGGACACAAAAAAAACAAAACAAAGCAGAGCAGGAAAAGCTCAAATCCGCCATATTAGACCACTGTAAAAGAAATAACCACATTATGGATTGGGACGGGGACAGGTCATTGGTTCGGAACACAAGTTCAAACGCTTGATCAGGGAGGCCATTGAAATCAGGAAATGAGGCACAGAAAGAATTAACCGTGATGATGGAGCGTTCCTCCTTTCCCACAGCTGGGACACTCTCCTCCAGAGAGCGACGGGAGACATGGTCAGTCTGAGCGACCTGCCAGGTCAATCAGGCTGACCACGCCTACAGGAAGTAACAACAGCCGATATACAACACGCCACCACCAACACCAACACTGGTGACAGTTCTGAAGATGGCTTGCAGCTACAGGGCTCTCAAGTCTCATGCATTGAGAGTGTGACACACGCAATTCGACATGTTCACACGCTCACACATGGCATTTCTCACGCTGATTTTTTTTGTTTGTTTGTGTTGTTTTGGTGCCCAGAAAATCGGTCTGTGTGGCTCAGTTTATGCAGGCACCGCGCGTTTTCAGCGAACCCCCCTTCCTCGCCCCGCTCCCCGGAAAAAAAATCTCAGTTAGCGGGTGTCCCTGTGTCTCCTCCTCTGTCTCCCTCACTGTCTCCTCCTCTCCCCCGGTCTGTCAGCGGACCCTCAGCCCGCGGTGAGCCGAGAAAGGCGCTCGGAGCCCGGTGTACTGTACCAACTGTGCTGCGGACACACGGAGCGACCTGCAGCTCCGAACAGGTGAGTCACTCCCCGGACCGGTCCTGGTTTGGTCCTGATCTAGTCCTGGTTTAGTCCTTGTTTAGTCCTGGTTTAGTCTTGGTTTAGTCCTGGTTTAGTCTTGGTTTAGTCCTGGCTTAGTCTTGGTATTCTATGTAGATGAATTTTTGTAATCAATAGGTATCCGATATTTGGCCTACAGCTGTAGCCAGTAACGGATATTTCCTGTTTAAATTGACACATTTATTAAAGTTCCTCATGGACTTTTCACGTATGTAAAATAAAAAATAATAGAATGTTTTATTTGTTTAAAGGCAGTCAAAAATTGTTCACTCTGCGGAAATTACGCAGTCTCATGCACGACCCCGCTCAAAACTTGAGAACCCTGCAGCTAGCAGCCGAAACATGTCAACAAGGTAAATACACGTTATTGTATTGTCAAAAGATCCCAAGAAGCTAAAGTACATAAGAAGACAAAATGAACATCTCTGGTTTCATTTGTGTTAGTGTAGGGCCCATATTGCACGTTTTTGTTTGTTTTTGTTTGTTTTTTTAATCTATGCTATAATGTAGTTTCTTCATCACAAACATACCTGTAGTTACCTTGTTGTTTTATTTCATTCACACATTTAACACAAAAAAAACCCTTCATATTTAGACAGAAAACACTCTGTACCACCTTGTGATGTCATGTTGGAAACCATACATCTTCACTAAAAATCATAATTTCAGGGCTGAAATTTCCCATCTCTGCTAAACTAAATGTAAAAGGTAGCTGAAAACTACCACTACATGACAACACAAGGTGGAACAGACCATTTTAAGATTTGGAGATGTAGAATGGCTAACAATAAAGGGATTACTCAAACATGTGTGAATGAAACGAAACAGATATGTGTTTGAGGAGGTAGCAACATTCTAACGTGGCTAAAAGCTTGCAAAACTGACATTTGTGAGCTCAAACACATAGTTTTACTGATTGACAGTTTTTCGGTTTTATTTCTTTAGGCTTAGATCTAAAAAATCTCCCAGAAACCACTCTTAACTACAGTGATTTTAACCTGTGAATGCTTAGTTGACCTTGTAATATTATTTCTTTTTCAAATTTCCAAATGTTAAGTTTGTAGGTGCACACTGTTATTGACTTTTTGTATTGACATGACAGACATTACCAAGTCAGAACAGTCCTTTCACAACACGCTTTCAGATGGAACACGCCGAAGCAAACAGTGATTGAAGTCAGCAATTAGACCGACCCGGGAGCTCAGAGAATGTTCCAGCAAATGTACGCATCCTTCCAGACTCTGGCAAAATAAAGGTCGCACAAACCATTATGCTTTATCTTCATTAAAACATTATCATGCAAGACTTCACGTGACATTTCCCACTGTTAGCAACCAGATGTGACGCCCATGTTTCTGCACACGCTCAACTAAGAATGCATTGCTCAATTACATTAAGTCTAATTTGGTATCATGAGAATGGGATGTGTGTAGTGACTTGTTTTCTGGGGCATATTCTGGGGTTTATATGTAAAAGGTTTATGATGAAACTTATATTTGTTATAATTGTTAAAGAGTCCGTATTCTGCTATTTTCTGATCTATGTTATAATGTTGTTTGCTCATCAAAAACATACCTGAGCTGGAAAACATTCACACATGTCTAACACACAAGTCCTGCATATGTAGGCTGAGTTCTTCTCTTGCAGAAAACACTGTTCCACTTTGTGATGTTGTGTGGTAATACACTGTGTATTTAAACTCTATACACCTTCATTAGAATCATTTGGATCATTTCAGCCCTGGAATTTCCAATCTCTGCTGGATAAAAGGTAAGAGGTGGCTGTTAACTTGAAAACTACCACTACATGACATCACAAGGTAGAACAGAGCATTTAGCGCTTTGGAAATGTAGACAGACTAATAGTAAACGGTTACTCAGACATGTGTCAATGAAAAAAACACAACTCTGGGTTGGGTTTTTGATGAGGTAAAAATATTCTAACATTGCTTAAAGCTCACAAGAGTCAATTTTGCGCAATATAAAATGTTTAAGTTTCGTTATCCATCATATTGCTTATAGCGGGCCTTTTTGTTAATACTACTGGAGCCTCCAAAAGTGCACTTTATGGTTGTTTGGCTTCTGTCATCTTCCTGTCTGATTTTTAATATCTCTGTGCATTCACCTGTCACACCTGTCACACTCTGTCTTTCCTCTGGCTTCAACACAGCAGGCCTTATAAACAGATGGTTGGTTTAAATTTTGTTTATCAAGTTTATCAAAAAGTTATGTATTGGGAATATAATATATCTTTTTTTTTTTTTTTTAATTTTCACCTTATTTCCTTGTCTTTTTTATTATAATTTTTGATAAAAGACAGCATAATTGACTGTATTTGCTCAAGGAAGAACAAATAGAATCTTTTTACGGCATGAAAATCGATTTGGGTTTCGAGATTACTACTAGACAAAGGGTTAATTGTGAGCCTTCAACAAATTTAAAAGTAAAACATTTTAAAATTGAAAGGAAAATCTTCATATAATATATGAAGGCCAGGCACAGCCCGAAGGAGTGACGTGGGGCCGTCCTCCCATGGATCCACCACCCGCAGAAGGATCCATAAGGGGTCAGTGCAGGGAGATCTGGGCGGCAATCAAAGGCAGGGGCCTCGACAACCAGATCTCCGGACATGGAGACTAGCTCTGGGGACATGGAATGAGGTTGAGCGTTACCAACTAGATATAGTCGGCCTCACCTTCACACACAGTTTTGGCTCTGGAACCCAACTCCTTGAGGGGGGCTGGACTCTGCATTTCTCCGGCGTTGCCCGCGGGGAGCGGAGGCGGGCTGGTGTGGACCTGCTCATTGCCCCACAGCTCAGCTGCCGTGTGTTGGAGTGCACCCCGGTGAATGAGATGGTCGCGTCCCCTGCGGCTTCGGGCTGGGGACAGGTCTCTCACTACAGTGCAGAGTACCCGGCCTTCTTGGAGTCCCTGGGAGGGATACTGGACAGTGCACCAACCGGGGACTCTGTTGTTCCACTGGGGGACTTCAACACCCACGTGACAGTGAGCGGTGTCCTGTTGGACTTCTGTGCTAGCCACGGTTTGTCCATAACGAACACCATGTTCGAGCACAAGAGTGTCCATCAGTGCACATAGGACCAGGACACCGTAGGCCGGAGGTCGATGATCAACTTTGTTGTTGTGTCATCTGAC